>OU795037.1:87688641-88979228 GCA_917208275.1 Patella pellucida
TAATTATGGTTTTACTCCCGAAACTGCCTTTAACTGGAACAAAACGCTATGTTGGATGTTTTCACTTCGTTTTAATTATGCACATTTGCATAATGTCTTTCTGAACCTTTGTCAACATAGTTAATTTCGTAGTTGGCATGTTCGCAAATATCGCCATGCGCTATGTGAGTAAGGCGAAATGGAATTGACCTATTGACCACTATAGGCTACCATAAAAAAAAACTTTCTCTAATTAATTAACACGAAGTTGACGTGGGATATCGTCCAAACCCCAAATGCAGAAAAAAAGATGATTTGGATAGAACACTCGCTTTTTTATAACTAAAAGTAAGTCTCTTTTTTTGCTAAAAGCTAACATTTGACAGAAGAATTCCACTCCCAGTCCTTTAAATGGCAACAATTACTATAAATAGCTTTCGGGAATAAGACCCCCGTAATAACATATATCCTGGACAGTAGTCACAGTACTCGGGAGTCTCGACACCTTATCGTATTTGCACTTGACACTAACTTACGCCCAGCAAAGCGGTATTAGTGATTTGATTAGAGGTGTGGTGGTATGGGGGGGGGGGTCTAGCAAATGCGCTTTTGGTGTAAGTGTCGCGGTTTCTATCCCAAGCTCCCAAGCCTGTACGTGCCAAGAAGTAGGACCGCTCTCTCACACTCACGCTCCTCATGGGTTATTTTAGGTCTTCCGGTTTACTAACACTACAAAACGCCCCTATCCGCGAGTGATTTATTGAAATAGATTTGTGGTTTTAATACCGAAATGAAATAGTTTCTGCCGAGTGGACGTCAAAGCCCCCCCCCCTCTTTCTCTCCCCCACACACAGAGCACATTCACTACGCAGCATAACTGCTAAATTTGGCTCGTAAAGTATTCACAAGAAGGTGTGGACATTCGATGGTGTTTTGAAAAGACTGGCCCCTTTGTTAATATTGATGAACTAGTACGTGGTCTATCGGATTGGGGAATCATCTCAAGTTGTAGGCTAAACAAACACACATAATAAATCTTTGGAGTAGATAGTGGCTTATTCGTGATAAATATTCTCATAAATCTCTAGACAGTACGCTATCAAAATAAACATTTGGAATATCAATCTGATAAAAGAAAATAACCTTTTAATGAACGAGGGAAAAGTTTCATTGACTGTGGCGTTTTACCGAACCATCATCGTATTCCAACTAAAATGAGGTCCGGAACATGGGACATAGGGTTTTCGTCACTGTTCCTTGCCAGGACCCCCGTCATGCATCACCGACAACAGGAGACCAGATTGAAAATCGCGTGCAACAAAGGTATCGAAACCAAGACTAGTACCGTGAGCACTGGGCCACCGTGAATACCATATTTGTAAATGTGACTTGTACCAGTGAGACAAGGATATTTAGCACCTATTAATGAAATTTATTATCCCTACCACTGAGCCACACAGTCTAAAGAGGATTAATACACTCCCCTCCCTATGGAATAGAAAACATACACACACCCTTACCCCCTATCTCCCCTACTATCCCTCTCTCTTCGTATTACATTAATTTATGTAATTCAACCTCAATAAATGCCACTACTAGTTCCCAGTTATACCCTATAAAACATGATATGTGGTAGGATTTTACTTGCAATAATCTACACCACTACTTGGCACAACCATAAAATCCATATGTTTATGTTTATCTAAATCTGGTTCGCGTAATAAAAACTGCGACATGCAGTCAAGTGGCATGTAATAACCGAACTCCTGTCATAAAAATGTGTTTTAGGGTGAATCTACAAAGATAAGAAACTGGTATTAACAAGACAAGCAAATTTGGGTTTAAAGGAGCTAAGTCTCTAAATTTTTGAACCTAAAATGGTCGCAGATGGTCAAAGAGCGCATTTTAATATACTATGAGTGTATGTAAACTGATTTATATATTTATTTTTAAATTGTTATGGTCACTACTAATCAGTTTTGTTCGTCGAAAAAATAAGTTTTCTTCACACGTTTAGTAAATACCGGAAGTACAGTTTGACGCGTTAACGACTAGTCTCGATGACCAAAGCGACCGATTACAGATCGCACTCGGCTTGCATTGGTTTTAAAATTGTGCAATGTATCTTAAATATCTGATACCAGGTGCCCCCGCCCCCAACGATGTTTTCTAAGTTTGGTTTCGTTTACACCGAAAATGCCCAATGCTTTTTTTAAAATGTTTAACGTTTGGTCGCGACAAATTTTTCCCTGGCGAGTTTAACGAATTGGTGAACTGAATCTACGTACACAAGATCAAATGGAAATAATGACTCTTAAAAAGATTCATTTTCTGGAAACAGTCGTCTTATTTTACCCAATAATCAATGGAGAAAAATCCGTTTCTTAAAAGCAACATAAAATCACGCAAATCTATTAGTCTTTATTATACTTAACGAACAAGAAATGGTGCGTGCTAGTTTGGTAATGGCGGCGGATATTTTCAGAATAAGTTTTACCGGCCGAAAGGTATTTTGCTTTTACTAACATCAAAAGACTTAACATCAATCAAATATTTTTAGCGAATGCCTTTATGTTTGTAGTTGCCCTTTTTTCCAGTGAGTAAAATAATAGTTACTGGAGATTTTATTAAAATTGTTTTGTTTTTGTCTTTCACGATTTTTTATGTGAAATAGGAATGGATTGAAAAAAAAGCCTCTTGATCTTTTATGTTAATATATTGGGTATTTTCTGGATGTGAAATAGAAAATTTTCTAGCACATTTGAAGACTTTTAAAGATGGTGTTCCCAGAAAAGTATTTATCGGATGGTTATTTCCAATAAAAGTTTGACAATTTTGGTATATAGAAAAGTAGAGATATTCAATCTTATAAGAAAAATACTGGATTCCCCGAAAAACACCCATGGAGCGTATACACGACAAAAATCTAAGGGTTCCCCTAATGAACAGCCCGACGGTTAGAAATTTCTGCAAGCGTGATGTCAAAGCTGGTGTACAAGTTGACAAACTTTTTGAAGAGTTAGACGTACAACACTTTCTGGGATAAAAAGCTGGGCCCTGTTTCTCGAAATCTTAACTTAAGATAAAATCCAAATTTTAGTACATACTTGAATCTGATTGGCTAAGCACTAAAATCAATCTAATATTATCCAATCAAATTACGAAAATCGTATTTTATCTTAGTTAAAATTATGTGAAACAGGCCCCTGATGTACACAAGTTGATATACTTTTTGAAGAGTTAGACGTTCAACACTTTCTGGGATAAAAATGACGGAACATAGACCCGGGCAGTGCATAATCCGAGAATTTAATAAGGATTCGATAAGTGTAATATATAGAAAGGGATTAAAGACAACATCGTCTTATGTATGCAATGACTTCTCCTCTGGCTTCCGAGGGAGGTAAGTCACGTGACATAAACATGACCTGGTTTGGTCGAATTTTGAATTTTTATAGCAGGGCATTCCTTGGCAAATACAATGTTTGAGAAGGATTTGAAGCAAAATTATGACAAATTAAATAGTTTGAATATGTTTTTAGTCCATATATACCATTAAATTACCCAGTTTGTACGCGCGGTTCATGAGAATGAGCTATCACAGACTAGATCTTTACCGACCAGAATCTCTACCCATCTTCGATTATAGCCTTATCAACTATTCGTTCTTTCTCAAGTTTTTAGTTGCATAGCTTAGCGTGGCTTAACGTCGTGTACCCATCCATCCCTCTGTCTAAATATTATCATGAAAGAAGATATTATTCACCGCCAGATATTATTAAACAAGGCACCCTCTTCGCCTTCTAGTTAAAATAAATAAAATATTTTATTTTCTTGAAGAAGAAGAGGGCATCCATTTTGTTTATCTACTGTAATATTTATCTATAGTGAGGGACACTTCCTTATCGGATCCTTCGATCCATTATTTCCATATTCCTGTTGGACGCGGATTCTACTAAATATTGTTTATAATAATATCACGAAAGGGTAATTGCCTCGTGCTTTGGCATTTTTAATGTATTGTGATTTAACGGGCGGGAATAGAGTCAAAACAATAATAACCATTTTTGTTGTCAGTTAAAGTTAACTTTTATAAGCCAACTTTCCTGTAAAAAAAGACAAATGCAATGATCGAACGCTTAATAAATGGACTGCAAATCATTGCAGCCATCGTTGAATTGCGACGTCATGCCCCTCAATCGATGCGCAAGTGTCTAACAGCGCAATGACAAAGTTGACCGTACTTGAATTAGCTCAGCCTTAGGCATCGCCCCAAGAAGAATAACGAAAAGATTACCAACCAGCTGTCAATGTGAGTTTCTTGTCCTAATTATCTTCGCAACTCAGGCTTGTAATTTCTGGGGTTTATTTACCCATAATCCGGCTATGACATCAGTACAATCTTCCTAACTTAACACTCTATCGCTCAAGTTTGGTTTGTGGTTTATTAGCCTTAAACCCCATTACCCTCCCCGCCCGTGGATATTTCCTGCTGGGTCTTCCGGATTTCGCACACTGCTTAAGACCCCTACACCCACGTTTATGTTTATTGCTCCCTCGTGCCTCGTGTTTTTTCTGAGTACTCCGGTCATTTCACTCTTCACACTTGAATTAAATTGTAGTGCTTGTCCCGAAATGACCTAGTTTGTGTTGAGTGGATGTTATACCCCCCTCTCTCTCTCCCTGTCCTTCCCTCTCAAACTCTATTTCTTCAGGCGAATAGGTTATAAAGTTATTAGTTTTGATACGTTAAAATGTCTGGCACCACCACCCCCTCTCCCCCACCACGCATACTTTTGCAATCATTTCTATTTTTTGTAGAGATTAATGTTATGTTTATTTTTATGATTGTATAGATAGAGACGACATTTTGTAATTACAGAAAGGTAAACTCAGTCTGGTATCATATTACGATGAACAAATAATCCCTCAAATTGGAAACCTTTGAGGTGTAGAAAAAAACATGTTTACTGCTGTTGACTTTAATGAATCTAAAAACTTTTCCTTGTTCACAAAAATGTATGTATATTTAATTTAATTTATTTGTCTCTCTGTATTGAAATAGAAAAAAAAATGAAAGGATCCATTATAGATGTCACGAACTGTCAAACTGATAATGTGTCATCCATCATAAGTTAAAATCTCTAGATCGAATAACGTGATGTAATCATCTAAGTTGGGTGGTTGACAGGTCTAACGGGCGTTCCTTAGATAAGAAGTCTGCCATTGGGTCAAAGGGATGTGAGTCAATTGGGGTGTGTTTTCTCCCTGGCAAAGATACCTACAAGCGAATTCTTCAATTAATATTGTATTTTATGCTAGTTCAAAAATGACCTGCTTTGTGTTGAGCGGACGTTACCCCCGGCCAACTAACACTGTCTTTCAAGATCAGGAGGGGGCGCTTTTGTTGGCTATGCAGGTTGTAGGGTACCGAGGCCCTATTTTATGCGACACGATACAAGAGATTGCCTAAGCATCGGCAAGTATTGATCCATAAATTATTCTTAATAGAGCGTACCCGATAGATGACCAATATACCGGCCGCAGCCATGTTGGTGGACAACAACACGCCACCTATCTGTAATCATGGTAATAGATTTTAGTATCATCCAACATTGATAGCGTTTCAAAGTAAATAAATATAAATGCACCAGAAAATAATTTACATATTTGAAAAGAGCAGTGTTCGTGCTTTCCCGTGATACGTAATATGATATCTTTAATTTTATATTAAGACCTGTATTTTTAATATTAAAGTAAAATACCCCTATCCCCGTCAAATATAATACATGTTCCGTACCAGTGGACTTTCGTCGCTTTTAATTTTTAAGGCATGTAAATATGATTGTACTGGAAAATATTTTATATATTTGGAAAGGGCAGTAACGTGCCTTTCCATGGTAGGTAACATGATAAATGTAATTTCGTATTCGATCTTACTAAATCAAATCGAGCAATAATAAATTATGCCAACAGCGATTCATATTTGAGCGGATCGAGTGATCACTGTCGCTCTTCTTGGCTCCTGTTCGATTGTGGATAAAATCACGCTCGTCCTATTTCTTACAAATTTGCCAACAAAGCCCCCCCCCCTTCCGACAACCGAATCCTCAAATATCGTCCGATGAAAATGTTATTTTTTGCACCAAAAATAAGTATCGCTGAATTCGATACTCCAGCTGTTCTAGAATTACGATGCACCTAAAGTAAATAGATGCTTGACATATTTTTTTTGACGTACAGAATAAATACCTACGGTACTACATATTGGTCATAGAGGTTATGGAGCTAAAAAAATTCCAGCCAATAATACTATAAAGTATGCATTATGCAAATAAGCGCGTGAGCCTCCGTGCGTACATGCTGTTAGCTAATAGTTACTGGAAAGTTTCCCGCGTCAATACCGCTCTAACCAATGATAAAATAGTTGGCGACGTATCGAACAGTCTGTACTTTTATATTTTCTCTTGATTAAAGATGAATAACAGAAACAATAAAACGATAATTACATCGAATCAGAGAATAATTATTAAACGTCAAATCGAAAACGTACAAAAAAGAAAAGAAACTATACCCAGTGACAACAGTTTTTCAAACGTTTGATCTCCCTACGGTATCGAGCTTCTCACACCATTTTCCATAATAAGTGTGTCGGGGTTTTTTATTATTTTTTTAAAAATTACGTAGGTCTCGAAGATGAAATGTCGCGTCAGCAACCACCCTATTTATTATAATTTTTCACGTCAGACATTATCCATGTACACAAACACGATGCAGCTAGTTCGCCTATTTAAATACATGTAAATTAATGGTCCTACCGGGGTATTTTTTTTCAAAATACTTACGCCGCAGAGAAACAGAATTTGATATGTTTTATAATTATATAAACAAACGCCATTCTGTCGCTATAAACGCATTATATGCCACGATCGAATTCGGATTTTAATGGAAATTATTTATATACCTAGGCCTACTTTGCCTATACACAAACACCGTTCTGTTCTGTCGTAAAAATTAAACGCGAAATGTCACGGTCAAATTCGAATTTTAATAGAAAATAAATGTAAACTTTAAAATACATAGACAAACTTTTAATTCAACATAAATATCACATTTTACAGAAGCGTTTGGCCCTTTCTATCGTAATTCCAAGTGCAATCACGTTGTAACCATCGGCCCACGTGTAGACGGGTTGTCCACAAAGATGGCCGCGGCCAATGTGTGTGACGTCATGTGAATTAACTCTATACTAAAACATGTAACACAGTGATAACGTTTGCCTATATTTATTGTTCTTTCTAAAATTCTTCTCAATACTAAGGATAGCTTCATTCCTGACTCCAGTGTTTATGAAGAAATAAACAGGCCACTATTCTATGGAATACAAGTACAAAAGCAGTAATTTTATTCCATAGAATTGTGACCAATATATTCCAGTTCAATTACTGAATGACATTGAACAAATTTACGAATACAGATTACCTGGTAATCACGGTGTTTGCGTATAAAGATTACCTCGTAAATATTATTTTCATCCATAAAGATTAACTCGTAAATACTGTATTTAGCTCTTAGATACAGTATTTACGACTGGATTAACCTATACGAACCAATATATTTAATCCCTCCCTCAAATTCGTAAACCTAAACCCTAGCCAAACCCTAACCACGAGCTAGTATTTTTAGGATTGACCTCACACTGCATGGGGTTTGTCCGTCTAATTGCAAAATTTATGAATTTTAACGAATTCTACAATCTTGATCAAATAGACATATTTCTGACGTTAGCAATTTAGCAAATCGAACCCATCGTATATATAAATGTAATATAAAATATTTGCGTTATTGCATTATTATATGATATTCGTGTTCTAATAAGATGTAGTTAAATTGTAGTATAATCTATTTGAGTTATTGCCTTTTATACAATATGCTCGTATAATATACTTGTGTTATTGCATTAATGCAGCGTCACTGCGACATAATTAAATTGAAGTATAAAATATTTGCCTTGTAAAGCATCACAGATATAGTTACATTTTAGTACAATATATTTGCGTTATTGCATTAATGTAATATCACCGCGTTCTACAAAGATGTCGCTAAATCAAAAGTATAACATACACTATTTTCTCAATCATGCGAAATTGAACCAATTTAATTTGGGAGACGTACGTTTCTATGCCATTATATCATGGTTCGTATTGTATCCTTCGTTCATGCTACGAGATAATAAAGTATTATCTTATCTTGACGTGATGTAAAGTCCCATATGTCAGTCAATATTATTCCATCCTATACTAATTATTCTAAGTACACGAACGTCTACGTAAAGAAACGGATTAACCATCGTGTAAGTCCCAAGAAACCAATGCGCACTTTGTAAATGCCTAATATTATTGTCTGTCATGCAAAGGATAAGGGAGATCTCGGTGGTCGGTAAATGTAAAATCTTCTACGTGCGAACATAGCATTGATTTGTAACGGCATTTTGTTAAGTTTAGAGCCACCTGGGTCCTGAAGCAAGATTTGCTGGTGTGTTGTAACTAGTAGCTTGTAGGGTGATATAAACGTTTCGAAACCTTTTATCAATAATAGAAATTAATTTTAAAAACTACGAGAATTCTTTAATAAATGTTTTTAATCATTTATTCATTTTTTATGATTATAATCATTTATTCGTTTATTTATGATTTTAATCATTTAATCATTTAATCATTTATTTATAGTTTTAATCATTTAATCATTTATTTATAATTTTAATCATGTATTCATTTATTTATGATTGTAATCATTTATTTATGGTTTTATCATTTATTTATGATTTAATCATTTATTTAGGATTTCATTTATTTAGGATTTAATCATTTATTTAGGATTTAATCATTTATTTAGGATTTAATCATTTAGGATTTAATCATTTATAATTTAATCAGTTTTTTTTCATTTTATTTATATACTCATTGATGTAATCATTTATTTTGATATACTCATTTATTATGGTGTAATCGCTCATGTAGTCATCTTGACGGCTCAGTTTTTTTTTTAAAAAATGGCGCCCACTATTCATTATAGAAGTTTTGCCTGGAGAACTGGAGAAACACTCTTCGTAAAGGTTCTTGTGCTTCTTCTGATATGTGATGATTGAGATTTAAACTGCCTTGGGTCATTTTCCTTGATGTTTATTGTTAGAGTTGTTGTAACCTTTAAAATGATATTTAATGGCATCAAAGGGCAGATAATAAAATGACACGATTTCTCCATTTACGTACAGGAAGATTAATACCTGTAGGCATTATTCTTTTGAACATTTTTACGTTCAGAACATGTTTCCACATTTTTTAAGAGCAAGTTATCTTTTCAGGATCTGAGATGACAAAATCGTGAACACTTGATGTCAATATGCCATCATTTAAAATTAACATGTTTAGGCTGTAATAAAGGCATGACTGATCGAATTGATTGATGACTAAATCTATCACCCAATAATAAAATACTATTCATGGATAACAATTGCTATAGTTTATTACACCTCTGCGTTTCAACAAGATTTCACAAGTCATCAAGCGAGAGAGAGAGAGAAAGGGAGAGAGAAATGGAGTTTAACGTTCACCCGACACTTTCAATAATTCGCTTGCGCGTAGGGATCTTTAGCAATGGGAGGAAACCCACGAGGTTGAGAAGGCGCCCCTATCTCCACGTCACATACGCTCACACCAGGGCTCGAAACCACAACCGCAAGCCAGAGGTGACCGGCCAGCTAGAGGTCGAAGCGCACATAACAACATATAATAAACTATAGCAATTGTTATTCATAATTAGTGTGTTAACTGATTGTGTCACAATTGTTAGATGGCATTGGACGAAAACAATCTTCCCAATCCTTCAATTTAGTAACTCAGACGTTGGGTTGCTAACCTCGAGGTACTGTGTTTCGTTCATCAGTATTTGCCAGCGTGGTTCGCCCCTGTCAGTGATAAATGACAGATTGGCGAGTGGACAACGTAAATGCCATTGAAAGAATACCCCCCCCCCCCTATGTATTTTTAGCCCATATCAATAAAAATAGTTTTTTTTCCCGGAAGCCACTGTGACTCAGTGAAGACATTGGGTCGCTAACCTGGATGTCCCGTGTTCTATATCTGCATTGCGTTCATCAGGTTTTTTCCAGCGTGGTTCGCCCTTGTCAAGGGACAACGCATAAAGGAATACCGTATAGTCGATCGGATGGGACCTAAAGGAACCACTGACAGCTGGAATTCGATATAATAGTAGGCTGTAGCGCCGCTATCCAGGCATAAATCCCCTCATAGCACACTCTATGATGAGTTATGCCCGTCTCCATTAGTCCAGTTGATGCAAAACAGTAGGACGTTAACCCCCATTTACTTTTGTCTCCAATAGCCCAGTCGGTGCAGAACAGTGGGCGTTAAATTACATTTCACTCTGTCTCCATTAACTAGTTGGTGCAGGACGCTTAACCCCATTTCTACCACCACATATCATCATTTTAACTTAAAGAGCTAATCCCGATATTTGTTTTGGGAATAAAACTGCTTAATAATAATTTTGTGTAAAAATCCCTTAAAATATTCGAGTCAAGGGCCGAGAAACTACTTCAGTATTTATGATACGTTTTCAAACGACTTAAATCCGCCAGTCTTCATCTGGAATTTGAGACCGGTGCCCCAGGTTTATTTTGTGGTATCTGGATTAAACCAAACATTTTTTTAATAAAAAAAATGTGTAGTTGAAATTTGCCTTTCTCTATTAAGTACGGCACATGGATTATTCACTGCATAACCCTCTCAATTGACCGTAATCGGTTATAAGGTCACCCAACGAAACAATTGACCCGAAATCTTAAAAGAGTAACGTGTCCGGATTAGCAGTTTTGGTGTTCACGTCCAAACGACTCAATATTTTGAGTTGAAATTTTGAGACAAGGTAAATACACCATTCCCCTATATTTTGGCGTTTTAATTTAATACATTCTCAGACTTTTATTTTTGAGTCTCTGTTTAATTCGGGATTTCCCCTTTAACAGGTTGCCTTTTTAAACACTGACTGATGAGTTTAAAGAATCAACTAGAACCCAGTGTTATACGTCAACTCCATGTTTTTTATATTTCATCCATGCATTTATATATTTTTCTTAACGTATAAATGCATAAATAAATAAAAAAATACGTCAAGAAAAAAAAAATCCCCCCTTTACTTCATTTTGACATACATTAAATCATATAAGCTAGCTGTCTGTCCTCTAGTTCACTATCATCCAGATTGTATTTCAAATAATCCGGCGGACGTTTACGAAAGTTTTTGGAATGAGACCCACTGAATCCATTTTTCGCTACAGGATCACTGTCAGTCTGGAGGGAGGGTAAGCAAGTCGCCAATTACTAGACTGACAGTGATTCAGTAGTGAAAAATTGATTCAGCGGGTCTGATTCCATATAAAACCGTCCAGAAAAAAACTTGTCTCAAAAAAAATTATCTCGAAAAATTTGGATCCCCCTGTTATTTCGTAAACGGCTGCCGGATTATTTGAAATACAATATGGCTGATAGTGAACTAGTATCTAAAACAGACTCAGGGGTCCTATTCTATAAATGACATTACAAACAGCGGCGTATTTCGACTGGTATGTGTCATTTTAAAGGAATGGGGATTTTAATTAGTTTTTTAATTAGTAATTCGCTAATTTCTCAAAACCCACCAGGCTGACAGTGATCCAGTCGCGAAAAATGGATTCAGCGTGTCCGATTCCATATAAAATCGTCGAGAAAAAAATTTGGATCCCCCTGTTATTTCGTAAACGGCTGCCGGAATATTTGAAATACAATCTGGCTGATAGTGAACTAGTATCTAAAACAGACTCAGGGGTCCTATTCTATAAATGACATTACAAACAGCGGCGTATTTCGACTGGTATGTGTCATTTTAAAGGAATGGGGATTTTAATTAGTTTTTTAATTAGTAATTCGCTAATTACTCAAAACCCACCAGGCTGACAGTGATCCAGTAGCGAAAAATGGATTTAGCGGGTCCGATTCCATATAAAACCGTCGAGAAAAAAACTTATCTCGAAAAATTTGGGTCCCCCTGCTATTTCGTAAATGGCCGCCGGACTATTAACAGAAAAATAGAAATGAATTAATTATGAGTTGATTATGATGCTGATTGCCTGATAATGATATGAAATACCACAATAACAACTGGTGACACCATATGGTCACTGCTATCAAATATGTCTTCTATGATATTAAGCCCAATAAACCCTTTACATCCACCTGCCAGGAATTATGAATGATCACTTTATTACACAAGAGCCGTATTTACCACCAAGCCAAACCCATTTAATAGGCTTTTCTTCGGGCCTAAATTGATTCTTCAGCTAGGTTTATTCTGTTTGCTTTTTATTAAAGCAATCTCTCCCAATCTCTTTAAGTCTAGCGATCTACTAAGACATGACAGAGTAGACATCTTAAGCACCAATAGAAGCCGTGATTTCCGGATGGCCATGACGGTCATCCCGCGAACACGCCAGACATGAAAGGATAGACCACCTCAATTATGTAGTGTTTTTTTTAGTTTTTAGACAAAATGGGAGCGCGTCGTCATTATCTGCGCTGGAGCAGTAAAGTACAAGTTGACATGCTCGTAAAAGAAAAGTAGGACGTTAAACCCCATTCTCTTTAGAATCAAGGGCACCATGTTTAATCTCAATAATGGAATATCAAAATATATATAAGCGCGATGTGTACGAACTGTGCTTTGTGCGATATATTTCTAAAGACTGTTTATTCTTAAAATTATTTGACTTTCTAACACCTGACGTCAATTACTGGCAGACTATCGCCATTTAAGAGACGACCACTGTCAAGATTGTTCGCATTATTTTTGTTACGTCTTTTTTTGTAAATCATTTTAGTGAAGCCTGTACCATAACAGGCCAGGGACTGTATAGCGCAGTGGACGCTTACGGCTGGCCCCCGGATCCAATCACTTGATTTGATAATTGTTTATTTTTTGCAATGTCTATTTTCTGTCTTGTATATTTTGGTTTTGCATGTAGTGCAATCATCTTGCACTTACTATTAGACATTGTTATCAAAATTTGTTTTCAAACTTCTTTCGCCCATTATGTCAAAAGTGATTTCAGCTTTTAAAAAAACGTCCGAAAAACTAAAACTCAATATATCAGAAATCTCGAAATGTCAGGGGAAAGTTAAGAAAAAATTGAAACAGTAATGTATGTTATTAATAGAATCACTTTGAAGCTTTTCGTGGTCGGTGATGTGATAATAATTTCTCATTGGTTATTCGTGATTTACGAAAGATTCAGAGTTATGAAAGCATTTCTTTTTACCAATATCCTTGAAACGTATTACTTCTGCTTGACTTTTTGTGCAATTTTTGATGAAACTAGACAAATCTGTCATTAATGGAACTTATTTGGCTTTAACATCTGGCAGTCACAATATTTTGAAATTAATAAATTCCTGTAATATTACACTGCCCTGTTTCCACCCCTTCCCTTGGAGAAGTGTGGGTGGGAGCTGTACACATGGGCGTGCACGCAAAATATCCCTTGACAGTTGGAATTCGATATAAGAGTAGACCGTAGTGCCGCTGTCCGGGCAAAAGTTCCCTCATAGCACATTGTATGGCGTATGCCCGTCTTAATTAGCCCAGTGTAGGGGCAGAACAGTAGGACATTACATCCTCTTTCATTATTGCCGGTCAAGTGTAGGTACATTTGCACCCCCAGTAGCCCTATCTGCTTGCTACGGTCCTGGTGAACCAACATACATATAATATCAAACAAGAAGCTGTTAAGTCGTACTAAAATTTTGGATACCAGCTAAAATGTTCGAGTCGCATAATATTTCCAAATGCACCGTGGATTTGCATGCTCCGGGTCATACGCCGAAGTTAAACACATCATATCGCCACTATCATGCGAACAATTAAATATAGAAGACCCGTTACTTCGGAAGTAGCTGCTATGACACATTCGGCCACTGACAGTTTTGATCCAAATGAAGAGACTCTTAATAGTATAAAATACTACACATTCCATGACTGCCGTTCTTTATCAAAACAATGGCCTGTCCTGCACCTTTAAAATTAGGTTTTGGAGAATAGCAACTTTTTAAAGAAAAAATATCAATACCGGTGGTTTTGGAGGCGAAATAACCCAACTTTTTATGGTTTTGGTCGGGGTCTGTGTCTCAAACTGATTTTTCAGTAGGATTACTGCCAGGTGGGGCGGGGGGGGGGCATTACAGGGTGGCGGGCAATGTTAGATCAACTTGAAAGTGCCCCCATAAACCTAAAGAATGTCAGAATGCATGATAGAGTGCAACTCTTTGGCGGAAAAATACATAAATTCATTTCGGCCGCCATCTTGAAAAACAACATGGCGGACAAGTTTTGAGCTATTCGAAAATACATGAACCCCCAAAAACATAAAATTGGTAAACTGTTTGATACAGTACCAATTAATTGACGGTAGGACACAGAAATTCACATTTTAGCAGCCATTGTGAAAGACAAGATAGCGGAGATTGTCGGATCAATTCGAAAGTATGATTTTCGGATCCAGAACCCCCGAAAACCTAACAAAAAACATAATACATGATACAGTACCGACTAATTGACAGTAAAACACAAATTTCAACGCCTCAGAAAACACTGGTATCAAAAAGAATCAGATTGTCCCAACCCTATTAAAAGTGATACATCTATACCAAGATGTTCGAGCAAAACCAGAGAGATTTAATATGTATCTTGATTTGGAGAGATATTAAAACCGCTTGAATGCCCATTGTTTCGGAAACCACAAGGAAGCGGATGCGGGTAGTTTGATGCATGCAGTTGGCACTGTGAATAACCAGTCTCGTGTAATAATTAGAAGCCATGAACAGATATTATTTTTCTGTCGGCTTACTACCAACAATATCAACATTGATGTCTGGCAATGAAGGAAGCCTAATTGTTCATGAAATTTCAACAAGCATTGAAGAAATTTTAATAGCCAGCCTATGGTTCCCTATAGTACATGCGTTATCTGGTAGCGACAACTCAAGAAATGGCGATGGTATAGGTAGTACCTGTTTTTTGGGGAAGGAATCTGTGAGAAGTGCTCTAGCTAGACTGCCTACAACCCCCTAAACTGTTACCCTTACCCGATTCCCACCACCCACTCGATTCCCACCACCCACCTCGGACGACATCGGAGCAGACAGTACGAAGACAGGCACAACGTCTCCAGAGATGCGCTCGTCGTCTCGCTACAGCCGAGACGAAGCACTCTGAGTCGATCGTAACTCCTTACACACCGGAAGATACGCCGACGCAGACGAACCGTTTCCCACGACCGAGCCCATCCTTAATGCATAATAGCAATTTTCCATATAGTTTGCAGACACTCTAAATGTTATGCCGGACGCTGCAATGGTTAAATTTACTCCTTTACTGTTTAGAACATTTGGAATTTCGTAAAATAACAAAAAAGACCACGATTTTAAGTTTTTGGGTGGACTCTTTATATCGAATAAACCATATTTTATTACTGTCTAAATATAATATATATATTATTCCGTTGCAAAGGATTATTCAATCTCAAAATATGTGTTTTTAAAATAATAATTCCAAAGTAAAATTAACAAACTACCCTTTTATTTCTACTCTTATGACGATATGATAGCAATGACGTCCCTATTACATCACAATTACGTCATAAATGCAAATTTAGAAGTTTTGACAAAAAATATGACCTGGTCACACATTACTCTTTAAGTTGATGTTAAATTATTAATAAGTTTTTCCAGTACCAAAGAACAAGAGCCAAAAATCTAACCCTACCCCCATCAAATCTATTATCGTTAAAGAAACCCTGCGTATTGGTAAAAGTGCAAAACAAATATATTGTGCCATGTTGAAAATTTGCCCCCCCCCCCCAAAAAAAAAAGTTTTGAGTTCTGGTGATATGACACTATCAAAAAATACCAAAGGTATTTTGTTCTACCTCCAGTTGGGGTATCTCTTTTGAGGCCTTGGCCGCTAGCCTATACATGTATGTCCGTTTTCATTATCCCAGGTCGGAGCAGAACAGTAGGACGTTAAACCCTATTTCATTCCAGTCATCTTAGGGAAGTAGAATCCCCTGCAAATTACAATATTGTAAAATATGAATAGCTAATAGAGACATCAGTCCAAAAACGATTCAATTCTGTTTAATATTTACAAGTCAGTGTATGTTGTATTGAATATCCATCGATCTATGTAGCTCGCTGTGTGAATAAGTCCGCCGCCATTTTATTACATGTATCTGCGAAAAATTATTGAAGGGTCTATTTTAAACCCAATCGAAACCACGTCACACGACTCAATTTCTCTTGGGTCTATTATTACTCATGTCTAAGAATTTGAATTTCAGGACGAAGTGTCGTTAGATCATGTCTATGTAAGACATATGGTCTTCGTGAGATATACCTGATAGATTACGATCTCAAATTCTGATTACATCAACAAGTTATATTTCATATTACTCACCTACAGTTGTTAGTGCTGCTACAATTAGCAGTCTAAGTAAAGGTTAAACTTCAATCCAAGAATTAAGCGAGATGATAAGTATAAAGCTTTAATGTAATTAATTGTAAGCTAGTTGGTTATTCAATAATGTCTTATACTTTGGTATAAATAAATATACAAGGACAGTGACACTACAGTTTCAAGAACGTCAGATAAAGACAATGACCTTCTATGTGTCCTGAAAGTAATGTAATTAATTGTAAGCTAGTTGGTTATTCAATAATGTCTTATACTTTGATATAAATAAATATACAAGGACAGTGACACTACAGTTTCAAGAACGTCAGATAAAGACAATGACCTTCTATGTGTCCTGAAAGTAATGTAATTAATTGTAAGCTAGTTAGTTATTCAATAATGCCTTAAGCTCCTCCTTTGGTATAAATAAATATACAAGGACAGTCACTCTACAGTTTCAAGATCGTCAGAGGCATTATTGAATATCACAACAGAGAGACACCTAATTCACCTACCGCACCTCCTCCCAGAGACACCTGGCAAACGGTGAAGAACCGAAAGCGGAAACCAGGGACTAAAACCAAAGAACAACCTAGGGCACAGAATAATAGATATAAAAGATCGAATACACAGAAGAAAGATGGGAGAAACGTTGCCAATGTGTCTAGCACCAACCAAGGGAATACCAAACAGCGGCGGTATGGGAACAATAACCCAAACCAGGGTCGTTTTTTTCAGAAAGGCCAATCCCAACCGCACCGACCACCCTCCCAAAACCAATCGCAACGACCGCCACAACACTACACCAAGAAAACTCAGCGTCGCTCCAACAACGTGACCACAATACCCAATCGCGAGAACCAGTACACCCGAAAATAATTAATATATCATCCACAGTTAGAAATGATCAAGAGATAAACCTCCTACAGAAAGGCCTGAAATTCACACCGACGCCTAGAGCCAATATACAGGAATTAGAGTGTGATATAAACGCTTTCTGTAGGAAGCTACGACTGAAGGAATTTTTCGGTGAAACAGATGGAACTGCTTCAGAGGATATTGTGAGGAACAAAAGCCACTTCAACCCCAGGCGGGGTAAGGACGTGACGCTGGACAATTTCATTGATTATTTAACCAAGTTGCCACTTCCTACAGACCGCAACGCAAAATCGAATGTGTCGAAGGGGGAACAGTGTGCAATAAATTCTTTGAAATTGGACGAAACGATCGTTATCAAGGAAAGCGATAAAGGGGGTGCAATAGTTATCATGGATAAGGAATATTATCAGAGAAACGTCCTTAAAATACTTGACGACAAACGGGTATATGCAACTATAGATTCCAACCATGATAAAAGAACAATGGGATTAATAAACGGCTTAATCCAAGATCATAAAAACGAACTGACGGACAATGAACAGGACTATCTCCGGAAATTCGAATATAAAACAAGTCAGTTTTACGGTCTTCCAAAGATACACAAATCCAAGATGATCAAGGAATCCATTCAACACCAAAACGCCGAAATTATCAGTATTTGGCAGCCAGACGATCTCCCTTTCAGACCAATAATTGCCGGTCCATGCTGTCCTACTAACAGGCTATCAAATCTCATTGATATCTTACTCAAGCCGTACGTGCCAAATGTGAAATCTGTTATTCGGGATGACATAGATTTTGTTAATACCTTACCCCATAATCTAAATGATGGCGACTTTTTCGTAACCATGGATGTTTGTAACATGTATGGCAATATTTCCCATGACTTATGCACTCAGGCCGTAGAATATTGGCTGGATAAACATCCTGAATGCAGTCATGAGCGAATTTCAAAAAACTTTATCCTCAAAGCCATACGTATCATCCTGACTAACAACACTTTCACATTTGGCGAAACAAATTACAAACAAATTCTTGGTATAGCGATGGGTACCAAGGCGGCACCACAATTAAGTAACTTAACAATGGGATTTCTTGAGGAGAAATTATACTCAATTGTAGAAATTAACCATGGCGTGGAATACCGACTATATTTAGAAAATCAGTTGAAACGATTCCTAGACGATGTATTCTGTATTTGGAATGAACGAATTGGCAACATTGCAGATTTGCAACATATAATGAATGATTTAGACCTAAATATCAAATTCACAATTGAAACGAACGATCTGCAAATCGCATTCTTGGACGTTCTAGTGAAACGAAGGGGAGAGCTCCTCATAACGGATATGTATTCTAAAGAAACAGATACCAAAAATTATCTCTCTTATAAATCATGTCATCCACGCCATACAAAAAATAATATACCCTTCTCCTTAGCTAGAAAAATATGCACAATTGTGATAGATGAAGACCTGCGGATTATCAGATTCTAGGTGAGCTAAAAAGAAATTTATTGAAGCAAAATTACCCCCTTGAGGTAATAGAAGTTGGGATAAATAAGGCGTTGGCAATTGATATCCAAATGTTGAGGACTACTAAAGTGAAAGACAGTTCGGATAACATCATTACTTTTGTCTCTACTCACAACCCTCAACATCCCAACTTCTTTAAAAGAATGTACGAGAGCAGGACAATCCTGGCATCAAACGACAACCTCAGAACGAAGTTTAACAATGTACAATTCATTAAATCACAAAGACAGCCACCTAATCTGAAACGTCTTTTAACTAAAGCAAACTTCAATTCATCTATCACAAGGACCGGCTTTTATGTATCGAAATGTGCGGATCTTCGATGCAAATGTTGCGACCATATAACACCAAATAACAAATATAATTTTCATAACTCTACCTTTAGCGTCAATGACAATATGAATTGTGACACAAAAAATCTCATATATGTCTTGACTTGCAAGGGTTGTGGGTTTTTTTATATTGGGGAGACATCCAATCATCTACGGGATAGGGTTCGCAACCATCGGCGGGATTGTAATATTGAATATGGGCCCTTATTTGTAAATCGACACATCTTTAAATGTGCGAAACACTTACAAGTTAAATTTCAAATTTTCCCTTTTTATAAAATGAAAGTCGATGACACCACGAAAAGGAAATCAATGGAGAATCATTTTATTAAAAAATACGATCCTCGACTTAATAGTCATTAAGTAACAATTGACCATTAATTTCATTTATTAATAGTCTTAATCTATCCCGTTAATATCTATCATTCATTGTTTCTAAATTGTATTGTACCCAATAAGCAACCGATTAACACGCGTGTATACATGTTTTCTGCTTGTTACCTATATACTATGTAACCATAGACAATGGTAACTATAGCCACTTAAAACCACAGTGTTACTATGTAAATATGTATAAATACACTATATTGTCCATCTATATGTTATGACATTATTTTATGAATAGTCCCAAGACGGACGAAAAGTACTTTAAAATGTTAAAATGTTATTAAACCAGTGTTGAAATCAGTTTGTGTCGGCATACCTTTTTATCTATTCATCATTTACCGTGAAACAAAGTAGTACAACTTTGCGGTTGTGCTAATAATTTTGGATATATATATATATATATATATATATCACGGTATTGACCCCTATACGCTTCCATGTGTTACCATGATAGCATTCGTGCTCTTACCATTTGGACACAGGTCACCAAATATGTAAGGCGAAAGTCATTTTAGTCTCCCTCCCCCTTTTCCCCCTTTTGAATGTCGATTTTTGTTGACTTTTTGGTGTAGAATCGAAAAAAAGGTTTTGAAAATACATTTTCTGCCAGTTTTGGGTGAATATTCATGATTTTGAGGCGGAGGGATACAAGAGTTGTGAGGTTGGTTACATTGCATTGTAGAGCCTGAAAAAAATGCATGTTTACTTGTCTATGCTTCCAGCTTGTGTGTCTCAGGTGTTCATGGTCAACCTCATACATGCTTTTGGGCAAGAGTTTGCCATATGTTACTCAATCTGTGACAAAAAGCGTTCTATAGATACCCAACGAAAATTTGGGGAAAAGTTAGAGCCGAGATTTAACACTAAAGTCAATGGGGAAATATTTAGTGACCTGTGCCTATTTAAATGAAACGAAAGAAACGAAATTGGTAACTGGCAGTACACTTGTTCATTTCTACTTCTAAGTTAAGAAGTTGTTGTGATTATTGTATAGATGCATAACTTGACTCGGATCCATTTATCGTGACCTCACTTAGACCAATTGTCGAAACGAAAAGAACCAAATATAACCAGTATTAATTGTGTCATCATAGCATGTTGACACGACACGCGATCGATGATCTTTAAGACATAAATCGCGATATGAATGTTCAATAGTGTCTTTTCCCGGAGCTGTCACTTTTAGTAATCGAGTCTTAGGATGTTATGTCTAAGAATTCAAGGTTTAGATGGCTGATCACTGATGACTATAGATCGGCTATTTCCGGAAGTGGCCCATCATATACTAACCTAGTTTTATCAGCGGTTAAATTATATATTAACTTGACTTAACTAAATCTATAGTAAGTAGATCAAGGGAACTTGGGATGATTTAGGTCTTCATCATCCATTAACGGAGAGGTTATATATTAATTATAGAGATTATTTTAATAGAACACTGACTGTGTTAATGATTATAGCCTGGCATATAACCTCCGTGACAGCTAGTCTATTAACTACAGAAATTACATTTAAAGTTCTCTTTTGGGCTGTTGGGTAGCTGAATCGTTTAACCCATGCGCTTTAGATCATAATGTTCGTCAATGAGTCAAGTGGGCTTGGTCTCCTGTCTAACCCCTTCTTTTTGTCCGGGTTGACCGGGTTCCTTCCCTCCGCTAAAGACCCTTTCTTAATGAAAAAAAAATTTGTACCCCAAAATCGCAAAAATGACATGTTTGCACCCAGTGGACGTTAATTATCTATTCTTTTGAACCTTAAAATAGATGAAATGGTGGTCTAAAAACGCATATTAATGAATGTTTAGAAATCGTTAATGCGCACGTTTGCTTTAAGATATTGCTGTTCTATTTAATGAATTCATTTCGCCGTAATATGTCTTCTTAGTGCATGGCGATATTTTGCGAGTATGTCAGCATATTAGCAGAATGACAATAATTTAACGTAATCCTATAGAAGTAGATTAAAATAACGAGAAAATGACAACATGCAACACAGTGCGTTAATACAATTATAGCCTGGCATATTACCCCCGTGACAGCCAGCCTATTAACTACAGAAATTACATTAAAAGTTCTCTTTTGAGCTGTTGGGTAGCTGAATCGTTTAACCCATGCGCTTTAGATCATAATGCTCGTCAATGAGTCAAGTGGGCTTGGTCTCCTGTCTAACCCCTTCTTTTTGTCCGGGTTGACCGCGTTCCTTCCCTCCGCTAAAGACCCTTTCTTAATGAAAAAAAAATTGTACCCCAAAATCGCAAAAATGACATGTTTGCACCCAGTGGACGTTAATTATCTATTCTTTTGAACCTTAAAATAGACGAAATGATGGTCTAAAAATGCATATTAGGGAATGTTTAGAAATTGTAAATGCGCACGTTTGCTTTAAGATATTGCTCTTCTATTTAATGAATTCATTTCGCCGTAATATGTCTACCTAGTGCATGGCGATATTTTGCGAGTATGTCAGCATATTAGCAGAATGACATAGAGAATCTCCTACCAGTCTTTTTTGATATCTAAAAATATCAACACAAGTTGATAAGGTAAAAAAAAACGAGTAGGAGATTTTATCTATCACCCAATCCCTTCTTTCATGCAGAACTAATTAAATATAATCCTTTGCTATAAATTTGCTATGAATACATTATGGCGTAGTGATACATCAATTTTTTGACAGCAATTCAACCATTGCAATGTCCTTTATATTGACCCACTGTTTCCATCAAGGTCAATTAAATAAAAATAGTTCCTTTTGAATCAGTAAGAAGTTACTTTTAATAAAAAAAATGTACTGTCGGTATATTTATGGGGTTGTTTTCTGGGGGGGGGGGGGGGTTGGCATACCGGTGAATCTTTTTCTCTGTTATCTTTTGCTCTCAAATTAAAATTAAATTTGTTTGAAAACCCTGTATCCGCGCCTGCTCAGTTTTACGATACTAATAGGTAACTAAACCCGGTTTTCTTTAAAGATACATCCCCAAAAAAGTATGTCAATTTCGGTATATATGGAAAATGGAGAACCACAATATTTTTTAGTATTTTTTACACATATACTGGATTCCTTGAAAATTACTCACAGGGCACAAGAGAATTGAATGAGGCTTCGATATTGATGATAAATGGACAGCGAATAAAGACAAAATCCTCTTTTATATGCAATGAATTCACCTGCGGCTTCACACCCGTTGCTAGGTACCGCGACAGACAATTCATGCATGTGACACAAACATGACTTAATTCTTTTAATAGAATGGTTAATCGCGAATACAATGTTTTGAGAAGGATTTGGCGCAAACGTTTGGTAGATTTACTAACTGGAATCTATCTTAAGTCCACGTATATCATTACATTTGCACGCACGAGGTTATCTTTTGGTTTACTCACGATTAATTACCGCTACTAAATATTACTACGCTTCGAACATGTATATTGGATTACTAAAAATTCTCTAATAGTAAGTGCAGGAGGACTGCACTACACGCAAAACAAAAATATACAAGATAAACCTGCGGACAAGACAGAAAATAGACATTGCAAAAAATAAACAATTATCAAATCAAGCGAATGGATCCGGGGGCCAGCTGTAAGCGCCCACTGCGCTGTAAGAAATGCACATTATTTTTATTATAAATGAAATACAATTAAATGGGGCTTAACGTCCTATTGTTCGGCTCCTAAACTGGGCTAATAGAGACGGGCACATGCCATACAGTGTGCTATGGGGGAAATTTTGCCCGGGCATTATTATCATAACCTGAGCAACTGATTGATAAAACCGAAACTATAAACAACAACTGCAGATAAATATTAAATAGACTTATTGTCATCACGTTAATTCCACGTGCTAATCGCAATCCACGTTACCGAATAACAACACTATCTTGATATAAAAACCGATTAGTGTTGTAAGCTATGATCACGACTTATTGATTGAATAATTAATTATCCAGTTATGACGGCGGTGTGTCATTAACAGTCCTCGTCATCCCAGCTTTATCATACGTTTTAATCAACAGATACGCTTTACCGTTGTTTGTCTGTTACTAATCCTGTATCTAGAGTGATCTCCTCTTGTCACTGTATGTCCGGTTGGACCTGCTCTTATCTAAAAATCAATTTGATAAATGGCCTTCAGTAGGATATTGCATGTGATTATTCGGGGGATTCACATGAAAGAGACAAATAACCATCTTATTACGAGCAATAGTCACTGCTTCTTGCAAGTCAAAGAAATGAAATGGAGTTTAACGTCCTACTGTTTTGCTCCGATCTGGGCTAATGAAGACGGGCATACGCCATACAGTGTGTTATGAGGGAAATTGTGCCCAGATAGCGGCACTACGACCTATCCGAATTCCCATTGTCAAGGTATTTTTTACGCGCACGCCAATTTTTACACGAGACCTCGGTTTTTTGTCCCGTTCGAACGACTGAACAGCTGTCACTGTCAGGCCCTCCATCCTTCATCACAGACAAGGAGGAACCACGCCGGAAATCTGGCTAAACTTTGTCGGCCAATGCAAGGAGCGAACACCCGACCTACAGAGCAGGTCAAGGAAACTCCGAGGGACTTTCTCGGATGATGTAATGTCTCTTGTGTATGTGATGGATGATTGGGGAATGTGTAGCCCGACAAGAAATTCCCATGCGTCTAACAGAATATGTAGTTTTATTTCCCTTTAACGATTGAGTCGCCTGGTTAACCACCGATTTCCTCCCACAGGCAACATATTGAAATGATATTGTACCATATGTTAGTCCCGAAATAACGTGTTTGGTAGTGAGTGGACCCCCCCCCCCTTTCTCTCCCTCTCTCTCTCTTAGTCTTAGGTTATCAAATATTGATTTGTTTTAATTAAATTTTACGACAGGCATATTTCTTTTACACGTAAAATTAAAAATCAAAATATAATTGAATAAACTATAAAAAACACCTTCGTCAAACCGAGAAAAAAATTATGACTGACAACTGTCAAATGTAGATTTGTATTGATTAAATATTACGACAGTCACATTCCTTGTACGAATAAAATCAAAATATAACTGAATTAAGCGGCAACTCAAAATGTCTACTAGAAGACAAACTGGCAACCTTCTTGACTTTCTTGGCATGCCTCTTCAAAAAATTGTAATACAATACAATCTGATATATAGACCTGATTGTCTAGTTAACATTCATAAAATGTCTTATTCTGACTTCGATGTGAAAATTAATCAATTTCTGAAACATATTCTAAACATCTTGAATTAAATAAATCTCTCTAAAAAGACAGTATATTAATATTTTATAGATCCGTTCCGTATTTTGACATGTTTCACAAATATCCACGTGGGCTTAATCGCAAGTGGGTTGAGTTAATGTTACCTAATATCGGATGATGGTGTGTACGAAGCTATATAGCTTTCAAAGAATGCATTGTACCAAACCCAATATAACTCTCGAAGAATACTTTGTACGAAACGCAAAGAGCTATTCCGTATATGGCCACGTGGGAGGTGGAGGGTAAGTGGCCGTATGGTTTTAAGTGTGCGCTTTGTCAATGAGTCAAGCAACAGGTTTTCGATACCCCACTTGTACATGACAAGGGTCGATTATCCAATTTTTCTCCGAGTCTTCGGTTTCTTCCCACTGCTAAACACTCCTGCGCGCGTGCGAATTTTGATTTGATTCTGGCATACATTAAATCATAATTATAAGCTAGCTGCTTGCCTACTAGAGGCGTCTTCAGATATTAATAATGTATATAAAAAATTAAATACATACATTCGTAGAAAAAAATAGATTTCCATGGCAATGGATTATAAATATTATTAAGTAGCGTACAACAAAAGGCAATAAAGTAAATAATACATATGACATTAATTTTGTCTAAACAAAATTAAACGAAGTAGAAAAGCGTATTTTTTAAAACAGACTAGAGATCCCCATGATGTTTGAAGATCTGACCAGTGGGAGGTCGTGTCAGGGGTCATAGACTTTTGAGCCTCTGACGTCAGACATTGATTAATCAATCAGTGTTGGTCTCTCTAGAAACTTATCCACAGTCCGTGCATATCACGTCAAAAATTCACCATAACAGACCGCCATAACCAGGGGGGTTGGATGGCTGAATGGTTAGCGTGCGCGCATTATATCATAAAGCCTATCATTGAGTCAACTGGCGTCGTTTCGAATCCCCGGTTTTATGTGGCAAGGATAAGGTCCGCGTGCCCAACCTCGTGGGTTTTCTCCGAGTCCTCCAGTCCCCCCACTGCTAAAGACCCCTGCGCGCAAACGAATTATGGAAATAAAATTAAACCATGTGTTAGTCCCGAAATGACCTAGTTTGTCTCGAGTGGACGTTAAACCCCATTTCTCCCTCTCACATCAACCAGAAGGCCTGTTATATAACAACTCTTCTTTCTAGATCCCAGTTTAGTAAAGACAACTAAAACATAATGAAATGGGATCTTACTCTATATTTTCAACCAAAGTTACCGCCCATTACTTACATTTCTGATTCTGAAATTTCTACACTCGTACATCTCAGTTCATCGCCCATTTCCTTGTCATTCACATTATCACTACCCTCACAAGGTTTTTCTTCCCCTTGTCCCGAACGGTATTTTGAACTTTAGACATTCTATTCGAGATTCCAGTGCCCTCACCACTCGACGTCTGTGGTTTGACTCTAATGAAGCACTTTACCAAGCTTTTTTTCCCCAAAAAACCTTTGACGTAGAATACCAAACGTGTAATAACTGACTTTGTTATTTACCGACCAGGAACTACACGATGAAGTATAATTTTAAGTCCCTAAAAAATATGGGCTTTTTGGTTTAAACTGCTAGCCTTAAGTTACCGCCGTATACTTAGTCTCCGGAAACCTGAATTCCACCGCTGAAATTTACTTTAAACAGTGATGGCTATCTCCAATCTTTTCTAAATTAGACATGTTTTTGTCGCTAGACGTATAAAAGTCAATTTAGAAAGACCGTAACGTCATTAAGAAACAGATTTTCGTGGCATTAAGATTGGAAAATATTAGTTATCTATACCGATTATGCAGACGGGTGAAATGGGCGTTCTAATTCTTAACCATTTACACTATAACGAGCATCCCAGACAAAGTTAATTACAACAAAAAATGCAGATTGCCGTAATTAAAGAAATTTGCATTCATCTTGACGTGTGATAATTAACTAGTGATTGAGAGAGCGAAGATATCAATGATGACAAGTTTAACTCGAGGGTTCAATTTCTAATTGACAGATGTTGACTTGTGACTGACTTTGTCTCATATTCTTGTAAACACACAGACAGAATTAAAAGTCATGGTTTAAAGCATTTATAAGCAACATAATGGATGTCTTCTATTCTATGTCTGTCGTTTTGAATCGGCCAATACGCACTGAATGGACATATCAGACTACTGTATAGATCATTTTTAAAAGTTTACTAGTCTGTGCTATGATTATCTCTCTTGAATTTGACCAAGTCAATCCAACTTACCTGCAGTCATCATTCAGACAGGAACCTACAAGGCAAGCAAGGAGGACCCAGAGGAAAATGTCTAGACTCTGATTTCATGACCATGGGTATCTCAAAAGAAAATCATATTAAGAAGCTTTTGGTCGAAATGGATGAAAATCAACCATGGTCACTCTGAGCTTCTTTTGGGAACGTGGGGGTCTAAATTGGAAGAAGGCGTAATGAACAGTTTGCGGAAAAATCACCATATAAAATTAAAGTAAAGTCAACTTCGAACAATCCAAACCACTAGACAAAACTCGAAGTCCTAAAAAACGGTATAGGCAAAATAGTGTAATCAGGCAAAATAGTGTAATCTCGCAAACTAGTGTAATCAGCGCATGGATTGTTCACCGTGTACAAACTAAACGACAAACTGTGGTAACGGGTATCCGGAAGAGTAAGCTTACCCTGCCACATTGATCTTAGAATAAATTATTCTCTCTTTGCCTGACTTTCAACCTTTCCCCAAATTTCGTTGGTCTTATCTACCACGGATATGGCTACATCTTTCTCCGATTCACCTTGAGATACACAGACTGGAAGTTATGTAGGTTTTAACACCCGTCAAGTATTACACGGCAACCAAACTCCTAACAAAGTAATCTTGAATATTCGATCATGAATATTCGCCTTAAACCGGACAGAAAATAAATGCAAATTCAAATCCATTCCTAAAGGAAATAAACACCAAAAATCGCCATGGAAAAGCTATACATTGAAAATACCGGGAAATCCTTTTGGGAACGATTGATTGATCTGTTTGACTTCGACATAATGAGTTGTTTTGCTGTATGTATCGACTGTTTAAAGACTATTACACCCATTGACCATAAACAACTTATTATCATTCCCGAAATGTCGATCTTGACTGAGACAATCTTCTTCTTTTGGATATTACAAACAACACATTCCACGGAGAATATTAAATTCTAAATCACTGACGTTTATAACGTCTTTATTACTGTTTACGCATGTCATAGATTAAATATATCTTCTTTGGGTTTCTGTTTAACGATGCCAATCTGACTAGGGACAATGATAGCGATACGTCATATCGGGACTAGTACAAATTTCGTTCAATAAAAGCACGCAGTTGCCCCGATTGATTGGGAGAAAGGTTCCATTATTATGATTGCTAACCGTTTTAGTCAAGAGAACGCTGTGGGTTACATTTCAAAAAGGGGAATAATCCACATTGTGAACTTTGGCAATAAACCGACCACACAGACACAGTACGCATAAATCATAAATATTCATAACAACTTGGCACAAAATGTACATTCAAACCCCTGTCCTCTATTATACAGTAACAAGTAAACAAAATTGCCATGGCAGAAGGGAAAAGGAGAGAAAGACATTCTTCGACATATGAAAGCGGTTACAGTTCTATAGAATTTGATTTGCTATGAAATAAAAAGAACTTTAATAAATGCATACCATTCTGAAATCGCAGCTGTATGTCCAAATTAAATGAACTCATGAAAAATCACTATATTTTGTATGAGTCTAAATTAAAGAGAAATTGATGAATTTAGACTAAGATGGCATCCATTAACAGAAAAAGCAGAAGACTCAGTAATCACAAGACATTGGTGTACGCTCCAAGTGAGCAATGTATGCTTTTAACTTCTTTTAACCATATAGTAGGTGAAAGGAATAACTTACTTATTATGATTAAAGTAAGGATGAATTGGTTAATTGAATTTAGATTCAGATTTAAGCGATCAGCCTGATCTCTAAGGGATAAAAGAGTGTGAGGCGATAATTCCTAAATCTACGCAAGACCATTGAGGTCAATCAAATGTTTTTTTTCTCGTAATTACAAGATAATTAACTCGTAATTACAAGATAATTAACTCGTAATTACAAGATAATTAACTCGTAATTACAAGATAATTAACTCGTAATTACAAGATAATTAACTCGTAATTACAGGATAATTAACTCGTAATTACAAGATAATTAACTCGTAATTACAAGATAATTAACTCGTTATTACAAGATAATTAACTCGTTATTACACGATAACTATCGTTATTACACGATAACTATCGTTATTACACGATAACTATCGTTATTACACGATAACTATCGTTATGACAAGAGAACTAGTTCGTAATTACAAGATAACAAGTTCGTAATTAAAGTTATGTCGCCAGCTGTATATAGATAGGTTGTTATGACACAGGTGAAGATGACTCACCCTCTCTTGATATACATGGACTTTTTTTTTTTTTGTTTTTACCAATTTTAAAGTCACATTTGATATACATGGACTTTTTTATTTTGTGTTTTTGCCAATTTTTAACACATTAAGTGTAATTAATTTAGTTAAATCGACCTGTCCATAATATCAATATTGATAAAATAAATATTAAAAAGATTCAATTAGGTTCAGTATTTATAAGGATGGTATGATGAATTAAAAACAATTGCAGACAACAAAAGTCAAAAAAACAAAGGAAGACAAAAATGTGACTAAAATTATTATTAAATAACAAAAATAAACCGATCGTTTTGATTTTGTGTGGTCATTACGGCAAACCTTAAGTCGTTTTGATTAAAAGTAAAGCAAGACTTGATTCTTTAAAGCCCCAATACCACTCTTGTTGTAACTGAATAATATGTTCCAATCTTCATTCTGGTCAACAATTTGTACTATTTTACAATATTCTAATTAAAAAATGGTACAAATTTCATAACACACCTAATTTTAAAAATTGGAAAAATTCAACTACATGCCGTAACATGGTTTGAAAAGCCTTACGTAAGCACTTTCAAATGCAACTTGGATTTAAACATATTTTCGAACCCTCTGGACAAGTAAGATAGGTTGTAATGGATAATTTACACATCAGGTTTTGACGTGCTGTGTACGGAACTGTGGTTAAACCACTAGATACGCCAACACTGACTTATTAATCAATGTCTGGCGTCATAGGGTCAAAAGCCACTCGTATGCCCCGTAACGCGACCTCGCACTTGACTCACCTTCATGTAGTAGATGTCATCGAAAGAAAAATAATCACGAAACGTAATATAGATCTGTACTTTAATAAGAGTATGCCATGGCGCTGCTGTTCGGTGCAGCACATTAGAACGTTAAAATCCATTTTACTTTATGTATTTCGTCTAGGAAAAATACTAGATTAAAAACCAAAGGCAATTTTGTTCCAAGTTTGGAATTGGAAACAAACATCTTTCACATTATTCAAGGGTATTTTTGGTTTTAAAGACCATGAAGAATGTATTATTTTCTCTGTTTGCTTCTTTGTATTCAGTATTGTTTTTTCCCCTTGTTTTTGTGGTCAATATGATATATATCCCTAACTTGGTAATCAATACACATGCACTTCAATTCTTTCGAACGCTTATAATGTTTCTCGCTGTAACATACATCATTTAGTTGTAGGCTACCTGGTTAAGGGCCGTATTTACCTGGGGTGCTGGGGGTACATTGTACCTCCAGAAAACTAAGCCCCCCCCCCCCAATCCCCCGTAAATAATTCGACAATCTTTCAATCATAAAATAATACAGTTGATTATGATAACACCTCATTGCTCTTCAGACACTGATCAGTCGGTAGGTTTATTAAGGGCGCCCTTCAGTTACGTGAAGGCAATGGCGCCCCCGAAGTCCCCCCTCCCGACTTTAAAAATCCCACATACGGCCCTGCCTGGCTTCTTTTATACATTTGACCGATATGGTTACTTGTATAGATAAATCTTCCTCTAATATGTTTACATTCATATTTCATGTGGCATATAGAAGATGATGACTCATACTAACATTATACAATGTTGTGGGGATATATTCCTCCTTATTGTTAGTTTCATTTTTGAGTGAAGTCAGTATCACTACAGGCCCGGATGCGTTCACTTAATCTCATATGTACGTATGTTTATGATTTCTGCGTATTGTGTCTTGTCTGTCGATTTGTTTTGTGGGATTGTTTGTGTGTGGCGCTGCCTCCCCTCTACACTTTCTATTTAATGGGTTCGGCCTTAAATATGCATTCCCGGTACAAACTTTGTGATTTGACGATATATTTTGACTAAACACATATTTAAAGCAACCAATCTATCAAAAATTTGCTTCAATTCCCTTTCAAAACTCTGTTTTCGCCGGGTATACCTGTTGTTAAACGCAATGTCTGCCAACTTAACTTCATTGTGGGAGGGTCCATATTTTAAAATGTATCTATCATTACTTATTTTACATTTACCATATTATTGAGGCCTAAATAAATTATTAATTATTTCTGTAAACTTCTTTTTACACCTTTTAATTGCAGAGTATTTTGTACGTTGACAACACGCAATGTTCCCCAAACCGCCTAACCATTTGAGCAAGAAATAACAACTTCTCCCTGACCTAAGCTAGCAGACAATTAGCCAGCAAATCCTGTCGGGTTGACAGTTAGTGATTCCCTGACAATATTGCCCAGTCCTTGCCCAATGGGCGATTTTCGCCTAATCTAGTATTTTTCTAGTAAGATTTGGTGTCTATACTTTTCATAAATACCAAATTTGCCATACTTTTATTGGAAATAACCAGCCGATAAATACTTTGCTGGGAACCAATCTGTAATATTGTTAGCTTATCTAATTTTTAAATAACTAACTAAAACATGATAACTGTGAGAAACAACCAAAGTTAAACTCTGGATTGAAAACATTTGCTATTAAAAGATATTTATTATGTATATAACGTGAGATTTTCGCTTTATTTTAAAACTCTAACTTACTTAAATACAATGTGTGATAGCTCAGTCAACATTCTAAAGACACATATCTGATAAAACCGAGGAAGTCAAGCCATTAACACTAAAGATATTTCCGCTCTCATTGTGTATACTGTTGTATCCGTTTCCTTTGTTAACTAGGATCTCGACTATTTTCTGATGATATGGCTTTTTTTTGCATTTAGTTATGTTCTTCTGTCGGATCGATAAAAACACATTCCGGAACTTCTGACAATTGTGGATCAAACAGCTTGCACTACATGACACTGAAATAACGTATCTTATCGATATTTTAGGTAATCAAAGGAAATAAAGAAATAAAAATGAACTTCGCTTTTTTTTAATCTACAAAGTGTTGTTTCTTAAATAGTAAGCACAAGAGAACCACTCTATAACCAAACTGACAAGACAAATCTGCGGACAAGATAAACAAAGACCAATTTAAATGAATGAATGAATGAAATATTTTTTAATGGCACGTGAGCTCCAACCGGGCCATATTGCGCCAAACATATAATGATGTTATGAGACAAACTAGAAACAAATAATCACATTATCTATATATACATAAATAAAAACAAATATCACAGTGAATATAAAATAAAACTAAATATAAACTTTTGGTATATATATTTAAAATATGAAGGTGAAAATTAGATATATAGAATTAAAATTTTCAATAAAAATTTGTCTCTTTTAAAAAGTCAAGAGCTTTACTATACAGACCCGGTTGGGCAAACAACTGATGAAGTGACTTGCAACGGTAATGCCTTAATCTTGTATCTTTGAGATGCTTGCACTCAATCAAAATGTGCTTCACTGTCAAAGGAACATGGCAGTGTTCACATTCTGGTTGAGGCTCTCGCTTTAAAATGAAAATGTGAGTTAAAAAAGTATGACCAATGCGAGAGCGACACAAAATAACTTCATCCCTCCTGTTGGTTCTTTAGGAGCTTGGCCAGTCGCCTAAGAGAGGCGTGATGTGATGAAGTTTATTCGTGTCTGCAAGATCCCAAGACCGTTGCCAGCGGCCATATATGAAATTATTAATGATTGATTTAAAATCTTTATATGGAGTTAAAAAAATCGGATATGGGAAGATCTAAAGCAGACTTGGCAGCCGAGTCTGCTCGATCATTCCCCTTGATATCAATATGACTGGCTGGGGAGCCAGCAAAGGACAGTGTCCTTGCCGATGAACTCATTTGATAGTAGCAGGCTATAAATGTCTGCTACTAATGGGTAATCAAGCTGTTTATTGTTAATTGCTTGAAGTGAGGACAGAGAATCAGTAAAGATGATATGCTTTAAGGATGTATAGGATTGAATGAACTCCAGGGCTTGGAGAATAGCCTGGATCTCAGCTGTAAATATTGAAACAGCAGGTGGAAGACACACAGAAATGGTCTTAGATGATGTCACAGAAGCCGAAGCTACCCGATCGCCATCTTTAGAACCATCTGTGTAAATAGGAGCATAAACACCATACTTAGACCGTAACTCTCTAAAGAGAGCTTGGAACACCGTAGAACTAGTATCTCTCTTTTTATGTTGAGTAAGATCGAAATCAATCTTTGAGGGAGATATAGCCCACGGTGGAGTCTCAAAGAAAGGGGTATTCGCTATACTGTCAAGGCTGATACCAGCCCCAAACAAAAGGGGTTGTATGCGAATACCAAATGGTGGAATGACTTTAGTCTTCACCAGATACAAATGCTCATGGAGAGGTCTAAATATGGTGTTAAATGAAATGTGATTCGGAAGTGATGCAATTTTCGTAGCATACTGCAGGGCCAGTTTATCACGTCTGTTGTGCAGTGAGGGCTCGTGCGCCTCGACGTATAAACTGTCCACTGGAGATGTACGAAATGCTCCTAAACTGATTCTAAGTCCTTGATCGTGTATGGTGTCGAGCTCTTTGAGATAAGACTCGCGGGCAGACCCATACACAATACACCCATAATCGAGTTTTGATCTAATTAATGCTCGATATAATCGGAGCTAGACCTTACGCTCTGCTCCCCATTCAGTATTTGATAAGACTCTCAATATGTTGAGGGCTTTCAGACATTTCTTTTTTAGGTTTTTAATGTGGGGGATAAATGATAATTTCTTATCAAATATCAGCCCCAGAAATTTGGTTTCATCCACAACTGGAAGGCGATTGCCATTTAAGAAAAGTTCTAGATCAGGATGCAAACCTCTTTTCTGACAGAAATGCATGCAGACAGTCTTGGATTTCGAAAAACGAAATCCATTTTCGGTTGCCCATTGTTGAAGTGAAAGTGAAATGATCCCGCATCCAGCCGTAAGCGTCCACTTCGATTTACAATCAAGGGCTTGTAATGATACAAGTGGCCCAATAAGTAAAAAAGCTTGGTCACTAGCCACGGAGGTCCCCGGTTAAAAGATTCTTCATAGCACACTGCCATTCCGAACAAAGAGATCCACCTAATTCATACTTCGAGAATAAATCTCTTTCCCGAATGGCCGCCATATCTAAAAAATAGTATATTGTTTTTTTATACTCCGAATCACATCTGTAATACACACAAAGACTAAATAAACCTATTCAATTATATTAAATGGAAGCATAATAAATACTTCTCAAAATTGTCGAAGTATACTTAGTGTTTTCGACTAAAATCGTCGATTTAAGACTTAAAATGACAGTCAACTAGCTTAGGGTTTGTACTCAAGCGGAGCTAATTGTAGACAGACAACTTAAGTTTAGTATGAGCACACTGCATGGCGTATGCCCGTCTTCATTAAAACGGGGATGATGCAGATCGGCGAGACGTTAAACCCCATTGCATTTATTAGATCATCCATTCATCACTTTTACCATAAACAAAAAAAACTTTGGTGCTCTATATTATAATCACCAAGCTTAAGGACCTTGGTTAAACAAAATGGAAGTGAATGCCCAGCTATTGTTACACTACAGATAACCGACGATCAGCATAGTTGGTAGATATTTATTGAGAACATAGAATAGACATAGATCGGAAGGAGCTATATTCAAGTCTGACTTACTGTCAGTTAATTCTGGCTTTATAAAGCATACAGCCATTAAGAATAATGATACATACATGACAGATTAACATATTTGGAATTGAGATTATAGTTTCTATAACTGCACCGCCTCTTTCCTTTAAAGTCGCGAAGTTCTGCTGAGTGTTAAACACATAGAAGTGTAGATTATAAATAACATATGAATAAATAAGACATTTAATGAGATCGTGCGTTTTGTCAAAACGAGCAGAGGTCATTCGTGTGTTGCCCGTAAATAACATATTGAACACATTAGCAGAAGTTGTATATACTAGTAGTTGAAAACGTCCAATATAACATAATCAAGTTCTATGTATAAATTACTTTGTCACACTATTCTTCACTAACTGGGATAACAAAAAAGACGCATATGACCATGCAGCACGGTCATCAAAATCCCGTCATTGATCTCAATGATAAACCTGACAATCTAAAGTGAACCCCGAGGTAAACCCAACAGCGCCAGGCTAATGAAGACGGATGTACGCCATACAGTGTTGCCTATACTCCGATTTCAAATTTAAACTATGAAGGATTCGTTTACGCGAACGACGGGTCCTCCGCCCTGCACCGCTGAGAAGAGAAACAAGCCTGGAAAATCTAAATAGTGAAACTGTGGCTTACTCACTGAGACACCGCGGCTCCAAGTTCCGAGACGATTTTTGATAATACTGACCGATAACATGGGTGATTTGTGAATAGTATCGATCAAGTGTAATGTGCTAACCTTTACTTGGTACATTAAGTCAATATCCGGATTATTACCAGATATAATGCCCTATAAAATTGGATTAGATGTTGACGACCTTTCTTGCGGATTAGTTTTCATCAGGTATTTAAGGGAATTATGTTAGCTCAAGATAATAAATAAGTCTTGACGGGGATAAGTGGAATATCATGCACTAAATGTGTCGTACCTGAACAAAATGGAGGGAAATTAAATACAGGAATGTCACAAAATTAATAAAATGGAACAATTAATAGTGATTAGTTACAGATCATAATAAACACAAATTTCATTAACACTGTATAGACATAGAATTATTCATCCGCTGATTACCCACAAATAAAAGTACTAAAGTTCCTCCGAAAACAGTTACAAAGTTATAAATAGTCTTTCTCTCCCTTTCCCTTCTGCCATGGCGATTTTGTTTACTTGTTACTGTATAATAGAGGACAGGGGTTTAAATGTACATTTTGTGCCAAGTTGTTATGAATATTTATGATTTATGCGTACTGTGTCTGTGTGGTCGGTTTATTGCCAAAGTTCACAATGTGGATTATTCCCCTTTTATAATGTAACCCACAGCGTTCTCTGACTAAAACGGTTAGCAATCATAATAATGGAACCTTGCTCCCAATCAATCGGGGCAACTGCGTGCTTTTATTGAACGAAATTTGTACTAGTCCCGATATGACGTATCGCTATCATTGTCCCTAGTCAGATTGGCATCGTTAAACAGAAACCCAAAGGAGATATATTTAATTTATGATATGCGTAAACAGTAATAAAGTCGTTATAAACGGCAGTGATTTAGAATTTAATATTCTCCGTGGAATGTGTTGTTTGTAATACATGTATCTAGAAGAAGAAGATTGTCTCAGTCAAGATCGACATTTCGTGATAAGTTGTTTATGGTCAATGAGTGTAATAGTCTTTAAACAGTCGATACATACAGCAAAACAACTCATTATATCGAAGTCAAACAGATCAATCGAAGCAATCGTTCCCCAAAGGATTTCCCGGTATTTTCAATGTATAGCTTTTCTCTCCCTTTTCCATGGCGATTTTTGGTGTTTATTTCCTTTAGGAATGGATTTGAATTGGCATTTATTTTCTGTCTGGTTTAAGGCGAATATTCATGATCGCTAGTCGAGAAGATTACTTTGTTAGGAGTTTGGTTGCCGTGTAATACTTGACGGGTGTTAAAACCTACATAACTTCCAGTCTGTGTATCTCAAGGTGAATCGGAGAAAGATGTAGCCATATCCGTGGTAGATAAGACCAACGAAATTTGGGGAAAGGTTGAAAGTCAGGCAAAGAGAGAATAATTTATTCTAAGATCAGTGTGGCAGGGTAAGCTTACTCTTCCGAATACCTGTTAACACTGTTTGTCGTTTATTTTGTACACGGTGAACAGTCCATGCGCTGATTACACTAGTTTGCGAGATTACACTATTTTGCCTGATTACACTATTTTGCCTATACCGTTTTTTTAGGACTTCGAGTTTTGTCTAATGGTATGGATTGTTCGTAGTTGATTTTACTTTAATTTTATATGGTGATTTTTCCGCAAACTAATCACTACACCTTTTTCCAAATTAGACCCCTCAGAGTGGCCATGGTTGATTTTCATCAATTCCGACCAAAAGCTTCTTAATATGATTTTCTTTTGAGATACCCATGGTCATGAAATCAGAGTCTAGACTTTTCCTCTGGGTCCTCCTTGCTTGCCTTGTAGGTTCCTGTCTGAATGATGACTGCAGGTAAGTTGGATTGACTTGGTCAATTTCAAGAGAGGTAATCATAGCACAGACTAGTAAACTTTTAAAAATGATCTATACAGAAGCCTGATATGTCCATTCAGTGCGTATTGGCCGATTCAAAACGACAGACATAGAATAGAAGACATCCATTATGTTGCTTATAAATGCTTTAAACCATGACTTTTAATTCTGTCTGTGTGTTTACAAGAATATGAGACAAAGTCAGTCACAAGTCAACATCTGTCAATTAGAAATTGAACCCTCGAGTTAAACTTGTCATCATTGATATCTTCGCTCTCTCAATCACTAGTTAATTATCACACGTCAAGATGAATGCAAATTTCTTCAATTACGGCAATCTGCATTTTTTGTTGTAATTAACTTTGTCTGGGATGCTCGTTATAGTGTAAATGGTTAAGAATTAGAACGCCCATTTCACCCGTCTGCATAATCGGGATAGATAACTAATATTTTCCAATCTTAATGCCACGAAAATCTGTGTCTTAATGACGTTACGGTCTTTCTAAATTGACTTTTATACGTCTAGCGACAAAAACATCTCTAATTTAGAAAAGATTGGAGATAGCCATCACTGTTTAAAGTAAAATTCAGCGTTGGAATTCCGGTTTCCGGAAACTAAGTATACGGCGGGAACCTAAGGCTAGCAGTTTAAACCAAAAAGCCCATATTTTTTAGAGACTTAAAATTATACTTCATCGTGTAGTTCCTGGTCGGTAAATAACAAAGTCAGTTATTACACGTTTGGTATTCTACGTCAAAGGTTTTTTTTAGGAAAAAAAGCTTGGTAAAGTGCTTCATTAGAGTCAAACCACAGACGTCGAGTGGTGAGGGCACTAGAATCTCGAATTGAATGTCTAGAGTTCAAAATACCGTTCGGGACAAGAGGGAGAAAAATCTTGTGAGGGTAGTGATAATGTGGATGACAAGGAAAATGGGCGATGAACTGAGATGTACGAGTGTAGAAATTTCAGAATCGGAAATGTAAGTAATGGGCGGTAACTTTGGTTAAAAATATAGTGTAAGATCCCATTTCGTTATGTTTTACTTGTCTTTACTAAACTCGGATCTAGAAAGAAGAGTTGTCATATAACAGGCCTTCTGGTTGATGTGAGAGGGAGAATGCGGTTTAACGTCCCCTCGAGACAAACTAGGTCATTTCGGGACTAACACATGGTTCAATTTTATTTCTATAATTCGTTTGCGCGCAGGGGTCTTTAGCAGTGTGTGGGGGGGGGACCGGAGGACTCGGAGAAAACCCACGAGGTTGGACAGGCGGACCTAATCCTTGCCATATAAAACCGGGGATTCGAAACGACGCCAGTTGACTTATGGCGGTCTGTTATAGTGAATTTTTGTCGTGATATGCACGGACTGTGGATAAGTTTCTAGAGAGACCAACACTGATTGATTAATCAATGTCTGACGTCATAGGCTTAAAAGTCTATGACCCCTGACACGACCTCCCACTGGGGATCTCTAGTCTGTTTTAATAAATACGCTTTTCTACTTCGTTTAATTTTGTTTAGACAAAATTAATGTCATATGTATTATTTACTTTATTGCCCTTTGTTGTACGTTACTTGATAATATTTATAATCCATTGCCATGGCAATCTATTTTTCTACGAATGAATATATGTATTTAATTTTGTATATACATTATTAATATCTGAAGACGCCTCTAGTAGGCAAACAGCTAGCTTATATGATTTAATGTATGCCAGAATCAAATCAAAAATTCGCACGCGCGTAGGAGTGTTTAGCAGTGGGAAGAAACCGAAGACTCGGGAGAAAAATTGGATAATCGACCCTTGTCATGTACAAGTGGGGTATCAAAAACCTGTTGCTTGACTCATTGACAAAAAACATTCGGCCACTTACCCTCCACCTCTCACGTGGCCCTATACGGAATAGCTCTTTTCGTTTCGTACAAAGTATCCTTCAAGAGATATAATGGGTTTGGCACACTGCATTCTTTGAAAGCTATATAGCTTCGTACACACCATCATTCGATATTAGGTAACATTAACTCGAACCCACTTGCGATTAAGCCCACGTGGATATTAGTTAAACATGTCAAAATACGGAACGAATCTATAAAATATTAATAGACTGTCTTTTTAGAGTGATTTATTTAATTCAAGATGTTTAGAATATGTTTCAGAAATTGATTAATTTTCACATCGAAGTAAGAATAAGACATTTTATGAATGTTAACTAGACAATCAAGTCTATATATCAGCTTGTATTGTATTACAATTTTTTGAAGAGGCATGCCAAGAAAGTCAAGAAGGTTGCCAGTTTGTCTTCTAGTAGACATTGTGAATTGTCACTTAATTCAGTTATATTTTGATTTTATTCATAAAAGGAATGTGACTGTCGTAATATTTAATTAATACAAATCTACATTTGACAGTTGTCAGTCATAATTTTTTCTCGGTTTGACGAAGATGTTATTTAAAGTTTATTCAATTATATTTTGATTTTTAATTTCACGTGTAAAAGAAATATGCCTGTCGTAAAATTTAATTAAAACAAATCAATGTTTGACAGGGTATCTGTTGTAAACGGTGATAACCAAAGACTAAGAGAGGGGAGAGAGAGAGAGAGAGGGAGAGAGAGGGGGGGTCCACTCACTACAAACCAGGTTATTTCGGGACTAACATATGGTACAATATCATTTCAATATGTTGCTTGTGGGAGGAAATCGGTGGTTAACCAGGCGACTCAATCGTTAAAGGGAAATAAAACTACACCTGTTAGACGCATGGGAATTTCTTGTCGGGCTACACATTTCCCAGTCATCCATCAAATACACAAGAGACATTACATTATCCGAGAAAGTCCCTCGGAGTTTCCTTGACCTGCCCGGGAGGTCGGGTGTTCGATCCTTGCATTGGCCGACAAAGTTCAGTCAGATTTCCGGCATGGTTCCTCCTTGTCTGTGATGAAGGATGGAGGGCCTGACAGTGACAGCTGTTCAGTCGTTTGAATGGGACAAAACACCGACGTCTCGTGTAAACATTGGCGTGCGCGTAAAAGATAACTTGACAATTGGAATTCGGATAGGCCGTAGTGCCACTGTCTGGGCACAATTTCCCTCATAACACACTGTATGGCGTATGCCCGTCTTCATTAGCCCAGATCGGAGTAAAACAGTAGGACGTTAAACTCAATTTCATTTCTTTGACTTGCAAGAAGCAGTGACTATTGGTCGTAATACAATGGTAATTTGTCTCTTTCATGTGAATCCCCCGAATAATCCGACTTTTTGACAACAACACATGCAATATCCTACTGAAGGACATTTATTAAATTGATTTTGAGATAAGAGCAGGTCCAACCGGACATACAGTGACAAGAGGAGATCACTCTAGATACAGGATTAGTAACAGACAAACAACGGTAAAGCGTATCTGTTGATAGTGTTGTTATTCGGTAACGTGGATTGCGATTAGCACGTGGAATTAACGTGATGACAATAAGTCGATTTAACATTTATCTGCAGTTGTTGTTTATAGTTTCGGTTTTATCAATCAGTTGCTCAGGTTATGATAATAATGTCCGGGCAAAATTTCCCCTATAGCACACTGTATGGCGTGTGCCCGTCTCCATTAGCCCAGTTTAGGAGCCGAACAGTAGGACGTTAAGCCCCATTTAATTGTATTTCATTTATAATAAAAAAAATGTGCATTTCTTACAGCGCAGTGGACGCTTACAACTGGCCCCCGGATCCATTCACTTGATTTGATAATTGTTTATTTTTTCCAATGTCTATTTTCTGTCTTGTCCGCAGGTTTATCTTGTATATTTTTGTTTTGCGTGTAGTGCAGTCCTCCTGCACTTACTATTAGAGAATTTTTAGTAATCCAATATACATGTTCGAAGCGTAGTAATATTTAGTAGTGGTAATTAATCGTGAGTACATAAAAGATACCCTCGTGCGTGCAAATTTAGTGATTTTATGATATACGTGGACTTAAAATAGATTCAAGTTAGTAAATCTACCAAAAGTTTGCGCCAAATCCTTCTCAAAACATTGTATTCGCGATTAACCCTTATATTAAAAGAAGTAAGTCATGTTTGTGTCACATGCATGAATTATTTGTCGCGGTACCTAGCAACGGGTGTGAAGCCGCAGGTGAATTCATTGCATATAAAAGAGCAATCTGATTAAAACACAGATCCAATTTCGTTTCGTTTTTTATAGTTAATAATTTTGTTTTACTTGTCTTTACTACACTTTAGGATCTGGAAGGTTTGTTATTTAACTCGTGTTCAGCTTCTAATGAGGGGTCAGCCAATCAAATTGTCTGTCGAATAGGGGGGTTGTTATTTAACTCGTGTTCAGCTTCTAATGAGGGGTCAGCCAATCAAATTGTCTGTCGAATAGGGGGTTTGACCTCTCTTGCGCGGAACTGTGGGTAGACATGAACTCAGCCAGATATCAAAACAAAGCAAAAATAGATCAAAACCATAGCCACTTGCAACAACGATTCTGATTGGTTAATCGAATGACTGTATTTTAATTAGATTGATTAAAGAGGATTTTGTCTTTATTCGCTGTTCATTTATCATCAATATCGAATCCTAATTAAATCGCTTGTGTCCTGTGCGTACTTTTCGCGGAATCCAGTATATGTGTAAAAATATTGGGGTTCTCCATTTTCCATATATACCGAAATTGACATACTTTTTTGGTCATGTATCTTTAAAGAAAACCGGGTTTAGTTACCTATTAGTATCGTAAAACTGAGCAGGCGTGGATACAGGGTTTTCAAACAAATTTAATTTTAATTTGGAAGCAAAAGATAACATAGAAAAAGATTCACCGGTATGCCAAAAACAATCCCCCCTCCCAGAAAACCCATAAATATACCGATTTGATGGACCTGAAATATGCTCACATTGTAAGTGTCCAGTAATAGTTTTACTGTGATCGTTTATGGCCTGCTTCCAGAATAGTGGTATTGCAAACATGATCTTGCGGCCCATGGCAATGGATTGCAGTCTTTGTGCCTTAATTTCCGCCTCCTCTGAGGGTTATATCGCAGGCATGTGTTTACTAGAAACCTTGGTAATAGAGTCAGCAGTGGACTAGAGGCTCGCCTAGCGTAGGTTGGAGATCGAGAAGTAATAAAGACATCTTGCTAACTCTATTTTGTTGAGATGCAGTGACCAATAATAAAATCAATCTCAAGGCGTTACCTTTGGATACAAATAGAATAATAATGTAAAGCCTAATATGATAGCTGATGGGCACAGCCTAGCTCACACTGTCATCAAAGCTCCGATCTAGATAGTGCAGAGGGCCGTCTTAGTAGGTAAATCTTCCGTTTATTAATAAAAAAAACAGATTATGTTTATTGCTGAACAATTTGGAAAAAAAAACAACCTTAAAACATCTCAGTATAGAAGATTACCAATTTATTAGAATATAGGTGTTCTATCTAGTTAATTAATATACTCCATTAATGTTCTTATTAATATATTTTAATAAGATAAATGGTATCTTTTTTAATATTTCTACAACAAAAAAAGGTATTATTTAAGTAAAGTCATTGTCGTGATAGCCGCTTAATCATCCCACAGACTTCATGCTTTTTTATAATAGCCTCTGATTAGAATAGTATCATATTGCCATTTTGAGCAAATCCGGGTAGTTATAACATACCGTCTCTATTATGATTAATAGTGTAAAATATATGTATAGGTGTCTTTATTTAATAATACTCGGATATCTTGACTTAATCTTCATCAATTACAAAAATGTTATCGTGCGATATTTTTAATTTATTAACAAGGCGTAGGTGTTGGAATTATTAAAAGCATACGGGCATCTTCAATAGCTGGTTTGATCTCACTTTAACTTTGTACGTATTATCAAGCCATTCGCCTAATACCCTGCTTATTTCGGCACTAAGTTTGATTGGGTATAAGCCCAGGGGCCTGTTTCACGAAATTTTAACTTAAGATACAATCCAAATTTTAGTACATACTTAAATCTGATTGGCTAAGCGCTAAAATCAATCTAATACTATCCAATCGAATTACTAAAATCGGATTTTATCTTAGTTAAAATTTCGTGAAACATGCCCCAGCTTTCAAGACAAAATGTCAAGGTGTCCGTGGTGTTCGCTTGTCACAATCTCTGATTGGGTGCTACTGTCCATGTGTCTGCAAATAACGTAGCTATAAGTTCGGGATTTGTGAAGTAAACCAGCAACGGCTTGATGTTGTTAAACTCGCAGTCGTTGCCTAAATGACAATATTGGTGCCAGTCATTATCACATATTATGTGATAGAGCTAGTTAAATACATTCCAAATATAATTTTTAACACAGATCATTGCTACCGTAGCTGAGTGATACGGATTTCCTTAATCGGAAGTGACGAACCCAAAGGCCATCTCTCTATATAACTGACTGATGTGACGAGTGATAACAGACACACGGCCGCATTTCTGCCCAGTAAAAGTTGTTGCGTGAGAATGTTAGAGGATATCTGACAATTCATAAAAAGAATTGACTGCCACTAGATAAGAGAACACGAAAGAAAAACAGAAATAGTCCGGGCATTACCATGTTTTTATAAGGTATAGAATGAATATAAACAAGGGGATGCACGGACTATTTCTATTTTCTAATGACATTCGATTACTTTATTGAATTGTCAGATATCCTCTTACAGGAATTATAAGTGAGTAGAAATTCGGCCGTGTATCTGTTAACACTCGTCACATCAGTCAGTTATATAGAGAGATGACCAGTGTATTCCTTTGACGTTCGTCACTTCCGATTAAGGAAACCTGTATCACTCATCTATCGTAGCAATAATTTCTGTGTTAAAAGTATATTTAGAATGTGTTTAATTAGTTCTATCACATATTTGATAATGACTGACACCAATATTGTCCTTTAATGAACATGGCATACGGGTCGCTATGGAAGTGTATATGGTTAATAGTGCGACAGATACCACGATATTTTTATCGTTAATTATATTAACGCACTGTGTTGCATGTTGTCATTTCTCGTATTTTTAATCTACTTCTACAGGATTACGTTAAAATATTTTATCACCCAATTATATATTCTACAGTAGATATCGCTTGTGTGATAAATTCATAATCTACTGCGATATCGTTTTTGAATGAATTTGATTAGGAGATATCGTTTTTCAATGAATTTGATTGGTCAATCAAAAAGGAACTATTTTTTTTTTTTCAAAAAACAGCACATTTTTTTTATTAAAAGTAACTTCTTTCTTATTCAAAAGGAACTATTTTTATTTAATTGACCTTGATGGAAACAGTGGGTCAATATAAAGGACATTGCAATGGTTGAATTTCTGTCAAAAAATTGATGTATCACTACGCCATAATGTATTCATAGCAAATTTATAGCAAAGAATTATATTTAATTATTTCTGCATGTAAGAAGGGATTGGGTGATAAATAAAATCTCCTACTCGTCTTTTTTGATATCAAAAAATATCAACAATCGTTGATAAAGTAAAAAAAACCTCGACAGAGCCTTTTTTTTACCTTATCAACTTGTGTTGATATTTTTAGATATCAAAAAAGACTGGTAGGAGATTCTCTATGTCAATCTGCTAATATGCTGACATACTCGCAAAATATCGCCATGCACTAGGTAGACATATTACGGCGAAATGAATTCATTAAATAGAAGAGCAATATCTTAAAGCAAACGTGCGCATTTACAATTTCTAAACATTCCCTAATATGCGTTTTTTAGACCATCATTTCATCTATTTTAAGGTTCAAAAGAATAGATAATTAACGTCCACTGGGTGCACACATGTTATTTTTGCGATTTTGGGGTACAATTATTTTTTCAATAAGAAAGGGTCTTTAGCGGAGGGAAGGAACCCGGTCAACCCAGACAAAAAGAAGGGGTTAGACAGGAGACCAAGCCAATTTGACTCATTGACGAACATTATGAGTTAAAGCGCATGGGTTAAACGATTCAGCTACCCAACAGCCCAAAAGAGAACTTTTAATGTAATTTCTGTAGTTAATAGGCTGGCTGTCACGGGGGTAATATGCCAGGTTATAATCATTAACACAGTCAGTGTTCTATTAAAATAATCTCTATAATTAATATATAACCTCTCCGTTAATGGATGATGAAGACCTAAATCATCCCAAGTTCCCTTGATCTACTTACTATAGATTTAGTTAAGTCAAGTTAATATATAATTTAACCGCGAATAAAACTAGGTTCGTACATGATGGGCCACTTCCGGAAATAGCCGATCCATAGTCATCAGTGATCAGCCATCTAAACCTCGAATTCTTAGACATAACATCCTAAGACTCGATTACTAAAAGTGACAGCTCCGGGAAAAGACACTATTGAACATTCATATCGCGATTTATGTCTTAAAGATCGTCGATCGCGTGTCGTGTCAACACGCTATGATGACACAATTAATACCGGTTATATTTGGTTCTTTTAGTTTCGACAATCGGTCTAAGTGAGGTCACGATAAATGGATCTGAGTCAGGTTCTGTATCTATACAATAACCACAACAACTTCTTAACTTAGAAGTAGAAATGAGCAACTTTACTGCCAGTTACCAGTTTCGTTGCTTTCGTTTCATTTAAATAGGCACAGGTCACTAAATATTTCCCCATTGACTTTAATGTTAAATCTCGGCTCTAACTTTTCCCCAAATTTTCGTTGGGTATCCATAGAACGCCTTTTGCCACAGATTGAGTAACATATGGCAAACTCTTGTCCAAAAGCATGTATGAGGTTGACCATGATTACTTGAGTATAGACAAGTAAACATGCATTATTTTGAGGCTCTACATTTCAATGTAACCAACCTCACAACTCTTGTATCCCTCCGCCTCAAAATCATGAATATTCACCCAAACCTTGCAGAAAGTGTATTTTCAAACCCTTTTTTTTCGATTCTACACCCAAAAGTCAACAAAATTCACATTCAAAAGGGGGAAAAGGGGGAGGGAGAGAGGGACTAAAATGACTTTCGCCTTACATATTTGGTGACCTGTGTCCAAATGGTAAGAACACGAATGCTATCATGGAAGCGTATAGGGGTCAATACCGTGATATATATATATATATATACTGCGATATCATTTTGTAATTTGTCAGCATAATTATTGTTTCTCTCCTGAAACTCCCATTAACTAAAACAAAACGCTATGTTGGATTTTTTAATTATGCACATTTGCATATTGTCTTTCTGAACCTTTATCAACATAGTTAATTTCGTAGTTAGCATGTTCGCAAATATCGCCATGAGCTATGTCGGTAAGGCGAAATGGAATTGACCTATTGCTGATTTGGATAGAACACTCGCTTTTTATAACTAAAAGCTAACATTCGACAGATTAATTCAACTCCCAGTACGGCAACAATTACTATAAATAGCTTTCGGGAATAAGACCCCCGAAAAAACATATATCCGGGACAGTAATCACAGTACTCGGGAGTCTCGACACATTATCGTATTAGCACTTGACACTAACTTACGCACAGCAAAACGGTATTAGTGATTTAATTAAAGGTGTGGTGGTATGGGGGGGGGGGCTAGCAAATGCGCTTTTGATGAAAGTGTCGCGGTTTCTATCCCACGCCTGTACGTGCCAAGAAGTAGGACCGCTCACACAAACACACGCCTCATGGGTTATTTTGGGTCTTCAAGTTTACTCACACTACTAAAAGCCCCTACGTGCCAAGAAGTAGGACCGCTCACACACACACACGCCTCATGGGTTATTTTGGGTCTTCAGGTTTACTCACACTACTAAAAGCCCCTACCCACAAACGAATTTTTGAAATTAATTTGTCGTTTTAATCCCGAAACGAAATAGTTTCTGCCGAGTGGACGTCAAAGCCCCCCCCCCTCTCTCTCTCCCACACACACAACACATTCACTACTCAACAATACCTGCTAAATTTGGCTTGTAAAGTATTCACAAGAAGGTGTGGACATTCGATAGTGTTTTGGTAATAATGATGAACTAGTACGTGGTCTATCGGATTGGGGAATCATCTCAAGTTGTAGGCTAAACAAACACACATAATAAATCTTTGGAGTAGATAGTGGCTTATTCGTGATAAATATTCTCATAAATCTCTAGACAGTACGCTATCAAAATAAACATTTGGAATATCAATCTGATAAAAGAAAATAACCTTTTAATGAACGAGGGAAAAGTTTCATTGACTGTGGCGTTTTACCGAACCATCATCGTATTCCAACTAAAATGAGGTCCGGAACATGGGACATAGGGTTTTCGTCACTGTTCCTTGCCAGGACCCCCGTCATGCATCATCGACAACAGGAGACCAGATTGAAAATTGCGTGCAACAAAGGTATCGAAACCAAGACTAGTACCGTGAGCACTGGGCCACCGTGAATACCAGATTTGTAAATGTGACTTGTATCAATGAGACAATGATATTTAGCACCTATTAATGAAATTTATTATCCCTACCACTGAGCCACACAGTCTAAAGAGGATTAATACAATCCCCTCCCTATGGAATAGAAAACATACACACACCCTTACCCTCTATCTCCCCTACTATCCCTCTCTCTTCGTATTACATTAATTGATGTAATTCAACCTCAATAAATGCCACTACGAGTTCCCAGTTATACCCTATAAAACATGATATGTGGTAGGATTTTACTTGCAATAATCTACACCACTACTTGGCACAACCATAAAATCCATATGTTTATGTTTATCTAAATGTGGTTCGCGTAATAAAAATTGCGACATGCAGTCAAGTGGCATGTAATAACCGAACTCCTGTCATAAAAATGTGTTTTAGGGTGAATCTACAAAGATAAGAAACTGGTATTAACAAGACAAGCAAATCTGTGTTTAAAGGAGCTAACTCTCTAAAATTTTTAACCAAAAATGGTCGCAGATGGTCAAAGAGCGCATTTTAATATACTATGAGATTATGCTACATGTATATATATTTATTTTTAAACTGTTATGGTCACTACTAATCAGTTTTGTTCGTCGAAAAAATAAGTTTTCTTCACACGTTTAGTAAATACCGGAAGTACAGTTTGACGCGTTAACGACTAGTCTCGATGACCAAAGCGACCGATTACAGATCTGACTCGGCTTGTACTGGTTTTAAAATCGTGCCTTGTATCTTAAATATCTGATACCAGGTCCCCCCCCCCCAACGATGTTTTCTAAGTTTGGTTTCGTTTACACCAAAAATGCCCGATGCTTTTTTTCACATGTTTAACGTTTGGTCGCGACAAATCTTTCCCTGGCGAGTTTAACGAATTGGTGAACTGAATCTACGTACACAAGATCAAATGGAAATAATGACTCTTAAACAGATTCATTTTCTAGAAACAGTCGTCTTATGTTACCCCAAAATCAATGGGGAAAAATCCGTTTCTTAAAAGCAACATAATCACGCAAATCTATTAGTCTTTATTATACTTAACGAACAAGAAATGTATTTCGAAAGACAAGTAATGGTGCGTGCTAGTTTGGTAATGGCGGCGGATATTTTCAGAATAAATTTTACCGGCCGAATGGTATTTTGCTTTTACTAACATCAAAAGACTTAACATCAATCATATTTTTTTGGCAAAGAAACCCGGGCAATGGCTTTATGTTTGTAATTGCTCTTTTTTCCAGTGAGTAAAATAATAGTTCGTAAAATTGTTTTGTTTTGTGTTTCACGATTTTTTTATGTGAAATAGGAATGGATTAAAAAAAAATCATGATCTTTTATGTTAATATTGGGTATTTTCTGGATGGGAAATAGAAAAGTTTCTAGCACATTTGAAGACTAGATGGTGTTCCCAGAAAAGTTTTATCGAGTGGTTATTTCCAATAAAAGTATGACAATTTTGGTATATATGAAAAGTAGAGATATCCATTAATCGATTCACCGAAAAACACCCATGGAGCGTATATACAACAAAAATGTTCCCCTAATTAACAGCCCGACAGTTAGAAATTTCTGCACGCGTGATGTCAAAGCTGATAAAGTTAGACGTACAACACTTTCTGGGTTTTGAATGACGGAAAAAGACCCGGGCAGTGGATAATCCGAGAATTTATTTAGGATTCGATAAGTGTTATAAAAAGTAAGTGATTAAAGACAACATCGTCTTATGTATGCAATGACTTCTCCTCTGACGTCCAAGGGAAGTAAGTCACGTGACATAAACATGACCTGGTTTAATCGAATTTTTATAGCAGGGCATTCCTTGGCAATTACAATGTATGAGAAGGATTTGAAGCAAAATTATGACAAATTAAATAGTTTGAATATGTTTTAGTCCATATATACCATTAAATTACCCAGTTTGTACGCGCGGTTAATGAGAATGAGCTATCACAGACTAGATCTTTACCGACCAGAATCTCTACCCATCTTCAATTATAGCCTTATCAACTATACGTTCTTTCTCAAGTTTTTAGTTGCATAGCTTAGCGTGGCTTAACGTCGTGTACCAATCCATCCCTCTGTCTAATATTATCATGAAAGGAGATATTATTCACCGCCAGATATTATTAAACAAGGCACCCTCTTCGTCTTCTAGTTAAAATAAATAAAATATTTTATTTTCTTGAGGAAGAAGAGGGCTTCCATTTTGTTTATCTACTGCAATATTTATCTATAGTGAGGTACACTTCCTTATCGGATCCTTCGATCCATTATTTCCATATTCCTGTTGGACACGGATTCTACTAAATATTGTTTATAATAATATCACGAAAGGATACATTGCCTCGTGCTTTCACATTTTTAATGTATTGTGATTTAACGGGCGGGAATAGAGTCAAAACAATAATAACCATGCAATGATCGAACGCTTAATAAATGGACTGCAAATCATTGCAGCCATCGTTGAATTGCGACGTCATGCCCCTCAATCGATGCGCAAGTGTCTAACAACACAATGACAAAGTTGACCGTACTTGAATTAACTCAGCCTTAGGCATCGCCCCAAGAAGAATAACGAAAAGATTACCAACCAGCTGTCAATGTGAGTTTCTTGTCCTAATTATCTTCGCAACTCAGGCTTGTAATTTCTGGGGTTTTTTACCCATAATCCGGCTATGACATCAGTACAATCTTCCTAACTTAACACTCTCTCGCTCAAGTTTGGTTTGTGGTTTATTAGCCTTAAACCCCATTACCCTCCCCACCCGTGGATATTTGCTGCTGGGTCTTCCGGATCTCCCACACTGCTTAAGACCCCTACACCAACGTTTATGTTTATTGCTCCCCCATCCCTCGTGTTTTTTCTGAGTACTCCGGTCTTTACACTCTTCACACTTGAATTAAATTGTAGTGCTTGTCCCGAAATGACCTAGTTTGTGTTGAGTGGATGCTATACCCCCCTCTCTCTCCCTGTCCTTCTCACTCACACTCTCTTTCTTCAGGCGAATAGGTTATAAAGTTATTAGTTTTGATACGTTAAAATGTCTGGCACCACCACCCCCTCTCCCCCACCACGCATACTTTTGCAATCATTTCTATTTTTTAAGAGATTATTGTTATGTTTATTTTAATGATTGTATAGCTAGAATCGACATTTTGTAATTACAGAAAGGTAAACTCAGTCTCGTATCATATTACGATGAACAAAGACATGATTAACTGGGCATAATACTATCTATCATTACAATGATAATCCCTCAAATTGGAAACTTTTGAGGTGTAGAAAAAATCATGTTTACTGCTGTTGACTTTAATGAATCTAATAACTTTTCCTTGTTAACCAAAAGTCTGTATATTTAATTTATTTGTCTTTCTGTATTGAAATAGAAAAAAATGAAAGGATCCATTATAGATGTCACGAACTGTCAAACTGATAATGTGTCATCCATCATACGTTATAAATTCGTTAAAACTTCTAGATCGAATAATGTGATGTAATCATCTAAGTTGGGTGGTTGACAAGTCTAACGGGCGTTCCTTAAATAAGAAGTCTGCCATTGAGTCAAAGGGATGTGAGTCAATTGGGGTGTGTTTTCGCCCTGGCAAAGATACCTACAAGCGAATTCTTGAATTAATATTGTATTATATGTAAGTTCCGAAATGACCTGATTTGTGTTGAGCGGACGTTACCCCCGCCCAACTAACACTCTCTTTCAAGATTAGGAGGGGGCGCTTTTGTTAGCTATGCAGGTTGTAGGGTACCGAGGCCCTAATTTATGCGACACGATACAAGAGATGGCCTAAGCATCGGCATGTATTGATCCATAAATTATTCTTAATACTAAAACATGTAACACAATGATAACGTTTGCCTATATTTATTGTTCTTTCTAAAATTCTTCTCAATACTAAGGATAGCTTCATTCCTGACTCCGGTGTTTTATGAAGAAATAAACAGGTCATAATTCTATGGAATACAAGTATAAAAGCAGTAATTTTATTCCATAGAATTGTGACCAATATATTCCAGTTCAATTACTGAATGACATTGAACAAATTTACGAATACAGATTACCTGGTAATCACAGTGTTTGCGTATAAAGATTACCTCGTAAATATTATTTTCATCAATAAAGATTAACTCGTAAATACTGTATTTAGCTCTTAGATACAGTATTTACGACTGGATTAACCTATCCGAACCAATATAGTTAATCTCCCCCTCAAATTCGTAAACCTAAACCCTAGACCACGAGCTAGTATTTTTAGGATTGACCTCACACTGCATGGGGTATGTCCGTCTAATTGCAAAATTTCGGAATTTTAACGAATTCTACAATCTTGATCAAATAGACATATTTCTGACGTTAGCAATTTAGCAAATCGTACCCATCGTATATAAATGTAATATAAAATATTTGCGTTATTGCATTATTATAAGATATTCGTGTTCTAATAAGATGTAGTTAAATTGTAGTATAATCTATTTGAGTTATTGCCTTTTATACAAGATTCTCGTATATTATACTTGTGTTATTACATTAATGCAGCGTCACTGAGACATAATTAAATTGAAGTATAAAATATTTGCCTTGTAAAGCATCACAGATATAGTTACATTTTAGTACAATATATTTGCGTTATTGCATTAATGTAATATCACCGCGTTCTACAAAGATGTCGCTAAATCAAAAGTATAACATACACTATTTTCTCAATCATGCGAAATTGAACCAATTTAATTTGGGAGACGTACGTTTCTATGCCATTATATCATGGTTCGTATTGTATCCTTCGTTCATGCTACGAGATAATAAAGTATTATCTTATCTTGACGTGATGTATAGTCCTATATGTCAGTCAATATTATTCCATCCTATACTAATTATTCTAAGTACACGAACGTCTACGTTAAGAAACGGATTAACCATCGTGTAAGTCCCAAGAAACCAATGCGCACTTTGTAAATGCCTAATATTATTGTCTGTCATGCAACGGGTAAGAGAGATCTCGGTGGTCGGTAAATGTCAAATCTTCTACGTGCGAACATAGCATTGATTTGTAACGGCATTTTGTTAAGTTTAGAGCCACCTGGGTCCTGAAGCAAGATTTTCTGGTGTGTTGTTACTAGTATCTTGTAGGGTGATATTTAGTTAAAATTAACAACTGGGTGAAACGTTTCGAAACTTATTATCAATAATAGAAATTAATTTTAAAAAATACGAGAATTATTTAATAAATGATTTTAATCATTTATTCATTTTTTATGATTATAATCATTTATTCGTTTATTTATGATTTTAATCATTTATTCATTTATTTATGATTTTAATCGTTTAATTATTTATTTATAATTTTAATCATGTATTCATTTATTTGTAATTTTAATCATGTATTCATTTATTTATGATTTTAATCATTTATTTATGATTTAATCATTTATTTATGATTTAATCATTTATTTAGGATTTAATCATTTATTTAGGATTTAATCATTTATTTAGGATTTAATCATTTATTTAGGATTTAATCATTTATTTAGGATTTAATCAGTTTTTTTCATTTTTTTATATACTCATTGATGTAATCATTTATTTCGATATACTCATTTATTATGGTGTAATCGTTCATGTAGTCATCTTGACGGCTCGTATTTTTTAAAAAAATGGCGCCCACTATTCATTATAGAAGTTTTGCCTGGAGAACTGGAGAAACACTCTTCGTAAAGGTTCTTGTGCTTCTTCTGATATGTGATGATTGAGATTTAAACTGCCTTGGGTCATTTTCCTTGATGTTTATTGTTAGAGTTGTTGTAACCTTTAAAATGATATTTAATGGCATCAAAGGGCAGATAATAAAATGACACGATTTTTCCATTTACGCACAGGAAGATTAATACCTGTAGGCATTATTATTTTGAACATTTTTACGTTCAGAACATGTTTCCACATTTTTTATGAGCAAGTTATCTTTTCAGGATCTGAGATGACAAAATCGTGAACACTTGATATCAATATGCCATCATTTACAACTAACATGTTTAGGCTGTACTTAAAGCATGACTGATCGAATTGATTGATGACTAAATCTATCACCCAATAATAAAATACTATTCATGGATAACAATTGCTATAGTTTATCCCACTGCTGCGTTTCAACAAGATTTCACAAGTCATTATCAAGTGCATTTAATATGTTTCATAACAACATATAATACACTATAAAAATTGTTATTCATAATTGCGTCACAATTGTTAAATGGCATTGGACGAACGAAAACAATCCTCCCAATCCTTCAATTTTTTCAGAAGCCACGGTGCCTTAGTAACTAAGACGTTCATCTGGAGGTCCTGTGTTTCGTTCATCAGGATTTGTCAGCGTGGTTCGCCCTTGTCAGTGATAAAAGACAGACTGGCAAGGGGACAACGTGATTCCATTGAAAGAATATTTTCCCCCTTATGCATATCAATATAAATATTTTTTCCGTAAGCTACGGTGATTCATCAGTTACTAAGACATCGGATCGCTAACGTGGAGGCTCCGTGTTTGATACCTGCATTGCGTTCATCAGGATTTTTCAGTGTGGTTCGCTCTTGTCATGGGACAACGCATAAAGGGATACCGTCAGTAAAAAGAAATAGCTTATATCTCGTTGGAGAAGTACAGGTCAAAATTTTCAAAAAAAGGTAGAACTGCTGATGCTTACACAAAAATGAATTTTGTAGATCAAACCGGAAGTGTGACCATTTTCAACCATAAAATTGCGTAGGCTTTTTTACGTTATTTTACCTGCAGACTTGTCAGAATCCTTGAAGGAATGTCTATAACAAGTATAGGCACACAATTTTATTTAAACGTTATGATCGATTTTTCTGGAAAGGGAACTTAGATGTCCAGACCGTGTTACAGTAGTATCACGACCAAAATGCAAATATCCAAACTAGTCGTAGTGGAAAAGGTTAATGTGCACAGAAATAACAAACAATGTTTTTCGTTACTTCGTCTTCTATTTTAGAAATAAGTACCTTGGAACAAAAGTAGCACGACGATCATAGAATATCTAAAGTGGTGGAAATACTTAATGTGCAGGGAAATAAAAATTGTTTACCATTACCATAATCCTTTTTTTCTTTAGGATTCTTGACAAAATAAGTAACATCTGACAGGAAGTGATGCTTGGTTGATATGAGTGAAATGTACATTAGTCTTTGATTCTACCGAGTTGAGTCGAGCTTTTGTCATCTTGACCTGGTATCATTGAACATAAACAACACGACCATCAAGGGAATCGAACTTAATTAGTTCAATAATATCTACGATAAATCAACCCTAACAATAGATGCTAGTCGTCCTGTTCTTTTATATAGGTCACAAGTATATTTTATAGTTTGGTGCTTTCTAGTGTTAAATTGATTAATCGTACTGGAAATATTGCTTTAGACATTGTTTTTTAATTCCTAGTATAAATTACCATGCAGTAGCAGCACCTTTGGTATTTTATGTCCACTTCCACAAAAATGATATCCCAGGCAAGTAAAATTATCGCGATTAAACTAGTTTCTTTTAACTTTGTTACAAGGACACTTTGTGCATGCGGCGCTCATTCACGATGTTAAATTGATTGAACATACTGGAACGATTGCCTTAATATCAATTAGCATGATACGCCCGGCTCTTTTGTTTAGGTAACAATGCGACAAACAGTTCCGCGTCCCGCTAAGTTTGAATTAATTGAGCGTACTGAAAAATTGCTTTAGACAAAATATATTTTTTAATGTTAGGTATCATGAAAAAGGAACAGAGCCCAAATTCAATCACCCTTTTTTTTTTTATCGGAAATGGCAATCGACAGACAAGTGAAATGATCGTGATTAATCCAGTTGCTTTTCATTGGGTTACAATGTAATGCACATTTCCTGTGCCCACAAATGGTAAATTGAACATCCGTACTTAAATGGTTGCTTCAAACGACATATGAACAGTGCTGGAAAACAAGCCAAAGGCATAATAATATGTGCATTTGTTAACCACACGAATCGTTGGGGGTCATTTCTTTATGTATCTGGAACGGGTTATATACATTAAGAAGTCTTTTTCTAGGGGCGACACTATTGAGATACAGCCTTAGGCCCAGTCAATTCGAGTACGACTGATATTAAGTTTGGCATGCTTCTTATTTGAATAATAGTGCATCGAGGACATTAAGTCACCCAAACAATTAAAGAATGGAATTTCTTAAATAAATTCCGATAAATAAAACAGCGGTCTGCATGGGGCGCCTGTGACGCTGACAAGGAATATTCGCCTAGTCGTTCGGTGTGCACGCAAAAAGCTTCTGACAACAGAAAATCTAAGGCGGAAACACATTGTACAAGAATCCATGGAAACCAATGTGAACTCAGTATTGTCTTGTAAAGACATTCAACCCAATCTTATCTGATTCCATTGGAGAGCTTTTTTTAAATTAAAAATGTCATAACCACACCGAAAGTAAACAATCCAGATATTGTCGACCTGGAACAAAACATAAATCTTTGGAATGTTTTCCAGACAAAACGACCACTTTAATATAAGGCAATCCTTTGTAATGGACTTTTTGTATTCCAGAAACGTTTTATTTATATACGTTTTCTATTTCATCAAAAATTAGATTTGCATTGATCCTGGAATTCTGTGAAATTGTGTTCTCGAAAAAGAAATATGTATTAAACGCCCAGAATACTATTTAAGAGCTGCATCGTCAAGGGGTTAAATAAGCGATTGTATAAAATGAAGTTACTGGGTTTACAGACATTTGATGATTGGTTTATAAAACGGTGAAATCCCTGATGATTTAACCATTGTACCGTGTATAAACCATTCCTTACTCTGTGTATAATCTACCCGCGCGGTCCAAACCCATAGTCACGAAATTATAATACTAATAGAATTAGGTAAAGATTAGCTATTTAGTTGGGGATTAATATGTCTTGTTTCGAATTTAGTAGGTTATTGTAACATATTATTGAGGTGTTGTATATGTTACATTGACAGACTAATTCCCACAGACCTTAGAATATTTCTGTGAGGCAAGCTTAATTAGAACCCAGGACTTTGAAGCCTAGCAAATTTTAACTTAAAGGTTTAACTTTGTTCCGCACACAGTCTTACAACCCCGAACATTTGTTCCATTTTATTATTTTTGTGACATTCCTGTTATTAATTTCCCTCCATTTGTTCAGGTACGACACATTTAGTGCATGATATTCCACATTTCCCCGTCAGGACTTATTTATTATCTTGAGCTAACATAATTCCCTTAAATACCTGATGAAAACTAATCCGCAAGAAAGGTCGTCAACATCTAATCCAATTTTATAGGGCATTATATCTGGTAATAATCCGGATATTGACTTAATGTACCAAGTAAAGGTTAGCACATTACACTTGATCGATACTATTCACAAATCACCCATGTTATCGGTCAGTAATATCAAAAATCGTCTCGGAACTTGGAGCCGCGGTGTCTCAGTGAGTAAGCCACAGTTTCGCTATTTAGATTTTCCAGGCTTGTTTCTCTTCTCAGCGGTGCAGGGCGGAGGACCCGTCGTTCGCGTAAACGAATCCTTCATAGTTTAAATTTGAAATCGGAGTATAGGCAACACTGTATGGCGTACATCCGTCTTCATTAGCCCAGTTCAAGCAGAAAAAGTAATACGTTAAATCCAATTTCGTTTCGGATGAAATGAAATGGGGTTGAACGTCATACTGTTCTGCTCCGAACAACACAGTTAGTATGTATATTTCTCAGATAGAATACATTTTATTCGTTAAATCAAATCAGTGTTTGAATAAGTTATCTAGTGTTACCATTAACTAGAATAAGTTTCTTGATAATGCAACTTCAATATTGCAAGATTTTCGGACCAAATTCGAAGTGGTGTGGCAGTTACTAACATAGTTTTGTATATTGTAAACAAATTTCTAGAGAGTCTGGCGCTGTTGGGTTTGCCTTTAACTTCCGTAAACGGCGGGGTTTACTTTAGATTGTCAGGTTTATCATTGAGATCAATGACGGGATTTTGATGACCGTGTTGCATGGTCATATGCGTCTTTTTGTTATCCCAGTTAGTGAAGAATAGCTGGGCATTCACTTCCATTTTGTTTAACCAAGGTCCTTAAGCTTGGTGATTATAATATAGAGCACCAAAGTCTGTAACTTTGGTGATCATTATAGAGAACCAATGTCCTTAACCTTGATGATTATAATATAGAGCACTAAAGTATAAATCAATTTTATGACACCTGTTATTAATGTTTTCATCGCTTGTCTTACGTTTGTATCTAAGAAAAAAACACAAAAGTTAAATAAAATCACGAATTTTATGTCTTATTAGTTCCGATAGGCTACAGTTATCATGTTTTAGTTAGTTTTTTAAAACCTAGATAGGCTAACAATATTAAAGATGGGTTCCCAGCAAAGTATTTTCCAAGTCTGTTTTCTACCCGAACAACTAGTAGTTTCATATTGGTGATTAACGAACAACGAACTGGTTTGTTGTTCGTTATTGGCGAATAACGAACAACGAACATAGCTGGTTCGTTGTTCGTTATTCACAAGATATGGAATTAGTAATATAATAAAGGCACTTTTAGAGAGAATATGCCGGGAGTGGGTTTTTACACGCCTAATTGGTTAATAAATCTTCAAAATCTTGGGAAAAAGATTCGAACAGTCTGTTTTTCTACCCGAACAACTAGCAGTTTCATATTGGTGAATAACGAACAACGAGCTGGTTTGTTGTTCGTTATTGGCGAATAACGAACAACGAACAACGAGCTGGTTTGTTGTTCGTTATTCATCAGATATGGAATTAGTAACATAATAAAGGCACTTTTAGAGAGAATATGCCGGGAGTGGGTTTTTATGAGTCGAATTGGTTAATAAATCTTCAAAATCTTGGGAAAAAGATTCTAACAGTCTGTTTTTCTACCCGAACAACTAGTAGTTTCATATTGGTGAATAACGAACAACGAGCTGGTTTGTTGTTCGTTATTGGCGAACAACGAACAACGAGCTGGTTCGTTGTTCGTTATTCACAAGATATGGAATTAGTAACATAATAAAGGCACTTTTAGAGAGAATATGCCGGGAGTGGGTTTTTACACGCCTAATTGCTTAATAAATCTTCAAAATCTTGGGAAAAAGATTCGAACAGTCTGTTTTTCTACGCGAACAAGTAGCAGTTTCATATTGGTGAATAACGAACAACGAGCTGGTTTGTTGTTCGTTATTCACCAGATATGGAATTAGTAACATAATAAAGGCACTTTTAGAGAGAATATGCTGGGAGTGGGTTTTTATGAATCTAATTGGTTTATAAATCTCAAAATCTTGGGGAAAAGATTCTAACAGTCTGTTTTTCTACGCGAACAACTAGCAGTTTCATATTGGTGAATAACGAACAACGAGCTGGTTTGTTGTTCGTTATTCACCAGATATGGAATTAGTAACATATTAAAGGCACTTTTAGAGAGAATATGCCGGGAGTGGGTTTTTATAAGTCTAATTGGTTTATAAATCTCAAAATCTTTGGAAAAAGATTCTAACAGTCTGTTTTTCTACGCGAACAACTAGCAGTTTCATATTGGTGAAAAACGAACAACGAGCTGGTTTGTTGTTCGTTATTCACCAGATATGGAATTAGTAACATAATAAAGGCACTTTTAGAGAGAATATGCCGGGAGTGGGTTTTTATGAGTCTAATTGGTTTATAAATCTCAAAATCTTGTGGAAAAGATTCTAACAGTCTGTTTTTCTACGCGAACAACTAGCAGTTTCATATTGGTGAATAACGAACAACGGGCTGGTTTGTTGTTCGTTATTCATCAGATATGGAATTAGTAACATAATAAAGGCACTTTTCCCAAGATTTTGAAGATTTATTAACCAATTCGACTCATAAAAACCCACTCCCGGCATATTTTCTCTAAAAGTGCCTTTATTATGTTACTAATTCCATATCTGGTGAATAACGAACAACAAACCAGCTCGTTGTTCGTTATTCACCAATATGAAACTGCTAGTTGTTCGCGTAGAAAAACAGACTGTTAAAATCTTTTTCCCAAGATTTTGAGATTTATTAACCAATAAGACTCATAAAAACCCATTCCCGGCATATTCTCTCTAAAAGTGCCTTTATTATGTTACTAATTCCATATCTGGTGAATAACGTACAACGAACCAGCTCGTTGTTCGTTATTCACCAATATGAAACTACTAGTTGTTCGGGTAGAAAAACAGACTGTTAGAATCTTTTTCCAAAGATTTTAAAGATTTATTAACCAATTCGACTCATAAAAACCCACTCCCCGCATATTCTTTCTAAAAGTGCCTTTATTATGTTACTAATTCCTTATCTGGTGAATAACGAACAACGAACCAGCTCGTTATTCGTTATTCATAAATATGAAAATGCTACTTGTTCGGGTAGAAAAACAGACTGTTCGAATCTTTTTCCCAAGATTTTTAAGATTTATTAACCAATTAGGCGTGTAAAAAACCACTCCCGGCATATTCTCTCTAAAAGTGCCTTTATTATGTTACTAATTCCATATCTGGTGAATAACGAACAACAAACCAGCTCGTTGTTCGTTATTCACCAATATGAAACTGCTAGTTGTTCGCGTAGAAAAACAGACTGTTAGAATCTTTTCCCCAAGATTTTGAGATTGATAAACCAATTAGGCGTGTAAAAACCCACTCCCGGCATATTCTCTCTAAAAGTGCCTTTATTATGTTACTAATTCCATATCTGGTGAATAACGAACAACAAACCAGCTCGTTGTTCGTTATTCGCCAATAACGAACAACAAACCAGCTCGTTGTTCGTTATTCACCAATATGAAACTACTAGTTGTTCGGGTAGAAAAACAGACTGTTAGAATCTTTTCCCAAGATTTTGAAGATTTATTCTCTCTAAAAGTGCCTTTATTGTGTCATTAATTCCATATCTGGTGAATAACGAACAACAAACCAGCTCGTTGTTCGTTATTCACCAATATGAAACTGCTAGTCTTTCGGCATATTCTCTCTAAAAGTGCCTTTATTATGTTACTAATTCCATATCTGGTGAATGACGGACAACTAACCAGCTCGTTTTTCGTTATTGGCCAATAACGAACAACAAACCAGTTAGTTGTTTGTTATTCACCAATATGAAACTGCTAGTTCTTCGGGTAGAAAAACAGACTGTCAGAATCTTTTTCCCTAGATTTTGAAGATTTATTTACCAATTAGATTCATAATAACCCACTCCCGGCATATTCTCTCTAAAATGCCTTTATTGTGTCATGAATTCCATATCTGGTGAATAACGAACAACGAACCAGCTCGTTGTTCGTTATTCACCAATATGAAACTGCTAGTTTTTCGAGGAGAAAAACAGACTGTTAGAATCTTTTTCCCAAGATTTTGAAGATTTATTTACCAATCAGACTCATAAAAACCCACTCCCGGCATATTCTATCTAAAAATGCCTTTATTGTGCCATTCATTCCATATCTGGTGAATAACGAACAACGACCCAGCTCGTTGTTCGTTATTCGCCAATAACGAACAACAAATCAGCTCGTTGTTCGTTATTCACCAATATGAAACTGCTAGTCTTTCGGCATATTCTCTCTAAAAGTGCCTTTATTATGTTACTAATTCCATATCTGGTGAATGACGAACAACTAACCAGCTCGTTGTTCGTTATTGGCCAATATGAAACTGCTAGTTTTTCAAAGAGAAAACAGACTGTTAGAATCTTTTTCCCAAGATTTTGAAGATTTATTAACCAATTAGACTCATAAAAACCCACTCCCGGCATATTCTCTCTAAAAGTGCCTTTTTTATGTTAATAATTCCATATCTGGTGAATAACAAATAACGAACCAGCTCGTTGTTCGTTATTCGCTAATAACGAACAACAAACCAGCTCGTTGTTCGTTATTCTCCAATAACGAACAACGAATAACGAACAACGAGCCAAATTCACGTCCCCCCCACAATGAAGTTAAGTTGGCAGACAATGCGTTTACCAACAACTTACTTACAGCTATAGGTATCCCCGGCGAAAACAGAGTTTTGAAAGGGAATTGAAGCAAATGTTTGATAGATTGGTTACTTTAAATATGTGTTTAGTCAAAATATATCGTCAAATCACAAAGTTTGTACCCGGGAATGCATATTTAAGGCCGAACCCATTAAATAGAAAGTGTAGGGGGGAGGCAGCGCCACACACAAACAATCCCACAAAACAAATCGACAGAAAGACACAATACGCAGAAACCATAAACATACGTACATACGAGATTAAGTGAACGGATCCGAGCCTGTAGTGATACTGACTTCACTTAAAAATGAAAACTAACAATAAGGAGGAATATATCCCCACAACATTGTATAATGTTAGTACGAGTCATCATCGTCTATATGCCACATGAAATATGAATGTAAACATATTAAAGGAAGAATTATCTATACAAGTAACCATATCGGTCAAATGTATAAAAGAAGCCAGGCAGGGCCGTATGTGGGATTTTTAAAGTCGGGAGGGGGGACTTCGGGGGCGCCATTGCCTTCACGTAACTGAAGGGCGCCCTTAATAAACCTACCGACTGATCAGTGTCTGAAGAGCAATAAGGTGTAATCATAATCAACTGTATTATTTTATGATTGAAAGATTGTCAAATTATTTAAGGGGGATGGGGGGGGCTTAGATTTCTGGGGGTACAATGTACCCCCTGCACCCCAGGTAAATACGTCCCTAAACCAGGTAGCCCACAACTAAATGATGTATGTTACAGCGTGAAACATTATAAGCGTTCGAAAGAATTGAAGTGCATGTGTATTGATTACCAAGTTAGGGATATATATCATATTGACCACAAAAACAAGGGGAAAAAACAATACTGAATACAAAGAAGAAAACGGAGAAAATAATACATTCTTTAGGGTCTTTAAAACCAAATATACCCTTGAATAATGTGAAAGATGGTTGTTTCCAATTCCAAATTTGGAACAAAATTGCCTTTGGTTTTTAATCTAGTATTTTTCCTAGATGAAATACATAAAGTAAAATGGATTTTAACGTTCTAATGTGCTGTACCGAACAGCAGCACCATGGCATACTCTTATTAAAGTACAGATCTATATTACGTTTCGTGATTATTTTACTTTCGATGTCATCTACTACATGAAGGTGAGACAAGTGCGAGGTCGCGTTAGGGGCATACGAGTGGATTTTGACCCTATGACGCCAGACATTGATTAATAAATCAGTGTTGGCGTATCTCGTGGTTTAACCACAGTTCCGTGCACAGCACGTCAAAATCTCGCCATAACAGACTGTTTCATTGGCTGATTCCTCACAACAACCAGAAGGCCTGTTACATAACAATTCTTCTAGAGTAAAACGAAAATTTAAAATATAAGAACATAATCAAAGATTGGTCGAATTCCAACTGTCACGCTTTCTTTTACGTGCACGTTTTACTTATAAAGCCACTAAGATCAATTCTAACACTTGTTCCCGAGGAACATAAAATAAAATGGATGTGGCCTATTGGATATATGTTCATCATAATTGATTAAAGTATTTGTGTATGGACAATATATACATATAATCTATATAAATATGTTTACTTTAATTAACACTCGATGGAGCTAGATTTAAAATACAGACAAAAGGTTTCATTAAGCAACTATATTTTATAACAAATTTTATTAGCTTTTATAGAGGCTTAGCTCATTATAACACAGATAATAACTAGGTTTAGAAAAAATGCGTAGGCTAAATTCGATAAGTGTCTCTTTAATATGTACTATCTGGAAGATATTTCAAAACAGGGAAATATGTTCCCTGGTTGGGCAGAACAATTTACCCAATACTACATAATAGCAATGAAATGAAATGGGGTTTAATGTCTTGCTGTTTTGAATCGTACTGGGCTAATGGAGAATGTGCTATGAGGGCAATTGTCTACGGATCTTTTACGTGCGCGTCAATTTGTACACCCGATCTCGGATTTTCGTCCCATCCGAACGACTAGACAGCTGTCCTCCGTTCTGCATCACTGACAAGGGAGAACCATGCCGGAAAATCCGGTTGAACCTTCTCAGCCAATGCAGGGATCGAACACCCAATTTCCAGGCAAGCGAGCCAGCGTCTTACCCACTTAGCCACCGTGATCGCCACCAATAGCAAAGATGTTACTTTAATATCTAATCAGTCCACATAAAACAGACGTGTACTGGTGATAATATCATATAATTATTGCTTTACCCCAACATTTTGTTGGACTCCACACAGGCCCCTTGAACGGTAACTTGTACGTACGACATAAAATATGTCACCGCCGTTATACATAATCCAAAATCCATCATTAAAAGTATTAATCAGATTAGCTTTATGTATTGTATAGCTGTTGAATTGTATATCTATTATAAACATTAATTTCAGCTACTCATAAAAGGATAATTTGAAGGGTATTATACCATTAACATCGCATGATTGCTTATTTATACGAAAAACCATTAGGGTCAATAAAATGAAAACAGTATTTTGAATACCTCGATAGTTCCTTTCAAGATCGTCATACAATGATTCATATGACTAGTTAGGCTAAACCGATACTTTATTTTATGTTACAAATTCGGCACATTCATATCATGCTCCCATTAATATTATTCGTTATTTTTATGTCCTCGTTAACAACATTCACTATGTCCATACTCTCATTAACTTCAATTATAAATATCATGATTCATTAATTTCACGCTCCCCTTAAATCCACGGAACGCCATTTACGTTTTTTTTAGGAAAATTTCATTAATCCAAGTTAGAATGTACACAAATTAAATTCTTAATTTAAGATATCAATTGTGGATAATCACCTTGTTTGTATTCAATCGGGTTAGATAGAGGCGCATCAAAGAGGTTCAGCGAAACTTAAAGATGGCAACGGCTTGTTTAAACAATCCAGTCTTGCCTTACTTTTAATCAAAACGACTTTAGATTTGCCGTAATGACAACACAAAATAAAAACGTCCATGTATCAAAGGTCACTTTAAAATTGGTAAAAATAAAAAGTCCTTGTATATCAAAAAGTCACTTTAAAACACACTTATAAGATAGTAAGCTGGCACTGCCAGGCAGGATACGCCCACATTTTCGAGAGTGATTTTTTCTTCAATGAAAGACTATAATTCATTAAATTACAATTTGATATGCGCAAATATCGAAAAGAATCAAGATCTTTAGGCTATAAACATGCATTTCAAGTTTCATCAAAATCGAATTAAAATTGTGACCTATACTTGGTCCACAACCTTGACATACCATATTTTAACACTATTAGCGTACAAACGGCGGCCATTTTGTCTGACAATTATGGTCCGATTTCCCTGAAATTCAAACTCAACCTTCCGTATGGTGTAACGGTGATAGAGTCAAGCGTTTTTTTTTAAATCCGATTATAATTTTGACTTCCAGAGGGACCATAGGCGATTTTTCGGACAATCAGGGTCCATAATTCAGGAAGTTACAATCCGATATGCGCAAATATTAAAAGGAACCAAGATCTTTGGGTAATAACCATGCATTTCAAGTTTCATCAAAATCGAATTAAAATTGTGATCTCTACAGGGTCCACAACCTTGATATACCATTTTTTAACAGTATTCGCGTACACACGGCGGCCATTTTGTATGGTAATTTTGGTCCGATGTTTTCGAAATGCGAACTCAACCTTCTTTAGGGTGTAACGGTGATATAATCGAACGGTTTTACAAATCGGATAATAATTGTGACCTCCAGAGGTACCACGAGCTAAAATAGGTGATTTTTCGGACAATCAGGGGCCATAATTCAGGAAATTACGTTCCGATAGGCGCAAATATCGAAAGGAACCAAGATCTTCGGGTTATAAACATGCATGTCAAGTTTCATCAAAATCGGTTTCAAATTGTGATCTCTATAGGGTCCACAAGCTAAAAACGCGATTTTTCGTACAATCAGGGGCCATAATCCATGAAGTTTTAATCCGATACATGCCAATATCGTAAGCAGCCGAGATCTTTTTGGGATAAACCTATATTTCAAGTTTCGTCAAAATCGGACAAGAATTGTGACCTGTAGAGAGTCCACAAACAATTGTGGACAGACGGATGGACAGGGGCGACGACATAATACGTCCACATGAAAATGTGGGCGTATAAAAATCGCTGTTGTGAGAAGAGAGGGTGAGTCTTCTTCCACCTGTGTCATAACAACCTATCTATATACAGCTGGCGACATTAAATGACAACATAACTTTAATTACGAACTTGTAATTACGAACTTTTTATCTTGTAATAACGATAGTTATCGTGTAATAACGATAGTTATCGTGTAATAATTATCTTGTAATTACGAGTTAATTATCTTGTAATAACGATAGTTATCTTGTAATTACGAGAAAAAAATACCATTTGATTGACCCAAATGGTCTCCCGTAGATTTAGGAATTATCGCCTCACACTCTTTTATCCTTTAGAGATCAGGTTGATCGCTTAAATCTGAATCTAAATTCAATTAACCAATTCATCCTTACATTAATCATAATAAGAAAGTTATCCCTTTCACCTACTATATGGTTAAAAGAAGTTAAAAGCATACATTGCTCACTTGGAGCGTACACCAATGTCTTGTGATTACTGAGTCATCTGCTTTTTTTGTTAATGGATGTCATCTTAGTCTAAATTCATCAATTTCTCTTTAATTTAGACTCGTACAAAATATAGTGATTTTTCATGTTAAGGCAGTTTAAGAGTTCATTTAATTTGGACATACAGCTGCGATTTCAGACGTGTATGCAATAATTAAAGTTCTTTTTATTCCATAGCAGATCAAATTCTATAGAACTGTGACCGCTTTCATATGTCGAAGAATGTCCAAGTACAGAAATTGTGAAATATTCACTTTTGTTTTGGATGCCTACTCAGATTTAACTAATTCACTATCCAAATGTATCAGCACCCATTAATTAATTTAATTTTGTTCCGGCTAGACATCTAAATATGATTATAAATGGCCTCATATTCCATGAATGGCGATGAAAATGTATCTTTGATTCTACAATTTCCATATGCTACGAATTGCCAACGAGCAAGGTTTCCGTTTTGATGACGATTCCGAGAAGACAGACTAATTATGATTGAATAGTGATTAGTTACAGATCATAATAAACACAAATTTCATTGACACTGTATGGACATAGATTTATTTATCCGCTGATTACCCACAAATAAAAGTACTAAAGTTCCTCCGAAAACAGTTACAAAGTTATAAATAGTCTTTCTCTCCTTTTCCCTTCTGCCATGGCAATTTTGTTTACTTGTTACTGTATAATAGAGGACAGGGGTTTGAATGTACATTTTGTGCCAAGTTGTTATGAATATTTATGATTTATGCGTACTGTGTCTGTGTGGTCGGTTTATTGCCAAAGTTCACAATGTGGATTATTCCCCCTTTTGAAATGTAACCCACAGCGTTCTCTTGACTAAAACAGTTAGCAATCATAATAATGGAACCTTTCTCCCAATCAATCGGGGCAACTGCGTGCTTTTATTGAACGAAATTTGTACTAGTCCCGATATGACGTATCGCTATCATTGTCCCTAGTCAGATTGGCATCGTTAAACAGTAAACAGTAATAAAGACGTTATAAACGTCAGTGATTTAGAATTTAATATTCTCCGTGGAATGTGTTGTTTGTAATATCTAAAAGAAGAAGATTGTCTCAGTCAAGATCGACATTTCGTGAATGATAATAAGTTGTTTATGGTCAATGGGTGTAATAGTCTTTAAACAGTCGATACATACAGCAAAACAACTCATTATGTCGAAGTCAAACAGATCAATCAATCGTTCCCAAAAGGATTTCCCGGTATTTTCAATGTATAGCTTTTCCATGGCGATTTTTGGTGTTTATTTCCTTTAGGAATGGATTTGAATTGGCATTTATTTTCTGTCCGGTTTAAGGCGAATATTCATGATCGCTAGTCGAGAAGATTACTTTGTTAAGAGTTTGGTTGCCGTGTAATACTTGACGGATGTTAAAACCTACATAACTTCCAGTCTGTGTATCTCAAGGTGAATCGGAGAAAGATGTAGCCATATCCGTGGTAAATAAGACCAACGAAATTTGGGGAAAGGTTGAAAGTCAGGCAAAGAGAGAATAATTTATTCTAAGATCAATGTGGCAGGGTAAGCTTACTCTTCCGAATACCTGTTAACACTGTTTGTCGTTTAGTTTGTACACGGTGAACAGTCCATGCGCTGATTACACTAGTTTGCGAGATTACACTATTTTGCCTGATTACACTATTTTGCCTATACCGTTTTTTAGGACTTCGAGTTTTGTCTAATGGTTTGGATTGTTCGAAGTTAACTTTACTTTAATTTTATACGGTGATTTTTCCGCAAACTGTTCACTACGCCTTTTTCCAATTTAGACCCCCACGTTCCCAAAGAAGCTCAGAGTGGCCATGGTTGATTTTCATCCATTCCGACCAAAAGCTTCTTAATATGATTTTCTTTTGAGATACCCATGGTCATGAAATCAGAGTCTAGACATTTTCCTCTGGGTCCTCCTTGCTTGCCTTGTAGGTTCCTGTCTGAATGATGACTGCAGGTAAGTTGGATTGATTTGGTCAAATTCAAGAGAGGTAATTATAGCACAGACTAGTAAACTTTTAAAAATGATCTATACAGTAGCCTGATATGTCCATTCAGTGCGTATTGGCCGATTCAAAACGACAGACATAGAATAGAAGACATCCATTATGTCGCTTATAAATACTTTAAACCATGACTTTTAATTCTGTCTGTGTGTTTACAAGAATATGAGACAAAGTCAGTCACAAGTCAACATCTGTCAATTAGAAATTGAACCCTCGAGTTAAACTTGTCATCATTGATATCTTCGCTCTCTCAATCACTCGTTAATTATCACACGTCAAGATGAATGCAAATTTCTTCAATTACGGCAATCTGCATTTTTTGTTGTAATTAACTTTGTCTGGGATGCTCGTTATAGTGTAAATGGTTAAGAATTAGAACGCCCATTTCACCCGTCTGCATAATCGGTATAGATAACTAATATTTTCCAATCTTAATGCCACGAAAATCTGTGTCTTTATGACGTTACGGTCTTTCTAAATTGACTTTTATACGTCTAGCGACAAAAACATGTCTAATTTAGAAAAGATTGGAGATAGCCATCACTGTTTAAAGTAAATTTCAGCGGTGGAATTCCGGTTTCCGGAGACTAAGTATACGGCGGTAACTTAAGGCTAGCAGTTTAAACCAAAAAGCCCATATTTTTTAGGGACTTAAAATTATACTTCATCGTGTAGTTCCTGGTCGGTAAATAACAAAGTCAGTTATTACACGTTTGGTATTCTACGTCAAAGGTTTTTTGGGGAAAAAAAGCTTGGTAAAGTGATTATTAGAGTCAAACCACAGACGTCGAGTGGTGAGGGCACTGGAATCTCGAATAGAATGTCTAAAGTTCAAAATACCGTTCGGGACAAGGGGAAGAAAAACCTTGTGAGGGTAGTGATAATGTGAATGACACGGAAAATGGGCGATGAAATGAGATGTACGAGTGTAGAAATTTCAGAATCAGAAATGTAAGTAATGGGCGGTAACTTTGGTTGAAAATATAGAGTAAGATCCCATTTCGTTATGTTTTAGCTGTCTTTACTAAACTGGGATCTAGAAAGAAGAGTTGTTATATAACAGGCCTTCTGGTTGATGTGAGAGGGAGAAATGGGGTTTAACGTCCACTCGAGACAAACTAGGTCATTTCGGGACTAACACATGGTTTAATTTTATTTCCATAATTCGTTTGCGCGCAGGGGTCTTTAGCAGTGGGGGGGGGACTGGAGGACTCGGAGAAAACCCACGAGGTTGGGCAGGCAGACCTTATCCTTGCCACATAAAACCGGGGATTCGAAACGACGCCAGTTGACTCAATGATAGGCTTTATGATATAATGCGCGCACGCTAACCATTCAGCCATCCAACCCCCCTGGTTATGGCGGTCTGTTATGGTGAATTTTTGACGTGATATGCACGGACTGTGGATAAGTTTCTAGAGAGACCAACACTGATTGATTAATCAATGTCTGACGTCAGAGGCTCAAAAGTCTATGACCCCTGACACGACCTCCCACTGGTCAGATCTGCAAACATCATGGGGATCTCTAGTCTGTTTTAAAAAATACGCTTTTCTACTTCGTTTAATTTTGTTTAGACAAAATTAATGTCATATGTATTATTTACTTTATTGCCTTTTGTTGTACGCTACTTAATAATATTTATAATCCATTGCCATGGAAATCTATTTTTCTACGAATGTATGTATTTAATTTTTTATATACATTATTAATATCTGAAGACGCCTCTAGTAGGCAAGCAGCTAGCTTATATGATTTAATGTATGCCAGAATCAAATCAAAATTCGCTTGCGCGCAGGAGTGTTTAGCAGTGGGAAGAAACCGAAGACTCGGAGAAAAATTGGATAATCGACCCTTGTCATGTACAAGTGGGGTATCGAAAACCTGTTGCTTGACTCATTGACAAAGCGCACACTTAAAACCATACGGCTACTTACCCTCCACCTCCCACGTGGCCATATACGGAATAGCTCTTTGCGTTTCGTACAAAGTATTCTTCGAGAGTTATATTGGGTTTGGTACAATGCATTCTTTGAAAGCTATATAGCTTCGTACACACCATCATCCGATATTAGGTAACATTAACTCAACCCACTTGCGATTAAGCCCACGTGGATATTTGTTAAACATGTCAAAATACGGAACGGATCTATAAAATATTAATATACTGTCTATTTAGAGTGATTTATTTAATTCAAGATGTTTAGAATATGTTTCAGAAATTGATTAATTTTCACATCGAGGTCAGAATAAGACATTTTATGAATGTTAACTAGACAATCAAGTCTATATATCAGCTTGTATTGTATTACAATTTTTTGAAGAGGCATGCCAAGAAAGTCAAGAAGGTTGCCAGTTTGTCTTCTAGTAGACATTTTGAGTTGTCACTTAATTCAGTTATATTTTGATTTTATTCGTAAAAGGAATGTGACTGTCGTAATATTTAATTAATACAAATCTACATTTGACAGTTGTCAGTCATAATTTTTTTCTCGGTTTGACGTAGGTGTTATTTATAGTTTATTCAATTATATTTTGATTTTTAATTTCACGTGTAAAAGAAATATGCCAGTCGTAAAATTTAATTAAAACAAATCAATGTTTGTCAGGGTATCTGTTGTAAACGGTGATAACCTAAGACTAAGAGAGAGGAGGGGCACTCAATACAAACCAGGTTATTTCGGGACTAACATTTGGTACAATATCATTTCAATATGTTGCTTGTTGGAGGAAAACGGTGGTTAACCAGGCGACTCAATCGTTAAAGGGAAATAAAACTACATCTGTTAGACGCATGGGAATTTCTTGTCGGGCTACACATTCCCCAGTCATCCATCAAATACACAAGAGACATTACATCATCCGAGAAAATCCCTCGGAGTTTCCTTGACCTGCTCTGGAGGTCGGGTGTTCGATCCTTGCATTAGCCGACAAAGTTCAGCCAGATTTCCGGCGTGGTTCCTCCTTGTCTGTGACGAAGGATGGAGGGCCTGACAGTGACAGCTGTTCAGTCGTTCGAATGGGACAAAAAACCGAGGTCTCGTGTAAACATTGGCGTGTGCGTAAAAGATACGTTGACAATTGGAATTCGGATAGGCCGTAGTGCCGCTGTCTGGGCACAATTTCCCTCATAACACACTGTATGGCGTATGCCCGTCTTCATTAGCCCAGATCGGAGCAAAACAGTAGGACGTTAAACTCCATTTCACTTCTTTGACTATTGGTCGTAATAAGATGGTAAATTGTCTCTTTCATGTGAATCCCCCGAATAATCCGACTTTTGGACAACAACACATGCAATATCCTACTGAAGGCCATTTATCAAATTGATTTTGAGATAAGAGCAGGTCCAACCGGACATACAGTGACAAGAGGAGATCACTCTAGATACAGGATTAGTAACAGACAAACAACGGTAAAGCGTATCTGTTGATTAAAACGTATGATAAACCTGGGATGACGAGGACTGTTAATGACACACTGCGGTCATAACTGGATAATTAATTATTCAATCAATAAATCGTGACCATAGCTTACAACACTAATTGGTTTTTATATCAAGATAGTGTTGTTATTCGGTAACGTGGATTGCGATTAGCACGTGGAATTAACGTGATGACAATAAGTCTATTTAACATTTATCTGCAGTTGTTGTTTATAGTTTCGGATTTATCAATCAGTTGCTCAAATTGTGATAATAATATTCGTTGCATATAAAAGAGGATTTTGTCTTTATTTGCTGTCCATTTATCATCAATATCGAAGCCTAATTAAATTCCCTTGTGCCCTATGCGTTCTTTTCAAGGAATCCAGTATATGTGTAAAAATATTGGGGCTCTCCATTTTCCATATATACCGAAATTGCGAACTTTTTTGGGGATGTATCTTTAAAGAAAACCGGGTTTAGTTACCTATTAGTATCGTAAAACTGAGCAGGCGCGGATACAGGGTTTTCAAACAAATTTAATTTTAATTTGGAAGCAAAAGATAACAGAGAAAAAGATTCACCGAAATGCCAAAAACTACCCCCCCCCCCCAGAAAACCCCATAAATATTCCGATTGATGGACCTGAAATATGCTCACATTCTAAGTGTCCAGTAATAGTTTTACTGGGATCGTTTATGGCCTGCTTCCAGAATAGTGGTATTGCAAACACGATCTTGCGGCCCATGGCAATGGATTGCGGTCTTTGTGCCTTAATTTCAGCCTCCTCTGGGGGTGATATCACAGGCATGTGTTTACTAGGAACCTTGGTAGTAGAGTCAGCAGTGAACTAGAGGCTCGCCTAGCGTAGGTTGGAGATCGAGAAGTAATTAAGACATCTTGCTAACTCAATTTTGTTGAGATGCAGTCACCAATAATAAAATCAATCTCAAGGCGTTACATTTGGATACAAATAGAATAATAATGTAAAGCATAATATGATAGCTGATGGGCACAGCCTAGCTCGCACTGCCAGCAAAGCTCCGATCTAGACAGTGCAGAGAGCCGTCTTAGTAGGTAAATCTTCCGTTTATTAATAAAAAAAGACAGATTATGTTTATTGCTGAACAATTTGAAAAAAAAGCCCCTTAAAAAATTTCAGTATAGAAGATAACCAATTTATTAGAATCTATGTGTTCTATCTAATTAATTAATATATTCCATTAATGTTCTTATAAATATATTTCATTAATAAAAAAAACAGATTATGTTTATTGCTGAACAATTTGAAAAAAAACCTCTTAAAACATCTCAGTATAGAAGATTACCAATTTATTAGAATCTATGTGTTCTATCTATCTATGTATGGGTGTCTTTATTTAATAATACTCGGATATCTTGACTTAATCTTCTTCAATTACAAAAATGTTATCGTGCGATATTTTTAATTTATTAACAAGGCGTAGGTGTTGCAATTATTGAAAGCATACGGGCATCTTCAATAGCTGGTTTGATCTCACTTTAACTATGTACGTCTTATCAAGCCCTTCGCCTAATACCCTGCTTATTTCGGCACTAAGTTTGATTGGGTATAAGCCCAGCTTTCAAGACAAAATGTCAAGGTGTCCGTGGGGTTTGCTATGTCACAATCTCTGATTGGGTGCTACTGTCCACGTGTCTGCAAATAACGTAGCTATAAGTTCGGGATTTGTGAAGTAAACCAGCAACGTCTTGGTGTTGTTAAACTCGCAGTCGTTGCTTAAATGACAATATTGGTGCCAGTCATTATCACATATTATGTGATAGAGATAGTTAAAGGGACAATAACACTCTTGCTGGCTTGACAGGTCCAGAAAAAAAAATTAGCCTTATTCTAACTACAAGATGATTAAGTGTCCTACCTGTTGTGTAAATTATCCATTACAACTTATCTTACTTGTCTAGAGGGTTTGAAAATATGTTTAAATCCAAGTTTCATTTGAAAGCGCTTACGTAAGGCTTTTCAGACCATGTTACGGCATGTAGTTGAATTTTTCAAATTTTTCAAATTAGGTGTGTTAAGATGAAATTTGTATCATTTTTAAATTGAAATATTGTAAAATAGCACAAATTGTTGACCAGAATAAAGATTAGAACATATTATTCAGTTACAACAAGAGTGTTATTGGGGCTTTAAATACATTCCAAATATAATTTTTAACACAGATCATTGCTACGGTAGCTGAGTGATACGGATTCCCTTAATCGGAAGTGACGAACCCAAAGGCCGTCTCTCTAAAAAACTGACTGATGTGACGAGTGATAACAGACACACGGCCGCATTTCTGCCCAGTAAAAGTTGTTGCGTGAGAATGTGAGAGGATATCTGACAATTCATAAAAAGAATTGACTGCCACTAGATAAGAGAACACGAAAGAAACACAGAAATAGACCGGGCATTACCATGTTTTTATAAGGTATAGAATGAATATAAACAAGGGGATGCACGGACTATTTCTATTTTCTAATGACATTCGATTACTTTATTGAATTGTTAGATATATTCTTACAGTCCCATATAACAACTTTAGGCCTTTGGAGGAATTATAAGTGAGTAGAAATTCGGCCGTGTATCTGTTAACACTCGTCCCATCAGTCAGTTATATAGAGAGATGACACGTGTATTCCTTTGACGTTCGTCACTTCCGATTAAGGAAACCTGTATCACTCATCTATCGTAGCAAAAATTTCTGTGTTAAAAGTATATTTGGAATGTGTTTAATTAGTTCTATCACATATGTGATAATGACTCAGACTGACACCAATATTGTCCTTTAATGAACATGGCATACTTGTCGCTATGGAAGTGCATATGGTCAATAGTGCGACAGATACCACGATATTTTTATCCCTAAAAATACAATTTTTGTTAAGTTAATTGTATTAACGCAGTGTGTTGCATGTTGTCATTTTCTCGTATTTTTAATCTACTTCTACAGGATTACGTTAAATTATTTTATCACCCAATAATACATTCTACAGTAGATATCGCTTGTGTGATAAATTTCATAATCTACTGCGATATCTCCTTAGGAGATATCGTTTTTCAATGAATTTGATTAGGAGATATCGTTTTTCAATGAATTTGATTGGTCAATCAAAAAGGAACTTTTTTTTTTTTCAAAAAACAGCACATTTTTTATTAAAAGTAACTTCTTTCTGATTCAAAAGGAACTATTTTTATTTAATTGACCTTGAGGAAAACAGTGGGTCAATATAAAGGACATTGCAATGATTGAATTGCTGTCAAAAAATTGATGTATCACTACGCCATAATGTATTCATAGCAAATTTATAGCAAATAATTAAATTTAATTATTTCTGCATGTAAGAAGGGATTGGGTGATAGATAAAATCTCCTACTCGTCTTTTTTGATATCAAAATATATCAACACTCGTTGATAAAGTAAAAAAAACTCGGCAGAGCCTCGTTTTTTTTACCTTATCAACTTGTGTTGATATTTTTAGATATCAAAAAAGACTGGTAGGAAATTCTCTATGTCATTCTGCTAATATGCTTACATACTCGCAAAATATCGACATGCACTAGGTAGACATATTACGGCGAAATGAATTCATTAAATAGAAGAGCAATATCTTAAAGCAAACGTGCGCATTTACAATTTCTAAATATTCCCTAATATGCGTTTTCAGACCATCATTTCATCTATTTTAAGGTTCAAAAGAATAGATAATTAACGTCCACTGGGTGCACACATGTCATTTTTGCGATTTTGGGGTACAATTATATTTTCAATAAGAAAGGGTCTTTAGCGGAGGGAAGGAACCCGGTCAACCCAGACAAAAAGAAGGGGTTAGACAGGAGACCAAGCCCACATGACTCATTGACGAACATTATGATCTAAAGCGCATGGGTTAAACGATTCAGCTACCCAACAGCCCAAAAGAGAACTTTAAATGTAATTTCTGTAGTTAATAGGCTGGCTGTCACGGAGGTTATATGCCAGGCTATAATCATTAACACAGTCAGTGTTCTATTAAAATAATCTCTATAATTAATATATAACCTCTCCGTTAATGGATGATGAAGACCTAAATCATCCCAAGTTCCCTTGATCTACTTACTATAGATTTAGTTAAGTCAAGTTAATATATAATTTAACCGCGGATAAAACTAGGTTAGTACATGATGGGCCACTTCCGGAAATAGCCGATCTATAGTCATCAGTGATCAGCCATCTAAACCTCGAATTCTTAGACATAACATCCTAGGACTCCATTACTAAAAGTGACAGCTCCGGGAAAAGACACTATTGAACATTCATATCGCGATTTATGTCTTAAAGATCGTCGATCGCGTGTCGTGTCAACACGCTATGATGACACAATTAATACTGGTTATATTTGGTTCTTTTCGTTTCGACAATTGGTCTAAGTGAGGTCACGATAAATGGATTTGAGTCAAGTTCTGTATCTATACAATAACCACAACAACTTCTTAGCGTAGAAGTAGAAATGAACAACTTTACAGCCAGTCACCAGTTTGGTTACTTTCGTTTCATTTAAATGTTAATTCTCGTCTCTTTGACCGGCTCTAACTTTTCCCAAAATTTTCGTTGGGTAGAACGCTTTTTGCCACAGATGAAGCAACATGACAAACTCTTGCCCAAAAGCATGTATGAGGTTGACCATGAAAATCTTGAGATACACAAGCTAGAAGTATAGACAAGTAAACCTGCAATTTATGGCCGTACATTTCAACGTAACCAACCTCACAACTCTTGTATCCTTCCGCCTCAAAATCATGAATATTCACCCAAACCTGGCAGAAAATGTCTTTTCAACCCCTTTGTAGCGATTCTACACCAAAAAATCACCATGCAAAAGGGGGAAACAGGGAAAGGGAGAGAGAGACTAAAAATGACTTTCACCTTACATATTTGGTGACCTGTGTCCAAATGATGAATAAATGAATGAAATTGGGTGTGCTATGAGGGAAATTTTGCCCGGGTACGGCCTACTCTTATATCGATATCAATTGGTAATTTGTCAGCATAATTATGGTTTTACTCCCGAAACTCCCTTTAACTGGAACAAAACGCTATGTTGGATGTTTTCACTTCGTTTTAATTATGCACATTTGCATAATGTCTTCTGAACCTTTGTCAACATAGTTAATTTCGTAGTTGGCATGTTCGAAAATATCGCCATGCGCTATGTGAGTAAGGCGAAATGGAATTGACCTATTGACCACTATAGGCTACCATAAAAAAAAACTTTCTCTAATTAATTAACACGAAGTTGACGTGGGGATATCGTCCAAACCCCAAATGCAGAAAAAAAGATGATTTGGATAGAACACTCGCTTTTTTATAACTAAAAGTAAGTCTCTTTTTTTGCTAAAAGCTAACATTTGACAGAAGAATTCCACTCCCAGTCCTTTAAATGGCAACAATTACTATAAATAGCTTTCGGGAATAAGACCCACGTAATAACATATATCCTGGACAGTAGTCACAGTACTCGGGAGTCTCGACACCTTATCGTATTTGCACTTGACACTAACTTACGCCCAGCAAAGCGGTATTAGTGATTTGATTAGAGGTGTGGTGGTATGGGGGGGGGGGGTCTAGCAAATGCGCTTTTGGTGTAAGTGTCGCGGTTTCTATCCCAAGCCTGTACGTGCCAAGAAGTAGGACCGCTCTCTCACACACACGCCTCGTGGGTTATTTTAGGTCTTCCGGTTTACTAACACTACAAACAGCCCCTATCCGAGAGTGATTTATTGAAATTAATTTGTGGTTTTAATACCGAAATGAAATAGTTTCTGCCGAGTGGACGTCAAAGCCCCCCCCCCCTCTTTCTCTCCCCCACACACAGAGCACATTCACTACTCAGCATAACTGCTAAATTTGGCTCGTAAAGTATTCACAAGAAGGTGTGGACATTCGATGGTGTTTTGAAAAGACTGGCACCTTTGTTAATATTGATGAACTAGTACGTGGTCTATCGGATTGGGGAATCATCTCAAGTTGTAGGCTAAACAAACACACAAAATAAATCTTTGGAGTAGATAGTGGCTTATTCGTGATAAATATTCTCATAAATCTCTAGACAGTACGCTATCAAAATAAACATTTGGAATATCAATCTGATAAAAGAAAATAACCTTTTAATGAACGAGGGAAAAGTTTCATTGACTGTGGCGTTTTACCGAACCATCATCGTATTCCAACTAAAATGAGGTCCGGAACATGGGACATAGGGTTTTCGTCACTGTTCCTTGCCAGGACCCCCGTCATGCATCACCGACAACAGGAGACCAGATTGAAAATCGCGTGCAACAAAGGTATCGAAACCATGACTAGTACCGTGAGCACTGGGCCACCGTGAATACCATATTTGTAAATGTGACTTGTACCAATGAGACAAGGATATTTAGCACCTATTAATGAAATTTATTATCCCTACCACTGAGCCACACAGTCTAAAGAGGATTAATACACTCCCCTCCCTATGGAATAGAAAACATACACACACCCTTACCCCCTATCTCCCCTACTATCCCTCTCTCTTCGTATTACATTAATTTATGTAATTCAACCTCAATAAATGCCACTACGAGTTCCCAGCTATACCCTATAAAACATGATATGTGGTAGGATTTTACTTGCAATAATCTACACCACTACTTGGCACAACCATAAAATCCATATGTTTATGTTTATCTAAATCTGGTTCGCGTAATAAAAACTGCGACATGCAGTCAAGTGGCATGTAATAACCGAACTCCTGTCATAAAAATGTGTTTTAGGGTGAATCTACAAAGATAAGAAACTGGTATTAACAAGACAAGCAAATCTGTGTTTAAAGGAGCTAACTCTCTAAATTTTTGAACCTAAAATGGTCGCAGATGGTCAAAGAGCGCATTTTAATATACTATGAGTGTATGTAAACTGATTTATATATTTATTTTTAAATTGTTATGGTCACTACTAATCAGTTTTGTTCGTCGAAAAAATAAGTTTTCTTCACACGTTTAGTAAATACTGGAAGTACAGTTTGACGCGTTAACGACTAGTCTCGATGACCAAAGCGACCGATTACAGATCGCACTCGGCTTGCACTGGTTTTAAAATTGTGCCTTGTATCTTAAATATCTGATACCAGGTGCCCCCGCCCCCAACGATGTTTTCTAAGTTTGGTTTCGTTTACACATAAAATGCCCAATGCTTTTTTTAAAATGTTTAACGTTTGGTCGCGACAAATTTTTCCCTGGCGAGTTTAACGAATTGGTGAAAAATCCGTTTCTTAAAAGCAACATAATCACGCAAATCTATTAGTCTTTATTATACTTAACGAACAAGAAATGGTGCGTGCTAGTTTGGTAATGGCGGCGGATATTTTCAGAATAAGTTTTACCGGCCGAAAGGTATTTTGCTTTTACTAACATCAAAAGACTTAACATCAATCAAATATTTTTAGCGAATGCCTTTATGTTTGTAGTTGCTCTTTTTTCCAGTGAGTAAAATAATAGTTACTGGAGATTTTATTAAAATTGTTTTGTTTTTGTCTTTCACGATTTTTTATGTGAAATAGGAATGGATTGAAAAAAAAGTCTCTTGATCTTTTATGTTAATATATTGGGTATTTTCTGGATGTGAAATAGAAAATTTCTAGCACATTTGAAGACTATTAAAGATGGTGTTCCCAGAAAAGTATTTATCGGATGGTTATTTCCAATAAAAGTTTGACAATTTTGGTATATAGAAAAGTAGAGATATCCAATCTTATTAGAAAAATACTGGATTCCCCGAAAAACACCCATGGAGCGTATACACGACAAAAATCTAAGGGTTCCCCTAATCAACAGCCCGACGGTTAGGAATTTCTGCAAGCGTGATGTCAAAGCTGGTGTACAAGTTGACAAACTTTTTGAAGAGTTAGACGTACAACACTTTCTGGGATAAAAAGCTGGGCCCTGTTTCTCGAAATCTTAACTTAAGATAAAATCCAAATTTTAGTACATACTTGAATCTGATTGGCTAAGCACTAAAATCAATCTAATATTATCCAATCAAATTACGAAAATCGTATTTTATCTTAGTTAAAATTATATGAAACAGGCCCCTGATGTACACAAGTTGATATACAAGTTAGACGTTCAACACTTTCTGGGATAAAAATGACGGAAAATAGACCCGGGCAGTGCATAATCCGAGAATTTAATAAGGATTCGATAAGTGTAATATATAGAAAGGGATTAAAGACAACATCGTCTTATGTATGCAATGACTTCTCCTCTGGCTTCCGAGGGAGGTAAGTCACGTGACATAAACATGACCTGGTTTGGTCGAATTTTGAATTTTTATAGCAGGGCATTCCTTGGCAATTACAATGTTTGAGAAGGATTTTAAGCAAAATTATGACAAATTAAATAGTTTGAATATGTTTTTAGTCCATATATACCATTAAATAACCCAGTTTGTACGCGCGGTTCATGAGAATGAGCTATCACAGACTAGATCTTTACCGACCAGAATCTCTACCCATCTTCGATTATAGCCTTATCAACTATACGTTCTTTCTCAAGTTTTTAATTGCATAGCTTAGCGTGGCTTAACGTCGTGTACCCATCCATCCCTCTGTCTAATTATTATCATGAAAGGAGATATTATTCACCGCCAGATATTATTAAACAAGGCACCCTCTTCGTCTTCTAGTTAAAATAAATAAAATATTTTATTTTCTTGAGGAAGAAGAGGGCATCCATTTTGTTTATCTACTGTAATATTTATCTATAGTGAGGGACACTTCCTTATCGGATCCTTCGATCCATTATTTCCATATTCCTGTTGGACGCGGATTCTACTAAATATTGTTTATAATAATATCACGAAAGGGTACATTGCCTCGTGCTTTAACATTTTTAATGTATTGTGATTTAACGGGCGGGAATAGAGTCAAAACAATAATAACCATTTTTGTTGTAAGTTAAAGTTAACTTTTATGAGACAACTTTCCTGTAAAAAAAAGACAAATGCAATGATCGAACGCTTAATAAATTGACTGCAAATCATTGCAGCCATCGTTGAATTGCGACGTCATGCCCCTGAATCGATGCGCAAGTGTCTGACAACACAATGAAAAAGTTGACCGTACTTGAATTAACTCAGCCTTAGGCATCGCCCCAAGAAGAATAACGAAAAGATTACCAACCAGCTGTCAATGTGAGTTTCTTGTCCTAATTATCTTCGCAACTCAGGCTTGTAATTTCTGGGGTTTTTTACCCATAATCCGGCTATGACATCAGTACAATCTTCCTAACTTAACACTCTATCGCTCAAGTTTGGTTTGTGGTTTATTAGCCTTAAACCCCATTACCCTCCCCACCCGTGGATATTTGCTGCTGGGTCTTCCGGATCTCCCACACTGCTTAAGACCCCTACACCAACGTTTATGTTTATTGCTCCCTCGTGCCTCGTGTTTTTTCTGAGTACTCCGGTCTTTACACTCTTCACACTTGAATTAAATTGTAGTGCTTGTCCCGAAATGACCTAGTTTGTGTTGAGTGGATGTTATACCCCCCTCTCTCTCCCTGTCCTTCTCTCTCACACTCTCTTTCTTCAGGCGAATAGGTTATAAAGTTATTAGTTTTGATACGTTAAAATGTCTGGCACCACCACCCCCTCTCCCCTACCACGCATACTTTTGCAATCATTTCTATTTTTTTAAAGAGATTATTGTTATGTTTATTTCAATGATTGTATAGCTAGAATCGACATTTTGTAATTACAGAAAGGTAAACTCAGTCTCGTATCATATTACGATGAACAAAGACATGATTAACTGGGCATAATACTATCTATCATTACAATGATAATCCCTCAAATTGGAAACTTTTGAGGTGTAGAAAAAATCATGTTTACTGCTGTTGACTTTAATGAATCTAATAACTTTTCCTTGTTAACCAAAAGTCTGTATATTTAATTTATTTGTCTTTCTGTATTGAAATAGAAAAAAATGAAAGGATCCATTATAGATGTCACGAACTGTCAAACTGATAATGTGTCATCCATCATACGTTATAAATTCGTTAAAACTTCTAGATCGAATAATGTGATGTAATCATCTAAGTTGGGTGGTTGACAAGTCTAACGGGCGTTCCTTAAATAAGAAGTCTGCCATTGAGTCAAAGGGATGTGAGTCAATTGGGGTGTGTTTTCGCCCTGGCAAAGATACCTACAAGCGAATTCTTGAATTAATATTGTATTATATGTAAGTTCCGAAATGACCTGATTTGTGTTGAGCGGACGTTACCCCCACCCAACTAACACTCTCTTTCAAGATCAGGAGGGGGCGCTTTTGTTAGCTATGCAGGTTGTAGGGTACCGAGGCCCTAATTTATGATAAATTATTCTTAATACTAAAACATGTAACACAATGATAACGTTTGCCTATATTTATTGTTCTTTCTAAAATTCTTCTTAATACTAAGGATAGCTTCATTCCTGACTCCGGTGTTTTATGAAGAAATAAACAGGTCATAATTCTATGGAATACAAGTACAAAAGCAGTAATTTTATTCCATAGAATTGTGACCAATATATTCCAGTTCAATTACTGAATGACATTGAACAAATTTACGAATACAGATTACCTGGTAATCACAGTGTTTGCGTATAAAGATTACCTCGTAAATATTATTTTCATCAATAAAGATTAACTCGTAAATACTGTATTTAGCTCTTAGATACAGTATTTACGACTGGATTAACCTATCCGAACCAATATAGTTAATCTCCCCCTCAAATTCGTAAACCTAAACCCTAGACCACGAGCTAGTATTTTTAGGATTGACCTCACACTGCATGGGGTATGTCCGTCTAATTGCAAAATTTCGGAATTTTAACGAATTCTACAATCTTGATCAAAAAGACATATTTCTGACGTTAGCAATTTAGCAAATCGAACCCATCGTATATATAAATGTAATATAAAATATTTGTGTTATTGCATTAATATAAGATATTCGTGTTCTAATTAGATGTAGTTAAATTGTAGTATAATATATTTGAGTTATTGTCTTTTATACAAGATTCTCGTATAATATACTTGTGTTATTGCATTAATGCAGCGTCACTGAGACATAATTAAATTGAAGTATAAAATATTTGCCTTGTAAAGCATCACAGATATAGTTACATTTTAGTACAATATATTTGCGTTATTGCATTATGTAATATCACCGCGTTCTACAAAGATGTCGCTAAATCAAAAGTATAACATACACTATTTTCTCAATCATGCGAAATTGAACCAATTTAATTTGGGAGACGTACGTTTCTATGCCATTATATCATGGTTCGTATTGTATCCTTCGTTCATGCTATGAGATAATAAAATATTATCTTATCTTGACGTGATGTATAGTCCCATATGTCAGTCAATATTATTCCATCCTATACTAATTATTCTAAGTACACGAACGTCTACGTTAAGAAACGGATTAACCATCGTGTAAGTCCCAAGAAACCAATGCGCACTTTGTAAATGCCTAATATTATTGTCTGTCATGCAACGGGTAAGGGAGATCTCGGTGGTCGGTAAATGTTAAATCTTCTACGTGCGAACATAGCATTGATTTGTAACGGCATTTTGTTAAGTTTAGAGCCACCTGGGTCCTGAAGCAAGATTTGCTGGTGTGTTGTAACTAGTAGCTTGTAGGGTGATATAAACGTTTCGAAACCTTTTATCAATAATAGAAATTAATTTTAAAAAATACGAGAATTCTTTAATAAATTTAATAAATGTTTTTTATCATTTATTCATTTTTTATGATTATAATCATTTATTCGTTTATTTATGATTTTAATCATTTATTCATTTATTTATGATTTTAATCATTTAATCATTTATTTATAGTTTTAATCATTTAATCATTTATTTATAATTTTAATCATGTATTCATTTATTTATGATTGTAATCATTTATTTATGGTTTTATCATTTATTTATGATTTAATCATTTATTTAGGATTTCATTTATTTAGGATTTAATCATTTATTTAGGATTTAATCATTTATTTAGGATTTAATCATTTATAATTTAATCAGTTTTTTTCATTTTATTTATATACTCATTGATGTAATCATTTATTTTGATATACTCATTTATTATGGTGTAATCGCTCATGTAGTCATCTTGACGGCTCAGTTTTTTTGTTTTTTTTAAAATGGCGCCCACTATTCATTATAGATGTTTTGCCTGGAGAACTGGAGAAACACTCTTCGTAAAGGTTCTTGTGCTTCTTCTGATATGTGATGATTGAGATTTAAACCGCCTTGGGTCATTTTCCTTGATGTTTATTGTTAGAGTTGTTGTAACCTTTAAAATGATATTTAATGGCATCAAAGGGCAGATAATAAAATGACACGATTTCTCCATTTACGTACAGGAAGATTAATACCTGAAGGCATTATTCTTTTGAACATTTTTACGTTCAGAACATGTTTCCACATTTTTTATGAGCAAGTTATCTTTTCAGGATCTGAGATGATAAAATCGTGAACACTTGATATCAATATGCCATCATTTAAAACTTACATGTTTAGGCTGTACTTAAAGCATGACTGATCGAATTGATTGATGACTAAATCTATCACCCAATAATAAAATACTATTCATGGTAGTTTATTACACTGCTGCATTTCAACAAGATTTCACAAGTCATCAAGCGAGAGAGAGAGAGAGAGAGAGAGAGAAATGGAGTTTAACGTTCACTCGACACTTTCAATAATTCGCTTGCGCGTAGGGATCTTTAGCAATGGGAGGAAACCGGAGTGCCCGGAGAAAACCCACAAGGTTGAGAAGGCGCCCCTATCTCCACGTCACATACGCTCACACCAGGGCTCGAAACCACAACCGCAAGCCAGAGGTGACCGGCCAGCTAGAGGTCGAAGCGCACATTTAATATGTTTCATAACAACATATAATAAACTATAGCAATTGTTATTCATAATTAGTGTGTTAACTGATTGCGTCACAATTGTTAGATGGCAATGGACGAAAACAATCTTCCCAATCCTTCAATTTTTTCGGAAGCCACGGTGCCTTAGTAACTAAGGCGTTGGGTTGCTAACCTCGAGGTCCTGTGTTTCGTTCATCAGGATTTGCCAGCGTGGTTCGCCCTTGTCAGTGATAAATGACAGACTGGCGAGTGGACAACGTAAATGCCATTGAAAGAATATCCCCCCCCCCCTTATGTATTTTTAGCGCATATCAATAAAAATAGTTTTTTTTCCGGAAGCCACTGTGACTCAGTGACTAAGACATTGGGTCGCCCACCTGGATGTCCCGTGTTCTATACCTGCATTGCGTTCATCAGGGTTTTTCCAGCGTCGATCGGATGGGACCTAAAAGAACCACTGACAGCAGGAATTCGATATAATAGTAGGCTGTAGCGCCGCTATCAAGGCATAAATCCTCTCATAGCACACTCTATGATGAGTTATGCCTGTCTCCATTAGTCCAGTTGATGCAAAACGTTAACCCCCATTTACTTTTGTCTCCAATAGCCCAGTCGGTGCGAAACAGTGGGCGTTAAATTCCATTTCACTCTGTCCCCATCAACTAGTTGGTGCACGACGTTTAACCCCATTTCTATCACCGCATATCATCATTTTAACTTAATTTTGTGTAAAAATCCCTTAAAACATTCGAGTCAAGGGCCGCGCAACTACTTCAGTATTTATGATACGTTTTCAAACGACTTAAATCCGCCAGTCTTCATCTGGAATTTGAGACCGGTGCCCCAGATGTATTTTTTTTTTTTTTTTTTTTTTTTTTTTTAACCAGTTTATTCAACAACGAAACAAGAAAAAAAAATACAACAACAAAGATATAAAGCATATACATATACAATTCATAATGCATATTATAAGTCAAATTGATCTCTATTAGTAAATGCAGGAGGACTGCACTATACGCAAAACAAAAACAAATAATAGTACTGAGAGATAAACATTTAGCTTTTGAGTTCATAAAGAAAATGTACAGTAAATAAATATATGAACAAATGTTATTAATTCTGTATATTACCTAACTTCAACATTAATTTTTAAAATGTTGTAGCCATCTTCTGTATTGTATATTATCTTAGTTTTCGTTTCGAGGTATGACGTGTAACCTCTGGCGTTTGGAACTTTTTCTTTAATCTTACATGAGTAGATATAGTATTTTGATAACAATATAAGTAAATTAACAATATTTAATTCTTTTTCATTTTTTAAATTCTCATGTATAATTACACCTAAGTGTTTAATTATAGTAGTGAGATTTATATATATATTATTATAGATTAATATTTCATGTAGTTTCTGCCATACAATTTGAGAATACTCGCATTGAATGAAAAGATGCTCTATATTTTCAATTGTTGAATTACAAAAATCACACAGTAGTGAGTTAGATAATTTCATTTTAAATAAGCGATTGTTTAAGTAAATTATATGTTGGATATATCTAAAGTGAAATGTTACTATTTTTGAATCTTTGGTTATTCCACGTATCTGTGAAAAAATGCAGATGTATTTTGTGCCCCAAAACATTTTTTAAATAAAAATAATGTGTAGTTGAAATTTACCTTTCTCTATCAAGTACGGCACATGGGGTATTCACTGCATAACCCTCTCAATTGACCGTAATCGGTTATAAGGTCACCCAACGAAACAATTGACCCGAAATCTTAAAAGAGTAACGTGTCCGGATTAGCAGTTTTGGCGTTCACGTCCAAACGACTCAATATTTTGAGTTGAAATTTTGAGACAAGGTAAATACACCATTCCCCTATATTTTGGCGTTTTATTTTCATACATTCTCGGACTTTTATATTTGAGTCTCTGTTTAATTCGGGATTGCCCCTTTAACAGGTTGCCATTTTCTTACTTTTTAAACATTGACTGATGAGTTTTTTATATTTCATCCGTGCATTTATATATTTTTCTTAACGTATAAATGCATAAATAAATAAAAAAATAGGTCAAGAAAAAAAAATTCTCCACTTTACTTCATTTTGACATACATTAAATCACATAAGCTAGCTGTCTGTCCTCTATAGGCGTCTTCAGATATTAACAATGTATACAAAATATTTCAAATACGATACACATAATATATACATTCTTAGAATAAAAGATTTCCATGACAATGGGTCATAAATAATATTATAAGCATTAATGTATATGGCATTCAAGATATTTGATATTTTTTTAATACATAGCATATAACATAATTTCGAATCAAATCAACCAACTAATTTTTAATTAGTGTAACAGTATTAGTCTTACATTAACAGAAAAATAAAAATGAATTAATTATGAGTTGATTATGATGCTGATTGCCTGAAAATGATATGAAATACCACAATAACAACTGGTGACACCATATGGTCACTGCTATCAAATATGTCTTCTATGATATTAAGCCCAATAAACCCTTTACATCCACCTGCCAGGAATTATGAATGATCACTTTATTACACAAGAGCCGTATTTACCACCAAGCCAAACCCATTTAATAGGCTTTTCTTCGGGCCTAAATTGGTTCTTCAGCTAGGTTTATTCTGTTTGCTTTTTATTAAAGCAATCTCTCCCAATCTCTTTAAGTCTAGCGATCTACTAAGACATGACAGAGTAGACATCTTAAGCACCAATAGAAGCCGTGATTTCCGGATGGCCATGACGGTCATCCTGCGAACACGCCAGACATGGAAGGATAGACCACCTCAATTATGTAGTTATTTTTTTATTTTTTAGACAAAATGGGAGCGCGTCGTCATTATCTGCGCTGGAGCAGTAAAATACAAGTTGACATGCCCGTAAAAGAAAAGTAGGACGTTAAACCCCATTCTCTTTAGAATCAAGGGCACCATGTTTAATCTCAACCTTATAATTTTTGAATGTCTAATGTTTTAACTCTCACATATTAATTCCCACACGCAATAATGGAATATAAAAAAAAATATATAAGCGCGATGTGTACGAACTGTGCTTTGTGCGATATATTTTATAGACTGTTTTTTGTTAAAATTATTTGATGTTCTACACCTGACGTCAATTACTGGCAGACTATCGCCATTTAAGAGACGACCACTGTCAAGATTGGTCGCATTATTTTTGTTACGTCTTTTTTGTAAATCATTTTAGTGAAGCCTGTACCATAACAGGCCAGGGACTGTATAGCGCAGTGAACGCTTACGGCTGGCCCCCGGATCCATTCACTTGATTTGATAATTGTTTACTTTTTGCAATGTCTATTTTCTGTCTTGTCCGCAGGTTTATCTTGTATATTTTGGTTTTGCATGTAGTGGAATCCTCTTGCACTTACTATTAGACGCTGTTATTAAAATTTGTTTTCAAACTTCTTTCGCCCATTATGTCAAAAGTGATTTCAGCTTTTTAAAAAAAGTCCGAAAAACTAAAACTCAATATATCAGAAATCTCGAAATGTCAGGGGAAAGTTAAGAAAAAATTGAAACCGTAATGTATGTTATTAATAGAATCACTTTGAAGCTTTTCGTGGTCGGTGATGTGATAATAATATCTCATTGGTTATTCGTGATTTACGAATGATTCAGAGTTATGAAAGCATTTCTTTTTACCAATATCCTTGAAACGTATTACTTCTGCTTGACTTTTTGTGCAATTTTTGATGAAACTAGACAAATCTGTCATTAATGGAACTTATTTGGCTTTAACATCTGACAGTCACAATATTTTGAAATTAATAAATTCCTGTAACATTGTACTGCCCTGTTTCCACCCCTTCCCTTGGAGAAGTGTGTGTGTGGGTGGGAGCTGTACACATGGGCGTGCACGCAAAATATCCCTTGACAATTGGAATTCGATATAAGAGTAGACCGTAGTGCCGCTGTCCGGGCAAAAGTTCCCTCATAGCACATTGTATGGCGTATGCCCGTCTTAATTAGCCCAGTGTAGGGGCAGAACAGTAGGACATCCTCTTTCATTATTGCCGGTCAAGTGTATGTACATTTGCACCCCCAGAAGCCCTATCTGCTTGCTACGGTCCTGGTGAACCAACATACATGTAATATCAAACAAGAAGGTGTTAAGTCGTACTAAAATTTTGGATACCAGCTAAAATGTTCGAGTCGCATAATATTTCCAAATGCACCGTGGATTTGCATGCTCCGGGTCATACGCCGAAGTTAAACACATCATATCGCCACTATCATGCGAACAATTAAATATAGAAGACCCGTTACTTCGGAAGGAGCTGCTATGACACATTCGGCCACTGACAGTTTTGATCCAATTGAAGAGACTCTTAATAGTATAAAATACTACACGTTCCATGACTGCCGTTCTTTATCAAAACAATGGTCTGTCCTGCACCTTTAAAAGTAGGTTTTGGAGAATAGCAACTTTTTAAAGAAAAAATATCAATACCGGTGGTTTTGGAGGCGAAATAACCCAACTTTTTATGGTTTTGGTCGGGGTCTGTGTCTCAAACTGATTTTTCAGTAGGATTACTGCCAGGTGGGGCGGGGGGGGGGGGGCATTACAGGGTGGCGGGCAATGTTAGATCAACTTGAAAGTGCCCCCATAAACCTAAAGAATGACAGAATGCATGATAGAGTGCAACTCTTTGGCGGAAAAATACATAAATTCATTTCGGCCGCCATCTTGAAAAACAACATGGCGGACAAGTTTTGAGCTATTCGAAAATACATGAACCCCCAAAAACATAAAATTGGTAAACTGTTTGATACAGTACCAATTAATTGACGGTAGGACACAGAAATTCACATTTTAGCAGCCATTGTGAAGACAAGATAGCGTAGATTGTCGGATCAATTCGAAAGTATGATTTTCGGATCCAGAACCCCCGAAAACCTAACAAAAAACATAATACATGATACAGTACCGACTAATTGACAGTAAAACACAAATTTCAACGCCTCAGAAAACACTGGTATCAAAAAGAATCAGATTGTCCCAACCCTATTAAAAGTGATACATCTATACCAAGATGTTCGAGCAAAACCAGAGAGATTTAATATGTATCTTGATTTGGAGAGATATTAAAACCGCTTGAATGCCCATTGTTTCGGAAACCACAAGGAAGCGGATGCGGGGAGTTTGATGCATGCAGTTGGCACTGTGAATAACCAGTCTCGTGTAATAATTAGAAGCCATGAACAGATATTATTTTTCTGTCGGCTTACTACCAACAATATCAACATTGATGTCTGGCAATGAAGGAAGCCTAATTGTTCATGAAATTTCAACAAGCATTGAAGAAATTTTAATAGCCAGCCTATGGTTCCCTATAGTACATGCGTTATCTGGTAGCGCCGATAAGAGCAGACAGTACGAAGACAGGCACAACGTCTCCAGAGATGCGCTCGTCGTCTCGCTACAGCCGAGACGAAGCACTCTGAGTCGATCGTAACTCCTTACACACCGGAAGATACGCCGACGCAGACGAACCGTTTCCCACGACCGAGCCCATCCTTAATGCATAATAGCAATTTTCCATATAGTTTGCAGACACTCTAAATGTTATGCCGGACGCTGCAATGGTTAAATTTACTCCTTTACTGTTTAGAACATTTGGAATTTCGTAAAATAACAAAAAAGACCACGATTTTAAGTTTTTGGGTGGACTCTTTATATCGAATAAACCATATTTTATTACTGTCTAAATATAATATATATATTATTCCGTTGCAAAGGATTATTCAATCTCAAAATATGTGTTTTTAAAATAATAATTCCAAAGTAAAATTAACAAACTACCCTTTTATTTCTACTCTTATGACGATATGATAGCAATGACGTCCCTATTACATCACAATTACGTCATAAATGCAAATTTAGAAGTTTTGACAAAAAATATGACCTGGTCACACATTACTCTTTAAGTTGATGTTAAATTATTAATAAGTTTTTCCAGTACCAAAGAACAAGAGCCAAAAATCTAACCCTACCCCCATCAAATCTATTATCGTTAAAGAAACCCTGCGTATTGGTAAAAGTGCAAAACAAATATATTGTGCCATGTTGAAAATTTGCCCCCCCCCCAAAAAGTTTTGAGTTCTGGTGATATGACACTATCAAAAAATACCAAAGGTATTTTGTTCTACCTCCAGTTGGGGTATCTCTTTTGAGGCCTTGGCCGCTAGCCTATACATGTATGTCCGTTTTCATTATCCCAGGTCGGAGCAGAACAGTAGGACGTTAAACCCTATTTCATTCCAGTCATCTTAGGGAAGTAGAATCCCCTGCAAATTACAATATTGTAAAATATGAATAACTAATAGAGACATCAGTCCAAAAACGATTCAATTCTGTTTAATATTTACAAGTCAGTGTATGTTGTATTGAATATCCATCGATCTATGTAGCTCGCTGTGTAAATAAGTCCGCCGCCATTTTATTACATGTATCTGCGAAAAATTATTGAAGGGTCTATTTTAAACCCAATCGAAACCACGTCACACGACTCAATTTCTCTTGGGTCTATTACTCATGTCTAAGAATTTGAATTTCAGGACGAAGTGTCGTTAGATCATGTCTATGTAAGACATATGGTCTTCGTGAGATATACCTGATAGATTACGATCTCAAATTCTGATTACATCAACAAGTTATATTTCATATTACTCACCTACAGTTGTTAGTGCTGCTACAATTAGCAGTCTAAGTAAAGGTTAAACTTCAATCCAAGAATTAAGCGAGATGATAAGTATAAAGCTTTAATGTAATTAATTGTAATCTAGTTGGTTATTCAATAATGTCTTATACTTTGGTATAAATAAATATACAAGGACAGTGACACTACAGTTTCAAGATCGTCAGATAAAGACAATGACCTTCTATGTTTCCTGATAGTAATGCCGTACTAAATTGGTTTATTCAATAACGGTATAAATATATAAGCAAAGTAATGTCGTTGACTCTAAATCTGGATTTCTATTTTTAGCATTCCTCTCGAAATATTATATTAACTTCGCCCTGCCTTCACGGTTAAATGTAGTCCTTGAGATTATATTGTGTCTTTATTAAGTCCACAAGTTTATTAACATGTCAAAAAGATTCTAATCTTGCTCACTAGCAGTTTTAATTGACAATTAGCCATTATAACTGATTATGTAACATTTAATATATATTGTACATTGCCATCTGTCTCATATTTGTGTATGTTTTTGCTATTTTAACTGTGTATATACACCCATTTTGTTTCCTTGTTTTAACCATTATATATGTATACTATTTAGGGAGAGGGGTTTTACATAGGCTAAGCCTGTTCCCCAATCCCATTCAGACATCCTGAATAAAATATTGTTTATAAAAAAAAAAAATTGTTTCTTTAACTAATTATTGGTTAACATTTTCTATAGAGTCAAATTCCACGTACTAATGAAAACGAATGCGGTGTTTATATAAAAACAGTGATATATATTTTGGTAAAATCCTTACTATTGTCAAAATATCCATCAAATTATGACATGCGGTTGGTAGACCAAAAAGGGCTATGTTCTCTCCCTGGCCTGGGGAGAATAGGGTGTTTATTTCATATTTGGAAAGTAAATAAACGCCAGGGTCAGTCTATAACGTGCATCAATAGGTGGGTTATATAAGAGGTTGGTGAGCAAAATTGGTCAGAGCTCACCCAAATATTTCGAGCAGCTATCATCTATGCTTTGTTGAGAACGAAGGAACATTGAGGCCAACCCGGTTAACAATGAAGTTGTAAGAACAATAAACCTGTAGTTTTATTTACGCTCACAAGGAACACAATAAGAAAGTCCGATATTACTACACAGGAGTTACTACCAAAAAAAAGCATAGACAGATGTTTAATAAACCTCTCAAGAATCTCACAAAATCAAAAGGCCGAAGGGGAGCCAAGACGGGGTTGTGAGTATGTCGCAAACGCAGTACCCGAATTGCATAATACGTCCGTCATAAATAAAATAGCTTATCAATTACAGATCATCAACGAGTAATTATTCAGCAGTAGCGATTAGCCACACTTCTACACCTTTTATAATATTAATGAAATGAAATGAAATTAAATGGCATTTAACGCCGTACCTTTCTGCTCTGGCTGGGGTAATGAAGACGGATACACGCCGTGAGGGCATTAGCGGCACCACCCACCGGTAGTTGGAGGATCAAGGCGGGGCAAAGCCCAAGGTTAAGGGGCAACGGCGTGAGCTTTAACTAGAGGTATAGGGGGTCTCCCACAAACGTTTTTGAAAAACAAGCTGCCGTAAATGCAGTCTGGCAGTATATCAGGCACTGATCGTTGAGATAAAGTGTCAAACGAACGGACTTGCGAAATTCTACGATGAAACCCACTCACGGGCGCCAAAGTACGGAGTTATTTTGTTTGAAAAATAGACTGTCGGAAATGCTGTCTGACATTATTCAGACACCGATCGTAGAGATAAATAGAGCTGATCAGATACCGCCTGCCGCCGGATCTCTAGACTATCCGACCCCAGAGAGAATAGTTTCAAATGAACGGACTTGTGAACATCAACGAAGCCCCCGATAATTTGAAAAGTAGACTGCCCGAAATGCAGTACCTGGCAGTATCCGGCACTGGTCGTCGAGATAAACGAGCTTACCAGATACTGCCTGTCGCCTAATCACTAGTTTATCCGACCAGAGAGGAAAGCGTTAAACGGAAGGAGTGAGTGAATCAAAGGGAATGAATATTTTCGCCACAATATTTTAAGAAATAAACTGCCGGAAATGAAGCCTGGTAGTATTTCAGATACTGGTCGTTTAGATAAATAGAGCTAACCAGTTACTGTTCGTCGCCAAATCACCAGCTTTTTATCCGATAAAAGAGGGAGGTGTCAAACAAACAGATTGGGTGTATCAAGGGAATGCATATTCACGCCGCGTTGAATCTTTACCCAAAAATCTTGAGGATCGTAAAGAGCACTTTTCAAGTGATTCACATGTTATTGTTTATACTTTGTGATACGTTTCGGTAATTAATACCTTCTACGGTGATTAAATCTTACATCCCTACTTAGCCAGAGAGTGATTTCTAAGATTAATGGTGGGCAAGTAGCCCCCCCCCCCCCCCTGGCGCCGCCACTGCATGAGGGCAACTTGACCGGTGCAGCTTCACCACGGCCTGCTATTATATCGAATCTCAACTACACCAAGAACATAAATATTTTTAAAAACAAATATATTTCCCCGGTGGGAAATCTAAAAATATAAAGTTGCTAGCTACGCTTCGTGCAAAAAGCGCAAGAAAACATGAATAATTTTAACGTATTTATTGAGAGGGTCAGTAGACAGAAGTTTTAATGAGTTCTTTTGTCCATTTCTGTCTTATCCCTCCTATGGTTCTAAAAGCGGGTAGCTATAAATATCTATAATTCATTATATTACTTTTAATAGCGGATGATTTGAAGAATATGTAGCTATATAAGGACTCAAATAAATCGCCTTGAGTTTTCTGGCTATTATGGTTAATTTTCTAATTTCGATGGCAGTCAGCGTTTTCACCATGTTATCTTCTCAACGTCACTGATGAACGATCGGTAAAAAAAACGTTAAAGGGGAAGTGTAGATATAATCAGGCGAATGAAATGAATTGAACAGAAGCTTAGCGTCCTATTTTTCAGCAACGTTCTGAAGCCAGAAGCCTTGGGTTTTTTTGTTCTGAAGGGTACTTTTCAAGTCTGCCTTTACAACGTGAACAAATGTAGCAAACATTAACTTGGTCCGCAAAAATTAAATCGACCCAGGGGATGTGCAATTAAATAGTTAGTGCAGGGGGACTGCGCCACATATGATTTACATAAAGGACAAGTATAACGGCAAGACATCATACTCCGAAACAGCAAACAAAACAAACAAAAAAACAATTAAAAAAAAGAGTGAATGGATCCGGGGGCTAGCCGTAAGCGTCCACTGCGCTGTACAGTCACAGACTTCACTCAAAATTGAACATATTTCACTCGTACAAGAAAACGCACAAACAACCGAACACAAAGAAGCAAAGAAAATGTAGACCGCCTCAGGGGCAGTTGTCTGCTAACTGAATGGTGGGACGTAAATACGTCGTTATGTTATCAATGACGTCAATAGAATATCTTTACAAAAAGGGCGATAATCAAGATTGAATAATGCTAAAAGCTATAAGTTCAAACAACCAATCAGAATTTTTAAGTTGTATAATTGCACAAAACATAATACTAAATACCCCATACAAGCAATGCAAAACAGGAATGTAGAAGAAAGCATACAATGTAAGTGTATTTATGAAGTCATAAAATAATAACAATAAGGGCGATAATCCAAACAAGGTTACGTAACTATACAAATTAAACTAAATTAAATTGGATAATTATCCAATATATACTCGGTTATATACTTATAAGAAATGTTAAACTTGGTACATTGATGAAACGGAAGTTTCGAAATTTCTTTAAATATGCGTAACCGTGTGCCTCCTTTGGCAGTGCATTTTTTAAAAAACAGGGATTATATTCGGGAAATAAATAGTTCTTTATTGTTAGATACGGTCAAAAATCGTAATGCTTGTGAATAGAAAACATTAAATATATTGTATGTGGTATATTACTATAAATTGACGGATATTTTACTACTTCAAAACCTAATTTGTCCGTTTTGTCGAAAACACCAACATTAAATTTATTGTTAATGATATTGATGTCCAGGTCAAGAACAGATGCAATTTGGGTGCCGGAATTTTCTTTATTTAATATTAGTTCAGGGGGATATATTTCACTTTTATATTTATTATTGAAATTTCCATTATCATTGATGTGTGTTACGTCATCAATGTAACGGAAGGTGTAGTTGAGACTTTTAGCTACTTTGTAATCTGTTTTGTTCTATGGTCCTGAAAGTAGAATTCATATTTATGTAAATGTGCATTTGCCATAAATGGGGCGGGGTCAGTTCCCATTGGTAAACCAATAGTTTGCTGTATTATCTGATCCCCAACCTCAAATATGGCATTGTCGATGAGAAAATGTATTATGTTTTGAAACTTTTCTTTATCAAAAATAACAGTTTCAGCATTGCGAGGTTTTATGATCCATCTAGCATCTTGAGAGTATATGGCCATCAAGTGTCTGCCTTTTCCGGAAGCTCCATTAAAGGCTTTATCTACAAACCAATCCAAATTATTTTTAAGATCTGCATGTTGGAGCATAGTATACAAAGTAGAAAAATCGAACGTTTCTATTGTTTTTGCATTATCTTTATTATTGATTTTATCTATAGTCTCTACTATAGGTTTATTTTTATCAATAATGAAAAAAACCTATTATTACCAGTGTAATTCCGAAGTGTTTTGCACCAAATTGCATGTTGGGTTTGGCATAATTTAAGGCCTTTGGTGATTGTCTGCACAAGCGGTTTTGTCTGGCAAACACTGAGGATATTATATATCTAAATTCTACTGGGTTTTTATGAAATTTGGGTATCGAATAAATGTACGGTAGTGCATCTATTTTCACATTGTCTTTAATATCATTACTCCTGTTAAAAGAGTATTGGTTGTGCAAAATATCTTGTTTAGTTAAATCCGTAATGCATTTATAAGTGTCATTATTTGTGTTGGGCCAGAGTCAAACTTCAGTCAGAATATTTTTAAAATAGTACTTTTTACAGATAAAGGCAATGTTGTTACTGACCTTATCGACAGGTGTTAGAACAAATCTCTCTTGGGGAGTGGCAGGACACTCAACTGAAGATGCATTTTTTAGAACCTCTGGTGGCGGGTGTCTTGGTTTAAGTTTGATATATTTGATTCTTTTTGACAAGAGATCAAACACAGTATTTTTCCACTCTCCAAAAGACTCAAGAGGTGCACGAAATTTATCAGACCAGACTACAATGCATTTCCTAATTTGGGATTTGAGATCATTATATGATTTTTTAAAAATAGTTCTATTTGGCTGTTCCCGAAATTGTGGTCCCAACCTGAAGATTTTTGTCTTCGATAATGTCAAAGTTTCCTGTCAGTATATGGTCATGAAATGTATCTTTAAAGGGAGAGTTGGTGCATTGACATGTAGTATTATCGTAATTTTCAATAAATTCTTGTACGTTGTTGAAGTGGCATTTAGTTACTGGATGGGAATAACACATGACACAATTATATGGAATATAAGTTACTTAAAGAGTTTATTTCAGCGACGTTTCGACGAGGGTTCTCTCGTCTTTATCAAGCAAAGAATGACAACCATCTTCTTCTTCTTTTGGTGTTTAACGTCTGCTTCCACTTAAGTGATATCACAGACAAGACATAGGAGAGCCGAAGCTGCTTCCTGATTTTTAGAATATGATTTTGCAATCTTTCCATTTTGGCCTTAGGCCATGGATTAGGTTTTAGTGGGAAGTTCTTCCCTTTATTTAATAAAAACACATCGTTGGTAGATGATCTCTTCTGTTTTGTGATTTTTGTGAGATGTTAGCAGACGAAATGCATTGAAGACGTAAACACAAAGATGGCGACTGAAATACCTTATTATACTATAATATATAGGCCTAGTCAAGCAGTAGGCCTATATTAGTAAGAAGTTTTATTTTAATTCCTTCAAGTTCATGTGCACGCAGACACATATTTCCTGGGAATCTTGATAGAAGAGTCAGTTGTTGGAGATAAGGGAGCGATTAAGAAGATTGTATTGCTTTCATTTGCTCAATTAAATCGAAAATCGTGCCTTTTAAGTAATAAAGTATTTAATGCTGATGTTAAAGACTAGGATATAATATGCAGTAAATAACACTTCTTTGGCAGGATCAGCCTGATTGATGTCTATCTAGGTTTATCAGATTACTACATGTAGACTACATATAGTAATTGTAATGACATGGCGTCTTTGATCTGCTATAGTGTCGTATATATTTATTTGTGGCAGCGATACCTCTATATATTAGCCATAAAATAAAAAACAAGTACGAACCATCCAAACCATTAGACAGAATTCGAAGTCCTAAAAAACGGTATAGGCAAAATACTACGCGCGTGGTTTCGCTCTGATCACGGTCATCGAGCGATTTTGCTTATTTTATATATGCTTGCTCGATTTCCCATCATTGTATGATGACTTATTGTATGCCAGGTTTATATTCGCTCATGCCGTCATAATGTTCCGGTTCGATGAATTTCGAGGAATGTTTTGGAGAAATGTTTTGCAAGATTTGTAAATGGGAATTTGTATTTGGAAATGTGTTGTTCGTGATTTGTTTTTCATTGTATGTCTCCGATGAAATGTAAATGTCGTTTAAATATTAAACTACAATTAAATTAAACAAAATACAGTTGTCAAATCTGATATGACAAATGTCTAGTTCGTATATCAAATATTGATTTTAAGATACAAATTAATGTTAGTTTAAGTGTACAAATGTCGGAATACGACGACAAACGAAGAATTGAGAATTAAGAACTAAGAATTAAGAACTAAGCGCTAAAAATGACGAGCACGCGATTCAGATCTAACTAGAATGGTTACGAATCAAAACGCAACTCAAAGATTGTAAGTCTTATAATAACCCAGGTGGAATACCGGACAGAGGTTACGCCGTATTCCAGGCAATTTCTTCTTCTAACAATTTGCTTTTTAATGTCAAGAAATGTCAGATGCAAAATAGTGTATTATGCCTAAACATGTTCTATTTTTGGGTATATTTAAACGCACATGCCCGTAATTTACCCCGGTATTAAAATGAATATGTATGACGTACGCGGATATTACTATATATAGTTACACTTAAAAGTCGGTTTCTTACCACTGCTAAATATCCCTAGGCGAAAAATTGTTATTCCCGAAAGGACCTTGTTTGTGTCGAGTGCGCCATCCCATTAATACATTTTATGAATATTTTTTTAGATTTGAGTCCAATGAAAGACCATGAACCTTGGAAGAACATGTATTTTCCATCTTTTGACGCACTCCGATCATGTTTGTATCAATATCAGAAAAGTGGCCAAGCGAAAACATAATAATATCGACTTTTCCCCCTAAATAGAGCTACAAGTACCATTTACAAGTACCATTTACCCAGTTCTATTCAGGTGAAGAATTTGTGTTATACCGTGCTGGCACAATGATGGTCTCAACTGTGGAAAACTTAATGCCGTGATACTGGGATGCCTGGAATAATATCGTTGGCGAGATTTGAATACTTAATAATCCTAGATATTGATAACATTGTTGGAAATGTTTCAATGGATCTTATACTGGGAATTTAAGACTAATGTGATTATTGCCTTTACATTAATAATATCATTATATTAATTATACTGTCCTTATTGGTACCACATGCATAGACAAAGCATTCTTATCTAATGCACTCGAATTGGATGGGTGATAGGTAGGTTGAGATATAGTAAATCTGTAATTGATTCTGGGAAAAACAGAATATCATGTTTCTCACTAATGATAGGAAACTTACCATTCCATATTTGGCATAAGTGATCAATAATAAACGATCACAAAGCTACTAAAATGTGCAACAGAAGTAAGCGTCACGCGTCGGCTGTGGCGAGTTTTCCCGTGTTCTTTCCACATCTAACCAGCGAAGTATTTTATTATGAGGCATAGTACTACATGGTACCTTAGATATAGATACGAGAAGCGGTATATTCCTACGATTCCCGCCTTCGTCAATCATAACTTGTTTCCATTAGTCTACGTTCTGCTACCAGAGACAGATTACAAAGCCGTCTATGGCTTCTGCTGTTTAAAACAGAAAGAAGCAGTGAACAACACGTAGTTAACAGCAGCTAATAATCCTGCTCGTGATGCCTGTGAAGTTGAACTTAAAAGAGTTTATTCTATTATCAACAGGATATCTGGAATAACGCACAGAGATACCGTTTACAAGAGGACTTGATCTCTGATCCACGAGCACCTCCCATGCTGAGACAACTTTTGATTATTTACCAACAAATATGCTGATGTTAAAATCCTAACATTTTGGAATTTTTAGATCACTAGACCCAAAGCAAAACAAAGGACACATGAGATTATTTTAATTCAGACAGTATCGTAGAAGTTATAATTTATAATTCAAAAATAACAGGCGCATGTGGAAAATAACTTAAATGAAACTCATTGTGGGTGACGGTTGTCATCAAAGAGTGTATAATACGACGCATTAGATCATGAAATTGAAGACAAAAAGACTGAATTATTTTCTGGTATACAACCAAACATAATAAAATAATGCTGATGCTATATCTCAGAATAATGGATTATAACCAATGAGTAGTCTTGCTCAATAAAGACCACGCCTCAATTTATAAACCTGTTTGGAATTAGTACTAAGTCGATTGTGTTAATGTTTTTGTCAAGTTTATATAGGGGGCCACATCGGCTTGGTAGGTTAGACGCGGGCTCTCAGTCTCAGATTTACTGAGAAAGTGTCATAGGATTTTCCAAGGATGGGAGGATAAAGCAAGGTCAGACGTACACATGGACATAAAAGTACCCTTGGCGGGCAGATAGAATTGGATCAAAACTGGGCAAATTGTCCTCATTGAAGTAGGACGTCTGTTTAACTACATTTAATTTAGTTTTTTTTAAATTTTATATATTTATTAGTCGACTTATTTTAACAATATTCTATAAATACGAATAACCTTAGTAACTAAATCGATTATCCTTACACAGCATAGAACTTGCATGTTTCAGTGATTAGGGAATGAAGATTGTTGAACATAAATGTACTGTACTATATTTTATTGTCTTAATATCGAGGTATGGAGGGGGGGGGGGCACATTACAATTTTCTCAGTAGTCACGCGGTAGGACACGAATGACCACTCGATTATAGTTCCAGCATGGCGTTATGACCGTTCTCATTAGCCCAGTTAGTGCGGAAAAGTCAGACGTTAAATCGCTTGGTACCGTCGCCTAGAGATGTCCAACCACATTGTCTCGGACGCCTAGAGATTACAAGCTCAATTTACCTTATGTTGGTGCAGAGGTTACATCTCTTTATACAGTCGCCTGCAGATGATGAATCGTGATATCTCTGTCGACTGTTTACATTCCACAAGAGCATACAATTTAATACACCAGTTCTTGTACCTATATTTTTAATCAGTGGACAAATGGTAGCAATCGACCGATAAATGAAAGGGGATTTAAGGTCTGATTTTTTTTGGTACTATGCCAGTGTATACATGGGATCTCAGCTTTCGAACCATCCAAACGACTATACGTTGTCCCTTACCAGTTCCTTGGTCCTGCAGTAATAACTGAGTGGGCGGTTCATTAGCTAAAGTAAACTTTAACATTGCTTGATAATGTGTATTTAGGAATGGGGGGGGGGGGGTCGGGATGAGATTCCAGAAAAGATTTACCGAATTCACCAATAATCTTCATTCGTCTGTCAATTCATTATTTGACTCATTCATTTATCACAAGTAAATTGCACAAAATATATGTGTTTATATGAAGTTTATTTAAGTATCATCCTTTGTTCATCGTTACCTATGACACAGCCAACCAGTACATTTCCTTTTAATAGAAGCATCGAATGAAATACAACCAAATAATTCTCCGCTATCTGCATTTAAAGCTCGCACTTCTATCGTATAATCACCCTGTAAATCAACAATAAAAAAAGTCTGCATGTGGGCTTCATATTTAACCAAACTTTCAACAAATGTTGCTATATATTTAAAATATCAATAAAACCAACCACATATTTAACTTATCTGCTACCTATTTAACCTATCAGAAAAGTCCGCTAAATTTTTAACATATCATTAAAATCTGCTACATATTTAACCTATCAGAAAAGTCTGCTACATACTTAACCTATCAATAACATCTGCTACATATTTAACCTATTGGAAGTGCAAAAAGTTTTAATTTAATTAAAATTGCGATACATATTTGAAGCGAATGAACAACTTTTATTCGGTGACTAGATGCATACTATATTATACGTGTAGAACACGCCAACCTTACGTGATCTTAGAACTTACTATAGTTTGAAGGTTAACGAAATGAAAGCAAAGTCTAATAAGGTCATCAGGCGGAGTATAAAAGATAAGATAAAACTGGTTTAATGGTATTTAATAATTGAACTAGAAATCACAGGGCACAATTCTATGGTATCTTTATAACTGGTCGACTTTTCATCTAGAACTCTCTTGTATGAATCAAGCAATGATCTAATATAAAGTTGATTTGTATGGCTTAAACAACCGTACGGGAAACTTTCCAATCGTACCTCGTGAAATATTAGAGTCGTGTGACGTATTTCACTCAGAGATCTGCCACTAATTAATTACCTTGAAGGAGTTGATCAAGTTTGATTACGATAGTCGAACCGTCGGTCAGTAATAAACAGTTATTGTTTTCATGGGAGGGGGCTAGGAGTGAGTATGGTGCGCTCTTGGGTCGCTAAAGAAATGATATGTAATGGAATTTAACGTCCTAATCAAGATGCAGTGTGCTATGAGCGCAGCGGCGCTACGTATATAGGGCCTAATCTTATATCGAATTCCAACTTCAAAGGAGTCTTTTACATACACGCAATGTGTTCACGGGACCTCGTTTTTTCATACCATCCGAGCTTTGTTGGCCAACACCAGGAAAGAACCCGTGACCCCCCAGGCTAGCGTGCAAGCATCTTATTCACATTTACGTCGTTTTTGTAATTTGCTAAGATCGTCACACGCTAAATTTGTGCATAAATATATGAATGAAGCCAGCCTCCGCCCCACCCCAGTGATTGGGATCCATAGAATTGTGTCCCCCGTGTAAATGAAACCTACGTCAGCTAAAACATCAGCAACTGTTCCTAGTTCTGGTATAGTTAGAGTAAAGGTATCCACAGATACAGCTTGTACTTTAGTTGGACAGCTAAGATCTACATTATTCTGTGTTAGCATTGTCACTACTTGTTTAGCTAATGATGATACTCCTTGGTTCGCTTGGTTCGCCATATCAGTCAGCCACTGACAACCGTCAAACGTACTGGAATATAATGCACTCGGGGTTAGACAGTTACAGTAATGCGCAGCGCAAAATTGACAAGAAAGTTTACTTGAATATCGCTAAACATCGACTTAGCTGTATGTGCGAAAAGGTGATTTCCATAATTTCTTTGATTTTTTTTAAAGACATAGCAGAAAGAGAGAGAAAGCGAGAGGGAAATGGGGTTTAACGACCACTCGACACAAACTAGGTCATTTCGGGACTAACATATGGTTTTATTATATTATTTCAATAATTCGCTTGCGCGTAGGGGTCTTTAGCAGTGGGACGAAAAATGAGGACCCGGAGAAAACCCACAAGGCTGGACAGGCTACCCTACTCCTATCCACGTACAACCGTTATTACACATAAATATTAATAATATTAGTGAGATCCTTGGTAGACTATTAAAAATTGTAATATTATTCTGGAAGTTTCTTGTTAGACTGTTCCCGTGATGTTTAACGGAACAGAAAATAGTACCATTTATGTGACCACTTTCCCGAAATTTCGGTCGAACCTCGTAATGATTCTTAGAGTCTTTGAAACACGAGAAGGTTTCAAGATATTTTGAATTTTCGCCAGATTCGGGTTGTGTTGTCTTCAATAGTAAGCACAGGAGGACCGGACTACACGTAAAATAAAACCGGAAAAAATGACCTGTGGACAAGACAAACTACTACAACCACTCTGCACGAAATAAAGTAAAAATATCAAATCAAGTAATGGATCCATGGCTCAGTCGTAGGCATCCACAGCGCTGTTCGGTCCCCGGCCTTGTAATGATACAGACTTCACTCAAAATGAAAACAAAAATATGATTTACAAGAAAGACGTAACAGAATTAACGCGACTGGTATTGACGTTGGCCTCTCCTGAATGTCGTCATGAGTAAGAACGGCAAACAATTCTAACGAAGGTAAAATTGAAAATATTAATGGAATCCCCATTAAGATGTTCAATCGAAAAAGCATTTGAACCCCACACCATCAAAATCAAAAACAAGTCACGAGATGGAATGTAAACAGATTTAGTGTCGTCTAAGTAAATTTAGATATCCCTCCACCGAACTAAAAAGGAAATTATAAACAAATGTCAAACACAAAAGACAAATCGAGTTTGATAACTTTTTAAACAGCCTACTGCATTTTGTAGTAGTGTTCTTGGAACTGTATATTGAATAAAACTGCTGGCTTGTAAACACTTGGGCCCGGTTCTTTAAAAGTCCTAACTAAATTAATCTAGATGTTCTGCACAGGGGAGAACGACATCAATGGTTACCAGTGAACTGTGAAGTCTTTTAAGTGTAGGACCGGGACCAGTTCAATCGAATTTGTGATTGTATGGGAGATAGACCTGACCGTCCATTTGCTGATTACACTATTTTGACTATACCGTTCTTTTAGGACTTCGGGTTTTGTCCACTGCCGTAGTACTGGTTTTGATTGTCCGTACTTGGTTTTATTTTATTAAAAATTAGACCTGTAATACGGATACCGACGCTTTGGTAAACAAATAATGTATATCCTTAACAAATGCTATAGATGAGCGTGGTAGTATTATTATTGCAGTTAAATGGTTCAATATCAGAAATTTACTATGGCTTATATTTAAAGTAGCAAATAAAATCCGTACATACCAAGATCCGAAATTGTTGGCACATGGTATCAGGACATTTCCAGCAAACGTATGTCTTTTTATATCTAATTTCAACGACCATTTAGCCATGTCTTTGGCAATCTTCCCTTTGATATGTAGTACTAATGGTCCAGGGGTAACCAAAGGCATGGGTGTGGCTGTAATCTCCTCTACCTGGAGGGCCCTATTAGGGTCACTGCTTGCTGGAATAGAAGGTGTATTTATGATCAAAACTCTTTTCTCAAAATAAAATTCTAGCCCTGGTAAATAATGGAAAGTATTTAAAGAAACACAGTTTTTAATAGGAAACAAACGCTCTCACCAGGAACTCCAACACTTATTTTTCCCCCGGGAATAAAACTTAGAATGCCCGAAAAATACCGGCGACACCCTAAAAGAAGAGAATCAGCGCCACTGTCACCATACATGGGCACTATTGCCACTATAAATTAAACCTAAGGTTTTCAGGAAGTTCGTCTTTTGAGGTCAAAGTCTAAACTTAACTGTCAGGTTATCTTTAACATTGATTAAGTGAAGACCTTTAGATTTTTGCCCCACCCACTGGAAAAAGTCAATGTGGTTTCCAATACCATAATCATAATCATGTGCCTGATGTTGATGACCTCAAACAGGTAAGATTTTGTTTTATGATATTGAAAAAACAAACAAACAAAAGGGCATTTTGAGTGTATTCTCCCCATAACGCCTTATATTAGTCCTTATTCATATTAATAATACATAATCATGTACCCATACACTTATTACCCAATCCAATATATCGTTCAATTCAACATATTTTAAAATGGCTGTAGAAAAAATGGAATTCGTTATTTAAAATTGGAAAAAGCAACCAACAAGTTACATTGTATTTGACAATGCTTTATGACTTATTTAATCCCCTTCTCTTCGTAGATTTGTATTATGGAGATCCTGAAGTTCATTTTCGTTACGGTATTTTATTAAATTAAATTTGATGCTCCGATTTAAGGACTATTTATAAAAAATGTGACCTTACATTTCTATCTTATAGCAAAAAAAACAGATTCAATATGAAAGGCTTTTTTATGTCAAATTGGCAAGGTATTGACCGACCTGTCATATAGCAACCACAATAATTGCATCGGAACAGGATATGGCGTCATAGTTTCATGCGCCTTATTTGGTTATTTCATTTGTAATATCGCATCACTCATATTATTTCAAATTTTCCCTTGGTTATATTACACATGATCGAATCCGCCTTCTCTGTTTTCCTTCTTTTTTTTTTGTTTTCTGACATCCTTTTTGATTCTCTCGGATTTATTTTTAAAAAAAATAGTTATTAAATTGAATGTTTTCAAGTTTATGTCCATATCCAGTGAGTAGAGTAATATAAATGGTTTAAATTTACATTAGATATAACTGTTTGTTACAATGATATCTCCTACTGTCTGTTCCAAACGACACTACGACTCGAAAATTGCTTACTATTTCTTCAATTTTTAATTAAAATGGTTACAACTTAACGACCTACCTGGAATTGTCACCCCATTACTTTCTGAGTATAGCCTTAACGCCTCTTAGTTCGATAAAAGGCTTTACCCTCTTGTAAATTTCACATTTTTTGGCAACAGTCAATTTCACAGAACATCAACAATTCAACTGCGACGGCGCAAGTCGGGTCACTCTATATCATGTAGGGGTATAAGGGTATTCCACAAATCGGGTGTATTCGGTTAATAAATCTTTGTGCGGGAGAATTCGCCCGTTTTATTTGCGGCCGTGTGCGTGTCACTCGGCAAACTTCGGCAGATTCCGGTACCCTACATCTTGCCTATGCAATTGCGATGCGGCACCAGTTTACTTTTGAGGGAAACATGCCGCATTCAGAAATGAATGAATGAATGAAATGGGGTTTAACGTCCTACGCTTAAGTCTTTGCACGAGTTGGAAATTCCTCGGGCCGGTCGAGTGCCCGTCTCCGAGTCGGAGAGAGACGGAGAGAGAGAGAGAGAGAGGGGGGGGGGGGCAGGCAGGGAAAGATGCGACCGGGGCTAGATAGACTATTCGTTTGAATTGTCATTTAGACACTTCCAAATTTCCATGACGTGTCACTACAATATAAGGTCACAGTTGTATGTAGTTTGTATCAATGTCCAAAAGCCGTCAGACTGGGGCCGCCAATTTAATATTTAATAGTAGAGCAAACAGCTGTGGTCTAAATCCCAAATAGCAAATTTATATTACTTCACGTAAATAGCTCTATAAAACAAGTTATATTCTACTGGGTCGAAACAACTATTTAAACTTGCAATTAGGACGAAACGACCCCAAGCCAAATTATCACCCCTGTTGCATTTCGTATATTCCAAATAACTAGGTCAAGCATGGCTGTCTTCAATACCGCGAAGTAAACAAAACACGATTTTTCACGAGAGAAATGATATATAGCTTGCTCGGAAATTAGTTAACGTGAGGTAGAAAGTAAAGGGATGTCAATTTCAGGTAGGTCGTTAAGTTATAACCATTTTAATTAAAAATTGAAGAAATGGTAAGCAATTTTCGAGTCGTAGTGTCGTTTGGAACAGACAGTAAATGGAACGGAGGGTTCGGTGGCCGAATGGTTAGCACGTGCGCGCTGTCTCATAAAGCCTGTATCATAAACGAGACCCCTACTCGCAAGCTAATTATTGAAAAAAATTGTTAGTTAAATCATATGTTAAAACATATGTTAGTCTCGAAATGAGCTAGTTTGTGTCGAGTGGACGTTAAACCCCATTTCTCTCTCGCTCCCCCTTAATGAAACGACCGGAGAAAACACAAAAAAACTTGGCCGTTTTTGACATTCATGGATATGCGTTTGAATCTCTGATACAAAGCGAAATGCTCTGAATCACTAAACAGAGCAAATCGTGCTCGGTCCCGGTATTAACCGAGAAAGTTCCTGGTGATTTTTCAGATGGTTTGCTCATGTCACTGCACACGTTGCCATGCACGTAAACATAGACTGACACAAACAATTTCAGGATAGGAGGTGTTTTAGATCTCCATATTGAAAAATTGGGAAATTCGAATGCTGTAGATGCTATTTCCGACTATTTGGGACCCGGAGTCGCTTAAATTGAATATGTGCAACGCTTTGGACCCGAGCTGGTCTAAAACAATCTTTGAAAGTTGGCATTCGAAATGAAAGTAAGATATTGTCATTTCAACAAATGTGACGCCCACTGCCTTGTTGAGAACGGTTCAACGTCTGTTGATTTAATCCTACATTTAATTTTTTTTGTGATCTGAAAATTAAGATATCAGTTCCACGGACTTAATGCAAGATTTGTTTATATTTGACAGGCTGAAGCCTGTGGCCTCAAGATCTGGAGATTCTCCGGTCTAAGGTGTATAATATTGTTGACATCAAGTATGCCTTTCTTACACGCTCTGTAGTCTTTAAATGTCCCTCGTCGCCATCGGCTTGGCTCAGTTTCTTTCCCAACAGATTTGATTGTAAACACTGACTATCAATTTAATATTGCTGGGATTTAAAAGTGTGAGAGCCTTAAAACAATCAGATGTTTGAAATTGTTTCCCGTGCAATACTTGATTTTGTTAAATTAGCAACAAATGATTTCTAGTCGAAGGCCATCACGCAATAACCTTTTCGCTTTGCTTTTACTTGTTAAGTTTGACTGACTCCGCTAGATTGCTATCTGCGTTATTATTCTGTTTTGGTCTATAACACAATTTAAAGAGCATCTAGCAATTTTAAAAGGATCGTTTCGACATTACAATATTGATCAGTGGGCATGGGGCTGACTCACTAACACGAGGGTTCCTGGATCCCTGCGTTTTCATTGGGAGCTTCTAGCCTGGTTTCCACCCTGTATTCTAAGGACGGAAATAATGACAAGCAATGGCGACTAGTCGATCAGATTGGCCGAATATTCGTACACAATGGCAGTCACACCTGAAAGAGCCCGTGGCAGTTAGAATTCGAAGAATAGATGGGATCTTCATGATTGCATCATGGCCATGTTGGAGGGCATACAGTACGTAGATTACTACACCTTCGGCGGTCCCCCATCTCTTTTACACAAGAACGCCTGATACCTTTCCGTATTTGATGAGAGACATGGCTGATAAATCTATGTAATAGTTTTGAATATGCAAATACAATGTAAAATGCTAGAGCATCACCTTATTCTTGTTTGTAGAAACCACACCTGTGGGATAGTGAGTGAATAAATCAGCTATGCCAGCTCTCTCCCCAACCCCTACTGTGTTTTGTGTAGGGCGAGGAGAATGACAAGGACAGTGTCTAGTCGTTCGGATCGAAAAAACACAAGGTCCCGTTTACATATCGACGTGCGCGTAAAAGAACCCTGGCAGTTGGAACATATAGTTTGAGTTAAACCTCATTTCATTTCATTTGTGAATAAGCTTAAAATAAATTCTTACCACAGTCGGTCCATTTAAACTGTGTAATGGCAGCATCTATTGATGTAGCTACAAGCAGGAAGAAAACACAGACAGCACCGGCATTCGTCATGTTGTTCTATATTATAAAATAATTGACTGTTAATCATAAAGTTTGGGTTATCGCTTATATTTGGTGCGATGGTGGGAATGTTTAAAGGTGTTTATCTCTAGGTACGTCACGTATCAAACGAGTTCTATCACCTCTACAAACAGAATCGTTGAGAGGAAAATAATGTGCTGAGCCGATTTTTTTGCCCCACCCCGCTTATATTATGTTCGGGGGGTTGGGATGGCCTTGTGGTCTAGACCTCTTCGACCTCTAGCTGGCCGTTAACCTTTGGCTTGTGGCTGTGGTTTCGAGCCCTAAAGTGAGCGTATGTGACATGGATATAGGGGCACCTTCTCAACCTCGTGGGTTTCCTCCGGGCACCCCGGTTTCCTCCCACTGCTAAAGACCCCTACGCGCAAGCGAATTATTGAAATTAAAATTGAAAACAATATGTTAGACTCAAAATGACCTAGTTTGTGTCGAGTGGACGTTAAACCCCGTTGAGAAGTCATCAAAAATCTTTTTAAAAGGTATGTTGACTATTTTGTTATAAGGGTTGGTGACATAGTAAAATAAAGCATGGGCCCATAGACACTTGTGGGCCCTGAGGCGGCGGACACGATGCAACCCCTCTCATGGGGCCTGTGTTCAAACGAGTTACCATCTCTGTCGCCCAAACGAGTGATAGTAAACTGGAAAATCTCTTTCATAAATAACATTAAACTGTATAATATGCATAAATGCAAGGGCATACATAACGATTTTGTTTGAGGGGCCATAGGCAGTAGCGGATCTAGAAGCTGGGAATAGGGGGTGGGGTGGGAGCAGTTCCAAATATAGTGCACCATTCACAATCCCACCCCGCAATACATGTCCACAAAATACGGGTTATAACATTAAGCGCCCCAGTAGAACATTGCTAGTATTGTATAATTATATAGTTGTTCTCTGATCGTTGTCTCGACGGAAAGCAGTTTTATTTAAGTTGACATCAAGTTTATGTCATATATGATGATTGTGCCTATAACACTAAGCAACCTTTGAATATTTTGAAAAATTGAGTCAATATCCTAGCATTTGAGGTCATTGCTTGGAGATAGTCTTGTAAGACTGCACAAATTCTGCGACCGACTATTTTTCTTGCTTGAAAACCCACGAGGTTGGACGGGAGATCGTTCGTAGTCAATAAGGCACTGACCTCTAGCCAGCTAGGCTTCAAGGTTCGATACGAGACAATTCCTCGTGATTTTCAGCGTGGCATTTGGTACAGAAAAGTGGAATTTATAAGAGGTTTATGTTGGAAATTTTACAGTTATGTATAGGAAGGATTATTTTGATATTCTATAGTTTCGATTTTGGGTCACTATAAATTTCAGTAAGAATGGATACTATAGAATTCTAAAAAATATGTTAATGAATCTTTATTTTATGGAAAAGTATAGTAAGCCCATACATTTTTCTCCTTTGACAAGCCTATTTTTCTCTCTGTAGATAAATTTAGTATTTGTTGCTACTCTTGGGTATAACTGTAATATAGTGAATATAATAGTTCATTGAAGTTATGTACCTAAAATAACAACACAAAGCTTTACATCAATTTATGTTTACTGAAGGGAAATGAATTTTTTTTAAAAATAGCTTTATTTTACGTCCGCTTCCACCTAGGTGGTATCGCAGACAAAGGGAAATGAATTCATTACTCCCCTTTTGTCATTTATCAAGTTGTACAGGCTCTACAGTTGTATACAACTTTTTTCAGTTTCTACATCGGTTATGTACTATATCTAATTAAAATGGTTTGTTGCGGTTATAAAGTCTACTATAAAGAATACATTAACAATAGTTGACTTAATAACCGCAACAAACCATTTTAATTAGATATAGTACATAACCGACGTAAAAGAACCCCTGCCAGCTGGCACTCGGATTAACTCCCAATCCTGACCCCCCTAACTAATCAGCAATGAACTGTTCCACCGATTAAAATCAGGGCCGGATTAACCTTGTGGGGGGCCCGGGACATGCCAACAGTGGGGGGCCCCCAATGTTGTTTGTTCAAATTATTTTTACTGACCGCGGATCGTACTAGTATATACTTCGCCCCCTTGAGTGTCTGGGGCGTTTTCCTCCAGGATTTTTTTTTTAAATTAGGATTAATTTCAGTGCATCTGAGACAATTTAAACAGCGATTTCATTAAAGTTTTGAATTCGTTGACAATTTGAGTATTTTAAACATACCCTATCGCTCATGATGTTTTCATTTACTTTATTTTAGTGAAATTATTTTAGGTGACATAAAACATTAAACTCCGTTGTTTGTTTATTTCCCGGGACTGGTTTGGCCACAACAATCACATCGCGGGATGCCCCGGAACTGGTTAGGACCGATTGATTGGTAGACCCTCTAAGTTATGTAATTTAGTTAATTTTAGGGCCTATCCGAACTCTGCCCCTCCCCGGAAATCTGTTGATACCTACCAGTCCCAGGGCCCCCAATAGCCCTTACTGCCCAGGGCCCCAATCCTCACCCCTCAGCCCAGGTACTGGTTAGCTCCGTCCGTGATAAAATAATAGTATCACCCAGAATTGTAGGGGGCCCCCTAAATGTGGGGGGCCCGTGACATTTGTCCCATTTTGCCTCCCCTAGATCCGGTACTGATTAAGATATCTAATCTAGGTAATGATTTTTGTTAGTGTTGTTAGATTCAACGTCCAATACAATGAATATGATATTATGGACAGGTTGATTTAATTAAATTATTTAAAGTTAAAATTGTCCACAAAATAAAAAGGGTCCTCGGATACCCAAAAGTTCCTCGAAGCGCACTAATCAATTCGCTGTCGTGGGAAGAGAGGGCGGACGATCTTCTCCCTTTGTCATAATAAAGTTAAAACATTAAAAGTGTTCGTCTGATAAGTTCCATGTTATTAAAATTTACTAAGACAAATTGTACCATAAGACAAATTGACAATTTGTATGATGTGCACTGTCATGGTTAATAATGGTTGTGTAGGTCCCTATTCCTTTATTTTGTCATTAGTTTTCCTCATATATTATTATATTAAATCGCGCAGCAGGCTGGCCCGCCATACTGTCCTACAACAATAGTTCGCTATGTTAACGTAAATTTTCTGATATTATCAAAGCTTCCAGGTCTACTAGCTTTCACTTAAATAAACGTAACTTCCCGTAAGTTAAGGGTAAGTGGTATTCAAAGGCACTGTTAAGTATCAAATTTCCTTAAAGTTAAGCTGCCTTAACTTTTAAGAGTTAGTTTTTAAGTGATATTCAAAGGTCAGTTTAAGTCAGAAATATCCACTTAACGTTAAGTGACCTATGGGCGGTACCTTAAAGTTAAATGAGATTACAATGCCTTCTTTTAACGCTGTAGTAATAGTCCCGTAGTGACGATTTTAAAAGTTAGGGGATTCAGATTGAAATAAAGACAATGTCGCCGAACGTAGCTGGCCTCAAATTTCTTTTTTCTTCGGCAGCTTTGATGTTGTGGTGCCATAATAGAGTAAAAGGTTATTACCACCGATAGTTAAGGGTTTCTTTTTCCGACCATCTACCATGTTAGTATACATGCTAAATCATGTTTCCACGATTGTCGTATAATAAAGTTAAATTCGCTTGTGATGACATGGTTTTATAAAGTTTTAGAAATTATTTATACTACCGCAAGGCATGATTTATCTTTTACAACTCATTCCCATATATACATAATCGGTAGTATTTCTTCAGGTAAAATATAATGCAACATACATCTTTCGTACACACAATGCACCGGCAATGTAAAATGTAGGTGGTTACACAATGTCTATCAAATTCTCAAATGATAGATTTATAAAAACACTGTATGATTTGTCCAGTCTAACTTAAAAGGAAAAGGTCATTGTGTATGGCTAATATGTTGTTTTATATTCGTGAAACATTGTTAAAATTTAAAGTTTACAATATGCATCGTTATATACTATTCAAAAAAAGTAGGGGATATTTAATTTTTAAGTGTTATTCAAGTCACCTAACGAAACTGACGAAGAAACAAATGACAAAATGAAATGACGTTCACATTCATCGATTTATTCCAAGTGATCGTTAGACTAAGTAAGGCACAGACTGACCATTATAAGGGTAAAATGATACCCGGGGTCAAACAGCAAAGTTACCACAGCATCACAACAAAGTCAGTAACGGGTAAATCTTCCTCTGTTTGTCAAACAAGCATTGATCCGACGTGGCATACTCCTAATGAGACGTCTAAGGTCATTTTGGTCCAAATTGTCCCATTCCTGTTGCAACGCAGCAGTAAGTTCTTGGACATTGGCAGGACGTTGATGTAACCTCTGTCCTAGCATGACATGACATTGTCCCAGACATGCTCGGTGGGGGACAGGTCGGGACTCAGTGCTGGCCAAGGTAATGTGGTGATGTTCTGTTGTTGGAGGTAACCTGCAACGATCCTGGCCCTGTGACATCTTGCGTTGTCATCCTTTAAGATGAAACAGCGGCCATAACGTCGTGCGAACGGCACAACATGGACTGCCAAGATGTTGTCCCGGTAGTACTGGCCTGTAACACGCCTTGCAACAACATGTAAAGCCGTTATTCCAGCAACAGTGATGCCTCCCCACACCATAACAGAACCACCCCAAATCGATCATGTCTGATGACGTTTACGTCGTGGAAGCGCTCGTTTCGACGACGCCACACCCTCCTACGTCTGTCCAAAAAATCAACAGTGAACCTTGACTCATCTGAAAACATCACATTGCTCCAGCGTCGATTATCCCTACACCAACGACGCCTTGCCTGAATGTGATTATCTCTCAAACAAGGGATCACGCGAGGACGTCGGGCGCGAAGGTGACCCCTATGCAGTCGATTCCGAATCGTCTGGCCACTTACTCTCACACCAGTGTCTGTTTGAAGACGAGCGCTGATCTGATTTGCTGTGATGAGACGATTTCTCAAGGCCAAGGTGCGGATAAATCGATCCTGGGCTTGAGTTGTCGCCCTTGGTCGACCTGGGCGTGGTCTGTCCTCTACAGATTGTGTATCACGGTATCTGGACCATAGCCTGCTTATGACAGACGGAGAAACATTCATCGTCCGCGCCACAACCGCCTGTGTTGTGCCGATCTGTAGCATGCCAAGGGCACGTAACCTTTCATTTTGGGTAAGCCGACGCATATCAAAATTTGCTTTCTGGTCACTAAAACAATTAAAATGATGTTTTCACCCTGGAATTCAATGCCACACTGACTGTAACATTCAAAGTCAGAGTCGTGCAAATCTTGGATTGGACCCCCATGATGATCCCAAGCATCACCTGCATTCCATGCTGTAGCTATTGGTGCGTTTGGGTGTCACATGTAACTGGAAATGTTTCTTCTGTTAGGTTCCATAGTGACTTTTTTCGTAGTCATTTGCATATTTTAGTGTTATGCCCCCAAAATCAAATATCCCCTACTTTTTTTAATAGTACCACTATTTATAGCAATTACAGCCATTTCGGCAAAGGATGCACACTATCATAATTTATCCCAAATTATAATCATACTATTTATATGTATTACAATAGAATATTTCGACAAACATTTTCCTATTAATGTAAACTTAGCATTTAATGGAGTATAGTGACGCTCTTAAAGGGGCATAGCTTACTTGCAATATTATATATTTGTGATTTTTGGCAGTGGAGGGCATTCCATAAATTCATGCTTTTTGGCGAATGTGAGTTTCCCATAATTTAAGTGTGAAGTTACGTTTTCACAAAGCCAAGTATATGTAAAATAGAGCCTTGAATACCAATTTAAGGTAAGACACTTTGTTAAGTAGAACAATTACTTTTACTTAACTTTTAGAAAACCTTTGAATACGGGCCCTGGTCTACACAACCAATATAGTGATCTTTTTGCACAACTAAATTAACAGTTAATTCCCGATTCTGCTATGAAGTTTGAGATAGCTTCAGAAATTTTATATGACATATTTCGAGGGGGGGGGGTACGTTTTGGAGGGTATATTGAAGTTTGTCATACGAGTTTTTTCTTTTCCAATTTATTGCACGCAATGATATGATGACATGATTAACGGTCAAATCGTGGCCACATTCGCACCCCACTGGGTTAAATTTATGGTCGGTAATTAAATGCTTAGTTCCTAATCATGTGATCAACCCACACATTTTGCGTGATGGGGTATTAATCTCCGTCTTTACAACCAGATCGTTGTTTAAATTGAATCTAAAAGTATTTGCTCTGGCCAACTCAATTTTCCATTTTGACGATGCTATTGAATTCCTGAATGCTATGTTCTAAGTATTGTAAGGCCTTTGCGAGCCAGATTGTCCGCGGACTCATTGCCTGCTATGTCAACGCTTTAACTTTTTATCCAAGGGAATAAACACTTGTTTGAATATTCAGAACAATTTCTGGTCTAGGTGGGTTTTTTGTCATGCATTATTGACTTTATGCTGCTAAGGGAATCTTGGCACAATGACTGCTCTTTGAACGGCCACCCAAGAGCTGTGGATATTGCTTTTGGTTCTGCTCTATAGATAGAGCATCCATCTGGTAGCTTTTCGATATATTATTATCAAATTCGGTAATGACCACACCTACTGCAGTTTTGGTAGCGTAAATTGTCACATGCGATGACAATTTTTCGTTCAAAAAATCCCTCGATAGCATTAGAGCGTGTTATAGATTTTCTTTTTTCTTGGCAACTTAAATAGGCTTATGTCACATTTTGGATTTTAAAAAGGCCCATGGGGCTTGATACGAAATTACCATGTCAGTAACCTGATAGTGATCTAATCTTAGGTCTTTTAATAGATCATTTACTCTGTGATCGAACGGCTGAGTCTCTGATTTGACATTTCTTTTGAATTTTTTCCTTGATGTCTTTTGTACTCTTAATGTTAGGCAGCTGTCCCCAAGATACTGTAACTAGGCCCAGTATCTCAATGTTAGTTCATTTCGCCTTGATTCGAATGACATTTCACCTACTTTCTGCAAAAGACTTTCCCGTTTGGTGACAATTGAAGCTCGCTATCTTTATTGCCTGATTGTAAACTGTTTAGTTTAGCAAGAGCTGTTTTATTTGCAATTGCAGAATCGACACAACCATATAGTTACATATTGATCTTACTATAGACCTATATATCATTAACAGGGCCGTTTAATTTCTCCCCATAATAGGCCCGTTAGGCATCTCATTACGCTCAGAACATTCTGTCCTCGTTTAACAATATATTTTCAATAAGTGGTATAAAAGTCATATTGATCAAAGGTCATATTGATTCAATTCGGCTCTTGTTCAATTCCAGTTTCAAAGATGACACTTCCTTGTGATCCGTACAGAAGAGCATGCCTATTGTTTTGCTTTAAGATATACGAAATCCCGAGTCATTCGACTATTTCGACAATTTAAGGCTTCTTGCATTCTCGTTCTAACCGTACCGTAGTTATTTGTTGCATGCCAGGTTGAACTTTCATCTGCATACACCGCTACGTCATTAGGTTTCTTAATGTAGTTATTAGACTGGAGGTCATTGATCATGATATTGAAAAGTGTGTGGCTTATAAGAGAAACCGGGATGTGCCATTTTCAAGTTCGTATTTGTTGCTTTTTTGAGAGACCTTACATTAACTTGTATTTGCCTATCGCTTAGAAAGTGGAACATTCAGTGGAACATTCTTCCTGTTACCCTTCATCTATGTACATTTTTAAGTGGGCCATCCACCCAAACTAAGCCAAATGCCTTTGTTTTGCTTTAAAGATATACGAAATCCCGAGTCATTAGACTATTTCGACAATTTAAGGCTTCTTGCATTCTCGTTTTAACCGTACCGTAGTTATTTGTTGCATTCCAGGTTGAACTGTCATCTGCATAAACCGCTACGTCATTAGGTTTCTTAATGTTGTTATTAGACTGGAGGTCATTGATATTAAAAAGTGTGGGGCTTATAACAGAACCCCGGAGTGTGTCATTTTCAAGTTCGTATTTGTTGCTTTATGAGAGACCTTACATTAACTGGTATTTGACTATCGCTTAGTAGAAAGTGGAACATTCTTCCTGTTACCCTCATCCATGTACATTTTTAAATAGGCCATCCACCCAAACTAAGCTAAATGCCTTTGGACTGATTAATCCATTACTTTCACAATAGTATTTTAGTCTATTATTTACCATAGTCTCGAGTGTTTTACAAAACGTAGAGGTCAAACTTATCGGCCTGTAAGAAACGGTTTCATTTTTATCTTTTAATGGTTTAATCAACGGGGTTATCGTTCCTGTTTTCCAGCTTGTAGGAATTATTTCTTCTGATCATGATTTATTGAATAATTCAAGAAGTACATTACGTAATGGCCCTTTTTGCTTACCGTTTCGCCTTCTCGCTGTTTGTTATGACTGGTTGGGATTCATAATTAAGGGTAGGATGCAGGATAAAGTTGAATGGCACAATCAGGGCAAAATTACCTCATAGGGTACGGGGTGTGTCCGTCTTCGGATTGGGCACATTAAATCCCATTTTATTTGCTCGAGGTTCAACCCCTTTAAGGCCTGCATGAATGCAGTTGGGTTTAACGCCCTACGGTTCTAGCTGCACCAACCGAACTAATGCAGATAGGTATATGGCTTGCAGTGTGCCTGGATAGCGACGACATGTCCTACTCCAATTTCAAATTCCAACTCAAGGGCTCTGCACCATACCCCCAGTGGACTAAGGAAAACCAAACCAGAGGACCTTTCCCTGCTAACACAACGAGATATGACGAGACGTACTGGTTTGTTGACCGGTGCCTCACACACCGTGACGCAATAGGCCTATATATTAGTTTCCGAAAAAACATGACTGATAAGAGTACAACATTAGTTTGTAAAAAAGTGAACATCACGTAAATATATCAAGGTTACAATATACATAATGTCATCGTGCCCTGAAGTTCTGACCTTATCGGGAGAAGATAGGCGTCTTATGTCCAAAATTTCAGACAAAATAAACATTTTACTATTGGTACACGAATCGTTTACCATATTGCGTGTCAGTGCCATTTGTAACAATGGACTCGAAGAACGGAGCTGTACATATTCCACGATTCATGTTAAACGGTGACGCATATTCTTCTTGGAGAGCATGCACACTATCGGCGTAGAATGCAATAACCAGATGCTAGAAATATTGCCATTCGAATAAGACTTTTGGCGTATTTCGCCGAACATAACTGATTTGAAATTAGAGTTAAAACGGAAACCACTGAATGCTAATCAGTTTATATACATTCATATTACATTATTATATGCATTGTGACCCATTTTTGTCGATTTCTAGGTCCCAAATATTGGCGATTTTGAGCTCTACAATTAAGAACTCATAGTCAAAAATGTGTGGTGTCCTTACTATTTACATACGCTTTAAAAAATAATAATTTTACAGAACTTTACCATTAATATTATGGAGTACCATAATTCAAAATCTGTGTGGTGTTCATAATGATGAAAATGCAGTGATTTTTGATTAAAGGGGAATAACTCTGATAATTTAGCGTCAAGTCGCACTGACTCCCAAGTTCAATGTATAAAGCCTTCTGTTTCTTAAACTCAGCTTTGTTGGGTCTAGGCCAGGGGCCACGGATTTATGAGAAAAAATTCACGTCCGTCCAGGCTTGACAATATGAAGAGGCTGAGAAACTTAAATCTAAAAGCCTGAATCTGACCCCAAAATTGCGAGTTTGTATGCATTGTGTTGAGTCATGACTTTCATTCCATTGTGGACAAAAACAAATAGTCACTGAAACATGCCCTTACCGCGAAACAGTGGAAGGTAGGCCTACATTACAGCGATCAAGTGCAGGTAAAATACTTTCGACAGGCGTCATTCGTAATACTTTTTTATACGTGAGACGTAACACCTAGTGTGTTTAAAATCTGGTAATAAGAGATTAACAATAACCTAAATTCATCATCAATCGATTTATTTAACTAGCCTAATTGTCGAATTCCCTTCCTTTCGTTTCTCCATTTTCTTGTACACCAAGTACGGCACCAAGTTTGGAATAAAACACATAATGTCGCGAGGAGGTTAAGTTCGACTATTGGTTTTTGCTCTTCATATTGTAAAATGTTAAGAACAACCATAATATGGTATGTGAGGAGCATTCCCCATCAAGATTTTATGGACATATTTTATGTGATTTTATTGGTGATTTTTAGACCTAAAGTCCTGAAATTAAGCTTCCGGAAATACGTCAGAATGCGTTTAGGGCCTTCGGCAATTAGTTAAACAGTTATCCAACCTAGACCCCCCCACCCCCGCACAAATCCTGGATCAGCACCTGGTCAACTAAACACAACTAGGTCATTTCGGGACTAACATCTTTTTAAATTTTAATTCAATAATTCGCTTGCGCGTAGGGGTCTTTAGCAGTGGGAGGAAACTGGAGTGCCCGGAGCCGGAGGAAAACAACGACGTTGAGCTGTACAGACAAAATTTTCCTCATAGCACACTGCATCCTATATATACACGTCTTCATAAGACTGAATGGCGCAGCCCCCCCCCCCAACCCCATTTCATTTCAATTCATTTTTAAAACACTAGATATTGAACAAAATAACAGAGACTATTGACTCGTTTGTGAAAAGCATTTATTTTCTTGTGGCATTTTATGAACGTAACATTGATCGGGAGCAAACATAAACAAGGCCACAGACCAATAAGGCAGCCATTAGAAGCTGTATTCAGAAAAAAAATTAGTCAAATTCACAATAAGTATCAAAATAACAAAGAAAAATACACTTGTAAAACAAACAAAAACATCTACAACATGTACAATGAGGGGAAACATGAATTATTCCGAAAAACGAAGATGACAAATAATATAATTTTACTAAATAACTTAACAACTCTTGCTCATTGTGAAGCACACCGATTATATTTTTGCACACTTAAAGGCGAAGCTTCTCAAAACACCGTTATTCTTGCGCCGAAATTGGATTGTAGGGCTTGGTTTTTTTTGGTTTGTTTTTCTTTACAGTAAACAGCACCATCTTATCATAAACATTGTATTTCTTAGCCAGTTTGGTATTAATAAACATAATCCGGATAAAATGAAATCACAGGATTTATAAAGAATAAAGATTAAATCAATACTAGATACTAAAATTATTAAACAAAAAGAAATACCGTAATCCACCGATTTTTTTTTTGTAATCAAATTATATAAATACTACAATCGTAAATAAAAGTAAAAATCTCCCTTCTATATCAAGTATAAGGTTTGTTAATTAAATATTAAATACTTAAATGCCTTAGAGGTGACAATTGACATCTTAGAAATTTCATTACTTTAAGACTAAGAAAATGGGGTTCAGAAACTAGAAAGCAAAAAACGATTTCTAATTTCTCTTATCAATATCAACAGTACCATCAAAAAGATTGACATGTGTATATCCCAAGTGTCGTTAACGGTCGTATATTCTCCAACTTAATATTATATCTACTTATTACTAGCACTAGTAAATGATGAATGAGATCATCTTTATACACTATTCTGTGCTAACAAGGCATTACCCATATTATACCAAAATGGCCTTCTATTAATATGTGTATCAACGAATCCATAAACTGTTACAGGGCCATTGCAAAGACCAAAATGATTCAAATTCAGTGCTAGAAGTATATAAACGAAAAACTAACGACCCTTGAAAGACAATTTGGCAGCGCAAATGTCAGATGAAAACAATTGCTTAATAATGTTTATAAACATAATAACGTGAGGGAGATTATTATCAAAATGAAAATGTTATCTAACTACAATAAATATCTATACATATTCAAAGAATGTCATTAAAAATTTGTGAAATGATACAATAGCAATATGCATGATTAAGAAAATTCCATCACAGTCAAAAAGTCAAACTTGTACACTACTTAATACTTATAAAAACTTATTCTATTTTGTTTTCAATTTAAATATTACAATACCAGTAGCCACGTCCCTTACAACCATTTTATTTCATTTTATACTAGAAACTAGTAAATTGGTCCAAATCACGAAGAGGGGGATTGGTTGCACTAAAAGGTCCGTGTTTATCGTATGTTACATATGGATAACATGACCACGTTTTGATAAACCTTTGCTGGAGCTTTTTTGTTGTCAACAAAGAATTATGAAAAGTGGACCTGACATTGTATAAAATTTTTATTGCACACTATCCTAATTTTGGGCACTTTGAGGATGAACAACCAAGTTCACAGTTAATTGATATACAATCTACAAAGCCGATACTGACGCATTATCAAATATCAAACTAACTGGGCTCAACTATATATTTGTTAATTATGATCATATGACTACAAAATACATCCAAGTTTGTTCAATTTTAAAATTGGGAAAATAAATCTACTCCAGGTAAAAAGCAATTATATAGTTACAAGTATTTTACAATTATCACTGGATATTTTAAGTTAAAACAAGTTCAGTGACACATTGGTAAATCGTTTTGTACAGAAACAATCTATCAAGGAATTATACTGTGAGTTGTTATTCATTAAGGGTAAATACATTTACAATATGTTTTGTCCATGATAGTAATCGGAGAATATATTGAAAAAGAAGCACACTGAATATCAACCAGACTTGACTATCTCAATCACCTCGAATAATAATAAACATTCACCATTTCAGACTTGACTTCAATGTATCTACGTTTTTTCCACGAAAGACAGGATTTTTCAGCACAAAAACCCATGCAAAAGATTCCCTCTGGTAAGTGTTACAATATTCAAATAGGAAATTTCGTATTGAACTTAAATAATAATAGTGTACTACGAAAGGTTTTGAGTGCAGTCTGAAATGGCGAACCCTAGCTCACACCCATGTTCACATTACATGTACATAATATAACAGCCAGAAGCTTTAGAACTCTAATCTATAGGCAGAGCAGTTGGCTTCGTGGTCCTGGAGTTGAATAAAACAGCGACTAGCGGATGGTGCGACATCGATCTTCAGCTGACTTAATTTTTCTTTGTTCAACCCCATCCAATGTCTCAGTGTTTCATTATCATATGTAGGTATAACCATTACTTCTGTATCTTTGTTGTCCCACGTTGGTTTGGCTTCCAACAATGCATTTAATATTTCTGGATTAGGAGTCAATGCGCTTAACACATAGTGTCTTGCTCTGATACGTTTGAAAAATTCTACATCACAATAGTTGGATTCTCCATGGTTAGGGACATATGTAAGATCTACGTAAAATGGTGTGAGGGCGGGTAATGGAGGTAATTTGACTGGAGCTGGAGAAGCTCGACTAGTTGCTGTAGCAGGTCTACGGGCGGGGGCGGCTTTAGTCTTTGTTGTATCTAACTTTGAGGTTTCCGATTTAGCCGGTGCTGTCGCTGGTCTTGTTTTAGAAGCAGGCCTTTTGTCGGCTGCATTTGTAGCTGGCTTCTTTGTATCTGCTTTTTTATCTACACCATTTGTTTTACTAGTGGCTGAAGATGGTCTAGCACTTGGTGTTGCCTTTTTAGCCGGAGCAGAAGAGGGCTTTTTAACATCAGTTTTCTTAGCAGCTGCGGGCTTTGGCTTTGCATTTTTGTCTGTAGCAGCAGTACCTGGTGGAGGAGGTGAAGGTAGACCCATAGGTTCACCCCATTGTTTTAACGGATCAAATTCTTCTACCTTCTGTGCACAATTATCAACAATTTGAGTTGCAGCACCATCAATGCCATGGAAAGGATTAAAGCCTTCTGTTTCAAGAGATTCGAAGGGTTTGTTTGGGTCAGCCGGTGAAATGGGTAATCCTTCTTGTAGAGATTCTAATTTTCCTGTCATATCTAACATACCTTTTTCAACCTCAGGGGTTCCTCCATCAATAGAATCTGTTTCATCATCATGAGTGGCAAGTGCCCCATTACCATTCTGTTTTACTTCACTCGCTTCAGTTTCTTCCAAAGATGGGGTATGGTCTCGTTCAAAAGCCTCTGGTATATTGGATACCTCCTGATGATCTAGTTCTTCTTGTTGGTCATTTTCGATTCCTTCATCTCTAACATCAGCAGCACGTCTTTCATCTTCAAGATCAACATCCTTTTCATAAACAAAAGATGACGGATCCCCTTTATCATTACCATCTTGACTACCCTCATCATCCTCATAAATACCAAGATCTTCCATGGTTTGTGGTGCTATGCCGTTATCTTGATTTTGAGGATCTTCTCTTTCTGCTTCTTCCTCGTCTTCCTCTCTGATTCCCCCCATACTTCTCAAACTAGCGTCATCAGTGATGCCATATTGAATATTCTGCTGTACCGACTCTGTTGATGGTACAATATCAGGTTCATTTGAAAAAGAAGGCAGAGGAGCTGTTCTACCTGGTGGAATAGCAGGATAGTCATGATCTTCAAAATTAGGTTCTGGCGAAGACGGGATATCCACGGCTGGGTCTCCATACTCCTGGTTCTCGCCATGGGGAACTAGGTCTGGCTCTGATTGAATAGAATCATCAAGTACGTTATTTTCAACTTCTGGATACACCTCCTTCTCTGGTGCAGCTTCCTGGATGAGATCTGGTTCTACTGGTGCTTGCAAGGGTACAGCAACAGGCTCTGGTAGGTTCTGTGGAATCTCCTCATCTGTTTCATCAACTGAGGACCCTTGCTGGTGCTGTTGTGCAGACAGTGTATCAATGGGCATAGATCCCACATCATCATCTTCATCATATATTCCCAGATCAGCAAGTTGTTGTTTATTGTAATCATTTGTTTGTTGGACATCTGCTGCAAGTGGTGCAGCATTGTATTGTTCTGGGCTTGGGAGAGGTTCGGGAGATCCATTGATACCAGCAGCCATTTCTGGAATTAAGGCTGCAGTATCTGGAACATGATTTATAATTGGTTCCGGCTCTGCAATAACTGTGGCAACAGGTTCTACAGGTGTGACTGCTGGGGTGACATTCTTAGCTGGAGATGTAGAGGAAGTAGATCCTTTAGATGGACTAGACGAAGCAGAAGACTTAGGCTTGTCAGACTTTTCTTTGTCGGCTTGTTTTGTTTTTACAGGAGACTTCCGTGGACTATCTTCCTTTTTCGTGGCTTTAGGAGGAGAAGATCTTGGTGTAGTTTTTGTAGGTGAAGCTTTTGTTGCAGTTTCTTTCTTGGCAGGAGGAGCTGCCTTGGCGGGAGGAGCTGCCTTAACAGGAGCTGGTCTGGCAGATGTTCGAGATGCTGAAGAGGTTCCTTTCTTTGCCCCAGCTGCAGGTTTTAACAATTCCTTTCCTGTGCACACTGGATGTTTAAATACATCAATATTTTTCACCTTTTCTAAACCTTCAATTATTTTGTGCTGTGGGGCATTTCCTGGAAACAAAACCCTGGTAATTTTCTCATCAGGATTTGTAGGTTTCCACACCAATAATGCACAAATAGAGAACATATTAGGCATTGGGAATCCTTGGTGTGTGCCAAATTGTGCAGATTTTTTCGTCCATTGTTGGTAGAATTCCTTTAGTTCTTTACTATCTTGGACTGGATTGAGTATGTACATGTCTAGTGAACCGTGGCCAACTTTATGGTACAAATTTACAGGTTCTAGTGTAGGAGCTTTCTCACCACGTACACAAGGGTGGGGAACTACACCTAGCTGTTTCGACATTTCAATAATATCATTACCCTCTTCGGCTAAATTAATCAACAAGCTTGGTTCCTTTGGATTGCCATTTGGTTTAGCTTGATCAATTCCATTCATATAAATATAACCTATTTCAGGATGGGCACTTTCAAGACATTTTCTTTTTAATACTGAACTAATACCGAATAAATTATCTGTACCTAAATGGGTGAGCAAGACAGCATCAATCCTATCTAAGTGACGGGTGAAGTCCCAGAAACAGGCCTTCCTATTGAAACCTGCATTGACTAACAAATTAAAACCCTTGATTCCAAAGAGAGCAGAATCTCCTTGGCATCCAGGAAATATGTACAAAGTAGGTTTATTAAATCCAATGTTACCAATGACATCAGAAGCTGGCAAGATATCGGTTAAATTACTAGTTTTAACAAAGCTTCCAATGTAGGTGGTGAATTGTAAAACACCATGCATGCTATCCAACTTTTCTGCTGGATTGACATTGAGTGTAATTACTTTAGAGGCTTCTTGTTTGGAAATATTACTATTCCAATCACCGACAGCTGAACAGTATATTGTCAGCGTTGTTCCTTGCTGTTGCTTTAGGGCTGTTTCAACTTCTGCATCGTTGAGAATATTTGTCAGTTTCTTGAATGTGAAGACGCCATCCTGTAAAACCCAATCACCTGATCCCTGGAAAGCATGACCAGCAAACAGCAGGAATTTATGTTGGACTGGTAAAATAAGGAAGCTCTTTAAGGAATTGGTTACACTCTGTGTCTGTGGATTGATGAGAATCTCCACGGCAACACTGTCTGAACTGTGTCGAATAAGCCTCTCACCTGAAAAAAACATCCAATCAAACATTATTTAAAGATTAATTAAAGATATGCTTACATAAAAAAATCAAAGAAAAATCAAACATTTTTTAAAGATGAATTTAATATGTTTACATGGAAACTATTGGCTTTGATATTATAGGGCTTCTAACACATTTATGTAAGGAATCAAGGCGTTCATTATTCACTAGCCTTAAAACATATCTTGAAAGAATACATGTATAAAACCGACAACAAAATAAACCTGAGGTCAAATCCAAGAGGTTTTTAGAATTGCAGGACTTATTGGCAGGATACCTGTTTTTGACTGGAAGGAAACAAATATATTTTTGAATATTATTTGCCCAAAAACATATTTTTGCTGTAACATCAACATATATCTCTGCGTCATGTTGATTGTATCATTGCTTGATAACGGTGAAACTGTCCTCATTGAATATTGCATTTAATAAACCTAGTCAATGTTATCCATTATGCTGTCTGTTATTATATATCACTTTTACTAAATGCCATTCAAAGATATCTGTGAGTCACAGACTGAAAAACCTATAACAAGCATATTTTGTTTTTTGATGAAACAAATGGAATAGACAGTGGACAAGGCCCATAAAGAGTTAGGCACGACCAATGGCAAATGGAATAGCTCAGGGGCAATTGTAAGGCACCGAATTGTTTAACCGATGAGAAGTATGTATGTACGTACATTTAACATTAATACACATTATCTAATAGTGTAAATTCTGTATGTTAAATTTGTTATATTAAACTAAGGGTATTATTGGCTTTGATGTAACTGAACGAGAACAGCTGTCACTCTACAAGCTTGTGTTTTTTAAAAAAATGACAGATGTAACAGAAAGTATTAGTTATCATTAAACTATTTATTGATCTGGATGGATGATGTGATTCATATATATGTGAAAACACTGAATCACCATATCAACTGTGACAAAGATTATATTCTAAGCACCTCATATTTCCACTTGTTGGGAGATCCATAAAGCTAACGATTAAAAAGTTACTTGTTATATGAACTGATTGAGGGAGGGGAGACACTATACTCATGTCCCCTAGCAGGAAGAGTCGGCCTACTCACTCAGACACGAGAAATGTCTTTTCGAACGTTTTATCATTTTGAACTGATCCTATGGTCTAGAAATTTAATTACTAGTACTTCTTCTCTAATTTGTCACGTCAATTTGGGGAACATTGAATTTGATCAAACTATACATATGGTGATTTCTTATCTTTCAGATCATCCTTTTGTTATTTCTGACTAGGTCTAGTAACAGAATAAATGTCCACACAATCTTGGGACCCTGAACTTGACTGCAAGCGAACCTACATGTACTCCTGGTCATGTACAAGTTTCCGATCGTAACCATGCCTCTTGACTCAATGACAGACCTAAAGGTCTAAAATACACAAGTTAGACCTCTTGGCCACCAAATCCCGATAAGGAAATTCATGTATTTAGGCATATTACTATGAAAAGAATACAAGACAGACAATTTGTCGCCAGCAGTATTTTCAGATTGCTTCAAGATGTATAATTATAATACAGACAAATTTAGTTACAAACATAACAGACATCATTAAGAGTTTTTAGGTTTTCCAATATATGCCCCCCCCCCCCAAATCAAAAATCAAATTCTGTAATTTTTGACTACCGTAGCTTACATGTACGATGTCATGCGTGTTCAAGTATAGGACTTCATGTACATGTAATAACATTCAAAGAATCACACAAAAAAGTTCTTACACAGAAGAGAAGATAATATTTATTTTTCAGAAAAAAATAAATAGATCGATCTGATTATAGATTTTTAAAGAGATCCTATTTTCAGATTTAAAATTAAAAACAAAACATGAAATTAATGAAATGTTGATATGCTCATATTAAGTTGAGAATATCGAAATCAAATTCTAAATGAAATAATCCAGAGAAAAATATTTGAATAAAGTCATGTGAAAAGAAAATCATGCTTTAATCTACACTCTAACAGTAACAGGCATGGTTATGTGCTTTCAAATAAATGATAGACAAGCTTTATTTTAAATTAATTTTGTCCTTGGTCATGCCAATGAGACTTACCTCCCTTGGATTGGGCTGTGCAACAAAATAGATAATTTTACTTGTTTTTAAAGATCTTTACAAGTATATATTCTTGATGCATGCTTTTATATTTTAATAGTTGAGTTTAAATATTTGTTAGTATTGTATTTTTAATTAGACATAGAATTATTATTTTGGTAAATAGCCTTGAATGAAAGATTTATGAGATGAATTTATGAGAATATTTAAAATAAGTCTTTAAATAGTATACAATCTATCTTGGTTTAAATCACATACAAAAGTTCTCAAAGTTTTACATTTTTTTTCTTGTAATGCATCCTATCAAATTCTCCTCCCCGAAAGTTTTTAATATGATCAACAAAATCACAAAATCAGGATTTACATCTAAGCTATGGCTTTCTCATTGTTAGCATTAAACCTTTATGTTTGATAATGGATTTATGAATATAAATGAGAATACTGAGTCATTGATAAGAAAGCATGCACCCGATTACCCAAGTTAACAATGATGTCATCCATTATTACTATGTGCAGTGCCCACTCCCTATTATTATAATACAGTGAAAATACAAACAATGATTAAAGGGAGATAACTAACCATTAGGCCCTTCCTCTCCAAGGGAAGCTCTATTTGCAATTTGTGATAATTCATCGTTAATATCCACTTCTGTCGCCTCTTTGTCCCAGCCTTTAAAACCTGAAAATTAAATGAGAATTTGATATAAGTTTGAATCATATGATTGGAATGTGGTTAATATTGATGAATATATTTATTTATATATTATATACATCTCCCCCAGCTGTTGCATACACATTCTAACATAAATAATTATTCTACTATACATAGATCAATAATACCCTCTAAATATTGTTTATATCGTTTTAATATAAAGTAATGACTGTCTGATTGTCTCATTTATCATCTACATCTATGGAAACCATGAGTTTGATTAATCTAATGTGGTGCGGCGGGCCTTAGCTGGGTTTCACCAACGTTCTCTGGTTTCCTCCCATATTTTTTAATATAAGTTATTAACGTGTGTGCTTGACGAATTGTATAATGGTTGTCATCAATGCAAGCCACAATTTTGATTCCTTATTTCTCTTTCAAAGACACATGATTATTTAGGTCTACTGTTTTATCTGCTTCTTTTGAATTGCGAGGAAACAATAGAAATACCCCACTGAACACAAAAAACATACTGGCTGTGGATACATGTACATCTTCAAACTTTCCTGTTAAATAACATTATTTACATTAGGTAAAAAATATAAACTGCACAGCGAGATAGACAATAGATTGTCACTCATATAATGTTGATCTACGGCCATTGAGTTTTATCAACAAGAAAGTTTTGTAGAATTGTAAAACCTTAGTTAAATATTTTCATCATGTGACATATATAGCACATCCTTTTAATGTTAATTTACCGACTACGCAAGTTTTACCTGGTTAAATACAGAGAGAAATACCTGACCAAATTTCATAACACATTCAAGGTACACTACACTGTACATTTAAAACCTGAACAATTTAAACCCTACTGCTGTTTTATTTAGGAATGGGGTATATTTTTCATTAAGAAGACACTCAAATACGATCTAGGTCAATCATTCAGTCCCAACAAATGTAAATGTATCAGGGGTTATGACATGTTGATTTTTTGTGCAGCAATCAGAGAATGTTCTTACTGTTCTGCAACAATGGGCTAATAAAGAATTGCATAGGAAATTTTGCCCAGACAGCCATGCAGGATGCTACAGCCTACTCTCGAAGGATCTTTAAAGAGGTTATGATTATTCATGCTAAAATACAATTTCATTTAATATTCATTGATAAGATTTGAAACTCTCGAAGGATCGTTAAGAGGTAATTGTCGGTCATTCATGCTTAAATACAATTTCATTCAATATTCATTCTCTTGATGTGGGGTCCCATACAGCCTATGACTAAATACTAGAAGGTAATATTTCAATATGACAGTTTCTCATGTGGCGAGATCGCTTCCTGTTGCACAATTTGGAAAAGTTCATCCCCAGTACAGCATATTTTGACTAGATCACTATAGCTAGTTAGGGTGACTTACTTTATAGTGTGAATTGCATGTAATCTTTAGTCATTTACAGACAAAACCTATTAAAACATCCTCAGGTAACATATTATACATTTTCCCCTTCATTCAGCAATGTGAACATTGCATTATTCAAATATATCAATTCCAGTGACATGATTGATTTTTGGACAGGGTTTTTTTTTTTGTGCATTTACATGTAAAGTCTATCAAATCAATATAGTTCCCTAGATCAGTTTTATCAATATTTAAATGATTGCTAGTAAATATTTCATAAAAGACAAAGGGCACATTAAATTATAATAATCTTAATTGAGATCAAATAAATAATATTAAAATAAGCAGTTGTTCGTAAACTATTCCAATTCAATTATTTGTGCTAGTAGGAGAATCTCTGCGGAGGGTGAAGAAGATATCCCACTTTCCTATTAGTTTGTTTTTATACTAGGCTACTCTGCTACTCAGTAGGTGCATTTAATATTTAGAGCTATACTGTGATGTACATGTACTAATAACTATAGTAATATTATTTTCGACACTGTGGGTGAATGAATGATTAACAACACTCAATGTTTACTCTAGAACAATTATTACTGGTTCAACATGGTACCTAAGCTCATACAATCAACTCGCACTGTAGACGGTATGCTCTATTCAAAAGTACTATTTGAGGTAATTCTGGTAGGTCGCCAAGAAACAGCAAACTACAAATCAACTGATGTGCATAGTAGTAACACACCCTCCCACAATGTTATACTTTACTTGAGTCAAGCCACAAATATTTCCTTTGTCTGGAGTTTGTCTAAGAATTGTTACTACGCGGCTTAATAAGACACATCAACTAGTAAAGGTGGAGAGATGGGACTTTATGGTAAAAAGACACACAGACTAATAAAAGAAGAGAGAGGGAAATTGTGGGTGATGAATTACAACACAATGGCCCATAAAGATGAAATAGATGTACATGTAGCCCATGTACATTTGTAGCCTTGTCATGTTAATTGATAAATGTTTAAATTATACTTTAATATAGCATTTAAATCCTGAAAACAGACACGAAGAAATATTTAGCTATTATATAATGGTACTGGTTATAAGATGTACATGTAAGGCAGGTTTATTTTTCTATAATCGATGCCTTTGTTTGACATGTCTGGCCGACCCAGTCTATAAGGTCATTAATTACAACAAATGTCAAAGTGTCCTGGACTATATGATAATCTCGGATCATTTTATATTCTCTTTCCAATAGTATGTTTATACAAGTATCATTATTCATCATCCACGGTTTCATAAGCTGATTACACTATTTGCCTATATACCGTTTTTTTTGTAGGACTTCGAATTTTGTGTAATGATTTGGATTGTTCGTACTTGGTTTTATTTTTTTTTCTATTACCCAGATGTATTTCATGGACACCAACTCTGATTTTTACTCCACTACCTGGCTAATGCATATTGCATATGTACAAATGCCATGTAGTGCCATTCTTATTTATAAGAGTGTACATGTATGTCAGTCCCAAATGAAATGAAATAGGGTTAAATGTCCTACTGTTCAGATCTGCCATAAAGAGTTCTGTGATGGAAATCTTGCCAGAACACCTACACTACGGTCTTCTCTTATATCCAATTCCAACTGTCATGGAATATTTTACATCTCTGCCAATGTGTACACAGAACCTTTTTTTTTGTCCCATCTGAATAATTAGACAGCCATCCTTGTCAGGCCCTACGACGTGCATTACTGACAAGGGGAACTATGCCCGAAAATCTTGATGAACTTTCTCTGCCAATGTAGACTAGTGAGTCAGCATCTTACCAGCTTGGCCACTGTGAGCCCTGTATGGCAGTCCCAGGTTTGTAAAGAGTTTATGCTTGTTCCCTCTATTCCAGTCTCTGATTTGCAAAGGGTCTGTTCGCTATTCAAGTCTCTGATCTCTGATTTATAAAGAGTCTATGCCAGTCCCCTCTATCCCAACCTCTGATTTATAATATTAATAGGGCATAGTCTCTTATAACGAAATGCCAATTCCGCGATTTGTAAAAGAACAAATGCCATATAATTATTTTCCTTCAATGCGCAATGTTTTGGCCGTGCTTCTTGTTTAAAACCAAGTCTGGTTCTGGCTGCTATAATTGAGTATACATCAGACAGTTAGGCAATTCATTTCACTTTTCATTCCTGATACAAGCTGTTGGCATTCCTCCAGGTTTTACTATCTCCAGTTTCTATGTTTTATATACAGACTGCATCCGTGATGATGGAAGACATTGATAACTCTCTTTAGGCTGATTATCTAAACCCATTGATTTATTTTATTTTCAACACCAAATGTGGTCCAATGAATACAGATCAAGAAAATGCAAAATATACAGATTTAAGAAGACTTTTAAACTGAATTTATTTTAAGACGTTCAATAGGAAAATTCTTAAGCAAGAATCTTGAAAGATAGCATTTGATTTTTGACAAACACCCATGTGATCTTTTCATTCATGTAAGATCTCCTTTTCTCTTGTATTTTTTAGTTTGACAATTTCTGGACAAATTTAGGTCAAAAATTCAACAAATTTCATTCACAACTTCCAAGAACAATTTCTTCTGCTAGCTTCTATTTTTTTCATTTCTCACAAAAGGTAACTTTGATTGTCCTCTGTCCTCTTTAAAATAAAATTTAAACACAACATTCCTTATAGACAGACTGTGTAACCGATTGAGGAAAATACAAATATTTAAAGTCAAACATAGAATGAAATGGTTAACACATACAAAGTTCAACTAACATATTTCCCTACTGTGCTTCAACTGTTTTAGCACCCATGTTTGAACTGCTTTTAAACAATGACAACAGTTAATAAAACCTAAAGGTTACATTATGTGTTCATTACATTATATCTGCCAATCATCATTTGAGGATTTTAAACCCCTTGCAATCTACAATATTGTGCAAGTTGAATCTCTAAAAGGAATTTAAGCACCAAAATGATTCATTTTTGTTGTGTACATGCATATACATGTATTAAGTTAATTAAGATATGATGAAGGCAAATTATATAAAGATATTAGAGCAAATCGATGCAGAAGTGTTCTAAGAACAAGCTTGAGAAAGTTCATGTCAAAGAGCGTCACCCTAAAAAAGAAAAAGAAGAACAATAAAAAATCAGGTAGTTGTTAGCAACCATTTCCTGGTCCACAAATGAAATGAATCTCTGTTGATCTGCTACTTTAACCCTATGAGCAGTTGTAAGCAACCATTTCCTTGTCCACAAATGAAATCATCTGCTACTTTAACCCTTTTTAAAAAATACCAACATTTTTAAAACCTTTTCATGTAGATTAAGAACATTCAACACATTGTATAAAGAGGAAAATCTAGGCGCATATTTCTCCTGTCTTCAAATGTCAGTCATAAAAGTACAGCTGATGTACTAGGCTCTACATCCTTGTAGACCTTCTTTCTAACATACATGTTCATGTACACAATTAACAGCAGTCATCAGACTTCTTTACTTCTCTTTAAATGTCCTTACGTATCAATTTTAAGGACGTAGAAAACAATTTATCCAGTCTTGTGTATAAACTTCAATAAACATAGGTTGCCAGGCAACGAAACATACGCCCACAGCAGCTAAATCGTCCGGGCAGTCAACAAGAGTTGTCGCATATTTTACTTTTTTCGGTAATGAAACATTTATAATACACTAAAATCTGATTAAAAGTAACTACTCATTATGTAATTATCAGAAAATCATTGGAATTTGTTTGGCTTTGATAAAGTTCTCCTCCATGCTGTTCAAGTTATCTAAATTCATTGAAACTTAATATACTTGTTCGTCTCATGACCTTCAACAATTTATATAAATTTAAAGTCAATCGGTTATTAACTTTAGCCTCTAGAGCGTCCACAAAATTTTGAAAGTGATCAAGGGCCATAACTCAGTCAGTAATTATCTGAAATTGCTGAAAATCAATAGGCTTCTTCGTCTCATGACCTTAAACACTGTGTATAAATTTAAAGTCAATCGGTTATTAACTTTAGCCTCTAGAGCGTCCACAAGATTTTTATAAGCGATAAAGGGCCATAACTCTGACAGTAATTATCAGAAATTGCAGAAAATCAATAGGCTTCTTCATTTAATGACCTTTAACACTGTGTATAAATTTAAAGTCAATCGGTTATTAACTTTAGCCTCTAGAGCGTCCACAAGATTTTTATAAGCGATAAAGGGCCATAACTCTGACAGTAATTATCGGAAATCGATGAATATCAAAAGGCTCCTTCGCCTCATGACCTTAAACACTGTGTATAAATTTAAAGTCAATCGGTTATTAACTTTAGCCTCTAGAGCGTCCACAAGATTTTTTGAAGTGATCAAGGGCCATAACTCTGACAATTATTATCGGAAATTGCTGAAAATCAATAGGCTTCTTCATTTTATGACCTTAAACACTGTGTATAAATTTAAAGTCAATCGGTTATTAACTTTAGCCTCTAGAGCGTCCACAAGATTTTTTGAAGTGATCAAGGGCCATAACTCTGACAGTTATTATCGGAAATTGCTGAAAATCAATAGGCTTCTTCGTCTCATGACCTTAAACACTATGTATAAATCTCAAGTCAATCGGATATTAACTTTAGCCTCTAGAGCGTCCACAAGATTTTTTGAAGTGTTCAAGGGCCATAACTCTGACAGTTATTATCGGAAATCGCTGAAAATCAATAGGCTTCTTCGTCTCATGGCCTTTAACACTATGTATAAATCTAAAGTCAATCGGATATTAATTTTGGCCTCTAGAGCGTCCACAAGATTTTTCAATCGGATATTAATTTTGGCCTCTAGAGCGTCCACAAGATTTTTTTAAGGGATCAAGGGCCATAACTCTGACAGTTATTATCGGAAATCGCTGAAAATCAATAGGCTTCTTCGTCTCATGGCCTTAAACACTATGTATAAATCTAAAGTCAATCGGATATTAATTTTGGCCTCTAGAGCGTCTACAAGATTTTTTTAAGTGATCAAGGGCCATAACTCTGACAGTTATTATCGGAAATCGCTGAAAATCAATAGGCTTCTTCGTCTCATGACCTTAAACACTGTGTATAAATTTAAAGTCAATCGAATATTAACTTTAGCCTCTAGAGCGTCCACAAGATTTTTTGAAGTGATCAAGGGCCATAACTCTGACAGTTATTATCGGGAATTGCTGAAAATCAATAGGCTTCTTCTTCTCATGACCTTAAACACTATGTATAAATCTAAAGTCAATCGGATATTAACTTTAGCCTCTAGAGCGTCCACAAGATTTTTTGAAGTGTTCAAGGGCCATAACTCTGACAGTTATTATCGGAAATCGCTGAAAATCAATAGGCTTCTTCGTCTCATGGCCTTTAACACTATGTATAAATCTAAAGTCAATCGGATATTAATTTTGGCCTCTAGAGCGTCCACAAGATTTTTTTAAGTGATCAAGGGCCATAACTCTGACAGTTATTATCGGAAATCGCTGAAAATCAATAGGCTTCTTCGTCTCATGACCTTAAACACTGTGTATAAATTTAAAGTCAATCGAATTTTAACTTTGGCCTCTAGAGCGTCCACAAGCAATTGTGGACGCCGGACCGACGGACGGACGGGGGCGACGGCAATATACGACCACATTTCAATGTGGGCGTATAAAAAATGCAGCATATTTTTATTTCCTAAGCTTTAAAAAACACAAAATCTAAGTCAAACTTGTTACCATAGAAATATACAACACAACTCCTATACCAGATCAATGTGTGTACAAAATTTCATAAAGATATCTTGACCAGGACAATGAATGGTTAACATAGGGTAAGAAAAAAAAAAGTTAGTTAAATGAACTGCCAGAAGTAAGAGTTGTAAAAATATTGAGTCTGTTGACCTCATCTTTGTTGGAACTGATGATTTTCACCCAGTTTTTAGAAGCTGAACAAATTAACAAACTTGAAAAAGCATATATTTAGTGGGTTTCTTGAAACAATTAAAAGACCATCTGATCATTTCAAGAAATTACTTTGAACCAAATGAACATAAATAAATTCTTTCAATTTCATCAGCTGGTACTTTATGACTTCACAAATGTGATTCAGTCAATTCCCACCTTAATCTAGGACTAAAATCACTGGTAAATATTTCATGAATGGTTGTAAAGAGAGCAATAAAAACAACCTGTATACTAACAATCATAGGAGAAAGAGAGTCTAACCTCCACTCAACACAAACTATGTAATTTCCGGACTAATAAATGGTTGAATTTTCTAGCATGGAGGACATGGAGAAAACCCACGACCATCTTTTTTTTTCATGTACAAGTTTGGAATCCCTTTGTACATATTACAGGACTATTGAGGACCTCATTAAACTGGCGTGCATACATGTATTACAGAATCCTTTGCAGATAGAATACAATGAGTAGGCAACAACAAAGCTGTCTGGGGAAAAATTACCCCAATTAGCACTAAGGGGGCTGCTGCAGAACAGTAAGACGTTAAAACCAATTTCATTTCTTTGAGAGTAAATCTGAGATCTACTTCTATTCCCATGTTTCTGTAATCCAGGAAACAAGAGAGATGTGAAGTAACGGCATAATACTCTTGTTATCACAAATAACAGAGTAACAATGCTTCTATTTGTCTAACAAGTGGACATCTTTACCGAGTCTGTTTGGACTGCCCTCACCAGTATTAAATGTATAGGAAAATACATAATAAGGTTTCAGATTGATCAATAGAAAACTGTGACACTGTCAATAGTTAATGAATTATGGGAGGATAAGTTCAACATTAGGTTTATTCATTTATTGTTGCATGAAGAAAGGACGATCTGTCCCATCGTTATAATCTAGTCACCTCCGTACTTGTAAACTAGCCAACCTTCTCAATTTAGAAAATATTGGAGTAGGTCTATAATGATTACGTGCAGTTGATGATCTTTCATGTAGATAAAAGTTCACTTTCAAAAGGATATATAATTTGAAGTCACTTGTACATGCATAGAGTTAGAAAAATTCATTTGATCACAGGAAATCAAAATCTATAAGGGTGAATTAAAGGCTCAATCAACTTAGAAATACCTTTCAAACTATAATGTTGCGAAAGTTATTATGTATTAGAAATATCTGTTCAAAAATGGTTCTATTCTGTTTAGTATTTTCCGAGTTATGATACACTGACATTAACAATAAAAAGTTAAATATTTCAAACAGTCCAGACTCCATGAATGATGTTAGTGTAAATGGTAAAAGTGAATAATAGTGGGAGGCACCTATTTATATCCTATATTATTGTAGCTAGACTTGATATAAATTGTTTACATTCCATCCTCCATGCTATGTTTTTATTTAAAGGCCATATGTTTTAACATGTATCCTACCGCCATTTCATGTCTTAATATTTTTCAGAGAGATAGAGAAACCCGATTTAATGTCCACTTAATACAAATTTAAAATATTCGCTTTGGCAGTGAGAGGAAACAGAGGGGACCCTGAGAATACTCATGAGGTTAGGTAGGCAATCCTACTTCTGGGGATCATAACTATGCTATTTGAATTAATGACAGACCACTGACCGTCTCCCCAATAGATAAGCATGCAGCTTGAATAAATTAAAAATCAAAAAGAAGATATTTCGGAAGACAAGTATAAGATTTCTTCTGTGGTTATACTACTGTACTTCTGATCTGTATAGACTATGGAGTAAAAGAGACTTATCCAAATTTGAACAATAATTTGATAGTATGGTATCTACATGCACATGTATGTCCTTCTTTGAGTGGTATTTAGTAATTGAACAGTAACATACTAACATTATTTATGGAATAACAATTACTGGTAATATGCAACATTTCGTTGATGATTCCCTCAACAGTTAGCCTTATTTTGCTGTACCTTTGAACAACTTTGCAAACATAACGTGTTAGCCCTGCAGCCTTGATATTGAAGCCATGAAGTACATGTACAGCTGGATGTGGTAACGGTCATTAACATATAGGTTACAGACATGTTCTGATATAATTCCTATTTTCCTCGATATTGATTATATTATCACAATCTTATTACATTACAGACCAAAAATAGAATAACACTTTATTATCCTTTAACATATTCACCATATAGAGGTAGCTATTCTTGCTACATGTATATAATAGATAATGTAAAATGAATAACTTGAAAATTTCATTCAAGCGAGCAAAGATATTAGTCTTTAAAGGTTTGACAAGTCGTTTGCAATAATTGTAACTATTGTACTGGTTGTTTGAAGCTCAGGCTTTCTCCTCGATTTTTTAATTGCATGCAAATCAAAATATGGCTGAACTGTTCTAATCTATTTAATATCGGAAAAATCTGATAACATCTAGAGTTGATTATGGCCTGGATCAGTTAATTAATGTCTAATTAATAATTTAGTAAACATTTCAGGACTAAAGAAAGGTCTGCATACTGTGTGTTTAACATACCAAAAGTGTACTTGTAATACATGTATGCTCGTTTTACATATTATGAAAAGATATTTGGCACCATTAGTCTGCATACCCAGCCTATTTTGGGGTACATTCTCCTTTCCAACAAATGTATACTGTACCTACATGCATCTTCAAATGAAACAAGATATTTACATACCAGTACTGTTTTCATAACAGCAATTTGTTCATACTGAAAATGTATTTGGCACCCCAAGTGTAATAGAGCTATTAATCACTCATAACCATCACTTTTTTTATCAAGAAGACAGATTGGTAACTAGTATTAAAGTAGTAATGTTAATTGTAAATGATAAGGACTATAGATGGTAGTACTGGTAGAATATGGCTGACTACTGTAGAGATGGGTTGTTTTTTTTATCAGAAACACCCATAGATCAAATAACCTAACTGGTGTGTGGCAAGATAAAACTTGAAACATCAGTAACAGTAACAACACATATATATACAAAATCATACTTTAAGAGACAACAAATCAAAATCATACTTGAAAAGACTTGGATCAAAATAGTTTATATTGAATTTTGTTTGACTTATCCCTTTTAAACTTCAAAAATATTTTTAACTGGATCTAAGCCTGAAATCAGGATAATCCCAAAAAATGTTTCTAAAGGCTTGAGTTTTCTTTTGAAAGCTAGATACATGTACATTAATCTTAAGTTTGTGGAATTTGTGTCATAATATTTCATGTACATGTAGTAAATGGCATTTTTAGTTTACATCTGAACCTTTAATGATTTAATGTGTCTATAAATATTTAGTCTACTTGCTTTCTATTTATTTCTTTTATCATCATATGATCAAACGACAAGAACATATTTTATCGTTTTACCTCCAATAATTTTTACTACTGTATGACAGGCCATTCAAAATTGTATATACATATATAATGTACATGCACCGGTATCTATGGTTAATTGGAACCCAGAGAAAAAAAGTCTGTTTATAAGCTATTGGTGTAAAGATCCCTCAGCAGTTAGAAATCGATTTGTCAATCTATTACATAACCAAAATATTGAACTCAATTATAAATCATTTTCCTGCATCTAAGCTAATAGTGACCAGAACATAATGGCATGTTGGAATCCCTTGGCAGTAGTTGGTAGTCAGTTAACAGTAGATGAACTTGTGAAAGTGTCATGCTAGCACATGCAACTATCAAAATAACTAGATTACTGAACTGCATTATATCCCATTTCCCTGTACTGCATTTCAGCTAACAACTTTTTTGTGACCACAGACAATACAACAATACCAGTGAGAGTGGAAGCCTGCATCATGTATAATATTACAGTATTTCAACAGATTAGATAGTTTATAGAATTTCTAGATCTCCCTGCCAAAAGGGAGGTATCAATGTCACTTGTTAATCTTTACATCAGTTTTCAGATGTGAAGAAACTTAATATAACTGATCTGATTTCATATAAAAATTGTTTTGGTCTGAAAGGTCAATCTTTCTTGAATGAAGCTACAGAAAGCCAATGAAAAAACCTTTTGGTATAAATAACTGAGCAATTCATTACTGGTACTTGATATTATCTCCTTCAACTCTATTGCTACATATTTTCTGCATATGTTTTCTTCGATTGACTAAACCGTTGGAATAAAAGACTGTTACCATGTTAACAGTACTACTTGTAAAGGAGTTAAACTAATGAAATCATTAAGACCATTTATAGAAAATTGCTAATTGTTGGTTTCTTAATTAGGATTGCACATGTACATGTAGCTACTGGAGATAAACAAATACAACTCATGTCCAGAACAACCCTGTGAAAGAACAGCTTATTTAGGTCAAAAACAATCAGTCTACAAGAAGAGACTGAAAGTGGAGACTAGACACTGTATATGATTCATAACCACAGGATAAAAATACAGTTTATTGGAAAAGCATTAACAGCCATATTCCTGGTCTAGCCAGCATTTACCTACAAGTGGATAGTATGTACTGTCAACCCTAGTACCTAGTTCATTGTGAATTAGTCCAGCATATTACATGTATATGAACTGCCAATGTCAGAGGACCTCATGTTCATCTAAAAATCCAGAAACACATCCTTTAAATAATAAAAAAAATCCTCTTTTTTAGGTACCGGGTAAGTTCACATAGCCTACTTTTGTATCATCGCAACCTTCTTACACCTAAAGTATACAGTACTAAATAATATATAGCATGTACTGATGGTAAGACTTATACATGGCCAATTAATAATTATTTCATTCTACAAGTAGATTAAAAGGAAGGAAGAAATAGCTGGTTTACATCCCCATCACTGATACCAGTCATCAAATTGGAGTAGTGTGTGAATCATATATTTGTTATATTGGCAATTTCTGGTCTCCATAAACCAAATTTACACAAGGTGTCAAGAGGCTGTATAGTGGCTTCCATCAATATTACTATAAACAGGACTGTACACTGTTTACTATATAGCATTTATAGGCTACATTGATATCAATACATAAAATACAATGTACCGGTACTACTCTCACCATGAATATTTAATCAAACCAATACAGATGTACATGTAGGTCTATCTGGAATTCTGATATAAATGTTCCTGTCATCAATGGTTTGAAAACAATTGATCAGTTTAACTTTAAACGGAAACAGTTTGATTCCAACCAATAACTATACACTTGAGCATCTTCACAATGAAGAGAATTCGTTATATTCACCTTTTTGCAAAACATGGGGCTAATAGTGTGCCCATTGCAACCACACAAACCAATCCCCCACATCCCCAATCAGAAAACAAAATAGTTTGTGTTTCCATTCCCATAAAGGATAGTCTTAATTAAATGTACATGTATGTTAGCTTTATGCTGTGTTTAGAAATGTAGAGGAGTTTAACCTCAACTACAAATTTCACATTGTTTATATTATATAACACTGGAAGACCTGAAACTTTTTCTGAGCTCTTGAAATGTAGTGTCGGTCACCCAGAGCCCCCTAGTCTTCAACGTACGGAGGGTCTGGGTCGGTTCTCAATTTGTGACGAAAATTTACTGGATAATCTACTCCATAAAAAACCAAACTCCCGGTTACGCATGAGCAATGGAACCTTTTGGCTAAAGTCTCGGTAAGTGATAGATATTGCGAAGTCGGGCCGATTTTGCTAGATTCTATTGGCTAAAGCCTTGGTACGTGATAGATACATGTAATACGATGCCGGGCCAATTTTGCTAGATTCTATAGGGCAAGACAGAAATATATCCCACAATTCGCTTGGCACATCTATTATTAGAAACAGCATGAATCGCGATGAAGAATTAAGAAGATTGTAAGTAGCCGTACGTCTGATTCATGACAAGAGAAAATTACCATTTCAATTAAAACCTTTACAAACAAAATTGTAGAGAGTGTCATTGTTGACAAGCGGGATGTTTTGATAGAATCAGTACGTGGTAACTTAAAAGACTGGATAATCCAGACAATGACCGACTTTCCGTCAAATTTTGAGGACCCATCCAGACTAATATTCGTAGAATATTTGTTTGGATGATAGAGACTACTTGAAATGATGCTATCTTGCTCCACCATAAAACAACTTTCTCCTTGTAGATATAAGCAGTGATGAATAATAGAGATATTCCAACTTTAATTAGTCTAAGCTGAACACTTAATTAAACCCAGTAAGAGTTACCTAACTTTGATTGTATCAAGGTGGTAGTCATTAATACTGTGTTTGATATGTAGAAACAGACATAACAACTGTTTATGATACTACTGGAGATACTCTGCCTATCATTACAAGGTTGACCTTACATGAACTATTCTCAAGTCAAATACATAACCCCAAGTACAGGGAAATTGACTGAACCTAATCTGGGGAACTGTATTTTACATGGGTTCAGTGTGTTCCCCAAATTCAGAGGAGTTAATATTGTTTAATGATGGAAATGGAATGAGGATTACAGTCCTGTATACATATAAGGAAAATTGTTGTTTTGAATTTCAACAGCCGAAGCATATTCAATTTTATATGTAGTGACAATTAAATGGGATCTTTGTGTTTCGTACACTTTCCTTGCCAACCCTGTAATGTGATCCTTTGCATTCTGGTTCAGAGTCAAAGCAAAGGTGCACATACAAAAATGTTGACTTATTCAACTGAATGTTCACTTGTAATGAATATGTCATTTCAGAACTAATATTAACAAGCTTGTCTGAAGGGACAAACAGGAATAGATCAGAGACTCTGTTGTATGCTATCCAAAAGTCTATCAGGCTTGATCAAAATTCCACACCCTGTGTTGTTCAGCACACAAAATTGGAGCTAATTATTCATTCTTTATAAACTCCCTTATAAGTTTTCTTGTTGTTAATTTTATAACCAGAAAAAATCAGACTTAATTGTATGCTAACCAACAGCCTATCAGGTAGTCTAATATAAGTTTTCTTGTAGTTAATTTTGTAAAAAAAATAAATATTATCTCGTCATTTTGTTTTATCAAAATAGATTCCATGACATAAAATATCTACTGGTACTTCTGGCACAAAAATAATCCTCAGACATCAACCTTCATCCAAACATAAACTGACATTTTCTACTTATATTATTGTAAGTAAATCACACAAATCTCCTGATGTGCATAGCATCAACATCTACACAGCATTATTTCTGTATTTTTTAGCATTCTGTATTTGTTTCTATGGAAACCCAGTCATTCATAGTGAAGAGAACAGATGTTTGCATGATGTAGAAGGCAGGCACAGAGAAAAAGAAAAGACAAGCAGTAGTGAGTCTACCAGCTGGTTAGTGCATGTAGTTAGCCTGCTGTTAATCTTTGATTGTTCATCAGCAATAATAATAATAGAAGAAACAGGTACTTACATAGTACTCTGCTACATCAAATGTTTAATGTACTTAGATGCCACAATTATCTTATTCATTGTAAATGCAATGAAATGGGTTTAAAAGTTACATCGACTGGGCCACTAATAAAGACAGACATACAAAATGCAGCGTGCTATGAGGGAAATTTGCCCAGACAGCAGCACTATGACCAAGTCTTATATCGCCAAGGGTTCATTTAGAACTTTCTTTGACAAGACAGCGAGCAAACCTGAGGCCTTAAGGTTAGCGAGCCAGTGTCTTACTCACTGAGACACAGCAGATTTGGGCTTTTCATTGTAATATGCAGATGTAAATTTAGAAAACAGATCGAACTACAGACCAAAAACTGAGTATGACATCATCACAGCCATCTTGAATTAAACATTTAATAAAAAATTGAAATCCGCAAATCAATGCACAAATGCAAAGTTTTAAGTCAATTATATTTAAATTGGGGGAGCCTTAAGCTTTTCTGAATAACGTCAACTCCCAAGAAGAACAAGATGAAAAGCACTTGAGTCCAGGCCCTACTAAATATTATATCCGAGACTATTATTTTACAACAGACTGGTCTCTGGTTGGAAAATTGTTGGTGGAATATTTAGGTGTTTATCTATATCATTTAATTTCATTTAAATAATTATTTAATAAATTACTTTTTCACACGGGTGGCGTTCTATTTATAGATTTTTGGGGGATGGTGAATACAAATACATGTACAAGTATAACATTAACCTTAGGTCATCCACAAATCTAAGTTAATACAAACCTTAAAACATGTCGAAAATTTAAAACCCTCCCAGAGGATTATTGGGCTTAAAACTGGAAACTCTAAGGCTAAGGTCATGGTTGTCGAACTTTGGAACTTAACTTATTAACTTGAACACTGTTGGTACATGTACATTAATTGGAATCTGGCCTTCTATCAGAAAAATCTCTGCTATGTTAATAGACAATAAACAGCAGACCTCATGGTTGGTTAGGGAAAACTGATTAATGAAATATTATAAATAGAAAAAAATACAGAAACTTGGAATAATTTTTAATAGTCATTTCATTTCAAGAGCCAACTTTGAATGAGTTGAACAATTTTCAACTATTCTCAAATATTGATAGAGAACAACATTTTTTAAATACTATTTTATATCAATAATTTTCAATTTTCTAAATATTGCATGATGATGAACATACATGTACATGTATATGAACATGAACCCAGGAGTTTTATATTATAATCACTTGAATTGTACATGTACATCTTTAGTTTAAAATTTAAAATTTAGTTTAAAGGATTGAACAACTGACGACCTATCTTTCCCGTATATATCTTTATGTTCCAATAGATGTAGATGTAAGCTTGTTTAGCTGCCATTTTACTATTCATGTAAGGTTCTTTATGCAATGGAGTTCCTTTCTTTTTTTTCTTCAACTACAATAGCTTCATCTACCTAATGAATCAGTTTTACTCAGGCAGCTTCAAATTTCACAAAATTGCAAAATCGAGGTTTCATAGTCATTTTTTTTTTACCTTTATAATTTTACCTGTGGAGGAGATGTTAATGATGCCCAGCTGTTTAACTTTGACTGCAATATGATCTGAATGCTGGCAATCTTCACTTTGCAGCTTGTAAAACTTATATTGTACATGTAGTTAAACAGATTTAGACTAGTAAAATTCTACATTATATTACCAGGTAAAATAAAATAGGGTCTAAAATCTTATATTTCTGTTCGAATTGCCTAATAAAAATGGGTATACACCATGCAGTGTGCATGTTAAATTTTGCCCATCAGCAGTAGTGCTACAACGTACTTCTAATTTTCAACTGTTAGGGGATACATGTATTTAATGTACTCCCAAAGGGATCTCAATTTTTCATTCACCAAACCCCCTTGGCCCCAAGGTATTACAAAATGTCTGATACCCTAAACCAATAGTGAATTGTCATTATGCTTAGCCCTTTCCTTGGATCATAATCCAGGACTAAAGCTTTAACTGGGTCCTATTTGTTATGACCAGTAATGAAAAGGGTAATACAGTTTTAACAAGTAGATCTGTATTTAAATCAGATTGAGAAAACATCTGGACAAAGGATAAACTTTTTATGCAGACAATAAAATGCTCAGGTAGCCATTAAAGTCAAATTATGCTTTCAACTCAACTTATTCATCAACTATATTACTAACTCCGCAAATAGAGTAAGCATTTAGAAGAAGCACATAAAAAAAAACACCTAGATACTTCAGACAGAAAAAATTGAACATCTGGTTTGAAGATATACAATAAGAAAGATACATGTATCCACAAAAAAAAAGTACATAACCTTTAATAAAGTTGTGTCATGTTTTCAACTATTATGACTATGAGTAATTTGTTTGAAGAGGGCATCATAACATTCTATAATCATCATAACATAAATATTCCACATTCATGTTACATGACCCTGGTCCAACCTCAAAAACCTCATTACATCAAAAGCAATTTGGTCACGAATTCAATTCTCTCTATGAACCACTATACAATATTGAAGTCTACCCAGTAATGAGCTAAGCCGGGAAATATATTACCAATGACCTGTCAGTACATTTTACTTTTTATTTTCTAGACAACTTTATTAACCATTTCTCTAATTAGCTGTATATTTTAAGAAGTGGGTATCATGCATGGATAAGAGACTATGGATCTTTTATGTGCACACCAATTGGATTAAACATCCCATGTTTGAACCAACTGGGCTTATGAAGACGTGTGAATACTACTTCATGTACATGTACCTGTGTACATGCTACACAAATCATTTTTGTGTCCTGTATAATCCAATAAAAGTGAAGTCTGGTTTTCTTTAGCGCTGCCCAATAGGAGCAGATCAGTAGGGTGATGAACTGTTTGCACTGAACAATGGATGTTTGCACAGAACAATGGATGTCACAGAATAACACAATACACAATAATATTTAAGCATCAAAACTAAGACATTACTATTTATAAATATATGTATTTTAAAAACTAAGACATTACTATTTATAAATATATGTATTTTAAAAACAGACAAACACATTCCAGTGGCATTATCAGCTGGAAAGGTGGGGGCTAGGTGATTCATGTTTTTTGGAACCTGAACCTGAATCCCTACAGGATCTCCCTCTATATATCATAATATCCAAGGGATGAAAGGGGACAATCATCACTGCCCCCCTATATAAGCGTGTATGTTCTTTCAACAAAGCATAGGTGTATAGAATCACTTTATATACAGATATCATTTATTCACAGTCCCACATTTAAAAGACAAGTGTACAGATGTACATGTATATTTCATATATTCATTAGCCCAGTGGGTGTAGAAAAGTACGACAACAAACTACATTTCATTTAATATCTTCTAGCACTCTGAACAGTGAAGATGGCATTATATATGTATTTGTATGAATGTTTTGTAATAAATAAATACAGATTTGTTCATGTTATACCTGTACAATGTCCAATATTTTAACTCGTATTGTTGTAGTGGTTTTACATAGGATGACTCATTCAATCCACATGTTTTTATTAAACCTGGCAAAAGGTTGACAGCCGACCTCCAAGCTAAACACATTTAAAAAGAAACACTTACAATGATTGTATGATATATAATATATACCAGACACCTACTTGGTGCATGCAGAGTTATTTTTTTCATATTCTGAAGTCAAACATGTTGGACAGCGAATATAACATTGATAACTTTAACTTGTCTTAGTTTTTATGTTAAATAATATTATGGTGAAGAATATTACTTTGGAAATTTAAGATTTTATTGTTAAATTATATGGTTTACATGTACGTAATAAAATGTAGGGTCCATTCTTCATGTACATCTTTAATGTTACATGTATCAATGCTGGGGTAGTAGTGATAAAACAGTGATGATCTACAAAGTGTTATTTTACTGAGCAAAAAACATGACACCTACAACAGTACATGTACTAGTAAATAATTTGTTTTGGCTGTCTGGACTTTCCAAATACAAAATGGAGTTTTTCAACGTTCTACTCTCCATGTACATGTATGCATGTGACATGCAGTGTGTCTTTGGGAATCTTTATCAGCACGCCAACATACACACAGAACCTGAACGACTACATGTAGATGCTCTCCGGTCTTCACCACTGACAAGGGGAGGGGGGAAATATGCTAAAAAAAAATTATGACAACTTTTCTAGCCAACACCACAATTCAACCAGGTACCACCAGTTTAGCGAATCAGCATTTTTTCCGCCATGGTGCCCTTTTTCCAATACAAGAGAAGTGGTATCAGGTGTTCTAGATATAGTAAGCATAACTGGTATCTAGTTATCCCTAATGTTACTGCTTGTATCCGGGAGTACATGTACATATTATGGCTGCAATTCATTTTATTGGTATACATCACCATTTCCCATAAAATGATGACTGTATTTCACTTTATATAGCAACATCTCCATAAAATTTATACCTACAACAATAATATGACTATTTTACTTGATATCATATACATCTCGTATAATTTATGTAAAATTGAAGACAACTTGATGATTAATGGCTTACGACTGACAGCCCAGGGTGGCTTTTACAACAGATGTACATGTATGTAGGTAAAACCGTTTACATACAGTTCATAATATACAGTACATGTATACAGTTACAAATTCGCATGCATTCTAAAACTGTGCAAAAGTGAGAGATGAGAAATTTAACATCCACTCAACAAAAGGTAGACTTGCACGTCTTTAACAATAGATATGGAACCAACAAGGTTGGAAATGCGACCCTACTCCTTGTCATGTACAAGTGGGGAATCTATGCCATGACACTTGATTCAATGACAGCATTTGGCCACCCAACCCTCACTGCCCAGCGTAAAAGGGAGGTAGAAACAAAGTATGGCATTTTGATACACAAGGTAGCCAAATTGTTATAACATCATAATAAGCTACATGTATTTCTATGACATGCTTTTATACAAATATTAGTATAACATCTTGAAAGTGCATACATGTACAACAATGGCAGTCACATAATTTCAGTCTTCAGTTTCAGAAATTAAAAAACATAATACTGTTTTTGACATATAATATGCTTTTCACTAGAGGGTTTTTCATTATATATTCATTGTAAAATGAAATTGAAACCCTACAGACAAAACATAATCGAATACCTAAACATCCACGAAGAGAGAAAAATGATCTTATTTTTCATTCAATGGGAATTTTAAGGTCCAAAGTCTTGTCCTAAAGCAGTATATTTTGATAAATCTCCAGAGACCTGACCAACCACTCTTACTACCATACCGGTACATATGATACCTATAATTATTTTGTTCAACAAAGTCTGAAATTGCAGTTGATATTGTTGATAGTCATGTACTTTCCTTTAAAATTCATAAAATAAACATACTGACATAATCATAAAGCAATGTGAAATGTACAATCTGAAGTAAATGAAAGAAACTATTGTGAGTTTCAGGTCAATTAAGACGGAGGTTTTCTGCGGACAAGTGTTTTTACTAGACTAGGTTAGTAGGTACAAATGTCAGCTAATGTAAATATGGACAAGTATATTTTATATATCAAGATCTTAAATTATTAGGTGTAATTATGTCACTCTGTTGGAGGACTTTAGGACTATGTCACTTCACTGGTATTTGTTAAGGCCAGCTCAATTTTTGTCAAGGTCGATGAGATGTAAATGAGGTTAGGAAACATTAGTGTTTGTGAGATTGAAGGTTAGGGTTAGGGTAAGCATTGGGGTTAGGTCCAGGGTTATGGTTGAGATTAGAGCTAGCCCTGTTTACATCTTGTGACCTTTGACTAAACTTGAAGTTGGCCTTATCAAATAGATCTAACCACTGGTCTACAGACATTATACATGGTTATTAGCACTTACCCAGGCGGCAAGTCTGGAAATTAGCCAGTACAGATGTCAGGCACAAATCCAGGCTGTGTCAGACACAATCACTCTGGTGTCTGTCATTTTGTTTAGCAGAGGTTTTTCATGTGACTTTTACAAAATCTATATATCTAATTTGTGGCTGGTTGTACAATGTACATGTACAGTACCTGTAAATCCAGTATAATTGTCATAGAATGAGCCGGATATGTACATGTATCTAGTTTCAGCCCTAGGTACTCAAAACATATATCTTTTGAACGGTTGCATCAGTGTCTCACACATCTGATTGCCAACAAGATAATTAAAAGTAAGGTTCTCTCTAATATGCACAAAGATATGGTATGTAAATTTTATTGTTATGATTATACGTGTAAGACATTTGTACAAAAATGTAAACTTGAAATTGTTTGAAATCATTTGAAGATAATTTTGGCACAGCCAATCTCTCATACCTAATAAAACTCTTTTTGCAAAAAAAATCGAGTGCACATTATTACCTTTGTGCCTTCTTTGCAAAATATGTACATGTACATGTATGCGCATGCACACAGCTACATAGAGGCACCAGTGATTACTAATACAATTTTCACACATCAAATGATAATAATATTGATTTGAACATAAGTGCAATTTAATAATTTAACTCCAAAATGGATATTTAGGGCTTTGTAGCAATGCTACTTGACAATCAAGACTATTTAGGATAAATCGTGTCAAAACTTCATAGTAAGTAATTTGACAAAATTTTTAAATATATTGATTTTTCATTATCTATTTTTAAACTAACATACATGTATATGTAGCCAGAACGGTCATCTCTTTATCTAGATCTGACATGTCAGATGTATTGCTATACAGCTCCAGTGAACCTGCGTTTAAGTAACAATACACATACTTTGTGCATGAAAATGAAATGGGGTTCAACATCCTACTACTGTTCTGACTGGGCTAATAAAGATGGGCATACGCCATACAGTGTGCTAAGAGTTTAATTTTGCCCGGACAGCAACACTATGGTCTACTCTTATATCGAATTCCATCTGTCAAGGGCTCTTTTACATGCATGCCAACCACCATGGATGGACTTTCTCAGCCAGGATCTAACACCCGACCTCCAGGCTAGGAAGCCAGCGTCTTACCCACTTAGCCACCATGATACCACATACCTTAGTGCATGATTTTAAACCAAATAACTGTGTTTAAATGCACTGATGAATAGATTATGGTTGAATGAATTACATTGAATCTTATCCAATCTACGCGTAAAGAATTAATTTGTAGACCGAACAATTCTGCTACAACCATATCGACAATTCTCTCCACACATGTGCCAATGTTTTTAATTTGGCAACAGATCAACTTTCAAATTAATGATGATGATGTCATTAAATCCAATCTGTGGCCTAATCAAATTCTTCTCACAGTTTGATGGCAAACGTCATGAACATCCTGTTCATTAATCTTTGAAGTCCAACTGCATTGTCATCTGCAGGTTGGATTCCTCTTATCATGGCGTAAATTTACTATTTTTGAAAACAAATGATAATCGGCAGCGACATTAATCATGTAAGATGAACACCCCAGTGGCAGAATGACCTTTATGAATCTTATTTTAACATTTGAACCGTCCCACTTCATAGAGTTGTGTTTACCACAGAAACGACATGTATGATGCGATCATAGAGTTGTGTTTACCACAGAAACAACATGTATGATGCGATCGTCTATTTGAGGAATTTTATGAGTTTACTTTAAGATTGAATGTTGAATTTTTGAGGTTTAGGACTGTGTAAGCTTCAGTTCGTGGTGTCTCAAGGTGAAATTCCATAAACCTTGACTTTGACTGTCTCAGTTAAAAATAAATGACAAAAAAGATACCTCCAAAACTAGTAAATATTGCAGTACAGGTAAAACAAGTACGGGTGTATGGTAATTGCAAGAAACAGAAATACACACCAAAACAAAATCTCAGTACAAGATTAAAATGACCGGTTTTTGAAGAGTAATACAGTTCCTAGAACGAAACACTTATCACGACCAAATGTAAACACAACATGGGCTGGCACCACAGGTTTAAAAAATTTACAAAAACAGCTTAGTATTAATTTCTAGTTAAGTTCATGTCTTATCCAATTTTTCAACATGACTAATGTTAGAGATATTCTGTTTTTATAGTGGAAGTCAATGTGACATAGTATGTGTCTGTTCTGTGCTAGAGACGCTAATCTATTTCTCATCTATAATAATTCAATCAATCAACTTACATAACAACATATAAACACAATAATGTACATGTAAGTAAGTGAGCAACTAAACTATTTACAATAACATGTCATAATTCATAGGTCTATTATTATATATACATGTACTTTTATATAAAACTTCCCCAGACAGCCAGGAATGGGCTGTAATAAAAGTTGAACAATTATAAAGTGATCAGTATACAGGTCTGGTTGGTGCATGTGCATTGTCCGCAGTAGCTTGTATTCAGTAGCTTGTATTTGCTTAGAAACAGCAGTTCTCTGATAGTGGACATTAGGTGGTTGGAGACAGAGAAATCAAGTGTAGCGTCCACTTGACACAAAGTCATTTTGGGACTAACATAATACATGTAGGGTTCGATATTGTTAATTAAATTAACTGTGTCTAGGAGGCTGTCGCATTTGGAGAAAACCCACAAGGTTTATAGTATAACAGACCATTATTTTATTATGGGGCACCTTTATTTATGTAATAATATGTACAGTACATGTATGTGGTAACCCCGAATGTGGGTCCTTATCGTCTAAAATATACCTATATAAAATACAGAGTCATAATAACCAATTGTACATGTTTAAAGTCAAATGTGACTCATTTTAAACTTTCAAGGTCATGAATGTGTCACCCATTCCGGAAGGAAGGAACAAAGAACTTACATGTACATAGTCTAAATTGATATTAAAGTCTCCTATAACTTTTTGACTTCATATGATATGTCTACATTTAATTAAAGTCAACCACAACCCAGTTTCTGTATAAATTTGAGCAGATGTCACAATTAGAATAATAGCAAAAGTATAAACATGATAATTCTTGATTTTCAGTCACTACTATACAACATACAAATACTGATGAAAATGTCCTGCATCATACATGTAACTAATAGAAATTTCAAGTTATAATTCAAAATCAACCCTATTTTATCGATACTTAACCCACAGAATCAAGATTTTATCCTGTGAAATCTGAATGTACAACCAGATTCCAAATCTAATGTATGATTGTCTTAATGTTGACATAAATATTTGCTTTAATGGATACTTTGAATGTAAAAACCAATTGTGATGCACAGAATCCAAAGCCGAAGTTCAATGGAGGAAAAAATAAAAGGTCTGGACAAATGGGATATTTTTCTGTATTAATATTTGACAGCTGGTTAAAGAGAGGGAGATAAGAATTATTGTGATTGCTTCGATTAACATGCAAAAAACCCCATCAAAATTATTTGCAGAATGTGGAGTTTTCTTTAGTTAACATGCAACAGTTCTTTTGTGAGAGACATAAACATATTCTGGAACATCTGAATTCTGAAGCCACTTCTTTTGGTGATTCACAGAGCTACCAATTCTGTTCAGACCTACATGGAGAAACAGGGTAATTACCTTTCAGAATTTATTCACAGTTGTTAGCAAATGTGGAGAATTATGTGCACAGCAACAGTGGATACATCCATCATTTCTTTGATTCATCTATGATACTGGCTCGTCTTGATTATCCCAGTTGGTGCAAAACTGTGTGATGTTAAACCTTAGCTCAGCATTTCATTTACGATACTGGACCAGTTTTTCATCTAGGATACTGGTCCATCTCAATAAGCTCAGCATTTTATCTAGCCCAGCTTTTCATCTACCGATACTGGTACATGTACATCTCAATACGCTCAGCATTTCATCTAAGATACTGGCCTACATTTGGACATTTCATCTATGATACTAGCCCAGCTTTTCATCTACGATACTGGTACATCTCAATAAGCTCAGCATTTCATCTACAATGTATGATACTAGCCCAGCTTTTCATCTACCGATACTGGTACATTTTGTACATCTCAATAAGCTCAGCATTTCATCTACGATACTGGCCTACATTTGGACATTGATTGACCCAGCATTTTATATACAATACTGGCTTATCTTGATTAGCCTTGAGTTTCATCTACAGTAATGGCCCACTTTCATAGGCCAACATACCAATCCACATAAATTTGCTTAAATGGGAGTATTTCTGCATATAAAATTCACAAAAAAAACCCAGCTAATTTTGAGACATTGCATGACCTACCTACATGTTCAGTTTAAATCGAAAACAAAAAAAAATTTTTTTTTTAACATAAGACTTTCCACTTAAAAATTTAATGCATAGAGCTTTCTCCACCAACTTACATCTAAATGCATCAAGAGTTCATGCAACCGTAACCACGATTTATTTTTCTGCAAACTTACATTTGTAAATGTAGGTACATGTACATTAGGTTGTCTAAATACTTCATTATGTAGTATTTACTGATATAGGTAATCAAGTGTAAATCTCAAAACATCGCCTGAAGCACTTGACAAATTTAGATAGAGATTGAATTAAGCGTTTATTCTCGGTCTATTAGCATTGTACAATACCTACAGATAGTTGAAGATAGATAAAGAGTTTATTAAAGTGTTATTATAAACCTTTACATTGTTTCATTCATTGTGATTAATACCAAACATCACTCACTTAATCTACATTGTAGTCTTGTAGATTACATACAAGTTTAAGAAACAGACTTTACTAAGAAACTTAAAATTTCAAAACCTGTTCATTTCTTCAAGAGTAAAGTAGGGCAATTTGTTGTTTCATTTCATTTGTGAAAATGTTGAACCCAAAAGAAAATCTTAAAGGTCAGGGCTCAAGCGAACTAACGTTCATAGCTTCATTAGTCACTACAATCATTGTTAGCCCAGTCGTTGCAGTAAAGTAGGAAGTTAAACCCCATTTCATTTCTCACCACCCCTGACCAGTGACCAGTGCCTTTAAATGTTAACGAGCTGGGTGAATATGATGAGACTGTCAGTAATTGTGATTATATATTTAAATCATATCAAATTATCAGAGTAATTATCACTAGGTTATCATAAAGTAATCATTCATAATAATGACACATTAACTGATAATACATGTAGCACATCAACTAACACCTACATGTTAAGGGCCAAATAAAATAAAACTGAGGTTAATGTGTTACTATAGGAGGACAGGCACCCTCTGCATTGTGCTATGAGGATACATGTGATTTTGCCCAGAGAGCAGAGGTACAATTGCAACCTACTCTTATCTTCAATTCCATGTCAACACATACACCGAACCTCAGTTTTTTGTACCACCCGAACTAGAGACTGTTCCATTATACACCACTGACAAGGGGAAACCATGCTAAAAAATCCCTGCAAAATATCCTAACCAACACAAGATTGAAAGACTGATTTCCAGGTCAGTTAGGCTCAATGGAATCTCTTTTCCTATACCAGTAGTTAATATTTTAAATTCATGTGGACAAAATCTCATCTCAGATGTTCATTCAATTTGTCATCAATAATCAGGCACAATTGTATAAGAGAGAAGTCATTTCAGGACTAACATATTTCATTTCAACAACTCGCATGCGCGTAGGGGTCTTTAGCAGTGGGAGGAAACCGGTGGGCAGTGGGCCCGGAGAAATCCCATGAGATTGCACAGGCGACCCTCGTCACGTACAACCGGGGATTCGAAACCACGCCAGTTGACTCAATGACAGGCCGTATAATACAGCATGCACGTGCTAACCAATTCGGCCATCCAACCCACCTGTATTCATAGAAACATAGAAAAGTCTGATTAGCAATTGGCACAAATGCTATAACATTTTTATAAAGATATATAAAGATAAATTGATACAAGTGTTAGTTAGAATTTTGCTGCATGAGCAAAAACGAGACGGATGGACAGAAACCATTTGCTTCTCTCACTTTGTGTGGCTCTTACAAACCTTACAGTTAATTGTTCATGTGTAAAATCCTTTGAATTATAAGTACATGTAATTTAAGGATAATCATTATAACCCTTGAACCCTACACTAATGGCAAGGTGCTCCTTACATAATATCAAAGTATTAAATATGATGACAATTTATTTACGAACTCTGTGTGTTCGTAATAAAGTGATTATTATTTGTTTAGATTAAACTCTAGTTATTTGTCAACATGACATTCAAGCAATCTTGATCTAAAGATATGAATTGGCTAGACAACCGTCATACAGGTGTATTGTTATTGATCAATGTAATGTACAATTATATTTACATGTAAGCGTTAGCTTTATATTCAAAAAGAAAAGACTTTAATTCATTATAACATGTACATGTTTAGGCCACAATCCACCCCCCACATCGATCACAATCCACTCCCCAAATCAATCACAAAGAATACTGATTTTATTAATGAAATGGGGTTAACATGCTACTTTTCTGCATCTACAGAGCTAATGAAACCAGTGTGCGCCATGACTGAAAGATAGTAAGCTGGCACTGCCAGGCAGGATACGCCAACATTTTCGAGAGATGGATAGAGAACAAGCAATACCGAAAGTGATTTTTCCTACAATCAAAGGCCATAATTCATTAAGTTACAATTTGATATGCACAAATATCGAAAAGAATCAAGATCTTTAGGTTATAAACATGCATTACAAGTTTCATTAAAATCGAATTACAATTGTGACCTCTACCGGGACCACAACTTTAATATGCCATATTTTTACACTGTTCGCGAACAAACGGTGGCCATTTTGTCTAGCAATTATGGTCGATATTCTAGAAATTCGAACTCAACCTTCCGTAGGGTGAAATGGTGATAGAGTCGAACGTTTTTTTAAATTGGATATTAATAGTGACCTCCAGGGGGACCATAGGGGATTTTTCGGACAATCAGGAGCCATAATTTAGTTATGATCCGATATGCGCAAATATCGAAAGGAACCAAGATCTTTGGGTTATAACCATGCATTTCAAGTTTCATCAAAATCGAATTAAAATTATGACCTTTAAAGGGTCCACAACCTTGATATACCATTTTTTAACAGTATTCGCGTACAAGCGGCGGCCATTTTGTATGGCAATTTTGGTCCGATTTTCCCTGAAATTCGAACACAACTTTCCTTTGGGTTATAACCATGCATTTCAAGTTTCATCAAAATCGAATTAAAATTGTGACCTCTACAGGGTCCACAACCTTGATATATACCATTTTTTAACAGAATTCGCGTACAAACGACGGCCATTTTGTATGGCAATTTTGGTTCGATTTTCCCAAAATTTAAACTCAACCTTCCTTAGGGTGTAACGGTGATATAATCGAGGGAACACAATCTAAAATAGGTGATTTTTCGGACAATCAGGGGCCATAATTCAGGAAATTACGTTCCATGCGCAAATATCGAAAGGAACCAAGATCTTTGGGTTATAAACATGCACGTCAAGTTTCATCAAAATCGGCTCAAAATTGTCACCTCTATAGGGGCCACAAGCTAAAAACGTGATTTTTCGTACAATCAGGGGCCATAATCCATGAAGTTTCGATCCGATACATGCTATTATCGAAAGCTGCCGAGATCTTTTGGTGATAAAGCTATATTTCAAGTTTCGTCAAAATCGGACAAGAATTGTGACCTGTAGAGGGTCCACAAACACTTGTGGACGGACGGACAGGGGCGACAACATAATACGTCCACATGAAAATGTGGGCGTATAACAATTGACTGGGCAGCCGTGCTACCTACAGTCAATAATGAAGCCATGATGCAATCAATGGTCAGACAGACAGAATACTGATTTTATTAATGACATGAAATTAATAAAGTCCTACTTTTCTGACCAAAGCAAGCTAATGAAGACAGGTGTGCTATGGGGGGAACCAGGAAACTCTGGCTGGACAGTGGAACTACATCTAGAGTCAATAAAGAAGCCCAGATATACATTGGTCACACAGAAAACCAAATTTTATTTTTTGAATATTATGATAGCCATCGACTATTTTAAGACAAAATATCAAAACCTTAAAACATATATATATACATAATTTTATTATTCAATATGACTGGGGTCACAGTGGTATCAAATTTGATTCATAAATACCTCCCCCCCCCCCCCGGCAAATTTTAATAGCTAAAAGAGAAAGTTAAGTGTATCTTTATATCATAACCAATGATGAAATAGAAAGTCTGTAATATCATTAGGATGAGTCATACCTGTAGTTTATCTCTAGTGTACATGTATGTATAATCACCTTGTACACTATAAGATGTTATCAGTTCACTTGACACAAACAAAATATATACTATTAATTCTGTATTCTAATAAACCTTCAACAGTAAATCTCTTTGATCATTGGGGTATTTTCTATATGTAGGGGAATTTGGTGTTATTCTTCTGATGGAATAAATTAGGTGCATGTACATTGGTCAGGGGTTAGGATTGCCTTTTGGACTAGAGTGTCGCACTTAAAACTTTAGCTGTCCGGTCAGCCCTGGATGGCAGTTGTGGTTACGAGCAGACGAGCACTGGTGTAAGCGTATGGCTTTCTCAGCTGGTAAGATAAAAAATATAAAAATGACCCTGGGGGGAAGCAGACGTAAAACATCACATGTTGCACATAGTCTAGCTCTAGCTCCTACTGTTGTGTACTGTACATGTATGTATCATTTGTTTCAAACATTACTTCATAAGTATCATATCATGTACTGTACAACAAAATGTTGTGCCTTAGTTTGAATGATATAATTTTACCAATGTTAGTTTGGGTGGGATTGACATATATGTACCCCATGATAATTCCAATCACAAACTAATTATAAATGTACACATAATTAACCTAATCCTGGCACCATATCAACTCAAATATCATACATATTGTTGAGAAACATGTGTACAGTTACATTGTACACGACAACAATAATCAGTGGGTTTCATCTTGTTTTATTACAAATATACCAGATTATTAGAGATGCATTCCAATTACTTTATTTTGAGAAAAGTTATGAGTGTTTGAAGTTTTAAAAAGATATACATGTATGTCATCTAGATTATTGAGTATTATTGCTGCGATAATAAACAAAGTCTTGACTGGAAGGCAGGAGGTGAGGGGGGATCTTACTCCACAATGTGTACACATCAAAGAACACTTGGAAGTTCAAATTCAAAGGCTATTTGGAAAGAAAGCTGTCAATGCAAAATTTTCCACCTCGCATTGCACAAATAATTACAGGAGAAAAAATATGTCAGTCTCAAAATGACGAAAGAGTTGTTTTGATGAGACCCAGAAACCCATGCTCAAATCATTAGTTGTGTTCTACTTTTGTAATTTTTAATCAATATTCAAAGACATGTGTGCCTGTGTGGCTGGGAATGACCCACATGTGTTGATTCAACATTGAATCACCCTTTCCCACCCATGGAAATGAATAGATCCAATTGGATACAGCTACCCATATATTAGCTATGGTACACCATATAATCTCATAATCTACTGAGTCATTCTAGACTATTAGAACAGATGGTAAAATACCTCCAACATCCTTCATTAACTATAGACTATCATATTACTCTCTTGGTAGAATCGTATCTCACTCAACAGGAGATATTCCAACTGTTGGTGTATTGTAAGTCATGACAGAGAATCAGTCTGGACATACAATGTATTATTATAAATCAATAAAAGATGTTGTGTACATGTATTTAATTGACAAACCAGTGTCCATATTCTCAAAATGAAATGGGGGTTTACTGTCCCTAATGTTTGACCACGACAGGGCTAATAAAGACTGGCATACACCATCAAATTGCAACTGCCAAGGGTTCTTGTATGTGGATGCAATCCAAACGACTGTACATTGTCCCTTGACAGGCCCTGTCCAGCACCAATGAAAAAATGGAACCAAACGCAAAAATCCTGATAAACAATTTTTGGCTAATGCAGGGATTTAACATGGGATCACCAGATACTTTTTTAAAATTTTTTTATTTTCAAATAAAACAACCGGATCAAAAGCATAATATGGGGCGATAAAATTGTTCTCGTTCCAGCAAATTCCCCTATTTAAGGACATTTTAAGCCCATTTTTTCCATATTTAATCTTACAATTTATTTTAAGTAGCCTTAATTCCTGACTTTAGCCCATAAAAACAAATTCTCTTCACAATCCATGAGATAATTTATTAACAATTTGGTTAATCAATAATTTTATTTGAACAATATAGTCAATTAATCCTTTCGTGACTCAAGGACTAGACATGAACTCGGAAGTTCTTAACCCAGATCTGATTTCAGCAGCAGGAAACTGTAGACAAATAACAGTTGACTGTAGGAAGGGCGGGGGATCATTGTGGGTGGATTTATTTATGAAACACAATAAAGAAGAGGTATTTTTGTAACACTTCAATTACATGTGACAAACTACAACATGTGTTGTTTGCTATTCTGTCCCTCAATCTGTTACAAAAAAAATATCTGAAATTTAACAAAAGGATATTTTATGTTTTAGGATCCAGAGCCAACCATGTACTAAACTTGTGATGTACATGTATGTCTACATTTAGCCTCCCTTGAGAACAGACACTAAGCTAGTTCACGGATATTCGCCCACAGATGCTCTTTTTAAAAAACTTTATAAGAATTTTGATTCTGCCAGTTTTGACACCGGAAAAATAGCATATTTTATGCTAAATCATAAAATCCCTGACACAACGAAACTCTGTGCGTATCTTCAGGTAACGTGGAGGAAACTGGAGGACCTAGAGAAAACCCATGAGGTTGGAAAGGCACAAGTTTTGCTGGGACAGATGTTCTTTAAGCCCTCATAATAGACTTACATATACTTATAGCTTACTTACAAGTGTAATTTAGATCTATATCACAATTCACAACCTCACTGGAGTTTGTTTACACTCAGTACATGTAAGTAATTAACACATATCTGTTAATTACTTAATTAAATAAAGACTCTTGGTATCATTAATCAAGCTACTCAAAATCTCCACTAGATCTACACTATACATTGTATATCAATTTTCACTATTGGTAGTAATTGACTACTGCATGTACATGTACTACTAGTACTAGCAGATGTGCTTATGTTACATGTCCTTATTTATCTAGATGACATAAGATAATTATGTTATAACTAAAATCAACCAAGAAATCCAGATGGTTCAACTTTTTCTACACACCCCCAGCAGTCTGTCTGCAAAATATAATGATGCAAACACAACAAATTATGAGCCTCAATTATAAAACCAGCTGGCTAAAAAATATATATATGTATGATTATTACCCATTCTCCTTGACACATAAATTATATATCAGTTTTTAATGAAACCAATCTGTACCAATGAATGTTATATTTTGACTAACATAGAGAAACATACATGTAATTTGTTTACACATCTTTCATGGCATGCACAGTGCTTACATCTACACAAAATTGTTTTTATTTACATTGTACATGCATGTGTAAATAACTAATGGAATCTCATCCATTTTCTGTAATATTTACTACTGTTAAAATTGTATTATGTTCATGCTAGAGATAAATCCATCTATTGTCAGTCTGATTTGTTGCATCAAATGTTATATAAATTAAATGATTTTTTAGAAAATGAACTCACTAGGGTCATCAGATTGTTTAGATATTGAATGAATTAGAAGAGTTACCAATTAGAACAGCTATATATTTCCTGACTTAGTATTTGATTTACTTTGATTTTTCAATGAACCTGAACCAAGAGTATTTTATTGAACAAATACAGCCCTTTGCCTTGTTTCTAAAGTGACTTTGTAAATACATGTATATTAGGTGGAATTAGGCATGTTTGAACTGTATTTATATACATTTGTGAGGTTTTAACCCAAGGTGACGAAACCTGAGCCAACCTAATGCAATCAATTTAAACTTTGCAGTTAAACACTTATAAAAGCTAGATTATACTACAAAGTCTTTAGGTGTGATCAAACTCGTGCAAGGACGAATAATTGAATTTTAATCGTAGTGTTGCAGATGTGAATACTGTATGTACATGTACTGCACAATGTAGGTACATTGTACATGTATATATTTTACACCTGGTACATTTTAAATGCACCTCCAATTAATCAATATTATTCCAGATTATGAAGTGTAACCTACTAATTTTCGGGGCTAATGTACATGTAAACAAGCGTACTCCATACACTGTACCAGGAGGGAAATTTTGCTCACTTTCTTTTCATTGTGGTGGTTCTGACAATATTTGTACATGTACAACCAAGTAATTCTTTATGAAGGGCAGTTCTTCCTTTAGCAACGGAATATGGAAGCCAACACAAGAACCATTCATTGCCTGGTTTATATGACATTGTAGACTATCCTCCAACACTTGACCAACCTAAATGTATTGGTATCAAAATATTGATAACCAACTATGTCATTTCATATCCTTATTACTTCCTTGTTTGTCCATAACATTGTTTAATTATAATAAATTTAAACAAGTCACCTTCAGTGATAAGGAATGAGATAAATTATCTGGTGTTAGTTTTCTTGCGATAACAAATTAACATCATAATATATATTGATAGGCTAAACATTGATTCAAAAACTATAAAAGTTCTTATCTAGAGAATACACTTGGTTAATTTTACTGAATTCATCCATGGCATTCCACGGTATTTTTGACTACTGACTGAAAATTGCTTTGTATAAAAAGTTCTTATCTAGTTCTTATCTAGAGAATACACTTGGTTAATTTTACTGAATTCATCCATGGCATTCCACGCAGAGGTCGCAGTCACGCAAAAATCCGCGTTTTCCACGCAATTTCTTCAAAATAAACGCAAATACTGACGGACGTTGCGTAATTTACACGCAGAAAATTCCCCGACGTGAGCTTAATAATGTTGTGTCAAGATGAAAGATAAAATGTTTAGGCAACCGATAAAATTATTCTATTTATATATTTGTTGTAGTGTGTCACTACGTCATCAATCTATGCGCTTCACGTGGCATACACATTTCATACAAGACTTTGGATTGGCTAGTACACGATAATTTGTGTACATTCAGCCAATCAAATACTGGCTTTCGTAGAGATACAGTTTGATCTTCATTTCCTGTTGAACTGAAAGATTGAAATCGCTATGCTGTCAACCAGAGATTTATGCCGACGTCCTCTCGTCTAGTCTTTATTAAACTAAATATAATATCAATCAAATAAGTGCGCTTAATATACGGTTGGTAACACGATGGTTTTACTTGCTTCTATTGCTATTGAGTATTTTAAGAGGTTCTAAGACACGCAGATAAAAGAGGCAAAAACGCAAAATTTTAGAATGTCTGCGTATTTTTACGCAACTCGAAATTGATCGACTGCGAACTCTGATTCCACGGTATTTTTGACTACTGACTACTGACTGAAAATTGCTTTGTATAAAAAGTAAATTTCTATACATTGATTGTAAAGTTAAATAATCATGTATGTTTATTAATATTAGCCTTTAAAATAAATGATTGATCCATTGTTCTGAATAAATTGATTTTTGATTTGCTGAGTAAAAGGCAAAAGGTAACCAATGTACATAAATTGAATCTTTATGACTGATGATCTAGGCCATGACAGGTTTCCAGCTAGGAGGCCTGTAGTTTAACCTAATGAGCCACAACGCCCTCACTGCTTCTTTAATTACATGTAATTAGATAGCACTGACATTAAACCAAATTAAAGGACAGTCTGCATAGCTCTTTATTTGGCTTATTTACAACAATAATACAAGTGTTGATTAAAACAACAAAGATATAACAAAGTGATACATGTACTTACATGTATCAGCGCTAGTAGCAGACATACATGTACATATACACAGCATTGAAAGGGCTCTACAGAGTTGTATTGTACATACCATTTAAGGTCATGCATACATGTCTAGATGACAATGCATTATTGTGAATTTTACAGGGTCTAGTCATTTGGATGGCATCAAAAACTGAAGTCATATATACATGGAATGGAATTCATGTGAAAGAACCCTTGGCAGTTGGAAATTGATAGGCATAGATGCAGCAGTGCAGACAAAATTTATTAGCCGAGGTGCTGCAAAAAAGTAGGATGTTAATGGTATTGTTAAACCTCATTTCAATAAAGAGTTCATTTTATGGCAGTCTAAAGATTTTATCAATTATGTATTAAATTATCCTATTAAATGGTGTCAAACGCTATGCCATCTTCGCATAACACCAATGGGAGCGATTTCAAAATGTCTACCATTTAACCCTTATTCCCTGCACTGCAATACAGTTACAAATGTAAGTGAGAGTTGTTGGACAAATTTTAAAGTCTAACTGATCTACTGTATGATAGTCTGTGCATGATGTCAGAAGCTGCTGAGTAGACCTGACCTGAATTTAATTTTAACAGGTACATTTAACTCTAGCGCTATAAAACCAGGTAATATAAATCATAATAGAATTTTATTGATTCATTTGACAGAAATTATATTGTGAAAATCAATAAGGAATGTTGCTGGTATGTGTGCTAGATACAGTCAAGTCTCAATATATACACTGTATTTATTAATACTGACATGTATGTGTAGAACAAATGTAGAGTACTGATATTATCAAGCCTGGACACAAGCGGCCGGACACGGACGTTGTCCGTCCCAATTTTACGACATGTCAGGCACAAATTTTATTGTTCCTGTCAATTTGTCCGTCCCAATATTTTTAAAAGAAATGTAGAATCGTAACTGATGTATAAACTGAGTAGCCACTTCCACGATGTTCTAGATTGTAAACATCCGGAAATCTGAAGTCTTGATCAACCCAGACAATTATTCTGTTATTTTTACTCTGTGCCATGTGTGCGACAAAAATAGGTCAGCTTATTCGAGACTTAAAAATTTCACGCGAGAGCGAGGTCCCCGGCTTTGAGCAGACGAAAAATCCCGCGCAAGTCACCAGGCCTTTGTATTTACTATATTTACATAAAAACACGTAATTTGGTCCAAATTTGTAGGCTAGCACTATGCAAAAAATAACATCTTTCTTCAAAAAGTTTGAGGATGATACACGCAGTAGGCCTATAACATCATAGACATGTCAACCGCGAGCATAGAGTTATATATAGACTCTATGACCGCGAGATATCTCGAAGGTGAAGGTCGTCTGGTCTCGTCAAAGCAAAATGGCATTTCTTGTCCTACTAATTCTAATAAAAGTCACACCTTGAAGACAGCAATTGCCTGCGAGAAGATCTTGCAAAGTATGATGCAGATTTATGTTTTTTTTCTTCAAGAACACGTGGGTCTTGTAACTTCGTTAAAATGTGAGATTTGCGTGAAATACTGCGGTAGAATAAAAACAATGCGTGACTTCTCTATGGCCTATATTATATGGATAAACGGTTCACGCAACATTCGATTGTTAAATCCATTTGACCATGCTGAAACTAAATGCCATTGATTGGCGATTGGACTTTATTCTAAAGATACAAACACTTCTTTTTTGCAACTCCATTCAGAACTAAGCAATGGGTTTTTTTTTTTTTTTTCGTAAAACACTAGACAGAGAGGGGATTTATCGAGGCCTACAGTTGAGTTTTATTTCGTTTCTTGGAAACACAACAGCGATATGTTTGTCAGTCACAACCTGTGCCATGTCAGGCACCAAGTGATTTGTGCCTGACATTTTGTCAGGCACAAATTTTTGAGTTGTGTCCAGGCTTGGATATTATCACTATTCATGTACCATACAGTTCTACAGTGTAATTTCAATTTTACTATAAATATTTAAATACATGTAATATGGAAGGTTAAACGTTGTCAATATTATTTAATTATCACAGTGCAAAATACATACATGTATACATGTATGTATGTATGTCAGCAGTTCAAAATATGTATTTAAGTTTTACAATTTGCAATTCCCACTGCTCCACAATATCAATGTCTCAGTATCAAGTACCTTACATGTATATGGAACTACATATACATGTATACGACAAAGCTCATTTGCATACAGAAAAGGTTCTTTATGCTTTTTCAGACTTCTGGATATATGTCCAATCATTATAGCTTCATGTTTGTTTTTAAATATTAGTGTATTTCAGGTACATGTAGTTATATTAAATAGAGTACCGGTTGCAAATATTTCATGAGAGTAATAGTACCATAAGTAAATATGCCATGGGAGACCAAAGACAGATTAAGTTCTAATATCAATCCTACTATGAATACTTAAAAATCAGTTTGAGTAGCTTTTTGAATATTGAGTTAATACATGTATTAAATGTACATGTACAATACATTACTGTACAATGTACCCATCAACATTAGTTAACTATAAGAACATGTACCAGCACATGTATGATATACAAGATACAATGTACATTTACAATATACATGTACACGTGGTATACAATGTACCCACACAAGACTAGATAATAACATATGATACACAAGTACACATTCAGGACCTGTATACCATGATGACTCATAAAATAGATATACATTATAAACTATTCACTACTAGTCTATACGTGTAATAATAATATTCATCCTGTTGTTCACTGAATGCAAACTGAAACAAAATACATGTAAGGACCACCTACCACATGTACCTGTACAGTATACATGTATATATGTAATGAAAAAAGGAGCCAGCGAGTATGTCATAGGGGAGAACCATGCCGGAAAATCCAGATGAACTTTCTTTGCTAACAGTCTATTCCCTGAGTCACAGGTTCAATGCAAGTGTCATCCCCGGTGCCCCCCCTGGAGTAGAATGACATACCTATATCTGTGTACTATAACAACATTCTTAATACCATTTTTTATATTTTTGGCAAATAAAGACCTGGTCATAATATTCTAGACAATTGCCAACAGAAACTATGGAAGCTTAGACAATATGAGTTAGCAAGACTGAAAAACTGTAATAAATACATAACCGATATTTCATACAAGACACATTTTTCATACAAGACACATTTTTCATACAAGACACATTTTTCATCCCATCCAAATGACTAGATATTCCTTGCCAGACTTTCTCCATACAATACTACTAAAGGGAATACAAGCTAGAAAATCCTGAAGAATTCCCCAAGTGACAACTGGATGAAACACAGAACCTCCTGCTATGTGAGCAAGCACATAATGAAAGACTGGAAGAAATATGTCTGTTTTAACAATTCCATTCTCTAGGATACAAGTTTTTCATCTGATACAAATGACTAGTCACTTTTTCTTACCAGACCATTCATCCAACAACAGTAGAGAGAATACAGGCTAGAACATCCTGAGGAACTCAGAACTTCCTGGTAGTGAGTCAGCATCATACTGACTGAGCCACAATGACTCCTACAATGAAGGTAAATCGCTACAGTGCTCAGGGTCTGCCAGGAACAAAATGAATGCATCACCGACAATATTTAAATTTACACACACACACATAAAACAAGTCTTATACAAGAACAATTCTGTGGTTTTCAAAGAGTTGCTGTCATGAATGGTGGATTCCAGTCACAAACAACCAGTCCACATTAAAAGTGAACAAAAAAGACAAAATAATCATAAAAGACTGAATAAATCCTAGATCGGGTGTATTTTATAAAGAGCATTCTTATTGATTTTATCTTTTATCTTAAATTTCTTTTTACACAAAGGAGTCAAGTCAATACACACAATGACTCTACTTTCAATTTCTATCATACTTTAAATGGTACATATTTGTAAAGACACCACAATTATTTGATCATTTTCATGTAATCTGTTGTTTGTATCTGGCCCACGAGCAGCTGGTCCTTATTTATTGTTATTCTAATAATGAAGCAAAGCAAGATGTCGTAAATACCATTCTATAATATGATAAATAATGCAGCCTTTTGTAGGCTAGCTCAGTATAGAGCTCAGGTAAAACTGGTGAGGCTAAGCATTAAAACAAATACCTTATAGGATTCTACACAAATATGCCCGCTTACACATACACATGTGAAGCAGTTAAAAAGTTTTTATGTAATGACATCTACATTACATTTTTTAGGACAGAAATGATACTAGATATTTTTTTATGTTAAAAAGAATAAAGAGTACAAATGTTTATAATACAGAATACTAAGAAAACTATCAAAGATAAACAAATGAAATGGGGTTTAACATCCTGCTGTTCTGCACAGACTGGGCTGTGAATACAGAGATTATATTACATATGTTATGGATATTGAACTTGAATACATGTTTACCGTTAAGACTATTGTATACATGTAAGTAAATTATACACATGTTCTTGCTATTAAGTTCTTGCTATTCATGTACATAGTATATGCTAATTCATCCCTGCTTTACAAGACAAATCACTATGAAATAATGTCAACCCATTTTAAAATGATTAGAGTATCTCACCCATAACCCAATCTCCAAATGTTTTTCTAAACGGTAATTGTCTTTTTATTTAACAATAGAATTCTGGGACCATAGTGGATTCCATGTGTCTACCTAACCAAAAATGTTTAGAGTATTCCCCACCGATCCTATTTTTGAACAGCATTTTTCTCTTTCATGGAACATTAGTGTCTGGGACCATAGTGGAACCAACACCTATCACTGTCATAGCAAATAAGAGAACCATGACAATGATATATAAACCATTGTTCAGCAAACTATAATATCAGGTAATTGAGAACTATCATATTCAATTTTACAATACCAGGGCAACATGACATCATATCTACTATAAATTCAAATATTTTTATAATGTTTTCAATTCCTGTAATGTTTTATAATGTTTTCAATACTGGTAATGTTTTATAATGTTTTCAATTCCGGTAATGTTTTATGATGTTTTCAATAACTTTGATATAAGGCTAAGACCTTGAATCAATTTACTGATTCAGATTTAATTCCCATGTTCTCTTCGTATTGATTGCGTGAGAAGATTAGACAATGGTTGTAGTAAACAGACTGACATTAGGCGGCCATTTGTAAATGAAGGTATAGGGAAACATCCATCACATCTGTTGTAGAAGTCAGTCAAATAAATCTTTAGACTAGAACAAAAATTACCTCCATGTTGAGTGGTAGTAGATAGAAAAATATAATAAAATATGTTGTCTATGTCAATGATTGACTTACCTATTTGTATTTTACGGGGTTTCTTGTTATACCAGTAATATTATGTATGTTTATTCACTGTTACGGTATCATAAATTTATATAAATTAAAAATCAAGTCCCCTTTCATAAAAATAATTCTGCGTGATGGTGTTAGTTTAAAAAATTTATAAATGTACCCATGCATGTGAATGTCATTAATGTACTTACCTACATCAGGCTACATGCATGTAAGCTACATGTTAAAAAGAAAGGTTTTCAAAGGTATGTCCATGTAGTGAGCTGCAAGAGATTGGGGTAAAGTGGTGTATTTTCCCCACCTCTGTGTTCAGATATCTTAAACATTGTCGTTTTAAGCAGCTGAACTGAAGGGCCATAATGCAATACAAGTTGATCACTGTACAGGTAAAAATCGGAATAGCGTGCTGTAGTACATTTCTCTATTGTCCGTTATGTCTATGTTTTTTGTACAGTTACCCTGCATTATGAACACCCTATTTTACGTAACGCATTATAATAATATGAAATAATATCCATCATGTACTTTATCAGCTGTACTTTGTCTAAAATGGATTATTGAACATCAGAAGAAAAAAAAAAATTATGTTATCAAGTATCTTAAAGAGGTATTACCACTCTCGCCATATTAGCAATGTTGGCTCAGTGTGTGTACCATGTTGCATTCACTCAGTCCAGGTCTTGAAAAGTAATACGGACCCGGGGGCCTGGCAGAATGTTAAAGTATAAAGATCTTCAGGCAGTTGAAAATGAAGGCCATAGCGTCGCTGTCCTGACAAAATTTGATTCAATGCGAGTCTTATTCTTGTTGGTGCACAACAAAACTAGAAAGTTCATTTGACCATTCACAAATGTAGGCCTCTTTTATTTACAACCAGTCAAACATGTAATCAACCATACTGAGCAATGAACTTGCAATAATAGGCAACAAACTTGCAAAGACTTACTGCTGAATATAATAATGCAGACACTTTCGTGTTAATTGTTATGTCTTGTAGTTGCACATAATGTACCGGTGCATGTAATTGTCTGAACTGCATAATTTTTATTCAATACCAGTGTCCAGTATCAAATAAAAAAAATTGCTTTGTGTTCATTAATCTATTCATATCGGTGTGTGTAAAGTATTATAAATCTTATCTTTTCTAAAGCAAAACAAGAATGACAACCTGAACAAGTCAATGCTGACAATTAATCTTGTGTGACATGGACCGAAATTCCTTGAAAAGGTAAATAATTATTTTAATGCCAGTCGAATAACAGTTTTATTTGTTGTGACAACTTTCTATCTTGATTTAGTGAAACCGGAGAACAACCCAGACAGTGAAGAAATTCTATTTTTATCATCCACATATACATTGTAAGAGAGAGTGAGACTGAGAGTTTCCGAGATGACTGACTTGATATAACAAACATGCTTAGGTAACTGGTCTCTGCAGTAGTCTAGCAAGTAGTAACCTCTCATTTGAAAACCAAAACGCTAAAATTACACCCAATTTAATAATAATCGAAGGCTTGGTTTACAATGACAGTTTTAAAAAGTGAAAGCCCATGATGAACATAACCGTTTACGAAGCAAGTTCATTTCATGATGATGTTGTCTAGCACCGTACCGTACCACAAGAAGCTGCAAAGTCACAGCAGCCAATAACTATAACAGTGAAAAGCGAAATAGATAGCAATTGTCTGAAAACGGCTGGCCTTGTTTTTGTTCGAAATAATCAAGCTTACCTTTTGTTATCTCGGCCAAAATCAAATCCCTATGTTCATCCGTCGAGGGTTCTCCAACAACAATAAAAATTGCAGATTTAGGGGTAGAGGATCCATCCCCGAATTGAGAGGAATTTGTAAACCCTTCCGTCGCCATTCTCTCTCTATCTTTACAGTCGAGTACTGACCGGCGAATAACAAGCGCTTGTCAATCAGACATTTAACAAATTTTCTTATCTTCAATTTGATTGGTGCGGTGAATCACACATATAACGCTCAACCAATCCAGAGAAGGCTTGTATCTGACTTCGGCTTTAGAGTCGCGTGGTTCTTCCGAAAAATAATAACTATGCTTATTATAGTGGATTTTATTTTAAAATTGTTTGCAAGAGCTCAGCGTTTTTATCTTAAAATTATTGCTGAGAGAGTGTGTATATAAATTTATATTGTAATAACACTGCAGAAGTGTATAAGCAATGAAGTGAGCAATCAATGAGTCAGTCAATTGAGTCAACTTCCACGCTGTCTGTGTGTAAAATGGGCACGTTGGGGTTATAGGTTATGGTAATAACGGCGTGAAACCATAACGGCCACAATAAATAGTCAAACCGGCAAAACAACTAAGACATAACGGCCACAATAATAAGTCAAACCGGCCAAACAATTGGGACATGACGGCCAACGTTTGAGTCATAACGGAAAACAATAATTTGATCAAAAAGGACAAGCAAACCTTTGAATAAAATTAGCTGTAAGTCCTCGGAAAAAAAACGTGTACATGTTAGACTATCACTTTGGCCAAGAATAAAGGGTTTGCTCAAAGCGTGTTGATTTAATATGAAAGGGTGGTTCAAGATATGTCACCTAAACTCCAATCGTATCCCATGGGTAGGCCTGCCAGAAAAGACATAGCCCACATGTATAGCCGCACAGTGTATGCTGCGGGGAAGCGGCGAATACCAAAAGTGTGGTTGTCGATAGGGCGAACAGGTCTACCGATAGTAAAAATAAAATCAATCGGAAGTATGTTGAAAAGGGACACATCTCTGTAGCCTACTCTTCAAAGAAACTTTCTAATCAGTGTAAAGCAAACTTCTCCTCAGTAGAATTACAGGCTGTATTACGGAAACTTTCACGAAACAAGCGAGAAGCATTTAGCAATGACCCACTCGGCAAAGTGTATACATAATTTCAGGTTTGGTTTGATGCCAACAAATATCGATGGTCAAATATGGCAAAAATTAGTAAAACTAGCTCTAAAAACCCGTATGCCCCGTACCACACTGATCCGTAGTGAATATTTGCTAGGCCGCTATAATCACTGATAAGGATGACTTCAATGCGACTTATTGAGTCTTAAATGTGAACTTTTTCCCATCGACAAATTAAATTCTAAAACATTTTTTTTTGATGTATTAGAAAAATAGATAAAGACGTTTGACGTAGTTGTAGGTAAAAAATATTTCCTATTTAGTAGCCTATAAATGGGTATTAAAATGACTAAAAGGCAGCAAACTGCCCTGTCTGTCTGTCTGTTTGGTGCTTAATGTCTGCTTCACTTTAAGTGATATCGCAGACAAAGCAAACTGCCCGAAGCAGTGACGCTTTATGTAAACAATGCACGCGTCATTTAGCGAATGCTTGACGCCGCGTGCTGTGACGACAGTCATCTTTTACAGAGATATTAGAAGACTCGCAATTCTCTGTGAATCAGATTGGCCCCGTACCAATGGTTAGTTTTAGGGATGGGTCATTTGGACTATAGCGTTGGTCGGGGTCACGAATATGAATGAAATCGGCCGACCCTCACCTTATAACTTTTTTCCTGGGTTTCTCGTGGATGGACACTTAAATATACTTTTTGTTTACGATTGTTATCACATTAAACAATATTTTGTTGATAACTTTATATAATGTAAGCTCTGGCCTCGAGTTCACAAAGCTTTCTCGGAGTTAAAGATGGGTTCCCAGCAAAATATTTATCGGCTGGTTATTTCCAATAAAAGCATGGCAAATTTGGTATTTATGAAAAGTATAGACACCCAATATTACTAGAAAAATGCTAGATTACGCGAAGATCGCCCATGGGGCAAGGACTGGGCAATATTGTCAGGGAATCACTAACTGTCAACCCGACAGGATTTGCTGGCTTATTGTCTGCTAGTTTAGGTCGGGGAGCAGTTGTTATTTCTTGCTATAATGGTTAGGTGGTTTTGGGAACATTGCGGGTTGTCAGGGTACAAAATACTCTGCAATTGAAAGGTGTAAAAAAAAGTTGACAGAAATAATTAAGAATTTATTTAGGCCTCAATTATATGGTAAATGTAAAGTAAGTAATGATAGATACATTTTGAAATATGGACCCCTCCAACAATGAAGTTAAGTTGGCAGACATTGCGTTTAACAACAGCTTACTTACAGCTATATGTATCCCCGGCGAAAACAGAGTTTTGAAAGGGAATTGAAGCAAATTTTTGATAGATTGGTTACTTTAAATATGTGTTTAGTCCAAATATATCATCAAATCACAAAGTGTGTACCCGGGAATGCATCTTTAAGTTAAGAATTTATTCAAAATAGTATTGCTTGATAGTGTGAACTACATACGGATCAACCAATCAATTGATTGATTAGTACTAACTCCTCCTTTGAAAATCAGCTATGGCATTTATAATTCATTGTGTTGATTATTGTTATTTCCATGAAATGAATAATAAATAGTCAGTAGATCTTGGTATGTAAAATATATTGCTTTTGTGATTATTTATATTTTTCGGCCGGGTTGACAAAATATTGGCCGTAATGAACAAATATGGTCGTTATGACTACTATTAATTTGGGCCGTTATGACATTTTATTTTTTATGCCAAGGGAAGTAACTCTGAATAAGAAATTAATTTGGAGGCAGCAAGATGATCTGATCTATTCATGGTTGCGTGTCCTATTCCGATGATTCCATCGATGACAATTGAAATAATTAAATTGTTAGGATATGAAGGCCTAAAGTATTTAGCTGGATTTATTTGCATGTAGGCCTATATTTTGCAAATTGTTAAAGTGACAGTAAATGAGTAGTCAATATTGACAGTTGGATGCTACATGGGGATAATACCCACCATTCAAAGCCTGGTAGCACAGCTAGCAGCCACCTATTGGATTAATTCGCATATGTAGGCCTATATTTTGCAAATTATTAAAGTGAAAGTAAATGAGAAGATAATATTGACAGTTGGATGTTACAAATATAGGGATAATATCCACCATTCAACGCCTGGTAGCACAACTAGTAGCCAGTAGGCTTAGGCCCTAATTACCCCCACCCCAATAGCCTACAAACCCACAGCCAAGAAGATACCAGTTTAGTTAAAAACTCAAATATAAAGTGCTCACTAGATAGGTAATGATCCAGGGAGATGCTGGCCGCTCTAACCCTAACCCTTTTTAGAAGACTGACCCTTTGTCTTATTTACTTTTTAACCCTCTTAAATGGGTTAGTGTTAGGGACAGGGTTAGGGTTCGGGTTCGAGTTATTATTTCCCAAAATAGGCTGCTCATTTGTATAAAGCGGCCATTTTGGACTCAGGAAATTTCCGAACTTCCCCAATCGGCCTACAATTAGCATCTCCCAATGATTCATTATGACCAAATTTACTATTTATGTAAAATAATGTGTCATGATGTTGTATATTCTAACTTTCATTCCCGTAACAAAGCAAACATATTTCAGCGACGCTGTTCTTAAACAGAATCCAAAATGAATTACCAAGAAAACCCATTATTGATATCTTTTTAACTAGTTTCAAAGTAAATGATTTTTTATTGTTTTTGCATCAGAAAGTTAAGTAACGGTACGTAAATAAAGTATGCAAAAAGATATGGGGTTTAACGTAGGCTACTACTGACCCTACTGTTCTACTCCGACAGGGCTAATGAAGACGGGCTACAGTGTGCTACAAGGGGAATTTTACCCTGGCAGCAGCCCCATGATCTATCTGTATATCAAATTCCAACGGTTGACGGATCTTTTACGAGCATGTCAATGTTTAGCCGTTTACACGGGACCTAGAATGAATAGACAGCTGACCTTGTCAGGCCATTCGTCCTCCACCACTGGCAATGAGAAAACCGCGTCGGAAAATCCTGATGGACTTTCTCGGCCAATGCAGGGATCGAACACGCGTCTTACCCACTGCGACTACACAAAAAGATAGAACAAAACCCTTAGAAATACATGTGCACTAATGACAAACAGAACTTTGTTTATTTATTCTTAGACCAACATGATTTTTAGGAGTTCATGCTAAATTGATTGTTGTTTCCAAGCGGCTGTTATGTCTGTATAACGGTTGATTCACCAATTATTGACCACGAGACGTGGTTTACATTTTTACTGACCGCTTATTTACCTCCGAAATTCTGGAAATGACCATTTCAAGTTTTAGCAAGGGCTGTAGTCACAAACCACAACGTCACCACTTTGACATAAACATTCACTACATTTATAAACAAACCACATTGATCTGGTATTAAAGGGTCAATCCGATCTGTAAACACCTGATAAAAATTGTTTCAGTATACAATGATGTCATCAGTACGTTTCAAGAACCACATAGATCATTATAACCATAAGTAAAGATTCTTTACTATTAATTTAAAAACAAATCATTTGAAAGACGGTTTTGAGATTGGTGCCTTTATAGTTCCCGGGTAGTGGCCTGGCAACGGGGGAGCAACGACTCCCTACCCTCGGTCACTCAGGACCTCCTAGTATTTAAACGTAGATTTTGACGGTCGGATATCTTTTTTGGACCCATTTATTTTATTCGACCTTTGCGTTTAAAATTTCGGACTGATACTCCTTTTGGATATTCGACTTTCACAGTACTGTTATGGTGTATCTTTGTATATATTTATTACTATTTAATACTAGTCAAAATAGTAATTGACCAATATCCGGACTGATATCTCGCTAACCTTTTTAAGTCTTTTAACTGTCTTAGTTCATAATTAATGTGACGATATATATTATGTTATTATAGTTTACACGCGTTCTTGCTATGTCCATATCTTCTTCTGTGTTTCCTATGTACAATTTAACATTTCTGATCAAATATGTTTATTTTATTACTTTAATCCCAAGCTTGTATAAATTAATGTTCTATATTCTACTGTAGCTTTAGTTTGGTGACCGGCTCGCCCTAGCGATACCTATCTTGTTATATCTTGACCCTTAACCAGTTTTGGACACTCGTTATTAAAAGTACAATTTTAACTTTTTACCTTAGTTTTCGTCGTTAGTGTTGGAATAAGCTACAACCCCTAGAAAGCAGCACCTCGGCAATTAGTGGAGAAAGCGGGCAGATTATTTACTTACTCATATTTTCCGGTGAACCCCCTCAGCATCGTTCTTCAGCAAAGAAAGAGCGTGATCAACAGCGTTGTCAAGAATTTCCATCCAGGAAAATGGACTTTCAGCAGGTATCGTTAATTTCTTCTAAACGAAGTGATACAAATGGGCCCAGAATGCCTATAAAACTGTTGAAGTGGTCGTCGAGACCGACTCACTGCCGTTGGTTTCGGTGAAAACAATGTGTTCTTTGGAAAGTGTTAGTCTAAGTTGTCACTGAAACCTTTGCTGACGGGCGCCACATAGGCTTGTGAGGGCCCCGTATATTTACCCGCCTCTCTCTAAAAAACCCTGATGTGACATAAATAATTATATTTTGCTTGATATTATTCAGTTTTGATTGATTAAAGCAATACTAAATATATTACTCCTCACACACTGTTTCAAAGTATTTCCATTTAAACATCGACAGCCAACATATCGTATCTTGGACTAAAACTACTATACCAACAACAATACATGATATCTATTTCTACACGGTAACACCTGAGACGGGCCCGTAGCCAGCTCAAAACATATGGTGGGGAAGAATTTTTGGGAGGGCTAAACTATCTACTTCGAGAATAGATATCTGCTCTAAATATCCTTCATATCCAAAAATTCGTATACTTTTTTGTAATGACTTACTTCTCAGTTTCACAACTATCATACGCTAAAAAAGACGAAATAAACCTTTTCAATTTCATTAAATTAAGTGGAATAAATAGGCCTACAACTTAATGTTTTCGACTAAAATTGTTGATTTAGGACTTAAAATATCGACCAACTAGCTTAGTATGTGTTCTCAAGCGGGGCTAGTTGTAGACAGGCAGCTGATTATTGTTTAGATTGTGTTTGGTTTATTACTTGGAACATTTAATCGCAAAACTTATTTATCCGTCTGGCCTATATAGGTTATTGTTTATGGTCAATATTAATTCATCGGGAGTACCTTCCGCGACTAGCCTTCCGCGGCCAGTTTATAAGCGTGACAAGGTTTATGTAAGAAAAAAAAGTGTAAAAAAAATAATAATAAAAAAGAACCAGCCGTGAAAGAAAGAATTAACTATACACGTTAGGACAATATACTGTCTGGCATAGATATGTAATTACCACGAGCTAATATATAATACACGTAGACACAAAAGAAAATAGAAAGACAAATATTAATAACAACCAAATAAAAATTCGGTTTATTCTATTACAGGATAAATTTCATTTTTCACTTTGAACCAATTAATCAACACAAAAAGGACTCTTTAATATAAAGAAACCTTTGTAAATATCTATACATGCACTTCACTTAGCTATAAGAAACGATTATGAACATAAACATAATATTTGCTATTGTTGCCGCGCATGCTTCGTAAAATATTAAATATTGCGCATGCTGCGACGTCTGTTGTACACATTATCGACTATTTCTCATCTTGCAAGGAGTCATGCGAGTAAAACGAAAGTTAAGTGAAATAAGAAAACAATATAAACGCCTTAATGCAATGTACATTAGCATTCACAGTAAAATTGTCATTAAAGGACCATATACTTTATTGCTTCCATATACAAATATATTAGAGCTCGTAATATACAAAAACGGGTCATATTCTTAATGCCAACACAGAGGCAGTGAAAAGGCCTTATTCTGTATAAGCATCCACAGAAACTGCACCTAAAACAGAGCAGGTCATTAGCCAGCTCCGTGACGAGCAGAGTCGGATTTAGACTTTGCTGGCACCAAGGCACATTTTAAAAAGTGGCCTGAAAATACAGATATTTAGGGTTCACCGATGAAAGGAAAAAATTATGAGAAAATAACACTTAGGAAAACAAAATCTCACTTGTGTAAACCCGTTGCCAGGCAGCACAGAGTATGAAAAGCCTAAGGACAAACGCGTAGATGAAGAAAGATGCCTTTTTTTACATAAAAATAAAGGGAAGCATTTTTATCATCATCAGATAATTATCATTGAAACTTTTACTGTATTTTTATGGCTAGGAATTTAGGCTGGCCTTATGGCTAATCCGGCAATGGCAAAGAGCTGGTTTCTAATATTTCCAGGGAAGCATTGAACAGTAAATGTCTGCACCTAAAACAGTGCAGACCGGAAACAGACCATAATAAATACATAATAATTATATATCAAAGATAACAGCACATAAACTTGTAGTACAGCATGCATATAACAAATACGATACATACAATAATACCACCGGCAATTTCAAATATAACACATATTTAGCACTTTTATCACAATAAAACTAACATTTCAAATATAACACATATTTAGCACTTTTATCACAAGAAAACCTAACGTAAAAGAATTTAAGTTTAAATTCACTTGAACGAGGATGCAGCACTTTATCTAGGGACTGTTTACATGTTTATATCACATCAAATCATAATATTGTTAATATAACAATATCATCCCTCGCCAATAAACCAAAACGGAATAAAAACAACATCATTCCTTAAACAAATCTGAATGTAACGATAACAACATCATTCCTTTCCAACTAACCTGGACGGAATAATAACAGCATCATTCCTCTCCAACTAACCTGGACGGAATCATAATTAATCGTAACATATGCCTAATAATAAAAGTTAACTTTGAGCATATTATGCTTGGTAAAAGGCACAGAGGAGTCATGTCATACATGTCGCTAAAGCGGTTGACACACTAGCCGAATGATTCGGCCGAATCAATCAGCGTAGAAATTCGCCTAGTGTGTCCACTGTTATTCGGTCGAATTTCTTTTCGACCGAATGATTCGCCCGAATCAAACAGGTTTGATATATTCGGCCGAATTATATTCGCCACGTGTGTCCACTTCGCCGAAGCATTCGCCCGAATGTAGAATTCATTAGCCAATCACCACTAAAATCGAGAAGTCACGTGTTTGTTTGGAGATATAGACGACGCCATTTATAATCATGTGACATGAAAGGTGATGCAATCAATTAGTAAATCGGGCGAAGCATTCGACTGGTCCATTCGGCCGAATAAAATTCGTCGCCGATTTATTCGGCCGAACGATAAGGCCGAATGATTCGGCTAATGTGTCTAATGCTTTTAAAGCAGGAGAGAACATGTGTAAGGTTGCTTATTTCGTTGTAAATATTTTTTATACTTTAAGTTATGTTCGAAAAAACAATACAATTATTTTTTTATTCTCCCCATGGACGAACTGCATATGTATGTAATCAACGATTGAAAGATGGAAATTTCTGCGGCATCACTAATTGTGGGGATAAACACAAGGACCACTTCATATGAGAAGGCGACAACAACATACATAGTAATAATACGTTCAAAAGTGATTAAAAAATGAAAATCCGGAAATAAACCAGATTGAGCTGTGCATCACACGGAAAAAAAATACTAAGTTTTAGTTAAGTGTCAAACTGCAACATTCTAAATTAATAAGGTAACTTTAAAGCATAAGATCACAGCAAGGCTATTTGCGGAACTAAAAGAAAGTGTGACAACTCTTAAAGCCTAGTATTGTAATCAGCATCACTGGGATTATATATCACAACAGCCTCCACCTTCTGCAACTCTTTGTGCTTGACCCTCGACCTCCAGACTTTGACGATCTGGTCATCACCAACAGATACAACAAACTCTTGGTCAACGGGATTGATGGCCGCGGCACTGACTCCTGCCATCAGATGATCTAACTTGGATAACAAGACACCAGAATGTCTGTCCCACAAATAAGCTTGGTTACTTTCACTTCCACTAAAACAAAAAGTGAAAGTTGAAGAGTTTCAGTTTGATGAAACTGCTACATACATGTAATGGAATATCTTACTTTGCAACAACTAGGCTAATTAAGACGAGCGTATTCTACGAGAGGTATTTTGCAAGGACAGCGACGCTACGACTTATTTTAAGGCATCTTCAATATTCGCGATACACTTTTATCAGTATAACTGGATGCCCACAAAAGATTCTTCATAAAATCAAATAATACAAATTGAAATTCACTTACCAAACGACAAAATCTTTATTGGCGTCTCCAAAGCAGAAACAGAAACTATCCGAATCCGTGACAGCTTTATGACCCGTGTAAACTACTGGTTGAACCCGCAGAGTGAGGAGATCTATCAGACGTACCTCCATGTCTTTGGACAAGCCTGGTTGTTCGTTGGGATCTGAACCATCAGGCTCTTCCAACCAACCTCGCATATTTACTACCAAATACCTGAAAAATATTAGAGAGGTGAGCCTTGTTTCATATCCGCCAGACAGGTGGTTGCTCATGACATATTCCATTTGTCAGAAGAATGTTTGTATTGATCCAGGTCATGTTCTCTGTTCTGCTGGTCAGATTGCTACCTTCCTTGCCAAATTACAAATCACAACTGGTCAACAAACACTAAAAGACTAATTCGGTACTGCGCGGAACAAATGAAACTTTTATGTAATCAGCAGCATTGACAAATAAATGAAAGACATACTTCTGAACCAATTGGGCTGATGAAACCATGTATATAGTATACAGTGTGGCACGAGAGAAATTTTGCCCGACACAGAACTTGCAATGCTGTCAGTGGTTCTTTTACATGCACACCTAGTTGACCACCACATAGACTATATGCAGACATATTTCCATTCCAGGCCCTCCGTCCTATATCATTGACAAGTGGGAATCCAGGCTGGAAAATTCGTCAAACTATGTGGGAAAAATACTATTAACACCTCGACGTTCTGGTAAGTGAGCTGACGCCATGCCACCACGACTCCCGGGGTATCCGCCAAACTAACTATAACATAACACCTACCTACTATTTACACTGACTCTTACACCTAGAATCTGTCCATGTAAATCTATCAAATGATCACAATGTGCGTTTTGTTTCCTTTTGATGGATGATCGCCTTCTTTCATTGATGACACCGTTTCGGTGATGGTTGTTGCCATTTCTTTGAGTTGATTTCAATTTGTTTTTGGAGACAAACTTGATACCTATTTGATTGAGCGCATCACAATAACCCGTGGCAAACACTAACAAGTAACCACCACTATTGTTTGTAAATATGTGTTCGTTGTTCACGTGATTAAGATTTCGATGGACATCGTTTGAATTAAATTGGGTTCTAGTGGTGCAGGATTCATTGTTCAAATCATTCTTTACCATATGTTTTCGCCTCACCACATTTAAAAATTGGATCCGTATTTCGACGTCGAAATTAATTTCCAGTATCTCGTGCGGCTCGAACTCGTCTGTGTGACTACCGTTGACATCCTCCTGAAATCAAAAGAAGATTGTTTAAAGACGGAATTCTCCAATTGGCCTAGCTACGGCGAAAAGAAAATGGAATGGGGCTTAACGACTTACTTCTCTGCACTAACCCAGCATTGGTCTTTTCTAACACGCAGATAATGCTTACTGTATTCACAGTTGAGAACTTAAGCAAGTGAATACAAGGGAACAAGGCATTCGTAATATTCACATGAGCTCGGTTATAGCCTGGGGTGTACGCTGTAGTAATGGGAACATACATTTGATACATCAGAACCACACAAGGAGCTGGAATATAACCGGCAAATGGCAACACACATGCGCACATAGAAACGACAAGGGAATTAAGTAATACGATTATAACTCACCCCTTCCACACACAGTGATACAGCTTCTGCTGTATCAGATTGAACTCCATAAAGTAAATGATGGTTAGATAACCATGCTCCTCGTATACCCTGGGGTGTCATAACATCCGTCCAAGTGAGAGTAAAACCTGAAATGAAACCAAAGATAAACATTTGAATCGTATTGGCTTAATTGTTTTACCATAAAAAAGATATAGAAACATACTTTAGGAATCGTCGCGGCTTCATGATTTTACAAAATGAGGGGGCGGTGGGGGACGGTGACCCTGCAGAGCATTTTCAACCTGAAAGAGAGAAACTGGGTCATTGATTTGGATATGGCTAGTTTCGCACGAACAGTGTATACTCTAATATTTGGGCTTTGTTTGGGTTTATGGGATAGAGAGAGGGCCGCGGGACGCCGCCACTGTAACAACTACCGTTAAGCTGTTAGCCTATTGGGTATTATATTTTTGTTAACATATAAGTTCTCCCGTATGTTTCAGTTACTTCAGTATTTAAGTTTATTCCTTACTTACAGTAATATGGAAGCTAATAAGGACTCATTACCGTCTGTCATTGAGAACCATGCCACCCAGCCACAATGGAACCGTAATCCGGATACGAGTAGGTTTGTGTCGTTTTGGTTAAAGGCTGAATATCTGGTGTAATTCCACCCTGCTTCTTCTTTTAGATTATAGGAATATTTCAATTTGGTTGGACATCCAATTTCCCACACCTGTCGGAAAACATCAACTCTGTTACCTGGGATACAGTGCTCAGAATACGGATCTACTCATGTACCGGAGACAGTGTAGGTGGTTCAAAAGGTCAGAATGGATGTGTAAGAATCGAAGATTAACATCTGGGAAGCATTGACAAAAGGCCCATACTCCAACCAACAATATAGCTCTAAATCTTTTCCGTAAATCCCACTGAGCAGATTTTAAAAAGGTCCGTGGAGACATGTGAACAGAAAGATAACTCCAAAACATTTACAGGGCGATAAGGCAGTCATTTACAATCGAAATACAGAATGTGTGCAACAGGTAAACATTTACATAGGCCTGCTGTATATACAATACAAAAGATTGGACTGGTTTATTAGTCTTTGAGTTATCTAATTTATTGAGAGTGTACAATGCAATATATAATTTGGCATGATTTATACGATATTAGTAATAAAGACCAGGCGATAGAAGAGTTATACATGTTAGACCAAATACTGCCTCTCTACATACCTTGACGTTCCCATCTTTTCCAGTTGTGGTGAATAGTTTTCCATCATGAGAAAAGGCCACGTGAAAAATTTCATCTGTATGCTCTACGAGTTCCTCGGACAATATAACTGGTGAATTGCAATACAGGCGTCGATATTCTTCTAACCATGTCCCAACAAACGGTGCTTTGTTGCAACCATTTCCCCAAGCTCTGTGCGCTAAATTCCTCCAAAGACATTCATCTCGTCCTATCCCACGCCACCAGCGACAACACCCCAGAACTCTCAAAACATCTTTGACTTCCAGAAACGAAAATATTTCTAGCAGAAGCGAGTCTGGAAGATCATAAACTGTGACATCCTTTTCACCGGAAGGTCTCCTGACCAATCCTTTCAAACGAGTTGTATCCATGGTGTTTTTATTTTTCTGTGCCCTGAAATGAACAGATTTTTTAGGAATTAGCGAATAACAATTTTGCATTAATATAACTGCTTCTATTTGCAACTTACTTAATTTATATTGGACAACTTGGCTTGTTGCATTGGTAATAGCTATAGACTTGGGCTTTGGTATAAACAACCCACTCTTTCCGTATATCTATGAAACCACGGCACATTAGGTTCCTTTCTATGGTGGAACGCCCATAATCCCCAAACACACACAAATAATGCGACATTTTCAAATTCACCCTAGTGTACCATTTTACAATCAAACGATCATACTTTATAGCAAAAGGGGTATGTTTCTGTCTTTGTGGGGGAGGGCTGCTGTCATTTAGTCAACTGGAGTGGTTTCGAATCCCCGGTTGTACGTGGCAAGGAGTTGGGTCAGCTGTCCATCCTCGTGGGTTTTCCCCGGGTCCTCCGATTTCCTCTCACTGCTAACGACTCTTACGCGCAAACGAATTATTGAAATAAAATTAAAATGACCTAGTTTTTGTCGAGTGGACGTTAAATCCCATTTCTCGCACTCTATTTCTTTGTAATCTACAATCCTGTCACTTTGCCATGCGGGTGTTGGGAATAGAATATAGATATTGGCTCGTCATGGAGGACATGACCGTAATCGAAAAATTAAGATTAGTGTTTTATGAGTTGTTAAACATACACAACCAATGTGTGTCCAATATTATGTGGAAGGAATAAAAGCAATAACTTGTCGTGTGGTCTACGAAATTTACTATATTAGGGTAGGAACAGGGAATCCATTTCAGAAGGGGGGGGCATTCAATCAAGAGTCGTGGGGACTCCGGGCATCACCAGATCCCTGTACCAAGTACCTCTCTAGCTGCTACCAGCAACCCATTCCAATTGCGAATACAAACTTGTGTACATACAAGAGATACACGAGAGTATATAGGCTAATTACCAGATGAAATATCACATGACTATTACTAATGAAACTACGTAGCCAAATTATTCATTTTTTGGCACATCGACTAAAATATTTGAAAACAGATCTAAAAGCGTAGGATTCTGGTAACTAACACAGATCCAACTTATAAACAAACATCTATATTTAGACAACCGTGTTTGATTCCCATGTCATATAAATAAACTTTGAAGGAATCGTTATTTACAGTGGATCTTGAACCAAAAAGAAAAGAAAGAAAGGCAATAAAAAATTAGGTTAATTTCACATCCACGCAGACGCTTTAAGGGCACAATACTAGTTTCGTAAATGACATCAACTATTAACAAAACGCAACAGTAACTGCCATGCTTCTGGCTGCTTATTTATATAGGTCAAATGTACCTATTGCGTTTTTATAAATATCATGTAGCTTTTCTAACTTCGTGAATATAAGTTGAGAACAGTTCATTAGCCTATATACGTCAACAGACACAAAGGGCGATAACTGCAATATTTACGTTTTAATAATAAACATTTCCTCTTGGGTTTATACTGAATATTAATCTATAAGCAAAGTATGTTCAAATTATGCACGAATGTGTTCGTATTTCGAACATTCTATTATAAAACAAGACAGAGCAGACAAACGAAGTACATTCTTGAAGAAAGGTTACGATAGGGTCATCCCCATGCCTTCATGTAACATGAATTGGCACAATGTTCATGAAGCAACTTATGCAACAAAGTCACAGACTTCCTCGCCATTTGCACACGTTAACAATATCATACATTATCAAAGACATCATTAATAACCCAGTTATAACATTATCTATGTATTATATTAACTGACTTACCAGCGACTTAGAGATATATTGGACATCTGTAAGTGTATACCTTCCGTGTTCAATAGTCTATAAATAGTAACAAGTAGAAAACTACGCGGTTTGGTATTATGAAGAGAGTTGATTAAGTGCCGTGTGCATGAAATATTTGTATTTACCTACAGTACTACCTACACAGGGTGATTTCGTGATTGATCCACTTATACCGTGCAAAGAGATGGCGCGCGTTGATCCTGGTGTTCGCGGAGATACGATCAGTGTCCTTTGCAGCCTTTTCCCTCCTGTCACGACGGAGGGCTCGTCAGGGAATAGGCAGTTGGAATTGCCCCCCCCCCCTCCCGAATAAAAATCCAACAAAACGTTGGCATTCACGTAAAATGGCCGTTGTCAATTGGAATTCGAGGAAGAGTAGGTATCCTATGGTTGAAGCGCCGCTGTCCGGGGAAACGTCTTATCTCATGACCCGGTTGTTACGGATTTGGCCAAGGCAACGAGACTAGCGCTAACCCTAATCCAAAATCAACGGCAACAATCACGTGCCCTAACCCTGTTTACATCTTGTGACCTTGACGAAATATGTAGCTGGCCTTAATGTTTAGACCCAACCGGTGTTAAACCCCATTTCATTTCATTTTATTTCTTTTCTATTTATACGTAGTAGTTATTAGCACCCTTTCCGAGGTGTATCGGTGAATATCAGGACAGTTTTGGTCGGGGGTTCAGCCGAGGCGAAGCCGAGGCGGTCCCCGACCAAAACTGTCCTGATATTCACCGATACACCGTGGAAAGGTGCTAATAACTGACTTACATCACATTTCTATCGAGTATTGTGAAGGAAAAGGTGAAAATAGTATTTATTATCGAGTCGTTTCAACCGAAAAGTGACAAATACTCTTTCATTTATCCCTTTTTGAGCCTCACGTTACATTTCATGGTAGAATGATTGCGCAGTGTAGAGACGACCTGAATAGTATTTACACGTGCGTATTGCTATACCCTGGGAGTAAAACTATCACGTGTTTGTTTAGACCACATCATTAAAACAACTTGTCTATGGCGAAGAGGACTGCAATATTAATAATATTATTATTAAATATAGTGTAAAGGAAATGCGAAACGTGGGTCATTCCTGGTGAAAGTATACATCAGCGAATTATTTGTAATAAAATGTATGTCTTTCTAGGCGTCTCTTTATTTAATGCCTGTGAAGTGTCCTGCAAGAGAGCTGCGCCTTCTATCATCACAATTGAAATAATTATTCAGTATTCTAATTTATATTAATATAAATCAAACCAAATTGTGGAATAGATGCCAATTGATATGTATAATAATTAATTTTTGTAATATGTTGTTTTGTTAATTTAATGTTATTGTATATAATTTTGAACTGCCTGTTTCTTTCATCCGGTTTGTTTTGTTACTGTGATTTTGACTACTTGTTTGGTGTGATTTATCCGGCTGCTTTGAATAGAGCCATCGTTATCACTGCGATCTGGGCCGGACTAAACGTCCGCTACTTATTGCTTGAATGGTATCTTAAACGGTGTAGAAGTGTTCGTTTGTCGGGAATGAACAGTACTCTTTTTAAAAAAGTGTACTGTTCATTTCTGATACACGGATACTTTTAAGCCTGTATTGGAAATAAACAGGCCAGTTTTATCAAAAGTTGCCAATGGCAACGAGGAAGAAGTGGGATGTAAATTATGAAAAACACGTTGACTAATATTTAAACAAGGTAATGTATTATATCAGGAACGTTCATGTACAATAAACAATTGAATACACCACACACGGAATACAAATGCCTAATATATGCTAAATACCTTAATTTAAAGACACATTTAAACTTCAATTAAGTTAAGAGTAGGACAAAGAGAGAGAGAGAGAGAGAGATAGATAGAGAGAGAGAGGCAGGGAGAAAGATAGAGAGAAAGAGAGATAGGTTTAACGTCAACTCGACACAAACTAGGTCATTTCGGGAATAACATGGTTTAACCTTATTTCGATAGTTCGCTCGAGCGTAGAGGGATCTAGTATTGGGAGGAAACCGGAGGACCCGGAGAAAACCCACGAGGTTGGCCAGGCGACCATACTCCTTTTTACGTACAATTTTTACGGGGATTCTAACCCATGCCAGTAAGCATGCTTTATGGTACAGCGCGCACGTGCTAACCATTCGGCCACCCAACCTCCCGAAGTTAAGAGCATGTATGTATAAATTAGTGTCTGATTCCTTGAAAAAGGTTTCGAATACGTTGGGAATAGAGCCGTCTTACCTCGAATCCAATTCCCGAACTTGAAACTTAATACAAGTAAAAAAAATGAAAATATAAAAACAAAAAAATAAAAGATGTTATTTAAATTAGGTCACGTAACATATAAATTTATAACAATCTACATAAAACCCAATAGCATGAAATTGGAAAAAAAAACCATTAGTACACTGTAGTTCTAAAACAATGAATAAAATTGGTCCAATGCGAGAGCCTTGGCATACCCCCTGTTTTATGATAATGGTTATAATAAGACTTTAAACCCCATTTCATTTCATTTTATGTATTATGTTCTTATTTAAATTTAAAAGCCAATAACATGTACTACACTTGCTTAAAAATCAAAATGTGAGGTGGCCTTTTAATAATCCGTGCACTATGAATATTTACATGGTCTTGGTGTTCGTTCCAGCTGAACGAGTAGACACAAATTTCTTTTCTGGTGCCACTGGTATTAACCCATACTCACGTCATTATTGATGTCTAGATCAACCCGTGACAAACTGCAGCAACCTTGAAACATATTACAGTACTTTAAACATCAGGGTAGGAACTCCTTTTGGGGATCACGGTGGCTAAGTGGGTAAGACGCTGGCTCGGATGTTCGATCCCTGCTTTGGCCGAGAAAGGTGATCCAGATTTTCCGGCGTGGTTTTCTAATTGTTAGTCATGCTGGATGGGAGGCCTGACAAGGACACCTCTCGCGTCGTTCGGACGGGATGAAACCCCGAGGTCCCGTGTGCACATTGACGTGCACATAAACGATCCAATGGCAGTTGGAATTTCCCTCATAGTACACTGTATGGCGTATGCCCGTCTTCATTGGCCCAGTTTAGGAGCAGCAGTAGGACGTTAAACCCTATTTCATTTTATTTCAGGTACTCCTTAAAGATTGACCGGTTTAAATAATAATTAAATAAAAGATCCGACAAGAAGGTTTATGTAACACCATCTCTTAATTGTTATGAAACAGTAAGATATTACAACATTCATAGTACACATACGTACGATTAGAATATCTGAATGGACAAGTTTCAAAAATGGTATTTGATAAGGCAAGGGAAACAACTTTTTTTTAGATAATATGAAAACAGACCACTAACTAGGAAATGAAATCTAAATGTCTTGATTTTTTGCACCAAACAGGTTAATGAGGACGTGCATAAAACATATCTATCATAAAGGACAATGTGTATCCACAGCGGTTTTCCCGCTTACTTTTCTTCGAATTCCAACATTCCCCCTTCTAGGTGTTCTTTTGCGTCCACGCTATATTGATTAGACATCTTTCCTTAATAATACATTTGTCTTGGGCACTCACTGTCATTATTCATTAGTACTAGACACACACACACTTTTAGTGATCGCATTACCCTAAAAAAAAATGTACATTCTTTATTAATGAACAAGCTGTAAATGGCTACATAACAATATTTCTGAGTATGTTTTCATCACTAAACGAGCATAACTACCACATTCTTGACACCCATTCTGTGACACAAGCTAGAATCGATTGGACGTATATCTGAGACGTGACATACCATTTATTGACACCTGATTCAGGGATTATGATTAAGTCCTTAAGATCCGAACATAAACATTTAGCAACAATCGAAAACCAAACCACATACGAGTAGAGAAAAAGAAATACCAAAAGATGACCGGTTTCATTCGATTCTATTTGCAAATGAGTATGGGGTAACTCTTAACACTGTGCCGGGATAAGACGCACCGAGGCCAATCAGAAACACTTTGTTAGTTTTGACTGAAATTGAATTTTATAGAAAAGTGTTACATACATTTCAGAAACATAAAATCATCAAGGGTTAGCACTATACATCAAATTGATTTTCAGTAAACTTCAATGATTATGAGTGAAATGTTGTCCTGACAACGGCACTAAGGCGTCCTCTTATATCGAATTCCAGCTGCCAAGAGATCTATTACGTGCACACTAGACGGGACCCCGTTTAGAAAGCTGTACCAATAACAAGAGGAAACCAAGCCCGAAACATCTTGATGAACTAACAATAAAATACACCAAAGAGAGATTCATACCCCACATAAACTACATAGTTGTACAATACATTTAACAAAAACAGAACAAAAAACACAATGATTGTAGTATCACAATGGGCATACTTTAAATCTATTAACCGGCGCAGAAACCCTTTCTAGATATAAAGTTACTTTGTTTTGTGAATACCCGCAAAAAAGTTCAAATCGGTTTGAAATGTTGCCCATCACAATCTAAACGAATGCTACCAAAGTCACCACAATTTAAATGGATATCTAGACAATACGTTACTGAAACCATATTTTAATAGATAGCGGACTAACGGTAACACGTTCCCAAAATGCATCACTAACATCCGCACTCCGATTGCCACCAGGAGGATGGTTTAGAGCACCAAGAAGATTACATCTAGCGCAGTTCTGATAAACCAGAATGGTGCTTGGTAATCAACTGCTCATTTTGATATATTAATATGGCCCATAGGTTAACAAAATACAACTCCGTTTTTGTGGATCAAGACCACACCATTCTCCTCGATCATTTCTAGCTAGTATTGCGCTTTAGTGGACAGTTAGTAGAAATGAAGTCAGGGTAGCATATCCATATTTAGCTAATTCGTACGCTATTGGATGTAATTAACCAATCGAATAAGTAATAAGTAGGTGTAATAGGAGAAGATGATAAAGAGTTTCAGAAGTATATCCACTGTGGCTATTACGGATTGAGGTCATTTTTTATTTACGTAGACTCATAAACTTTGTATCCTGCTTGACACAAAACGTACATACCTTTACGATTCTAAGTCCAAATATTATGAAATCTAAGCTTTGTGAGCTGCGATTTGATATTGAAAGTCCAATAAGTGAGAGCTGCGACATTATTAGAAGTAATACCTAGACACTCATTGACCAAAATAGAGTATCTGTATATGTAGCAGAGATGGTGTTACATGTCGGATTTGGTACACACGGAATTTCGCTTCCATGTTCGACCGACTATGCTACACTAAGGCTCAGAATGGACACTTCAACATCATTCAAAATGCACAAACATTTCTAATTACCGTTCAAATTTGAATTCTAGGGTAAAGAAGTTCTACAAGACCCGCTGGTCAGAAAGTAGTGCCCATTGAGGAGAGAGAGAGAGAGAGAGAGAGCGAGCGAGAGAGAGAGAGAGAGAGAGAGAGAGAGAGAGGGGAGGGTTAAACGTCCACTCGACACAAACTAAGTCATTTCGGGACTAACATATGGTTTAATTTATTTTAAGAATTCGCTTGCGCGTAAGGGTCTTTAGCCGTGAGGGAAAACTGGAGGACCCGTAGAAAACCCTACTCCTTGCCACGTACAACCGGGGATTCGAAACAGGCTAACCATTCAGCAATCCCCCCCCCCCGTAGTGCCCATTGAATTAACCCGTCTAATATCATGAATAGGATTGGGTAGGTGGTTATCTATACTAATATTTGTGATTGTCGTTTGTTTGTTTGTCTATCTGTCTATTCAGGGTTGGTGGCCAAATACGTATGGGTAGCTCGATCCGGGGAGTAACATAGGCCCAGTGGCGATGGTCTACCACGTCTGGTTTCAGAATTACGGGTCAACCGGCAGTACTGCCTATTTTTATATTTTCATTTCTGGAAATCTTGATTTTCGACAAAACTGTATCAATGAGGCAATGTATTTATGCCCCGAATTCACTGACATAAATCATGCTGTTATTTTAAAAATAATAATAGCGCCGCGGAGCAGTAATTTTAACTGGAAAGCAGGCGCTCTATAATAAATTCATCATATTATTCCGGATGGTGCAGAACAATTGGCGCTTAAACCTTGGTTATTTCTTTTTGAAATATTGTGCACAATTTTGTTGACGTAGCATATATTCACGTCACTATAGTAATTGTGATATATATATATATATTAGTCAATGAGAACCAGTATCTCCAGTTTACATGTTTATACTTCCATTACACTCGATTTCGAAATTCTATTGATTTTTAGGCAACATGATACATGGTGGCAAATATTACCTTGAGTGTCGGGAGATCCCCTATCAGTACATAAGTCCTATTATCAAAATAATGTATTCAGCAATACCTTGACTACTATACATAACTACTGAAACAAAGCCAAATATATGTAAAAAGGTTAACTTTATTCATCACTTCCAAGTCCGTCCACTTCACCTGAGTTAGCATGGATACGAATTGGGGATGTAACGTAATGTTGCGATGTTTTGTAATATCAACAATCTTGTTTATAAGTGTTACTGGCGGTAAGATACATTCATAAGCAGGTGTGATTTTGTATTTGATTTTTTTTTTTTTAAAACTTTGTACAGTGAGAGATTTCGCGGCGTAAGAAATATTTGTCTTTTTGCGGAAACAAATTAATGTGAATTAATCTTTGATAGGCTATAAAATTGTGATTCTGGAGCACCTTCCATAAACCATGCAAGATGAAGTTCTGATACCGTTTACACACATCCACCTAGTATACTAGTTTTGTATTTTGCTATTAAAAAATATATCCGTTGATTTATTAATTGTTTGACTGGCTAAATTATATCTATATGGAGAGACTGACCAGCCAAAGTATGACGTATAATAAGGATAGTAAGACGTTCAACCCCATTTCATTCATTTATTTCTAGTCGTATTTAAAGGAACTAAATCGCTAATATTTTGGACCTAGAAATTGACACAAATGGGTAGCAACACGTATAATTATGTAATGTGAGTGCGCAAAACTGATTTACATTCAATCGCTTCTGTTTCTACTATAATTTCTAATCAGTTATGTTCAGCGAAATACGCCAGAAGTCTTAATCGATTGGCAAGCTTTTCCACCTGGTGTCACAATTTTACATGTCGATTCGTGTACCAATGGTAAAATGTATATTTGGTCTTAAATATCGGGTATCAGAAGCCCATTTCTTATCGGTAAGATCACAACATCAATGTCGATTTAAATTGGCAAATAATTCGTGTCTTCAATAACAAAGATGTGGGGTGATATTGAGTTAGAGACTTGGCTACTTTAAACTGGACAAGAATTGATTACATTGTCGCTACTAATAATTGTTATATTGTTTTTGCTTTAAGGTTTGACAACAACACCATCTTTAAGAGAAAGACTAGGTAGGTAAAACATGTAATCATTGTACTCAAACAATTATATTTTCTAAATCCTGCTTGGAGAGAATACACAAAAAAGTTGTATGTCTGATGCCTAACTCACCTTTACGCGTTCTGATTTGTAAATTGTAAAGGCTATGTATATCCGTATATTTGTAATAAAGGGATGTTTTCCGTAATAATTGGCCGTGTTCGCTGGCCTAAATGATACACGCACATACATTGTAGAAGCCATTTGAATTGAAAAAGTAAGCCTACGATCACATATAGTTCTATTCTCCATATCTTAATACGTGTGCTTTGGATCATAACGTCTGTAATTGTGTCATTTATCGTGATTTCATTCCTAAGCTGATATGTGACAAGGACTAGGATAGCCTGGTCAACCTCCCACGGCTAGCACATTATTGTATCATAGCACTAAACATGGGTAATCGTACTGAACCACTGTCAAGGGAAAACCACACTGAAACATCCTGAGAAACTTTCTCGAAGAGCAACGTGATTGAAGTCGGGATCTCTTGGTTAGCGAGTCACCGCCTTATCCACTGACCCAACACATAGCTTCTTGAGATTAAAATATCGACTGTCCAATGAATTATACAACATTAATGTATATAAACAATTTTAATTTATACCCCATTATTGATACGTTTACTAATATAGTATTAAGGAGTCGGTTCTAAAAGCAACGTTTTAAACATATTTTCTCCAAAAATTTTATATCTCAGATGGCACGGACGGTGATTCACAAGTCAACACAACAGGAAAGGTACTGGTACTATATAACGGTATTTGGGGTGCAGTCTGCGGTACAAATTGGGACGATGTAGATGCCAAGGTTGCATGCACTGAGGCAGGGTTTCAAAATGGAAAGGCTTATGTAACGAACCTCTATGACCAAGCTACGCCTACATGGGTGCACGAAGCTGATTGTTCGGGATCAGAACAAGAACTTAAAGACTGTGGCCTGACAAGACAAGCTGGGGGTAATACGTCATGCCCAGATAATCTGGGCGCCATGGCCTATTGTTATAATGATACCGAAGGTAGGTGTTAATATCTTTTACGACACGGGTGATTCCTATAAAAATATGATAGTTTATATCCACACTCCACACATTGTTTATGGGCACAATTGTGTCAGATTTGAATAAAATTTCTGTTTACAACATAAAGATCTCGAATGGGATTGATCTTGACGTATCGGGTTATCACTTCATGGATTGTACGAAAACAACCCACGTAGCACTAGTTTCTTATTCGGGAGCAGGACAATTGCCGACGGACAGTGTTTTATAAACCGCTGACAGTTGTCCTAGACCCTCTCGTTTCCCTTAAAAAAACATTGAAATGAGTTAAATACACATCAATAAGCATGTAATTATACGATTCTGTTTAAACTGTGCGGTATCCCAAGATCTCTGATTGCTTTTATTTTTGTTAACAGTGCCTTCTCCTTGCATAACATTTTCTGAAGGCTACAGTTTTTAACTGATTTATTTCATGGGAGGACAATATTTAGGGCTCCACACGCTTCCGTTCGGGAATTACTCACATTTGTCCGATAACCGTGTGAACGTGTTTATGGCAACAGCTTTTAAGGAACATACATGTAGTTTGTCATACTCGACTTGAAGCATTAGACAATAAGAGGAAGAGATCTATCGATTTTCTGCTTGTTTCAGCTCATGTTCCATTGGAAAAAAAGTTTTATCCTTTTACCGAAATAATCCATGTTCTTCCGAATTTAAGCCTAGAAACGAAATCTATTTTTTCGTTTTATTAGACTATATGAATGACGAATCTACTAGTATAATTAAATTTTTTTAGATAAAAATGTTGATTTACTTAGTTTTTTACATTTAGCTATAGACTACTCACTAGTGGGAACTGGATCTAATTATGGAATTGTACAAGTCACTAGAGATGGTAAAACAGGTTATATCTGTGGTATCGGGAATCTAAATAATGGGGAAGCTGGAACTGTGTGCCGAACGCTGGGATTTACAGACGGTGACAACTATCATACTTCGGTGCCTACAACAAACCATGAATGGTGGAGAGGTTTCTTCAACTGTTATCAAACACCTCCCTTCCTCCATGTTTGCCAAGGTCCTGATTGGGAGTACATTACATCGAGTGACTCTTTCACCACCCAAGGGTGTCGCTTAAATACTCTCTCAGTTTACTGTTATGGAACATGTAAGTAAATGTAATTCATAACTCAGGGTCATTTGCGTGGTTAAGAAAGTCATAGTTCGATTTGTTGCTTATTGTCAACCCTATGGTGATAAGGAACACTATAAATAAAGAAAGGGGCTATTGGGGTTGATCGTGTGTGGAAGGCTGCGTGTTTTCGAGGCCCAACAGCAATATGGACACATTGCTTTGACAGTTTTCTCAATCTGTTTTACAGAGTTAATGCGACATACGTCTTTTATGTCCAAGATGACTGACCTCTAAAAGGTCAGACCGCTTTAGTACCATAATGTTTAGCAACAAATCAAGATGGTTAAAAAAAATGGTCGATTAAGTTTTAAAACACAATATGAAGAATCCTTAATCAATAATAATCGGTGTTCAGTACAACAGAAAAATAATCCAAATGTTTTAAAAGCAAACAGACTGAAAAAACCCGTCAAATTGATGGTCACGCGTACATTTTTTAAAATCAAACGAAGTAATATGAACTTGTTCAGGCAGAATTATATATGTTTACACATTTTACACCCCCGCGTACTATTTTCTGTGCCTATTCACGCTAAATATAGAATATTTTCTATCCAGATATACTTGAAAAACCTTTATTTATTTTTCTAATACTTCAAAAAAATGTTTTAGAATTTAATTTGTCGGAGGAGAAGTTAATATTTGTGGCTCATCAAATCGCGTCGATGTCATCTTTATCAGTGACTGTTGCGTCTGGATGTAAAACGTACAGTACTCGAGTGGTATAATATTTTGCCTTTTCCCAAATGCATGTGTACAACTCATTGCCCTATAGGATCTATTATGTAATGTATTTTATATTTCAACTCATAAATTAATTTTTCTCCTGATATAGCATACTACACTGTGCTCAGCTTATTCTATCTTTCTTAATTTATATTTAAGGGTCTGCATTTTCATTTTAGGGGACCACTTTCGAAGTACAAAAATGAAGCGGGATATCCTTAGAACGAGAGGATAATTTCTACCATGCTCTCTGTTCTGATTACTTTTATGTGAACTTTAACACACAACAATTTGGTGATTCATAATATATCCTAGTTTTACCTTTCAGTACGACTACATACACAGTTTGCGAATAGCAGTGGTGTCCTGTTAAAAAGGGAGAATCACAACTACTATGCTTTCTGTTCTGATGGGTTTGATATGAACTCAGCTAATGCTGTATGTAAAGATTTGGGATTTGAAAAAGCTAGATTAATATTACCAGCATCAGTATATAATATGGGATATTTTGTCAGATTCTCTAATCTACAATGTTCTGTTGGTGCTACATCTATGAAACAATGTACATCAGTATATAACAGCAATACCATCTGTAATGGAGGTGCGGTAGCTGTTGCTTGTGATGATGGAAAGCCACTTGTACAAGGTGAAAATAACTAAAACAATGTTTATTTAGCTCCCTTCTTTTATGCACCAGCTAAGCTTATGGACACGAGCATATATCATGCAGTGTTCTGTGGGAATTAATTACCAGGACAGCGTTCTTTCCGCCTATCCTTCATTGATTTCCAACTGCCAAAGGGTTTCTACGTGACAAGTAGACTCCGGGTCCTCCAGTTTCTTCCCACTGCTAAAGACCTCCAAAATTTATCCCGAAATGACCTAGTTTGTGTCGAGTGGACGTTAATCCCCATTTCTCTCATTCTCACTGTTTTTCACGTAAACACCAACATTGGTTTTTCGGCTAAACCCCCTAGTCAACTGGCGTATACACGCTAACTCTGTATGTATTTTTAAATATCGTATTACAGGTTAATTAAAACCATTTACATAGTTTACATGCTTATATGATAAAAACGTTTTAACGATGCATCTATGCAGGGTCTGGACCCCAGCAATATAACAGTCCAGTGGCAATATAATCCCAATAGCGTCCAATAATGTAACTAGAGCTGCAACGATTCAGTTCGGTGCACCGATAACCAACACTAGGCGCCTCGGTTCGATCAACGATCTACAACGTTCAAATTTCGATTCGGTTCAATTGTAAATCAAATTTCAAATAAAAACAACGTACACCTTACAAGTTACTACAATGCGACTAAAACCCGAATGATATTTATAAATGCTAGGTTTCTGGCGAGTGAACATATATCTTGGAATGCCCATTTAACTCTTATACTATAGCTATCTGATAACGTAATCGGCAATGAACCCGAATCGACTCTCATTACATTAAACATCCCACTAATCGAAAATCGAACCGAATCGAGGTAGTTGTGAATCGTTGCAGCCCTAAATGTAACACATCATTTCTTGTATTCTTAATGTTATAAATTAATGACGCATTTATCGAGCTCCCAAATACCAAGAATGATAAATTGCTCAGAATAATTTTATTCCGTTTACTATTTTCTAGAATTCTTTTTAAATAATACATCAAATATATTTAAGATTGCTTAAAATGGCCTTTAATATTCTAGATAATTTGATAGAAATCGCCATAGATGGTACTGTTCAAGTGAGTAAATATGGTATATGGGGTAACATAAATGCTTATGAATGGGATAATGTGGATGCTGGAGTTTTATGTAAAGAACAGGGGTTTGATACCGGCGAGACGAAACAACCAATCTTCTCCGACAAACCAAGGTAATAATGGGCTACTTTAATTTCAGACGACAAACTCCGAAAGTGTCTCGGGTGATAATTTGGGGAATTTAAACATCTTACAAACTACAATATCCTAAAAGATGAATCTCTACAAAAAATATTAATTCTAAGAATTGTTCAAATCGGATCATCGAATCGAAATAAATGGGCCTACTAAGACGAGGTTTTCTAGTTAATGGTTTGGGCCATATTGACTAAAAACTAATGCTGTTGTCGGTGATAAAAGGACCCATGTCGTTTGAATTTGTTGTTTATATTTGTTGTTGATTGAATATGATAATCTCTTCGCTATTTAAATGCCGTTTCCTTATTTTAATCCGAGGTCGGGCAATATAGACTTAATTATATATCATTATTTGTTTAATATGTACCGCATAAAGCATTTACAAATATCGAGTTTATCTCAATAGAAGAACTTACTGTATTGAACTTATCTTTGTAGATGGATGTTTGATGTTGATTGCCAAGGAGACGAAGACAGTATTTTTAGTTGTCCCTTTAAAGACTTGCCTGATAATGATACTATATCTTTAAGTGACAATGCTCGTGTCTTCTGCTATAACAAATCAGATGGTAAATATATGAATACCGCGCCCCCCTCCCCCCAAAAAAACCTGTTTGTGATGAAGGGATGTTATCCTTAATAATTGGCCATGCTTTCTAGCCTAAATGATACACGCACATACATGGTAGAGACTATTTGAATGGCGAAAAGTAAGCATACGATTACATGTAGTTCTCTTTTGTGTCGTTTCCCTATCTTTCTACGTGTGCTTTGGATCATAACGTCGGAATTGGGTCATTTATTGTGGTTGAGATTCCAGGCTGATATGTGGTAAGGACTAGGAGAGCCTGGCAACCCTCGTTGGTTTTCTCGTGGTTTCCTATCACGGCTAGCACATTATTGTATCATATCACTAAACAGCACAGCATGGAGGAAAATCGTCGTGCACCACTGCCAAGGGAAACCACGCTGAAACATCCCTAGGAACTTTATCGACTAACAAAGTGATCGAATTTGGGACCTCTAACCTCTTGGTTAGCGAGTCAGCGCCTGGCCTATCATAGTTTCTAGAGATTGATATACCGCCTGTCCACTGACGAAAAACTAATTTTCTGGATTAAAATATACATAGTTTATAATGTATATAAACAATTTTGATTTATTCCCCATCCATTATTTATACATTTACTAATATAGTATTAAGGATTCGGTTCTACAAGCAACGTTTTAAAAATATTTTGTCCAACATTCTTCTATCCCAGTTGGCATGGACGGGGATTCAAAAGTCAACACAACAGGAAAGGTACTGGTACTATATAACTGTATTTGGGGTGCAGTCTGCGGTACAAATTGGGACGATATAGATGCCAAGGTTGCATGCACTGAGGCAGGGTTTCAAAATGGAAAGGCTTATGTAACGAACTTATATGATCAAGATACGCCTACCTGGGTGTACGAAGCTGATTGTTCGGGATCAGAACAAGAACTTAAAGACTGTGACCTGACAAGACAAGCTGGGGGTAATATGTCATGCCAAGATAGTCTGGGCGCCATGGCCTATTGTTATAATGATACCGAAGGTAGGTGTCAATATCTTAGACACGTGTTCTTATTCGGGAGCGGGACAGTTGCCGGTGGGACAGCTGCCGACGAGGACAACTGCCGATGGGGCAACTATAGCTGATGATCTCATGTGCCTTTTTCTGTATTAAGGCCCTTTTTGTTAAAAATAACCAATACTTAATAATTAATATTCTTCATTATTATCATACCTGTTCAGTTTACGTAACACATGGTCTATAATAGCTAAATATAATATCACTCACTGACACAAAGTTTTCATAGGTGAATATTATGTGCAATACTACGTGAATAATTACATACCGAAATAATCCACGATTATCAGAATGTAAGCTTTCGAAGAAAGGAAATCTAATATTTCGTTTTCTTGACTATATTCATGACGAATCTACTAGTATTATTACATTTGTCATTAAAAATGTTGATTTTTTTTACATTTAGCTATAGACTATTCACTGGTGGGAACTGGATCTAATTATGGAATTGTTCAAGTCACTAGAGATGGTAAAACAGGTTATATATGTGGTATCGGGAATCTAAATAATGGGGAAGCTGGAACTGTGTGCCGAACGCTGGGATTTACAGACGGTGACAACTATCATACTTCGGTGCCTACAACAAACCATGAATGGTGGAGAGGTTTCTTCAACTGTTATCAAACACCTCCCTTCCTTCATGTTTGTAAAGGTCCTGATTGGGAGTACATTACATCCAGTGACTCTTTCGAAACCCAAGGGTGTCGCTTAAATACTCTCTCAGTTTACTGTTATGGAACATGTAAGTAAATATAACTCATAACTCGAGGTCACTTGCCTGGTCAAGAAAGTCATAATTCGATTCGTTGCGACTCACTGTCAACCCTGTTGTGATTAGAAACACTATAAGCAAAGGTACTTTTGGGATTGATCGTGTGTGGAAGGCTACGTGTTTTCGAAAACCAACAGCTTATGGCCACCGTTGTCTATGTAGAAAGTTCACTATTTACTCGATTTTTCGTTTGCCTATAGGATCTTTTATGTAATATATTTTATATTCCATTCCATAAAATTCAGTAGATTTCGTTTTTTTCTGATTTAGCATACTACATGGTTCATCATCTAACAACGAAAGCCATGCTTTAATGTGAACTTTAACACACAACACTTTGGCTATCCATAATATATCCTAGTTTTACCTTTCAGTACGACTACATACAAAGTTTGCGAATAGCAGTGGTGTCCTGTTAAAGAGAGAGAATCGCAACTACTATGCTTTCTGTGCTGATGGGTTTGACATTAACTCAGCTAATGCTGTATGTAAAGATTTGGGATTTGAAAAAGCTAGATTAATACTACCAGCATCAGTATATAATATGGGATATCCTGTCAGATTCTCCAATCTACAATGTTCTGTTAGTGCTACATCTATGAAACAATGCACATCAGTTTATAGCAGCAATACCACCTGTAATAGTGGCGCTGTAGCTGTTGCTTGTGATGATGGAAAGCCACTCTTACAAAGTAAAAATAACTAAAACGAAATGTGTATTTAGCTCCCTTCTTTTATAATAATAAAATAAAAAACAAGTATGAACAATCCAAACCATTAGACAGGATTCGAAGTCCTAAAAACGTTATAGGCAAAATAGTGTATTCAAGCAAAATAGTGTAATCAGCAAACAGAGCTAATGGGCATGAGCATCTATCATGCGGTGTTCTGTGGGAATTAATTACCAACACGGCGACCTTTCCGCCTATCCTTTATTGATTTTCAACTGTCAAAAGGTTTCAACGTGACAAGGAATAGGGTTGCCGGTGCAACCTCGTTGGTTTTCCTCGGGTCCTCCAGTTTCTTCCCACTGCTAAAGACCCCTAAAATTAATCCTTAAACGGCCTAGTTTGTGTCGAGTGGACGTTAATCCCCATTTCTCTAATTCTCACGTAAACACCAACATTGGTTTTTCGCCTGAACAGCGAAATCACGCTGTAAAATCCGCCTGGTCAGCTGGCTTATACACGCTAACTCTATGTATTTTTTAATATCGTATTGCAGGTTAATTAAAACCATTTACATAGTTTATATGCTTATATAATAAAAACGTTTTAACGGACGCTATTTTAAAATATGCCACACTAGTAGGCCTACAATAATGTAATGATGCATCTACGAAGGGTCTGTACCCCAGCAATATAACAGTATTGTGCTGTCCAGTGGCAATTTAAGCCCAATAGTGTCCACTATTTAACACATCATTTCTTGTATTCTTAATGTTATAAATTAATGACGCATTTACCGAGCTCCCAAATACCAAGAATGATCAATTGCCCAGAATAGTTTCATTCTGTTTACTATTTTCTAGAATTCTTTTAAATAATACATCAAATATATTATGTAAGATTGCTTAATAAATGGCCTTTGATATTCTAGATAATTTGATAGAAATCGCCATAGATGGTACTGTTCAAGTGAGTAAAAATGGTATATGGGGTAACATAAATGCTTATAAATGGGATAATGTGGATTCTGAAGTTTTATGTAAAGAACAAGGATTTGATACCGGCGAGATGAAACAATCAATCTACTCCGACAAACCACGGTAATGTTGGCCTACTTTAATTTCAGCCGACAAACTCTGAAATTGACTCGGGTTGTAATTTGAGGAATTTAAACACCTTACAAAATACAATATCGTGAAAGTTGAATCTCTACAAAAAAGTTCTAATCATCGAATCGAAAAAGCTGGCCTACTAAGAACCGAGTTTTTTCTAGTCAAGCACTCATGTTTATTGAATTTGTTGTTTATTTTTGTTGTTGATTGAATGATAATCTCTTCACTATTTAATTATTTTTTCCTTTTTTTAATCCGAAGCCGGACAATACAGACTATATTATATTATCATTTGTTTAAACATACATTATGCAAAGGCAACACCTGCCCATTATAGGTCTTTCTTTAGGCCTGAAATTTTTTCTTAATTATTAATTAGACACTAATTAGCTTATCCAGACTATAATCAACTCTCGATGCCAAGGCTAGTCTTCAGCATCGACTGGATTAGATTTACAAATATCGAGTTTATTTCAATAGACGAACTTAATGTATTTATCTTATCTTTGAAGATGGATGTTTGATGTTGATTGCCAAGGGGACGAAGACAGTATTTTTAGTTGTCCCTTTAAAGACTTGCCTGATAATGATACCACATCTTTAAGTGGCAATGCTCGCGTCTTTTGCTATAACAGATCGAATGGTAAATATATGAATAAACACAAAAATAAACTGTATACAAAATAATAGTTTGTAATTGAAATAGGATATTTATTATCATACAATTGTGTTTTTCTGCATTTCTCTCCCGCCCGTCCCCCCCCCCCCCCCAAAAAAAAGATATAGCTGTGTACAAGAAAATAGTTTCTAATTAAAATTGCATATGTATTATCCTGCGATTGTGTATTTCTGCGATGTTTGTAATTAAGTAAACGCATTTTGTCTAACTTATGATATTGTGTCTGTTCAAAGTATGCTGTCCTGGTACAAAGCATCTCTTCATCGATGAAGAAGATCGTCATATCTTATTGTCTAAACATAATCATATTTCTAAAGAAGTGAGGGCCAAGCATACTAGCTCATTAACCTAATGGATTAGTGATGTCTACAGCTCGAATCGCCGAGACATGTGTATATCCTATATCCTGATAATTCCGAGAGAATACAACCTAACTATATTATTTTCCGGTAATATGTGTTATACATTATAGCGTTGACCTGGACGTTAAATGACTTTTTGTGATCATAATATTTTAATAGTTTAATCTCTTTAGTCGATCTCGTCTCCCTTAGCACAGTCGGCACAGAACAGTAGGACATTAAAAGCCCATATTCTTGCATTTCATTTCTTTCGTCGTTCGCATAGGACGAAACAAAACCGAGGTCTCGTGTACACGTAAACGAACCATTTACAAACTGAATACAATTGCTTTTCTGGCTTTATTTGCCTGGCTATTATATAAACGCAGGAGTTAAACCCAATGGTTCATTTCTTTCGTCGTTCGCATAGGACGAAACAAAACCGAGGTCTCGTGTAGACGTAAACGAACCATTTACAAATGGAATACAATTTCTTTTCTGGCTTTATTTGCCTGGCTATTATATAAACGCAGGAGTTAAACCCAATGTCACCCATATAGTCATCTCCCCTTTGTGTTCGTTCTCAATATAGTATAACACATGCATGCATTTTACTTTAACAGCTAACGAGTACAGATTAGAAAATGGTGATCACGGGAGACTTGTCCGTAACAAAGATGGCCAGGAAGGTTACGTTTGTGATTTTATTAAGTTCTATGATGAGGAGGCTACAGTAGTTTGCAAAACTCTCAGCTATAACAGAGGTGAACGGTTAGAATCCCCCAGCCCCCCTGAAGGTAAATATATTCTATCCCGTCTCTGCAGACTGCTGGCATTAACGCACAACGGTCGATATTTAGATATATTCTAATTCAGTAGTTTGCCAATCCCTCGGCTACAACAGAGGTGAACGGATATAATCCTCCAACCCTCCTGAAGGTAAATATATTCTATCACGTCTCTGTAGACTGTTGGCATCAACGTATAACAATGTTTTTTTTAAAAATATATTATAATTTAGCAAAGATTAGGGAGCCTGAATAAATTAAAAGATAAAATTATATGATCTTAAAACAACTGAATAGAAAAATTATATGGTTTAACGTTCTATTTGTCTGTAAGAAACGTTCTAATGGATACCAGTGTACGGCAGGCAGTATGATACGAGTAAAGGTTTGGATTGCGTGAAAATCGGGTCAAAGTGGCTGTCTTCTCGCATGCAAATAGTTTACAAGTATGTAAAACCAAGGCTGTGGGTCCGCAAAGATCACAACTTTCATCCAAATTTGATGAAACTTGGAATGCATATTTATTAATTATAACCCACATACATGCATCTTGGCTCCTGTCGACAATTTCGCATAAATCCAGAGATGACAATTTTTACCCGATTTAAAAAAAAAAGTTATAATATGTCACTATTATACCATAATGTTAGTTAAGTTCGAATTTCTTGAAAATTGAACCAAAACTGTCTGTCTGACGAAATGTCCCACCTCCACCGTACGCAAATAGTCTAAAAGTATGTAATGCCAAGATTGTGGACCCCCAGAGGTCACAATTTCGATGACACTTGAAATGTCAAAAGGTTTGTTTATAACTCAAAGATCTTGGCTCCGTTCGATATTTCGCACATATCAGACCATAACCGACTAGATTATAAACCCTGATTGTTCTCTTCTCATCTCTTGCGCAATTTGGGTGTATCTTGCCTGACAACAGCTTAATTTAAAAATTATTGTGTGGACCAACAGTAAATTACGTGGTGTGCCGGAAATATAACCAATCGTAACAGAGGATTGTTAGATTAGTTTCAATGCGTTGGAGAGGGGGGATGGTTAGCGCGTACGCTGTATCATAATGTCTGTCATTGAGTCAACTGGCGGGGTTTCGATTCACCGGATGTACGAGTAGGGTCGCCTGTCGCCTTTCTCCGGGTTCTCCGGTTTCCTCCCAATACTAAAGACCCCTACGCACAAGACAATTAATAAAATACCAAATTGAGCCATGTGTTTGGTCCCGAAATGACCTAGTTTGTATCAAGTGGACGTTAAACCCAATGCAAAAGAACTGTATAAATAGGCAAGATATGAGTAATCGGGATTATTTTGTCTTGACTTTATGTCAAGAATAAGGGTTTCGGTTCGATTTAGAGTTTTCTTTCATGTTCTCATGTTTGTTGAATTATTAAATTCATAAATTTGTCGCTTGTCTATTTATTTGCCAAATCTTTTAGGAACTAAATGGTGGGGTGTGGAGTTAAGCTGTTTTTATGGAAGCTCTACAATTGAATCATGTAAAGGTTCTGACTGGTCATATAGCTACGATGAAAGTTTAAACTCTACCAATCCTGAATTTGATAAATGCCGCAATGCTTCTTATACTGTTTCGGTTTCCTGTTACGGTCAAGGTAGTTACTTATTTTTACGAAATTTGTTGATGCGGCTCGCACAAGGAAAGATGAAAAGATACGGCCTCAACAAGCAGATACAGGAATGATATAAATTAATTACACAGTGTATCCTTCTTTTTTGAAAACATACAAATCAGAGTATGCATGGGCTGCAGGGAATTGCTTTGTGTTGTACCAATTCCAATAATTAAATTTTATATTTCCATTTGTCTAAGATGGCCTCATTTCCGATACACAGATCCAATTCCTTCTTTGGGCATAGCTCTGAAAAAGCAAAGGTATCGATATTTATAGATGTATTAATTCGTAGGAGGATGATGTACAAGTAGTTTACTAATTACCATTCAAGTTGGACTCTAAACAATTCTATTGAGCAATCCTAAATGTATCGATTCTCCTTAACAGATATCGCTGTTACAATTATAGTTATTTGGATTTCAGACAGGTTGTTCAATATTATTTGTGTTGCATGACATAGGTAGTTCGGTGCAGCTGGGGTTCAAGTCATGAGTCACAAGGGGTGCAAAGCGAGTTAATTTGAGTTTACATAGATCACTTCTTATTTACTAGCTAGTGGATCACCAAGTATATAAATTTTTATTTATGTCATTTGCAACAGCAGCTGCTACTTTATGCAAAAGTACGTATACAGCAAACATGTTTTAGCTACCCGAACTCAATAGAAAACGACGTAGTTTTGGTTTTAAAAAATGAGTGCAAAAGTACATGTACAACACAAATTTGTTAGCTGTGTGTACTCAAAAACTAACAATCACCTTATCTGATCATAGCATATCAATGGTGATATACTAATTATTTATTGAATCCACCTTAATCCCGTGGTGCTAGCACCTTAAGGATTCCAATTTCCGATCTCGTGCGCTCTCGTCCTCACGTCTTGCGTTGGACCGTTCAACAACAATATCAACCGTTCCTGACCGAGATCACCCCTTCATGACTGTAAGTTGACGAAGATATCTGCACACAATCTGGTTGTTCTAGAGGTAGTCAAACTCGTTATTATATTTTGAATTGAGTCATTGAATTCACCATTTTGATCGAATATATCTTTTTAATGGCGATTTTCTTTCATTTTTTTTTCTAGTGCGTCTACATGACGATTCGGATAATATTGGTATTGTCCTAGTTCGTACAGGTAATAATGAAAGGGAGGCTATTTGTGCGGATGGATTTGATTTGACAGATGGTGATGTGGCTTGTAAAGAAATAGGATATTCTGGTATCAGTCGTATTGTTGCTGCCTCTACCTTTTCATATCTTAATTACAGTATTGTATCTTATAATCTCGACTGTGTGGGCGGCGAATCATCCTTATTAAACTGTTCATATATTAATCAAACGAGCTGTGCACCACTAAATTATGCTGCAATTGAATGTATTCCGAACACAACACCACCACCAACTGGGAGATCAACTGTTCCAGGTGACAGTAACAATCCCAACTACAGTAAAATCACTTCTATTAGCAACGTGTCTGGTAAGTCGAAATATCTATGTATATATATATATTAATGTAAGGAGCTGCGATTGTCCAAGATAGATATAAGACAGAAAGACTTGGGTGTTGCAAATGATGGAGAAAGAACACATTCAACCCACATATAATATGCAAGTAGCTACAATGATGATGGTATACACATTCAGAAAGATAATCAGGGTGACAATTCCCAAGTCCTTCAAACCGATGTGCATAATATAAGTAGTAATGAATGTACAATCTGATTAAACACAGAGCAAATTTCATTTTTACTTATCTTTACTGCAATTGGGTCTGGAAGACTTGTTATTTAACTCGTGTTTAATCAGATTGTACATTCATTACTACTTATATTATGCACATCGGTTTGAAGGACTTGGGAATTTTCACCCTGATTATCTTTCTGAATGTGTATACCATCATCATTGTAGCTACTTGCATATACATGCATGTACAAAGGTTCCACTGTTAAGTCGGTGACTGGAGATATCACTGATAGCTTCAACGGTACCAAAGTTAAACCCAACGATTCTTATGGTGTGGATTGTATGTACTTGGTTTTATTTTATTAGTTATATTAGTAAACAAGAATATGAATCTCAATTTTAGGGTCTACCAGCAAGCCGACGACTGGTGGTCCGAACAACAGCACCAAAAATAATAACAACGCCGGAAGCATCAATAATCACGCAGGTAAAAGCATTGAATTATATCAATAGGTTACACGCTATATGGTTTGAAGTTATCTGATATGACAGCTATATAAACAGACACTGAGTGCATTATATTCATGCAAGCAAGGCATGCGGACCAAAAGAACAGTGTGTATACCCATACTCTTCACACTACAATTGTGGTGGATTGTTGAATTGGTTATACGAAAGAACCCACTCGAAATTCAAAATTGTTAGATAGATTCCGAACACCATTAAATTTTACCATCTCAGTACCCACAAATCTCTCTCTCCGTGATTACGTTGATATGTGCGGCGAATAGTTACATGTTTTTAGTATACGACTTCAAGTTTATGTATCTAAAGTTTGGTGGCCAACCCCCTACAAATAATGGTGTAAAGACATGACCATTCGTTTGTCTGTAATGAAAATCATTACAAACGGGCAACGGGAAAGGCTTAACACTGAAGTCAGTAGGGATATTAATGGTGGTCTGCCTCCAGATATTCCTTTTCAGAATTATCACCGCGTTTAGCGGCATGATCTTTCCCATCATATTTGAATCGCACGAATTAAAACATATTATTGATATTGTTTTCGACTACGTTTGTTATTCTAATTTGTTTATTGTTGACTTACTTTTGTGGTAATTATTTATATTTTTCTTCGTTTAGTGCCGAGGGTCTGGATATTTGTCGGTGCATTGGTAATTGTGTTATCGTTGCAGATTTGACATGGAGCATTATAGATTTATGCATCGAACAAAATGAAATGTTAACAAAATAAATAAATACTATAATAAAAACAGAAGATATTAAATATTGTGAAGCCACGTTGAATACCCATATATAAAAAGTCATGGGTGTTCTAAAAACGGCCATAGGCAACAAATACATTTTGTTAGCGATAGGCATGATATGACAATGCCTTTTGATATTGACATTATGACAAACTTAATGCACTGAAGATTTATACTGTATAGGTATAACGTTATAACGTTATACCTATACAGTATAAATCTTCAGTGCATTAAGTTTGTCATAATGTCAATAACGTTATAACGTTATACCCATATGTGTTAAAACTCTACATCAACGGTAAGCATGAACCTTACGCAATATATGCGTATGACACTACCACCATGTGACACCGAATCCCCGGACAAGGACATCTCTGCCGGTTCAAACAGCAACATTTTCAGTATCGGTTCTGTGGAAGTATGTAGTTCCTGAAACTAGTGTCTATACAATTGGTTCCCTCCAGCATTAAGAAACAGTCGTGTGTGTGCTAAGCATGCTAAAAACGTAAACTGGTATGCGGCATCACCATTGGGGGAAGCTTACGTTAAACAGATGATAGAAACGAAACATAAGTCAGAACTCCATTTCCATATATGCGCACTAAAGATGACTTGTCTCAGTTTTATTCAGTTAATGTTACTGCTAGTAAATATAATTGCAACAAGCCAACAGTGAGGCTTATGTCCCCGCCAAAATTCCCAAAATAAATAGAATAATTAATCGCACATTTATCCTTTTTATACGCCCACATTTTCATGTGGACGTATTATGTCGTCGCCCCTGTCTGTCCGTCCGTCCGGACGTCCGTCCGTCCACAATTGTTTGTGGACTCTCTACAGGTCACAATTCTTGTCCGATTTTGACGAAACTTAAAATATAGGTTTATCAACAAAAGATCTCGGCTGCTTTCGATATTGGCATGTATCAGATCAAAACTTCATGGATTATGGCCCCTGATTGTACGAAAAATCACGTTTTTAGCTTGTGGACCCTATAGAGGTCACAATTTTGAACCGATTTTGATGAAACTTTACATGCATGTTTATAACCCAAAGATCTTGGTTCCTTTCGATATTTGCACCTATCGGAACGTAAGTTCCTGAATTATGGCCCCTGATTGTCCGAAAATTCACTTATTTTAGCTCGTGGTACCTCTGGAGGTTACAATTATTATCCGATTTGAAAAACCGTTCGATTATATCACCGTTACACCCTAAGGAAGGTTAAGTTCAAATTTCGGAAAAATCGGACCAAAATTACCATACAAAATGGCCGTCGTTCGTACGCAAATACTGTTAAAAAATGGTATATCAAGGTTGTGGACCCTGTAGAGATCACAATTTTAATTCGATTTTGACGAAACTTGAAATGCATGGTTATAACCCAAAGATCTTGGTTCCTTTCGATATTTGCGCATATCGGATTGTAACTTCCTGAATTATGGCCCCTGATTATACGCAAAATCGTCTTGGTTTAGCCCGTGGTCCCTCTGGAGGTTACAATAATTATCCGATTTAAAAAATCGTTTTATTATATCACCGTTACACCCTAAGGAAGGTTGAGTTTGAATTTCAGAAAATGGGACCAAAATTGCCATACAAAATGGCCGCCATTCGTACGCAAATACTGGTAAAAAATGGTATATCAAGGTTGTGGATCCTGTAGAGGTCAAAATTTTAATTCGATTTTGATGAAACTTAAAATGCATGGTTATAACCCTAAGATCTTGGTTCCTATCAATATTTGCGCATATCGAATTGTAACTTCCTGAATTATGGCCCCTGATTATACGCAAAATCGTCTTGGTTTAGCTTTGGGTCCCTCTGGAGGTTACAATAATTAACCGATTTAAAAAATCGTTTGATTATATCACCGTTACACCCTAAGGAAGGTTAAGTTCAAATTTCGGAAAAATCGGACCAAAATTACCATACAAAATGGCCGCCGTTCGTACGCGAATACTGTTAAAAAATGGTATATCAAGGTTGTGGACCCTGTAGAGATCACAATTTTAATTCAATTTTGATGAAACTTGAAATGCACGGTTATAACCCAAAGATCTTGGTTCCTTTCGATATTTGCGCATATCGGATCGTAACTTCCTGAATTACGGCCCCTGATTATACGCAAATTCGTCTTTGTTTAGATTGTGGTCCATCTGGAGGTCACAATTATTATCTGATTTAAAAAATCGTTTGATTATATCACCGTAACACCATAAGGAATGTTGAGTTCGAATTTCGGGAAAATTCGGAACAAAATTGCCATACAAAATGGCTGCCGTTTGTACGTGAATACTGTTCCTTTCATTATTTTCATATATCAATTCATAACTTCCTGAATTATGGCCCCTGATTGTCCGAAAAATCGCCTATGGTCCCTCTGGGGGTCACGATTATTATCCGATTTAATTGCCAGACAAAATGGCCACCGTTTGTACGCTAATAGTGTTAAAATATGGTGTATCAAGGTTGTGGACCCAGTATAGGTCACAATTTTAATTCGATTTTGATGAAACTTGAAATGCATGCTTATAACCTAAAGATCTTGATTCTTTTCGATATTTGCGCATATCAAATTGTAATTTAATGAATTATAGCCTTTGATTGTAGGAAAAATCACTTTCGATTTTGCTTGTTCTCTAAGCATCTCTCGAAAATGTGGGCGTATCCTGCCTGGCAGTGCCAGCTTACTATCTTTAAATGTATTCAGCAATCAAACTGATTATCTATACTCAGTCTAAGCATAAAATGATCACGACTAAGCTCAATCAAGGTTTTGACGTACCGGGTTTTGAAACCATACACTGGGCTTCATCGCTCTAATCCATCAGTCAGAATCAAAGCTATATATATTGTCCCAAAGCATCGACTAAAGAAATTGCTTAGCTCTGCTTATCTTTAGTGGGAAATGTTAATCATTGAACCCCGGCATTCTTCTAATGAACATCAACATCTACCTTGAAAGCTACATAATTTAGTCTAAACATTCTACCTTGAAAGCAGAGTTGTTATGTTCCGCAGTTTTGACCAATCAACTTTCTTATCGCTACGTAGCCCAAGCTGAAAATGAACACTATCAAACTTAGTCAAGGTATTGATGTAAAAAGACTACACACCAAGTTTCACCACTCTCACTTAATTAGAATTAAAGTTATCGTGTCCCAATGCATCAATCAATCAAGTTGCTTACCTCTGCTTACCCTAAACAAAAAAAGGCCCCAACTAGGCATTCAAACTGCTTATCTCTGCTCATCTTCCAACTCCACCAAGGCATTACCCAATAAACACCTACACTAAGGTTGAACATTCTAGATCAATTAGAATGAGAGTTATTGTGTCCAAAAACGTGTGACGGATGGACAGAGAGACAACCAGTGAGCCAGACTGACGTACAGTAGTACACAGCAATTTTAATAGCCCCCTACTTTCTTTAAAAGGCGGGTGACAATAATCGTATGTATTCGCTGAAACGAAATTACAAAATTAAGAGATCTGGCCCCGAGTTCACAAAGCATTCTCAGATTTAAGTTAAGAATTTGCTCAAATATTTTAGCCTAATTTTAACTAAAATATAGCCCTTTAAAAAAAATTTGCAGTTAAGATAAATCAAATACATCAATAAGAAACTATGGGCAAAATTTTGCGTATTCGATATTTCTCATAAACAGTGATTGAAAGTTGAGTAAATTCTTAACTTAAACTTTTATTATGCAAGAGCTAAGTCTGCATTTTTGCAGGCCTTTCTTTAGGCCTGAAATGATATCTAAATTATTATTTATACAAAACAAGGCCATAATGAACTCTCAATGCCTTCTGATACTCGAGATTTTAACTAGATTAGAATGGTTCGCCTTTTAAAAATGGAAAGCGAGGCTAAGTCTTGAATATACTAATGTCCTGGTTACCACAATGTACAAATCTTGTCAAAAATAACGATAACTTTGCTCAGAATAAAGTAATTTGAATGAAATGTCCAATATTTTCATTTTGCCTTATCCATTTCGAGCTATTATAGCAATACTGGTCAGCTCTTTATCTAAATCTTACATAATGTATCTTTAGATCTGAGAATGCTTTGTGAACAAAAAAGGTATCCACCGTACATGGTGGTATGTTTGAAAAATAAAATTCGAACGACTGTTTCAGGGGATTTTGAACTTGATATGTTACGCTGTCATACTGGTTTCTTTAATAAGCGTAAAACTGTCTTTTAACAAGGTCAAAATTTCATGTTGGACGTTTAATATTAGATTGTGTGAATTCATTATCCTGTGATTAGTAGTACTGCATTGTTGTCTTATCTGTGTTTTTTTAACCAGAATGTCTGATTCAGACGGCTGTACTATATACCGAAGAATTCCGAAAAATCGGGAAAATACCGAAAACAATCCCAACCGAACAGATCCGAAAACCCTATACACTGTATTTAAAAATCACCAAATAGCGAAGAAACAACTCAAATTTCCGAAATGGGTCAAAGCAGTCCACGCAGAAACAGTGTGGGGAACTCTGGGTCACGCATAAAAATGGTGGACGCTCTAAATGGGTAATGGGTCACGCTAGCCCACGCATATAGTGGGACACTCTAGGTCGGCCATAGGAGGGAACACAGCATGTAATGAATTAAAATTGTCCGGACAGCCGTGCTACGACCCACATTTTCCATGAACGCCAAGTTATACACGGTACATCAGTTTTTCGTTACATTAGACACTCTTCCTTGCCAGACCCTCCGTCTTGCACTATTGTAAATACAGGGATCGAACACAGCCCACCCCCTGGTTAGTCGGCCAGTTCCTTACTCATAGGGCTACGCAGGGAGCACAGTTTTAATACAATTTAAGTAATGTATAATACTTTAAGATACAAAATGTGAAAGCTCATCTAAACTACAAAATATTGGCTTACAGTGCATTTCATTAACTGGTAAATGTACGTGGTCATTTCTTTCTGGTCAAATCCGACACGGTTGGGCATTCGACCCTGCTGTTTGTAACGGACACGTGTGGGATTGAAACGGCGCTATCGTGTGGGATTGAAACGACTTTATTATGCTCTGCACCATACCCAAACACGGAGTCCGCGTCCTGAGAAAATCAAATAAAGTTGGTCTATTCCATATATGACACCTCTCATTTTTATTTGAACATATATAAAACATACAAAACTACATAAACCATGAAACTGTACATTGTCCAACATGTCACCAGTCCGAGATGTTTAGACTTTGAATTTGCAAAACAACAATTAAAATTCATTTTATTTAATCTGCAAAATTTTTGATACGATACTGTAATTTATCTAATGTCACCATTTACCATAACATGTGTACAACAATTTTGTATTTTTGAATTTATGCACAATACAACTAGCTAAACAATGAAGATATATTTAGGCTCTGAATTCGGTTTTACAATATAACAATTCAGACCAGAATAAAAGCGATTGACTCACACAACTCAAAATCCCACATCACATTAAAACAAAAACAATATTGTAAACTCACATTCGATATTTAAAAGAAAATTGTCATACAACATGTGTCTTAGTTATTAAGATTAATTTCAATTTTTGATGTACATGTATGTTATTGTCATTATAATTTATCAATTGCTTATATATGAAGCAATTAGAGAATACATACTATCAGCCATTGTCATGTATTATTTAATTTATCTAAATACATAACACATGGAACCGTTATTTTCAATATATGGTATTGACGTTGTCATTATTCAATTGGTTTATGCAAACATATTACAGAATACAGAATACATAACATATTGTCATTGTCATTTATTATTTCGTTTATGTAAAAAAAAATATCGCAGGATACTTAAAAATATGATACCGTCATTGTTAGTCATTATTGAGTGAATGTAAAAATATCAAAAAAACACATAAAATATGATACTGTCATTGTCATTTACTTAGTTAATGGAGAAATATCACAAAACACATAATATATGATCATGTCGTTGTCATTTATTATTTTGTTTATATACAGCCATTACAGACAGTGCATAACACGTGGTACTGTTATTGTTATTATTAAAAATATAGAAATACATATTTAACACGTTTTGATATAAGGCATTTGAATAAAACATAAAACGATATCACAGAAAGCTTAAGAATTATTGTAAACAACTTGGGGTTGTCTATGGTCCAACCATACACACCAAAACCATTACCACCAAACTGATCAACATCGAGAAACTTGTAACTGAAAAAAAAACCCAAATATAATTGTATAATAGATAGAGAGAGGGAAATGGGATTTAACGTCCATTCGACACAAACTAGGTCATTAAGACTAACATATGGTTCAATTTTATTTCAATAATTAGCTTGCGCGTAAGGGTATTCAGCAGTAGGATGAAACCAGAGGGTCCATAGAGAAAACACACGAGGTTGGACATGCGACTGGGGAATCGAAACCAAGCCAGTTGACTCAATGACAGACCTCATGATACAGCGCATATAAAACATAATCCAGGCTATTGTATTGCCAAGCACATCATGTCAACTTAACAAACAAAGATATATTGTCAAACTGCTAAATGTAATTCAAACATAAAAGTACGAATATCGAAAGGAACCAAGAGCTTTGGGTTATAAACATGCTTTTCAAGTTTCATCAAAATCGAATCAAAATTGTGACTTATACAGGGTCCACAATCTTGATAAACCATATTTTTTTTTGCATTAGTCGCGTACAAGCGGTGGCCATTTTGTTCGGAAGTTTTGGTCCGATTTTCACGACATTCGAACTCAACCTTCATTACGGTGTAACGGTGATATAATCAAAAGGTTTTTTAAAAATCGGTTATAAATTGTGACCCCTGTAGAGACCACAGGCCAAAAACGCGAAGTTACAATCCGATATGCACGAGTATCGAAAGGAACCAAGATCTTTGGGTTATAAAAGTGCTTTTCAAGGTTCACCAACCTTGATATAAAATGAATTAGTGTTACAGTATTGATTAAATAATTACACCTTTAACAAATGTACCTGATGTATGAAGGTTGGACCTTCCAGTGTTCTTATCGGTGGTAGATTCAGTTGTCGTAGTCTTAACAGGTGGGTCTGCTGCGTCCACTGCATTAGTTGAGGTTTGGGAGTTTTGCTGTTGGGAACTGGTGGTGGATCCTGCACAAACGGTTGGATAGATAGATAATTTAAATTATGTATTTTAACCTAGTTAGATTCGGTATCAACATCGTGGACAAAACTACTGATTATTATATTTGTGTATTTGACATTCTAATTTATCAATGCCATAATTACCAGAGGTTTTTAAATATAATATTGTACGGATCGAACAACATACAACCGGTTTTATGTCCTTAGAGCAAATTCAAATTGACTTCCAGGTTTGAGTTCAATTATATAATAATAACATTGGTCGTGCAAGGTTTTAGTGCTATTTGCTTGCACGGAAGGAACGAAATATTTTAATAAGTGATTATGAATTAATAGTTAAATCTACTTACTGAGTGTATCACTGACGTTATTAGAGTTGCTGTTATTTGAATAATATGGTGGTTTGGTAGTGTAATAATGTGATGGGTTGGTAGTATTATAATTTGATGGGTTGGTAGTATTATAATGCGATGGGTTGGTAGTATTATAATTTGATGGGTTGGCAGTATTATAATTTGATGGGTTGGTAGTATTATAATACGATAGGTTGGTAGTATTATAATACGATGGGTTGGTAGTATTATAATTTGATGGGTTGGTAGTATTATAATATACTGAAAAATAAGAGTATAATGTTTACAAAGGTTGAACTCAAACTATCTTATATCATGGAAACATTTATGGCCGCTAATAAATATGAAATGTGTAACAAACAAAAACAAAACAATGCCCACAATTTTAACAATTTGGAAAAATTATTCTACAGTGATTATACCTTCTCCATAACAGTAAACCGACATCCCACGATAGTCATCGTTACAATTGGATAACATATAATTATTCTGTTCTGTACCATATGTCCAATTAGAATTACTTATACAAGAATCTAATACAGGATAACCACTAAAACAAGCAATATCCACTCCCCACCAGTTAGTTCCTGAAAATGAATGACACCATAAAAATTAAATATAGCTCAGGTATACATTGTAATTTTATACAAAAATATTAATGGATGTTGTAACCATGCTTGATTAATTATAGAAAGTATATTTACCATTATATAAGCGTGGAGATGTATATTTCTCTCCTCTACTGTATCCTAATGTTTTACAAACTACATTACAATCCTCATAGCTAACATATCCTGTATCACAGACATAACCTTCTTTATTGTCTTTAGTTCTAATCAATCTTCCATAATTACCATGTTCCAGCCTATACTCATTACCTAGATATATATAAATAAGATCAGATTTCCATAATGTTCAATTGTACATATATAATGTTTAACGGTCAAAATATTAATGATACATTCCGTTTTGGGTTATCCTCAGTGTTGCTGATCCTACCTGTTTGCTCAAAAGGTGTTCATATGCGTGGACAGCAGCGTCGGCATTTTGCGGCGAATCATTTTGAGCTGCAGTCAATTCGAGATCCATTTTAGAATAAAAAGGCCTTTTGATCAACAGATTAGCTTTGACTCACAAACAAAAAAATACCTTTAGGCAAACTGTAGCAGTGAACAGCAGCATCACTATAATACCGCGAATCATTTTGTACCGTTGTCTTGTAAGAGCAATCTAAAATACTTATTTCGCTGCCTTGGCAGTTTACTTCAAACATCCACCTGAAATAATACAAAAACAGTTACTACTTCTTTCAGTGCATATGACAAAACAATAGTATGATATTTCGGGGAGTAATTGATTAACGTCACATTGTTTAATTTCCCAAATAATATTGACCATCCAGTAAAAAACAGAATTTGTTACCCAACTCTACCAATCAACACAACTAAGGCTATTTGCATTAATTACGTCTCGAGTATCCCAATACCAAGTCATACCATTGCAAATATATCAGGTTTATCAATCATATCAAACATTTTTACCTTGGTAAGTCATGGTTCATACCATACTTTGAGCTTCCGGTTTCATACCCTTTCTCTTTACAGATTACCTGGGCATCGACATCATCCCATCTATAAGCACCTATAGTACCCCACATACCATTGCTGCTCACTTGAACAGTACCATCATTTATAATTCTAGTCAAACCGTCTGAAAATAGATTTAAAACAACATTCATTATGATTTGGGAATAACAAAACCCCGGATAGTTACCAAATCACTGAAATCATAACTGATATAACGAGATTGTTGACATAACAAAATAGCTATTTGTTTCAATGTAGAAATACATGGGAGATGTAATTGGTCTTACCTGTAACCAAAGGTTTTCCATCATCACAAGCAACAGCTACCGCGCCTCCATTACAGATGGTATTACTGTTATATTCTGATGTACATTGTTTCATAGATGTAGCACCAACAGAACATTGTAGATTGGAGAATCTGACAGAATATCCCATATTATATACTGATGCTGGTAATATTAATCTAGCTTTTTCAAATCCTAAATCTTTACATACAGCATTAGCTGAGTTCATATCAAACCCGTCAGAACAGAAAGCATAGTAGTCACGATTCTCTTTTTGTAACAAGACACCACTACTATTCTCATACTTGGTATGCAGTCTCACTGAAAGTTCCAAAAGGATATAATGAATCACCAAGCTTTATATATAAATTCGTCGAAACAACATAAAAAATGTTTTATATTAAAACACCCATTCTCAGTATTTGGCTGCAACTATAGATGTTATATTTGCAGTTTTAGCTTTCTACAGATGGGGGTGTAGGAGGGGGTGTTTCTATTTGATCACTAGTCCTGCCACGTTCTTCTGGTTCAATAGGTCAATAAAGGCACTCTTGTGCCTTCATTGAGAAATGACGGTCAAGTTTAACCTACAGATGCTCAATTCATTAGAGTGTGTGTGATGGGGGGGGGGGGGGGCTAATTGATTGATGTCACGTTCTTTTGGTTCAATAGCTCAATGACGACACTTTCCGTTATCACGTGTGAAAGGTGTTGAGATACTGGTCCAACGTACGACTATCTGTTTTGTAGTCCAACATAGTTGGCGAGGAAGATAATAAGTTAGCGAAGCTTGTTAAATATAGATTTGTTGCCAAAAACTAGTAGACACTCTCTACTGAAAAGTATCGGCTGGTTTCAGGATTGAGGTTTGGTGCATCGGATTTGCTGCTCAAGCAATCTTGAATAAGGCCAATGGGGCGCTATGTACACTGTACATTGTACAGGTGCCAACGTGAGAATATTGCCGTGTTTGCTATATGCTTATTAATATACACAGTATAAATACTTACATGTTCCATAACAGAATACAGATAGTGTATTATACATACAATAGCTATCACTACTACTACCATTATTCATTGATACGTAGTTCCATTCATTATAAATGCTACAGAGTTGTAAGGCTGGTTCAGAATTATAACAAGATAGATAACTCTTCCACCAATTGCTGTTACTAGAAATAGACTGCTGAATAGGATAGTTATCTCCATCAGCGAAACCAAGATCTTTACAAACAGCTTTAGCTTCGAAATCATAAAAACCCCCGTCATCACAGATATAACCTGTTTTACCATCTCTAGTGACTTGAACAATACCATAATTAGATCCAGTTCCTACCAGAGAGTACTGTACACCTGTAAATAGTGAATATTGGGCTAATATGCAAATAAAGGGACTTTACTATATATCAGAAAACAAACGGAAAACTACCGGAAAACATAACGTTATACTGAATACCGAAAAACACCGGAAAAACACTAAATACCGGAAAACACATTAATTACCGGAAAACACCCTAAATAGGTGACCCGGAGCCTGGTCTCTTTGAAAACACTGGAAATATCTAACCCTATCCCTAACCCTAATTCATCGCTGGTTCTCTGGAGAAAAAACGGAAAAATATAAATCTAACTCTAACCCTACCCCCCCCCCACACACACACAGAGGACCTATTTAGGGGTTATCTATTTAGGATGTTTTCCTGTATTTAGAAAATTTTTGCGGTATTTAGTGTTTTTCCGGTATTCCGGTATTCAGTATAAAATGGTGTTTTCCGGTGTTTTCCGAAATTTTCCGGTGTTTTTCCGGCATATAGTGTTGCCGCAAAGTCTAAGTGTAGGGCACGCGGTGTGTATTTGTTTGCTTGTTTTATATCAATCCCAATTTGCAGATAAAGATACATACTAGTGACCCTGTGAATACCTTTTTGTTCATAAATATATATGTACTTACTGTTTGTATCATTATAGCAATAAGCCATCGCTGATGGGGAATATCTGCAGGTAGAATTGGCATCGTCGCTATTTCTTAATTGACAGTCCTTTAGTTTGGTTTCGGATCCGGAGCAGTCGGTTCCATAGATCCAAACTGGTCTCGAATTACCTTCATAGTCATATTTTTCATATGCTTTACCATACATATAGCCTGCCTCCTTACAGACAACGCTAGCATCTTGGTCACTCCAATCTGAGCTGCATATCGTGCCCCAAATACCATAATACAAAACTAAAACTTGTCCTTGTGAATCTACCATGACATCACCATCGCTACCTGTAATTTAATCCAAACATATGCAGTAGGCAGTAATGGGAATACCATTAATATTAACAGTGTTTTTTCTCGTCATAAATCACCCTTTTCCGATAAAAGATATTTCAACGAGATTTCAATCCTATTATCCAGGTACCGTGACAGCTGTTTCCTGTCAAATTACAAGCCATAACTAATCAATTGAAGGTGGAATGGGTAACCAAATGTGGCTGCAAGAAAACATTTTGATAAACGAAGCATAAACACTTATCCTTATCCATTTCAATAACGTATAGAAGTATGCGTCAAGTGACATTTCGGGATAGTATATCGAGCTGCCGGTGTCAGCACACCCTGAAGGGAGATAATTTCCTATTTGAGATATGTGAAATCTTAACTACACTCGGCAAATCTCGACAGATTACGGTGCCCTACATCTAGACTCGGCTGTATGATAAATTCCGCCATTTTGGAACTATTTTAAAGGACCCGGATAAAACAATGGCTGGCCCCATAGAGATTATATAAACAAGCTAAAAATGGCTGCCCCCATAGACATTATATCTAGAAAAGACGCCATTTTCCTGTTCAAGTAAATCGGCAGTTGACTAGTGTAACAAAGTGATATCATTTATAATTTAGGTGCATTGAACTTATTGAACTCTGCTAGTTTTGACAATAGATGATTTTGACTTTCACCTCATATTAAACTGTTGTCCAGTCACGATCTTATTAAATCTAATTAATTCAATATGTCCATTACAAGCTATACATGATCTGTGTACCAGATCCACACGGCTTCAAATGTTTATGCACATGCCGTGACGAGATAAAATAGACACTTGCAGATATGACCATGTGTTCATGTGAGGAGTTTTCTGTCAGTTAGAGAGCGAAGAGCCAAGGTGAGAAGAAAGGCTTGGACGAGTGTAAGGACTCACCGGAGTCCAACCGCTGCCTTGGCAGAGGGGCAGAATAGTAGATGTAGTATTATGTAGATGTGTTCCTGTAGAAGACTAGTAGATTTAATATTATATAGATGTGTTCCTGTCGTAGCCTAGTTCTTATAGTTTAAGTACCCGTATTACTGTTTTATGTAGATGTGCTCCTGATGTAAATAAATCATTTATCTACAAAACTCTTATCTGTTATCACTACGATTGTGTTACACTAGCCGCATCGCAAACGTATGGTCGTAGGTACATATCACTTACTATCATACATCCGAGTCTAGATGTAGGTTACGGAGGGTACCGGAATGATCTTAACTACTGGTTGCGTCCTATATTTGGCAATGGTCATTGTGAATGTGACTTTAGTTCAGGTTAATATATCTTACTAACAACCTCCTAATTTGTAGTCATATAATACTACCTACCTGATACTGGTGCCGCGTTGTCGTCAATACAAGCTACACTGGCATATGAGTTATTACTAGAACATGCAGAATTTTGTACTGAACAATCTGATAATCTACTCTCTGCTCCTGTACAAGAATACGATATGTTTGAAGGAATACTGTAGGTAAGATAGCTGCTGCCGGGTAGTAGTCGTCCACCTGATGGGAATCCAAGTTGTTTGCAAACCACATTAGCTGTATTGGCATTAAACTGAGCAGCACATAACGATCGGTAAGTATAATCACCATCAAAGACTAGCACCGCACCACTTGAATTGGCATACTTTGTGCTTAGACGAACTGAAGAAGAAATAAACAATTAAACCTAACATGGATAACTGACAAATTCACAATACGATGGTAGTGTTGGAATTTAAAATATATAATGAGCACGTGATGGAAATGTGGGTATGTTTTAATTGCTCGAGATTATGTACCGAATTAAACTAACAAAATTGTCTGGACGCAATACTAGGTCTACACACATCCTCGGCAACATTGCATTGCCGGTTGAGGTGAATAACAACAATATTATGTCTTTCTTGTTATGTGTTATGTTGGTTTAACGGGCGCCCTTGTATAAAACTGTTATTGTTATTATGAACACAGACAATCCAATGCTCGTTCAAGAGTTTGCCTCGTTGAATTCAATCATCATTGCTTCGTTGTCGGTGGTTTAGTCTGGGTGCCAACAATAATGCAGATGCTATGACAAAAGACGTATTATCTGAAACTTACCTTCACTGTAACAATACACAGTTGGTGGTTGGGAATAGGAACATTCCGAGTACGTAGAACTGTCCTGGTATGTCCAGCCATTGTTTTCACAAGCCTCCAGTAGTCTCATACCATATTCGCACGAAAATGAATTCCTCCAGTAATTTCCAGTCATATTATTTAGGTTATTACCATAGTAGGATTCTCCATATTTGTAACCCATGCTTTGACAAACAATATTAGCTTTATCACCATAAAAGCCATTCAAATCACATAGCAGCGCCCATTTATTTTGAGTGAAGACCTCAACTCTGCCCAGGTTTGGGTTAGAAGATCCAGCCAGTCTATACTGTGCTACTGTAATACAGACAATATACGCTGGTTTTATATTCTATGTGAAAACATACATACTTAAGGTTTGGTTTTTCAATACAAAAATAAGTTTACAATAGCGTCCCGAGTGCCTGTAAATAGATATTCTTATGAAGTTTTGAACAAATCCTTTGACAACAATTGGGTATATAAATGGTTCCATATAACCTAAGACACGGTCACTGGAAATAACGAAACAAACAGCTTGTTACGTAAAAAAATTGGTCATACGACACAAGAAAGGTCCTACAGACAAACATCATGGCGGGTGTTTGTGAAGCGGTGATTAAAACGGGTGACAACAATATCGCCAAAGTGGCCAACTCGCACTCGCATGCGATTAAGTATGTTATATTCATCGTAAAATTGTTTGATGTCCTAAAATAACAATATCAAAATATTTAACTCAGCTACAAGTACCCAATTATTGAGAAGTGATTTATGTTCATGATAGTACTATATACTTACATTCTGCCTGGTTATAACAAAACGCAGCAGCACGACTGGAATATTGACAGGTGCCATTCTGAGAGTCCTGCATCTCATGGGGACAATCCATGAAATTTGCTTCTGAACCAGTACATCGTACATTGTAAAACCACAGTGGTCTATGATCATTACGATACATGCCGAATGCCATACCCGTTTCATAACCAAAATCTTTACAGAATACCAAAGCATCAACGTCATCCCATCCTTCACTACACACTCCGCCCCACATACCATTTTGTTTGACTGACACAATACGATTTCTTTCCCATGCTGTGTCATTAGTGGAGGCTGTAAAAATTTGAAATTTACTTTGTTTAGTTAATATGATGAATTAAATTCGATAAAGATTGACGCACTTAAATAAAATTACATGTATTTGTTTGACAATTTGTCGTTATTCAGAATTTCAAGTAAATGTTGAGATATGTGTTTTCCTTTCGAAACGATGAATGTCTGAAGAAAATTTAATGATATAGATCTTGCACCATTACATATTAAAATACCATATCCCAATTAGGCAATTTTCAAAAACAAATCTAAATGCTTTTAGACCATTTATGAAAAATGCTAAAACGTGGCTGTTCCTTTTTCAGTGGCGTCAAGAATAAATAATAACATTATACATCAATATAGTGCATTCTTTCATTAAGACGAAATGGGTATAACTAATTATTATTAATCATATATGCAGTCTATGAGAACCAGAACCCCACAAATTCGATAACTTACCTACAGGATAGGAGTAGGATGGTGAAGTGTAAGCATATGATGGGGTTGTGGTTGGAATTGGCAATGCTGTTGTCGAATGCGGTACACATGACACGGAAATAAAGTTAGTGGATGGACAGTTCGTTCTAGATTCATCAATAGTGTACGAACATTCGTTGAAAGATTTTTCATGGCCAAGACAACGTACAGCCATTACCGAAGGGTGCCAATTAGAAGTAACAATCGAGTTGTCGTAAGAGTTGTTGGGAAGAACCTGGCCAATCCCTGATACAAATCCCATTTCCCCACAAACAACTTTGGCAGCGTTATCATCAAAGCCATCGTTACATACAGCTATCCAATTTTCATTATGACGAACCAAAACGGCCCCGGTGGTGTTCAGATACTTGGTGTGCAGCCGAACTGAAATTAAAATATTACGATATGCTTACTCGTTTTAAAACGTTATTATCATTAACATAAACATACTCGACATATACGCCTCGAGCGTGGATTTAATTAAACATTAAGTTCAAATCTTTGAAAATGCTGAATTATGACCAATTTTGTTTTCAATAGTTCATGATTTTACCAAACAATAACCTACGCGTGCTATACCCGCTTACTATAATATATTATTTGTTATCTCTAATCGAACTAACACATGCGAAAGACTCCAATCAATGGCTTCTTTTGATATGAATTATGGATTAAACATTGTGCTTCAATATATACATCATGCCTTTGTCATGTTGATAATTTAATATCGTTTTAGCTATTTGATGTTATTTTATGGTTTGACTTGTAGATATGTCATCATACGTAATAGCAATTTTACAAAATTCGCTTAAAATCACACAAATAAATACTACCTTGACCATAACAAAACATTGAAGGTATGTGATATCTACAGATATTTCCATCATAAGGTCCCTGGTAGTTGTATTTCTGCCAAGGTGCTCGTAGACAAGCATCGATTGAAGGTTCATTACTGTAGCAATCAATGCCAGTCTCCCAAAATACAGTTCCATAACCAGGTTCGAATACGGGCATGTTTAATCTTTCTCCTTCAGTAAAACCAAATTGGCGACACATTATATTAGATTCGGTGTAATCAAAACCATAGCTGGGACTGCAAACGAATCCAGTTGCATTGTCTCGAGTAACCATCAATCGACCATACCGGATCCCATCCCCATGAACAAGGCTGTATTGGTTAGCTAAACAAAAATAAATTGCCTTATATAAGTTCATACAACATAATATAACAGTTTATATGTAAGGTTTTCTATATAACTATTCGTAAGATTTTACAATATCAATTTATATAAGTTGAGTTTCACCTACCATCAATACCATTGGAACAATAGGCCCCAGCATCAAAGGTATAATAACAATACCCAGTAACCACTTCCTTACTGCACTCATATAAAGACGCCTCAGATCCACTACAATTCATATTTTTATAAAATCTTGGTTTATAATTGTCCAGTTGTATCTGTAGTGCTGAACCTTTATCATATCCCAGTTGCTTACAGGCAACTTCAGCATCCTTATCATCCCAGTCATCATAACAGATAGTACCCCACATACCATTCTGCTTTATTAGGATTCTGTTCTGTTGACCAAACTTGATAGATCCGTCAGGCACTGAAAGAATACAATGGCACAGTGAATATTAACAGTCTGCACAAATTAAATAAAACCAAGTACGAACAATCCAAACCATTGGACAAAATTCGAAGTCCTAGAAAAAAACGGTATAGGCAAAATAGTGTAATATGGCAAAATAGTCTTCAGGTGCTGCTCCGACGAAAGGTGGTCTGGTAAACTGGTCAAATATAATACAGCTATTCTTAAAATTCTTGCTCCTTTTTCGTTTTTACCAAGGTTTAACATGCCTATCAAGTTTGTCGAAATTAAGGCGAATCGGGTCAATATGTAGTAAAAACTCACGTGTACTATCTGGATCATTTGGATCAAAACAAGACAGGACGACTTTTTCTGAGCAGGAATTGATCTGGTTTTCAGAATACTGGTAAGTACATTGATCAATTGATTTCTCCGTTCCTGTGCAGACAACGTTGCTAATACGGATTCCATACGGTGAACCCATGTAGTAACTATCCCTACCAAGTTGACCACCCTGGAAACCCAAACTGTTACAAACCACATTTATAGCATTTTGATCAAATCCATCAGCACACACTCCTCGATATTCTTCATCATGATATATTCCAAGAACGCCACTGGAGTTCCTGAATGGGGTGTGAAGCCGTGCTGGAAATAGAAACAAAAATGGATTATAGTTGTTGTATGACCTCACATGTTTTATAGCAGGGGTCGGCAATCTACGGCACGCCAAGCAATTTTCAATGGCACATCGAGTTCCTAAGTTTGTTATGGTCACTAAAATCAACAGATCTTTTCTTTTGATTTTTTTCCACTTTGTCGGCTACTGTCACCTTTCGCCACTCAACAACACTGAATTGACAATCATCTGCAACTCGGCGTGCGCTAACGAAGTCAGCCAATCAAAAGCAATCTTGTAGCGTCATCGCCTCCGCAATAACGACCAACAATGCAATTCGCATTCAATTCAAAGGTTACTTGTTATAAAAATATGTATATTTGCACACTGAATAATTTGAAACCCTAAGTCGGCACACAGTTAGCAAAGGGTTACCGACCCCTGTATAGGATAATTACAGTATGTTTAATTCGTTATTCTGCGGTAGTTTATTATAATTTTAGGAGTTTAATTGATTTGAAACCAATAGTTAGTAAATCTGAATTTTCTTACCTATTCCATAACAAAACACGACAGGGACATTGTAATTGCACGTGGTTTGGCCATTATTTGTTTCTTTAACCCAAGGCCCGTTTGTACAGGCATCAACAAAATCTACTCGATTTTGGCAGTTGACATTATTTGACCAGAACAGTGCATCATATGGGAACTGGTGCGTTTCGATTTCTTTGTACTCTTGTCCACTTTTAAAGCCTAGATTTCTACAGACCAGATTGCATTCTTCATAGTTGAAATATCCACTTGTGTCACATAAGTAGCGAGTTTCGCCCTCTATCGTTATTTGAACTTTTCCGGCATTGGTAGAATTTCCATCGATGAGAGAAAAACTTGGAGCTGAAAATCAACAATCAACACTTGACAGATGATATATCCCACTTGAATTGTGCATGCAGTGGCGTAATGGGAATTGTACCAGTAAAGCAGACAATATTTTAAAAGCCAGGGAGACTGGGTGAGTTTTAAGTCTTTACACTTCAGCAGTAACTGTTTGAATGCACTTTGCTCTAAGAATTGTGTAAAATCCATTTTCCACTGATAACCCATATTTGTTGTCTTGGCCATTGTAAAGTTTCCCATAGAACTAAATATTATATCCCTAGCTATCTGAAGAAGGACACTTTTTCGAATTATACTTATTGCTGTTAACATTGTTTACAAGTCTACCTGTAGCTATCAGTAGAAGCATTATACCCATAGCAATAAAGCGAAGTTACAGGGGGGCGCAGGCTCATGCGTATGGTGTACATGTGTATGGTGCTTCAAAATAAGCGAAAACCGAGACCCTCACAGATGATAGAAACAATACTTTTAAAATCACAATTTGATTAGTAACTAAATATCCAAATGGGTATATATTTTGTAAATTCCGAGACCCCTTAGTGAGCAACCCGCTACAGAACTTAAACTTGTCAAAACTCTAATCAGTATCCACTTTGTTTATTTTACACACCATCTGCATTCTCCGACAACTAAGTAACTTTGGGATCACTTTGATCTGTGGCAGTAGCGTTTAACAAAGTTTTTTTTCTCTTCAGATTTGTACATCTATTTTTGTATAGCAAAGAACTTACCAGATGAGCTAATATTATAGCAGTAGGCGCCTGAATCAAAGGTATAATAACAATACCCAGTAACCACTTCCTTATTGCACTCATCTAAAGACGTTGCAGATCCGTTACAATTCATATTTTTATAAAATCTTGGTTTATAATTGTCCAGTTGTATCTGTAATGATGAGCCTGTGTCATATCCCAGTTGTTTGCATGCTAATTCAGCGTTGGCGTCATTCCAACCATCATAACAAATAGTACCCCACATACCATATTGCTTTATTAATACCCTGCCCATGTCATCTAATTTGATTGATCCATCGGGTACTGTTAAAATACAATAAACAGAGTAAGCCTTACAGACAGTACCACTAAATACAATAGCAGGTTTCAGAGTTGGAGGTTGGAATATAATATACAACTACGTTTTTCAAAATGTTTCCTGGTTCAAACAAGAATGCTTAGGGTAAACGTGTAGAACTATTATATCTCTATTATACCTCATTGTCCCTTTGTTTTTGGAATTTCTACCACACTTCACGATATTATGGCGATGAAACTCAGAAGGGGTTTTAATGTCTACATATTTGCCGGGGCTACCTTTACGTTACCAGCTTCCACACGTATCTACAGACGGTAATTGGGATAATTTTATTATTTCGAGGTTGGAGGATACCCAGTAGGCATATCATTCATTTAATCTCTACACCTATCAGGATTTTTCCGGAAGGTAAGCAATACTGCTGCAACCGTTATTAGATAACCCAATTGGAATGTTTCAGGTTGATATGTAGTAAAAACTCACGTGAACTATCTGGATCATTTGGATCAAAACAAGACAGGACGACTTTTTCTGAGCAGGAATTGATCTGGTTTTCAGAATACTGGTAAGTACATTGATCGAATGATTTCTCCGTTCCTGTGCAGGAAACATTGCTAATACGGATTCCATACGGTGAACCCATGTAGTAACTATCCCTACCAAGTTGACCACCCTGGAAACCCAAACTGTTACAAACCACATTTATAGCATTTTGATCAAATCCATCAGCACACACCCCTCGATATTCTCCAGCATGATATACCCCAAGAACACCACTGGAGTTTCTATAGGGAGTGTGAAGCCGAGCTGAAAAGTAAATAATTATGGCTATCTAACATGAAGAAATTGTCAAAAACAATTAGGTCTTTGAAAAATTTGCGTAATCTACCCAAAGATGATTTCGTACTGATATACTTTCAAAGATATATTTAAAACACCATTTATGCATGATTTCGTACTGATATATTTTCAAAGATTTATTTAAGTACACCATTTATGCATACTGTTCTTTTACCTGTTCCAAAACAGAAAGCTGAGGGTGTATTGTATACACATATGTCTGAGGACGAAACGGGTCCAGTGCGACTTTCCCAATTTGAACGGATACATGCCGAGTAGCTTGGTTCCGATCCTCCACAATTGAATGTATTCCTCCACCACGCGGTAGTTGAAGTGATTTGAAGTTCATCAGAATATGGATAGTCTCGCCCACTACGGTAGCCCATACCTCTACATAAAACATCTCCAGACGAATACGAAAAATATCCATCAACACACAAATATCTCTCATATCCATCTTTGGTCACCCGGACTCGTCCATAGTTACCGTGCTCCAGTGAAAATATAACTTCTAAAACAGAATGAGGACAAGGAATTAGATAATGATATTTATGGAAATATCCGACTTGTTTTCAACGCAAATATTAATATATTGTACTCAATCTGATTAAAACATAGATCCTATTTTGTTTTATTTGTCTTTACTGCATATAAAGATCTGAAGGTGTTGTTATATAACCAGCGTTTAGGTTGACGTGAGGGATAAGCCAGTGAAACGTTCTGTTGCGGCGAGTTCTTGGCGCACGGAACTGTGGGTAACCAACTAGAAACAGCAATACTGATTGGTTAATCACAGTCTGACGTCATAGAGTCAAAATCCACTCAGATGACCCCAAACGCGACTTCCACTTCAACCGGTCAGATCTTCATGCAGTAGGGACCATCGAAAGTTTTAAAAAACGAAACAAAATATCTGAATTTTTAATCACATTGATATTGTACTTTTATAATATGTAAATTTTTATTGAATAACTATTATTTGAAAAAAATAGATGGGTAAAAGACAAATTATATTCGATTTGTTTTCTGCTAAAGACGCATTGTTGATTGCGGCAATCTATAAGGATTGAGTACAGTCGATCCTTGCCGTTTTTCAAATCAGAATCGAAGACGATTGTTGTCCAGTAGACATAATCATTCATAACCAGGGTGTCCGGGTGGTTCACTAACCTTAATACCGATGTTGGCCGAGAACTTTCGTCGGCATTTTCCGGTGTTGTTCACTCTTGTCAGTAGTGCAACAACGACTAGTGGAACGTTAAACCCCATTCCATTTCTCATTTATAACCAGATACTGTTTAAACGTGATGTTTGGACCGGGATGTTAGTCGTTATCAGGTACATCATAATGCAATATATAATATGGTTTGTGTTTTTTGCTACAGAGGGGGCAGATTCATATTTAAAACCAAAGGTGACCGAAGGTACACATAAACATAATTACCACTGGACTGGTTATAACAATAAGCAAAAGCTGAATTGTAGGTACTACTATAAGGTTGGCACGTGGAACCATTATCGCCAACCACAGTATAACTGCAGTCTTCTAACCTAGCTTCAGATCCTTGACAGTGAAATCCAGTTGCTAGAGTTGGTAAATTTGAATCTCCCGAACTATTGTATGCAGCACTGTTTGACCAGCCGAGTCCTCGACACAGCACCTCTGCATCTTTATCATCCCAGTCGGTAGCACAGATTCTACCTTCAACGGTATTCACCTTAACCTTCACAGACCCATCTGCATCTACTCTGACATTGTTTGCTGTGGATGAATAATCGAACATATTTACACGCATGTAAATACATAGGCATTCCTTTGATTCGGTTTGTAATTGTGTCAAGTGGTATGGTTTCGATCCCTGGCTTGCACGTACGTGACTACCCAGCATCGGTGCAAACGAATTATTAAAAAAAAATGACATCATATGATAGTTCCGAAATTACATAGTTAGTTATCTGATTAGAAGGGGTATTTCCATTTTATAAATAAATTTAACCCTCATCTCAAAAATGATATTCTTTGAAGTAAAACGTTTTGTTGTTGTGAAATATCTATGTCAACATCGGGCGATAGAGCGGAAGAGTAAGATTTGTAAAAGTGTTGATAATCATCATATATATGTATGAGGAAAATTCTGGACGATTTGTCAATTTACAAAGATTAGGTAAAGAGCTGGCAGTTAAAAAATAGATATTGAAAACAGAATATGTTGAAAATTTCAGTTAAACTGCTTCACTCTGAACCGAGATATTAGCAATTCAAATTTAGGCTAGCCACGAGCGTCATTAATAACTTTGATGCGATAAAAAAAAGCCTCGATTATCCACTTTTACGTTAAATTATCCATCACAATATGTATTCAAATCCACTAATATCGCATTGGTTCAATGGCGCGTTCATTGTTTACATAAACGTTACTGAAACGGGCAGAATGCTGCCTTTTACTCATTTTACCTACAAAAACCTCGAACGTTTTTATTGATTTTTCTAATAATGTTTTAGAATTTATTTTAATTTGCTCATTAAGTCGTATCGATATAATACATTTCAGTGAGTGTAGCGGCTAGCGAATATTCACTGCTGCTCAGTGTGTAAGTAATTTTTTTTTATTGCTGAAAGGTACTTAACTTATAGCCAATACAATAAATAAATAAATGAAATATGTAATGTTAAGGTGTTAATGATACAAATAGTGCAAAACAAGTATGTGCGATTCTAGGGAAGATTAGCTTCTTGAATAGACTGACGTTTAATAAATGATAAATGTATATATTTTTTTAATGAGTTTAAAATAACTGGTGACGTGGAAGAAATGATATCTATAAACTTTTAGAGTGAATGGTGATTTGTATAATAAGCAGGAATAAGCTGCTCTCTTAAATCTTTATATAATGGACAACAAAATTAAAAGTGATATTCATCTTCAACGTTATTTAAATAGCATAGATGACACATTCTATCATTTCTGGTAATTTTGTCGTATCTTTCCGTGTGAGTAAATGTCGTATCTTCCAGTGTGAGTAAATGTTAATCTACATCCAGATTAGTTACGCTTAGTGGTGCAGAACATGTTTAAGAGATACGCAGTTATATATTAAGACACCAATTTATTAACTCGAATAGGATCTGATGCAGGACGAAGGGCTTGACAAGGAAAGCTGAACTGTCTAGTCGTTCGGATGGTACGGAAAACCGAGGTCCCGTGAACACCTTGGCATGCACATTAAAGATCCCTTGGCAGCTGGAATTCTATTTAAGAGTAGGCCGTAGCGCCGCTGTCCGGGCAAAATTTGCCTCATAGCACACTGTATGGCGCATACCCGTCTTCATTAGCCCAGGTTAGGAGCAGAACAGTAGGACGCTTAACCCCATTTCATTTATCACGTTATTATTGTGTTTAATTGTTACGAGAAGATGGAGTGACAATATAAAACATCTACGTAATAAACGGATATCGATAATACATGCAGCCGGGGGGGCTGTTGATCTTGCCTAAAATCTATTTTTAAAATTTCGAAAGAATGCGAAATTATTATTTCGCTGATGTATTTTCATTCATGAGTTTCTGAAAAGGTGTCTGAAGAAGATGGGATGAAAGATTATTGCATTTATGACACAACCAACGTCATTTTTATAGCCATCACCACGTCGCTTTGCCACCGACAATGCATTTCTCGTCCAATTTGTCCAAAAATATGTTGTTCAGTTAAACGAAGGAGTTTTTCCATTCGCCGATTTTTGATAAGAACGTTCAGAGTTATTGTTCTTAGTCACTTTATATAATCTTGTGTATGCTCTAGCAACATATATTATTCGATGATCAGATATTAAATACATTATTCGGTATTAATTGAATTAGAGTTGTGACCCCTGTTCAATTGTGCATTTTTAAGATTAGTGATACAAGAACGCCTATCCGAAAATTAATCCTCGTGTGGCCTTAAAAATAGATTAAATTTTAGAGAATGTCATTCAGCTACATAAAACATGCGTTAATCAATGTGTCAAGTACATGCACGTTTATTGTACCAAGAAGTTCTACATTCAATATTGCAAGCGTTGTAAAAAAATTAATGGCTATCATATTTTATCTAAAAATAATCTATTGTGTCGTTGCTAAGAGCAAATGATCTTTTTCCAACGTCAATGACAACTGATCCTTATTGTGATTGGTTACTATTTCTCAAACCATTTTATTGATTTTAATTATCTAATTCCTGGAATTTTAATGCAGGCGGTTTCTTGGAAAGACTACTGTCGATCAATTTACATATACGCGTTTATTCCAATTGTATGCTTCTTAGAATGTACTTTTGCTGAAAAATTAACGTTTCCTTCTCCAAAGAAACCATACAAAAAATAATCATTAAACTTCAATCCAACAACATTTAAATTAAAAGCTCGATTTTGTTTCGACAGAGCAAGATAATTAGACATGGGTGCATGAAAATCATCATCTTTTTTGCTGTAAAATTACTACAGAAGAAACCATTTAAACAATAGTACAGCACAAGAAAAGATCGTTGTAATTTTAAATTTCATTAAAACCAGATAACAATTGTGGCTTCTAGAGTGCCTACGACCTTCATATTACATGCTTCAACACTGTTTGTGAAGAGGGTAAGCGTTTCAACGGGGAGTTTCAGTCCGATTTTCACAGCTGTACTACAGATGTAATGGGGTTTATTTAAACGTTTTTATACGTCAACATTTTCTTGTCGAGTCGTATATTGTGGTCGGACATGTCCGTATGAACGTCCATAATTTGTTTGAGGTCACAATTGTAATCCGATTTTGATGAAACTTGAAATATTGGTTCATATTTCAAAGATCTTGGTTCCTTTCGATATAGACATGTATCAGACAGAAACTTCGTGGATTATGACCCTTGATTACACTAGAAATCATGTTTTAATTCTTGTCAGATTTTGATGAACATAATATATTTGTGTATTCTTGGTGTGTTTCGGGGAGGGTGTGGAGTCGTAACTGCCCCCCCCCCCCCACCATCCCACGCATCTTTTCTAGTAAAGTAATTGGTTTGCAACTAATACTTAATAATCGTTGATATTAAATGTGAAACTTACCATCTAGAGTCTGGAGTGAATTTATTTGTGATATCAAGTTAAATATTAATATCGCCCACCAATGCCATCTAATTGTCATGGCTGCTGAAAATAAATAATATTTACATCGTCAAACAGTTATTCTATTTAAATATTTAAATTATTAGAAAGAAATGAATAAATGACTCAAAGATAATAATTCGATCATATTTCCTGGAGTTTAATTTATAAACAAAATCGTATCCGAATCAGCGTTTTTAACTCCCGTTGTTTTTACCTAATGCGTCCATCCTTCTACTGTAGTATACTGTGCTACATCATGTTATATAGAGAAATGATAATGGTCAGTAATAAATAAGCACTGAAATTATGTTTGAAAGTATTTAATACAGTATAGCTTTACATAGAAAGTAGGTGAGGTTAGCAGGTACTAAACCTAGAATGATGAAAGGATGTGTACCATTCAATATATAAAGAAGCTACCATCAAAGGATTAAGGTTAAGGTATTAATTATCAAACCTAGCTAACACTAAAATATAAAAAACAATTACAACTAATGAAAGTAATAAGGGTTAAGCCTTTCACACAAATACAACTTCTTGTGTCAACTGTCCGTCTGTTACAAAGCACAAAATACAAATGGTTTCAGTGCTAAAGCGTATTTTACAAATGGATTTCAATTCATTAAAACAACAGGTTAGACATTTCTTTTAAGGCGCTAAACCGCTAAAATTTGGGACCTAGAAATTGACACAATTGGAACGCAACGCATATAATACTGTAATATGAATGTATATAAAATGATTTACATTAAATGGTTTCCGTTTTTACTCTACTATTGAATCTGCTATGTTTGGCGAAATAAGCCAGCAGTCTCAGTTACTCAATCGAATGCAAATTCATAGCGTCTGGTTATTCCAGTCTACATAAGAATATGGCGACGACGTTCGATTTGGTGCAATGTTTCTAGTCTCGTTCCTCGAGTCTCTTGTTCGCAACTGGGACTGAAACGCATTATGGTACATGATTCGTGTACCAATGATAAAATGTTTTTTTGTCTTAAATATGAATATCAGAAGCCCATCTTTTCACGGTAAGATCACAACATCAATGTTGATTTAAATTGAAAAATATTCGTATTTTCAAGGTTGAAGATTTTGGATGATATTGAGTTGGGGACTTTGATTCCTGTATATATTTTTATATGGTATTTACAAGGTATATAAAAATGACCACAAGACAGTGAAATATAAAACGTGGTTATCATGTTAAAATAAACATATACATGTATTATTTCAGTAATAAAGTATACAGTTTAAAACGTCTGTGCATTTCATTTTGTCAATGTATATGGAGAGGGGGGGGGGGCTCCGCACGCTATTTTACAAACTACTATAATATGTACTATGTATCTTTAATTATAAAATCGTATATAATTTGGGGTTGATTCACACGGCAGGTGACCCAGCAATCGAACCGTAACGGTGATGAAGGTGTACTATTTAGGGGTACTTAGATGTAGATAACAGTAAACATCTACTGTACCTACGCTTAAACTAACTTTTTCGGCGTTAACATATAATGCTTTCTGCACATGTTCTAACAACCCCTACACATTTACTATATTATAGGTTAGCGAATCCTTTCATCTGTATCATTAACTTACGTATTATGCAAAAATCGTTAAGCACTGCAGATAATATAAGCAAAGAAAATCAATGGCTTATAATGACCATTAATGACCAATGACACGGTTTGTTATATGCAGAGAGATCATTACGTTGAATACATTTAGCACTATAAATAAAATATATAATTGATATACTTCACTTACCTGCCACCTGGTGAAATAAGCCAGCTAAGCTATACTGTCACATATATGCGTTTAACGCAGATAAATTTAGACATTAGTAATACATGTACTAATATCCTAGAAGTGGAGGCCGTATTGATTGAGAAAACAAAGGATGTCTACGTCACTGCAAAATGTGTACTTATGTTAAAGCGCCTCTTTCAAAAGGGCTAGAAAAACAGGTGTTACCATACCGACTACTAAATAAAGACTATAGAAACCTACCCCAGGTAGATTGCGAAATGCTAATTGATCAGATACAATCTAACCTTGGCCGGAATAATTGTGAGTTATAAAGCTAGTGTATATAAATATATATTCATTTGATATCTTAAAAGCTTATTCTGGCTGTATTCAAACTCTTGTGTTTAGCGAGTGACGTGCTTATTCCTTCCATGTATTCAATATATATCGACGACATTGTAAACAAACAACACTTAATATGATACCCATAGAAGACCTTAAGAAAGTCCAAAAGGGAACGGCTCCCTTTTTTCAATCGAAGCTTGCGTTTAATATATTGACAGCCGCGAAACTGAAGTGATTTGATGTTTAATACTCTGGTTAATTATTCTTTCAACTCGGTTGCCAGATAAGCCGCAACAAATCCATTGAAGACATTAAAGTGTTATGCTAAGGATTATTAGATGACCTTTAACAAATTACATATTGTTTATGCATATGATTCTTAAATATTCAAAACACCGCCTGCTTTTCATCGTCTAAATTTCAGAAGACAAATAATTCAGAAATCACGTTGTTGCTATAAATAATTATAACCCAAATAGCATTTCCCCAACCCACCGCCCCCGCCTGCCAACAAATATTTTTTAAAAATAAATTAATACAAATATAAAATAGATCAAAAATAAAATAAAATAAAAATACAACAGTCTCCGATCCCCAGTACATTGGGTAACTCAGTTTATCAGTTTATATTAAGTACTTTTCCACCGGGGAGATGTCACAGACAAGAAAAGAATACACCAAAAATAAGAGTATAAGGTATACATATGTGTTTGCATAACGAAATTTTGTTTGTTTAGTAATTGTGCTGAGTGGGTGTGGTTGATCTTACACCCTTTTAAGTCGTCCGTGAACTACATTTATTTTTAAAAAGTGACCGTACCATTCTTTAGTGAATAAACCATAACGATAAATACAATACCGTATTCTTTGTGAATAAGCAATAATGATACATAATATGATAGTCCTTGGGTGGCATTTAGCGATTTGATCATACACCCAAGACGAGTCTGGTTTCATTTTTGCCGATATATTTATCTATAGTTTTTAATTAATATCAACTGGAAATATATCGAAATTATCAGTCGAAGTTGATTAATAGGTTACGGGTAATCCAGCATGCTAAGGTGATTATTAGCTATATCGTGTGACCGATATTCATTAATTTTGATCTAACCCAATGTAATTATTTTCTGTCTATTGTCCCCGGTCATTATAAATATCATTGTTAAGGATATATATAATAATCGACCGCGTTATGCATTACATTTACTAGGTTTTTTAACACCGGGAACGAACACTGGACCCGTGGGATAGCAAGCCACCGTCTTACTCACAGAACCACGTAAGAATAAAGCAAGAAGAATTGTGAGCTCTAGTTAAAAACTATATTAATGTGCTGTATAGTATATACTTCGTGATCCCCTGAAAACGTTTTTAGCCTCGAGAGTTTAATTGGTGTTGTCAGTATTGACGACATCCATAATGGCTATAAATATCATCATTTTTAATCATATTACAATATTTGTAAAATTATCGTTTCAAGTAAGTCATATATATTGCATCCAATAATCAAAATGTGCTCGCTTGTACATATAGAGACACTGTGTGACAATATTTATTAAAGATTCGGGACAAAGTTTTCCCCTCACAAAATCGAAAGAGCAAACATTATGTAACTAGGAATGTTGAAATGAAACGGGGTTTAACGTCCCACATTTCTGCACCAAGGGCATACGGCATAGTGTGTCATGGAGTGCCTTTGCCCAGGCAACTACTCTACGGTTTACTCTTGTTTCGAATTCCAACGTGCATATCTATGAGTACACGGGATGTATGTTTGTCATCCAATCCAAATGACTTGGATACTGTTCTTGCATCACTAACAAGAGTAATTCACTCTTCTGGAAAACAGCTTGAAACTATCACGACCAACACCATAATCGAATACCGGAGCTCCTGGTTAGTGAACCCAATAACTTATGCACTGTTCAAATGGAGATATTTGATGAAAATCGTTGAAAACGAAGATGTAATATTTTTGGATATGGGGGACTGTTGGTCAAAGCTCGGTCGTGTGTACATTGCTAACACGATTTTATTCATGCACTGTGACATTGGGACAATATTTCAACTCGTCTGGAAAAAGAGCCTTCAACAACTGACAATATATCCCGATTAACTGGCTGAACAGTTGTTAATGGGTAGTTCCTTGGGATTTACTGGTGTGGTTCCTGATTGACAGTGGCACAGGGCCGAGTACCTGGCAAGAGCCAGCTCATAGGCGTTCGGATGGGATAAAAAACGAGATTGTGTGTACACATTGGATTGTACCCTAAAGATCCCTTGGCAGTCGATATAAGAGTGGTGTACGTTTGTCTTCATTAGCCAAGTTGGAGCAGAACAATAGGACGTTAAACCCCATTTCTTTAAAAAGCAGAATCCCAACGGTGTCTATATCAAAGACATATTTAAGTCTTAAAAGCATAGCCCTTTAATGAGTTAATATCATATTGTACATTACAGTAGAAACTAAAGCCCCCATACCTAGTCCAATCTTTTAATAATTTATATATCTGATTTTTTACCTCTAGTAACTAAAGCCTCCATACCTAGTCCAATCTTTTAATAATTTATATATCTGATTTTTTTACCTCTAGTAACTAAAGCCCCCATATCTAGTCCAATCTTTTAATAATTATTCATATGACCGATTACTATTGTCTGTGGAGTATTCTTAATTATTGTTTTGCACTTATCTGTGCCGTCGTGCTATAAATGTGTATTTTTCCCCTGGCAGATTGCCATCTATGTGGACACCGATTGTTGTATCCTTAAACATACATTGTGCAGGACCCAAATCGGCAAGCCCTTCTTTAAGCTTTAGATGTTATAGAAATTATGAATAAGACGCTTATTTACCATCCTCGGTTACCCAGTGCATTCATTCCGTTCCACCCCACTATACCCCGGGTTAATCTATAGGGCTTCCACGATTTCAAATTGCTAGAATGTAGCTATACTGTAGGAACCAATCAAAAAACAGTTTACAAACCAATTTCGCCTATGGGTAGATAACCATATTCATGTCCAGTTACTGATTGATTTATGTAAGTAATGTATATATTAATAATTTATTTATATTCAATTGTATTATCAAAATCTGTAGTATGTGTTGTTGATTTCAAATATGTATAACATCTATATGTTTCACTTTTGTTATCATTATTACTATTCGTTCTTTGTTTGAAATAATAATAATAATATGTCGTTTTGTTATGTTTATTATTAATGAACGTTAACTCGTTAATTTAATTCCCTATTACTTATCTACGATATCACGTGTATATAAAATTCGCGGAACGAACACACAATTCTCAATAAAACTAATGACTCTACATGATTAAATGAACATTTGGTCTTCAATAATAAAACGTTTTTAGAATTGGCCAACTCCCAACACTGTCAGAAAAGAGTAACTTCCCTTTTGGCAATTTCCTTTTCAAATAACAGTTTACGGGATTGGTCGATAAAATTAGCTCAAGCATCAATAGTGGATAACTTCAAAACGTGTCTCCCCAATAGATTTACCCAGGGTATAGTGGAGTAGAACGGAATGAGTACACTGGGTAACCGAGGATGCTTATTTACATGCCAAGCTCAAAATCAACTTTGTATACTCTCGGTTGACTTGGACACAGCTTGGATTTAAATAGTCGCCCATGCAGATTGTATGGCTTGGTTCCCCCATGTTAGTGGTGCAGGGCGGAGGGCCTGCCAAGGATAGCTGTCTAGTCGTTCGGATGGGACGAAATAAACGAGGTCCCGTGTACATTGGTGTAAACGTAAAAGATCCATTGCCAGTTGGAATTCGATATAAGAGTAGGCCGTAGTGCCGCTATCCGGGCAAAATTTTCCTCATAGCAAAGTGTATGGCATATATGCCCGTCTTCGTTAGCCCAGTTCGGAACAGAACAGTAGGAGGTTAAACCCCATTTCATTTATGTAAACAGTCGCCCATTTAAGATTAAATCAATAAATGGCCTACCAAGCTAACATTTACCGCTAAGGCCTGCCGTCACTACCGGGGACTTCCGACAAAAGGACTGCCAAGCGAGGGTACCATAGCCATAGGCATTGAGAATTTTACTTGATAATCGAGAATATGTGGGTGGAGTTATCATCTGCCACTCATACAACCCGCAATTCTTGTAGACGGTGCGGACACAGTTGATGCCTATTTCTAATCTAAACTTCAAACAGTGACATCTCCGTTCAGAATAAACTAATATGACTGAAATTTTTAATATTTTCTTTCTTTATCATCTATTTTCGAATTATCATGGCAAGAATGGAGAACTCGTTATTAAACTCTTAACTAAAGTATCTTTAACGTGCAACAGTTCTAATGGGGATATAAAAACTATATGTTAGGACGTGTATTATATTTAACTATAGAAATCCATTTTGACAATCGAATTTACGAAACATTTGACATCACGTTTCATTCATTTTGATCATTGCCATAGTTACATCATGAACATATGAGATGGACCATTTACTAGAACTACCGCGGATAATAAATGTCAAATAGAACTCCATTTATACGAAACACGATATGTGGTATTTCCAATACAGTACATTTTATAAGAATATAACCGATTCGACAACATCAAATTAAAGAGGTGTAACATTGTTGGCCGGGGCGTTTTAAGGAATCTATAGCACCAGAGAGTATAAGGGATTCTCGGGGAGAACTCGTCATGGCCGACGACAAATTTTGTGCCACTAAATCGTTCTAAATCCAACTTCAAGCGTTTTGTTTAGTTGGAGTAAATAGCTGATAAGAAAGCAAGAAATGGGGTTTAACATCCACTCGATACAAACTAGGTCATTTCGTGACTGACAAATGGCTCAATTTTTTCTCAAGAATTCACCTGCACGTAGGGGTCTTTAGCAGTGGAAGGAAACGGGAGAAAACCGGAGGACCCGGAGAAAACACACGAGGCTGGACAGGCAACAATAGTCATTGTCACGTACAACCGGAGAATTGAAATCACGCCAGTCGACTCAACCACAGCCCTTTTATATTTTAAAGTAGAACCAAATTCTCACTAAATCAGATTCTTAATAATATGCCTTGTTTTTGGGTTGTGAACGCCCTACGTTGAGTGTTACAAGTCTGAATGTCCACGGGGGGGGGGGGCTGGGATGGCTTAGTGGTCTAGAGTGCCGCGCCTCGACCTCTAGCTGGCCACCCACCTCTGACTTGCGGCTGTGGTTTTGAGCCCTGGTGTGAGCGTATGTGGCATGGAGACAGGGGCGCCTTCTCAACCTCGTGGGTTTCCTCCGGGTACTCCGGTTTCCGCCCACTGCTAAAGACCCCTACGCGCAAGCGAATTATTCAAATAAAATTAAACCATATGTTAGTTCCGAAATGACCTAGTTGTGTTGAGTTGACGTTAAACCCCCTTTCTCTCTTTCTCTCTCTAAATGTCCACCAAAATACCAAAAGCGTGTACTTTCCTTTGCACAATGTGTCGGCCTTGTCCTACTTCCTTGTTTTTCAAATTATTGTTTTCCGCATTTTGCAACATTACATTGGATATGTACTATGTAGGTTGTGCAATTCTTATCGATTGGGAAAGCAAAAACTCATATTATATCAAACGATGCAGACATAAATTCTAAAACGAAACTGGGACTGTTTGATAAAATCACAATGACATCGTGATCGACACAATACTTACTAAAATATTAGCAACATGTCTATGTTGCCAAATAACATTAGGTGTGTTGAAATGTTTACTAAGCCTCTATTTGTCAATGATGTACATAATATTGCCTAGTGAATTTATTGATGAAACTAAGGTAGATGTTACAGTTTCTGTAATGTATTGTCGTTGTCGTTGATTATGAGCACACGGTTGTTAGGGGCGCATTTCTTTACAAATGTAAGCCTGACTGCCTTGTTTCGTATTTCTTTGAATCGTTTTCTACGAAAGTAGATGTGAGGAGTATTTGCATGCGCAGAACCAAAGGTTATTAAAGCAATTCATTTGACCTCAGCTTCATCAACCCATATCGTGACGTTTAGATTTGAAAATGGCATAGTTGACAATTCGATATATTATACTAATTTCTATAAAAAACAATATATTGAAATTATACCTTGTATCTCTTTTATAAATTTCCCAGCACAATAGGCTACATTGTAATTTTAGCATCACGACTGTAATGTATTATTACATATATTAATAAGTTGCATATTTAATATTAATACTAGAGCTTGTGTTACTATTTAAGATAATTTCATCATCTATAAAGCTCATTAATACTGAACAAGGCAGTTTCAAAGGGCCGTAGGTTGTTATACTCACTTATTATTTACATATCAGGGTTTTGAAACAAGAATATTTTAAAATGACCCACAGACGTTAATTGTTCCATTGACTTTGGTAGTTTATTCGACAGAAGGGGGGGGGGGTGGATGGCTGAATGGTTAGCGTGCGCGCGCTTTATCATAAAGTCTGTCATTGAGTCAACTGGCGTGGTTTCTAATCCCCGGTTGTACGTGGCAAGGAGAAGGGCAACCTCGTGGGTTTTCTCCGGGTGCAAGCGAATTACTGAAATAAAATTAAACCATATGTTAGTCCCGAAATGACCTAGTTTGTGTCGAGTGCACGTTACACCCCAATTCTTCCTCTTTCTCCCTCCACAGAAAAGGCTCAACACAAGAAGATACACGTTTTCCAGGTTATAAGTTAAAAGTTGGCGATTTTAAAACACGTTTTTTTTATTTCGAAAGACGGTGATTCTTCTGGCGATATAGGGTTTCACAAAACTTTTCCCATAAAATAGAACTTGGCCGTTCACACTTTGGTGACAAAGATGTGTAACTTGCACTGAATTATTTGTGCGTGAATTGTGAGCAAATGCATGGATTGCAATACAATAGTTTTAGTTTCTTAAGCTGATACTCAGGTAAGCCATATAGTAAACCACTGTTGTAATCTAGTTTCGTTAGTATGAGTGTAAATATTAAAATAGATAGTCTATAACGATTTAGAGAGTATACAAGAATAAACCCGAAAATAAGAAAGGGGGTTATATGGCCTATCAACTCGGTACACTAGCATTATAATTTGAATGAAGATAGGTTGCGTTAGGCGCATTTGAACAACAGAATACTTCAAAGGACGTCAAATGATATTAAAGTGTTGATATCTATATAATCTTATCAGTCTTTATGATTGTGAAACAACCAATATCCCAAGGCAATGTCTTGTATACTACAGAATTTGATGGTTTACATAAAACAAGAACTACTTGACAGTAAGCCCTATGAATTCAATGACCCCCATACTGTTTTAGCTAAATCTGTTAAATAAAAGCGGGTAAAAATGAGTTATAATTAAAAATTGTTGATCATGTTTTATTGCTCCAAATGCCCGTGACTATTATCTTTCAGGTTGATTTAACCCCATACTCGCCGACGATTACATCATTAATTTTGTACCATAGGGAATCAAAAGCTAGTCAAATTCCGTACATCTTCTTACGCTATCTACTGAAACCAATATTTATGATTTGTTATTGTGAACGTGGGAGGGGGGGGGGGTCGGATGGCTCCGGGTCCTCCGGTTTCCTCCCACTGCTAAAGACCCCTACGCGCAAGCGAATAATTGAAATAAATTTAAACCATGTGTTAGTCCCTAAATAACCTTGCTTTTGTCGAGTGGACGTTAAACCCCATTTCTCCCTTTATTATAGTGACCGTAAATTATGTGTGGTCTCATCCCCGTTTTAAGTGCGATTGGATAGTAGTTACCTCCCTTGACCTAACGTATAATATTGCGGTCACAAGATGCGGTTCAGTGTAGTAAGATCATCTCTGGAAGCTCTAAAGCAAATTGTAGACTTCAGAGTTAAAGCCGAGGGTTTTGAATCCTTAATGAAAGGAGTAAGTATATAACACCAGACATATCTAAACGAATTCGGTAATCATGCTGCATGTTTTAAGGGGTAATTGTGTTCATTACGACGCATACACACGATAGTAAAGGGAACTAACTCTTATTTTGAATGAACAGGGATCAAACCACAGCCCTTTTATATTTATCCGGCTATTATCATTTTGTTTTACCCCCCCCCCCTCCCACACCCTAATTCCGTTTGTTGTAATCCTGGATAGGTACGAGAAATAATTAACGATTCTTAAACACACATTACTTTACATCACACGTGCATGGAGCAAGAGTTAGGATTGTAAAATATATAACTCTTAAGTTAGATTTAAGAAATCCAATATATTGTTGAGGTCTATCTTGTAATACTAAATATAAATTTCCCATTCTACACCTTTTAAATTTCTTACTTTCCGGCTGTTATCTTTGTTTTAACCCCCCCCCCCCCCCCCAAACAAAAAATAAATATTCCGTTTGTTGGTTGTAATCCTGGATAGGTTCGAGAAATAATGAACGGCTCTTAAACACAGATTAATTAAAGGACAATATTGCACGTGCAAGGAGCAATGTTAAAATTCTTACCTTCCCACCTTTAATTCATGATTAGTAACGACCTCTTAACTCTTTCGTTCTGGTTCAATGAGAATTTTCTTAGGGGGGAAATGCACCCTAATATACCAGGGTGTATACGGATTCACAATATTATTGTGATCGTAAAAAACGCTTCGCAATAAATTCGTATTGCAATTGTCACTCCTCGATAAACGACAGTTAATACCGCGTTTGTAATTTATTCTGGGTCACGATAAACGCGGAAAGTAGGTTATTTCGATTTAAAATTTAGAACCGGACTTTTTTTTTTAGCCTTCATTTCATGTAGACACTTCTTTCTGTTCCTAACACTCAATATTCAGAATTTTAAGAGTTTTAACATTTTTGTTAGCCTATCCTTAAAGAAGAACCGTATTAAAACTGACTGATTTTACGTGGATTTACTACCTTTGTCACCGAAACCTTGTAAATGCTTTACAGGTTTTGGGATTTATTTTTAAATGCCCATATGTAATGTGGTCGTGTATTGCAGTCGCATCCATCCGTACGCCCGCCTGTTCGTACGCCCGTCCGTCGTCCGCAATTATCACCTGCATGTTTTGAAATTGATATGTTGTTTACATCAATTAGGTGAAGAAGCCCATTTAATTTCAATAATTTCCGTAAATTACTTCTGAAGTTATATGTCTCTTGTTTCACCTTTTTGAACCATGTGAACGCTCTAACGACAAATAATATCACCCGGTCTGTATCAAATATATATGAATCGGTTAAATTAGTAACACCAATTAAGAATCCTATTAAATTTCAGCAATATATTCTTGAGTTATGACCCTTGTTTCACTTTTGCAATCGTGTTAACTCTCTAACGACAAGTTACATGTATAATCCGAACTGTATGAAATTTATATGCATCATTTAATTAGTGAAACAAAAGAGCCTATCGAATTTCAGCAATTTTGTCAATTACTGTTAAGAGTTATGGTCGTTGTTTTATTTATATACAAGTTGAATCTTTTGGACGCCCGAATGACAAAATTTATCATACTATCTATATGGAATTTATATGCATTATTTAAAATAGTAAATCGAATACGTACGTCAAATTTCGACAATTTCTAAAAATTCACTTCAGAGTTAGGGCCCATGTTTGAGTTTGTAGAACGACGAAAACTACAATCTAGTCTGTATGAAATTGTCTTGGAAATGTTCCCAAGTACCTACAAAAGAACAAATAAGCGACAGTCCTTGTCCATCACCCGGCCGATTTAGCTTTTGTAGGCGTATGTTTCGTTGTCTGGCAACCCATCTTTCAAATTTTTAGGTCAAAAGAAAGGGTCTCTATTGATGTTCTTTCCGCGTCTCTGTATAAACTACTGTTTTGCGTAGTTTTCTTTTGTTTACTATTATATTATTGATTTAGATTTGGTATAGTCAAATGCATTTTCTGGTCTGCTATAGTGTGTCGAATATGTCGATTCAGATAGAGGTTGTCAATAAGCTGTTATGCCCCGAATGTTGGAAATATGGAGCAGTATGTGGCTCCTCTGTTTTTCATAAAGACAAATCACACAAAAAAAATAGCGATGACTATTTTACTGAAATATACGTTACAGATTAGGGTTGTGGATGGAGGAAATGGTAGATGTGTTTGTGAATTAGCTGTAAAAGAACATGTTTTAAATGGTATTGGTTCCATGCATGGTGGAATGGCCGCCACTTTAGTTGATGCTGTATCTACATGGGCGGTTATGACCGCGGGAGATAGCAGGCCCGGTGTCAGTGTTGATTTAAGTGTTTCGTAAGTTTCTGTTATTTTGCATGATGTAATTTTAACCCTTGTGATGTCTCTGTTAGGCGTTTTGAAATGATTCCTTTACCCCAGTATTGCTACATATCGCATATATTTTCCAGTCTCACTGCTCAAATACCTGTACTATATTTGCAGTACAAATGAGAAGGGTTTGACGTCCTACGTTTTGCATCAAATGGGTTGATGAAGACGGGTTTTTGTACAAATGTTGAAGGAGATTTTGGTGGTAGAGTGTGCAAGACGCTAGCTAAGTAAACATGGGGTCCCGGGTGAGATCTGTGTCTTGGCCGAGGTAATCTTAAAGGAATTCTCAGTGTGGATATACCTCCCGCCAGTTGTGATTAATGGGGCGTCCTGGGATCTCCGTATTTAATGTTTATAGCCTACATTGTATTTCGCCACGTCTAATTACATAACATCTCCCAAGAGAGGAAAATAAGATATTCTGTTCTAATGTTTGATCCATACGTTTTTATGATCACCTGTAGTATGGATCGATATATATTCCAGACGCCAGACCCAAATAAAGGACACGAGTTTATATATTCACCATGCGTCAGGAACGACCACCAATAAACCGTGCAGTTCTCTGAACAAGCAATGAAAAACAGTTACACGCCTTTTAGGTTTTTGGTGTCTAATTTGATCGATACGCCTGCACTTTCTTTGCCAACCTCCCTGGCAAATGGAAAGGCGACTAAACGAGTTCTAGATGATCTTCTTGGCCCACGCCGTTACTATGCAAAATTATTTATTTGGTAACTTCTATCTTCAGTTCATGTAGTTTTAAAATCAAGATATTTTCAGCCTAAACGTAAGATATAATATTGTAAATTTAATTAGGAATTTGCCATAAGCAAACAACCACATTACGTCATTGACTGCTTACATTAATACACGGCACATCTTTATTTTGTCTGAACCGAACGACTAGACGATTTCTATTTCACCCCGCCACACCAACACCGCCGCTTAAGAGCTCAGCGCACAAGCGAAATAAGTATATCGTGTAAGCTAACAATATTGATTTCATTTATTTCAGATATATGAAACCAGCCCTTCTAAATGAAACCTTGGTCATTGATGCTACAACATTAAAAATTGGAAAAACCTTGGCCTTTCTTAGTGTCGATATTAGAAACAAAGAAACAAATAAATTAATTGCACATGGAAAACATACTAAATTTGTCGGTTAAATAATCGTATTTAATTTATTGTTATAAAAATTTTGTTATTTTTATATTAAATTATTGAAATGTCATAGAATATGTCTAAGATTTTGTAACCGCTACTTATAAATATGCTATGTCAGTGATTTGTAACAAATGTACATTTTTAAAGATACGAAAACCACGTCAACAGAAAATATGGATGCTAGAGCATGCTCTTTTGATGATAGACATTTCGAATGACTTTTATTGTACATTGATTAGCGATGATGATAATACAATACATGAACGCGACTTAACGAATAATCGACGTGAACATAACATAACAATTAACATCAGTCTGATTAAAAAACAAATCTATATTTCCTTTCGTTTTTAATGGCCTACACTACATGAAAATCTGACCGGTTGTTGCTATGGGTCAAGTCAAGGGCCATGCGAGAGGCTTTCAACTCTATGACGTCAGACATTTGATTAACATCATCACTGATGTTACTAACATTTTCGTGCAAAACACGCCAAAAACTCACCGTAACAGACCGTTTCATTGGCTAATCGCTCACGCCATTAAGAACACGTCAATGATAACAACTCTTCCAGATCCTTGTGTAGTAAAGATAATTAAACGAAATTTTGAACTAAAAAACCGAAACGAAATATGGTCTCTTTGTTTTAATCAGACTGAATTAACATAGGTTACCATTGCATCCAGAAGTTAAAATAGACTGCATAATATAGTCAGTCCCACAAAACCGTCTTTAATTCCATTCTAATATAAAACATGTACTTGGTTTATTTTCCATATGAACCGATCGAACCAACGACCTAATGATCTGTTTATTAGCTATTAGGAACTTCGATGTCTTCACAGACACTTAAAGACGTCTTTATTCCGAGTTTCTTTTTTTGTCATACAGAACCGATCGAACCACCGATCTGTTGGTATTTACCCTTTCTGCCATACCGTCCATGAACTATTAGGAATTTCGACATTTTACAACAACTCACCGAATATTTTAAAAAAGTCATTGGTAGCTGTTATCCGTTTGATTGGCTAGTTATGAGTTGGTATTATAAATGAAACAGACCCCCCATTTCAAGGATTAAAATTACAAGATTTGTAAGTTAATGGGCGAATTCTACAGCCACGAAACACAGCCCATTGTTACTTATATAAGTTATATCAATTAATCTGCAAGTGGCATATATTATATAGCGATTGGGACACACATTAACAGAACACAGTTGTAAGGGAAACAATCACTGTTTATTTTAAAAGCACAAGTATACTTCTATCGTTATCAAGCACACCGTGCTTTAAAATTAACAGTGACCGTTTCCCATAAAACTGTGTTCTGTTATATTAATTACCCAGCTTTAGAACGGTGGGGTCGTCACACTTCATAGGAGTACAATCACTATACAATGGAGGGGTGCCACACCTTAAAGGGTAAAATGCATCTCCGGAGAAGTGATTAATATTCGTTATTCTAATAAGAGCATAAATAAGCAGATTGTCTTCATAAACCTAAAATTTCTATGGTTAGAATAAGGGAATTTGGCGATTTGCACAGGTAAAACTAGTGCTAGCTAACCAGTCTTTAATTGCTGTTTGTCTGGATTTAGTCTCTGAACTGGGACATATAAATTTAGGGAGTTCAATTTTTTGCTCCTTGAGATCGTCAAGATTTATAACATTCACATCCTCTAAAACCGATTCATTGGCAATTTGATGTTCCTCGGGAACTTCAGTAATGAGGGGATCTTTAAATTCTACGGTTGGTGGACTTTTGGGTTTGGGAACTGGCAATGTAGGCTGCTCAGCAGGAGCACCAACGTCGACAATCTGATCGGGTTGTGTATCAAGGTTGATATCAGTAGCCTCTTCATTTTCAGCTTCCGGTGGGTTAGAATGTATAGATGGGTCGCTTGAAACTGTGACGTCATCGACCCAACATCGCGGGCGAACTTTCTTCCGTCTCGGTGTTGAAGAAGGTTCCACTGGTTTCTTGGTTTCTTTGATAACTTGGCGAGGAGTTACCTCCTCTGGAATTGGAGTTCCTTCACTTTGTTCCATCGCATGACTGAAATGATATAAGAATTAAATATATATTGAACATTGTAATAGATACGATATATTTTACAGAGAAACAAGACTATATAAGTAGAATAAATTCCCATCCATGTCAACTGCCCCAAAAATTGAGAAGCTGTATCACGTGGCGGAGGATTGGATGACCGAGTGGTTAGCGTGTGCGCGCTGTATCATAAGGTCTATTATTAAGTCAACTGGCGTGGTTTCGATTCCTCAGCTGTACGTGCCAGTGAGTCGGGTCGCTTGTCCAACATCGTGGGTTTTTACCGGATACTCCAGTTTCCACCCACTGCTAAAGATCCGTAGGGCAGGCGAATTATTGAAATCAATTGAACCATATGTTAGTCCCGAAATGACCTAATTTGTGTCCAGCGGAGGTTAAACCCCATTCCCTAATGGCCATGCGGTTAATTTGTCCGAAAACTTGATTTTCCTTCGCCTTTCATCCATTTTCAACGGTCAAGGGTTCTCTTACGTACACACCAATGAGTATGTCTACACGGGCGAACCGTGGCGTTATGTCCCATTCGACCGATTAGCTGATTACACTATTTTGCGTTTTTACACATTTTTGCCTATACCGTTTTTAGGACTTCGAATTTTGTCTAATGGTTTGGATTGTTCGTACTTGGTTTTATTTTATTTTATTGAGCTGCCGTCAATGCAAAACGTGTTTGCCTTAAAGTGCTGGTTTAATGTCAGCTTCCAGATGTGACCTTTAACAATTTAAATTATATATCTTCAAGAATTTGACGAATTTCGTGCCGCTATATTATCTATATAAATAAAATCAAAGATGTGTGTATGTTCGCCCATCACGCTTCTTCGCCACGATCCAGCCGCGATCCAACCTAACCAGAATGATCCCCGTGAATGTTTAAGGGCAGGATTTATGATGGTCAACATCATTTATTAGTTTAAGACAGCATAGCCAAAAATGTGTTTTACTACAATTAACAGATAACGGGAGGCAACTATATGGTATTAAAGGAGCTAAATCACTAATATTTGGGACCTACAAATTGACACAAATGGCTCACAACGCATATGATAATGTAACATGGATGTATATAAACTGATTTACATTCAATCATTTCCGTCTTTAATCTAATTTCAAACCAGTTATGTTCGGCGAAATACGCCCGATGTCTCAATCGAAAGTAAATCTCTAGCGTATAGTTATTCCAGTCTACATGATCTATGTCTCCAGATAAGAATATGCGTCACCGTCTAGCCTTGTTCTTCAAGTCCCTGAAACGCATTTTGGTACACGATTCGTGTACTAATGGTATTTTTTTTATTTTGTCTAAATAATTGGATGTCAGAAACCTATTTTTTTTCCCGGTAAGATAACAACATCAATGTTATTTTGAATTGACAAATAACTCGTGTTTTCATTGTTGACGATTTTTGATAATATTTAGTTACGGACTTAGCTCCTTTAATAATAGTAACGTATGATGTAAGTAGCGGAAATGCCTGAAGGTGCCGAGTAAGCAGATCTTGGGGCCCCGGCGAAGTCCGGTATCCAGCTAGTGTTGAATAAAAAATATATAAAACCAATACCACCAACAGCTGTAGTTAAGGGGGTGGCCACTCTACCGTAAATAATCTTATTGTATGAGTATAAAATTTATAATGAAGCTTAGACAACTTATCTAGTTGATTGATTATTATATATCTAAGGTCAAGATGGGATCATCTAATATACAACACTTATTGTGTTTATCAAGGTTTAATCAAACACTTCGTTAAATACAATTGTTAGATTTATGACTGACGTTTTAATCTTTGGCAAAGTATATAAATTATTGTATATGTCGCCAAATTTGAAACTACAATACCACCACACGGAGACCATGATATTGGTCGACGTAAACCTGGATAAAAGAATTAAAGAATGTATACTAATTCAACCGGTTCCATTGTATATTTGATAGGTTTCCGTTTATATTAAAACCAGTGTCTGTGATCCGACGCCAAGATCATATTCACTGACGTCAACGAGGATAAATTTGAATTCTTAGAACTTGTATTTTATTTAACTCGGTCAATGGCCATTGAATCGGGATTGAATATCATATTTCTCCTACTATATCATATTTCTCCTAAAGGGTAGGCCTAATAAACCCTTTTCTCGACACTCGTCTCTATCACCATCAAAACGTGCCATTTCGGGACTAACATATCCTTCAATAATATTTCAATAATGGTGTAGGCGTCTACAGCAGTAAAAGAGAGGAGAGGACCGGTAGAAAACCCACGAGCTTGGACAGGCGACCATACCTCTTGCTACGCTCACAATGCGCACAAAACCACGCCTCTTGACATTATGACCTTTAATGCGCGCCTTAGACCATTCAGCCCCCCCCCCCTCTAAGATACACACATACGCCGACATTCTTAAAATATTGGCATTAAAGATAGCTTCCCCAAAAAGTATTAATCGGGTGGTTATTTCCAATAAAGAGTATGGCAAATTTGGTATATGTGGAATGTAGATATCTAATTGCACTAGCAAAATACTAGATTCCTTGAAAAAATGTACAGCCCAACGATTGGGAATATCTGCACGCGTGACGTCGAAGGTTGTACGCGAACATTGGGCGCATTGTGTAGATGTAGATAAACTTAATGAAGAGTTAGACGTACAACACTTTCTGAAATAAAACCACGGAAAAAGACGCGGGCAGTATATAATCCGAGAATTGAATAAAGTTTCTATATTTGTAATAAATAGTCAGCGATTACAGACAACATCGTCTTGGGTATGCAATGAATTCTCCTCTGTCTTCGCAGCCGTTCATATAGGTACGAAAAGAGGGAAGTCACGTGACACAAACATGACCGCTTTTGATCGATTTTTATAGCAAAGTATTCCTTGGCATTTACAATGTTTTGAAGCAAAACTATGACAAATTTATTAGTTTGAATATGTTTTAAGTCCAAATATATCATCAAATCAATCATCCAGCTTGTACGCGGGGGTGTATCTTTAATAACTGTAAGAGTAGGCCGGGCAAAGTTTCACCTAATAGATCACTATATCTCGTATGTAGGTCGAACGGAAGCTTTGTGTGGCTCAAATAAACCCGAACTCTACTTTGTGTTTTAATAACTTATATTTGATCTGTAGACCGCACGGACGCTTTGTCACTTTGTGTGTGGCTCAAATAAAGTCGAACTGTTAAATGTGTTTAATATCATGTGATCAGAGGAAATCATTGTTTCTTTTCAGGTCTATAAAATATAAGTAACTCATACTTATTGACATATATCTTTAATGGTATTTAAGGCAACGGGTAATAAGTGTTAAGGGCGTGGAGCAATGTTTTTGTATTATTCAGATCAAGAGTTGAACGACAATACGGTACACCATTGACCTGTTTGATCTATTGATGAAATCAGTCCAGTACACGTTACACTTTTTGTCTATTTGTCTCACAACATCTCTCCTAACGCAATAAAATTGATTATCGGTCTACAGAGAAGCCAAAAACTCGGTCTATACGTATTGATTAATTTCTTCATGGCAATAAAAAGGCAATAAGCCTCAGTATTGTTCAAGCTAACCAAATTATATTTAATTATTCTGCCATTGATAAATATATTGATATTTTAATAAAAACGTACAATAGATGGCTTAAAATAGGCGAAAGTTGAATTGATAGGTTAATAAGAGAGAGAGAGAGAGTGAGAGAGAGAGAGAGAGAGATAGAGAGGGTGGGGGTTAACGTCCACTCATCACAAACTAGGTTATGTCGGGACTAACATATAGTTCAATTGTTATTTCAATCAACCGCTTGCGCGTAGAGGTCTTTAGCAGTAGGAAAACAGAGGAACAGGAAAACCCCTTATGGTGCACCACGCACGCGCTATTCACTCCGCCTCACAACCCTCGGTGTTAATAAGGCCTACAGGGTTAAAGTCTACTTTTACTCGAATTTCCACAATGTTCTCGGCCAGCACCGAATTTTTTTCTACCTTTTTTTGTAATATATATAGCTACCGTATCGACTTTCAGATGAAGACAAAACACGAAGTTAAGCATTCAAAGGGAATGAAAGAATCTCTTAAATTGAGCCTCTGGATAACTTAATTTCCCATTACGTCCAACATAACACTGTGACAGATCTCATATGACAATAAAGATGTAGAAAATAGGTTTTAAATATTGATCAGAATGAATATATACTATACAATGTACTCTGTCACATCCGACCTCTGATCATACTGCACTCTGTTTCATCCGACACCATATATAGATCCAGTCGACGCATGCGTTGTAGCCCGATGTACCGATTTTCACTCGACTGTCACTATTTTTGGGATTTAGAGAATTCATTCCGGAACATTCAATCGAGTTCGCCCATTATCAATGAACACGTGATAGCAAATATCAGAGTGCGACCAACTGAAGGCAGCAAAGAAGAAAATAAATTAACGACAGACTTGACCTCTTTTAAATGCCTACGCATGTTAAATGAAATACAATTTGGAATGTACAGAAAGGTTTATCATTTTTAAAGGGAATAACATTCTAGAGATTCGAAGCAACATTATAATAATAATTCCGGTTTTCGAAGTTACAACATCCGCCACTCTGCGTAATCCAACATATTGTAACGATGCTGTACGATGTCAGATGTGACAGAGTCCACTGTATATATTTTAAAATTATTAACAATAATTAGATTAAGCTATAATCTATAATATTGGAGAGAGAAATCTTGATCGACTCGTTACTGCTTGATAAAGTATTATACATTATACAAGGGATTTATATTTATACTACTGCAAACGTCTTATCGAGCAAGACTTATAATATATTTATGATCCTACTATGTATTACATTATTGGACATTAAGCTCAAGTAGCCGAGTTCAATGAATTCAAGCTTATTTGAATAAAACACTTGACATAGTTTAAAGCAATTTGATCTACCTTTTATGCTTCTGTAATTATATATAATAATCACATGAGCTTAATCCGATAACTCGATATAGTAATGACAGTATGCATATGATTGAACTTCAAAATCCAATTTAAAGTAGCTAAGTTTCCAACTCAATAGCTTCCAAAGTCTTACACGTTGAAAACACGAACTATTTGTCAATTCAAACCAACATTGATTTTGTGATCTTACCGGGAAAAGGTGAACCTCTGAAATTCAATATTTAATAGAAAATTAGAAAAATACCGTAGTGCGTTTCAGTGTCACTTGTAACACGTGACCAGAAAGAACGAGGCTAGACATATTCCACAACTACTGTCAAACGGTAACGCCATATCTTATCTGGTGGACATGCGCAATATACTGGAATAACCAGACGCTAGAAATTAAAATCCATTCGAGACTCTAGCCGTATTTCACTGGACATAAATGATTTGAAATTTGAGTAAACATGGAATGTTAAGCAGTTTATATACAATCAGATTAAATTATTTATGCGTTGCGATTCATTAGGGTCAAGATTAAGGTACTAAATATTAGCGATGTAGCTCCTTTAAGAATATTTGTTATGATTGTTCTGCTTCCAAAAAATTGTCCCTGTTTTCCATACACAGTAGTGACTTTTCTAGCTTTACATAAACATCTTTAAATACCATTTATAATATATATGATATTATCACAATTTTTCGGGACGTTCGCCAGGGCCAATAAGTTTTGTATTTGGTGTGATTTTGCCCGCCTTTAACTATTACCTCCCAAATATAAAAAGTAATAGTTGTCGTTCCCATAAGCGAAGTTTCATTTAACCAAGACGTTAACAAAAATGATACATTTTGTGAATTTGTGATGATTTGTGAAGACTACTGAATATTATGAGAAATGGAAGATGCATTATTTAAAACGCCGATAAAATAAAAAAAGAGAGGAGACTTACTCTGTTGTATCTTGGAGCTCGGCGTTTTCTTGTTTGTCAGATCTGGGACTCAACATTTGTGCTGAAGATGATAAGCTGGATGATGATACTGATGATATCGAAGGAGCTACATATCTCCTCGAGTGGCTTCTGATCTGTGATTCCGTTCTCAACTCAGGTATTTCTTCACGTGATAGTATTCCATCTTGTTTCCCAGATTCGATTAATTCAGACCACTCAAAAACACTACCATTTAGACTTTTGTCCGATGGGTTCTTGGGAATGAGTAAATATTCACTTGTAACTGAACGACACCTGGGAGAATTTCTAGGGGATCCGAATTGTGGTTGATTGGTAAAAGCTACTTTATAATTACAATTGCTTTGACTTAAAGTTTTATCAATATCTGGATAAGAGGATTGTTGATGTTCCATGGCACCGACATGGGATTTTGGACGTAATCTAATACTGCTCATCAGAGCTGATGTTTTGTTGTACAAGGGACTACCGATATGAGAAGGTCCACTATAGTTCTGTGTGGGTAAATAATCACAACTTATTCTACGATTTGTTGATGGATCCGATTTCACATTCCTCACAACATAGTTGAACATTCTTCGACTGTATTGACTTTGGTTTTCACTCTCTGCACATGCTTTAAGTATAGCATGTTCTTTCAGATCCCTTTGATGTCTCCAGTATTGCGACAAATTCTGGGTCTCGCCTCTGGAATAATCCATTGGAAACTCATCCAAGGTTCTGCGTCTCTGTAAAGGAGCAGATTGACATCGCATTTTAAACTTTGTGTGAAAATCTCGAGTGACCGTTAAAGTCATATTTTCTATTGAATATAATTCCTATTATTCAAACAAGAAGTAATAATAACAACGAGACGAGTGTTGATAAATTCACAAAATAATTATCCATCAATGTGAACTGTTTTCCTACGATACGTAAACAATGTCATCGTCAAAACACACGCAGCATTCTTTTAAATGTCTACCACGTTTGCACAGAATGACAAACTATGATGAATATGGGAATGACGTATTCCTTCTCGCGAGAAAACAATTATTCCGTCGGTATAGTCTAATAGTTCCGAATTAATTACACGTTACAATGACTGTATTCTCGTAGCTGGTTGCTAAGATCTATAATAAACGCTAGTTTTGTTATATTATGAATTCGTCTGCTTTGTATCGGATAATCTACCCCCCTATATTTACGGTGGTATGTCTTAATCCTATTGATCGGGTTGATCGGGTAATATCACCTGGGTTTGTGACGCGATGTAATAAATCTACCTGAAATACGTAGCTATCAATAGAACATTATTCTACTTATAACTAGATCTTGTCATATTCATATCATATCGCCCACTCTTATATACGTTTACAGTAGGACGTTCAACCTCATTTCATTACATTTATATGTCCGTCTTTAATTAGCTCAGGTTAAGTGCATAACAGTAGGACGTTAAACCCATTTCATTCATTCATGCATGCACACTGGTGTCTTTTGTCTTCAACTAATAAGAGAGATAGAGAGAGCGAGAGAGATAGAGAGACAAAGAGACAGAGAGACAGAGACAGAGAAATAGGGTTTAACGTCTACTCGACAGAAACTAGGTCATTTCGGGACTAACATATGGTTCTATTTTATTTTAACAATTCGCTTGTGGATAGGGGTATTTAGTAGTGGATGAAACCGGAGGACCCGGAAAACCCGGAGAAAACCTTCTAGAATGGAAAGGCGATCCCAACCCTTGTCACGTATAAGCGGAAAATCAAACCACGCCAGATAATTCGATTACAGACCTTATGATACAGCGCGTACGTGTTAACTATTCGGCCACACACACCCCAGTTAATTACAGAAAATGGAGTTAAAATAGGTGAATTCAACGGAATTGTTCTACGCCTACAAAAATTTGCCGGGATTAAGTATGTAATATATGTATTATCTCATTTGAATTTTGGTATGGATATTTTTATATCAAATATTTTACTCCTAAGAACAAACAAATCCGTAACGTGTTTTTTTTTCTGCCAAAATACCGTCTATTTTGCAATTCTCTCAATAGAATTTTCATTTGCTACAATACATACTTTCTCGGACATTACAATTGTATTTCATATTTTGGTTTTATACAAAGCCTAAGGCACGGGGTTTGGTAGTTGGGGATTTGGAGATGGTGGGGTATACTTGGAGATAGTGGGGTATAGTACATTACAAGGATAGGGGCTGTTGTTTTGTCTGGACACTAACATGATACAATTAACAGAGCATTACAATTGTATTTCATACTTTGGTTTTATACAAGCCTAAGGCACGGGGTTTGGTAGTTGGGGATTTGGAGTGGGTTGGGTATACTTTGTGGCTACTACATTGCAAGGATAGGGGTTGTTGTTCTGTCTGGACACTAACCTGATGTAATAAACAGAACAAAGTTTAACTTATGACATATAAGGTTGTTCTGGGGTTTTTTTTGTATGTAGTTGTGTTAGGGGAGGGGGGGGTACAAGCCGTACTCACTCCAGCTGCACCACGCCATACAACCAGTTTTAATAATAATCGCAGGTTAAATCTTTATCTAGAGCCTAGAGCTCCTCCAGTATAGACGATTATAATAAGCTTTGTACACCTTGCCCTTGTGAAGGATTTGTATATCTATCATTGATATAATATTATAAGAATGGTATTATCACCACAGACAAAGGGATTAGAATGTATTAATATATAAATACTTATTGCAATATAGACGATCAGATAAACCTTTGTTATGCGATCTTGGTATATGATTAGATCAAAAGGTCTCCTGTTCTATAAACGACACCAACTAACTTCAGTTGGTTGACGTGGACTGTAAATCTTGATATAAAAGAAATGTAATGGGGTTTAACCTCCTACTATGGTTATACGCCATACAGCGGCACTACGGTCTACTCTTATTTCGAATCTCAATTTTCAAAGGTTCTTCTACATACACGCCAACAACAAAGGACTAAAACTTTTGTATTTTATATAGTGTTATAACTCTTGTCCAATGTTTTAGTATTATACAATGGTTTGGCGAGGCAATAATATACGATTATGTTTAAAATTCATTCATCTATATTGTAGTCATTTTAAAATTAAAATGTAGAAATCTTACAATAAAGGCTATTAATAAATTTCAAGATCCAATATCATGTCCTTACTCGGCACATTTTCCTAGACACCATACAGAAGTTTGCCGATACTCTATTTAACAGTTAGATATGTCAGTTTCATTACCACCCCCATCTCCCCAATAACAAGAAATGTGTTTTGCATATCCGAAAACTACCTCATGCTTAAAAATGCTTTATGGGAGATTAGATAAAGAGCTGGCAGTTCTCATTAGATAATGTAAACGGAATTTGCTGTAAATTCAAACTGATCCACCCTAAACCGAGATTTTAGCGATTGAAATTTTGGCGTAGCCTCCATCACGATTACTAGAGTCAGTACCATAAAAAACATTGCCTCGATTATCCATTTCATGATTAAATAATTAATGAAAGTTGACCTGCAAATCGGATAATAATCCAATAAATATCTCAGGCTAGCGTTGACATCGAGCGTTTATTATGGTCTGGATAAGTTAATTAATGTCTAATTAATGATTCAGATAACATTTCACGCTTGAGGAAAGACCTGCAATAGGAAGATTTATCTCTCGCATAATGTATGTTTGTAAAATTATATAATCCTGTCCCACGACTTAATGTTAACAATATTTAATCGGTCAAATAGATGACTTACCAAATAATGTTTTTCTTGTATGTAAATTGATATAACATCAATTATTCTTGAAAAAAAGCTAAATCTTAACCCTTACCTGCAGGTTTTAGGAACTAATAAATACTTTAAAATGAAGCTGTATATTATAATGTAATAGAATAGCGAGTCGTATAGCAACAGCCTTTTGTTATATAAATATTGCACTTTCGTACATTTGAATTCGATTGGGAGTAAACAAAGCTTTGTATTATATGTCACTTTCCTTGTGGATTAGCGACAGATTAGCTGAATGATATCTATATACATATCAATATTAGAATTCATATTTTTAAATAATAGTGTTTGACATGCATGTCTTGTTTTTCAATAGGTAAATAATACGCATAGAATGCGTTGGTCTAAAACGCCGTTGATCGCTGGGAAGCCTTTAGTAAAGATATACAATAAATAATATCTATATAAGTTATAGTTATAATATATCTTAAATTAAGTAGATTGACAACATATAGTTCTATTGGTATATAGCACACAATATGGCTTCCTATCTAGCACCAAACCTATATCCATATCCAAGCTCTATGTACCAAGTTTCCCAAATTCTGATCGATGCCAAACTACCTTTATTTCTGCTAACTGGTTTCTTATCCATGACATACACATGTTTTTCACTGAGATTTGTGACATTTTCTAGGGAAGGCCCACTGCCCTTTCCCCCTTCTGGAAAAATCACGCGGCCTCGCAATACTCGAAATCAAGTCAGAGCGTTTCCCGAGGCTGAATTGTGTGTTGGAGAAAGGAAGAAAGAGAGAGAGAGATAGTGGGAGAGAGAGAGATATAGAGAGAGGGTAGTGTTCAACATTTAATATCAACAAAACGTTACTTCCGGAGGTTGGAAGTTAAATAAACGCCCGTTTAAAAACAAAACCTGGTTAACGCTCACCCAATCATATACTAATGTAATATCACCAACCAATAAAGTACACTGATGACAACGTGATAAAATGGTATTCCATTAAAGGATATTTAAACACTAATAAAATATTGCTTACCATTTCACAGGTATCTTTGAAACAGACTTACGATATACCAATGGCACTTTATATAGACTGTTTCGGTTTCTCTTAGACCTGTTATGCATTAACAAACCCATCAATTAACTGATGATAAGGTTCTACATATTTCCCATTCTAGCAATCAGTCGTTATAAACTCATTGATTTCTGCTTAGTTCTGATGGAAGTCCTATGTTATATTCCTATTTAAAACCGATCCATTACAGAAAAGACCTACTTGACCATGGTTAGGCCTTTACTCTATATAACTAATAATCACGCAAAGCAAACGGAATAAAAAAAAATACCACAATAAATCATTGTATAAGCGTCGGAATCACTTACGTTCTAATGGCTGAAGTTAATATTTGATTTTAATTCATTGTGGATGGTAAAATAATGATATTGATATAACCATAGAAATGTAGACAAATAACATTAAGAATTGTGATCACAATAAATTAATGCGTCGTGTTGAAATCGTGTTTTAGAATCATGATTCTGATTGAATTGGGGAAATGTCATTATTGAAAAATAATGATATTATGTTTATTGGTAATCACGAGTATAGTGATCTAAATTAGGTGGAGCAGCCGATATCAAAAAAATTGAAGGGAGATAACTCGAAAATGGTATTCATCCGAAAATAGACAAGACATGTAAATTCAAACCCTCTACTCCGTTTCTACTCCCATAAGAACAAACGAATTTCATTTATTTAATTCTTTTTTTAGGGAGGGGGTGGGGTAGCCGTCCAACTACATGTATCTTTTCCATTTGTTCATTTTCAACAATTCTAAAATTGTTTTATAAACGACACTTTATTCCAAGTTTCTGAGAGGGGATGGGGACCATCATCCTGGGTTTGATGGGGTAAATATATTTACGGTGTGTATTTCCCTTGCAAGAAGTGTTGAACAAAGGTCCGGACAAGAGCAGCGTATGGTTGTCATGTTGGGACGAGAAACCGAGGTCTCGTGCAAGTAAACGTACCCGTGACAGTTGGAATTTGACATAAGAGTAGACAGTGGTGCCACTATCCGGGAAATGTTCATCATAGCACACTGCATGGCGTATGAGCGATCTTTCACCCTCTATTTGACTTTAATTCTGACTAGCTATTCCCTAATCTACAATATTATCCAAACCAGTGGATTATATAGCAAGCTTCGCTAAGTTTCGGCCATAAACGGTCGATTCCGGCCATTGACGTTTCTTCCGGGGACAAACAACCTGTCTACAATTTTTGTCAAGGTCGCTAAGATGTAAATAAGGTTAGAGTACGTGATTGTTGGTTAGATTGTAGGTTAGGATTAGGATAAGCGTTAGGACAAGGTCCGGGTTAGGGTTAGTGTTGGGATTAGCGCTAGCCCTGTTTACAACTCGCGACCTTTGATCGAACTTGCAGTTGACCTTATGAAATAGATCTAACGTCGCAAGAAGACAAGAATACATAGACCAAAAGAAGAGAACACGAGAGGCGGTTAGAACTAGAATGGTCTTACAAAACCACGTGCTATACATATCCTTTGTTAAAATATTTACAACTCCTATTGGCCAGTAATGACTGTAAAGCCCATAGACAATAAATCCACAAATGCAACGGTGCAGATTATTTCAGAGGGCAATAACCACCGTTCAATACATATTAAAATATACAAGACACCATTAATTCAACAGACACCAATACAAATTATATGAAAGCTAGATTAATTAATTCTGATTTGATTACCGGATCTGTTGTCAGATGAAAAATAAACTGAATGAAAATTAATGAAATTTTGTTAATTAAGGAAAGATAATTTGACAACTGATATACGTTTTGACATCTAATCACAGTTATTAACTTAATACGTAAAAAATATCAGACTATATACACCAGTATATGATCTCCAGTGACAACAGTGTAGCGTAGTTTATATATTTCTGATTCAGAAGGGAAGAGGGGATCAAGTTTTAATAATATATATCTTGTAACGAATTTAACAATGCTCACTAAGAAACAGACTTTGGCAAAGGTAGGGAGTCTTTCTTTCTCTTGCTTTGGGTGGGGGTATGTCGGAGTTGGAAGAGATATGCGTCTACAAACCATGTTTCATAGAAACCTTAACAGGTTTATTCCAAATGTATGTGTATATAATGTTATTTTTAGTTCTTTGAAGGCCACCGGGAAAGCGTCAATGTTACCTGCTGCAGGTCAGTTTAAGTGATTTCCGGCTTTCTCCGTTAGTAATCGTAACTTTCGGCCAATACACAAGCCGTGATGACATTTCAGTCCTTCTGCTTATGGAAAGATAGACAAGACCATGATCAGAATGACTCAAATAACTTCGAGGATTAATTATCGGCGCAAAGTTGTGGCTACTCCAGGAGAATGGCCGAAATCTACCTGTTGAAATTTACCTGTAGCAGATAAGATTGCCATTCGGGATCGTGTTTTACTGGTCATAATAGTAATAATTTTCGATTTAAAAGATTTGCATTATACATTTGAGAAATGGAATGAAATGGGGTTTAACGTAATACTTTTCTGTTCCATCCGGCCTAATGTAATGTAGAAGGAGAATTTATGTGCACGTGGATTTGTACATGGTACTTCGCGTTTTCGTCCCAACGGCTAGACGATGTCCCTTGCCATCCCTTTTGCCCGGCGCCACTGATAAGGTCAAGTCACATCGGAGATTACCGAGGAAATGTCTTGGCGGAACCCGGGATCGAATTAGGGATCTCCAAGTTAACGAGTCTGCGCCGTTCCCTCCGATCCACACGTCAGTTAGTTTAATGAACAATTGTGCAGATATGCCACTAAAATCAAATTAGTAGAGGTGTTTTGGGTGTTTAGAGTCAATTTTAGAATTACATGTATCTGCATAGTATATTGTTAAAAAGAATAATTACGTTTAATTAATTGTTAAAAGTGACAATACCACATTAAGTTTATTTTATCGTAAATGTATAACTGTTGCTTTTAATAGTTAAGATGCATTGCCTTTTGACGAAAACAAAGTTGGTGTCAGTCAATATTAAATATGTGACAGACCTAGTTAAACACATTCCAAATTGAATTACGTAGATTACGTAGTTAAGATACCTGTGTTAACATTATATTTGGAATGTGTTTTACCAGGTCTATCACATTATGACGCCACCATTGTCCTTTAAAGTAGAGGATCTATCTACTTCTGTCTTCTAGCAATTGCATAGCGATGTCAGAACCCAAAATGAGCTTTCAAAGTATTTAGACGCTTTGTGTCATCACACACTAGTATTGTCAGTCACAGAAGGTTAAAAGGGGATGACCATTTAATTTCGAAACACAAAATAAACCTATTTCATCGGTTTACTTAAAACAGCGACATTTTCGTTTAGCTAAGGGTGCCACACTAAAAGAATTGGTAATATTGATGTTGTCACTATGTAATTATGTAATTAAAGATCGCTCTTAATGGAGGCACCGAGAAAAGTTTCGTTTTTAGGTGATCCAAGTAGCTGCCATTATTATCTCTTTTTTTACAATAAAGGAAAGTATGGAAAATCTCCATAAATTATGAATTCGAAAGTAAGGGATGCGTTTTGTTTAAAAGGAAATGCACACCAAAATTTTGTTAGGTATGAAGGAATATCCCAAAACCAAACTCTACAGATATTACGCCGAATATTCATTTGATAGTCAGTTAATGCACAATTCATAAATACTATCTGGTTCAATAATTGAATAGCGCAATCTTTAAAATATTTGTTTTTACAGATGGCTTATGAAGGACTACAGCTCAACCATGTGCACGTAATGCAGAGTAACATTTGTAGATCGGCTGCTTGCTGTTATAGCTTTCCGGATAAGGTAAATCATATATATATATTAACAGCTCGTTTAAAACGCGTTTTTCAGATTTTGTTTTCAAACCTACTGGAATTGTTTGGCTATAAAAAATAATTATAGAGTTACTGGACCTGTCAAAGAAGTATTTTAAACACTCTACGGGTCTCTGAGATCATGCTTTCCAAATTGTTTGGATTGCAAGGAATCTTAAAAACTTTTTGCCGAATTACTGCATCCATCAACGAAACGTTGTAAACGCTGTTCGGATTTGAGTTATTCACATTTTTGTCGCCAAACTTAGCGAGATTAATTTCAATAGCAACTCTATTAAAATTTAGAGCCGGGCAACAAATTGTCGCAAATGTGCTTGGATAACCAAAACCTTGTAACCGCGGTACCACCCTAAACTTGATTGGAATAATGCAGCTAGCCACATGATGAAATCCTATATATATTCAGAGTTGCGCTTCAATTCTACACAGAGTTATCATCTCTGCTCCAAGATTTATTTTTTCCAACTGGCACGGCAAGTCACAATGAGTGACCTTTGGAAATTCATAGTTATTCGTCCTTTGTCGGCATAAATATTGAACATGGGGGGAAAATCTGCTGCTCCAAGATTTATTTTTTCCAACTGGCACGGCAAGTCACAATGAGTGACCTTTGGAAAATCATAGTTATTCGTTCTTTGTTGACATAAATATTGAACATGGACGAAAAAAACCCTCTCACCAATATTAAAGTGAGCATCGTGTAAATTAGACTGTTATTTATAATATAATGTCATTAAATATCACATGTATGGTGGACTATGGTTGCCATAGCAAATAAATATTATTTTGATAAAATTTTATACTATTTTATATTATTTGATAAAAAAACATTTTTTAATCCATAAAACTTTTCGTTTTTTTAAAATTCATATAAAAAAACATTTTTTTATTTCACGACAAATTATTTTTTTTTTTTATTTCACGACAAATTACTTTTTTTTTATTTCACGACAAATTACTTTTTTTTTTTTATTTCACGACAAATTACTTTTTTTTTTATTTCACGACAAATTTCTTTTTTTTTTTATTTCATACAATGTTTTTTTTATTTTAAGCAAATTTTTATTTTATTGTATATTTTGTTTTTTATTCCATAAAACTTTTCGTTTTTTTTTAAATTCATAAAAAAAAAATCTTTATTAATAATTTTTTTTTTTAATTCATAAATTTTTTTTTTTTTTTTTGTTTTGTTTTAATCTTCTAAAAAAATTTTTTTTATTTAATTTCACCCCCAAATTTTTTTTAAATTTAATTTCACAAAATTTTTTTTTTTTTTTTTTTTTAAAACATCCCCTTCTTTGCCATTTGCCACAACGGCTTGGTTATCCAGCCATAATCAATGATATCTGATTGCGAGTTGTCTCCCTTACGAAGTAGCCAGATTGTCAAGTTTTGACTTTCAATAAACAATCCAAAATGTCAAAACCTAATAACAAAAGAAAGTGGGATGATATGAAAAAGGCAATGGCAAATCGCCGCAAAGGGCGAGCAGTGGGCACTAAGGTCGAAGAATCAGACGTGACAATTACAGTGCAACGATTGTCTGAAAATGTGGAAGGAAAGTGCCAGAAATACCAAAGAATGGGACCGCTGACAATGGTCAAGATTAATGGTGATGTCACATTAGATTCCATAAGGGATGCATGCATCAAGGGATTTGACATCCCGGCAGAGAAGTATTCTTGTGACATTATGGCAGGTGAAAGAGGCCCATCCCTATCTGACATAAGTCAAATAAAAAATATTAACAAAGTTCTTCATATCCGTTTTTATCACCAAGCGGAAGCCGACACAGATATTTCGTCTTGTAGGCCTACTACTAGTAGGCATAGTGCTAATAATATGCCTAGTAGTAGCAGAGATATAGACCAAATTGGTAATCGTAATAGTAATGGAAGATCAGCTTGTCCTGATAGCACAGTACTATATTCCATACCTGCTGAATCTCATTCACACAGTTCTAAATCTGATGGGCCTAGCCAGTATCCAGTTTCTGTCTCTCTATCATCTATGCTAAAATTAGGAAAACTCATAAAACCAGAGTACACAGAGAAAGAAGTGATGGAACTGTCATTGGAAAAATTTGACATTAAAACAAAACAATGGTGTGAGCCGATAGAAGTAAAAATGAGTGTTTGTACAAAGCCATTTGGCAGTGGTGGATTCCGTGAAGCTTTTTTGCCACATCTTTATCAGGCTTATCATCGTCAACAAAATATGTCTTAAAAAAATATTTGGTAGATCAGATACAAACCATTGAAGCAGTGTTTGGATCAGTTGAGAACCACACAAGGAAGTCAGTACAAATGAATGCACTTGCAAATAACTTTGCTTTAAGTCTTAAAATGGAATCACCACCAGAATATGGACCCGTTTTTTCCTTTAATGAGGTATATTTTGCCAAAACAAGCAGGAATGACTTTGTAAGCATTGAAAAATATATTCCTGGTGACTTCAAGAAATACGTAAATAACACAGGCGTAATTGTAAAAGCCAACACACCAGATTTAGAACTCTCTTTGAAAGCAGAATCATTTGTGCATTTTACTTACGAAAGATCAGACCAGAGTCTCATGGTTGTTGACATCCAAGGATCCGAATATAAATTATATGATCCCGAAATAGCAACGTCTATATTAAATGAAGTGAAAGATGGGCTTGATGGAGAGGTGTTCTTCTGCATGGGCAATTTGTCATCAATGGCCATTGAAAACTTTCTAAAACAGCACATGTGCAATACATACTGTACAATGTTAGGATTAAAAGGAAACAAATAAAAAAAAAACAATGAACATTTGAATATTTTAATACTGAACATTTTGTGTTTGAATAAGACATAATAGTAGTACATTCATGTTTACATAATGCAGAAGGTTCAAAAAGAATCGTTTAATATTTTATTTGGTACTGTGAAATACTTAGAAAATGCAAATATTTGAGGATATGAGTTTAGTTTTTCAACCAAAAAAAAATTAATTACATAGTAAATTATGTATTTGTATTTGTTACATTGTTACTTTTTCTAGAAGCTTTGTTAGTAATTTTTTTTAACCCAAATTTGTTCCTGTTTCAAATAATAAATATTTGGGACAAGAAAACACATCTAGGTTGATTTGATTAATTAGCTAGTATCCAATTGATTTCGCAATGTGGGTGATTAAAATTAATTGCCAGACACACTCTTTTAATATTATAGGCATATTAATCATGTTAACAGATAATGTGCCTTCTCTGTACTTCAATCACATTAAATGAGCGTAAAGGGCTCATTCCTACTTGTATAAAGTAAATTAAAATTATTTCAAATAAAGCTTTTTTTTATTTAAAACTTAGTAGTCACACAAAGGTGTCCTGAAGACAATATAGTCCCGAAATGACCTAGTTGTGTTGAGTGGACGATAAACCCCATTTCTCTCTCTCTCTCTCTGAAGACAATATTTTTTGCCATAATATTTTTTATTTTTGAAATCAATTTGTGGATGGTTTAAAAAGTGAGAACAATTTGAGTTTATTCAAGACTCATTTTTAATTTGAATGACGTCACACAGCGTCATATGAACTACCAGGTGCTAAGATTAAAAAACAACTTATATAAACTACTTGTGTGCATGGATGTTTATAAATTTTTAAAAAATTGATTTTGACAATCATAGATTGATCATACATGTAATATGAGCCAACACTTTAGGGATACTTAGCGGGAATGGTACTTTTATCAAACATATCTCCTTTTGTTTTTCAATAATTAATTATTGTTTTATTATTAAATATTATATTTGTTATTGTAAAGTAGAGTTCTAAAAAGCTATATTGGCAATAATAAAGATTTGCAGTATAGAGTTTTTGTTAGCATACTGAACCCTAATACTTTATGTATTATGTAACTACTTTAAAGGTTATATCATGTGACAGCAAATTGGTGCTGAACCAAATCAATAATCTACTAATGAGTATAAAATTATAATAATATGTTGCATTTCGCATAGTCAAATCACAAGTAGGTCCCAAAATAGAATTCAAAATTTCAACTGTTTTGAAACTACCCCATCAAGTTTCCCTGAGAATTTCAATATGTATCTTTATATTTCATAAGTGTTTGGAAAACAATTTGGCAAAAAAATTATCATGGTCATACCACTTTTGTACATTTTCTGCATAATGACATACATTTACAAGGAATATATTATATACCCAAAAAGAGTAATACATTTGTTACAATAATAGATCTCATCAACATGATTATAACAATACATGTACATGTATATCTAAATAGGCATAAGGAAAGAATATGAACGATGTCGAAAATATCAATACAGTATGATGTCTTTATTTACATGCTTTGAAACCACAAGCACTGGATCTTAGTAACTCATACGGTTTCGTAGTTATAAATCATAATGCAGGAACACAGCATTACAGTTTTTTTAAGGCCCAGAAAAATAACTCAATATACATGTAAGCAATCGAAAAATAAACTAAAAAAAGTAATGGTGTCAACTACATGTAAGAGCAAGCAGCATGAAAATTAAAGGATTTTGGCTTCAAATTGTACAGAACAATTATCAACACGTCTTTCATGAAGTGATATAGATTATGTTCATAATAATCTATGGGTAACCTTCAGTTGTATAAAACAAGGTTGTAGATTATTTACAAAAAAAATATTTCTTCGCTTTAAATGGCGATTTTAGTACAACAATTTGTCAATAAAGATACATGTAGCAAATTTTAGGAAAGAATGGTAGTGCCATATTTAGTTATAATATATGTCTTGTTAACCTAAGACTTTAAGCAAAAAACATAATGGCCTGATGTGATATACTGAACACAGTTAGTGATCGTTGTAGTACAGTATAAACCACCTATTAACTTTCCAGTGTGTTTACTATCCAGTCTACAAGTATTTCACAATTGTTTATGACAACACCAAATTTGGGGTGTTTTTCCTCCTCTAAGAAAGGGTATGGGGTTTATGTGGTTGTCTGGATGAACTGTTCCTTTGGCTAAACACCATGAAAATCATTTCAAGATCCACATATCACAAACAGAAAGATTGAACTTTCAACTTGAAGCAACATTTGCAGGGTTGAAATTAGTCTTCAAAAATAAATAAGCTTTATCAGCATCATTAGAACAAATTTCTGTTGGGTCGATATGGCGCATACACTCATCTCTGAAGTCGTCTGTAAGATAATTTACTTCACCAATATTGGCCAAATCAGCAACCTCATTTAAATCGTTATCGGAGACTTTTAAAGAACAATTCACACCACCATATTTTTCCGGATAAAAGTACAAATGTTCTGGTATTCCTGTGGGTAATTGTTTGTTATTGTTTCTTCTGCAACGATGATTGTTCCACACAGTTTCTCTAAATATATCTAACTCTTTTTGAATTATTGGTATGTATACATAAGCAAGCAGTAATCTGAAAAAAAAATTAATCAGTAATTTGTACGTTTATAATGTCAGTTGTGGATTTTTGACCTATACCGGACATTATTTGGTGATCCTAATGTTACTGAAATCTGTATAATTGAGGAAGACACAGTGGACAGCAAACACTCCCTTAAAACTGTATTAAAGCTGGACCATATTCCTGAAGCAATGGCCCGAGAAATCTCTCTTTGGCCATTGCTGGATTGACTTCTGATTCTTGAACTTTTGCGGGAGTGTGTCTATTCTCCCCGTTCAATGAAAGCTATCACTTAAGTACAGCAACATGACAGTCCTTCGTTTAATCTGAGTCTTCCCTAAAACGTTGGACAGTGATTTAAGGTATTAAAACGGTGAAAGTATGTTCGTTTCCAAACAGTATTGTTTACATTTCATTCGACTTGATAGCCTCGTTTGTCACACAATTAGTTTTACTGCAGTATTCTCCTATGCATGGGTTAATTAGGCATAATAAAAGCGTGAGCCATGACGTAACGTTATGTAAACATATTTGGTCCAATACTGGCACTCGTTCTAAATGTAAAGCGTTTGTATGGTAGGTAAGGATTGGTTGGTAGTCGGACTACTGACCAATCAAAATTTAACACAACAATATCCACTCATAATAGCAGTGTGTAGTGAGATTACCTATAATCAAACGAAACGCTGCGCGGAGTATGAAGCTGGACAGGCTTAGACATCTGTATACTAAGAGTACTTTGCTAATTTAGACATAAATTGTCATCTGTATTGTCAAAGAAAGGATTTATATCAGATAGTTACGCAAAGCGTGTTAACACACCCACAAAGTAGCTTTCAAACAAAAATTGTGTCATGTAATAGGACTAAGTTCAAACAAGTTGTTCAGAATTGTGTGAAAAACGACAGAGACCCTCCTTGGCTACCCATGAAACCACCATGTAAAAATAAAAGATTACCTAGTTTAGTCTATACAAGGTGTACATTATTGTATTTTGTTAATGTAAATGGTATTATTCAAACAATTTGTTTCAAAATTACACCAAAAATTGATAGGGACCCCCGAAAATACCATTAAAGGCACCATGTGCCATCAATTGTGGACAGGCAGATATAATGTTCTATATAATACACCATGTATGGCCAAGGCTTACATTTTCCACTTGAATTGTGTTTATCAGCATAAAATATCACTGATGGGTATATCTTCTCCAGTAATAATAGTAATTATATTACCTATCTTTTTCATTTGATGGATCATAATCTCCATTTTCTAGAAGACCAGAAATCTGTTTTTTGAAGTAAATCTCCAGTCTGTGATGTAAGTCTCTCCAAAACCGTTCAATTTTATTTTCAGTGGAAGGACCATATAGAACGAAAGCTGTTGCATCCTCAACTTCAAGATACTTGTCAATTAGATAACAATGCATTGTGGTCATATCGCCTGTTTCTGTACCTCTGTCAACTCGTAATCTTATTGGCAATCCTATAAAATGTTATAAGAAAGAATTAGACATTCTGGGTACAATAGCTGGAATGTGGACACTATAAATAAAATACATAATGCTTGAAAATCTTCTTTGAATAGGTTAGACTACATGTACATCTGAATTTGAGTATCATTTAAGCGAATATTGAAACTTCTAGAATATTATATTTCTTGGTATGAAACAATTTTTGAACAATTTCAATTTTCTCAAATGTTTATACTGGCGAGTCTTTGTTAGAAGCATTATCCATAAAATTTACACAATGAATGCTTACAATTGATGTAAAAGTATTAGCCTTGATCATCCATAACAAAATGACAATAATGCTTTATTGTTATAATTTATAAAATATTACTGTAATAAGGATATTAAAACAGAGTGGTGACATTATGTCTTGCTCTCATGAGCGAATATAGTTTCGAAATTTTTATTTTATTTTTCGTCCCAGACTGTCATAGGGTACTTGAAGTATAGGTCATTTATAATGTACTACTAACTACCTTATGATGACAATCATTACAATTTTAGAAATAATTTAATAGCTTACTTCTAGTTTCATATAAATATTCAAGATAGTATTTTCCTATTATCTTTGGATCATTGTTGCTAGTAGATACTTTAAGGAACTGAATTCTCCCACTATAGGTGTCTTGACCACCATAAACACACAAGGGAAAAGTGGATTTCTGGTAGCCGCATAATTTATCATGGCCATCTAATGACAGTGTATAGTCTGACCCCTGAAATACAAATAATATCATTATCAAGAATAAACTGCAGGATAAATAAAAAACTAAATCTAGTTAAAGCGCCATTCTCACTTGTGTGAGGTATAGTGACATTTCAAATTACGTTTATTTTTAAATAAAAAAATAGTATTACCACAAAAGCATCCGGATAAAATGACAACGGTTATCATAAATATATGTGCAATTAAGGTTAGAACAAGGACAGTCATTTTTAACTGTTTAACAGTAAGCTGAATAATTGAAATATGCAATCATATTCTATCATTCCTATTTTCAAGTTTTTACCATTTTTATATCTGAATGTTATTTGTGGAAGGAATAAAAAATGAGAAAATTCTGAGTGTCTGTTTATTTGAGGCTAAGATTTGTAGTTTAACTTAAATGGTGTCATGTTGCATTATGTAAAATTGAATTACCAGATGCCGACGAAAAAAACCCAGTACACATGAACGAGTTGTGCGATCCTTTGTTTTTAAAACTTTACCCGTATTTAATATGCTGAATGCAAGGAAAAAAATTAGCAGTTAACATATTAGAGAACATATTCTACAAAAACAAAATAGCCAAACAAATGTATAAAAACGGCAGCTACCAGCAATGAATGGTTGTTAAGTTGCCCTACATACTATATGTTGTCCTATTGTTGCCATGTGTATGCAGGGCCAAATTTTTGTTGTCTAGGTGTGTTGCTAAGATGTTCCTGAAAATATTTCCAGAAATGTTGGCAGTGTGTACAGAGCTTTTTAGACTTACTTCTGAATGAAAATTCCTTTCCCTCCTTGGACGTTTGGGTTTTCCAACACCACCTCTTTCTTCCAATCCACTAGCATCCAATTCTTGCATAACTGCATACACCAGGTCTCTGGGGACATTAAGGTGATGGATCTGCAAAACAATATATTTATGAATGCATAATATGTTACCATAGATTATATGCTTACGGCCAAGGTTTTAGTTACAGGAAAGTCAGAGTCATCATTGCTCTATGAAATATGTCGCTGGTAATAATTGTGTGGGCATACTGTACCTCCAAACGGTATACAGACAACTCATCCCAATGACAACTCATCCCAAGACAACTCATCCCAAGTTAGATTAAAAGACATCTCATCCCAAGATCAATTAATTAATTAGTCAGTTTGTTTTTATTTTCAGTTAAAGTGGTCTTATATATATATTGAATGTTGTTATTAGCGTTTTAACTTTATAATCCTTAATTAAATTAGATTCCCTTTAGGTACGTGCAAATTAAGGGAGATCTCTGGTTTGTCAGCATTAGATTAAGTACATATTGTTGTGTGCATGTATTTTATCATTGCTTGATAACGACTAGAGAAGTCTAGTTGAAACCTCGCTCAGTAATAAGCAGTAATTGTATTCCATAGAATTGTGACATACTCTACTTCAATTACTAAATGCCATTGAAAGTTTATCATCCCAAGATAAAAGACTGCTCATCCCAATTTTAAAACATGGTTACAGACTCGAATTATAAGACAACTCATCCCAGTTTGGCTATAAAATGCATAATTATATATCAATATGAATATAATAAAATAATAACATAATCAATCTTACCCACCTCTCTTACTTTTTGGTGCATTGCCCTATATCCCAAAAGGCGCCCAGGTCCTTGGAGTTCTTCCTGTATTGCATTCCTTAATCTCCCAATATCAATTGTATAGTCTGTATATTTAATATCAAAAAATGACATTCGGCGATCTAGAGATCGCAGACTCCAGGAGTATTCGCGAAATTGATCTCGAACAAAGTCAATTATTTCATGTCGTCGAAGTCTTCTAGCTACATAAGTTGCTAAACAATCCCTCAGTTCTAGGTCGTGTTTCCACTGACCATTTTTGATTCTTAACATTGCATACACAATTAAAAAACCCTCACTCAAAACAAGCTTTTAGGCCCAAGTGGCAAGTAAACTGGTATTCAAAATTGATCAAACTCATGCCTCAAGCAAAAGTAAACAATAGACTGGAACAACCGGTAACAACAACTAAGGGAGACAACTCCCAGATACAACTCGCGACTGGATAACCCGGACAATATGGCAAAGAAGGGAACGTGTTAAAAAAAAAAAAATTCTGAATTAAAAAAAAAAGTTTTATGGAAATAAAAAAAAAAAGTTTTATGGAAATAAAAAAAAAAAGTTTTATGGAAATAAAAAAAATAAATAAATATGAAATAAAATAAAAATATTTTTATGAAATAAAAAAAAGAAAGTTTTTTATGAAAGTTTTATATGAAATAAAATTTTTTTTTATGAAATTTTATAAAATAAAAAAAAAGTTTTTAATGAAATAAATAAAAAAGTTTTTTTATGAAATAAATAAAAAAGTTTTTTTATGAAATAAATAAAAAAGTTTTTTTATGAAATAAAGAAAAACGTTTTTTTATGAAATAAATAAAAAAGTTTTTTTATGAAATAAATAAAAAAGTTTTTTATAAATACACATTAAAAATAAAAATAAAATAAAAAAATTATTTAAATGAATAAAAAAAAATAACAATAAATAGAATTGAAAATAATTTAAAAAATAATATAAAATTTTATCAAAATAATATAAAATTTTATCAAAATAATATAAAATTTTATCAAAATAATATAAAATTTTATCAAAATAATATAAAATTTTATCAAAATAATATAAAATTTTATCAAAATAATATAAAATTTTATCAAAATAATATAAAATTTTATCAAAATAATATAAAATTTTATCAAAATAATATAAAATTTTATCAAAATAATATAAAATTTTATCAAAATAATATAAAATTTTATCAAAATAATATAAAATTTTATCAAAATAATATTTATTTGCTATGGCAACCATAGTCCACCATACACATGTCCCTCTCCATGTTAATTTAAACAAAAACATATCGCTATAATAAGAATGTCTTGTTTCAATGGCGGTTGAACATCCCAAATTTCCAGAAATTCAAAGTTCGTGGGGAGAAAGATTGACTGGTTATCTTTGTAACTGACCAGTAAATTAATTTACACGAATTCAACTTTTAGCCGATATGAAAATTCGTCAGAACACCGTATATTTGTTTTCTACTTTCAGAAGAGACAACGGACGACATTTTCCCCAGTACAAGTCTCGGTCCTGGAAGAACTGTTCACGCAAACCCAATATCCGGATATATTTCTCCGCGAAAAGATTTCACAGAAAATATCACTTTGTGAAGCTAGAATTCAGGTACTGTAAAGTTTCTAGTCTACAGTAAATTGGTACTTGGTCATTGTCCCACTGTTACCTTTCTTCATTATCGGACTTAGTTGGGTTCCAAAATTTGTCAGGAATACGAATAGAGAAAGATGTTAAAATTAGATTGGAATTCCACATTTCAAATTATTGGATAGTTGAGAGCCGCAATTGTCTCGGTCTTATGACACATACTTAAAGCTTGCCATTACTTGCTTTTCAACTGATTTAATTACAGTATGCTGGTACGTCTGTCAAAACAGCTATCCCCCATATTATAATTAAATGATATTCCATCTTTATACCAGGTCTGGTTTCAAAATCGAAGAGCAAGATGGCGTCGGGAATTTAGAAAGAAGTATGGATATTTCCAATGGCCAAGAGGTCGAGTTAGCTCTATATATCATGGCACCCAATCAACGGATGTTGTCTTGCCATCTACTGCGGCGACCAACCCAGACGAAAGTCTTTATTCTAGGACGTTATTGGATTTATATGCCAGGCATAAGAATGAGTAGGTCATTTTATTAAACTTTTATGGAGATTACAATCCATTTTTGGGCTAAACTGATGTACCCCAAAAGATATCATGCCTGCAATACTCACAGAATAAAAGAGAATATCCGGAAATCTGCTTATATTACTGCACATTCTCCGGTTTCCCTATTGATATGTGTCTGATGACAAAACGGCAAGACATTTTAAACGTGACCATTTAGTGTATGTCATGTTTACTTACTATGATGATTCCGACGAATTTGTCTCTATATTTATGAAAACAGTAGGACGTTAAACTCCATTTTATTTTATTTCATACTATGAAAAGTGCGTTTTGATTTTTGATAAATGAGCAAATGATATCTTCAATGCCGTAAACACTTGTGGATTGTCTTGCTACTACTGTTCTGAAATTTCACATTTCAAATAGTTTGTTTGGTAAATTACCAAAATTACTCATGTCATCGACCACTTATGTTGTTTCAGTATTCCTAAAAAAAACACATTATCTTGATATGTCTGAAGTGACATGATGGAATAAGGCTTGCTTCCTCTATTGGCATGTTGGTCTTTAGTATAACCATGTTACTGATTATTTATTTGGGTTGTAAATTCAATCATTCAGATGGTGACACCATAATTAATGATTTAACTTTTCAATCTTCAGATCTATGTATAGCGCAGCCAGTTTCGGCATCCAAGGGTCCCCGTCACTGATACCTTTTGTATTGCCAGTAGGATCAGCATTGCTGCCAGCCACTACCACATCTACCACCAGCAGTCAACCTGCAAAACAAACCTGATGAATTATCCTCTGTATCTTAAATGACAGTGAATATTGTGTTTATTTGACGTGCTGTTTGTATTTATGTAGTGTCGAACCTAAAGACAATCATTTGATATCGTCGTCTATTTGCATAGTGGTGTATTTCAGTATTACATCAGGACTTTGGCCAGAGCCAGAAGACGCGGTGGCTCAGAGAGAAAGGCACGGGCTCACTAGCGAAGGTGTCCGAGGTTTGATTATTCCAGCGTTGTATCCCCTTGGTGCAAGGATGTCTAATCGCTTGACTGTTGGAATTTGAAATAAGATTAGGCCACAGCGCCGCTGCCCGCGAAAAATGTCCGTTGTAGCAATCTTCAATAGCTAGCTTGGTACAGAAAAATAGGACATTTAACTGCATTTCACTTCCCTAGAGGCCATAAATGTGTTACGCTGTATTTTTTTTTAAAACTTATATTCAAAATTTATGAATTGACTCCACATGAAGTGGCTACACAAAAACCTTGTTGTAATTTTAAACCATATAAAAGTATTTCTCATTGATTTTATATTTCTGTGGATTTTATTTCCAATGTGTAACAAAACCTTAAAAGATAACGTAACAAAAAATGTTGGGTTTTTTCATTGTTTCTAAGGTATGGAAAGTAATATTGTAAAAAAATTGTCTGTCAATAAAAACCCCACCTTCTCTCAAATTTCTGTAATCTCAATTTTATCCAACTAATAATATGAAATTAAAATTTCTCTAGGGATCAAATTAGATTAATTTTGTTGGATATAATTTTAGATTTCCATTATAGACATTAGATAACATTTGTATTATGTTGACTGTTACTGTGAGCTGTTTATAAGGTCCATGGTGTTATACCAAATGGGGAGGGGCACGGTGGCTAAGTGGGTAAGACCCGGGCTCTCTAGCCTGGAGGGTCGTTATTGTCCGAGAAAGTTCATCTAGATTTTCCGGTGGGGTTTACCCTTGTCAGTGATGCAGGGCGGAAGGCCTGTCATGGAAACTGGACAGCTGGGACGAAAAATCGGGATCCTCCGTACACACTAGCGTGCACGTAAAAGATCCCTTGACAGTTTGAATTCGATATAATAGAAGGCTGTAGCACAGTGTATGGCGTATGTCCGACTCATTATCCCAAAACGGGCAGCACAGGTGGACGTTAAATCCAATTTTATTTCATGTCATTTCATTTTGTTATACACCATAATAGCTATTTATAAACTTATATTGACGAAGTTCTGTTTACAAGCAGAGCCCACTGCATTAAAAGGGCGGGGGGTTTAAACATATTTTATTGCAAATAATTTACAAATGACCTACTTTATGGCAAGTGAACGTTAAACCTCATTTATCCAACTACATTGAAATGTATATTCAAAGTGTTTTGACTGTCGACAGCTTACATCATCTACACTCTTTCCATGGATTAAAACAGCATCAAGTAATATGTATTGGACATGTCATCTCCTTGCTTGGATTCTTTATATCGTGTGCTGATGACACGTAATGTTTTCAAGTCGTGATTTGTAAATATATATGAACCGTAAATATTCCCAAGTCCTTCTAAATATATGCATGTATATATTTTAAGGTGCCATTGTCCGTCAAGATTAAAGGAGCTAAGTCCGTAACTCAATCTTCGACATTGAAAACACGATTTAATTTGCAATTCAAGTCAGCATTGGTGATGTGGTCTTACCTGGAAAAGACGGGCTTCTGATATCCAATATTTAAGACAAAAAAACAAATTTTTCCCATTGATACATGAATCGTGTACAATAATGTGTTTCAGCCCCAGTTCTAGCAAGAGACTCGTGGAACGAGGCTAGACACATTGTACCAAATCATGCGGCATATGTACATGTAGACTGGAATAACCAGGCGCTAGAAATTGGCATTCGATTGAGACTGTTGGCCTATTTCGCCGAAAATAGCTGATTTGAAATTAGAGTAAAAACGGAGACGATTGACTGTAAATCAGTTTATATACATTCATATTACAGTATTATATACGTTGCGACCCACTTTTGTCAATTTCAAGGTCCCAAATGTTAGCGATTCAGCTTCAGTTTAACACTATATACATCAGTTACTATAGCCATGTGAACGTGACTTTGTGAATTCCTTTATGTTGACAGAGTTCATTCATTACCAGTTAGCCTCGCGTCAATGATATTCAAAGATCCTTTAAGGTCATACGGTTTATTATTATAACAGTTCACCCGGATATTTTAAGTCAAATAGTAAACAGAATGTTGACACATGCAAACGTGACATTGTAACGAGAGTGCGCATGTGTGATATTTCATCAGAATTTTCTATTCGTATATAAAGAAAAAATATAGTTAATAGTGCATAATTATTACTGGTTGTCACCAACTTGACATATCTTCATAACTGCGCATGCAAGAGTTATAATCTGGGACGAGGTAAGTGTGTTATCTGTATGCATTATGTTCATACATGAATAAGTTATTATTTAACTACGATGTGTATCGCGACCGATAACCGTACCTGGGTTGAATTCATATTATTATCCACTGAAGTGTATCATTAACCATTAAGGCGACCACGTACATATAATTTATTTATATGTCATATGTAAAGGTCCATGCATAAAGCATTATTTAATGGTTAATATTTAATGATGTTTCAAGGGGGTTAATTTTTGTAAGAGTTGCGAGAGATATGACTTGGCAATGAACAGCGCTTAGTCGTTTGAATAATGCAAAAAAGAAAACACGTTGCAAAAGTTGCCCCATGGCACAGTGTATAGCGTATATCTTGATTAGCCAGATTTATGTAGAACAATATAACGTTATTAAACTCTATTTCATTCCGATAATGATACAGGTCTTGTGGAAAGTGTGCCGTACCCTGTTTAATAAATGAATTACCGCCCCTGCATCGTTCCTAAACTCTGTGCTGAGCACAGACACGCGCCCACTATATAATGTCTGGCCTGCGATATCACTTCGGTGGAAGCGGATGTTAAAAAAAAGCTATTTCACACACAGTCCATGTCAGGGTCGTATGTGGGATTTTAAAAGTGGGGGTGCAGCAGAGAGGTGGGGCGCCATGGCCTCCACGTAACTGAAGGGAGCCCTTAAAACCAACCGACTGATCAATGCATTAAGAGCATTAATGTGTGATCATAATCAACTGTATTATTTTATAAATGAAAGATTGGCTAGACATATTTAACAAAACTTATATGTAATCCCTATATACATTCTCACTCAACATATTTATTTATTATTTAAAAATATGCAGCCGTCAGTAATAATGTTATAAAACTTATAATCTAAGCTTGATCGAGATTTTTATATTATTATAAAATACTCGCCATCATTACTAGCCTCTATCACACAGGCAAGTTTTGTATAAAAATAGATAAACGTTTCTGTAATATTTTCACAGAATGGTTATTATTTTTAAATAATAAAAAGATATGTTGAATGTTTTTAGGGATAACATATAAGTATTCTTAAATATGTATATCACACAGACATTTTTGTTAACGGGAATTGTGCGTATTCAAATGTGACATGGAAGGCAGAGACTACAAGAACTTCCGAGACGAAAGTCGAAAAGTAGAAAATAGGAAATTAAGAAATAACGCTTTTTTTCCTAATTTCCTATTTCCTATTTTCGACTTTCGTGTTTACAAAAATATGACTTAGTCGAAAGTCGACAAAACGGTATGCAAGCCAAAATGCTGTGTGTTATTTCTCAATTTCCTACTCTCGAGTTGATTTTGGCTCGTATATCGTCTTGGCGCCATAGAAAGGGGCGAAAAGTAGAAATTATAAATGGTTGTTATAGGCTTCCAAACTGTTGTCTGGAGACACAATTTCCACCATTGTACACTACATGGCGTATGGTCGTCTTCCTTAGCCCGAATGGAACAGAACAATGGGACGTTCAACCCCATTTAACATCATTTCATATCGCGTTATGGTGATTTCAGTACAATTGTCAATGTATATTAGTGTTACATTTTGTTTTCGTTATACTATTAACATCGGTTAATATTTAAATCTATTTCATTTCGTTTTCGTATTCGTCGCCATCTTCATCGCTAGTATCACTTGGGATTGGATTTGCCTAATGGTAAGCACGTGCGCGCTGTATCATAAAGCCCGTCATTGAGTCAAGTGGCCTGGTTTCGAATTGTACGTGACAATAAGTAGGGTTACCAGTACAGCATCGTGGGTTTTCTCCGGGTCCTCCGGTTTCCTCCCACTGCCAAAGACCCCTACGCACAAGCGAATTATTGAAATAAAAAATAAACCATCTGTCAGTCCCGAAATGACCTAGTTTGTGTTGAGTGGAGGTTGAACCTCACTCTCTCTCTCTCTCTCTCTCTCCTCTCTCTCTCTCTCTCGCCAGTATCACTACGCGTAATATGACAATAATATGGCACCGATAACTATAACCTAAATCAATGACTGTTGCCCATATGTATTGAAGAAATCAATTCCTTTATTGGGAATATTTCTTCATTATCATTAAATATAGATGCAGCTTTAGTAAGCTATGGTTTTACTATTTTTGTACAGGTATAATTATAAATAAATAATGTATTTCATTGGCCCCATGTTAACTCGCTGATGTTAACAACATAAATTTTTAATAAATAACATTGTTCTGATGTTATATAGACAGCAAGAGACGAAAGCATGTTATAGCAGTCGAGTTATATAAATAATACCACACATAGATACAGTTATACTTATATAAATTGATAATACAGTGGTAATTAATCTTGTTCGACTAACATAATGGGATGTGGTTCTAGTAGGCAGTTTGAAAATGATTTCAATACTACATTAAAAAAACGGTTTGATGAAGAAGAAACAACATTTACTCATTTTAGTGATTCGACAGAATTTGCAGGTAATTGTCTGTGTGCAGTGAATTGTGAACAGTTAATTATGGAGCGAACGAGTGTATCCAGCATGGATAGGAATTATACGCATCGTCAACGTAATGGTTTTATACATAGACGTAAATGCATCCTGGAGATCTAAACTGGTCGTTCACACATAGATACAGTTATACTTATATAAATTGATAATACAGTGGTAATTAATCTTGTTCGACTAACATAATGGGATGTGGTTCTAGTAGGCAGTTTGAAAATGATTTCAATACTACATTAAAAAAACGGTTTGATGAAGAAGAAACAACATTTACTCATTTTAGTGATTCGACAGAATTTGCAGGTAATTGTCTGTGTGCAGTGAATTGTGAACAGTTAATTATGGAGCGAACGAGTGTATCCAGCATGGATAGGAATTATACGCATCGTCAACGTAATGGTTTTATACATAGACGTAAATGCATCCTGGAGATCTAAACTGGTCGTTCGTTGAGCTGGTCGGATAAGCATACAAACTGATATCAATGGAGTATGATCAACCATCGTAAAATTCAGAGTTTTAATTGTAAGGATGTGGGTAAGGACCAATATTTCCGTGGAGTATTTATGAAACATTTAGTGAAGCAAGTGTCGTATCGATATTACTTCTAAATATAATTTTGTTTGTTTTTTAGATCTCGATAAGGAAGACATGGAAACACAAGTGGAAAAACGAAATCAATTTGGTGACCATAAAGATGTTGGTAATATGTCTGTTGGGGATTGGGAAGAGGTATGGGAACTTGGTCAAACAACACATTTCCATATGGAGGATGTCCATCCGTAAGTTGATCTTGACGCCATTGACTGTTGCCATTTGAGACATATTGAATTGTTTGTAAACTACAATATTATGACAAGGGCCGTAACTAAGTAGCCCAGAGGAACGAGGGCATGTTCTTAGAGGTGCTGCTGTAAAGTTGACGGTCATTGTAACTATTGTTTTTACGATCGACATGTTTTTCACAGTGGGTGGGGGGGGGACTTTTTTACGGGCCTGATTATGTAAGTTTCATTTAAGCCAGTACCACCTGTATTATTAGTGTCTTGTAACATCTTTTGATGGACCTCTGTAGGTCTGATATCTTATCAATTTTTTATTAATTAGCCTGCGATATTTACTGGATTAGTATTACATTTGCTACTCAACTTTCATTTAATTATGAAATGACTAATCGAGACTATGTTTTTTGTCATAGGTCTATCAATTATAATAATATAAATTTGCTCTAACGGATCGAACAACAAAATTGTTGTTTTGATATCTTAGCATCTAGCCATCTTTCTTCGTTTCAGAAACCTACAAAAATATTACAAACATTTAACAAGGGGTCGAGATAAACTGAGATTTTATGTGCCTCTGTGTGGAAAATCAGTTGACTTGATATGGTGAGTATATTCCATGAATTAATTGAAAGGATACAAGGTTTCTCGTAATGCGGGGTGTATTCTAACAGGGGGGATAACTCTTGGTAGCTTAGTGGTAATCGATATCAATGTATTTGCGATTTCAATTGAAGTCAGTTAATACTTATATGGCCATAGATTTGCCACTTACCTTAGTGTTTATGTCTGTCTCTTTGCCGGGTTCTAACGATTTGACACTGGCTTTACCCAACAGTTGAAACAACATGGTGGCAAGTACCAGGGCGGGTTGTAGAAAAATCAGTATCCATTTTGGGAGACCCGAAGTTACAGGATATGCATAAATTGCATATGAATAACTTTATGAAAAACTTTGGTTATGAATAACTTTAACTAGTCCCATATTCACAATTAGTAATTGATTAATACCCGAACGTAGCCACACCTGACAGTCTTACTGCCAGAATGCCTGGACATTTTTTTTAAATTGGTTAGCTGTGGGACCCTTTCTAGTGTGGGGCCCAATTTTGGGAAACTGGTCAAATGTGTCAAAAACGTCTTGCCCAAACTCATGTATGATATTCAGCATGGAATGTTTTTGACCTGTGAGAGTAACCATGTAACTTGCTTAACATAGGTATCCTTCCCATTAAATCCAAAATAATCACTTAAATAACAAGCACCAAGCAAAAGAGGGAAATTCGAAAGGGGAGGTGATCTGTCGAAGGGACTACATTCCGACAAAGATAGGTTTAGTTATTGGATTTGTCTCCCTTTTATAAAAATTGAAAAAGCTCGACGGTCAGGTCTATTCTGAACGCTCACCGTCACTCGCCTTATGATTGAGAAGCCCACAAAACTATTAATCTGTTATTGTTTGTGAATTTCAATATTAACACATCCTCCCTGCATATTTTAGTAATCTTATATGTGTAACTTGACCATCAAAGTCTTAATAAATCTTCCATTAAGGCGAGGTACTCATTATTGTTTCTAGAACATCTGATACCACGTTATAATTTTTTGTAAAGTTTCCATAGCTTACAATTTTGAACTTTTATTTTAATGGTTTGGAAACCACGTGATCTCGACGATTGCTGCGAATACTCACAAAACAAGAGTCATAGGGTTCCTCCCCGGTTTTGACTGGGAAAGTTCTTCCTGATTCTCCAGCTTGTTCTCATCCTTTATACTCTCTAAACCTCTTTTGATTAAAATTTCTAACAAATCCCTCCTTTCCCCTATATTTATGTCACCACCTTTCTCGCCCCTTTTCTAATAATCCTCATTTTATTACATTGCCTGCTAATCTTTTAAAATTTATATTCACATCACCCTTTTCTGGAAGCAGTTTTATATAAAAGATTAAGCTGCTTGTTACTGTATCCAATTTATTCATATTATTCCCTTCATCGTTGTATATAAGAATTTTGAATAAATACATTTTAAATCATACTCTCTAATAATTGATAATCATGATATCCGGAATTTTGAAAAGCTAAAATACATCATAACAATATTAATTTACAGCTCCGTAAATTCACAAATATATGTGGCGAGTTGGATGGCCGAATAGTTAAAGCAGGTCTGTCATTTCTATTTCCCGCTTGTACGTGGTTTTCTCGCACTGCTGAAGACTCCTACACGCAAGCGATTTAATGAAATAAAATAGAACCAAATATTAGTCTAAACGCGTGTCCTTTTTTAGAAAATTTTAAGAAGACTTTAAAACATATCTATTTCAAGGAACATTCGGCAAATAACAATTTTTATTATGTGTTAGTTAACTCTTTCGAGCCAAGGTCCGTATATGGTATTATACGGATAATGTCTTTAAGCTGTGTCACCCACGTATAGTGAAGATCGTCTGTAATTGCCGAAAAGATAAGAATTGGTTAAATTTAATAACAGACCAATACCCGATTACTTAGTTAAGCTGAGATCACTGGCTGGACTTTTTACACCATTAATCCAAGTTTCTATAAAGTGACACTGAAAAGAACCACGAATCTCTAAGCATACGACAATCTTATAACTGTACATATCATTATCAACTAAGTCTTAAGGCAAATAAATGACTGTTTTTACAGTTATTAAAACAGAGGACATTATCTGGGCATTGTCAACAGGTTTTAAAATGATGTAAAATAGGCTTCAGCTGTCGATTTAGCGACCCCGTATCTTGGATAAAAAAGGTCGTGAATTGAATACACCATGATACATCACCCACATTTTTTTTCACGTATAGAAATCTATAGAATATAGCCAAAAATTATCTATCCTGGAATTGTTTTTCTTGACTTTTATTTAATTTTTTTGAGTGACAAAAACTAAATTGTTTTCTGAAGGTTAAAGCAAAGAAACATTGAGTGCAAAAAGTGCAGAAAAAACATGTTTACCGGTTGAACTGTTAATATCACCAGTTTGCATATGTTTAAAGGGTGTGTGGCTCTAATTTTAGGAACCTTGAAATAGAAGAAAGTTATCATCAGATGTGTACGAAATTTATATGCATCATATAAATTAGTGAAACGTAATTTGAAATACTTACTTGCAGAGTTATGACCCTTGTATCGCTCTGTGAACGCTCGAAGGATGAAAGTTGTTATCCGCTCTACATGAAATTTATATATGCATTATTTAAATAAGTAAAATTGAAAAAGCCTATTGAATTTCAGCAACTTCAGCCAATTACTTCTAAATTTATGGTCCTTGTTTTACTTTGATGAACTTGTGAACGTTTAAATGGCAACAGTTATAATCAGATCTGTATGAAATTTATTATTTGAATTAGTAACATGAAAAAGCCGATGACATTTTAACAATTTCTGTAAATTACTTCAAGAATTAAGGCCCGTGTTTCAGCTTGTAGAACCTTGTGAACCCTAATACAACGCAAATTTTAATCTAATCTGTATGAAATTGTCTCGTAAATAAATGCATCCACTAATCTACAAAAAGAATAAATGCGCGACAAACCTTGTCGACCGCCCGGGCGATTTAGCTGCTGTTGGCGTATGTTTCGTTTCCTTGCAACGTATCTTAAATATTGGATATATTAGGATCATAGACGGCAAGATAACAACTTCAATACTGACTGAAATTGATCAATATTAAATTCATATTCGTATTGTTAATTTCGAATATTATGGAAAATATTGAGTTAGAGACTTAGCTCCTTTAATTTACTTTAAAATGATGATTAGAAATTAAATAGTATAATACAGTGTTACTGTGAGGGGAATTTGTTCCAGTTGTCAAGCGTTCCTTTACGTGTACGACAACGTGTACACAGGTCCTCGTTTTTGGTCCCAGATGAACAACCGTGCTTTCTCCTTGTCAGGATTTCACGCTGGAAAATCCAAACATCGGGATATATATATATATATTATATAACTTGAAGCATTAATCAAATAGTAAGTCTACCATGTCTTGCACGACACCTGTCATAATAGAGATGACAAATCTTACATTTCAGGTTAGCGGACAAAGGCCATACTGTGATAGGATGTGAAGGCTCAGATTTAGCCTGTAATCAGTTCTTTGGGGAGAATTCAATACCCTACATCACATCAAAAATCCCTGGAGTTGATGGAATAGCTTATGTGGTAAATATTTTTGTTATTTAGATCAATAAATGGTGGGAATCTCGGTTGAATATTCAAAATGACAGATATAAATACCAAGACGAACTCGCTCTCCGTTTATGACATCTCGGTCTTCAGCGACTCACTTATTTCGGGGAGGGTCCATCCCGAATGTTGTGCACAATACACCACTTTTGTAAGGATAAGACACACCCAGACACCAATGGTTTCGTCATATTTAACTTTGAAAATACTGATATTGAAGTGGTATGGCTGTTGTATATATATTTATTATATATATTTTGCAATAATGGAACTTCCGACTTCCGTTGGGTTATTATTTGTATTTGTATTTCTAGGCTGGGAAAGAAGCTATAGGTATTTATAGATGTGACTTTTTTCAACTGTCAGTAGAAATACTTGAACCGTTTGATTGTATATGGGATAGAGGATCTTTTGTAGCAATACCAGTAACAATGAGGCAACAGTAAGTTAACATAAAATATAATCTGAATTGGCAAAAAATAGAATACATAATTAGTGATTTTTGGAAGGAATTGAAATGAAATGAATTGAAATTGGGATTAACTTTCTATTTGACGGCACCGAGCTTCGTCACGGATTATGTTATAATAGAGGCACTTCAATGTCTACGCGGGTTAACCTTGGTTTTTCTTCCCACCCGAAGGCCAAGACACACTTAGATTGTCGGTCTCATACTGAAGGCCAGATTTGAAGGGGGCGCTGAGACATACCAGTGACGTGACGGTTAATGACTGCCATCGTGGAATTTGCAACGCGAATTAATTACATTCTATGACATGTACATCTGTATTTTAACTGTAAATAATTTGAAATTTGTTTGTTTTAGATATGCAGACAGTATTATACCTACATTAAAAAAAGATGGTTCTTATTTGTTAGATACTTTTCAACTTTCCAGTGATATATTCGCAGGTTGGTCATTTACTACAATATGCGTAATAATAGTACGTGCCCTGTAACTGATAATAAAGTATAATTTATTAAAGCACTATGCTCAAAATGTGTTCATGTTCAGCGATTGTAATTTAAATTTGCATATATTATACCGTTTGATGCCGGTAATAATAGTTTTTGTTATTTTTGAATGGTTTTAGTAATTGGAAAGAAATAGGCTTTAACGTCTTACTGTTCTGCTCCGAACTGGGCTAATGACGACATGCATATGCCATGATGTGTGCTATGGGGGGCATTTTCCCGGACAGCGGCACTGCGGCCTACTCTTATATCGAATTCTAGCTGTCAAGGGATCTTTTAAGTACACGGAACCTCGGCTTTTCGTCCCATCGGAACGGCTAGACAGCTGTCCTTGTCAGGCCCTCCGTCCCGCATCACTGACAAGGGGGAACTACACCGAAAAAATCTGGATGCAGGGATTGAACACCCGACCTCCAGGTTAGCCTTACCCACTTAGCCACCGTGATCCCCGTTAGTAATTGAACAATAAGATATAACATTGTTCGATAGAGAAGAAGAATGCGTGATATTTGTTTTTTGTTTTTTTCTTAATAAAACGTTTTCAATAAATAAATTGCAGGCCCCCCGTTTAACTGTACAGAGGATGATGTATATAAATATTTTGGTAAGTAAAATGCGACATAAGACCTATAGACTGGATCAACCATGTAGATCAATTGTCAAGTGGTATAGTACAATAAATATTGGTATGTGTGCCAAGAGTGTTTTATACTTCCACGGTGTCCAAAAGTTTGGAATGCATTTTAAGTTGACCGTGCCGTTGTAGAAAGTATGCGGAAACACTGTATCGTGCACGACGTTCGTTAAGCAGGGAAATATTAGCATCAACTTATCGAGAAGTAGAGGAGATATAGCATTAATCAATCTAGAAAATAGAGAAAAACAGTATTAACTAATATAGTAAATAGAGAAAAAGGGTATTAAATTAACTATACGTAGAAATCAGAGAAATTTAGTGGCAACTAATCTAGAAATCAGAGAGAATCAGTAATAACTGATATAGAAATCAGAGGAATTTAGTGGCAACTAATCTAGAAATCAGAGAGAATCAGTAATGACTGATATAGAAATCAGAGGAATTTAGTGGCAACTAATCTAGAAATCAGAGAGAATCAGTAATGACTGATATAGAAATCAGAGGAATTTAGTGGCAACTAATCTAGAAATCAGAGAGAATCAGTAATGACTGATATAGAAATCAGAGGAATTTAGTGGCAACTGATCTAGAAATCAGAGGAAATTAGTAATAACTGATGTAATAACATATACATTTTAATATTAAAGAAACAATATATAAGATCTCAATCTGTCTATTGGAGATTGTTTTGGCTGCTTATATTTTATAAATTATTTTTTTGACAATCATTCAATTGCCAAGTCCATATCAACTCTCTAGACCATGGGGTGGCTTACATTGGATGTATTAGACCACCAGTCCAGCACAATATAGGTAGTGAACGTTAAAATGGGCGTCACCAAATACAAGACCTTCATTTATTATCATGGCAATGGTATACTGGACAATCGGATATTTCTTCAAACTTAAGACACTCCTAACTTCGCTCAGATTAAAGTGACGTAACTCAAAATTTCAATATATCTAATCCTCATTATCTGAGGTTGCACTATTATAGCATGAACAACCAGCTCATTATCTACAGCCTACACAATGCATCTTTAAATAATCTAGAAAAAGAGCTTTAACTAATAATTTGTTGTCGAGACCTGTGCTAACGGTTCAAATCAGTAATCAAAATACACTAGCTTTCATCAAATATACGACAATATTAACTAATATAAATAAATAACGGAAAATTAACTAATATAGAAGGAGGTTTGGATGGCCGAATGGTTAGCACTTGCACGCAGTAGCATAAGGTCTGGGTCAACTGGTGTAGTTTCGATTACGCGGTTGTACGCGACGAGGAGTGGGTCGCCTGTCCAGCCTAATGTGTTTTCTTCGGTTCCTCCGGTTTCCTCTCACTGCCAAAGACCCCTATAGGCACAAACAAATTATTGAACTAAAGTAAAACATATGTTAGTACAAAAATGACCTAGTTTGTGTCGAGTCGACGTTAAATCATGTTTCTCTTTCACTGTTCCAGAAAACAGGACATATTTTTTCATATATTCTTGATAAGTTAATACTAAATTCTAGTATTAACTATTCAAGAATATGGAAAAAAGATTATAAATGCTCTAGCAGAAATTGTAAATATCCAATCAACCACTATTCATGTTCTTTTTATGTTGTTTTAAAGGAATTTATGTTAATTGTTTCATTTCAGGTAATTTGTGTAATATAGAAAAATTAGAATCTACAGACATATGCGGCGATATGCACAGACAAGAGTGGGGTTTACAATCATTTGATGAAGTAGTTTATTTGCTGACACTCAAGTGATGCAAAAAATACTATTAAAACCAAAAATGTGTTTCAGGGTATTAAATTATTAACAGTCAATTTGTACAAGATAAGAGGGATTAATATGACTTATATGTGTTAGGGTGATGATGAAATAAAATGAGATGGACTCGAATGGCTGCATTTAATCTGGGATTCGATAACTATTTTCTTAAGACAAACACATGAAAATAATCTATGTCATAGCCGACCCAGATGATCGTCAAATATAAGATTCTTAAGTCCCTCGCACCCCTCATCCTAACCCTTCTACCACCCAAAACAAACAACCATAAACCCAACATAAAGAAAAGATATTTCTTTTTAAATAAAGAACAACCGAAAAACAGTCACCCCAAAAATCCTGAAAAATAGTATCACAGAAGAAATGAAATAATACGTGGATTCATTGTCAGAATATGCTGGTCTATGTTATTACATACTATTACATTGTATATGACACACTGTTGTTTAAATATATTATTATATGATACAATGTTGTTTAAATATATTAATATATCATACAATGTTGTTTAAATATATTATTATATCATACAATGATGTTGAATATTATTATCACACAATGATGTTGAATATTATTATCACACAATGATGTTGAATATTATTATCACACAATGATGTTGAATATTATTATCACACAATGATGTTTAAATATCACACAATGATGTTAAATATTATTATATCATAAAATGATGTTTTATATTATTATATCACACAATGATGTTTAATATTATTATCACACAATGATGTTTAATATTATTATATCACACAATGATGTTTTATATTATTATATCACACAATGATGTTTTATATTATTATATCACACAATGATGTTTATTATTATTATAATTTGTGGGTTTTTTTTTTAAAAAATAAAAATATAATACAATGATATTTAATATTTTAAAATATTATGTATAATATTGTTATATCATACAATGATGTTTATTATTATTTTTTTTTTAAAAAAAGAGGTTTATTATTATTATTATAATGACGTTTAATATTATTATAATGATGTTTAATATATTCTACCACCCAATGATGTTTATTATTATTATATTTTTTTTTTTACATATAATACAATTATGTTTAATATTTTTAAATATTATGTTTAAACCTTTTATATCATACAATGATGTTTATTATTATTATTTTTTTTAAATGAGTTTTATTATTATTATAATGATGTTTATTATTATTATAATGATGTTTAATATTATTATAATGATATTTATTATTATTATAATGATGTTTAATGTTATTATAATGATGTTTAATATTATTATAATGATGTTTAATATTATTATAATGATGTTTAATATTATTATAATGATGTTTAATATTATTATAATGATGTTTATTATTATTATTATAATGATGTTTAATATTATTATAATGATGTTTATTATTATTATTATAATGATGTTTATTATTATTATTATAATGATGATGTTTAATATTATTATAATGATGTTTAATATTATTATATCATAAAATGATGTTTAAATATGGTTAAATTATTCAATTGATTTGGATTCATATTGATAAAAGATTTCAATTGTAGTAATAATAAATAAAATATATATTTTTTGTAATGAAATCTTGATTTTGTCTTTGATTTTTATAGGACTAGGATACCAATTCTGATATCATCGAGTGTATATTAATTCAAATATGCACAATTCTTTGGTGGTTGTTTCCAACGGCTAAAACATTATAGTTTGGCATAATCTGCCCAAACAATAAAATTGGGACATATACATGTATTCTAATCCACATTGCTTAGGGATAAGTACGTCGTCGAATGTTGCCAATCCGCATGATATGTTCTCGATGTTCCTCCTATTGCTAAATAGCTCTGCGCGATAGCGAATTATTATAATCAAATTGAATCCTATGTTAGTCCCGAAATGACCTACATTTTGTAGAGTGGAGGTTAATCTATCTCTTTCTTTCTTACACTCTCTCCCCCCTCCCTGCTAAGGTACCGTTCAGGTCGTACATATATTAATATACATGTATTACGATTTCTTCGATCATTTCTGAGGTTCTCAATATACTTACATGTAGATCGATACATAGGTTTTTCAATCAACCCGTGTTATTCTTATTTTATATGATATCAAGGCTATTATTAGGTTATTTATTGTTATATAGAAGTGGTAATGTCACTTTTAAATATTAAATGAACATTTCTCATCGAGGATAACACCAGATTTCATTTGTCACGTTATGTCAGGCCTTTATTTACTTAGTAAACCTATCAAAGAGTCAGACCATATTCATCACTTGAGTCATCAATGCTCATATCACTTGTGATGAATTAACTCTTCCCATATGAAATCTTGATGAATTAACAAACAGTTACTGGATGTACAGTGATCATAACCTCGTCATTCTATTCAAGTCCCCATCTGGTGTGAAATATCACCACCAACAAACTCCCCGCTTTCGCAAAAGCGCAATTACGCAGTCTTAATTACGTGTTTTGTGCGTGCAGTTTTGATATCTCGGTATTTACTTAATTCTCGCGAGATGTGTCGATTTCATGACCAAGACAAACTACAACACCCATTCCATTGACCTTCAAGGTCGAATTCAGTTTCAATTTTAATCAAAACGCGCACAATATTGCTTATCTCTGTTAGTAAAGTGCATTGAATGGATGCAACAATATGGCGACGAGTTTTGAATGACACTGACAGGTGGCACTGCAAAGAAATTGTCTGCTCTTTACAAAAGAAGTCGACAATTGCCGCTCATATCCATGACGACATATTTAGCATCTTAGTTTACTTTCCATCTTGAAGCGAAGAAAAGAAGAGACAGTTAATTTAGAAGTTGATGGCTCTTATGGTGGGCTTCCAATAACCAGCCAAGCGTGTAGTGGAAATGGGAACTAAAATGACAAGAAACAGACAGATAAGGGGAGATTGAAATTAGGATGGAATCCGCTAATCCTGTAGCATAAGTCAATTTACTGGGATATAGAGAGAGCATTAGTCGAAATGTAATTTGTAGCACTTTGTCTGTTTTAGGTTATAAATCCGATGAAGAAATAATTCTAGCTATATTGCTTTTTAAGTAGCCTTTCTAGTTCGTCTCGAGGGACTGGTAAAGCTGAATGTGCCATTCGAGAATTTATCGCCATTGAACAAATGGGCATAAAACGTAACTATTGAGTTAGTCTTATGGGTGCGATTTACTTAGCAACAGACGTAAATGTCAACGGGGTCCTAGAAATTTCTTTTCCAGCTTTTTTCAAAATTGAATTTTCTAGTAAAAGCCATTACAATATGGTCGCGTTGGTTATAAATTCGACAAACTCTTTGAATTAGATTTTTTCCTTTACAACATATTGCGTGTTTACTACTTTTCAGGGCCAAACGTAATTTAAATAATGAGTGTGGTGATTTAGTGGTACTTGAGCATTTTCAGTGGTTAGAAAAAAATAGAACGTTCAACTTAAGTAGTTGAGTTGAGATTAGTTCTATTCAGGCTCATAGCGGGTTATGCACATAACGGACAAAACCTTTGTCATAATAATAATGGCCAAAACATTTTATTGTTTATGGTTTAATGAAGAAAATATTTGAAAAAAACAAAAATAATTTTAATATATTTTATCTTTGAAATGCCATAAATTATTTGGTTACAAAAAAAAACATATGGAGGAATATGTGCATGATCTTATATCTATTCAACCAGCAAAGTTACCACAGCATCACAGAAAAGTCAGTAACGGGTAAATCTTCCTCTGTTTGCCAAACAAGCATTGATCCGACGTGGCATACTCCTAATGAGACGTCTACGGTCATTTTCGTCCAGATTGTCCCATTCCTGTTGCAACGCAGGAGCAAGTTCTTGTACATTGGCAGGACATTGTTGACGTTGACGTAACCTCTGTCCAAGCACATGCTCGATACGGGAGAGGTCGGGACTCAGTGCTGGCCAAGGTAATGTGGTGATGTTCTGTTGTTGGAGGTAACCTGTAACGATCCTGGCCCTGTGACATCTTGCGTTGTCATCCTGGAAGATGAAACGGCGGCCATGACATCGTGCGAACGGCACAACATAGACTGCCAAGAAGTTGTCCCGGTAGTACTGGCCTGTAACACGCCCTGCAACAACATGTAAAGCCGTTCTTCCAGCAACAGTGATGCCTCCCCACACCATAACAGAACCACCCCCAAATCGATCATGTCTGATGACGTTAACGTCTTGGAAGCGCTCGTTTCGACGAAGCCACACCCTCCTACGTCTGTCCCAAAAATCAACAGTAAACCCTGACTCATCTGAAAACATCACATTGCTCCAGCGTCGATTATCCCAGTGTTGACGATCCCTACACCAACGACGTCTTGCCTGAATGTGATGATCTCTTAAACAAGGGATCACGCGAGGACGTCGGGCGCGAAGGTGACCCCTTGGCCACTCACTCTCACACCAGTGTCTGTTTGAAGACGAGCGCTGATCGGATTTGCTGTGATGACACCATTTCTCAAGGCCAAGGTACGGATAATTCGATCCTGGGCTTGAGTTGTTGCCCTTGGTCGACCCGAGCGTGGTCTGTCCTGTACAGATTGTGTATCACGATATCTGGACCACAGCCTGCTTATGACAGACTGAGAAACATTCATCGTCCGAGCCACAACCGCCTGTGTTGTGCCGGTCTGTAGCATGCCAAGGGCAAGTAACCTTTCATTTTGGGTAAGCTGACGCATACCAAAATTTGTTTTCTGGTCACTAAAACAATTAAACTGATGTTTCCACCCTGGAATACAATGCCACAGTGACTGTAACATTCAAAGGCAGAGTCATGCAAATCTTGGGTTGGACCCCCATGATGATCCTAAGCATCCCCTGCATTCCATGCGGTAGCTATTGGTGCGTTTCGGCGTCACATGTAACTGTAAATGTTTCTTCTGTTAGGTTCTATAGTGACTTTTTTCGTAGTCATTTGCACATTTTAGTATTATGCCCCAATCAACAAGCTTTCAGTTTGTGGTGAAGGTTTGGAATTTCAACAAATCTCAGGGGAAATTAGTAACCTTCAGTTCCTATAAAGTACTCCAAGAAAAAGGTAACTTTCATTTATCCTGATTGCATGATGCTAGTACATTTAATAAAAAAATTGTTTGGAGTATAATTAATTAAAACATGGAAGAGAATTTCGAGGTCTATAATGAAAAATTATTTGTTAGCTAATTAGATTTAAGTATATCATAATTGCAATAAAATATGTGTTAATTTTGGCAGATGACATCGGTGTTGTTTGATAAATTACTTTTATAGTAGCTAAGTCTGTAACTCAATATCATCCAAAGTCTTACACGTTGAAAAGACGAAATATTTGTCATTTCAAATTAAACATTTTACCTAGGAACACGAATCGAATCGTGTACCTAGTGCGTTTCATCCTCATGTGTAACAAGTGACCAGAAAGAGCGAGTCTAGACATATTCCACAACCTGTGACGCCATAACTTAACTGGAGAACGAGAGAGAGAGAGAGGGCATTGGGTTTAACGTCCACTCATCACAACAAGGTCATTTCAGGACTAACACATGGTTTAATTTTATTTCAATTATTCGCTTGTGCATAGGGGTCTTTAGCAGTGGGAGGAAACGGGAATGCCTGGAGGAAACCCACGAGGTTGAGAATGCGCCCTTATCTCCATGCCACAAACTACTCACACCAGGGCCTGAATCAACAGCCGCAAGCCAGAGGTGGCCGGCCAGCTAGAGGTCGAAGCGCAACACTCTAGACCACTAGGCCACCCCAACCCCCGGAGAGCAATAGACTGGAATAACCAGATGCTCAAAATTTATATTTTGTTGAGACTCATGCCGTATTTCGCTGGATATACCGGTAACTGATTTGAAATTAGAGTCAAAACGGAAACAATTGAATGTAAGTCAGTTTATATACAATCAGATTACATTATTATATGCCTTGCGATCTAGGGTCCAAATATTAGCCATTTAGCTCCTTTAAGATGGTTTTTATTTTTTTTATAGTGTAAGCAAAGTTGTTAAGTGGCAGAGATACCGAGGTAAATTTTGTTACAAATGACAATTGTATGATAGAGGAAGAATGTCTTGATGTTTTTAAAACAGTAGAAAATGTATACGCATTAGGAGAAAATGAGCGCCTACAATTAAATACAACAGGTAAGCGTTTTAATAGCCCTTTAATTCACATAATTGGGATTTAACAAATTTCATCCAATACATTTGGGCAGTTTTGAAATTTTAAAGTGCATCATAATTAAGGACCTGAATTTCGTTTTATAAACTAATACTTACTAAGGGCCAAAATAATATTTCTTAACATCCACGCATCCAAACTTGTGTGCATGAATAGATCAAAATGCAATATATATTCTGTTGTGGTAACAAAAGATTGTGATGTGGTTCCAAATTTAAGCCTGGGCCTACCTAAAAACTTTAAATAGTACCGGTATAATAAGATGAAAACCTTCTTTATCACTCTCACGTAGTTTGGGCTTATATTATTGTCATGATGTCTGTCCATCTTGCATTAACAGTTAGCTGGAGTTTTTAATAGATTATCTTCATTGGAGCAGCTATGGCGGGTGTGGCGCCAGGCAGGCTGTTACCACTGCTTGTCGTGTATTTTGTACACGAGAAGCAGTCCATTTGATGATTACACTATTTTGCTTGAATACACTATTTTGCCTATAACGTTTTTAGGACTTCGAATTCTGTCTTATGGTTTGGATTGTTCGTACTTGGTTTTTATTTTATGTGAAACATTTTGAACTATGAGAAGATTGTCCACTTTTAATTTCCATTGTGAGTTATCTGCCCTTTTCTGAAAGCATACCAATATAAGACAAGGTATAAAGGATCCTTATTCAGTTAGATATAGCTGCCGTGTGTGTCCTGGCTTAGCATGTTTGTCATTAAATTTGGGTGAAATTTGTGGTGAAGTGATGAAATAAATGATATGAAATGGGCCATTTAACATCCTACTTTTTTGCTCTGACAGGGCTAATGAAGACAGGCATATACCATCATACATTGTACTGTTAGGAAGTTTTGCCTGACCAGCACCACTGCAGTCTACTCTTATGTCAAATTCCGACTGCCAAGGGATCTTTTACATATTACAAGTGTGTATATGGAAACTTGGTTTTTCATCTAATCCTAGCAACTAGACAGATGTCATCAAGTCTGCATCCTTGCACCACTAACAGGGAGAAACCATTCAGGAAAATCCTGAAGGACTTTCACGGCTAATACTTGGATTCAACCAAAGACCTCCACGCTAGTGTCTTACCCTCTTAGCTACAGTGGCTATGTGCCGAAATGAGGTTAAGTGAATAAATCGGACATAAAATAAAAAATACTCAAGCTTGGTCAAAAGTTTGGTGACAAATTCTTTTGATCACATATATCAGGTATCAATATCAACCAGAATGTTGACAAACTAATCAAAAAACTTAGACGGAAAAATCCTGCAGAGAGTAGTCAAGCCACACCAACTGAAAATGTAAGTGTTTTCTGACTTTCTAGACAGTATTCTAAACCACAGAGTCCAGGAAACATTGACAAAATTAAAGGTCACTGTGTAATTGTGTATTCTACTTCGAATTAAGTCCTTCTTTATAATATATATAGGAATCACTCCTTGTTTACTAAATTTGCACATTATGGAGAGCTTTTTATATCCCCGCAGTGAAATATTGAAAAAATTACTCAGATCTACGGTTTAATACATCGTTATCAAATAAAGTCAACCATATGATCAACCTACGTTTTACCCTTCAAAATGGGGTAAAATCCATTACAAATTTAACTTTTTATCAGAGCCTATAGTTTTCCACAATTTGTTTTACAAACTTATTTTGAGGAATTGTGGTCATAAGAGGAGAAATCATTTCAACAATCTTTTTCCAATTTGTTGGGAAGCATTGGGGTCACGAGAGGATGAGCCCTATCAATAATCAGGGTTCTGCAGCCTCCCTGTCAATATTCCGCGTTCCACGATTTTCCATTCCAGGGTTATTCTCCCAATTTTCAAAAAACTGATATAATATATATTTTGTTTCTAAGATAGAAAAAAAAACCTGAATATAAATTGAAGGCTGGATGGCAGCATTACAGTTTAACAAATTCAAGGTATTCACCAGTAAATTCCTCGGCAGTACATCCCAAAAGTGGACCTAGGGATGTACAGGCCAAAGGTGACCTGAAATTTGTTGAATTCAGGAAAATGATGGAGGGAATTTTTTTTCCCCATTGCAAGAACCACAAAGGTGTCATAGAGGATATGGAGGTTTTCCTCGCCAACTTCAATGGAGAGAGAATTGTAGAAAGTTCGTTCTCCATTCAACAATATTGCCTCGGTACAACCACACAAAGGCCGAGGATTTACCTGTTCACAAAACTTAAGTTAAGTGTCAGTTTAATCTGTAGGTTAATACCTTGAAAGGTGGCATAGGTTTTAGATTAGTTCTGAGGCTCAGGGAGTAAAGCAATAGATCAATAACTAGGATCAATCTTAGGGTTGATCGAGAAAATACTTCCAAGATTTTTTTTTTCAGCATGCTTCCCACATGTCCGTGCAAGGGACAGACAGTCTGGCATCTAGCATCTAGTCATTTGAACGAGAACAACCAATGTCCCTTTTACAATTTGGCATGCATGTAAAAGAAATTTTCGCAGTTTGATTTTGAAATAAGAAAAGGCTATGTGGAATAGTAGAATGTTAAACCCCATTTCATTTCATTCTATTTCAATGTGGTCTCATATAATGAAGCCATCTATTTGTCCATAATTTTTTTGTTTCACTCAAAACAGGTCAAAAGAACATAACTTAACTCATGTCTGTCACAGTTTTCTCTGCATATCTAGCTAAGTGCATGAATATTCTTGACTTGACCTTTGATTTCCAGAAACTCCCATATTGGGACGAACCAAAGGCTAATGTGATGCTATATTTGGATGGCACAAGAATAGTGACCAATATTGACCACTATTGAAAATAGCTAGATACCCTTTTTTATGGCTGTGTTTTATACATGCTTCCATCAATATATTATGTGCATGACAGCTACCTGTATTCCCTTTTTGTCAAATAAAAACTTAAAACTGACTTTACAAGATATTCTTAATGGTTTGTATTGATTTTGTTTTAAGATGTTTGATCTACAATCGGATTCTTGCTCCGATTTAGAAGATCCATCAGAGGACAGTTTACCTGTGAGTAAAAATTTTATATTAACACATAATTCAATGATATCATTTTTTGAGAGTTTTTATGCAAATCAAAATGACAAGACTGAAGAAATCATATACAGATGTAATTATAAGGTTCGCCGGACATTGAGAATTGTTGAAAAAGAGTGCAAGTAAAATCGAGGATTCCACACACATGTGTATATATAAAGGGGCACAAACAAGATCATGAATGAGTTTGGTGTTGGATGAAATTTTAAAAAGGATTAAAGGATTACAAGATATTGGTAATTCTATAGTGGGCACTGGACCTTCTGTACCAGAGTTATGCCCACTTTTCCTAAAAACCTAGGGCCTACTCATTTCCGGAATTAAATTATCTGAATTCCAAAAATAGCGTTATTCTAGTGAAAATGAGAATTTTGGAGTACAACGTATGTGTCCACTGCATAAAAAGAATGTCAACCAATCATTGCAGCTGAAACATATTTGTTACTTAAAATACACCACCGTTCTACTCATCCACCTCAGCTGTAGGGACTGACAGAACTGTGACAGGACTGAATTCTGTCGATGTGAATCGAGCATCCCTCTTGTGATTTCAATAGAGGCTATAGTTTTCAACGGGTCAGTTTCAAATTTGTTTTAAAGCATTGGGTTTATGAGAGTGTGAAACACCATTAATAATCAAGATCAGCTAGGTTGGTTCCAGAGTTATGCCCGTTTGACCAAAAACTTTGTGAATGCGATATCGGCTGCAGTATAGACGATGGGACCTATAGATGTTTTTACCGTTATCTCCATGCAAATTCACTCCCAATTTATTATATTCATTTACAATCAAATTAGATTTTGACTAAATTACTTACTTCTTTCAGGTCATCACATTTACTCAGACTGATCATTCTCCCACTGTAAGTACCTGTTTATAAACAGGTTGATTCTTAAAGGAGTAAATTGCTATTATTTGGGACCTAGAAATTGACACAACAATGCAACAATGTAATATGAATATATAAAAACCTATTTACATTCATTAGTATCGCTTCTGTTTTTACTGTAATTGTCCCCCGCCTTTCGAAGAAAGCAGGGGACTATTAAAATGGGTTCGTCCGTCCGTCCGTCCGTCCGTCCGTCCGTGTCTGTCTGTCTGTCTGTCCGTCCGTCCGTCCGTCCGTCCGTCCGTCCGTCCGCCCGTCTGTCTGTCTGTCCGTCCGTCTGTCTGTCTGTCACACTTTTTGGGACACAATAACTCTCTTTCTAATTGAGCTAGAATACTCAAACTTGGTGTAGGTGTTTATTAGGATATTACCTTGATCAAGTTCGAAGATGAGCATTTTCCGCTTAGGGTAAGCAGAGATAAGCAATTTGATTGGTTGATGCTTTGGGACACGATAACTTAAGTTGTAATTAAGTGAGAGTGATGAAACTTGGTATAAAGTTTTATTTCATCAATACCTTGACTAAGTTCGATAATGAGCATTTTCTGTTCAGGGTAAGCAGAGCGATAAGCAATTTGATTGGCTGAGACTTTGAAACATAATAACTCTCCTTCTAATTGAGCTAGGATATTCAAACTTGGTGTAGGTGTTTATTAGGTCAATACCGTGATGAAATTTGAAGATGAGCATTTACCACTTAGGGTCAGCAGAGATAAGCAATTTGATTGGTTGATGCTTTGGGACGCGATAACTTGAGTTGTAATTAAGTTAGAGTGGTGAAACTTGGTATATAGTTTCATTTCATCAATACCTTGACTGAGTTCAATAATGCACATTTTCTGCTCAGAGTAAGCAGAGCGATAAGCAATATGATTGGCTGAGACTTTGGAACATAATAACTCTCCTTCAAATTGAGCTAGGATATTCAAACTTGATGTAGGTGTTTATTAGGTCAATACCTTGATGGAGTTCGAAGATGGGCATTTTCTGCTTAGGGTAAGCAGAGATAAGCAATTTGATTGGTTGATGCTTTGGGACGCAATAACTTTAGTTGTTATTAAGTGAGAGTGATGAAACTTGGTATATAGTTTTATTTCATCGATACCTAGACTAAGTTTAATAATGAACATTTTCTGTTGAGGGTAAGCAGAGCGATAAGCAACTGATAGGTCTAGACTTTGAAACACAAAAATTCTCCTTCTAATTAAGGTAGAATGTTCAAACTAGGTGTAGGCGTACATTAGGTGAATGCCTTGATGGAGTTCAATGATGATGAACAATGTCTGATTCTATCTGGTAGAGAGTGATGAAACTTAGTGTATAGTTTGATTGCTCAATACTTTTTAAAAAAATAAATGTGCGATTAATTAATATGTGTCATCTATTTATTTTGGGATTTCGGCGGGGGACATCAGCCTCACTGTTGGCTTGTTTCTTATTGGTTATTTTTGGCGAAATACGCCAGAAGTCTCAATCGAATGGCAATCTGTAACATCTGGTTATTCCAGTCTACATCGAAAGAATTAATGGTTAAGAATATGACGTCACTTGACAACACTTCTGGAATATGTCCAGCCGTTTTCTTCGAGCCCCTTGTTACAAATGTCACTGAAACAACATGTTGATTTAAGTTTCTGAACAACAAATCGTTCCAGATAGCATTGGCAATTATCTAACAGGACCACAAGAGATGTCATCATGACCAGAGGTCGCAGTCACACAAAAATCTGTGTATTTCAACCTTTTTTTTTTAAAAAAAAATCGCAAATATTGAAGGATGCTGCGTAATTTCCATGCAGAAAATTTCCCCGAAGTGAGAACATTAGATTATTTAATGTCGTAGTATGTATGTGCTTCACGCGGCATTTACACATCTACATGTAGTCTCCGTAGGTTTTTATATTCAGAAGTTCATGACAGTAAGCCTTCTATTGTAGCTATCCCATTCGTCAAACCTTGACAGATTCTACGCATCTAATCTCAGCTGTATAACCATTTCCGCCATATTTGAACTAATTAAACGTTCCGAATGAATAATGGCTGCCCTCATGGAGTTTTCTGTGGAGGGTGTATTATATCAACGTCGAGATTTGCCGAGTGGTAGCTATTCTACTGAAAGCAATAAACCATAGAGTTGACTGCGGTTTGACAGGTTTCTTTGCAACTCTCTTCTGGGTTTTCAACACGCTACTTGTCACAAAATCGAGAATAGCACAATTTAACGCTAAACTATAGTTTTTTTTAACCTGACACTATGACATTTTCACAATACATTTGAAATGTTATGTCTCATAACAAATATCGTGATGTCGGGTTGTCGACAAAAAACATAAAAATTATCGCGATATCTATCGCACTATTGACCCCTATACGCTTCTATAGAGTTGACTGCGGTTTGACAGGTCGGGCAGGTTTCTTTGCAACTCTCTTCTGGGTTTTCCACACGCTGCTTATCACAAAATCGAGAATAGCACAATTTAACGCTAAACTACAGTTTTTGTTTTTTTGAAAACATTACGACATTTTTAACCTGACACTATGACATTTTCACAATACACTTGAAATGTAATGTCTGGTAAAATAATGTCGTGATGTCGACTTTATTTATCAATGTTGAAGCGGCCACGAGATCAAGTTAGCCCTCACTATCTCAACCTTCACTAAGAATACCTACCCTTCACTAAATTAACTGCGAATCAAACTTGCCCTCACTACCAAATTCTCTGGGTGACGATGACTTGGGGTAAAATAATGTGCTCGGTATGGGAAACGGCCTACTCGTAGGTATTATTAGTGAAGGTTGAGATAGTGAGGGCTAACTTGATCTCGTGGCCGCTTCAACATTGATAAATAAAATCAACAATTTAAAAAAAATAATTATTAAATACTGGTATGTGTGGAGATCGTGTTTTTTAAATTAGTACAAAGAGACGTGAAATTAAAAAATTTAAAATCTCCCACAGAGGTTGTTGCAACGAACTTGAACGATAAATTTCTTTGGTTTTTCGCCTATAAGCATTTATTTTGGGGATTTAATTTTGAAATGTAAAGCTCGAATGAAGAAACTGAACTGTCCAGGCCACCTTTAGCATATATTCAACGGTTCGATTCAACAGAATTGAAAATTTCAGGTAAGCCATTATGTTGTTGCATATTTTGTTTTAGAGTAAAGCTTGGGCTATATTGTAGTAGACGCAGTTCGTAGAATTATTTACAGGCTTACCTTATCAGACATTTTGCAATCTTCAATAATTTGGTATACTGACTGTTGGGGGGGGGGGGGGATAGTATATAATAATAATATGTCTGAAACTTGTGTCGGTTTTCGAACGAGTTTTTATTTTATTTTTATTTTCTCAATTTTAAAGTCAGACGTTGCAGGAAAAACTCGTCATGGTGCAAATATTCTGAAACGTATATGAGTGTGATTTTTCCCAATTTTTGAAACCCGGAGTAGTAAAGAGATTGGCCATTAGCTTCATCAACAAGTTCTTCTGTGTAATTTTGCTGTCAAAGAAATTATTTTAGTTCTACTGGTCAGTTGGATATTAGGCTTTAGTGAGTGTAACACTTTCTTAACAAGCTCTCCGACAATGGATATTCTCCCTCCCGTTAGAGGCAGAATTTTTTTGAAAATAAAAAACTTAGAAACTCGAGTGTAATTAAAGGATATATATATATGCCCCCCCCCCCCCCGGATCCAGGTTTAGCTTGTATATTTTTGTTTTGCGTGTAGTGCAGTCCTCCTGCACTTACTAGTAGACTTTGAAAACCAGAATGGGTTAGGTTTTAAGGTCCTATTTTTCTGCACCTACCGGGCCAATGAAGACGGGAGTTGAAACTATTAGAAACTTAATATTAGATGAGCCTCGTGGCTTATCTCAAACTGATAGTATTAAGCCTCAGCAAGTTTTGTTGAACTCAAATAAAAATGCTTATTAGCTTGCCGCAGCCAGGCTGTCTCGGTGAGAAAAGGCTGACTTGCCACTGGACTGGTTACCCCTCGTCAATGATGCAGGCGGGAGTCCCGACAAGGAACATAGTCAGGACGTTGGGGTGGGAGGAAACGTTCATGTGCACATAAGTCCCTGGAAGCTGGAAATGTCTCTTATTGAGCATTCCCGTCTTAGACCGTTAAACTCAATTACATTTCAGTTATTGGCCTAGTTCTTCGCATCTTTTGTATGATTCTTACCTTTGAAGTCACCATTAACGTAGAAAGTTGTGATGTCCACGGATTGGATTCCAAGTGAGTCGTCTGTGTTTAAGATATAACATGATGAGTTGTTCCAGTAAAACATTGTACAACCTTCAGTTGACAAACACAGTTGTCCACATGTAATACGAGAAGCATCTTCTTTTTTAATAGAAAAAAACATATTGACTGATGTTTCTAGATTATATTTCTTGTAGATCGCATCTTGAATCTGGCTAGAAGTGATGGTGACAAATAAACCACAAATTATTATTCCTGTCTTCATTATGCCATGATTATGTTGTAATATTACTAACATCATATTTAAAAATGCAGAAATTGTATAAAGTAATATAACGTCCTATATTTGATATCAAAGCCAGCCATAACGCGCCACCAATGTTACAACACTCTTCACGCGTCAGAAGACTTTATAATCGTGCATTTCATTTGAAATTCTATGATAAATAAAATTCATAAAGCATAAATATTGATGGACATTTATTTTATAAAAATAAATCCCCTTTAGACATACTGGAGTTATGTCCCTGTTTTAACATCGCGCTATTGTGTAACTAAGCGACTCCATTAGCTTTTGTATTAGCCTAAGATTTTTGCACTAATGTAAAAGCTTTTGAAATATATATTATTCCATCCAAATATTAGTTTTGTTTGGTATATAAATCCGTTCGTTGTTTTAAATCGTTCAATTCTACAAAATACATGTATAAATGTAAACTTAATAAAGCTACTCTCCGTATATAATATTTACCCCCCCCCCCCCCCGAAAATTGTGTTTTTTTTAAAAAAAATACATGTAAATATACACAAAAATAACAAATTATTTTGAAAACAAAGAACTACATTACTTGTCAATTACTAGCACTTTCCATATATTAGCTCTTCAGTTAAACAACATTTTGGCGATACAACAATGACCCTGACAGCTGCCTAGTCGTTCGGGTGGGACGAAAAACCGAGGTCCCGTGTACACATTGGAGTGCACGTAAAAGATCCCTTGGCAGTTGGAATTCGATATAAGAGTAGGCCGTAGCGCCGCTGCCCGGGAAAAATTTCCCTTGTAGCACACTGTATAGCGTATGCCCGTCTTCAATTAGCTCAGGTTAAGTGCATAACAGTAGGACGTTAAACCCCATTTCATGACTTTGGGCTTACTTTAAGAATTTTCTAGGAACCGGGCCCAGGTTAGGTGCATAATAGTAGGACATTAAACTCCATTTCATCCATTCATGTAGATTAATGTCAAGTCATCGTCGGTAAAAGTGTCCAAGGGGTGTATCTCTGAAATTCTAAATTTTTTCAAGAGACACAAAAAACTATCTCATAATTGTACTATTGTGTCCACAATAGTGTGTCTAAAATATTTACCCCCCCCCCAATGGTGGTTATCTTATATTTGTCAACTATGTTTTCATCAAATACTTTTTGTACTTGAATTAATTCGAGATAGAACCTTTTGACACAGTAAAACTGATATGTATACAGGACATACACCATTATAACACAGTAAAACTTTAATTAGAGAACAATACAACAAAATCAGAAGCTGTCTAGCTGACAGAAAAGAAAAACAAACATATTGTGATTTTGGAGCCTTCTGGTTTGATCATTATACCATTTCCACACGCCATAACAGAAACTTTCAAACTTATTGTTTATGTCATGAATAAAACACTAACAAATCTAATTCCCGCAACGAGGCACTTATAAAGGGTTTTAATGTAAAAGATTATCATAAAATGTATGATATGGTCTAGGGATAACATGTTTCAGTTCTTGTAGAAGGTTCCATTTAGATTGTTTGATTTTTAAGGATGATTCGTGAAGTCTTGGTACAGGTTCGCCAGAAGGAGTATGGGTAAATGTTGCCTTGGAAGTTCTTGCCAGTTGTCATTAAAGGCTAATTTGTACTGGATTTTAGAATCTTTCCAGTTTTACTTCCTGGTCTTATTGAAGTATAATAGTTCAACTTGCTGAAGTCTTTGAAAAACTCGTGATTTACATTAATCACCCCATAAGGCCGTGGGATGCTTCTGGCTTTGGCTATATATTCAACATACTGGTAAGGCCAATATATAGGTTTGTTTCGTAGCTTTCGCTCAATGGTAGCATGGACACTATCAGCTTCCATTCGAGTGTGGCTTTTATCAAATATTTATGGACAAAAAGAAGGTCATCCTCGATGGCAATTTTATACAAGGCATTGACAGGACACAGTTTCTATTTTGGTAGCAACATCCATCGCTGTATATGATTAATCTTTTTATGTTTTTCCAAATGTTTGATGTAGTTACTGATAAATGATGAAAATGTGTTTGCAGAAAGATCGCCCTCTCCCTTGTGCCAGATGTAACATTTTACATCATTGGTTGAAAGGTTATAAATGGTGAAGTTATGCACGGCAAGTTTAGTTTTATAATACAAAGCACTAGCTTTTAGAATAGGACACAAAAGCACGGCCTGGACATCCACAGTTATGACTGTCAATGTATCATCTTTGAGTGCTTCTTCTTTATCTTTACTTTTTTCTTCCCTAGCAATGTTTTTCTGTTCAATGTGTTTAGCAAATACATCACCAGCTATATTACCAATATCATGCGCACAGCAAATGTCGCGCTGATCTTTTTTCGGCTTGAAAAGTGATATATTTTTGTCATCAAATATCACCTTAAAAGAAGTTTTGTTCATGATCGGCTTCCTAGTAGTTCGACAGTAGTCTTGGTAAACATTAAAGAGACCCATAAACGTTGTAAATAAAGGTTCTAAATAAAGTTTTTCAGTTAATTTCCTGCAATGATGCGATGGGACTTTCGAAAGACTGTCTAGAAATTCAACAACTTGTTTATAACTATCACTGGTTTCATCTACTCGACTTTTTCGTTTACGTCTAATTTCTCCGTAAACAGCATTAGCTTAATCAAACCATTTATAAACAGCTCTCTGACCCACATTTAATGTTGTCAGAAACATATTTTTTACATACAGAAATTCTAGACCCCTCTTTATGTAGAAAAAAACTGTAACTTGTTTTTCTCCGGAAGTCAGATTCATAACGTGACCTTTTTCTTATCTACAAGTCCATTTACAAACACTTTTTTCTCATCCCAGCTTATCGACCACAACATCAAAGTTATGTTTCCTATCAGCTTCAGTAAGAACAGTACATTTCTTTGTTCCAACACTACATAAATTGGTACACTTCGAAGGTTTTATGCTTCTGGCTTTAACATTTACTGGCTTTAATGATTTGTAAGCTTCTCCCATCATTCTTAATCGTTTATTCCTTTTTCTGCCCCATGTATCTGGATACGCCCGGCATTAAAACTTCTTCACCATTACTAGCTCGAACACCATCTCATTTTTTAAACATTAAAACCTCTCCACCATCGGAATCTGTATTTTCTCTAATGCCAAATCTTTCTTCAACTACATTTTAGTAAACATCGGTTACACCCATTTTGGACTTATTGTTCGGTATATCATCAAAAATATGCCCTGGAGAATCTTCTGCTGATGAATGCGAGAATTTGAGTCTGTTTTTATTCATATCATCATTATCAGTACAACTAAATTCAGGAGGTTCCACATTCCGTTTCGTTGGAGTGGGTGTAGTATCGAGTGATTTCCCTGGAGATTCTTCTACTGATGAAGCAATAATTTAAGTTTGTGTTTATTCATAAGCATTTTATATTTCTTTCGTTAGAGTAAATGTTTGATCTTTAAGGGAAGTGTCAGAGTCAAAAGATTCTGAAAAGCAGGATTCAGATTCAGAGTTTAAAAACCCAGGCCCACTAGAGCTGTCGTTGTCTTCTGAATTTGGTTGTCCGAATAGTCAATCCACTGCCGGGCTTTCTGGTCTGTCTATACATGTAGATAGACGTGCTGGATCTTCTGCAGCTGGACTTGCTGGAATTTCTACAACCAGACTTTCTGATATATCTACTGATCTTTCTTGACCACTCAAAATAGTTGTCACATTTTCAGACACACTAGAATCAGTAACATTACTAGATATAAGAGCAAACTGTACAAGTCTCTTTCCTCTTGACAAACCTTTATCTGTTGACATCTTGAAGCCTAAAAAATAAAATAGAATAATACAATAAATATTCAATTTCATTCACGTGAAAAAAGATTTCTAATATTGTCAAAGGGCCTACCATGAATAAATTAAACTTCGAACCATGTCAGATTACAAGAAACAACTTCGCGATTTGAGACCCCAAGACCTTTATGAAAAAGCATTTACGAAATAAAACAAACTTACCAGATAAATATAATATGCAATGTAGATCAAAACTGTGTAAACATATTCATTAACTGTGTTTCCATGTGTTCTTTAGAAAAAAGATTAAGAGAGAGAACCTTTTGCATTTCGAAATTTCCACAAATCAAGATACATTTTGACACATGAGACCTAGAACAGTTCTAATTGGAGTAGAGATACACAGCTTAGACAGAAATGTGCATATTAATTTGGAGATTTTAAAAATGCAAAAAAGTGTATTTGACTAATTTTTCGAGGTACACCCCTTTGACACTTCACCGACGTCATGTATTATATACTTTTTTTGTTGTATGTTACTTAAAGGAGAATGCTAAAGTAAAAGTTTAATTTTATCATTTACTTAGTTCATTATGTTACATATTTCAGATTTTTTTTTTTTAAAGTTTTAATAACAAATAACGTTAAAAAACACTCTCGGATTTCCGCAATTACGGAAACACCCGACAATTAATGAGCTGAAGCTATATCACGTGACATGACGTAATAGTCGATCTACGTTTAGCAGTCGATGTATATTTCAGTAGGGTATCGGCAGAAAGTAACAGTTTGTCAGACATTGATTTCGCCCAGAGTTTTCTTCCCTATCAATACCGGCGAATTAGAAATACGAGGAACAACGGTGACGATGGTAGTTAGGAACATTCTAGTTTCAATAATGATAAATAAATAGGCACTAGAAATTAAAAACAGCGTAGACACACCTCTTGTCTTATCCTTCCTCCTATCACTAGCGTATCACTCAGTCCTTCGATTCGTAATGACTTTCGGCTTTATTGCGGCCCTATTGGTGTTCACGCTTCATCGGAAAAAATATATCAGATAAAAACTAATAATTATGGTATTATATGCCGTATACTAGATACGAGAACGTCGCTTAAAATGGGTCACATCGTCATCATACAGTGACAGGACCATGGTCCAGTACTGCAGTAGGCCCTTCGCTCACGCTAAACAAAAAGTAGTATCACGCTCATAATTTACAAAGTTGCATGGGACAAACTTCTTACATGATTTAGTACTATTTATGATCGACTGCAAAATCATCGAAATGGGCCTACGGAAGACGCTACGAAAGGGGGATCCATAGTAATTAACAATAGTGTTTAGGCTACCACTTTAGCGGTGTTGACATTTCGATGCTATGGTTACATAAGAGGTTTCTATAGATAGATTTTGAAAGCTTGTGCTGGTTTCGTCATAGATAGAATGCACAGAGTTTTAACAGAAAGATAAAATAACTGTTATATCTTTATCAACATAATAAAGTTATTAAAATTGCACTGATCACGTTCATAAGCAGATATAACTCGAAATTCTCCGAACAAGAATTTGAAAGAGAAGCGCGTTTTGTTGACATCGCCTCGTCAGTCGTTGATCGCTGTGTCCCGACTCAGACCTTTTCTGCGCGTTGACTCGCTTGGAAATTTTAAAACAAATGAAAGACGCTTCCCGATTTATTGTTGGTGCTATTAGTATATCCCCAAGCAACGCAATTGTATATGTTTATGCACCCAGTTAGTCAAACTGACGGCATGTCGTGCTCAGTTTCAATAGCCTTCTATAGGGAAATTCACAAAGTCGATCCACTATTACATCATTCACGAAAAAAATCAAAACGAGTCTGCAGATATGCATAAAGGTCAATCGGGTGTTTTTTGGTACATTTTTCCTTTGTAAAAATATTTAGAGTGACTTTTAAAATTTCGCAGGGTAAAAAATATTCTAATATTAAAGTTATTTTTCATATTAAAAGAACTTTTTGCGTTAGTATTCTCCTTTAATATTATTTATAATCCATTGTCATGGATATCTATTATTCTAAAAATGTATATAGTAAATGTGTCGTAGTTGCAATATTAATAATGCTTTCACCCAGTACAGGGAACATCAGGTTTTTAATAATGAGATATTATACATTTATATGACGTCATTATTACATATATGTACATGACAATAATAATATAAAATAGAAATATTTTACAATACCAAATTATGCAGCATTTAATGAGTGATACTTGTTAATAAAAATGCAGTTCTTTTTTTTCTAGCAAATTAGTATCCGACTAGTCAAGTTTATATAAGGGGAATACCCTAAATTTTCCCTTTTTACATGTATTTTAGTGTTCACTTCGTTGAATCATTCTATTTTGTGGTTCGCAATGTGGGATCTGTGTAGGTTCATCCCTATGTTCAGTTGGGATTCGGTTTTACCTATATAATCTTCATTACAACCTGGACATATTATCATTACATTTTTACTTTTGCAGGTCATAGATTGTTTAACTTTAAAATGTACATTTCCATTAATTTTTACCGTTTTTCCTTCAATAATGTCGCAAGTTCTACACCTCGTCTCCGCACTTTGTGACACTCGATTCTGTACTATTTAAACGTTATTATTACTTTAAAGTAAACGGATCGGAGAAAATTTACTAAAACTTACAAAAGAGTCCTCTCCAATACAATATAATTGTTGTAGGTGGTCAGTGAAGCAAAGTCAATACACATACATATCAAATAGTAATAAATTAACAAAACAAACATATTTACAGAAATTCAATGTAATTTAAAATATGGACAAGGGAGAACACCTCGTTATAACATAACTTACTACAGCGAAATATACGAAAGCGTGAAAGGTTTATTTTGTGAGGTTCAAATATTAAATCAATTTATATTTGAAAAAAAGTTTTTTTTCGGGCAGTAGCGTGTATTTCCATTCTAGAACTACATCATGATTTAAATGATGTGACTTCTGAATCAAAATTTGAAGACGTAAGTATCACTTTCTTTTTAGCTCGTTCTCTATCTATCTCTCGAAAATGAGGCCGTATCCTGCCTGGCAGCCGCTGGTTGAACGTATTCTGTGAGCAATGTTTAGTTGAGATGTTTTGTAACATTGGCTGAACGATTATCAGTTGTGTAAATGCAACATTCACTAATTGCTGTACCATACTAAACATCTTTTATACCTCTATGTGTATCATACTAAACATCGTTTATACTTCTATCATTTTTTGTCGCCCTGAAAAATTTAACAAACTATCGATTTTGCAAACAGTAATGAATGTTTATAGAAATACATGTATTATTTATTTTAGGTTATTTAACGAATATATACGTTCTAATTATTTATTTTAGGGTAATTAACGAATATTTTTTTTTTTTATTTTTATATGCATTTATCTACCGTAAACAAAGAAGTACTTGTACTTTATCTACTTTAATATATATATATATATATATATATATATTCTAAAAACTTAAAGTTACATTATTCAAGATATAGATAAGAACTAGCCATTCTTGCTATACTAGTTCGAAAGTAGATGATGTAAAATGAATAATTTGAAAATTTCATTCAAATTACTCTATTGCAAGCGAAGAAATAGGCATTTAAAGATTTGACCGACCTGTGCAATAATTTCAACCACGGTCCTGGTTGATCAAAGCTACGACTCGAAGCGTCTAGCCGCGCCATATTTGATTTACCGCTGAAACGTTTTAATCTGTTTAATATCGGAGCAATCTGATGCCATCCCAAGTTGATTAAGGCCTGGATCAGTTAATTAATGTCTAATTAATACTTTAGAAAACATTTCATGCCCAAATAAAGACCTGCACTAGGCAGATTTAGCTCTTGAATAATGCATGTTTAAGCAGAAAATACCATTAAAGAATTGTTATTTAAACGCCTACATATTTCGCCCTTAGGTTTGCAAGGCAATAATGTAACACTACAGATAACAGACGGTCAGCATAGTTGGTAGAACTTTATTGAGAATATAGAATAGACATAGATCGGAAGGAGATCTATTCAAGTCTGACTTACTGTCAGTTAATTCTGGCTTTATAAAGCTTAAATTCATTAAGAATAATGATACATGACAGATTAACTTATTTGGAATTGAGATTATAGTTTCTATAACTGCACCGCATCTTTCCTTTTAAGTCGCGAAGTTCTGCTGAGTGTTAGACACATATCACATGTGTAGATTATAAATAACATATGAATAAATAAGATATTTAATGAGATCGTGCGTTTTGTCAAAACGAGCAGAGGTTATTCGTGTGTTGCCCGTAAATAACATATTGGACACATTAGCAGAAGTTGTATAAAGTTGAAAACGTCCAATATAATAGAATGTCAAATCTAGCAAAGTTCTATGTATAAATTACTTTGTCACAATAATGGATAATGGCGTTAGGTGGAGAAATCATATAAATTAAAATGAAATAATATCAGTGGTAAAGTTTGGATTTGCATTTGTTTATAAAATAATCTTCTTTAACTTTCCTTTTTGTGATATTTTTTATCAGACGGTTTATAAAAGAGGAAGTTATGGTGATTTATTTTTAGCACCTGTAATGGGATTATATGCTGTATATGTACTGTCAAACGCTTCCACGATTCATTTGTGGGTCCAGTGTACAAAGAGAATTTAAAAAAAAACTGGAACAAAATTAAATAATATAGTTCTAAAAGGCTAGAGTTGAATATGAAAAACTTTAAAACCAATGTGTGAAGTTATATGCGCGCTTGGGATCATATGGGTAAGGCGCTTGCTCACTAGCCTGGAGGCTGGGTGTTCGATCCCTGCATTGGCCGAGAAAGTTCATCTCGATTTTCCGGTGTAATTTCCTCTTGTCAGTGATGCAGAAGGAGGGCCTGACAAGGAGAACTGCCTCTTCGTTCGGATTGGACAAAAAACCGAAATCCCGTGTACACATTGGAGTGCACGTAAAAGATCCCTTGGCAGTTGGAATTCGATATAAAAGTAGGCCGTAGCGCCGCTGTCCGGGCCAAATTGCCCTTATGGCGTATGCCCGTCTTCCATTAGCCCAGGTTAGGAGCATTATAGTAGGTCGTTAAACCCCATTTCATTCATTCATTCCTTAAAGGGGAAGACCAACGATTTTCAGCAAGGTTTCCATAAATCTTAAATATATATTTATAAATAATCCCCTCTGTAACACACAGCAAAAAAGTTTTTGTAAGTGAGAAATTATTTTTTATTCAAACCGGAAGTGACATAGTTGGTTCAACACGCTCACAGGGCTCTAAAGTAATCATACAGATTTGACATAAGTTTACTGCTGTATTGTGTTCACATGTCGTCCTTTGACCGAAAATCTGATCAAATATCCATGTTTATTAGGATATTATAAACAATAATTTATGGTTTTTTTACGTTTAGTACACAAAGGGCGACAACGCAAGCCAAGGATCGATTTATCCGTACCATGGCCTTGAGAAATCGGGTCATCACAGCAAATCAGATCAGCGCCTGTCTTCAAACAGACACTGGTGTAAGAGTGAGTGGTCAGACCATTCGGAATTGACTGAATAGGGGTCATCTTCCCGCCCGACGTCCTCGCGTGATCCCTTGTTTGAGAGATCATCACATTCAGGCAAGACGTCGTTGGTGTAGGGATCGTCAACACTGGGATATTCGACGCTGTAGCAATGTGATGTGTTCAGATGACTCAAGGTTCACTGTTTTTTGGACAGACGTAGGAGGGTGTGGCGTCGTCAGAACAAGCGCTTCCAAGACGTTAACGTCATCAGACATGTTCGATTTGGGGGTGGTTCTGTTATGGTGTGCGAAGGCATAACATTTGCTGGAAGAACGGCTTTACATGTTGTTGCAGGGCGTGCTACAGGCCAGTTCTACCGGGATCACATCTTGGCAGTCCATGTTGTGCCGTTCACACGACGTCATGGCCGCCGTTTCATCTTCCAGGATGACAATGCAAGATGTCACAGGGCCAGGATCGTTACAGGTTTCCTGCAACAGGACTGGGATAATCTGAACCAAAATGACCTTAGACGTCTCATTAGGAGTATGCCACGTCGGATCCATGCTTGTTTGGCAAACAGAGGAGGATTTACCCGTTACTGACTTTGTTGTGATGCTGTGGTAACTTTGCTGTTTGGACTGGGTATCATTTTACCCTTATAATGGGCAGTCTGCGCCTTACTTAGTCTACCGATAATTAGGAATAAATCGATGAATGTGAACTTATTTCATTTTGTCATTTGTTTTTTCGTCAGTTTCATTAGGTGACCTTAATAACACTTAAAAATCAAATATCCCCTACTTTTTTGAATAGTATATTTACATTCAAGGAAAATTTATAACTATGCTCAGCGGCGCTTTACAAAAACATAAATTGAATCAATATAAAATTCAAATGTACAAAAAAGTCTACATGATTCAGCTTATTTAAGATTGGACTGATCGATAGTTTATGGGGTAATCTGAAGTACATAGCCAGCCAGCAACAGCTATTTTCCCGTAATAAGTAATGGTCATTTCTACTATTCAACTATAATTATGATGTTTTCAATAACAGTTGTTTAGACCTTACCCTTGATAAATATTTAGATGTATATTAGTCAGTCTGGATATAGATGGTCTGTAATGTTCTCTGTATCCCCTGCAAAATAGTGAAAACACATAAAATCAAATAGTTAATCCTAATACATTATTTAGAGCTGTCATTTGTATTGCAAAAAGACTGATAAAATGTTGACAGTACATGGAGGGGGGGGTGTCGTTGACTTTTTTTTGTTGATTTTTTTCTCTTTTTTTTGTATCGAACAACGCACAGCGCCGCATCAATAGCGTTCCGTTATTGTCGATCCTTTATTTGTAAATATGTATATAGATGTGATGACCAATATTATTGTAAATATTTATGTCATTTAATGTATTTATATTATTTTTTAACGTATGCAAATACTTAAATTTATTTTCAACGCACATCACCAAGTAATTATGTTGATGTGTACAAAGTTCTGTTATTTATAGTTTTGTTTGTTATTTTTTCATTATGTCCCAAAAAATACTTTGCCAAATTAAAAACTTGACACTGATGAATTTCAACAAAACAATTGTCTGGTAAGTCAAATAAATATTAAAGTGTTTCTAACGATAGAGAGATGTTTGGTGAAAGGGTAACTGCACACACTGTTTGAAATCGCTTGCAGGCTGCTGGTCTTCGAGTTCGGGGGCCCTATAATGGCCCAATATTGACACCTCTTCATCGCCGTAACCGACTTGTGTAGGCCACAAGACATAAGATGTACTCAAAGACAGTGGAATTCGGTTGTCTTTAGTGACGAATCTCGATTCACTTTGGGATTTTCCGATGTCAGGGTCCGAGTGTACCGCAAACAAGCTGACCAATTTGGTGGCGGCAGCGGCATAGTTTGGGGTTCTGTTCGTGCACATAGACGTTTTCCTCTTGCTGTCTAGTATAGAGATCAGAATTTACAGCCTGTGCAGAGACATGGGCCTGGACTAACGTTTCAAAAAGACAATGCTATCCATAATATTTTAAGAAATGTCGGTGCCCAAGTCCTGTATTGAACATATCTGGGACGAACTGGGTCGACGTGTTCGAAAGCAAGCGAATCCGCCACTGACGTTGCAGGACTTTTAACATGCTCTTGCTGAGTAGTGGCGATGTCTTCCTCGGGTAGTGTTTACTAATGTTCTGAAATCCACGTGGCAGTACGGGACGCTAGAGGAGGCAACAACCGTTACTGAACACTTTATTCCGATTGTTCTCCAAGTTTGTGAATTTCATTTGGGGGAGGGGGGGGGTAATGTGACGGCTAGACGTATTATTGCTTTCTGTTGATGTCAAGATCGTCTGTGCACAATAGTTATCTTAAAGCAAATATTAACAATCTAGTGTCAAGTTTTTTTTTAAATGTTCCAGAGTATATTTTATTTATGACCCTTTTAGTTTCTGGTGATATCGATAGCAATCCTGGCCCTCCTGGCAAATTGTCTATCGGCCATCGGAATATAAGGAACCTCCGTCACAAAGTTGATATGTTAGCAGCTGAACTCTCCGAAATGATAATAATAATAATCTCGTCATTTTACAAGGGTAGCAAATTAAGCCTGAGGCTTGTTTTTAATTTGGCCCTTGGCACAGATCGTGCGAATGATTTCGATCATTACTGCAGGAAGAAGCCGAAGAACTTGGGGGAAACCTGCCTAATCGGACGGGAAACCGAATATCCCTCTCACTTACAACGATAATGTTCTTGCCCTAAGCTGGGATTGAACCCACGTTGCAATGCTGTGAAGTCGCCTCTCTATCGCAACGGCTTGATACATCAGTAGACACAAGTACATTACTACTAAGTTCTCTCCACGAACCTGGGGGGTTGGGATGGCCTAGTGGTCTAGAGTGCCGCGCTTCGACCTCTAGCTGGCCGGTCACCACTGGCTTGTGGCTGTGGTTTCTAGTCCTAGTGTGAGCGTATGTGACATGGAGATAGAAGCGCCTTCTCAACCTCGTAGGTTACCTCTAGGCACTGCGGTTTCATCCTATTGCTAAAGACCCCTACGCGTAAGCGAATTATTGAAATAAAAATTGAAAACATACGTTAGTCCCAAAGTTACCTAGTTTGTGTCGATTGGACGTTAAACTCCATTTCTCCCTCTTTATCTCCACAAACCTATAATAAATTACAGGACGAACGGACAGGGTGGGGGTATTTTGGCTTATATACGGGACCAGGGGCCGGTTGCTCAAAGCTCCGTTATCTTTTAACGATCTGTTAACTTTAACGGAGAGAAAGAATGTTGCTGGAAATAAAGGCCCCGAACATTCTGTGGTGCAAATTTCTCCTACAGATTTATGCTAATATAAAAAATAAAGTATTCTATAGTGTTTACTGCACCGTTTACTGTAGTAAATTTAACGGAAAGTTAACAAACAACATGTTACTAAAAAATGTTGTTAAAATAACTTAGTTTTGAGCAACCGGCCCCTGATCTAAAAGTTGACGGTACAGAGTGCACAGGGTTACAATTAAATACCTCAAATGATACTATTTTAAAATGTACCTTTTACAGACCTCAAAGGTCTATTGCCGAACAAAACAATAAATTTTTGATGCGATTACTAAGTCAGTATGCGATAATGTCGATAACTTTTTTAAATTTCACGATTTTAATATCGACCTTAACGCAATCATTTTTATACACCCACATTTTCATGTGGACGTATTATGTCGTCGCCCCTGTCCGTCTGGACGTCCGTCCGTCCACAATACTGCGGAAATATGGGCCCATATTACCTCTTAGTATCTTAATTAAAAATGCATTTATAAAATGTTTTAAACTTTCTAAGGGAGAATTCTGTTCTACCTAAACTCCAGAGCGGCTTTTTACATGGGGATTCTAGTATTTACCGATATTGCACACTACTTTTAGCAAGCCATTGACTAGGGTTTCTGACAGGGTCTGACAAACTGGACTGTCACAATACTGCTTATAAAAAAAAATTGACATCATTATTTTCATGTTATTTTGTTCGAACTTTCCATTATTTTTTAAAGGCCCAATAAACACTTGTTTGTAACTGAAAAATATGTCCCAATCTTTATTCTGCTCAACAAATTGTCTTATTTTACAATATTCCATTAAATTGATGATACAAATTTTATCTTAACACATCTAATTTAAAAAAAATGGAAACATTTCAACAGTATGATTTAAAAAACCTTACGTAAACCTTTTCAAACGTTACGTGGATTTAAACATATTTTCGAGCCCTCTGGACAAGTAAAATCGGATGTAATGATTTACACAACAGGTAGGACACTAAACATCTGGGGCCTGTTTCACGAAATTTTAACTAAGATAAAATCCGATTTTAGTCATTCGATTGGATAGTATTAGATTGATTTTAGCGCTTAGCCAATCAGATTTAAGTATGTACTAAAATTTCGTGAAACAGGCCCCTGGTACTTAGAACAAGGCTATTATTTATTTTCTGGAGATTTCAAGCCGGCGAGAGTTTTATTGTCCCTTTATGGCACCATTATTGGACGTAATGCATGATAAGTAATTGGGTGTTATATGAAAGATAAAGTTTGTTTATTTGTTCACTATTGGAAACTGAACTTTTTACACTTTAAAAAAACTTCACAACTAGCTATCCACATGGAATTTAAACAATGCTAATGATTTTGTATTTCTTGCTGTACACAACATTCACAATTAAAGATTATTGTGGGTGTTATGAGAAGTATTTTAACATGAAAGAAAAATTCGAAAACATAACCTGAATACACTAAAAGATTTAGGTTTTTTTCCAGAGCGTATAGGTAAGAATGAATGGGGTTTAACGTCCTACTGCTATGCACTTAAACTGAGCTAATTGAAGACGGGCATACGCCATACAGTGTGCTATGAGGGAAATTTTGCCAGGGCAGAGGTGCTACAGCCTACTCTTATATCGAATTCCAACTGCCAAGGGATCTTTTACGTGCACTCCAATGTGTACACGGGACCTCGGTTTTTCGTACCATCCGAACGACTAGGCAGCTGTCCTTGTCAGGCCCTCCTTCTGTATCACTGACAAGGGGAAATCACGTCGGAAAATCGAGATGAACTTTCTCGGCCAATGCAGGGATCGAACACTCGACCTCCAGGCTAGCGAACCAGTGCCTTGGCCACCGTAATTCGAAAACAAAACATACTTTCTAGATTGCCCCATTCAATTACCTTCTAGAAGACTCCCTTTGATTCTGGCACTTTTTTAATTCTAAATTAAAGAATCGTCTGTATAACTAGGCTAACAGAAATATAAATTTATCAAATTGAGTGATCACCAATTTTAGTGCGCATCATTCAATAAAATTGTTGTGAATATCAAGTCGATAAGTAGAAAATAGGAAATTAAGAAATAACTCGTTTTTCCCTAATTTCCTATTTTTCGACTTGCGCCTTCTTACTGACATCAAAAAATACAAAAATATGACCAAGTCGCCAAGACGGTATACAAGTCGAAAAAAAGAAATTAGGAAAATTGGTTTTCTTAATTTCATATTTTCGCGTTGACTTTCCACTTTCTACTTTCGTGTTTTGAAGGGGCGAAAAGTAGAAAATATGGATGGTAGTTATAGGCTTCCTACCATAAGACAGGCTTACACCACAGTGTGCTATGGGGGGGGGGGTGCCCGGACAGAGGCGTTATGGTCTAACCTTATATCGAATTCAAACTGCCAAGGGATCTTATACGTGCACGCATACATGTACACAGGACTTATGTTTTACTCCCCATCCGATCTTAGAAAGCCATCCAATACACATTGCACTATACAAAAATATATAACGATTATCCCAGTAACACACTATAATTTATAATATTGTTCTTGTTTATCAATAGTGGATTTACTTTCGCATTTGGAGGTTTGAGTTGTTTGGTCAGTTTATTGGTTTGAATATGTTTGAGGAGGATGAAGTTGGGTAACACACTAAAAGATTTAGGTTTTTTTTCCAGAGCGTATAGGTAAGAATGAATGGGGTTTAACGTCCTACTGCTATTCACTTAAACTGAGCTAATTGAAGATGGGCATACGCCATACAGTGTGCTATGGGGGGAATTTTGCCAGGGCAGCGGTGCTACAGCCTACTCTTATATCGAATTCCAACTGCCAAGGGATCTTTTATGTGTACACGGGACCTCGGTTTTTCGTCCCATCCGAACGACTAGACAGCTGTCTTTGTCAGGCCCTTCTGCTGCATCACTGACAAGGGGATATCACGCCGGAAAATCGAGATGAACTTTCTCGGCTAATGTAACATAATCAGATAATATAATGTGGATTGGACTTCTTTAGTTCACCTAGACGGTAACACACATTAAAAACATGTACAAAAACCAATACAGATTATAATCTTTACGGCCATCGTCTACTTAATCTGCCCCTCTGCCAAGGCAGCGGCTGAGAGACCCCTCTCGGGTGAGCTTCCAAGCTCCACTCTCTTTTGTCTACACAACCTCAGCTAATTTATACTAAACTTTGAGATCTTGAGACGTTAATTAAAACATGCATGTACATATATTATTGATATTAACTATATTAAATATATAAAACACAAAGAATATCATATTGATGGTGGGGATATTGTGGTCAGCAAGCGGCTTACCTACTATAATCTTATTGATGTTGGTGACACGTGAACTCTCTCACTCTGTACCAATTGAACTCGATCACTCTGTAACACCAATGCAGGGATCGAACACCCGACCTCCAGGCTAGCGAACCAGCGCCTTATCCACTTAGCCACCGTGTTCCCCGAGCGTATAGGTAAGACTTAAGATGACGTTTCTGAGTGGATGACAGATGTTTTGAAATCTAAAGGTAAGTGGCCTGTTAAAAATGATGATGATCCAGAGGCATCTATTTCACCAAGACAACCAGTTAATCCAATGCCAAAATTGTCAATGTTTTATGGAGAATCAGGAAAAGGTGAAGTTAGCTATGATCTTTGGGAGATATGAAGTGGATTGTTTAATTTCAGAAGGTGTATATGATAACCATGTAATACTACTGGCTATTCGTCGATCACTTGAAGGAGATGCAGGTAAGGTTATAAGGCGGCTAGGTCCGCATGTTGATGTTAAAACTGTTTTGGCCAAATTGCATAGTGTTTACGGTACATATGAGGAAACATAATCTTTAATCGGACTCTTTTACAGTGCTAAACAATCTCCATCTGAAACCGTTACCGATTGGGCATGCAGATTAGAAGATTTATTTGCAAGAGCAACTCGAGATGGAAGTCCGAATCCTAAAGAATCCGATGAGACGGTAAGGAACGTATTTTGGCGTGGATTGTTACCACACTTGCGGGATCTGTCTGCTCGCCGTATAGAGCATGATTATAATCTGCGAAATGTACCCGTAAGTACCGCTACTTCGCAGCCACATCCTTTTAACATGATAAATACAAATTCTAATTCTGACTTTCAGGAACTTCAAGGGATAGTTCACAGTATTTCTTCACAAATGAGTGGGTTAAAGGATCAAGTTTCTCGACTAGCTTATAAAGTCGACAGTTTAACGGATCGTTAAAATAACTTAGTTTTGGGCAACCGGCCCCTGATCTAAAAGTTGACGGTACAGAGTGCATAGGGTTACAATTAAATACCTCAAATGATACTATTTTAAAATGTACCTTTTACAGACCTCAAAGCTCTATTGCCGAACAAAACAATACATTTTTGATGCGATTACTGAGTCAGTATGCGATAATGTCGATAACTTTTTTTAATTTGGCGATTTTAATATCGACCTTAACGCAATCATTTTTATACACCCACATTTTGATGTGGACGTATTATGTCGTCGCCCCTGTCCGTCTGGACGTCCGTCCGTCCACAATACTGCGGAAATATGGGCCAATATTACTTCTTAGTATCTTAGTTAAAAATGCATTTATAAAATGTTTTCAACTTTCTAACGGAGAATTCTGTTCTACCTAAACTCCAGAGCGGCTTTTTACATGGGGATTCTAGTATTTACCGATATTGCACACTACTTTTGGCAAGCCATTGACTAGGGTTTCTACACGAGAGCAGTGTTCTGTAACATTAGTAAAGCTTTTGACAGGGTCTGACATGCTGGACTGTCACAATACCACATTTAAAAAAAAACCCCTTGACATCATTATTTTCATGTTATTTTGTTCGAACTTTCCATGTTATTTTGTTCGAACTTTCCATTATGTTCTTAAAGGCCCAATAAACACTTTGTTGTAACTGAATAATATGTCCAATCTTTATTCTGCTCAACAAATTGTCTTTTTTTTTTTACAATATTCCATTAAATTGATGATACAAATTTATCTTAACACACCTAATTTAAAAAAATTGGAAACAATTCAACAGTATGATTTAAAAAGCCTTACGTAAACCTTTTCAAACGTTACGTGGATTTAAACATATTTTCGAACCCTCTGGACAAGTAAAATCGGATGTAATGATTTACACAACAGGTAGGACACTAAACATCTGGGGCCTGTTTCACGAAATTTTAACTAAGATAAAATCCGATTTTAGTCATTCGATTGGATAGTATTAGATTGATTTTAGCGCTTAGCCAATCAGATTTAAGTATGTACTAAAATTTCGTGAAACAGGCCCCTGGTACTTAGAACAAGGCTATTATTTATTTTCTGGAGATTTCAAGCCGGCGACAGTGTTATTGTCCCTTTAACAATGGCACCATTATTGGACGTAATGCATGATAAGTAATTGGGTGTTTATTTGTTCACTATTGGAAACTGAACTTTTTACACTTTAAAATAACTTCACAACTAGCTATCCACATGGAATTTAAACAATGCTAATGATTTTGTATTTCTTGCTGTACACAACATTCACAATTAAAGATTATTGTGGGTGTTATGAGAAGTATTTTAACATGAAAGAAAAATTCGAAAACATAACCTGAATACACTAAAAGATTTAGGTTTTTTTCCAGAGCATATAGGTAAGAATGAATGGGGTTTAACGTCCTACTGATATGCACTTAAACTGAGCTAATTGAAGACGGGCATACGCCATACAGTGTGCTATGAGGGAAATTTTCGCTCGGGCTACGGCCTACTCTTATATCGAATTCCAACTGCCAAGGGATCTTTTACGTGCACTCCAATGTGTACACGGGACCTCGGTATTTGTCCCATCCGAACGACTAGGCAGCTGTCCTTGTCGGGCCCTCCTTCTGTATCACTGACAAGGGGAAATCACGTCGGAAAATCGAGATTAGTGTGGGTGTTATGAGGAGTATTTTAACATGAAAGAAAAATTCGAAAACATAACCTGAAAGAAAAATTCGAAAACAAAACATACTTTCCAGATTGTCCATTCAATTACATTCTAGAAGACTCGTTTTGATTCTGGCACATTTTTAATTCTAAATTAAAGAATCGTCTGTATAACTAGGCTAACAGAAATATAAATTTATCAAATTGAGTGATCACCAATTTTAGTGCGCATCATTCAATAAAATTGTTGTGAATATAAGTCGATAAGTAGAAAATAGGAATTAAGAAATAACTCGTTTTTTCCTAATTTCCTATTTTTCGACTTACGCCTTCTTAGTGACATCCAAAAATACAAAAATATGACTAAGTCGCCAAGACGGTATACAAGCCAAAATGCAAGTCGAAAAAAGAAATTAGGAAAATTCAACTTTCTACTTTCGTGTTTTGAAGGGGCGAAAAGTAGAGATTATGAATGGTAGTTATAGGCTACCATAAGACAGGCTTACATCACAGTGTGCTTTGGGGGTGGGGGATGCCCGGACAGAGGCGCTACGGTCTAACCTTATATCGAATTCAAACTGCCAAGGGATCTTATACGTACACGCCCACGTGTACACAGGACTTATGTTTTACTCCCCATCCGATCTTAGAAAGCCACCCAATACACCTTGCACTATACAAAAATATATAACGATTATCCCAGTAACACACTATAATTTATAATATTGTTTTTGTTTATCAATAGTGGATTTACTTTCGCATTTGGAGGTTGTAGTTGTTTGGTCAGTTTATTGGTTTGAATATGTCTGAGGAGGATGAAGTTGTGGTCTTGAGTAACACACTAAAAGATTTAGGTTTTTTTTTCCAGAGCGTATAGGTAAGAATGAATGGGGTTTAACGTCCTACTGCTATGTACTTAAACTGAGCTAATTGAAGACGGGCATACGCCATACAGTGTGCTATTAGGGAAATTTTGCCAGGGCAGCGGTGCTACAGCCTACTCTTATATCGAATTCCAACTGCCAAGGGATCTTTTATGTGTACACGGGACCTCGGTTTTTCGTCCCATCCGAACGACTAGACAGCTGTCTTTGTCAGGCCCTTCTGCTGCATCAATGACAAGGGGATATCACGCCGGAAAATCGAGATTAACTTTCTCGGCCAATGTAACATAATCAGATACTAAAATGTGGATTGGACTTCTTTAGTTCACCAAGACGGTAACAAAACATTAAACATGTACAACAACCAATACAGATTATAATCTTTACGGCCATCGTCTACTTAATCTGCCCCTCTGCCAAGGCAGCGGCTGAGAGACCCCTCTCGGGTGATATATATTATTGATATTAACTATATTAAATATAGAAAAAACACAAAGAATATCATATTGATGTCAGGGATATTGTGGTCAGCAAATGGCTAACCTACTATAATCTTATTGATGTTGGTGACACGGTGGGTCAGCAATCGGGCAAGTATTGTTTAACGTGAACTCTCTCACTCTGTACCAAATTGAACTCGATCACTCTGTAACACCAATGCAGGGATCGAACACCCGACCTCCGGGCTAGCGAACCAGCGCCTTATCCACTTAGCCACCGTGTTCCCCGAGCGTATAGGTTAGTCTGAAGATGACGTTTCTGAGTGGGTGACAGATGTTTTGAAATCTAAAGGTAAGTGGCCTGTTAAAATGATGATGATCCAGGGGCATCTATTTCACCAAGACAACCAGTTAATCAAATGCCAAAATTGTCAATGTTTTATGGAGAATCAAGAAAAGGTGAAGTTAGCTATGATCTTTGGAGATATGGAGTAGATTGTTTAATTTCAGAAGGTGTATATGATAACCATGTAATACTACTGGCTAAGGTTATAAGGCGGCTAGGTCCGCATGTTGATGTTAAAACTGTTTTGGCCAAATTGCATAGTGTTAACGGTACATATGAGGAAACAGAATCTTTAATCGGACTCTTTTACAGTGCTAAACAATCTCCATCTGAAACGGTTACCGATTGGGCATGCAGATTAGAAGATTTATTTGCAAGAGCAACTCGAGATGGAAGTCCGAATCCTAAAGTATCCGATGAGACAGTAAGGAACGTATCTTGGCGTGGATTGTTACCACACTTGCGGGATCTGTCTGCTCACAAATATGATAAATCTACAAATTTGGATGCATTACGTGTTGAACTTCGCCGTATAGAGAGAGCATGATTGTAATCTGCGAAATGTACCCGTAAGTACCGCTACTTCGCAGCCACATCCTTTTAACATGATAAATACAACTTCTAATTCTGACTTTCAGGAACTTAAAGGGATAGTTCACAGTATTTCTTCACAAACGAGTGGGTTGCAGTATCAAGTTTCTCAACTAGCTTATAAAATCGACAGATCTATTGTTCCACGATGGCCGTCCCAACGAAATGATCCAAAGGTGAGATGTCAAAAAATTTTGGTAGTTATAACCGGGATGACCGGCGTAGTGGTCAAGGACCGGGACCAAAGTGTTGGGCTTGTGGTCAGTATGGTCATGTTACGTTAGGTTGCAGAGCAGCATTTAACCAGAACCGTTCACAACCTCAGGCCAAGGGAAGCGCCCTGGGGTTATCTACACAGAGACTTCCCCGGGAGACGTTGAAATCGAATTTTGTAGTTGATGAACCTAATGAAGCCGATGTTAAAGTGGAGGGAAATTGCTGTACTGCACTGTTAGATACTGGATCAACTGTGTCTACTGTAATTCCAAATTAAAACATTTACCTTTACAACCGCTTAATTGAATGAATGAAATGGGGTTTAACGTCCTACTGTTATGCACTTAACCTGAGCTAATTGAAGACGGGCATACGCCATACAGTGTGCTATGAGGGAAATTTTGCCCGGACAGCGGCGCTACGGCCTACTCTTATATCGAATTCCAACTGCCAGGGGATCTTTTACGTGCACTCCAATGTGTACACGGGACCTCGGTTTTTCGTCCCATCCGAACGACTAGGCAGCTGTCCTTGCAACCGCTTAAAACTATGTTGAATATAGAATGTGCTGATGGTAAACTTCCGCCGTATAAAGGATATATTGAAGCCGATTTACAGATTCCAGGTTTGACAGATGAAATAATGACTTGTATTTTATTAGTAGTTCCGGCAAGTAGATATAATTCGATGGTTCCGGTTTTACTTGGAACAAATGTATTGACTCTTCTTATGAAACGATGTAAAGAAGAACATGGGAAAACTTTTTTCCAAAGGGCGAAATTAACCACTTCCTGGTATTTATCTTAAAAGAATTGATCAAACGATATTTCAGTTTAGGAATATTGAAAAGTGCCTGGTTAATAGGATACTAGTTCGTCCCAATTTCCGTATAACGTTACCATGTTATGTTGATAAGAAGCTATGTAACAAAGGGATATCATTTATGATTTAGGTGCATTGAACTTATTGAACTCTGCTAGTTTTGACAATAGATGATTTTGACTTTCACCTGTATATATAAACTCTTGGCATGGCTATACCTTATTAAATCTAGTTAATTCAATGTCTCCATTACAAGCTATACATGATCAGTGTACAAGATTCACACGACTGCAAATGTTTATGCACATGCCATGATGAGATAAAAGAAACAATTGCAGATGTAACTATCTGCCTTATCTGCGTCCTGTTGGTATATAACTGAGTAGTTCACTGACAGTTAGTAAGAGAAGAGCCGGATGAGAAGAAAGGCTTGGACGGGCGTATTGACTGAAATGTTATATTGTAAGATGTGTTCCTGAAGAAGTTTAGTTGTAGAATAGTATATGATGTATTATGTAGCTGTGTTCCTGTAGATGTGTTCCCGTAGTAGTAATAGTTCCAGTATTATGTATTGCCGTTGTAATGTTGAATGTATGTAACCGAAGCTGTTTAGATACCTGAAGTAAATAAATCCTTTATCTACGAAACTCTTATTTGTTATCACTACGATAGTGTTACAGCTACGAAACCGAGAGGGTCTGTGATGGTACATCGTTGTCAACGTTCCAGTATTTCATCTGATTTAGATGTTTCGCCCTCTATAATGATGTATGATTACAATAATTCAGATCTTATTTAAGTTAATGTTTCAAATGTGTCTACAAATACCATTGTGATTTCACCCAAAGCTATTGTGTGTGAACTACAGCCTGTGAACATTGGAGATGGTGAATCTACTCCAGATAGATCTAATACTTCAATTTTGAATAAAGTGGAAATCGACGAAAGCGATTTATCCGAGGATGAAATACTTCAAGGTAAGAATTTGTTGTTGGGTTTTGATGATATTTTCGCGCATAATGATCTAGATTTTGGACATACATCCAGAGTACAACACAGAATTGAACTTATGGATGAACAACCGTTTAAGCAACGACACCGCCGTATACCTCCATCGATGTTTACTGAAGTAAAAGACCATTTACAGCAGTTGCTGGCATGTGGTGTTATAAGAAATTCACATAGTCCATGGGTCTCAAATGTGGTTCTTTTTTACCGTAGAAAAAACGGTAAATTACGCATGTGCACTGATTTCAGACAATTGAATATTAGAACGATTAAAGACTCGTATGCTCTTCCGAGAATTGAATTACTGGATCATCTAGCAGGTAACAAGTTTTATTCAAAGTTAGATATGAAGTCCGGGTATTATCGAGTAGAAGTTGCTGAAGAACATAACTAGCGTACCGCTTTCACAATTGGTCCGCTTGGTTTTTATGAGTATAACAGACTCCCCTTCGGACTTTGTAATTCTCCCGCAACGTTTCAAAGACTTTTAGAGGATTGCTTAGGAGATCTGCATTTGACGATATGTGTAGTGTACATTGATGATTTGATTATTTTTGCAGATTCATTCGAGGAGCATCTACAACGCTTAACCTGATAAGTGTAGTTGCTTTAAAGGACGTGTAAACTATGTCGGACATGTTATCTCCGAAACAGGTATTGAGCCGGATCCAGAGAAAATTGAGGTGATCAAAAAATGGCCACGCCCATTGAATCCTGTAGAGGTAAGAAAATTCCTTGGATTTGCTGGTTATTATCGTCGTTTTGTAAAAGATTTTTCGAAAATATCAAAACCTTTATCTATGTTAATGCCAACAACTAGTAAGAAAAATAAAAGTAATGGTTCCGTCAAGTGGAAGTGGGATATTGAGCAGAAAAATACATTCTGTGAATTAAAGGATCGTTTGTGTAGTTCTATTCTTACAAACTGTGATTATACTTTACCATTCGTTTTACATATTGACGCTTGTCAAACTGGACTGGGAGCAGTTCTTTATCAGAAACGTGATAATTTATTAAAAGTCATCGCTTACGCAAGCAGAAGTGTGAACAAATCAGAACAAAACTATTCAGCTCATAAATTGGAATTTTTAGGGTTCAAATGGGCAGTTACAGAAAAGTTTCACGATAATTTGTGTGGGAACAAGTTTGTTGTGTATACAGACAATAATCCATTGACCTATATTTGACTTCCGCTAAATTAGATTCAACAGTTCATAGATGACTTGCCGCTCTGTCCGCATATGATTTCGAAATATAAGATGGTGGTGTTAGTAACGGCTAAACGCCTCGATTTTAAATACGACGATTTGTACCCGTTTCAGGTAAGATAAAGTCCTCAACTGTAGTGGGGTGTGGCGGAAATATTATTAATATTATTGTTGCAGACCTACCCTTCCCATCACCTGCAATGGTGTGGTAAAGTTGGCAGATTAAACCTGCTTAGTTCGGGGAGATAAATTTCTGACGGCTGTCATTCTGCAACGTAGCTAAAAAAAACCAAGCACATCATTATATCTCAACGTTTTTAGCTACGTTCTCGTAGCTAACCAAGTACTGGTAGTGTCACATCAGCATCATCACCCAAGTATTTGCAATCACTAAAATCAACTATTCAGTTCCAGTCTGTAGGTAAATGTCTCCAAACTAGCGGCCTGTTCAATATTACGGAGTCGACTGTAACTGTCAATAAATATTTTAAATAAAGAATCCATTTTATAGCCTTGTTTTGTTACGATCTATGTAATATGTTGCCACTTCGTATTGTTTTACTAAAGTAGTAGGCCTAAATCTATTTCCGGGCGATGTCCATTTAAAATTCAGAAATAAAGGTTAGAATATTTGACGACTATTTTGTACAGCGATTAATCCTGAATATGACAGTTAATACACAAGACTGTGTTAGATTTCTGAGTATTTGTTGTTCCTTTAAACGCACAGTGAAGTTATGTGAAACCGGGGGTATCCAACTACGGACCCTTTTCAAATGAATGGATCCAACTTGAGCGGGGGTTTTCAGGCAGGAATAACCAGTCGCTCGAAGTGGACCAAATCGAACGAGAAGTGTGTAATAATCGTTACGTCACAGATGTTTTCATTACGTCAAAATTGTTTTATTTGGTTTTTACGTCATTTAAACCCAAAAAAACGACCGCCAACTATCTGGAAATAAAGAATCTCATTAAAAATGTTAAATATTTTGGGCTACAAAAACGATAATGTCGTAAGCGGTATCAAATGACAATAAATGAATGAAATGACGTTTAATATCCAAGTATTATGCACCTAACCTGGGCTAATGGAAGACGGCGAATGACAACAACAGTCCTCCAAATTCTAAACAGTCGGTGTTTATCTTCTAATTCAAAACATCTTCCGAGACTTGAAACATTCAATTTCTATATAATAAGAACAATACACGCTACAAGGCGGTGTACAATAGAATGAATGAAATGAAACAATGGATCTATTTTAACGTAACCGGCTTGTCCATTAATTTGATAGGATCTATTAGTATTAAATAAATATAACGGAGATAAGCTTGGTAGACCGAAACCGGATTCTTTCCTTTTACTTATAGAAATAAGAAACAATAGGTGGACATTTTCAAGATTAAATATATTAACTACTGTATACATCCGCCATTGGAAGAAGTCCGTCGTATAAATGAATCGCGCGAGTGAAGGGATAACAAGTACTATGTAAGTTTATGAACCAAATGAAAAAAAAATACATTATGGACAGAAATATGTGACATTAAAACCCAAATTTAACGGAAAGATATTAATTGTATTAATCGGCCATAGGATAAAGTTCTTATAAATGAATCACGCGATTGTAGGTATAGCAAGTGCTCTATTCGTTATGAGTAGGAACCAAGGGAAAGGATAAAGTGCGTCTTATAAAGATATCAAGCTGGTTTTCCTTGAGTTTGGATATCGACAACAGATGAAATGTGTAAGTATGGGTTTCCTTTTTTCTACATTAATTATATTTACTTGTTAACTTAGACAACAGGGGCCGTATTTATAAAAATTCTTTGAGTTTTCTTAACTTTTATTCTAAGACTTCCCAAAACAACATTTAGTTAAAAGTTACTCTCTAGAAATATTTATAAAGGGTCTTAGAGTTACTAACCAAACTAAATCTGTCACAAAAAAAGAATCTCACCCATGTCCATTCGATATCTCCTTATCAACTCGTCATTGTTGTACTTCACTACAAATCTCTTCTTGTTTTAAACTCTCTTAAGCGGCGGACACGGACGGTCATGTTAACCAAGATAAGAGTACTTTTAACAAGTTAGGAGTGCTACAGGAGGACTCCTAAAAAGGTGTCATAGTTAGGAGTAATTCTTAAAGTAAAATGTTTTATAAATAGGTCTAAGGGAAATCTACAAAGTTAGAAGTAATTTTTGACATCAATTCTGTTTCGAAAACGTGGTTTGATTTTTTCTCTCCAGTATGGATAAGGTAGACGTAGAATTAGATTGGGCAGAACATTGTAGCCAAAACTCTATGCATAGAGATGTTATATATGTCTTTGTATCCAGCGACGAATGAAGTTAGGGAGGGATATTAGGGTCTTTTGGCAAGAATAAATTTCTGGGGCCGGTTGCTCATAGCTAGCTCCGTTATCTTTTAACAATATTTGGCGCAATATGGCCCGGCTCGAGCTCACGTGCCATTAAACAACATTTCATTCATTCATTCTTTTAACAATCCGTTAACTTTAACGGAGAGAAAGATGGTTGCTGGAAATAAAGGCCCCAAACATTCCGTGGTGCAGATTTTTCCTACATATTCATTCTAATATAAAAATAAAGTATTCTATAGTGTTTTCTGTAGTAAATTTCACGCAAACAACTCGTTACCAAGATATGTCCGTTAGAGTTTAACGGATCGTTAAAATAACTTAATTTTGAGCAAACGACCCCTGGTCCGTATCGCGTATTCGTATAGACTTTGCGTTTTATGTCATCAATGTTTGTGTGTGTATTTCTCACACGTGATACCTATTAAATTTACCCATTGAACCATTATTGCAGGTTCTTAAAATAATTTAGATTACATATAAATTAAAATAAAGTGATTAACAACCATGTATCACCATCGCACCCCAGATGCATCCCATCCATTTTTATTTCCTTTTTCCTACTACCACAACCAGAGTTTCGCATACCCTTTCCGTACTATGAACATCGGATAATCGCTAACCACACTACATTTCTAATAAATTACGCACTTTAACTGATTTTTACTGTATCCAATATAACGTTTTACTTAATTAAATGAGAGTAAGCCCATTTATTTTGTAATTTTATACCGATTTGTTGTTTATGATTAAATGTCCTCTGGAGATGAATTTATATTTGATTGTAAATAATGTCCTCGGGAGTTGAATTAATATATAAGCCCCGACTTGTTTTCAGATCCCACAATCATATAGAGTACTTTTATAATATGTAAATCTTTCTTGAATAAATAGTGTTAGAAAAAAAAGAAAAAAGAAGTGAATCATAATTATTCGATGATCTTTATTTGCTAAGATCAGATGTCTGACTCGACTCTTGTATCATAATGAAGTGTGTTTATTGTGTCAAAACGGTTATAAAATATCAGCATACTATTTCTTGTGATGTATGTATCAATTGGACCCACAGATTATGTTGTACAAACATTTCGAAGGAAGACTACTTATATTAAAGATCCCAAGACCAGACATACTTTAACAACCCCAGGGTAAAACCACAAATGATAAATAAATTGAGTTAATGGACTATATATATAGAACATCATTGTATCCACCCTAGTCTTTTCAAAATGTCATCTTTGAAATGTGTTTAACCCGACAATAAGGACTAACAATAGAAGGTATGTTAAATGTACAGACTATTTAAAAATCAAGTTTTAGATAGCTTCCAATGCTTGGAAATACTGAGATTTGAGTGTCAGCATGATGTATATGTTCCCAACACCATGGTCCTGTTAAAAAAATACATAAAGATAGTCCTGGATTGACAAATGTACCTCCAACCCCACTTCCTGGAATCATATTTACAAGATATTGTGCACGCCAAATTTAGTGTCACAAATACATTGTATTTTAAGATATCGCAATCCTGATATTTCTTACGCTTTTGAAATTAAAGAATTTGGTTGAAGAGATATAAGATCATGCACTTATCCCTCCATATGTTTATTTTGGTAACGAAAAATAAAATATATTAAAATTATTTTTGTATTTTCAAATATATATACAATTTTCTTCATTCAACCATTAACAATAAAATGTTTTGGCCATTATGGCAAATGTTTTCGCCGCTATGTCCATAACCCGCTACGAGCCTGATTAGAAGTAATCTCTACTCATACACGGCACGAAATTCTGCCAAAACTCTAAAAACTACATTGACGCAACGTATCCGTATTTTGACGACATAGGCACGTGATACGGATGCGAAAAAATCGGCTTGCCAGAAGAAATGGTCTCCGTCCGTCCCGATTTTCTTTCCGGAGTAACCGTTCAAGATATCATTTTAAGACTTGGTACCAAAGCCGAGCTTAACCGGAGTTGGACCCTGGGTCTGACTAGATTATTTAATATCTTTTTGAATTGCACGCATGCAATAATGACATAATATCTGATCAAATACAAATTATATTCGGTTCCGAATGGCATACAAGTCTAGAAACCAAGACCGACCCCCGAGTAAAACTACACAGAGAAGGTCGAAGGATAGCCCAGCCTCTGCCCTCGCGCCGCTAGGTCGATTACTGTGAAACTTTCATCTGGAATTTAATTTTGTTTCTTTTTTCCATGAACCGCAGGCCTTCGGTCTCCCCCCCCGGTCCATGCCTAAGTTGGGCTTTACTTTGTACACACATTATTAACCTATTACAGTAGTTGTGCCTTTTGATTGTCTGGGATTTATATTATTTTTGTTTCCATTAAAACAAATTGGACTTACAACTTTGTTTCCGGAGCATATCTCCTAAATCTTCACTAAATCAAAAAATCTTTATAAAACCTTGTATGAAACTCTTGCTTTAAAACAAATTGGACTTACCACTTCGTTTCAATAAATCTTCACGAAACCTTGTATAAACATCAACCTTTTAAAATAGTTGTGCCCTTTGCTAATTTGGAATTTTTCGGATTTAATTATTTTTGTGTTTCCATAGAAACAAATTTCTCTGTTGAATGATTTTTATAATTCTTACTACACATTTTTACTTCTGATTAGTCCCATTAATATTCCAAGAAATTGTTTATCCTAAAGCAAGGCTGACACTTGCACGATTCCGTGGCACGCATTGGCACGACTCGAGTCGTGCCAGTGAGCAAACTAGTCGTAAACTGCCGTGAAGTGTGCGTTAACCCGTCGTGACTGCGTGTCATGTCTTTTGTCACGACAAAATCAGCAAACGGGTCGTGAACTATGCGCAAACTGTTCGTGAACTCGTCGGGACGATGCGGGAGGATGCGTGCCAGTGCGTGGCAGTACACGCTATGCCACGACTGTCACGAACTGCCACGACTAGTTCACGAATATGGCGTGTCCAAGTTGGCACGACACCATCCAAATTGCGCAAACTCGTCGGGCCAATGCGGGAAGTGTGTAAACAATGCGCAAACTATGCGTGAATTCGTCGTGACAGTTCGTGTCAATGTTGTAGCTGATGGGCACGCATTCGTGAACTCGTCGTAAACTATGCGTCAACTATGTGTGAACTAGTCGTGAACAGTGCGGGAGCCTCCCAGTTCGTGCCCCAAAATGGCACGACTTGCCACAAAATCGTGGCCAAAAGTCGTGCAAGTGTCAGCCTGGCTGTATGCTTCCCTAAACAAGTACAAGTGCGCGGATGTTGATGACTAGTCATCTTGTTTGGTGGTAATTCTCCAATCCACTTCTATAGCCAGGCTGACACTTGCACGATTCCGTGGCACGCATTGGCACGACTCGAGTCAGCACGACACCGTCCGATTTGTGCAAAATCGTCGTGCCAATGCGGGAAGTGCGTAAACTATGCGTAAACTCGTCGTGCCAGATCGTGTCAATTTGGACTCCGATGGGCATGACAAAATCGTGGCCAAAAGTCGTGCAAGTGTCAGCCTGGCTTATGTTATATTAAATAGACTTACGTGAAATTACAAATTGCACCATAATTTTGCCCGAAACATACCGTCTTAATGCCCCTCCCCCTTCACACAATTGTTTTTAAAGAACAGTATACATAACAAGATTGTGAACCTCCCAATTTTCGTCGATTTAGACGATCCCTTTAAAGATATATGTTTATGGTCAAAAGATTTACATATCTCGGCTCCCAGAGATGAACAAAGGGATTTGGTATGTCTCCTTTTCGGAAAACCTGTGCACGGGATTGAGTATGTTTTGAATTTGGTTTGAATAATTGGGATCTTGAGGAGGACGAACCTATCGGTAACCAGGTTTACGCGATCTTTCGTTCCGAGTTATTCCCCTTAGTCGATAACTTGTGAATGCGATAGCGGCTGCAGTATTTTTACATAACTCGCTTTCCCGATAAGCCTTGTGAAGTTTTATTTATATAAAAATTCAGGGTTACAAAATCATTCGTCCCAGAGTTACGCCGCTTTCCCGATAAACCCGATACAGGCTATAGTTTTAAATATGATGTTAAGGTACAATCAGATGATTAGGCCTACAACAGAACGTGGGCGTACCTTGCATAATAACCGCTAGTTGTTATATTTTTTATTTCAGGGGTTTTATAAAAGAAGTTAGAAATGTTACAATATAATATTGATAAAATGAAGACCGGAATAATAATTTATGGTTTATTTGTCACCATCACTTGTAGCCAGATTCAAGATGCGATCTACAAGAAGTATAATCTAGATACACCGGTCAATATGTTTTATTCTATTAAAAAAGATACTCCTCGTACTACATGTGGACAATTGTGTTTATCAACTGAAGGTTGTACATTGTTTTACTGGAACAACTCATCATGTTATATCTTAAACACAGACGACTCACTTGGAATCCAATCAGTGAACATCACATCTTTCTACGTTAAGGGTGACCACAAAGGTAAGAATCATACGAACAAGGGGCGAAGACATGAATTCCCTTTTTCTGCACCAACCAGGATTACGAAGGCGGGAATGTGCAATAAAGTAAAGGTCCAGGCTACGCGCCTTGTCTAGCTGAATTTCTGATATATATACTTTTCTGAATTTTTAATTACACTTTTATTCCGAAACAATTCCGACCGCCCGGGAAAATAACAACACAATATTGGCGTATAGAAATTTATAAGAGCGTCTGAACGAATTAAACTTATAAAAGCCCCGTTTCAAGTTGCCCACACAACTAAAAGAATTTCTTTGATAGCAAAATCCCACAGAGAGAGGGACTTACTGACGAAGCCAATGCTCAAGCTCTTCAAAGTTAGGGAAACAACCTCCTATATACGTTTCATGTTTTGATTTAGCTTTTAGAAATTGTTATAACTAAAACTGAGCAAAAACCAACAGCAACCATCCTGAACTTGTCCTGAATATATTTAAAGTTTTCATAGAATTGTTCTCAAATGGGCTGAATGGATGGCAGTTCTAAAGATAGTTATAAATTAATTGATATATTTTACAGATCAGTGTAATCTAGATGGGTACATGACCATATTAGGAGGAGTGTTGTGTTTAAAGGAATATACCACACCAGCTGATTGGTTGACAGCCAATGCAACATGTAAACAAGATGGCGGACAGTTACTTGTAATGCGAACACATGTTTATCATTTAAAACTGGAGGCAGTGAAGACAGCTCCACTCTCGGGTAATTATATCAAATGGGGTCTAGTGTCGTACCTTTCTATCCCTAACATACGACCTCAACTATTCCTAATACAATTTCCTCTGTTAAGTGCTCGTTACGTGCCCTCCAACGTTAACATGGGATCGCAGCTTTGTCTCCAAACGAATAGAGCTGTACTTTCTCAGATATTCCGTCGTGTCGGAACGTTTTCTGCTAACACTGGGGCCATACGGGTTAGTGAACCAACGCCAACACACCGTGTATACATAAACTCATCCCGTGGATTCGCATCTCAAATTTTATTCCTTGTTTCGTCTAATATTCAGGAATAGTTTTTCAATTTTTATGGATAAGGGGGGAAACAGGCTTCGATATATATCGATTAAACTCGATACATCTTATTAATACCCTGAACATTTCGTCAAAATACCCTGTATATTCCGACACTAATTGTAATTGGGTATTTACACTTCTATTGAAGATAAACCTAGGTATACTCGACACATAGACCGGAATCTCCTAAAGTTTTGTTGTACGATACCTAAGCTTTTCGGGGGATCATCTGTTTTGTATTATTACTCATTCTCGTTTATTTACAGGTAATTTTTATCATATTGGGGGAAGTGACCTGGCTACAGAAGGCGACTGGACTTGGATTGATGACTCGCCAGTACTAACTGGACAATGGTCGGGTAATAACCCGAATAATGCCGGCAGCGGTGAAGATTGTTTAGTGCTAAGATGGCTGAAGTTAAATGACGTCAGTTGTGCCAGCTTGTATCCATTTCTGTGTGAGAAGCCATCAATGTGATACACGGCAACTGCTCAATATAAAATGAAAGATGAATTATCTGTTTATTTGTCCACGATGAATATGTTATTGCCGGTGTTATCAAATATTCTAATATTTGCTGATTACACTATTTTAACTGATTACACTATTTTGCCTATACCGTTTGATTTCGTAGCACAACCGTTGTAGGTTGTCATTGTGAGTCCATTGTAGTACTTTTGAAGTATTTTATCTTCACGTTGTCTTCTATGCCGTGACGAAACTACAATTCGGGTTCTTTCTAAAAATGTTTTACTTAAATAAAGCGTTAGTTACTTACAATTCTTCCTAGTCTAAAATGAAGTATATGGCTGGTCTGAGAGATGATGTAAGCTCTCTCGAATTCTATCTGTGCAGCCTATTTTATAATGTCCCGCCCCCATTGAATTACGTCAGAAACTGACCACCAAATATGGAACGGGCATACTCTACCCCTCGCATCGGGTAGAGCTCCTAACCAAATTTAGTCAGGAACAACATTCTATGGCTTCATATTATAAATGTGTTCCTTGACCCTTAATTCCTGCATCATGTCATCTCAGACCTATGTTAATCGAGTGTATATAGCTCTCTACACACATGTTATTAAACAAGTAATAAGGCCATAATATATTCGGTTATGAATTTAGAATCACAAATTTGTAAAGGTAACAATATTTCTCCATTCTTTATCTACTACTTTAAAAACAATGCTGCAACTGTCATATTGTTACACCAATGGCCAATCACGCTATTTTACCGAGATTTCGTCAAATAGTTTGGATGCAGCTCTGGCGGCTGTGGCGCCAGACAGGGTAAGCTTACTCTTCCGGACACCTGTTACCACTGCTTATCGTGTATTTTGTACACGAGGAGCAGTCCATTGGCTGATTACACTATTTTGCCTACAACGTTTTTAGGACTTCGAATTGTGTCTTATGGTTTGGATTTTTCGTACTTGGTTTTTATTTCATTCATATAAACATTATACCCAGGATATATTGACCACTACAGATATTAGTTATATTTAATAACTGTCACTTGTTAGTATATATTGTTACAAAATTTCTACTCACTCAAACATTAATGCCACCTGCACATCATGTTTTAGCAACTTGAAATCTAATTGGTAGATTGTGTTTCAGGATTAGCCCCCATTCCCCCCAACTTTATCAAAAACCTTTCTGAAGGTGATAGAGGCTACAGTGTTGGGAGTACACGTATCATAAACAGGATCTATTGCAAAATGTGGGCGCATCTACCGTGTCAGCTGTTTGTAATACATAGCGTGACAACCAGCTCTGATGCCCTGGACTACCGAAAGCTAATTAATCATTACTGATACAGTATATATGTTTTAAAATCATCTTTTTAATATTGTTTGAATTAAAATACATTTTATTATTTTTAATATTTTTATGATGAGATTATTGAACAATTATATGGCGAGACATTTCCAATTTCACAGATTTTAATTTTGCCAAAGGTGCTAAGTAGCCAAAGTTAAATTGTATTATGCATTCTTATCACATCATCGTATGTCCTGGGAATGTAAAGCCCTAAATCCCTATTAAGTTCAAGTGAAATTCTTCTGATGTTTATGGCTTGTTATTGTTATGTCAATCCACGTAAATGGTTTCATCATATAGTGATATATTGATCTTGGGTTTTAAAGGCATGTTTTTAATATTGTTTGAATTAAACTACATTTTGAGTTTTAATCTTTTATGAAAGGATTATTGAACAATATTATGGCGAGACATTGCCAAATCACAAAACATGAAAAAGATTTTAAAATTACACAGAATGTAATAAACACGTATTTCATTAACAACAAAATCTATATATTGCATTGTCAAACGGAATTGAATCGTGGAGATTGAAATACGGTAAACACAAAACTAAGGCTTGTCATACTATCAATGACATCACACCAACATATTGCAAAATGTATAGGTTTTATACAGATACAATCTTCGGTCATCCTAATAATTGTTGTAAATAGTAAATGAATAGGAATTAGGGCCTACTATGTAAATTTTTAGGGGGTCCAGGTGTATTTAGAACCCCCCTCCCCCTCCCAACAAAAAATTGTGGGACGCCCATGCACGGTGGGACACTGAGTATGGCGCTTGCTCACGGTTCCGATTTGGCGTTTCACGTGAAACGTCCACGATACGTTTCGGTGCATTGCTCCTTGTTAACAATGAAGGATGGTGAAGGCCTTGCCAGGCAAATGGTATATTAGTTAGGATGGAGCGAAATCAATGGAGAGCACATTGAGAATGCTTGCTATATAAAATGGGGTGTAACGTCCTAGTGGGCTAATGAAGACGTGTATGCGGTGTACAGGGAGCTATGAGAGAAGTTTTGCTCTCAGTTTTTTGTTTTTCTTCCCATTCGGTCGACTAGACATCTGTCCTTGTCATCCCCCCATCCTGCACCAATGACACGGGTCAATGGCGATGAACTTTTCGGCCAACACTGGGACTAGATAGCCAGCGGCTTACCCACCAGAACGATTGATAGTTGGAATATGATTCGACACGGCTTCCTTTCTTGTAAAGCGTCTGTCCTTCTGTTGATGCCTCGTCGTCAATCGCACATCATATAGCGCATGAGTACAACATGCTTTCAGGAAGTTTCACGTTGGTCACATACAACTATTATATATCATGTTCCAAAGTCTCAACCAATCAAATTGCTTATCTCTGCTTACCCTAAGTAGAAAATGCCCACATTCGAAAGATATTGACCTAATAACACCTACGTCAAGATTTAACATTCTAGCTCAATTGGACAGAGAGTTATTGTGTCCCGCAAAGTGTGACGGACACACAGACGGACGAACGCCATCAAGGTATTAACCAAATAAAAACCTACACCAAGTTTGAATATTCTAGTTCTATTAGACAGCGAGTTATTGTGTCAAAAAAAAGTATGACGGACAGACAGATGGACGAACCAATTTTATTAGTCCCCTGCTTCTTAGAAAAGACGGAGGACCAAACAGAAAGAAAAGTAAGCTTCTAATTAGAATAGCAGGTCAATGGCGAGGCTGATGTTAGACGGCCGAAATAAAAAAAAACAGGAGACAAGAGGGAGAGAGATGGGGTTTAACGTTCACTCGATACAAACTAGGTCATTTCAGGACTAACATATGGTTTAATTTTATTTCAGTAATTCGCTGGCGCGTATGGTCTTTAGCAGTAGGGGGAAACAGGGGAACCGGAGAAAACCCACGAGGTTGGAAGGCGACCCTACTCCTTGCCACGCACAACCGGGGATTTGACACCATACCCGTTGACTCAAAGACAGGCTTTATGATACAGCGCCACTTGCTAACAATTCGGCCATACACTGTCTCTAAACAGAAGACCCATTAATTAATGGCACACTTATCTTTTTCATAAGTATCGAGTAATAAATATAGGATAAAGCTTTTATATCTTTTAACAACTGGCAGACATTGCACAGTTTACACTCGATACGGCCTTGTTACGAAACCGGAAACACACCATAGAGCCGTTGAAGGCTGGGTGGTGTGATAAAGTCTGTTAAAGAAGAACAAAGTCCTCGGATGGATTCATGGCGTTTGTAGATTCACAACTTGTTCAGTCTATAATTGTATTGAACTTGTTACTAATCGCAAAGAGATTGTCCCAGAGGTACCGGAACGCCGCGAGGGTCAGGGTACCAAAAGATGGGGGGGGGGCTCTAGAAAATTGAAATTTGTCAATTCCGAGAAAGCTATTTAGATCGTCCTTAGCATTCAAATTTCCATCATAAAACCCTTTAAAATAAACGATAACGAAAGAGACAATTTTCGTATCATGAGCAAGATTGAAAACTTTCATAAGGTCATGGGTATACATGTATACCCCCAAAATTGGCAGGACACCATTTGTATACCCTGATTCCGACGCCCCTGGTTTGTTTTTTTTGTCCGGGTCGAATTTTAACAAAAAAAATAAGAATAGCCTTCTTGATATTATGTACTCTTGATTATAAATAAAAGCCTTTTTTATTGATAAAAACTGACCCCAGAAAAAGAACCTGCTTTCTGATTACCGGTAAAAGATGGGCTTCTGATATCCAATATTTAAGACAAAATAAAAAAAAACCTTGGTACACGAATCGTGTACCATAATGCGTCCCAGGCCAATTTTTAACGAGGGACTTGAAGAACGAGGCTAGACGGTGACGTATATTCTTATCTAGAGACATAGAACTTGTTTCTTGAATAAACAGACGCTTGAGATTTATTTTCCATTGAGATATCAGTCGTAACTCGCCGAACATACTGGTTTGAAACTAGATTAAAGACGGAAATGATTGAATGTGTCAGTGTATATACAATCATATTGTGACCCATTCGTGTAAATTTCTAGGTCCAAAATGTTAGCGATTTAGCTCCTTTAAGTAAGATGGCCCGTACTAAGTTTAGAACATTGCTTCTCAACCTTTATGATACAATTCCCCACTTGAGAAATATTTTCTCTGCTTTTCACCCCTAGCACTATAAAACATCGAATTACTAAAAACTAACACATACTAAGAGTCTGCTCTTTGGACTCTCTCGAATGCTAACAAATAAACTACAGAGAATCCAGAACACTGCTGCTAGGATTGTAACAAGAACCTTTAAAATATTCATCCATAACTTCAGTTTTAAAGTCTCTTCACTGGTTCCCTGTCGAATCCCGGATGCAGTATAAATTTCTGTCATTAGTGTATCAATGTCAAAATAATGATGCTCCATTATATTTGGCTGTACTTTTAACAGACTATAAACCCAAACGTGCGCTAAGGTCACATGGCAAAAATATACTTGCTATTCCCAAAACAAAACTAAAACAATTTGGTGATAAAAGTTTCAGTGCTGCTGCACATTGCCTTTGGAATCAGTTACCAGTAAACATTAAAGAATCTCAGACTTTCACAATCTTTAAGCCACAACTAAAGACTCATTTGTTTGAACCCTATTATCCAGATTAGAAACAGATTGTTTATGTGTGTTTTTAATAGTGAGAGACTCATGAATATGTTGCGCTTTGAGCATGCTTATATGGATGGATTATTAAGCGCATTACAAATATACATTATTATTGTTATTATTAATATGAGTTTCTTCCATTTGCGAACAGAAATCTTTGAAAAGGCGTTCTTGTTTAGCATTTGACTTGATTAGGTTTATACACTTAATAACTGCTTTCATGACAGTGTTCAATTCTCGTGAAAGGTTTTTAGCCACAAGATTCTCTCGATGAATGACACAGTGCACAGTCAACATTACAGGATTGTCATCCTTCATCAGCTTCAGAACTCTCTGCCGTCTATCCACCATAGCTGGAGTACCATCTGCTGCACATGATATTACGCTTTGTAGCGGAATATGTGATTCTGTAATGTATTTGGTATATATTGTGTAGATATCTGCCGCAGTAGTGGTTATTTTCAGTTGCTCACAAAACAGCATCTCCTCTCTGAATTGTACGCTCCCGACATATCGCACATAAGCGAGTAGCAACGCTTCACTTCTGCGGACTGTCGATTCGTCCATCTGCACTGTGAACTTTCTGTTTCGTAGTTTGGATATCAGTTGTTCATGAACATCCGTTGCCATTTCATCGATTCGCCGGCGTACGATACTGACAGGTACTGAGTTAATTCCCACTGTATCGTCGCCTTTTTGTAGTACAGTGCGTGCGAAAACTGATAATGCAGGCTTGGTCAACTCTTCATCGATTGAATGAGGTGTTCCATTCGTTGCAATCAATAACGATATTTCGCAACTTGCCTCCAACCCGCGTTCCTAATTGGACACTTGTTTTCGAAACAATGACTCGATTGACTTTGGTTTCTCTTTTTCAAGTTTCAGTTTTATGTCTTTAAAATATTTGACTGGGTTTTTTTGGCATGCTCCTGGTGTTTAGCTTTCAAATCTTGTTCAAGTTTTATCGGTTTCCTGGAATCATTGCACGACGTTTGATCACATAACAGACACAGGGGTAATCGTTCATCGTGAGGTGCCGCAATAAATTCAAAATTCAGATAATCAATAGAATATTTTCGGACTATAACCTTCGCTTTTGTAGCCATGATGTTAAAACACTACGTGACTAGCTTTGATGTGTGATACTGCAGGTAATAATGCACAATCGCACAATACAGTGCTTATTGTCACATTGACACGGAGAAACTGAGAATTGAGCAACCAACACTAAATACAAGTGATTGAAATTAAATTGGGAATCCCTATTTAAGTCGTGCAGAGTTTGAGTGTAAAAAGAAACTAAGCGATCAGCGATCTATCCTACCTAGCTGCCTGTAGTGATAGTCTATTTCACATTTAGACGAGACAGGGTTACCCGCTTCCCGGCCAATCAACTGTACAGCGAGATAGGATAAGCCCCATTATTATATTCGGTCTCCCGTCCGATCAGGCACGTTTCCCCCGAGTTCTTCGGTTTCTTCCTGCAGTAATGATCGAAATCATTCGCACGATCTGTGCTAAGGGCCAAATTGGAAAAAGGCCTCAGGCCTATTTGCTACCCTTGTAAAATGATGCGGTTATTATTATTATTATTATACTCAGCGTCGAAATTAATTATGCTAGTCAGTCATTTAGTTTCCGACTAATGTCTACGCGGGTTTGTGGTCGGTAACATTCTGACTGATGGCTCCCGGTCAGGAGTCTGAAAACTCAATTCATGCAAATTCCCCCATATTCACAAAATTCACTCCTTTGTGTATAATTCACCCCCAAATTCCCTCTTTTACCACATTTCACCCCCTAGCATTTTGAATTCAACCCTGGGGGTGCACATGGACCCTGGTTGAGAAGCACTGGTTTAGAACATTAAAACAGTTTGGTGGTAAATGTAGAAAATCTAAACAGGTAAAATCCGTAGCACCCGATACCATAAAAACAACCACTATTCGTCATACCTTAGACGATACGAATGTAAATGCTACGACAGAAAATGATAGTTATACTAGATCTACCACTAGAAGATCATCTACTAGGCCGGAGAGTAATAATATTACTATTGATGTTACAAGTGATGGTTATGTTGTTTATTTGTACAACTACAACTAGGCCTACTAAATTATCTGAAATTTGATAACTTTTCCTATGATGGTATTTCTATTTCTACTTCTGGAGAGGGGGATCTTCATCATACAGACTGATAGATGTAAATTTTTACAAATAAACTTATCAAAATTTACAAATAAACTTATCAAAAATTTAGTATGCTCAGGTTGTCTACAAAATTTTTATAGAAAAATAACAATTACTTTAGAAAATCAAAAAATTACAGCGAAAAACAAATCTCGAATAGCAAATATTAGAATAAAAATCTCCAAATACAAATTTTGCAAATCGTTAGTCAAAAAAAAAACCCTGGCGAGACGATATGAACGAGAACCTGGCATACAATAAGTTGCCATGCAATAATTGGTGGGTCGTTGGGGCGCTCACTCAATGTAAAATAATATTTAATTTTGTAAAATAATTTTTAATTTTGTAAAATAATTTTTAATTTTGTAAAATAATTTTTAATTTTGTAAAATAATTTTTAATTTTATAAAATAATTTTCATTTTTGTAAAATAAATATTAATTTTGTAGAATAATTATTAATTTTGTAAAAAAAAAAATTAATTTTGTAAAATAATTTTTAATATTTTGTAAAATAATTTTTAATATTTTGTAAAATAATTTTTAATATTTTGTAAAATAATTTTTAATATTTTGTAAAATAATTTTTAATATTTTGTAAAATAATTTTTAATATTTTGTAAAATAATTTTTAATATTTTGTAAAATAATTTTTAATTTTGTAAAATAATTTTTAATTTTGTAAAATAATTTTTAATTTTGTAAAATAACTTTTAATTTTGTAAAAAAAAATTTAATTTTGTAAAAAAAAATTTAATTTTTTGTAGAATAATTTTTTATTTAAGAAAATTGTCGTTATCAAAAATATATCTAAGTACGAACAACAAGACTACAAAATTAAAAATTATTTTAAAAAAGTAAAAATTATTTTAAAAAAGTAAAAATTATTTTAAAAAAGTAAAAATTATTTTAAAAAAGTAAAAATTATTTTAAAAAAGTAAAAATTATTTTAAAAAAGTAAAAATTATTTTACAAAAGTAAAAATTATTTTACAAAATTAAAAATAAAAATAGGAAATCGAAAAAAACAAATAGTTTGTATTTAAGCTTTCGTAGCTCACTCAATGAAATGCCATCTTTTCATAATATGAATAATGTATTCCAGGGAATTGTGACATAAGAAAAGCGCGCGATGGTGACAGAAAACCAACAGCGTGGTATGGCTAAACCGGACCTTTGACAAAGACGGAAAAATTGAAAGTAGTCTATTTTTTAATATTCAGACTTGTCTGATATCAACATGCTTCCTCGTTCAAACGAAATAATTTTTGTATCTTGCATAAATTATATAATCATGAATGTTCCAGGGAAGAACAAATTAGTTAAAAGGGCGATAGAAAAATACTTTCAGGCGATACTTTAAACGATTTCCCTTATTTTAACTTTTACGGGTCTTAAAGGTACTTCAGTGCATATAAACGTGATTTGATGATATATTTGGACTAAAACCTATTCAAACTAATAAATCTATCAACACTGCTTCAAATCCCCCTCAGAACTTTGTTTTCATGGGGAGTTGCCTCAAGCTATAAATAAACTACTGTTACACGCTATGAACGATTCAGTAGAGATACATCTTCTTTTGTTTCAGCAAAGAAAAATGGCGCTATCAAAAATAAATCTAATTAAAAGAAATAGACTACTTTCAATTTATTTTATTTGTTGGTGGCCCGTATGAGCCCATCAATGGATTAGTCATTCCATGCACGTTATGTCTCTACAGATTGGGTCACCAAACATTTTTGTATAACTGAAAGAATGTCTAGCGTGAGTCTGATAATTATTTTGTTCAAAAAAATAAAACCCAGTACGAACAATCCAAACCATTAGACAAAATTCGAAGTCCTAAAATAACGGTATAGGCAAAAAAATGTAATCGGGCAAAATAGTGTAATCAGCATTTGGACTGTCCACCGTGTACAAAATACAAGACAAACAGTGGTAACAGGTATCCAGAAGTGTAAGCTTACCCTGCCTGGCGCCCCATACCCGCCATAGCTACATACAAACTACTGGGCGAATTCTCGGTAAAAAAGCGTGAATGGCCAATGAATTATCGGTATGCAAAATGCACGCGATGAACAGTGTTAAGGACGTAGTAGACAGATATTATCAGGGAGATAGTAAACGCGTCAATTAAATATATCTAGAATAATAGCCGAGAGAGACATTTTACATATGACGGCCATAAAACTTTTTAAAGGTTTTAATAAGTTTAGTTTGCAAGTATCCCTGTAGTTGAAGCTAAGATGACAAATACCTCTATCTACTTAAAAAATCAGAATAAAATGAGACACAAACACTCCATAAGCTGGTGATATTGGGATGTTACTACTAACAAATGGAAAGTTAACAATCAGAAAGTCAAAGTCAGCACGTTTATCGTACTATTTTATTCGGAGTGTTCTCTTTTATTCATGGTTAAATAAACAAGGGGTACACCCACGCTGCATCCCAAACCAGCTTTGTTGGCATAATGTTTTGTAGAGTCAAGGGATGAATAAACTACTGGGATACGAAAATTCAGGAGCCTCCTATGCTGGCTTTTCGGAATATATTACCGTAAACACACCAACAATATGGGGGAATCATTTTAGGGTAGAGTCACTGGGCACGCGATAACTTTCTATGTTGGCATATCGAGTTGTACCACCGAAAGGTTCATAGCAAGATTGGTGCCATTACATTGCCAATGTAATTAATTACATTACAATTACTTTCTCATTTAATTACATTACAATTACTTTCTCATAACTAATTAACATTACTCATTACTTTGCCTATACCATTGTTTTAGGACTTGGAATTTTGTCTGATGGTTTGAATTGTTCGTACTTGGTTTTATTTTATTGAAAGTAATTATTTACCATTACCCATTTTGTTTTGGTTTCTTTTTTGTATTATTTTATTCAGTAAGCAAGGCCATGATACATTATTTTAAGTGAGGATTTCAAATTTTCTTTTAAAAAAAGTCAAAACATTATTATTTTGTATGTTTTTTGCTCAAAAGGCTATCAACTCACTATTATACGACCTTGGCATTATTTCCCACCTTTAAAAATCATACACACGGAACAAAAACAACACAATTAGAACCTACAAGTAGTAATAAGATCTATTTTACTAGTTAAGTTACTATACTGTTACTGATCATAAGAAACTGCATGCGACTCGCAGTTTTGTACTTATTCATTATTAAATTGGTTTCTTGCATGGTTTTTTTTGTTCGTCACTAGTACTTGTCTAGGCCTAGCCATACGTCATTACGGCGACTGTTATTACCGAGTTGGTGTTAAATAAATCAGGTAGACTACCGTACCAGTAACAATTTAAAAGGTGGACTCAATTAAGGAATGGACAATTTATTCAATTTAAGGATAATTCTATTTTTTATCTGATTTATTTTGTTTATTTTGTGTTTTAATTAAAAAACGAATTGCAGGCCTACAATTTAACCCGAGCCATATAGGTTGGGATTAGTCAATATTAATTAGTTTAATATTTCTATGGCAATTTCGATTATAAATAAAATAATAAAAAGCTAAAGTATAATTTATAAATAGGTTATTTGGTTATTGTGTTTATATTATATGAGATCAGCTTACTGGTACTGTATTTCCTGAATAGGATTGGTCAACAATTATTGTTCAATTTTACTCTACTTTGTTTTATAAATTATGGTATATTTTCTTCTGTTCTTGTTACGTTCTTTCAATTCCTGTTCAAGGTAATGTATCAACACATAAAGCATGTGATAAGAGTAAAGTTATATTCAAAAAAGGTGTCACTGTTGTGAGGTTTAATTTTTAAAATCCACAGCAAACATGGGTTTGATTTACTTCAACTTGAAATGAATTTGATAAATGCTTTTATGAGCAAGCATTGTGTTCACTTGATCGACCTAATAATATTAGTTGTTACATTTCTCCTGATTATTTAGTAAAAATTTACAATTCAGTTATTTTGAAATCACCCCTTTTCACTTGTCCACATTTTCATATATTATTATGACATTTACGGATGTACGCTCACGATTATTTTTTAAAGATAATTTCAACATAAATAGATTGAAATTTGGAAATTTATACTAGTCAAAACTGAATGAAGTGGGTACTTGTTTATCATTCTTAAAATACTACACTCTGCTCTGTAACTAGCAAATTATATATTTTTTATTTCAGGTGAAAGGTAAAGATTAAAATAAGATGTGGTACCGTCTATCTTCAACTTCAATAGGCCTACTAAACCTGCACATCCTTAAAACTGAGTTTAAGGTAACAATTGGTACAGTCTAAGACCCCTTACGCAAGTTGAAATAGGTTCAAACGCACAATTGTCAACACATATCATTACAGTTTGTATTAAAATAAGTAATTCCATCACAATAGTGAAGACTGCACCATTAAAAGAGTTACCGAACAGTTTTTCTATGCATAGCGATGTTTATGTTGTAGGCCTAATGACGTATTACGCAACTTTCGGCCATGACGGTCGGCCAGTTGAAATTTCGCGTAGGAGATGGGTTTCATCAAATCATATAATTATGCGGTAAGGCCTCACCTTTATTTCAAGAAGAATTGATTTATTATATGTTAAGCTGCGTGCAGTAGTGCTTTGGGTCAGTTTATTTGTAAATTAAGCGAGCTATAGGCTAGTAAACTTTTTGTAGTCATTTGACTAAAAAACTTGCGCAAAGGAACTCTGTAGGAAAAACCACTACTGCCACTGGAGTAAGACGGAAGACAGCAGCAGTGGAACCATTTCTACAATTAGCCCAGGTTAGGTGCAGAAGCGTAGGACGTTTAACCCCATTTCATTTATTCAGTCCTACCGGTCGCCCACACATGGATAGCGATCCATCAATTCTTGATGATTAAATGCTTGATGTGCAGCAGGAAGTCACCCACAGTGACGAAAATATTCTTCAGGATGATGAACCAACAATAAATTATCAATTCAACGATTCAGTCAACCCAGTGTACTATATTAGGAAATACTCAATGGAGAACTATTTAAATAACGACAAAGCTGTTCAGTATTATACTGGTTTTTCTCATTATATGCATTTTATGTTCTTTTTAAATTGTTTAGGCCCTGCCGCTTATGAACTTTAGAATCAAAGTATTCTTCTTTCACCACCTGATCAACTTTTTCTTACATTAATAAATAAAATAAAACCAAGTACGAACAATCCAAACCATTAGACAAAATTCGAAGTCCTAAAAAAACGGTATAGGCAAAATAGTGTAATCAGCATATGGACTGTTCACTGTGTACAAAAAACACGGCTATGTAAAGAAGATTATGAACTTAGTCTCATGTTTGAAATAAGTGAGACAAGTGTTTCAAAAATTATTATTATGTGGATTAACTTTTTATATTTTCAGCTAAAAGAGCTTGACATTTGGCCTTCTAGGGATATTATTGACATGCATATTGTAACGCGACCAACCCGCCGGCTGGCAACCAATGAATATGTGGGCGTTCTGTAGCTGTACCCGAAGACCCCCTGCAATAACCCAGACACGAACAGATAACAGAGTACTTTAATTAAAAACAACACAAACTTTATTACATAAATATATGATAACTGATACAATATTTAATATTTATAAAATGTACATCGAAGTTAATGGTTTTAAATGCAATAGCTAATTATTTAATATTAGTACCGGTACTTAGTTTTTGAATATATCAGGATACCTGGTGTACACGATTCCGGAACTTCTGGATTGGCACGGTTTTCCTGTAAATAAAAATATCAAGCCCAAGAGGAGTTACCCCCCTTTAGTGCACAAATTCGGTTTCAGACCACCTTATTTATGCAACTAGAAACTTTGCTGCTAATAATAATCGCAATATCTTATGTATCAGTAATAATAATCAGGTTTATATCTTGTGCACGGGATTCGGTTCAAAACACCAGATTCGCTCCCTCAACTCCCTGCTGCATTTCCCACTAGAAACTTTGCTGCTAATATTAATAATCACAATATCAGTAATCTTATGCAGCATTAATAATCAGGTTTATATCTTGTGCACCGGATTGGGTTCGAAGCACCAGATTCGGTTCCAGGCAAGCACCAGATTTTGTAGCACCAATTACCGGTTGTAATACCACTTTAGGTTCTACAGGCAAAGCTGGTTAATCATTGATATCTCAATGTTCTATATATATATATATAGACTTGGAGGTCAAAGGACACAAAAGTCAAAGGCACGGTAATAATGTCGGTAAACACCGAAATTGTTATATAATAAATAATAAGAAGCTGGATTAGGCTCCCCAACAGGCACAGGTTAAACAACCTACTATAATAAAATTAATCTCTTACCAGAGAAGGGGCGTCACAGGCGGCTTCAGCCATGATCATTGTCAACTTCCGGCGACTAAAAGACGGGCAGACGCGAAAAATCATAATAAACGAAAATGGACTAAAAAGAATAAAAAAAACACCGAAGTATTGTAGCATTTGCAAGGGCATTTACCGTGGCGCAATAATCAACGGAAGGACCGTAAAACTACACCGATTGCCACAAGATAAACAGTTGAAGCGAGTCTTGGTACGACGGTGTAAAACTGTCATGAGAACTTTCCAGTGGACGTCCCGCAAACGTTTGTGTAGTGAACACTTTGTTGGTTTTATTGGACCTAGCCCACAGTGTACACCGCCTTCTATATTTCCAACAGAAAGTGGTGGTGTAAAGAAGTTTCCAACGTGTGTACGTACAATTTTATTAATATCAATTTAAAGACTATACTAGGTCTAGAGTTCTAGGAGTAGTGAGTACAGTATAGGCCTATTATTGGCCATTGTTGTATTGATTGATTTACAACCAGTACTGACAGTACACTTACTTAAACATGCATTATTCAAGAGCTAAATTGGCCTAGTGCAGGTCTTTATTTGGGCATGAAACGTTTTCTAGTATTAATTAGACATTAATTAACTGATCCAGGCCTTAATCAACTTTGGATGGCATCAGATTGCTCCGATATTAAACAGATTAAAACGTTTCAGTGGTAAATCAAATATGGCGGTTCCAGACGCTTCAAGTCTTAGCTTTGATCAACCAGGACCGTGGTTGAAATTATTGCAAACATCGGCCAAATGTTCAAATGCAAATATCTTCGCTTGCAATAGAGTAATTTGAATGAAATTTTCAAATTATTCATTTTACATCACCTACTTTCGAACTATTATAGCAAGAATGGCTAGTTCTGATCTATATCTTAAATAATGTAACTTTAACTAACTTAGGCCTACATATACTTTCCATTCGAGTTGTGGTATTACTATTAAACTTTTCAAACTTAAAATTATTATCACTATTGAAAACTTACTTAGTGAAGTATAGGCCCAAACTTTAATTGGTCTATGACAGTGACTAATAGTAAATGCAGGAGGACCGCACTACACGCAAAACAAATATCTACAAGAAAAACTTGCGGACAAGACAGAAAGTAGACATTGCAAAAATTAAACAAATATCAAATAAAGTGAATGGAACCGGGTAGGTAGAGATTTAACTGCTTTTCTTCAAGAATAATTTTACCAGACAGTTTTGTGCATTTTTCAGAAACTAGATGAAAATCAGTCAGAATCTGTTAAGCTAATGGATGATCAGCCATTGTTTGAACATCAACATACCGGTACAGATATTAATGACACTGATACAGAAGTAGCTAATCTCTGTGTTCCATCTTCCAGTCACCCAATTGATATTTCAGTGTTCTATCATGATTACTGTCAGGGACAGTATATGTCACAAATAACTCCTAGAACAAGGTACAGTTTTATATTTTATATTGTAAAGTCTCCTCATGGCGAAAATATTTGTCCATTTCTTGGCTAGGCACTTTTTTACTACCTGAGATATAATAATAGGTGCCCATATCCCACCCACCCCTTTCCTACCTGTAGTACGGAGTAATAACCCACACATCTTGATCAGTACTATTTGATTGTAATATTAAACATTATGTAAAAGGGTAGTGTAGTAACTTTACAGTGGGGCGGATATGTGAAATGGGCGTGCACTTCAGGAAAGAAACATGAAAATTGGGCCATAAGGGGTTTTGGGGTATGCTGATTTCAAAAATCACGGGAACCACGACGTCACTCCAGCCGTTCCCGCCAAAAATGGTGAAATTCAAAATGGCATCCATAAAACACGTTCTCGTTCATAAAATATCTGTAAGTGCCCCGATTTCAATGATCTTGATGTCTATACCTATGTTATGTAGGCCCGGGAACCAATTAGGATACATATCAAGACTCATAACGTACACCTAAATGTTAAAAATGGTAAAATGGGCCAAAAATGTCATTACCCAAAATGTCAAATTGTTGCATAGGGGCAGACTGATTACCATCTTAGTAATGCAGTAAACACACACGAAGATTCATAGCGTTTTCTATAAATTATCACCTTCTCCTTCGCTAAACGGATATCAAGAATTCACCATGTTCCATTTCAGTGTAAACTAGCTATTACTCATCGATAAAAACAGTCCACATCTCATGTCAATCACCATGTTATATATGATCACGATAGTGTTGTAAAAACATTAATGAAACGTCTAAGCTTTCTTCGTCGATATATTCGGTGAAATAAAATAAAACCAAGTACGAACAATCCAAACCATTAAACAAAATTCGAATAGCTAAGAAAACGGTACAGGCAAAGTAGTGTAATCTGACAAAATAGAGTAATCAGCAAATGCATTTAACAAGGTATAAGTATCGTTCACCTACCATGTCCAACAGACTTAAACTCGCTCCTAGGACATGTGCTACAATTACATATGTTCAGTCGACCAACTGGGACATTTGTGTTCTTTTACTGTGTCAAGAACATGGTGGAACACTTATAAACCCACCAGCAACAGCTTTCTCGTCTCTTGCCACTAATTTACCTGCCTTTCGCGAAATGAACAAAGTGCCCTTACATATCAACATTTCCCGATTAGATGATGGTGATTCCATAGAAAAAAAACAATGTTACGGCATAAAAGTAGATGGCATAAAAGTTGTTACGTCCTGTTTAATGCAGCAAAAGTGGAGAGAGCCAGGAAGTTGCAAGAAAAAAATTGTATGAACGCGACCAAATCACCACATAAAAAAATACCTTCGTAGTTCAACCACTCCTTTGCTCATCATACAAAGGACAATTTTGGAACATTATTTCCAAAATTGTCCTTTGTATGATGAGCAAAGGAGTATATTATTTGATCAATTAAAAAACTATCATAACCTAAATCTGACGACACTGCTTTCCGGTGACCCGGAATTAACGACAATTCAAAATATGTATTTAGTTAAGCAAGTACAGAAATACATACAGAATACAGAGCGATTTAAATCATGATGTAGTTCTAGACTGGAAAAACACGCTACCGCCCACCCGCAAAAAAATAAAAAAAAAAAAAAAAAATAAAAATATATTTGAAATATAAATTGATTTAATGTTTGAACCTCACCAAATAAACCTTACACACCTTTCGTATATTTCGCCGTTGTAAGGTATATTTTACCGTGGTGTTCTCCCTTGTCCATTTTTTAAATTACACTGAACTTCTGTAAATATGTTTGTTTTGTTAATTTATTATTTATTAGTATTTGATATGTATATGTATTGACTTTGCTTCACTGACCACCTACAACAATTATATTGTATTGGAGAGGACTCTTTTGTAAGTTCTAGTAACTTTTGTCCAATCCGTTTACTTTAAAGTAATAAAATATGTTTAAATAAATAACCACTTCAGGATGTCCCATGGATACAGACGAGCTAAATCAGCCAGCTTGTCTTTTCTGTGATGGACCCACAGGAGATTTTCACAAAGCAGAAACGATGTCCTTAAATACCCGTGTCAGAAAAATCGCTACAGAACTCAAAGACACAAAGGTGCTTGCCAAATTATCAGCAGGAGATATGAAGAACCAATAATACTGATATGCAACTGATGACATACTTATCATTTTTCTATCTTATTTTGTGTGTAATTATAGTGTTCTTCCTATATTCTATTTGTACAATGTATATGTTTTGTAGTTTAGGAGTGACTCCCAAAAGTTCTCACTTTTAAATGCTATTATATTGCTTTTCGAGTGTTACATGTGCATTTATATATGTCTTTGTAGCTTAGGAGGGACTTATGGAATATTAGTTTGTTTGCAAACTAAATAAGTTGCCTCATTAAATAATGTTATTGTTATTATTATTATTATTATAATTATTATTATTATTGTAATTGAAGCCCTTTCTAGTTTTGATAGTTGTTCCTCAACAATAATGATACTAAGATGGTAAACAGTCTGCCCCTATGCAACAATTAGACATTCTGAGGTAATAACATTTTTGGGCCTTTTTTACCATTTTTAAGATTAAGGTGTACGTTATGAGTCTTGATATGTATCTTAATAGTTTCCTGGACCTCCAGAACATAGGTATAGACATCAAGATCATCGAAATCGGGGCACTTACAGACATTTTATAGACAAGAACGTGTGATGCCATTTTGAATTTCTCCATTTTGGGCGGGAACGGCTGGAGTGACGTCGTGGTTCCCGCGATTTTTGAAATCAGCATACCCAAAACCCCCCTAGGCCAAATTTTCATGCTTCTTTCCGGAAACGCACAACTCGACCAAAACATGTGACATATCCGCCCCACTATATGGCATGTTATTGATAAACAAATTTGTAGCTAAGTCTAACTCAATATAATCCAAAATCTTCAACATTGAAAACACGATTTATTTGTCAAATTTAATTAGCATTGATGTTGTGATCTTACCGGGAAAACATGGGCCTTTGATATCCAATATTTAAGACAAAATAAACATTTTACCATTGGTACATGAATCATGTACCATAATGCGCTTCTGTTTATATACATTCATTTTTATTTACTTTATTTCTTTTTCTTTTTAGAACTGTTGATACTCAGACAGATTGGGAAAGTAAAGTTAGTTACGTTCAAACTGAGGCAATAGCTGTTAAGAAATTTAAAGATGCTTTTTGACAAACAGAGACTGATACGAATTCTGTTTCTGTTCCGTGTAACCTTCCGTGTCTAACTTTTGAAGATGTTAAGCACAGTGATGATATGGTCAGTTTTTACACTGGAATACCTAGTGCAGTGGTGTGTGAGGCTCTCTCTGATGAAGTCAAAACAGAGGCTGTTGCTCGTACGTCTAGACGTAAGTCTGATTACCAGTCATTAGATGGAGGACGCACTGGCCGGCCAAGAACATTACCTCTCGTAAACGATTTTTCGTCTTGGTCTTTTGTTAGAAGACCTCAGTTACCGCTTCTGTATTTCTACATCTCAGTGTAGCAATATCATTGAACGACGGGTTAATTACCTTGATGTGCAATTGTCTTTTCTCGTTAAGTGGCCTTCAAGACGGAGTGTAATGGAAAATATGCCCAGATGTTTTAAGGACAAGTTTCCAAATACAAGGATAATCATCGACTGTACTGAATTATACAGTGATAGTTCCAGCTCATTGCATTTACTATTAGAGTAGAGTTTTAGCCCTTCGTACTGCAGAATGTTCTCGTTGTCGGGCTTTACTCCGGGGGCCTGTTTCACGAAATTTTTACTTAATATAAAATCCAAATTTTAGTACATACTTAAATCTGATTGGCTAAGCGCTAAAATCAATCTAATACTATCCAATCGAATTACTAAAATCGGTTTTTATCTTAGTTAAAATTTCGTGAAACAGGCCCCAGTTTGCTAACTACATTTATTATTTTAGCGTTTTCCGAGTTTCTGTCCGGATTATCGCCCTTATTATTGTTAAAATTATTTGACGTTCTAACACCTGACGTCAACTGGCTGACTATCGCCATTGAAGAGACGACCACTGACAAGATCGGTCGCATTTTTTTGTTACTTCTTTTTTGTAAATCATTTTAGTGAAGCCTGTACCACAACAGGCCCGGGACTGTACAGCGCAGTGGACGCTTACGGCTGGCCCCCGGATCCATTCACTTGATTTGATAATTGTTTAGTGTTTGCAATGTCTGTTTCCTGTCTTGTCCGCTGGTATATCTTGTAGATTTTTTTTTGTTTGTTTGTTTTGCGTGCAGTGCAGTCCCCCTGCATTTACTATTTAGAGCCTCATGCATAGTGAATATAATAAAATAAAACCAAGTACGAACAATCCAAACCATTAGACAAAATTCGAAGTCCTAAAAACGGTATAAGCAAAAATGTGTAAAAACGCAAAATAGTGTAATCAGCATATGGACTGTTCACCGTGTACAAAATACACGACGAACAGTGGTAACAGCACTTGTCCAAATGGAGTGGTGACATTTGTATCGGACTGCTGGGTAGAAAGTGCTAGTGACAAAAAAAAAAACACAGCAGAAAGTGGGCTTGTAGATCTTATGGAGGAAGGGGATGCGATAATGGTAGACAAAGGATTTACTATCACTGACTATTTACTATTTCTGGCCTACGTGACACTACTACATTTGCTATTAAGCATAAATAGTTAAAAAATCTTTAATATTTTGTAAATGGTTTTAAACGTGCAAGACCAAAGGGTTAAAGCGATTTTATCCAAGCTGAGCAAAGATCCGACTTATACAAATCCGACTGTAATAATTTTATTTTTTAATCTGTAATAATTATAAATCTGTATTTTCAAATAAACGTCATATACAAATTACATAAGTTTCAGTTAAAACCAGCGAAATATGTTTATATTTGTGGCATCAGCTTGATGCTATATATAATATAATTTACAAAGAATGTCGGTTTATATTATATATTTGAAAAAGTAAGTAACTCGGTGGGAATAAACGACAGCCCATTTTTGAATTGTTTTTGTTTGCTGTTTCGGAGTATGATGTCTTGTCGTTATATTTGTCCTTTTTGTAAATCATATGTCCTTTTTGTAAATCAGATGTGGCACAGTCCCCCTGCACTAACTATTAAATATACTTGTATCCCTTTTCTATCAGAAGTAAAATAAGAAGAGCCTTTTTAAAAAAAAAACTTTTATAATCACTGCTTTAGTATAATCATTTTATAATTTTTGTTTTTAACTCCCCCCACCCCCTCCCGTCTTTTTATGTGATCTCCCTTGCATGGAATGTGGGAGTTTACATATTTAGGAGGTTATTAAAAAGAAACACAGGTTGCTATACCCCTTTCCACGAAACAATCGAAAGAGAGAGGAAACAAATAGCTACCTCGTAAAGAATTAAAAGTGCATGGTACTTATATTTTTACATAATTTTTTTTATTCTAATTGAATGAAAAGGGTATGCGACCAGTATAGTTCTACAAAGCATTATATCGGGATAGTGATGGCTTAACGTTTTCTAATTTAGATCTATATATACATATAGTATTTGGTTTAGACAATTACATAGTTTGTAAAGTCCCATTCACATAAATTATTGAAACTTGTTTTTTTCTGGATATCCGAAATGGATATTTGTATATGTTAACAAGTAGTTATTATTAAATCTGTAATAATTTAATTTATTAATCTGTAAAATTTTGTTATTCTGTCAAAATTGATTTGAAAATTAACTTTGATTTACCATACTTTGTTACAAATCTGTAGTCTCTATCTCTTGATGAATCCACAAGTTTGATGTTTTACTACATGTACCGTATTTCCTCTAATAAGCGCCGGGTCTCCAATAAGCGCCGGGCCTCTAATAAGCGCCGGGGGGGGGGGGGTCAAGGGTAGTTGAAAAAATAAGCGCCGGGTCTCTAATAGACATTAGATTGCTTTTGATCAAATGCCGTAATTCAAAAGATTCTCCGGCCCAATGTCCATGGTAAATAACGGCTTTACCCTAAATTCAATTTGCTATTAAAGAAATAAGCGCCGGGCCTCTAATAAGCGCCGGGGGGTCAAGGGGTGCTTATTAGAGGAAATACGGTATACTATTCACTAAATAATGGCAATCCCCGTTGTATGCGTCGAGTATACAGTTCGGGAATAACGGAGATTCTGTAGAATAAGGGCAGTTTTGTATGCATGTCCTTCCACATGTCTTGATCAAAATAAATTCTTTCAAGCTTAATGACAGTACATGTCCAAATTACAAAGTCACACCACTTTCGTTGTGATACTCCCATTTGTCCCTGAACTTGAAAATAATAATTGTGATTTTTTTTAAGTTTAACAGTTTCTCCTTCTAACTTACAGCAGAAGTCAATGTCTGAGCAACATTCATTAGGCGTTTTCATCCTCCAGCGGAGTGAAGATGGACATTTAACCTCGAGGAGTCCAGTGCTTTCGTCACAATGGGAACAATACACAATTCCATCGGGACTTGCCCAATCAAGCCACTGTCCTTGACTTTCAAGCCATGGTGCTCTTTTCGCATACATTAAATGTACATTTTTTTTGCGACCTTTTCATGTTTTATTCCATACTCTGTGTGAGAACTTGTAAACCTAGTGTACATCATGTCTTTTATAAGATTGTCTGGTGAAGCCTTTCTCCTTTTGCACACAGCTCCAAAATTGAATGATATCAAACGCCCTTGCCTAGCAGTTTTCCATGCTGTGCTGTTTGTCCTCTTGTTACAATTTCGGTGGAAATAATATTTTCCACACTTAATGATAGAGAATCAAAATGTTTATCGAAAACTTGTTGACACTCGCTGGATTATAGATTTACATTGTCCATATACATAAAGTTAATATTATTTATTTCCGTCAGTTTCTCTTCGGGTGCACTTGATGACTTTGGGAAGTTTGTGAGCCATCCAACATTTAAATTATGACCTTCCAGTCTTTTTTTTAAATGTTCACTGTACATCCTGTTGTAACATTTATTTTTTCATTTTTTTTCAACGCTTAGTTTTCTTGTAGGTTCTAAAAATGAGTTTTTTTTGTAAATAATATCTTGTGGCCTCTTAGGGCTCAATTTTCTTTTTCTGGGTGTAGGCATAACACTTCACAATTACACTATTTTGCCATATTACACTATTTTGCCTATACCGTTTTTTAGGACTTCGAATTTTGTCTGATGGTTTGGATTGTTCGTACTTGGTTTTATTTTATTTTATTTCACAAACACTTGTTCGAAGTTGAAGCAAGCGTTCAATTTTTTTTTATTTTCCACGAAGTCAATAATTCCAAACAACAAGGCCCCTAAATGGTTGCAGCACTCTCCTTCTCTAATGATAAGAGAAAGAATTGAGGTATACACTATACACCCAAAACAATTAACTTCAAATGTATTTATCAAACTATTAAAATTATGATTTAATTAAGATATAAAAAGAATTACCATTTTGATAGAATAAATTAAGAAAAAAATTTAATTACCAATCGGTGTATTCCCGGGAAGGCGCAGTTACAGAGCGTAACCAAAATTAATCCTTCCCGGGAAGGCGCAGATATCGACTTGTCGGCTTTCGTTTGAAGAGAGACATGTTGTTATTAGGACCCAATTAACGGTGTTAAAGTTTTTTTGAATTTATGTTCACTCTGAATTTTATTCACCAATTGGCAGATAATGATGAATATCATCAAATCACCCAAGTAGTGTTCACCTATTCGCTCAATTGGCAACTAATGATGAATATCATCAAGTTCACTCACACAATGTTGGAAATATTCCCAAATACGGAATGGTAAGGCTGTTTTTTTTTCATTTTACCCAGTGTATTTGGAGACGAACACAGAATGCAGGTATACAAGTGCAATATAGAGACGACCAAGAAATACGGAGATTTGCAGATCTACCGTTGGTGCCAGTTGAACGGTAGGTGTATTTTATTATGTCTTGCTACATATGCCCTCGATTTCTCTTATTTGAGTAGATGTGGAACGTTTTGAACACTTTGTTATCAAATATATTTACCAAGTCTATTTTACTTGCAGGTTGAAAATGCATTCCTTCACATTGTAGCAGAAATGCCACCTGATCCAAAAATAACAGAATTGGCTGATTATTTTACAAATCAATGGTTTAAGGGAGAATTTTCAACTTACCAGTGGAACTATTACAATACGTCAAAAAGCTGGTCGGAAAAGCCCATCCGAATGTTTTTGAATTGATAGCATTTTTACAACAGGAGCAAAATATTAATGAAATAAGAATAGTGCAATATGCTGGCGGACAGGAACCACCAAAGAAAAGACAAATATGCCCAACTTCAAAACAAGCTCCAGGAATTGAAAAGAAGTTACGACGTTCATGAATTGACGTTAGTTGAGTATTTAGACAGGGTATGTTTTTTGGCGAAATTGAACTGATTTTAGTTGTTATAGTATTATTGTGTTTTTTATTTATTTGGTGAAATTAATTTTTGTTATAGTATTATTGTGTTTTTTATTTATTTGACGAAATTAATTTTGTTATAGTATAGTTATGTTTTTATTTATTTGACGAAATTAATTATTGTTATAGTATAGTTATGTTTTTTATTTATTTGACGAAATTAATTATTGTTATATTATAGTTATGTTTTTTATTTGTTTTTGAAGAAATTAAATGAATTTTTGTTATACTATAGTTATGTTTTTATTTTCTTATCCCACGACTGATGCTAAAATGTTGGTTAATTAGTTATAGTGGGGATTATGAAAGAGTAAATTCTTATCATAACACTCTATAACACCATTGTTACGTTTTTTAATCCATTTTAATCCTTAGGGGCTGGATTCCCGTTAAGGCGTCGAAAGCGACCTTTTTTAATCCGTTACGGTCACTAACTGCGCCTTCCCGGGAATAAACCTACCAATCAACCATACTTATAATCTTTTCACTCAGACAATGATTTAATTATTCATGTTATAAGAAGAAAATTTATTGTACATTTTACTGTTTCCTATATAAAAAGAGTATAATCACGCCGTAGCTAGTCAAATTACATGTAAATCATATTTTAAACAAACAAATCTCAACAAATTCATTAATTTTATAATCATGCAACTTAGAGAGAGAGAGAGAGAGATGGGGTTTAAAGTCCACTCGACACAAACTAGGTCATTTCGGGACTAACATAGTTTTTATTTTATTTCAATAATTTGCTAGTATGCAGGGTCTTTAGCAGTGGGGAGGACCCGGAGAAAACCCGAGAGGTTGGACAGGCGAACCTACTCCTAGCCATGTACAACCGCATGCAACTTAGAGGTATCTGGTAAAACTGTTATTTGTATTATTATTCAGACATTTATTTACATAACAAGCCCATAGTACTGGTACTTGTTAATACCAATACTATCAGATGACCGATATATTAAATGGATTAGACCACTGGCTTTAATTAATCATGTATGAAATTACCTAATAGAATGACTGACAATCCGGGCAATTGTCATCATTATTTAGTTATTATTATAGTCCGAACTTCAAACACTGATAATTAAGCTCAAAATATGTAAATTGACTAAAATTTTAATATACTGTATTAAAGGGATTATGTAAGATATAAAGAACTAGCCTTTCTTGCTATAATATTTCGAAAGTAGATGATGTAAAATAAATAATTTGAAAATTTCATTCAAATTACTCTATTGTTAGCCAAAATTTTTGCCTTTGAAGGTAAGACAGGCGTGTGTAGTAATTTCAACCACGGTCCTGGTTGATCGAAGCTAGTTGAATGTCCGCCATATTGATTAAATCAGTTAATTCTAATTAATACTTTAGAAAACATTTCAGGCCCAAATAAAGACCTGCAATAGGCAGATATAGCTCTTGCATAATGCATGTTAAATTGTCAGGATTTAAATTTGAACCTTTAATTTCTCGAAAATTTGTTCACAGCTATTAATTATTAAACAACACTAGTGGTAATAGTACTGGTACACAATTTTTAGAAATTGACCGAAACTTGTAAATGGAAACAACACAAACGAAAATCAAATTACAAATAAATTTATTTTCTAACTTACTTAAATACACAAAATATCAAAAAGTAACTGTAGGAGGACTGTACCACATGCAAAACAAAAATCTACACAATAAACCTGCGGACAAGACAGAAAATACACATTGCAAAAAATAAACAATTATCAAATCAAGTGATTGGAATAAACAGAACGGTAGAACTTTTAGTTTTTGTAAGAAAAGTTTGTTTTGCGCCCAGCTGTACATTGGCAGTAAGCAGAATGAATACAGCCAGTCATTTTAGCCAACAAAACCCAAGGTTTGTACTCTGGTGATTTCTTTTTATCAGTTGTTGGAAATGATGGCAACACTAAAGCTCTGATATAACAGTGAGACGAATCTTCATTAATCGCATTAATCTATTAAAAGAAAAAATCCCTTGAGATACAGGTTTCTTATACGTTAGTGCACTGAGTGCCAGGCCAAGTCTACAAGTCCACTGGACCCCGATTCTGATTGGTATGTCTCAAAATGCAAATATTTGTCTGAGATAAAAGGCATTTATTTTTAGAAACCTAGGCCAGTAAACAAAGAAAACAAGCTGTAAATTGGTTGTAATAAAGGCAACTCGGCAACTGTAAGGGAGTATAATGAACTTGTAAGCAAAACTCCTAAAAATGTCAATATCGTAACATATCCAACTTGTGTCCCCATACCCTGTTTGCATAATGCATTACAAATTTTAAATGTGCCAGGTACAGCACAGTTCATTTTTTGTAGACTAAGCAGGTCAATCAATCATAGGCCTGCCATGCCTGGTACAGTGCCAATCTGGATCACTGAAGTGAGGTGCAACATATATAATTAGCTCGAGAAGGCCTACATTTAGATAAGATTTAGTCATATTGAAACAAACACAATTATCAGTTTATTAAAATCACACTTTAATATTGGTTCGAGTAGTCATATTATTTATTAAAACAAACACATTTACCAATTTATTAAAATAACACTTTATTATTGGCTAAGTCCTTGTTTAAATCTTGACTTGCAAAGTGCAAGTTCTTCTTACCTCTAGTTTGTTTACATGTCCATCTTTATAAAATGTTTTAGATTTTAGCTGTCTTTTGGAGGTTTTTTTTTTTTAAAAACAATGTAGTTATACAAATCTTTTTCTGTACAATCAGGTAAATATTCAAAGTTCACACTCCAATTTGTCAGTGTACATGGCTTTGGTAAAATCTCTCCGGTCGCTAGAGCCAATCTATTATGTTCGCATTGATTGAAGCTCAGTTGATCGTGGAGTAACAATTCGTTTCTGTCCGTAGGAGAAAGTTTATTGGCTCCCTTTACTCTTTCTATTAATTCACATTTTCTGCCTGACACATTTAAATTTCGATTTGATAGATATATTTTCAGATCACTCAATTTAAACTCATCTAAATGAGGACTTTGTTCGCATGCAATATTGATTGCGTTGTCCGCCATATTGGATAGGTAGTCCCCGGAAATGGAAAACTCGATTACGTCCCTTGGATACCAAGTGACGTAATCGACTTATCGAAAAGGGCACTTCTTTAAATACGTCCGTACAGAATGAGTTGCTAAGGCCAACTAACTAGAATGGTTTGTACAGCGCGCAATATCACGTCACTAAATTTTGACCTCATATTACCCCCAACGTTGTATCACGTGACCAACAGTCTTGGCCAGTCAATTTCACAGACTGCCAGTTCGCTGATGTTCCGATCGACCATGCGGTGGAACTGAAGGCATAAATACATTTATTGGTGCGTAGGTTTTAGTACTTGGGTTTACTGTCGCCCAACGACTGGTTGGTTCACGACATTCTAGGTTTACGGAGCTATGGGATTTTTTAGGCTTCTCGCAGCCGACAAAGAAAAACAGCGTGGTACAAAATGGCTCAGTCCATTTGTGACACTGGGAAGAACAGGTTCGTAAAAGGTAAACAAACCAATGGTCCCATTAAAAGAGATAGGCCCGTTATGATAACAATACTTCATAGCAAATAATAATAGACAATTTATAAAGTACAACAATATATAATGTTACAGGATGGGTGGGTTCCCAGGATGTTACACAGTCCCCCTCCCAATCCGGGTTTGTCCCAAATCAGGTAGTCAGTCGTCTTTAAGCATGGCTAAACGGGCTTGGGCTATCTGGACAAGTTTGGGAAGGGTGTAAAATTCACCCTCGATGATGAGTTCCTCCAAGAACCGGGGTTCCTTGGGGAGGGTTTGGGCCTTTGAGACACCCCGACGGCGCAAATAATTGAGTACATGTCTGAAGTGAGCGAGTCCCTATCAAAAGAAAAATATGTGATGGGCATGGTGGCAATGGGTTCAACACTTAAAAGAGGTAAAAAAAACTGTCGGGGACACTAAGCAGTGACTCCTGAGTGGTGTCGTACTTGGTTCCCCCGACATTCAACACAACGCGGTTTAGCTGCATCAATGTAGCCTTGGTTACGACCGGGCAAGGTTCTTCCTCGGATAGCAGGCTCGGAACTGTCTGTTGAACATAATCCTCTAGCCCCATGTCTTCATCCACCGTGGAGACACCCTCCGCGTAAAGAGACAAGGTGTCAAAGTCGTCTCGTAATCTCATGGGGGAAGACGGAAAGAGAGGTAACGGTACAGGAACTGAAGGTTTTCGGCATTTCTTCCTGGTGTTAGACAGTGGAGGGGGGCTGTCACGCTTCCTCTTTTCTGTGGACGGGGTCAATTGTCTCTCCTGTGTAGGTACGATTTTATCATCTATGGTGTTCATGAACTGAGGCAAGGCCTCCTCGACAACCTTGCCACACTCCCCTGTTACACGGTTGAAGGGCTCGTACGGTGCCGAGCCATCTCCTCCGGTACAATCCCTGGCGCCTCATGAACACTTTCTTACACAACAAACACCGAAACCCAATTCCACTGTGTTGCTCTACTAGATGGCGTCTTTCGGCAGACTTCCTGTCGTAAGTGAAATCCCCACATACACGGCAGGTGTAGGTAGTAATCTTAAATGAAAAACAAAGGCTCTTAAAATACAGATGTGACGTCATCCTTTGATGTTGGCGTACCATTATGTCAAATAATGTACGGGCAACTTGCCAATAGTACATTATTTCAATATTACTACTGGCATGATGTTTTTCAATGTAAACGCACGTGCGGAGTCTGTATTTTAAGTAGTTTAATTGTCTCTGGCTTAGACATTGCGTAATATATTGTAAAAACACTCGGACCTGACGGTCCTCTTGTTGTTACAATATTTTACTTAATGTCTCGCCCTCGACCATTAAACCACACATAAATATCAAGTATATACAGGTAAGGGAAACTTCTCACTTAATAATCATTTATATTACGTTTTAATTACAGAAATTTACAAACTGTGCCATGTTGGGGGGCAGTTCCCTTCATATCGTTTTAGTTTGTCATGATGAACTATTTTTGGTTTAGACCGGGGAGATTCCTGTACCCGGTAAATCACACTATTAATTATCTGTGTGACAATATATGGCCCTTTCCAATCTCTTTGCAGTTTTCTACTCAAAACCTTTTCTTGGCTTGGGGTTGTGAACCCATACTGGGGTTCCAACCTCATAAAGAGGCACACCAAAATGAGTCACAAATCTCTCTATCAGAGTATCAGCAACTGTGAGAGCGGTTGTATCTTTGATAGGATACACATCAGTATATTTAGTAAAATAATCGCCAACAACTAGGCCTGCCATGCCTGGTACAGTGCCAATCTGGCTCACTGAAGTGAGGTGCAACATATATAATTAGTTCGATTAGGCCTACATTTAGATAAGATTAAGTCATATTGAAACAAACACAATTATCAGTTTATTAAAATAAAATCACACTTTAATATTGGTTCGAGTATTCATATTATTTATTAAAACAAACACAATTACCAATTCATTAAAATAACACTTTATTATTGGCTAAGTCCTTTTTTAAATCTTGACTTGCAAAGTGCAAGTTCTTCTTTAAGTTCTTACCTCTAGTTTGTTTACATGTCCATCTTTATAAAATGTTTTTGATTTTAGCTGTCTTTGGAGGTTTTTTTTCAAAACAAATCTTTTTCTGTACAATCAGGTAAATATTCAAAGTTCACACTCCAATTTGTCAGTGTACATGGCTTTGGTATAATCTCTCCGGTCGCTAGAGCCAATCTATTATGTTCGCTTTGATTGAAGCTCAGTTGATCGTGGAGTAACAATTTGTTTCTGTCCGTAAGGGAAAGTTTATTGGCTCCCTTTACTCTTTCTATTAATTCACATTTTCTGCCCGACACATTTAAATTTTGATTTGATAGATATATTTTCAGATCACTCAATTTAAACTCATCTAAATGAGGACTTTGTTCGCATGCAATATTGATTGCGTTGTCCGCCATATTGGATAGGTAGTCCCCGGAAATGGAAAACTCGATTACGTCCCTTGACGTAATCGACTTATCGGAAAGGGCAATTCTATAAATACGTCCGTACAGAATGAGTTGCTAAGGCCAACTAACTAGAATGGTTTGTACAGCGCGCCATATCAGGTCACTAAATTTTGACGTCATATTACCCCCAAGTCTTGGCTAGTCAATTTGACGGACTGCCGGTTCGCTGATGTTCCGATCGACCATGCGGTGGAACTGAAGTCATAAATACATTATTGGTGCGCAGGTTTTAGTACGTGGGTTTACTACTGTCGCCCATCGACTCGTTGGTTCACGACATTCTAGGCTATGAGGGGTATTTGTGACACGGAGGAGAACAGGTTCGTAAAAGGTAAAAAAAAACATTAAAAGAGATAGGCACGTTATGATAACAATACTTCATAGCAAATAATAATAGACAATTTATAAAGTACAACAATATATAATGTTACAGGATAGGTGGGTTCCCAGGATGTTTTACACAGCCCCCCTCCCAATCCGGGTTTGGTCCCAAATCAGGTAGTCAGTCGTCTTTAAGCATGGCTAAACGGGCTTGGGCAAGTTTGGGAAGGGAGTAAAATTCACCCTCGATGATGAGTTCCTCCAAGAACCGGGGTTCCTTGGGGAGGGTTTGGGCCTTTGAGACACCCCGACGGCGCAAATTATTGAGTACATGTCTGAAGTGAGCGGGTCCCTATCAATAAAATATGTGATGGGTATGGTGGCAATGGGTTCAACACTTAAAAGAGAGGTGCAAAAACTGTCGGGGACAGTAAGCAGTAACTCCTGAGTGGTGTAGTACTTGGTTCTCCCGACATTTAACACAACGCGGTTTAGCTGTATCAATGTAGCCTTGGTTACGACCGGGCAAGGTTCTTCCTCGGATAGCAGGCTCGGAACTGTCTGTTGAACATAATCCTCTAGCCCCATGTCTTCATCCACCGTGGAGACACCCTCCGCGTATAAGACAAGGTGTCACAGTTGTCTTGGCATCTCCTGGGGGAAGACGGAAAGAGAGGTAACGGTACAGGAACTGAAGGTTTTCGGCATTTCTTCCTGATGTTAGACAGTGGAGGGGGGCTGTCACGCTTCCTCTTATCTGTGGACGGGGTCAATTGTCTCTCCTGTGTAGGTACGTTTTATAATCTATGGTGTTTATGAACTGAGGCAAGGCCTCCTCGACAACCTTGCCACACTCCCCTGTTACACGGTTGAAGGGCTCGTACGGTGCCGAGCCATCTCCTCCGGTACGATCCCGGTGCTTTTGCTGGCGCCTCATGAACACTTTCTTACACAACAAACACCGAAACCCAATTCCACTGTGTTGCTCTACTAGATGGCGTCTTCCGGCAGATTTCCTGTCGTAAGTGAAATCCCCACATACACGGCAGGTGTAGGTAGTAATCTCAAATGAAAAATAAAGGATCATAGATATTAAGTATATATAGGTAAATGAAACTTCTCACTTAATAATCATTGATATTACATTTAAATTACAGATAGTTACAACATGTGCCATGTTGGGGGGCAGTTCCCTTCATATCGTTTTAGTTTGTCATGATGAACTATTTTTGGTTTAGATCGGGGAGATTCCTGTACCCGGTAAATCACAGTATTAATTATCTGTGTGACAATATATGGCCCTTGCCAATCTCTTTGCAGTTTTCTACTCAAACCTTTTCTTGGCTTGGGGTTGTGAACCCATACTGGAGTTCCAACCTCATAACAATTATGAGCTAACCTTTTGTCATAAAATAAAACCAAGTACGAACAATCCAAACCATTAGACAAAATTCGAAGTCCTAGAAACGGTATAGGCAAAATAGTGTAATATCGCAAAATAGTGTAATCAGCATATGCACTGTTCACCGTATACAAAATACACGACAAACAGGGGTAACAGGTGTCCGGAAGAGTAAGCTTTTGCACCAACCGTATTACGTCGACCTCTTGCAAAAGTGTGTATTCTATTTATATTTTGTTCCAATTCATACGCATAATTGAAATCTAATGAATAATTATCATTATTTATAATTTCAGGTGTGCCAAAAACCAAATCAACAGGAAGAGTTATCTCTCTTCCATACATCATTTTGTTTGGGGTTACGCCAGTTGATTTATGAATGGATGAACGATAACCCATCATTATCAAAGGAAAGTATTTATCCCAATCATATTGGTTTTCATTTACAAAGGCGCTAAGCATATTTTTAATTGTTTGATTTGCTCTCTCAATCATTCCATCAGATTGTGGGCGAAATGGGGTAGTTCGAGTCTTGTGAATGGCCAAGGTTTGACACATAGAGGCAAATACCTTGGAGCCGAAGTTCGAACCTTGATCTGTATGCAGTGAAAGAGGCACACCAAAATGAGTCACAAATCTCTCTATCAGAGTATCAGCAACTGTGAGAGCGGTTGTATCTTTGATAGGATACGCATCAGTATATTTAGTAAAATAATCGCCCACAACTAGGACATATTTATTCCCATTGGGGGTCAGTGGCAAAGGTCCCATGATATCCATGGCAATTCTTTCCATAGGGGCTCCTACACAATATAATTTTAGAGGGGCCTTAGGTTTAAGCGCCGGTCTTTTCCGTGATGAACAAATATTACCGCAATTTACCCAATATTTTACGTCCAATCTCATGTCATACCACGAAAAGCGAGATCTCAATTTGTACAAAGTTTTCTTGACCCCTAAATGCCCAACAGTCGGTGGATCGTGTAGGTGTTCAAAGGCTCATTTCTTTAAACAAGAGGGTAAATCAAGGAGATACGTTAAATCTCCTGTGTCTGTTTCCCAAGCTCGATAAAACACATTTCCTTTTAAAACAAAAGACTCAAAACGGTGCCAAAGTATTTTACAGGTATATCTTTATTAGCAATTTCCTCCCATGGAGGTTTTCTATTTATATCCTTCCAGTCAATGGTCTGGGCTGAAATATTACCTTCCCTCTGTTTTGCAAGAATATCAATATTATTCAGAGAATCCTCAAAGCCAGATGAATGGTTCTGTTGATAGAGGTAGAAGGCATATTAGTGATATCTGCAGTGTCAATGCCAACCATTCGGACTGAAGCAGATGGAATCGGATCTCCTTCTACGTCAGTGGTAAGTTTAGCATTTTCGTTATTGGCTTGCAACAGCTTTGGAACAACATCTTCCATTTGGGTTACGTCATTTCGAACATGATTAAATTCCGCATATCTCTCTTCGACAGAGGAGCATTTTGAACAGTTACGTTCGAAGCATGGTCGCCTTGACAGTGCGTCAAGATTGGAGTGGATTTGGCCAGGACGGTGCTCAATTTCAAAATCATAGGCATCTATGGTTTCGAATATATGATAATTAATACAATATTAAATAATTAACTACTACATTTGAAACCATTAACTTCGATGTACATTTTATAGATATTAACTATTAAATATTGTATTAATTATCATATATTATATTCATGTTATAAAGATTGCGTTGTTCTTAATTGATGTACTCTGTTATCGGATCTGTTCGTGTCTGGGTTATTGCAGGGGGTCTTCACGCACAGCTACAGAACGCCCACATATTCGTTGGTTGCTAGCCGGAGGGTTGGTCGAGCATCAATATGCCACATGATTTTAAGTCTTAAGTTTGAAAAAAAAAGAGTTATTGGAGATGCAATTGAAATTCCTGTACAAAAGCCATCTGACGTTAATGCCCAAAGTATTACTTGGTCCAGCTTCAAACATAAAAATACATTAAAAACTATTGTTGGTTATACGCCAAGAGGTGCAGTTTCATTTATAAGCGATTCGAATTGTAACTTAATGAATTACGGCCTTTGATAGTGTAGTAGGAAAAATCACTTTTTGTTTTGCTTTTACTCTATCCATCTTTCGAAAATGTGGGCGTGTCCTTCCTGTGCACATCCTTTTTAAGAAATGCTATCTCCTGGCACATTAATCTGTTTTCAGTTGAATGAAAGTGGGAAAAAATGTTAAATTTGTGCAGGTTATGTAAGTTTAACCTGATACATTAACTATTATAGCATTACCTGTATAGCCCTGTCAACCAAATATTCTGTTAATGGCAAAGGCATGTACTTATTATCTCCACTTGCAATCTGTAAAATAAACAAGTGATTTGGATTAATTTTGGTGTCTCATGGACAATATATATGGGCCTTTCTCCACCAACTAGGCTAATGGAGATGGGGCATATGTCTAACTGCATTGACCATTGACAAGACATTCCTTACTGACAGGACCACTGTGACTTCACCCTATATAAATATAGTCATTACCTGAATGTTAGCTGTACCAAACAAATATCGCATTGCCAGGTCTTGAGAGGACTGGTGAACATAACTGACCATACGGTTTCTGTGAGAATCGGTAAAATTGTCATTGTTTCTACGCTTTATAGGTCGTGGATTATCCATCGATTCATCTATAAACCTTCTTTTCACTGGCATATCTTCTGAGGGCACAGGCTTACCTTAAATAAAATAAAACCAAGTACGAACAATCCAAACCATAAGACAAAATTCGAAGTCCTAAAAACGGTATAGGCAAAAATGTGTAAAATCGCAAAATAGTGTAATCAGCATATATAACATATGTTAATAAATACTAAACCTAAAATTTAAGAAACCATAACTGGATCACTTTTAAATAGAATACATATTTTATTACACATATTTTTTAGAACAAGTATATATATATATATATATATTTTTAAACATAATCTGTTGTTTTTAGTAGATTAAATTCACAGGCATTTTCATTTGAGCTAGGTTTATATCTGAATTAGTGTTTAATTAAAAATATTTACCTTCGTACATGGTTTTGGGTTTATGGATTTTTTGAATATTTTCAGTGCATGACTTCTTTTTATGTACTTTAATTTCACCCGTCTCTGTAAACCATTGCAGAGGTAATAGAACTGCTGCAATATGTTTGCATGTATCATGTGGCCCCTTGCCTGCTGGACATTCACAATGGGAAGTAACTGGGTCACCAGTTGAGCGGATTTTCAGCTTGTAGTTATAAGTTACCTTTAATATAAGAAAGGAATTCTCCAAATGAATAGAGACAAACGAGGTCATGTTGGGATGGACATATGGTTTAATTTTATAGGGGTCTTTAGCAGTGGCAGGAAACCGGAGGACCCGGAGATAACCCACGAGATTGGACAGGCGAAATAATATAAATCATCGTTTGATTTGGTAATGTTAAATTTGTACCAGACAAAGCGCTGAAGCCTTAATCTGTCCATGCTTAATTCAACCTATTTGTATTTCTTATCCCACAATTTGGATTGTCTCTACATTAAGCGGGCAAGGTTGTTGTAACAGTAGTCACTAGTTTAAAGAATAACTAAACTGACAGTGAGGTAAGTAATCTACCACCTAGTCTTAAATTAAATATGTTATAACATAATATGACCTACCTTATTTTTCATGGCAGCACCAACTATGCCACTAAAACAATGTACCACTTGCAGTTAGTAGAATCGAGCAAGTAAGCACTCTCCCACCATCTGCCATATCTGTTCCCTCTTGAAGGGCCTTCAGATCTCCTGAAATTTGTATATCCTATTAAATGAAAAACCATAATATTTGTATATCCTATTAAATGAAAAACCATAATATGACCATTTTAATAATTAGTGATTTAAGTATGCATTAATGTAACAGCCATAGATCCCTTCAGATCTCCTGAAATTTGTATATCCTATTAAATGAAAAACCATAATATTTGTATATCCTATTAAATGAAAAACCATAATATGACCATTTTAATAATTAGTGATTTAAGTATGCATTAATGTAACAGCCATAGATCCCTATGCACAAGGGATTTATTAAGATAAAATTGAATCATATTTAAAGGAGCTAATTTCTAACATTTGGGACCTAGAAATTGACAAAATGGGTCGCAACGCACTGTAATATGAATGTATATAAACTGATTTACATTCAATGGTTTCCGTTTTTACTCGAATTTCAAATCAGTTATGGTCGGCGAAATAAGCCATACAGTCTCAATCGAGTGCAAATTTCTAGCGTCTGGTTATTCCAGTCTACATACGGCAGTTTGATTTGATGCAATGTGTCTAGCCTCGTCGCTTGAGTCTCTCAATCACAATTGGGACTGAAGCGCATTATGGTACATTATTCGTGTACCAACGTTAAAAAAATGATTTTATCTTAAATATCGGATATCAGAAGCTCACCTTTTCCTGGTATGTTTACATCATCAATGTTGATTTAAATTGACCAATTATTCGTGTTTTCGATGTTAAGGTTTTACTAGGTCTTGTTTAAGTGCACTAGATTGAGACTGCAGGGCTTATTTCGCCGAACGTAACTGATTTGAAATTGGGGAAAACGGAAACCATTGAATGTAAATCAGTTTATATACATTCATATTACAGTATATATGCGTTGCGACCCATTTTTGACAATTTCTAGATCCCAAATGTTAGCGATTTAGCTTCTTTAATGATAACGACTATGAGTGATCTAGTTTGTGTTGAGTGGACGTAACAAAGCTACAATAATAAACAATCTTCACTATGACTATATCTTTAAACAATCGTTACATTGCTCAGGTAATTTGAATGCATTTTCAATATAATCATTTTTCATTACTACTTTTGAACTATCCATATTCAGAACACACACAAACATTACTAAAAATAAAGATATAGGCCTAGGTCTATATAGCCTACCTGGGGATCACGGTGGCTAAGTGGATAAGGCGCTGGTTCGCTAGCCTGGAGGTTGAGTGTTCGATCCCTGCATTGGCCGAGAAAGTTCATCTCGATTTTCCGGCGTGATTTCCCCTTGTCAGTGATGCAGAAGGAGGGCCTGACAAGGACAGCTGCCTAGTCGTTCGGATGGGACGAAAAACCGAGGTCCCGTGTACAAATTGGAGTGCACGTAAAAGATCCCTTGGCAGCTGGAATTCGATATAAGAGTAGGCCGTAGCGCCGCTGCCCGGGCAAAATTTCCCTCATTGCACACTGTGGCGTATGCCCGTCTTCAATTAGCCCAGGTACGGTGCTTAAGCGTAGGACGTTAAACCCCATTTCATTCATTCATATAGCCTACCTGCCATTCTGTATAAGAGATAGCCTTCAATTTGATGGGAATTAATAGTTCTTTGTGTTTATTAGTCAATTGTTGATAACCAGTGATAGGCCATTTTGCGTTGACCATACCAGGAAGAATAATGACAGGCCCCCTGAAGTTGTCATTGCAGTCATATGATTCTAATCTGAAAGAAAAACAACATGCCAAATGTCAATAATATTACAGTACTATTATTTTGAAATAACTTCCAAGTGAATTTACGGTAGACTATAAACCAGCGGCTGCCAGGCAGGATACGCCCACATTTTCGATAGATAGATAGAGAACAAGGAAAACCGAAAGTGATTTTTCCTACAAAGGCCATAATTCATTAAGTTACAATTTGATATGCGCAAATATCGTACAGTATCAAGATATTTAGGTTATAAACACGCAATTTAAGTTTCATCAAAATCGAAATTAAAATTGTTACCTCTACAGGGTCCACAACCTTGAAATACCATTTTTTAACAGTATTCGCGTACAGACAGCAGCCATTTTGTATTGTAATTTTAGTCCTATTTTCCCGAAATTTGAACTCAACCTGCCTTAGCTTGTAACGGTGATATAATCAAACGATTTTTTAAATCGGATAATAATTGTGACCTCCAGAGAGACCACAAGCTAAACAAAGGCTATTTTGCGTATAATCAGGGGCATTAATTCAGGAAGTTACGATCCGATATGCGCAAATATCAAAAGGACCCAAGATCTTTGGGTAATATCCATGCATTTCAAGTTTCGTCAAAATCAAATTAAAATTGGGACCTCTACGGGGTCGACGACCTTGATATACCATTTTTCAACAGTATTCGCATACGAACGGCGGCCATTTTGTATGGTAATTTTGGTCCATTTTTTCTGAAATTCGAACTCACCCTTACTTGGGGTGTACCGGTGATATAACCAAACGATTTTTTAAATCGGATAATAATTGTGACCTCTAGAGGAACCACAAGCTAAACAAAGGCGATTTTGCGTATAATCAGGGGCCATAATTCAGGACGTTACGATCCGATATGCGCAAATACCGAAACGAACCAAGATCTTTGGGTTATATCCATGCATTTTAAGTTTCATCAAAATCAAATGGTGACCTCTACAGGGTCCACAACATTGATATACCATTTTAAACAGTATTCGCGTACGATCGGCGGCCATTTTGTATGGCAATTTTGGCCCGATTTTTCCGCAAATTGAACTCGACCTTCCTTAGGGTGTAACGGTGATATATTCGAAAACGTTTTTTTTTAAATCGGATAATAATTGTTACCTCCAGAGGTACCACAAGCTAAAATAGGTGATTTTTCGGAAAATTAGGGTCAGGAAATTACGTTCCGATAGGCGCAAATATCGAAAGGAACCAAGATCTTATGGTTATAAACATGAATGTAAAGTTTAATCAAAATCGGTTCAAAATTGTGACCTCTATAGGGTCAACAAGCTAAAAACATGATTTTGCGTACAATCAGGGGCCATAATCCATGAAGTTTTGATCCGATACATGCCAATATCGAAAGCAGCCGAGGTCTTTGGGGGATAAACCTATATTTCAAGTTTCGTCAAAATCGGGTAAGAATTGTGACCTGTAGAGAGTCCACAAACAATTGTGGACGGACGGACGGACGGAGACGACATAATACGTCCACATGAAAATGTGGGCGTATAAAAATATGGCCTTCACAGCAAAATGTGTTCGCTTTAGAATGGTACCCAAGTTTATCTTATTCGTTTACATTATTATTAATATTTTAACACGGACTTAAAAAAAATATGTGACATAGCGAACTATTAGAATTACAATTCAAAGCTATCGGCAAAATCTTAACTAAACATTACTTTACGTATGTATAGGCCGGCCCGATAACGATGATGATAGTAATGGTATTGATACTGATCATAGTCGTTATCGTTAAAGGGGCTAGATCGCTAACATTTGGGACCTAGAAATTGTCAAAAGTAGGTTTTCAAAGCATATAATACTGTAATATGAATGTATATAAACTGATTTACATTCAATGGTTCCCGTTTTTCCCCAATTTTAAATCAGTTACGTTCGGCGAAATAAGCCCTGTAGTCTCAATCTAGTGCAAATTTCTTTAGCGCCTGCTTATTCCAGTCAACATACGCCGTATGGTATGGGGCCATCCATAAAGTACGTACGCTTGAAGGGGGGAGGGGGTACCAATGTTAAAAAAAATATTTTATCTAAAACATCGGATATCAGAAGCTTATCTTTTCCCGGTAAGTTTACATCATCAATGTTGATTTAAAATGGCGAAGAGTGGTATTGTCCCTTTAATGAAGCTAAATTATAATAAAAAATAAAATAAAACCAAGTACGAACAATCCAAACCATTAGACAAAATTCGAAGTCCTAAAAACGGTATAGGCAAAAATGTGTAAAAACGCAAAATAGTGTAATCAGCATATGGACTGTTCACCGTGTACAAAATACACGACGAACAGTGGTAACAGGTGTCCTAGATATAATATAACAAACTGCAAAGCCTAGACTACGACACTATTCATAAAAATAAATTCATTGAAACGTAAAGTTACTAATTCCGATTACATAAAGTATACAAGCCTGACAGGTACATTTACTGTTCGCAAGCTCGTTTGGCAGGTCAAAGTTTTTCAGGTCATACATAGACAGCGATTGAATGTTGAGCAATTTTCAACTTAATTCTGAGAATGCTTTGTGAACTCGGGGCCTGGGGCCTGTTTCACGAAATTTTAACTAAGGTAAAATCCGATTTTAGTAATTCGATTGGATAGTATTAGATTGATTTTAGCGCTTAGCCAATCAGATTTAAGTATTTACTAAAATTTGGATTTTATCTTAAGTTAAAATTTCGTGAAACAGGCCCCAGACAAATCATTATATACGTACATGGAATTTATGCAATGAGATTACCGATTCTCATTAGGTTACTCTACAAAATGAGCTCTTCCGAGGCAAACGACCGCATAGAAAAAAATCAGAACATTGGGCTTACATAGAGAGAGAGGTTAGTTCTTTTAAATTATTGTTGGAAGTGTTGGAGTTTATACAAAGATACTATCTGTGTGTGGTGTAGACTTTTTGTAGACACATAGCCTTGCAAAATATTTGATTACTCGTGTTACCGTTTGGAACTAGAATCGTAATTATACGAACCATAACTCTGTTCATTTTTATGCCCGGTCAGTTTACAAATTTCACGTTCTTCCACTCCAGCACAGGGGTCATTTCGGGACTAACATATGGTTTAATTTTATTTCAATAATTCGCTTTAGCGTAGGGGTCTTTAGCAGTGGGGAGAAACCGGTGTGCCCGGTGGAAACACACTAGGTTGAGAAAGCGACCCTATCTCCATGTCACATACGCTCACACCAGGACTCGACCCCCCCCCCCACCAAGTTTCATCATTAAAATTAACATGTTTTTTGGGGGTACTTAGACAAATTTTCATAATCTGGATAAAGTTTTGATAAATATAATTTTTATGTTTGAACTGGACATGATTGCCCACATGTGGCATACATTCTTCGTTTTAGCTCGACTGTGTTGGATGGGACCGTATTGTTATGTCGCCGTGCCTCTATACCTTACCCAACCTTAACCAGGCCCGTAGCCAGGAAGTTGTTTTGGGGGGGGGGGGCAAAGATGTTTTCGGGAGGGCCAACTAGCATGGGCATCTGCATGAAATTTGCGGTAAAGGCCAATTTTTTTGTGATATGGGGGGGGGGGGGCAAGACTCAGTATTGGGAGGGCAGTTGCCCCCCCCCCCCCGTGCCACCCCCTGGCTACGGGCCTGACCCTAACGGCGGCATTACCGGTCGGCTGGCATAACGGATACCTCCCGTGTGGGATACATTGCCACAGTGGTTTTTCGTCAAAAAAGTTTGATCCTGCTATATGTATTCACCACCTGCTTCATCATTTACAACTTCATCATTTACGTGGGTTTATTAAACAGTCTCTGGTTTTCATTACCTCTCAGTGCCAACCCAAGAGTTGAATTAAACCATACTTTATTAAGTAAATTTGAGGGTGTTGCATTGCGGAGATGATGCCTAATTTGATCAAATCTGCGTCAGATATTGGTTTGTGGAGCTGTGCGTGGTCGGGGCTTCGTTTTTCAGTTTTCGCAAGACTGATACAAAGACATTATTAGATGAATGGAACTCTTTATCATTTAGAATGTTAATATTCCGTTCAAATGGTGGTGCACGAATATAATTGCTGCTCGAAGACCCACAAATGAAGACTTGGAATAAGCTTTTCCTTCAGCAGATCTAACTTCACCATAAAATAATCTTAGCTTTATATTGAGATCATTTGTCGGCAAATACTCAAAATTGGTGGATTAATTTCGTTCAAAAAGCAATTCTGAAATTTAAGAAGAAAAAATGCCAATGAAAACAGATGTATGTTGAAAGCGATAATAACATACGTGGACCTTCATAACAGGGTAGATGCGCGTTCTTTCGGTGTATTTATGTTAGCGCCTGGATAATCAAGACTTGTTGACATTCACTAAAGTAATGTGATTTCCTAAATACAGGAAAGTTTAGCCCACTTAATCTTTTCTTAAGGGGCTCATACACGATCCAACATGTTTGATAAAACATGTTGGATCAAACATGTTTGACAGCTTGACGTTGCCCATACATGAATTGCCAATTTGGAAAACAACGTGCATTGTGGGAGAGGGAAAAACTTACGAGGAGCGACTATTGCTTTGTAAGGGATTTCTCTGACCAAATTTCGCTTTTACATTAATTTTAGTGATGGATTATATTTCATATGATGTGATAGAGACACGGATAGTTGATGCACTAAAATTAACGTAAAATTCGCGTTTTTCGAAATTTGATCAGAGAAATCCCATGCAAAGTAATGGTCGCTCCTCGTATAATTTTCCCCCTCTCTCCCACAATGCACATTGTTGTCGCCCGTAAATGTGCATGAGTATTAGTCGCTCTCTGAATACAGTGGAGTTTGGGCAAGCCACACCAACCCTAGTCGTAGAAAAGGGTTACTGTGGCTGTACAGAATATAAATTAGATATGTTATTATTTAGACAGTATCACAGAGCACAACACACCTCCAAGTTTTAAAAAGGTCCCTGAAAGGAATAGGGCTAAACCTCTACGTGTCTGCCCCGATAATATCAGCCTAAGAACAATCAATACACAAAATAAATCCACCTATCAATAATTGGTAATTCTGGGCGAGATCCGAAAATATGCCCCTAAAAATAATTTAAACAACAAAATAAGTTAGAAGCGTATATTTATGTTGATCGGGGGATAACATGTTTAGGGCTACAATTAGAATGTCCCGGTGGAAAAGCCCCGCAAAACTATTTAACGGGGACAGTTTAAACTGATGGGGAAGGAGCTAATAGAACTATCTGCAGGCCCTGGTGAATTCTTGTAAAGCGGTGGACACACTAGCCGAATGATTCGGGTCGATATTCGCCTAGTGCGCCACTGTCATTGGGCCGAATTTCTAATCGGCCGAATATTTATTCGCCCGAATTATATTCGCCTGGTGTGTCCACTTCGCCGAAGCATTCGACCGAATGTAGAATTCATTAGCCAATCAGAACTCCTATCGAGAAATAACGTGATTGTTTGAAGACATATACGCCGCCGTTTTAAATCATGTGACGTGAAAAGTGATGCAATCGACTGGTGAATCGGCCGAAACATTCGGCTGGTGTGTCCACCCATTCGGCCGAATAAAATTCGGCGCCGATTGATTCGCCCGAACGATTCGGCCGAATCATTCGGCTAGTGTGTCCACCGCTTTAACCCTCCTTATCTCTTTCAATGGCTTGAATTGCCCAAGGGGGTGCATTCGTGTCCGGACAACTCTTTATCGACCATGGTGCATAACTGATATGGAACTTGCGCGTTTTAACCTGATACAACCCAGCAACCAATTTGTCAATCACTATCCCAGGCCCCCCTTCAGTACGTCGTTAACCTTCGAGCTTTTCCTTTTGGAGTAGAAGCGTCAAATTATTATACAAAAGTCCCCACTTGATAAAACCGCTCTCTCATTTTTATATCATTGTCCCTTTACATGCGTTTCTGTGCCATCCCCAAATTTTCCCTAGCGACTTCATGTGTCAATGTCGCAGCTTCCCCCAAATAAACCAAATATTGATTTCATTCTCTGGACTCCAAACATAAGATTTACTGGAATATTTATTTCCCTGCCTAGCATTAACTGATTACGGGTAAATCCGACCCCGAGTTCACAAAACATACTTAAGTACAAATCTATGCTCAATTTTGAGAATCTTCTCAAATCAAACGTTCTCAAAATAAATGGAGTTCACAAAACAATTTGAGAACATTTTTGTTCTCAAAGTTGAGAAAGTTCTCAAATATTTGAGAAAGCTGCTAAGCGTACTTAAGTCTAAAATTTTGACAGATATTTTATTAAAAGTAGGTTTATGCAACGGTATTATCTATGGTCTACGCTAATACTAATAGTACAATTATTTATAAATAAAGTATTTATGATTTTTATACGCCCACATTTTCATGTGGACGTATTATGTCGTCGCCCCTGTCCGTCCGGACGTCCGTCCACAATTGTTTGTGGACTCTCTACAGGTCACAATTCTTACCCGATTTCGACGAAACTTGAAAAATAGGTTTATCCCCCAAAGATCTCGGCTGCTTTCGATATTGGCACGTATCGGATCAAAACTTCATGGATTATGGCCCCTGATTGTACGAAAAATCACGTTTTTAGCTTGTGGACCCTATAGAGGTCACAATTTTGAACCGATTTTGATGAAACTTGACATGCATGTTTGTATCCCAAAGATCTTGGTTCCTTTCGATATTTGCGCCTATCAGAACGTAATTTCCTGAATTATGGCCCCTGATTGTCCGAAAAATCACCTATTTTAGCTCGTGGTACCTCTGGAGGTTACACTAATTATCCGATTTAAAAAATCGTTTGATTATATCACCGTTACACCTCAGAAAGGTTGAGTTCGAATTTCGGTAAAATTGGACCAAAATTGCCATACAAAATGGCCGCCATTCGTACGCGAATACTGTTAAAATATGGTATATCAAGGTTGTGGACCCTGTAGAGGTCACAATTTTACTTCGATTTTAATGAAACTTGAAATGCATGGTTATAACCCAAAGATCTTGGTTCCTTTCGATATTTGGGCATATCGGATTGTAACTTCCTGAATTATGGCCCCTGATTATACGCAAAATCGTCTTTGTTTAGCTTGTGGTCCCTCTGGAGGTAACAATTATTATCCGATTTAAAAAAACGTTTGATTATATCACCGTTACACCCTAAGAAAAATTCGGAACAAAATTGCCATACAAAATGGCCGCCGCATGTACGCGAATACTGTTATAAAAAGGTATATCAAGGTTGTGGACTCAGTATAGGTCACAATTTTGATTCAATTTTGATAAAACTTAAAATGCATGGTTATAACCCAAAGATCTTGGTCCCTTTCGTTATTTGCGCATATCATATCGTAGCTTTCTGAATTATGGCCCCTGATTGCCCGAAAAATCGCCTATGGTCCCTCTGGGGGTTATGATTATTATCCGATTGAAAAAAAACTTGACTCTACCACCGTTACACCATACCGAAGGTTGAGTTTGAATTTCAGGGAAATCGGACCGTAATTGCCAGACAAAATGGCCGCCGTTTGTACTCTAATAGTGTTAAAATATGGTATATCAAGGTTGTGGACCCAGTATAGGTCACAATTTTGATTCGATTTTGATGAAACTTGAAATGCATGTTTATAACCTAAAGATCTTGATTCTTTTCGATATTTGCGCATATCAAATTGTAATTTAATGAATTATAGCCTTTGAATTGTAGGAAAAATCACTTTCGGTTTTGCTTGTTCTCTAACCATCTCTCGAAAATGTGGGCGTATCCTGCCTGGCAGTGCCAGCTTACTATCTTTAAATCTGCATTAATTTCATAACATTGAAGCTTTGTTTATTTATATAGATTTAAATTAGTTTCTAACTGTCCGTTCCTTATTTAAATCTTACACACAATGTTATTACTTAGTTAGACATAGGGCCTACTTATGATACTTCATTTTTACTTTTCCAATGCCCCTATTTTTTGTTATAAATTGTCTGAAATAGTAAACAATATTTAAATGGTAGATTTAGTTAAAATTTGTATTTTAATTCATGGTTTGGAGAAAGTTTTTATCATAACATTTCGGTCGACAGCCGATGCTGTTGTACTCCATCCCAAAGATCAAAGGATGAAAATCAAAATGTCTGGGTTTGTTTTAAAAATGAGTCCGGAGCAGTAACAGCAGTCTATTGTTCTTGCATAGTTTGTATAGTTTATCTTTCCCGTCTTCAATTAGCCCAGGTTAGGTGCAGAAGCGTGGGACGTTAAACCCCATTTCATTCATTCACTATACACATTGTATTTTCAAAAAGGTAATTATTGTTTTTACAGCATATTTATAGCGTGTCCTTTCATTTAACATGTTTAGGACCACTTTACAAAGTAATCATGGTTAAGCCTTTCTGTTGTGTATTGTCCGGTCGATTTTTCATGGGTAAACTTGAAAACAAAAATTACAATGCGAGGACATATTAAAAGCCATAGAAATTATTTTTCATATTAATGAAGCAACTTTGGGTCTAAATATAAACAACAGTTGATATTCACTGAGAGAAAGTGGCATCACAGCATACAATATGATGTACATGCTCGAGTCTAAACTTTGAAAAAAAAAGCATGGTGATGAAGAGAATTCCACTCCTTCTAAACAGGCTCACTTTGGAGTGTTCATGTAATTCACCAACAGATTAAAAATAACAATATTTTTGTAAATACTGAATACAAATCACTTCATATACTTTCATATCACAAGTAACATGTGATGCGGGACCAATTTAACAGAGTCATGCCTACTTCCTTACGTTGATCAAATTTAATAACTGGTCTTTATACAAAATGGCAAAGATCAAATAATAAATATTTTTATAAAACAAATTGTTCTAGTTTTCTCTCACGTCACAAAGCATTCTCAAAAATTAAAATTTGTATGAAGTTTCATAATGATATATACAATATCGTGATCTTCAATCAAATCAAGGTGTAAAAGTTTGAGAGGGGGTTAATACATCAGAATTCGGTCACCTCATGGCCTGTTCGACATTTATGCCACGTTTAGCAATGACCCCTGTTGTTCTTACATCCGATGCACTCATCTGAAAGACTCCCCCCGTCTGTCAGGAGGCTCTAGCCACCAACAAATCAGCACGGGGAAATGCAAGTTCCTCTCTTATTGGGAAACCCCTGGCAGAGGGTACCTTCGTGACATTCCATCAAATCTAGGCACACAGAATTTAGTGTGACATTCTTTAATACGTGTGGGCCCTCCCCAAGTGTTTGATACAAAATTACTCATCTCTGCGGGAGTGATACTGATAAGAATGTTTGCAGTATGAACCTGTACCTGCAGATTGGTTGGCTTTTCTATAAAACAAACTTCTGTGCCGTCAATAATATGCCTAGCTCTGCAAAATTTAAAATATCGGAAACAAAGATCCCTGTTGTGATAACATTTGACACTTGTGTACAAGATACTCAAAATCCATCAGCTTAATCTGCATTGAGGGCATCAAGGTGAAGTTTCATCATTGTCATGATAAACTCTTCCCAATGTGCAAGAATTCGTCCTTCCAGGACCTGGTGTTCCTGAAATATTTGTTCATGCATGACTCAATTTTATCTGATCTAAGGATAGACTGAATTTGAAAATGCTTTCTTAATAAATGTTATTGCCGTACTCGTAGACTTTAAAAGGTTTTAGCTTGTTTCTTTGCCATTTCAATTCAATAGATTCTGAAGACTCAGCAGAGGTTTGCATAATTGGAACCGAGTAGCTGTGATCAACATTACAAGTCATGTAAGATCCATCTTTCTCAAACATAAAACAAAACCAAGTACGAACGATCCAAACCATCAGACAAAATTCGAAGTCATAAAAAAAAAACGGTATAGGCAAAATAAAATAGTGTAATCGACATTGACTGTTCAGAAAATATAACATGTTCTGTCATAGAGTTTTCATTGATATTACAATTAATATTTGGCGGCGTTCTGCATTTTTGGGGGACATGATCTAGATTCTCACGTGCTGTTGGAGGTGGACGATCCTTAATTTCTCTACGAGACTCCTATCCAAGTGGTAGTGATGGATATGGGTTAGCAGCGGTTACATTTCCATCAGCAAAGTGGACGGAACAAACTCTAGAATCAGAAGTTTGCAGCCAAATTTTGTTCCCTTTCTTCCTATTTACAATGGATGTCCACTTCTGTCTGCCCTCTTGATCTTTAAATTCAGTTGGAAAAGTGAATAAGCAAAATGGGGGATCGCAAATACAGGAGCCAGTTACTGTATTTTGTACAAAGTGAACAGTCCATATGCTGGTTACACTATTTTGCCATATTACACTATTTGTTATAAATATCACAGTTTTCAAATCTTCATTTCTCCCATTCATGTTCACCATTAGAGCACTGAAATAAGCGCACAACATCTTCGCGATTTTGGCATATCGTTCTTATTAAATGTTCTACCTAGTAGCAATAAACCAGAGGTTCCCAACCTTTTTGGAATGGCGACCCCCATTCCAGTCCCAGTATCCGATCGCGCCCCCTTTGAAGAACAAAGTCACATTTTACTATGAAACACCATTACCATTCGGTTTCTGGACTCCACGGTCTGTCACATAATAGAAACCTAGCTCAATGAATTGTTCAGGGTAATGTCGTACATCCGACCATCTCCCTTCACAACAAGTAACCACTTTAACCTGAAACGTAATGTCTAAGAAGATCCGGCGTATAATAATAGCCATTTTTCCCAATGACTACGATAAACTAAATTTTGGGATGGGAGGGGAAGATCGCCAAAAGCTGGTCTTGTCAGGATCCCTGAGCTGGCGTCTGATATTGTTGTTTTCCTCCATTGTTCTATGTCTATCAATGCGCCCCTATCCCTCGTATATTCCCCCTAGCACAACTTTCATGATACGGGATTCTCTGGAGCTAGTTCCAACGATTAAAAGGGGGTAACTCTTCACCCCCCCTACCCCGTAAGTAACGACTAAGGCTAATAATACGTTCAATATGCCTGTTCCTTTATTACGTGGTGAAGGTAAAGATTTATAAATAACAATGATAATACATTTAATCTATTATACATGTTAAAATATGGGTGTCCGGCGTGTTGGGAGATAACGTTCGCGTGTCTTACTATTGTTAATCCGGTGATAATAATGGCGGCATATTAATACTCTACAGATTACAGTACTAGTAAACGTAATAAATAATAATATTCCCGTTCGAAATATTGCAATATGTATGTTATATCTAAGTTGCCTCGCGGGCCGATTCTCACCTTTCTAATGGAGTAATTTGTAAATAGAGTTAACAAGTTTCGATTATGCTCCTAGTATTGTTTAGAGAATAGTTAGCCGTAGATACGACGAACCGATGTCATCCCTTCCGACGTTCTAGCGCCCCTATATATAAGAAAATTAACCAATTGTCCTTTTTCTCACGGTCGGCACTTATTTCACAATTGAAGTGTTCGACGTTAAAATAGTCCACTTAATAATAAATCGTGCTTGCCCGTTTCACTTAAATGTGATTATGAATAATTTGAGGTGTGCAACGAAAAAATGGGTTATAGTCGACAAAACGGACAATAACTATGAACAGCGTAATTATTCGAGACGTAAAAGGTAACAATAAAATCCAGTATAACTACGCCACCCTCGGCCATAAAACATTATAAAAAACCGACATTATAGCAACCAAGATGAATTACTAGTCTTGGCAATGATGTACAATAATCATAATCATTTAACAAATAGAAATATTATGTAAGATCTGACAAGTCGTGGTAAGATCGACGTGACACAAGGTGGACATCTACGTTATGATAAAAATAAAAAACCAAGTACAAACAATCTAAGCCATAAGACAAAATTCGAAGTCCCAAAAACGTTACAGGCAAAATAGTTTAATCAACTATTCTAGTATGGAAGACCAAATGGGACAATATTCAGCATTATTGTTTCTACTTTCCAGTTTGAACATTTTAGACACGTACGCAACATTCTAAACTAATGATTCTTGGTTCTACATTCTTATGTCAACATTTCATGCACAAAATCAACATTTTAAACAAAAAAATGACTTTATGTTTCATTTTCGGCGTTTTATCGGTAACTTTTATATATCATTAAATATTAAAATTAAAAAATAATTTATTAGATTAACACCACAAAGAAATCAATTTATTGGTTTCTGAAAGTATCTAAAAACAAATCTGGAATTTGAACTCTTATGAAAATATTTTCTACGTTGCAAAAAGTCTTGAAGTTAAAAACATGAAATGAAAATGTCCAGAAAAATACAATGAATTATCATCATTATTACACCAGAGGGCGTTAGCGCATGTGTACAACTTTGATACAGACTATAGATTAGAAAAAAGATAGTTCCATTTTTATTGGCTAAGCACTAAAATCAATCTAATATTATACAATCGAATTACTAAAATTTAGATTTTATCTTAGTTCAAATTTCGTGAAACAGGACCCAGGTAATAGTTATAATGATGTCCTAAATATAGAGAATGTTCCTGGATTATACTCCGATCACAAAGAGGCGAACACCAGACTCATACGTCATGCTAACCATGCTTCTACTCCGATGTTTACAGATACAGCTTTAGCCCCGAGATGACCTAGTTGTGTTGAGTGGACGATAAACCCCATCTCTCTCTCTCTCTCTCTCTCACACACACACAACTAGCAAAAGTCCTGATACCTATTAAGCAATCATTTTACTTCCTGTTATTGTGAAAATTGTTTCAAACTCATTTTTTTTCACCCAGACAATAAAATAAAAGTCGAATAATATCTGTACTAAAAGTGTTTGAGTCAATTGGGAGTGATCAAAACTCGGAATTTTGTCTACTGGTTTGGATTGTTTGTACTTGTTTTTATTTTATAAGCCTTGGGTGGACTTCATACATTCAAAAAGTTGCGATCATAAAAAAAAAGCCTTATGAAGTAATGATTAGTAATCAGTAATACGTGTAGGCCAATCTATTTAAAATATAGATCTCGATAAACCAATTAGCGACCGCCATGCTTTTAAAAATCTACTTTTGTTTTGATGTCTATCACTGGTGTTAGTATAGACGTCATTGGCTGGTAATGTCTACTAACAGTTCCGCGCAAAAAATGTCAAACGGTCGATTAGACAGATCATTTGATTCGCTGACCCCTCATTTCATGCTGAAAACGAGTTAAATAACAAGTCTTAAAGATCCAACAGCAGTCAAGACCAGTAAGGAAATTTTGAACTAGAGAAAACGAAACGAAATTAAATCTGTGTTTTAATCAGATTGACGTTCAGGCCTACATAAAACTGGGAAGTAGTTTCATCTTTGCTGAAACTCTCGTATCACTTGAGAAGAATTTGTTTGTGATTTAAAACGTTGAGAAAAGTAATAGTGTGGACAGTGCCAGATATTAATTAGTCTGCTTAAAACTGTGACTGAAATATGCTCATGTAAACTTGAAAATCTCTCCTGTACCTGCAATAATAATACAATGGTTACCACCGAAATTAATGCTAACGATTTATCAGATTGTGATATTGATAATGAATGAATGAAATGGGGTTTAACGTCCTACGCTTAAGCACCTAACCTGGGCCAATTGAAGACGGGCATACGCCAACAGTGTGCTATGAGGGAAATTTTGCCCGGGCAGCGGCGCTACGGCCTACTCTTATATCGAATTCCAACTGCCAAGGGATCTTCTACGTGCACTCCAATTTGTACACGGGACCTCGGTTTTTCGTCCCATCCGAACGACTAGGCAGCTGTCCTTGTCAGGCCCTCCTTCTGCATCACTGACAAGAGGAAATCACGCCGGAAAATCGAGATGAACTTTCTCGGCCAATGCAGGGATCGAACACTCAACCTCCAGGCTAGCGAACCAGCGCCTTATCCACTTAGCCACCGTGATCCCCGTGTGATATTGATAAGCTTCCTGATTAAACAATATCAACAGGATAATGACTAGAGAAGCCTAGTCGAAACGTCGCTCGGTTATAAGCAGTAATTGTATTCCATAGAATTGTAAAATGTAAACAACTGTCAATTGCTTAGGCGCCAAATCATCCATAAGCGTGCTCAAAGTGCTTTTTATATATAAACTATATACATGTCAAATCAGGTTTGTAAAATGTATTTTTGTTTAATTTAAAGCCTCAATACCACTCTTTTTGGAACTGAATAATATGTCCCAATCTTTATTCTGGTAAACAAATTGTACTATTCTACAATATTTCAAATAATTGATGATACAAATTTCATTTTGACACACCTTATTTAAAAAATTGGAAAAATTCAACTTGTGGTTTGAAACGTCTCTAAATAGTAAATGCAGGAGGACTGCACTACACGCCAAACAAAAACTAAAAATCTACAAGATAAACCTGCGGACAAGACAGAAAATAGACATTGCAAAAAGTAAACAATTATCAAATCAAGTGAATGGATCCGGGGGCCAGCCGTAAGCGTCCACTGCGCTGTACAGTCCCGGGCCTGTCTTGGTACAGGCTTCACTAAAATGATTCACATAAAAGACGTAACAAAAAAAATGCGACCGATCTTGTAAGTGGTCGTCTCCTCAATGGAAAAATATTTTCGAACCCTCTGGACAAATAAACTAGGATGTAATGGATCATTTACACAACAGGTGGGAATCTGGTACTTACATCAGTCATAAGGATATTATTTATTTTCTGGAGTTTTCAAGCAAACAAGAGTGTTATTGTCCCTTTAATTGTATTTTAATAGAAAGATAACATTTATTTTAGAAAATAAAAAAAATACATTTACAGCAAAAACAAATCTCGAAAAGCAAGTTTTGCAAATCGTTTGTCAAAACATGAAATTCTCCAATTTCCTTGAACATGAACACTAGTGGGCAGACGACATGCACTTGGCATACAATAAGACACCATGCAATAATGAGGAATCTTTTGAGCGCTCACTCAATGAATTGTCATCTTTTTTATATTATGAATGAAATGAGATTTAACGTCCCACGCTTCTGCGCCTAACCTGGACTAATTGATGACGGGTTCTATATTAGGAATAATGTATTCAATTTTATTCTATAAAACAGTTTTTGAACAAGGAAGTTCTTAATTGGATTTCTGTCGCAAATAATTTAGAGATCTTTCAAACACACCATTGTGCATTGTTATTGTTATGACTGTTTTTTTCTAAAATTTATTTCCGAGTTGGACTTATTATTAATTACAAAATTATTCATTGTGCATTGCCTTTAGAGGATGCTAATTACTGTATGTAGCATTGTTTAGCATATCAAACATAGACATGTACTATGTACAAATACCCTGCGGCTAGTCGAACATTCTTCATTTGGACGCACTTATTTTCAATAATGATGAGAAATTAAGTTTTAGCATAAAGGTCTAATACAATACAATCAAAGTTACTTTGTACAGACTTTGAAAAAATCTACAGCTAAAAAACTCGGTGTCCTCATACAGGACATCTTCCATTCTAATAAAGTTAATGAACGCTTTCTTCCTCAATACTACGATGTTATTACCGATTTGATAAACAGTAAATTTTCACCCAATTATTCGATACTGCCTCATAAAGTGCATAAGAAAAAACCTGATGTGTTATGTAAAATCCTTTTCACGGATAAACATTGGACTGAATAGAATCTTCAGAGACCGTTCAGTAATAAAATCTATACCAGGTACTATTCCTAAAATTTCACCTACAGTCGTATACAAATTTTTACCTCGTATCCGTAATAAAACTACCATGAAACTATCGAAAACATAAACGTACAAGAATTTATTGAAAATTACGATAATACTACATGTCAATGCACCAACTCTACCTTTAAAGATACATTTCATGACCATATACTGACAGGACACTTTGACATTATCGAAGACAAAAATCTAAGAAATCTCTTCAGATTGGAACCACAATTTCGGGAACAGCCAAATAGAACTAATTTTTAAAAATTACATAATGATCTCAAATCCCAAATTAGGAAATGCATTGTAGCCTGGTCTGATAAATTTCGTGCACCTCTTGAGTCTTTTGGAGAGTGGAAAAATACTGTGTTTGATCTCTTGTCAAAAAGAATCAAATATATCAAACATAAACCACGGCACCCGCCACCAGAGGTTCTCAAAAATGCATCTGCAGTTGAGTGTCTTGCCACTCTCCAAGAGAGATTTGTTCTAACACCTGCCGATAAGGCCAGTAATAACATTGCCTTTATCTGTAAAAAGTACTATATTAAAACTATTCTGACTGAAGTTGGACTCTGGCCAACACAAATAATGACACTTAGTCATTACGGATTTACGGATACAAGATATTTTGCACAACCAATACTCTTTTAACAGGAGTAATGTTATTAAAGACAATGTGAAAATAGATGCACTGCCGTACATTTATTCGATACCCAAATTTCATTAAAACCCAGTAAAATTTAGATATATAATATCCTCCAGTGTTTGCCAGACAAAACCGCTTGCGCAGACAATCACCAAAGGCCTTAAATTATGCCAAACCCAACATGCAATTTGGTGCAAAACACTTCGAAATTACACTGGTATTAATAGTTTTTCATTATTAATAAAAACAAACCTATAGTAGAGACTATAGATAAAATCAATAATAAAGATAATGCAGAAACAATAGAAACGTTCGATTTTTCTACTTTGTATACTATGCTCCAACATGCAGATCTTAAAAATAATTTGGATTGGTTTGTAGATAAAGCCTTTAATTGAGCTCTCGGAAAAGGCAGACACTTAGTGGCCATTTACTCTCAAGATGCTAGATGGATCAAAAAATACCTCGCAATGTCAAAACTGTAATAATACATTTTCTCGTTGACAATGCCATATTTGAGGTTGGGGATCAGATAATACAGCAGACTATTGGTTTACCAATGGGAACTGACCCCGCCCCATTTATGGCAAAGGCATATTAACATAAATATGAATTCTACTTTCAGGACCATAAAAGACAGACAGATTACAAATTAGCTAAAAGTCTCCACTACACCTTCCGTTACATTGATGACATAACACCCATCAATGATAATGGAAATTTCAATAAATATAAAAGTGAAATATATCCCCCTGAACTAATAATAAATAAAGAAAATTCCGGCACCCAAAACGCATCTGTTCTTGATCTGGAAATCAATAAAATAAAAACCAAGTACGAACAATTCAAATCATAAGATAGAATTCGAGGTCCTAAAAACGTTATAGGCAAAATAGTGTATTCAAGCAAAATAGTGTGATCAGCAAAGCAGTGGTAACAGGGTGTCCGGAATAGTAAGCGTACCCTGCCTGGCACCACACCCGCTGCATCTAATCTATTAGGCGAAATGTCAGTCAAATAGCGTCATTGGCCAATCAACTATAGTATGCAAAATGCACGTGATGAACTGTCTTAACGATGTAGTAGACATTATCAGGGTGATAGTAACAGTATACGTGTCAATTAAAAATATCGAGAATAATAGCCGAGAGAGGAGACACGTTATATTTACCAATCAAATCAATATGACGGCAATAAAACCTTTTTTAATGTTTTAATAAGTTTAGTGCGCAAGTATCCTTGCAGTTCAAGCTTAGATGACAAATGCCTCGATCTACTTAAAAAATCACAATAAAAGGAACAAGCTCTCGTGTAACGAATTAGCTGAGACACAAACACTCCATAAGCTAGTGATATTGGGATGTTTCTACTATTAAATGGAAAGTTAACAATCGGAAAGTCAAAGTCATCCCGTTTATCGTACAATTTAACACTCAGTTTATGGCAATTGTCATAATCGAGACGCAGATCCAAGTAGGAAGCGTAATTGTCACGGTCAGTGGTATTTTTAATTTCGAGCTCATCAGGATGTATGAAGTCTACACATTTTAGGATTATTCAGGGCTAAAACACCATCAATATATCGATAAGTGAAATTAAAAAGTCTGACTGATCGTTTGTTTGTTTTAACGAGCATCTGTATGTACTCGGCTTCGTCGTACGAATAGAGAAACAGACCAGCAAGCAAAGGTTCACAGCTGGTGCCCATTGGGATGCCAACCACTTGCTGATATATTTCCCCTCCAAATTCAACAAAGGTGTTATCAATTAAAAAATCCAACATCTGAATTATCTTGATGGCCGTGCATTTGTTTTTTGAATCACTGTGATACTTAACGAAATATGTAGAATAGTAATTTACAACTCAATATTGATATCGAGCAGTACCCGATTTAGACGAAAAGACAATGTGAATAATGTCTTTCAACCGGGCTTTTAATTTACTATGGGGAATTTTAGTGTACAAAGTAGAAAAGTCAAACGTTTGAATAGATGAGACTGAAGCGAGGGATCTAGATTGCAAAGTAATTCTTTGGAATTTTTTTAATATCCACATTTGATTTATACCACTTCGAGAGTATACTTTGTCACAGTATTTTTGAATACCCTCTTTAACAGTATAGATGTCAATACCTTTGAAAGTTGTTTTGTGGAACAACGGGATGAACCTGTTATAAAACGTTGCTTGTAAGGATTTTTATGTAATTTAAGAAATTTCGAAACTTCCGTTTCATCAATATACCAAGTTTAACATTTCTTATAAGTATATAACCGAGTACATATTGGATAATTATCCAATTTAATTTAGTTTAATTTGTATAGTTACGTAACCCTGTTTGGATTATCGCCCTTGTTGTTATAATTTTATGACTTCATAAATACACTTACATTGTATGCTTTCTTTTACATTCCTGTTTTGCATTGCTTGTATGAGGGTATTTAGTATTATGTTTTGTGCAATTATACAACTTAAAAATTCTGATTGGTTGTTTAAACTTATAGCATTATTCAATCTTGATTATCGCTCTTTTTGTTAAGATATTCTATTGGCGTCATTGATAACATTACGACGTATTTACGTCACACCATTCAGTTAGCAGACAACTGCCTCCTGAGGCAGTCTACATTTTCTTTGTATTCGGTTGTTTGTGCGTTTTCTTGTACGAGTGAAATATGTTCCTTCAATACATTGACCGGACATCTATTTAATTGAATATTTTACATTTCACCGATGGTTACTTGTAGGCCTATAGTTAGATTTTTTTTTTTTTTTTTTTACTACAGTATGCTTACATTCGTATTGCTTGTAGCATATGGCAGACCATGACTCATGCAGACATCACATAATGTTCTTCCTGATCATTTTTAATTTTGAGTGAAGTCTGTGTTACTTCAGACCCGGGACTGTACAGCGCAGTGGACGCTTACGGCTAGCCCCCGGATCCATTCACTCTTTTTTTAAATTTTTATACGCCCACATTTTCATGTGGACGTATTATGTCGTCGCCCCTGTCCGTCCACAATTGTTTGTGGACTCTCTACAGGTCACAATTCTTGTCCGATTTTGACGAAACTTGCAAAATAGGGTTATCCCAAAAAAAACTCGGCTGCTTTCGATATTGGCATGTATCGGATCAAAACTTTATGGATTATGGCCCCTGATTGTACGAAAAATCACATTTTTAGCTTGTGGACCCTATAGAGGTCACAATTTTGAAACGATTTTGATAAAACTTTACATGCATGTTTATAACCCAAAGATCTTGGTTCCTTTCGATATTTGCGCCTATCGGAACGTAATTCCCTGAATTATGGCCCCTGATTGTCCGAAAAATCACCTATTTTAGCTCGTGGTACCTCTGGAGGTCACAATTATTATCTGATTTAAAAAACCGTTCGATTATATCACCGTTCCACCCTAACGAAGGTTGAGTTCAAATGGCCGCCGTTTGTACGCGAATACTGTTAAAAAATGGTATATCAAGGTTGTGGACCCTGTAGAGGTCACAATTTTAACTCGATTTTGATGAAACTTAAAATGCATGGTTATAACCCAACAATCTTGGTTCCTTTCGATATTTGCGCATATGGGATCGTAACTTTATGAATTATGGCCCCTGATTATACGCAAAATCGTCTTTGTTTAGCTTGTGGTCCCTCTGAAGGTTACAATAATTATCCGATTCAAAAAATCGTTTGATTATATCACCGTTACTCCCTAAGGAAGGTTGAGTTCGAATTTCGGAAAAAAATTGACCAAAATTGCCATGAAACTTAAAATGCATGGTTATAACCCAAAGATCTTGGTTCCTTTCGATATTTGCGCATATCGGATCGTAACTTTCTGAATTATGGCCCCTAATTATACGCAAAATCGCCTTCGTTTAGCTTGTGGTCCCTCTGGAGGTCACAATTATTATCTGATTTAAAAAATCGTTTGATTATATCACCGTTACACCCTAAGGAAGGTTGAGTTCATTGGATTTTGATGAAACTTGAAATGCATGGTTATAACCCAAAGATCTTGGTTCCGTTCGATATTTGCGCATATCGGATCGTAACTTCCTGAATTATGGCCCCTGATTATACACAAAATCGTCTTTGTTTAGCTTGTGGTCCTTCTGGAGGTCACAATTATTATCCGATTTAAAAAAATCGTTTGATTATATCACCGTTACACCCTAAAGAAGGTTGAGTTCGAATTTCGGTAAAATTCGGAACAAAATTGCCAGACAAAATGGCCGCCGTTTGTACGCTAATAGTGTTAAAATATGGTATATCAAGGTTGTGGACCAAGTATAGGTCACGATTTTGATGAAACTTGAAATGCATGTTTATAACCTAAAAATCTTGATTCTTTTTGATATTTGCGCATATCAAATTGTAATTTAATGAATTATAGCCTTTGATTGTAGGAAAAATCACTTTCGGTTTTGCTTGTTCTCTAACCATCTCCCGAAAACGTGGGCGTATCCTGCCTGGCAGTGCCAGCTTACTATCTTTTTTTTTGTTTGCTTTTTCGGAGTATGATGTCTTGTCGTTATATTTGTCCTTTATGTAAATTATATGTGGCGCAGTCCCCCTGGTCGGATAGCCGTGGCGATAGAGAGGCGGCTTCTCACCAATGCAACAAGGGTTCAATCCCAGCTCAGGGCATGAACTTTATCGTTGTAAGTGAGAGGGATATTCGGTCTCCCGTCCGATCAGGCAGGTTTCCCCCGAGTTCTTCGGTTTCTTCCTGCAGTAATGATCGAAATCATTCGCACGATCTGTGCCAAGGGCCAAATTGGAAAAAGGCCTCAGGCCTAATTTGCTACCCTTGTAAAATGACGCGATTATTATTAGTACTAACTATTTAAGTAACGTAAATCGTATCGGCTCTGTTCTACTACGTTACTATCAGCTCCTGTTTACAACTAGTATGAATATCCAACACCATATTCATATAGAATTAAAAACCATACGTTAGTCCCAAAATGACCTAGTTTGTGTCGAGTGGACGTTAAACCCCATCTCTCTCTCTGTCCCTTTTGGCGACCAAAGAAGATTCAAAGTGAAATATAGACGGTAAGGGTCCCAAATTAGCCTGAGAACCGAGATGGGGAAAAGCCTTATTTCATACTAGTTGTCAATAGGGGCAGATAATAACGTAGTAAGACAATTGTGGCCTGACGGAAATGATAGTTGGGGGCTCACAGGTTGAGGCCACAAAGGTATGTTTTGTTAAGTAGTTAGTCAGATTTCGTGTACCTTAGCAGAAATATAACCATCATTCAGTATATAATAATAATAATAATCTTGTCATTTTACAAGGGTAGCAAATTAAGCCTGAGGCTTATTTTCAATTTGGCCCTTGGCACAGATCGTGCGAATGATTTCGATCTTACTGCAGGAAGAAACCGAAGGACTCGGGGGGGGGGGGGACCTGTCTGATCGCACGGGAGACCGAATATCCCTCTCACTTACAACGATAAAGTTCTTGCCCTGAGCTGGGATTGAACCCTCGTTTCATTGGGAGAAGCCGCCTCTCTATCGCCACGGCTATCCTACCTAACCCTATATCTACCAGAAAGACTGTCAAGAATTTATCCATCAGGCATTTTCCCAAAATATTCAGATCCAAGCTAGTAAAATGCGGTCGAAATATGAGCGAATTCTCAGCTGAGTAAAAGAAATGGAAAATATATATTGATTTGTAGCTCTAGGCCAGTTAAGGGGGGTTTGGGTGGTCTAGAGTTCCGCGCTTCGACCTCTAGCTGGCCGGCCACCTCTGGCTTGCGGCTGTGGTTTCAAGCCCTGGTGTGAGCGTATGTGGCATGGAGATAGGGGAAACTTCTCAACCTCGTGGGTTTCCTCCGGGCACTCCGGTTTCCTCCCACTGCTAACCCTTCGCGCAAACCATTTTAGTCTCGAAATTAACTAGTTGTGTTGAGTGGACGTTAAACCCCATTTCTCTCTCTCTCTAGACCAGTTGTCACCAGACCTTCCCCCATAATTATTGAAAACAGCAAGAGTGCACATGACTAGCATGCAATTCAACATTTATAAAGATATAAATGAGCCCTGCATCAATTTTGTGTGAATCATTGTTGAAATCGCGTTTCCACAAACCCCAAACTATAAATACATACTCGTAAAACAAGATTAATCCAGATCGTGATTTTGTTCACCAACGGATGCGATTGTCATTGGTCAATTACATGACCGCGTGGCAGCTTCATGTTATGACGAGAAAAAGTATAATTCTTATTCAGATAATTCTATAGATAGTATACACACTGACTGTCACATGTGAAGACTGCTGGTTAAAATCATTTTTAACAATGACATATTAATATTTACATAAGTTGGGGTGGAGGTCATTTTATTTTAGTTATATGTTTAATATTAGTATATATATTATTTATACTTTATTTTATGTAATTATAAGTTAAATATAGTATCGTATAAATATGATTATGAATAGATTTAATATATAAACTTGCTATACATCTGATACGGTGTTTTGTTTCATTCAAGACTTATAACCAGAGAACTTAGCTTTTACAGTATTCCCCAAAATACTCATTTAAATAAAGCAGCCATTGTTGGACTCCGGAAATTACCGAGCCTCCCCAACAGGCCAATAATACGTTCTGCAATTTGTCTCGTAAAAAAGGAAGACATGCTTTGTTAAAGGGAGATAACTTAGGATATAAAGGACGCAGACCACCAGTAATTTTAATTCTGGCCTCCTTGTCCACCTCCAGCGTTTCCCAAACTTTCGTTGGGCTAAATGGTTTTCACTACAGACAGGGGAACATGGTCGTATCTTTGCACTCAATTTTGTATCAGGTTACCCACCCTAATTTGAAGATATATATACAAGCATACTAAACAAACATGTAACTAGTTCCCGTGCCAATATAACCAGCCTGATAACCCCGTTATCCTTCCGCATCAAGATCATGAATATTTTCCAAAACCTTCTTCGTCCATTCTAGACCACAAATTCCGCAAAAATAGGCATGCAAAACGGGAGAAGGGAGACATGGGGGGATTCGCGATAAATAGACGAACTACAATTTGGTGAAATTTTACATTTAGATCGTTTTAATTTGACATATTTTTTATGAAAAAGTACGATTTATATTTAGATATACGCAATTAATTTGGGAAGTAGGCCTGCAGCCAAAATTTCTAGCTTGCTTAGAAACGCAATTCCGCTGCATGGTCTTCCCTGGAAAGCGTATAACACCAGGAACACAAACCCAGACAGTTCCAAGCAAAAAGTCTGAACTAACTCGGCCAGATTAAAATTGTGATAATTGTCAAGTGTCACAATCATGTTTGTTGTCTTATTTGTATTCCCCAAACTCACCTGAATTGTCAACTGCAATCTGAGGCATGCAGCTTGTGCACGGGATGGGTATAAAGGTAGGTGAGGTTAGGAGTAGGACATCATGGTCAGTCATTATTATATTGTTCAGTCGAGTTCAATTGGCTTGATCAGGGGCTAATTTTAACAGATTTTAGGTAAGATTATGTTGCTTTGTTAAATTAATGTTATAGGTTTAAATGTAGCATACAGATTGGTATTTGAGTTAAATATACTGTACGTTAATTGATAGTTGAATGTATATGAAATGTATATTGATTTATGCAAACAAGTAAATTTATGATTTGTAATTTTGTCTTTGCTATGGAAGACCAAATGGGACAATATTCATGATTCGTGTTTCTACATTCCAGTTTGAACATTTTAGACACGAACGCAACATTCTAAACTAACGATTCTCGTTTCTACATTGCAGTTTGAACATTTGGAACACGAACGCAACATTCTAAACTAATGATTCTCGTTTCTACATTCTTATGTCAACACTTCATGCATAAAATCAACATTTTAAACAAAAAAATGACTTTTATGTTTCATTTTCGCCGTTTTATCGGTAACTTTTATATATCATTAAATATTAAAATCATAAATTAATTTCTTAATTTTACACGACAAAGAAATCAATTCAATGGTTTCTGAAAGTGTCTTAATAAAAAAAATCTGAAATTTAAACTCTTGTGGAAATATCTTCTACGTTTCAAAAAGTCTTGAAGTTAAAATCTTGAAATGAAAATGCCCAGAAAAATAATGAATTATCAACATTATTACACCAGAGGGCGCTAACCGAAAACAATCTGGCGACCTATTCGGCCAGCGACCTGTTCGGCAGATCCAGCTGGTAGGTTACCTGTTCGTTGGCAACCTATTCAGAATAAATTCAACAGTCGACCAAACTCATCTTTTTTATCAATCAATCAAATTCGTTACGTCTATCAAATGAAAGTAGAATATATTATTATTTATCCATTCCTTTAGCTCAGAATAGCGATGTAATTTCGCATTATGTTACAAAATTCTGGAAATCCAACTAAATATATTCCGAACGGTATTTAAATAAGCTTTCCCAAATATTATTAGTAAAAGTCGGCACAGTCATATTAAAGGGCTGCACTCTCATCCTAAACATGGCCAATTTTGAAAAAAAAAAGATTTAAAGGGAAAGACTGTTAATGTTAATATGCCGTGTCTGGTGTAATAATGGGGATTAGTATGCACGAGTGACAATTTCAGGTGTCAAATCGTGACATGGGGTAAGTGCTATCTTTATACTAATTTTGAAATTGACATACAATTAAATATTGGTGAAAACACACGACGCCCTAATCCTATGCAAAAAATATGCTATTGGTTAAATTTTGATTTAAACAAAAATGCAGAAATTGGCGATGTATAGGATGAGAGTGCACCCCTTTAATATGACTGTGCCAACTATTACTAATAATATTTGGGAAAGCTTATTTAAATACCGTTCGGAATATAATTAGTTTGATTTCCAGAATTTTGTAACATAATGCGAAATTACATCGCTATTCTGAGCTAAAGGAATGGATAAATAATAATATATTCTACTTTCATTTGATAGACGTAACGAATTTGATTGATTGATAAAAAAGATGAGTTTGGTCGACTGTTGAATTTATTCTGAATAGGTTGCCAACGAACAGGTTACCTACCAGCTGGATCTGCCGAACAGGTCGCTGGCCGAATAGGTCGCCAGATTGTTTTCGGTTAGCGCCCTCTGGTGTAATAATGTTGATAATTCATTATTTTTCTGGACATTTTCATTTCAAGATTTTAACTTCAAGACTTTTTGAAACGTAGAAGATATTTTCACAAGAGTTCAAATTTCAGATTTTTTTTATTAAGACACTTTCAGAAACCATTGAATTAATTTCTTTGTCGTGTAAAAATTAAGAAATTATTTTATAATTTTAATATTTAATGATATTTAAAAGTTACCGATAAAACGGCGAAAATGAAACATAAAGTCAATTTTTTGTTTAAAATGTTGATTTTGTGCATTAAGTGTTGACATAAGAATGTAGAAACGAGAATCATTAGTTTAGAATGTTGCGTTCGTGTCTCAAATGTTCAAACTGCAATGTAGAAACGAGAATCGTTAGTTTAGAATGTTGCGTTCGTGTCTAAAATGTTCAAACTGGAATGTAGAAACACGAATAATGAATATTGTCCCATTTGGTCTTCCATACTTTGCAGCCTCTTATTATTGGTTCTTACTCTTATTGTTTCTTGATCATTTGCAGTAACGGGGCCATGACTATGTGAACCAGCTGTTAAACTACAATTAACTGTATGCATTGCATGATTAGTAGGACCGCTTGTGATATGGTACACCATTGGGACTAAGTTTAGCCGTTGTCGTGGCAGTAAAATGGAAACAGAATAAGTCAGTTCCAGATTAGGATATACAGGCCTAAATTGACTTTACGTATTACTGTGCGCGAGTGTCGTAGTGCCGATTTATATTTTTATAAGTGATATTTGTGTGTGAAAAACACGCGTTACTGAGAATTATTATGGTCACCGAATGACCCATCCAACTCTGACATTATTAATGTTGTGTATATATTGTAATAAATTTATACTATTAAAAGGGATTTTTGTTTCCTTTATGCTTTTGAAGATGCAAATGGGGATTAGTATGCACGAGTGACAATTTCAGGTGTCAAATCGTGACATGGTAGGTGCTATCTTTATACTAATTTTGAAATTGGCATACAATTAAATATTGGTGAAAACACACGACGCCCTAATCCTATGCAAAAAATATGCTATTGGTTAAATTTTGATTTAAACAAAAATGCAGAAAACAGAAATGGGCAAGGGATCATACAGAAATTTGGAAATCCATTAACAGTATATTAGAGTTATCTCCCTTTCTGTCAAATGTCTCTATTTTGTAACAGTACATGTACTTCAGGTGCGTGTTGACTGTTTATGCTATATGACGCACAAGACCATGTGTGAACACACAGCCCAATATTTATATCGTTAATGGGGTCACAGGATACCCCAAAGGTTGTTGAGTGGATGTTTACCCAGAAATGAGCGGAGCGCCTAGTCTGATGAGCCCGGAGATACATGTATAAGTCTTGGGTTGAGCAATGTGTCTATGAAGTAATGGAGGTTATGTCCATAGATTTATAAATCACATTGGAACCATTTAAACTTAAACACAAACCCACACCAACATACACTTCCAATTAGACCCTATGTTATTTTTACGACAGGTAGCTGTAAACCTCTAGTTCAGATACTTTAAGGCCGAATCAAAGACATTTAAACGCAAACTATATCCATAATTATGTAATTTGCTAAAAATTTCTCCCCACTTCCTGCATCAAAACGCTGGAATGTTTGGGGAACTGTCTAGGTCAACACAGGGAACAAACCCCAATGTGAGCCAAGGACAAGGGGGGGGGGGGACCACGCCGGACTGGGATCAACCCCTTGACCGCCCGCTTACTGAGCCAGCCGTTAACGGAGTCACCGCGGCTCCCTAATGACAACACTTGCACACTAGTTGTACACGTACAATGCCCCGCCCCCTCCTCAAACAATAATGTATTACGTACGCTGTTCATGCCTTAAAAGACATTACAGTGTGCTCACTCTGTGTTAACGTTAATTATCTCCCGTTTTTTCACTTTTGTTTTAATAACTCCAACTCTTTTGTATTTGAAGTTGTATTTCGTTGTTCAGTTGACCTTGACCAAATGGCTGCTTGTAGATCATAAGATTGTTCCTTTTCTCATTGAAAATTCACCGAGATAAACAATGATTGAAATAGTTAAACAGATGTAAATAGTAACAGAATGCTTTATTGTCAGAATTAATATAAAGGTACTAATGTGGACTCCCCTGAAGTCTTATTTCAGACTATGCCCGCAACACACAAACAATACCTTTTTAAACTTCTGTAAACTTCCGTTCCTCTGGCTTATATTCACTGGCGTAGGAATGTACCACAAAATAGTCCCGTCTACTATCGGGCTCAGACCAATGAAGTAATCCGGTCTGTCGGACTCGGACCACAACACTCCTCCCCATTTTCCTTCAGGAGGCTAGCCTCTCCCGGGCTACAAAAGAAACATACAATGTTCCCAACACACGCTCAAGCGACGGTATTCTATCTACACCGTAACATTCACGCCCTTTTAAACAAAACAAATATATACAACTTATATACACAATACCCTCCCACTGACTTATGGCAAAGTCACCTGCTCTATGTCCTTATCCCAATCTTCACCCCTATCCCCAGTTGTAAATGAGTCAATCCGTCATACGGACGCTGCTTCTAAAAAGCCCACAAAATCTCCCTGCTGGGAAGGTGTAAGAAAGTTCAGCATAATACATAAACACCTCCAGTACGTTAGACAGACTGCGGAATTTATCCTCAATGTACCTTTTATGCATGGTTCGCAGCCGACAACTAAAATATGGTTATAAGCATTAACATAATTTTTTTAAAAATATATTAGTAACAAACCGACATAAACCTGCTTAGACTAATTTAATAATAAATGGCATCTATTAATTTTGGGATTGCGACGGGGGACATCAGCCTAACTATTAGCCCCAGCTGTTGGCTTGTTCTGTCTTTTTTTTCAGAGAAATACCCCAATCTAAAGGAACATTGCTATCCAATGAAGAAAGCGTTTTGACCAGAATTTGGAACAAGTACCAGAAGCGAGCTGGAGAAAAATCAACATGACTTGGGTTTGTGATACTCCACAGGAATCTGACCTTTTATCTGTATATATATATGCATACACCATGTCGTACCAGGCAATATATAATAAAAAAAAAGAACAGGAATGCAATGCCTTTTGAAGACTCGGTTTTACCTGTTCTCGCTTCGGCTAGGTTTTTTGTCAACAATTCGTAATGTCAGGCAATCAAACCACTGTCGATTCACTCAGATATGTTTTTTCTTCAATCCAGTCGTTTTGATTTTCATAAATACTCCCCACATAACGATATCATATAGCCACTTGTTTCAAAAATTTACATTATTTTCGCTCGTTGACGTTTGTCCTCGACTCCATGTGCTGAATATGGAAGCCTTTTAACTACCGTGCATAATTTCTACTTTTCGCCCCTTTCAAAACACGATAGTCGAAAAATAGAAAGTGGCCAAGATGTGTTAAGATTAAATTTGTATCATCAATTTATTGGAATTTTGTAAGATAGTACAATTTGTTGACCAGAATAATGATTGGGGTGCATTATTCAGTTACAACAAGAGTGGTATTGGGGCTTTAAACCCAGTTACGGTGTTCAAATACTAAATATATTAGCCCAGTCGGGGCTCGTGCTGCGACATGTCAAGCTAAACCCTGTTTTCCCAATTAAAGTTATCGGAGAAGGAGGGCCTGACAAGGACAGCTGCCTAGTCGTTCGGATGGGACGAAAAATTGAGGCCCCGTGTAGACATTGGAGTGCACGTAAAAGATCCCTTGGCAGTTGGAATTTGATATAAGAGTAGGCCGTAGCGCCGCTGCCCGGGCAAAATTTCCCTCATAGCACACTGTATGGCGTATGCCCGTCTTTAATTAGCTCAGGTTAAGTGCATAACAGTAGGACGTTAAACCCAATTTCATTCATTCATTCATTAAAAGCTTATTAATTAGCAGGGGGTTAATGGCCGATTGGTTAGTTCGTGCGGTTTGCATCATAAGGTCTATCATTGAGTCAATGTACGTGATAAGCAGTAGGGTCGTCTGGCCAACCTCATGGGCTTATCCTTGGTCCTCAGGTTTCCACCCACTTCAAAAGACCACTATTGAATTGAACCGTGTTAGTCCAAAAATGACAGTTTGTGCCGAAAAGCTAGCTGACCAAGTCAGGAGGAAACCCGAAATATAACTTAAGAGCGACCAAAGTTTTCAACAAACTTTGCTTAAGACTGGTTCAAGGTTGACAAAGTTGTGTGTGTGTGTGGGGGGGGGGGGTCGGATGGCACATACAGCAGGCTTTCGATTCATTAGATCTGTCATTGAGTCAATTGGTGTGGTTTCAAGTCTGATTAATCAATCAGCGTTGACATTTCTTAGCGTTTCCCCACAGTTCTGCGCAAAGAAGTCACTGTAACAGATTGTTTCATTGGCTAATTCCTCACATCAACAAGAACGCCTATTATATAACAACTCTTCCAGATCCTAGGGTAAAGACAAGTAAAACAAAATTAAATTTTGAACTAAAAAAAATGGAACGAAACAGGATCTCTGTGTTTTAATGAGATTGCCGAAAAATGATTTAAACCATTTTTTATGAAATTTATAACGATAAAGGGTTTCTCTCATGCGCAGACAAAATGATAAACAGACTTGTGTGATAGTTAAAAAGTGTCAATTTTAGAATTATCGAATTGCATATGTTTATTGAATATGATTGGGAGGAATTTACATGACAAGTAGGACAATGTAATTTCTATCGGTGTCAGTCATAATAACATGTGATAGAACTGGTTAAACGCGTTCCAAATATAATTTTAACACAGATATCATTGATATGATAGATGAGTAATAAAGGTTTCAACAAACGAAAGTGACGAATACGAAAGGAAGATACGAGTTATCCTTCTGAAGTGACGAGTAATAACAGTTACATCCCACTTATACCTCGTTGCCAGTGGCAACCTTTGATAAAAGTGGCCTGTTTATTTCCAATACAGGCTTAAAAGTATCCGTGTATCAGAAATGAACAGTACACTTTTTAAAAAAGAGTACTGTTCATTCCCGACAAACGAACACTTCTACACCGTTTAAGATACCATTCAAGGAATAAGTAGCGGACGTTTAGTCCGGCCCAGATCGCAATGATAACGATAGCTCTATTCGAAGCAGCCTGGTAAATCACACCAAACAAGTAGTCAAAATCACTGTAACAACACAAACCGGGTGGAACAAACTGGCAGTTCAAAAATATATACAATATTATTAAATTAAAATAAAAACATATTACAAAAATCAATTATTATACATATCAATTGGCATCTATTCCACAATTTGGTTTGATTTATATTAAAATGCAAAACATATAAATTAGAATACTAAATAATTATATCAATTGTGAGGATAGAAGGCGCAGTTCTCTTGCTGGACACTTCACAGGCATTAAAAATAAGCAGGATGAAAAAGAAACGCCTAGAAAGACATACACTTTATTACAATAATTCGCTGATGCATACTTTCACCAGGAATGACCCACGTTTCGCATTTCCTTTACACTACATTTAATAATAATATTATTAATATCGCAGTCCTCTTCGCCATAGACAAGTTGTTTTGACGATGTGGTTTAAACAAACACGTGATAGTTTTACTCCCAGCGGTATACTAATACGCACGTGTAAATACTATTCACGTCGTCTCTCCACTGCGCAATCATTCTACCATGAACTGTAACGTGAGGCTCAAAAAGGGATAAATGAAAGAGCATTTGACACGTTTCGGTTGAAACGACTCGATAATAAATACTATTTTCACATTTTCCTTCACAATACTCGATAGAAATGTGATGTAAGTCAGTTATTAGCACCTTTCCTCGGTGTATCGGTGAATATCAGGACAGTTTTGGTCGGGGACCGCCTCGGCTGAACCCCCGACCAAAACTGTCCTGATATTCACCGATACACCTCGGAAAGCGTGCTAATAACTACTACATACATGGGCGAATTTGTGTTCACTAATAATTCCTTCGAAGACCAAAGTTGTTGTGTGAGACCGTGAGAGGATATCTGACAATTCATAAAAAGAATTGACTGCCACTAGATAAGAGAACACGAAAGAAAAACAGTAAAAAATATATGCATTACAATGATTTTATACGGTATAGAATGAATAAAAACAAGAGAATGTACCGACTAATTTTTTTTTTCTCGTGTTCTCATGACATTCTCATGACATTCAATTACTTTATTGAATTGTCAGATATCCTCTTACGGTCCCAAATAACAACTTTTGGTCTTAGAAGGAATTATTAGTGAGCAGAAATTCAGCTTCGTATCTGTTATCACTCAGTTATATAGAGGGATAACTCGGGTTTCCTTTTGACGTTCGTCACTTCCCTTTTTTGAAACTTTTATTACTCATCTATCGTATAAATGATAATTGTGTTAAAATTATATTTGGAACGTGTTTAACCAGTTCTATCACACCTGTGATAATGACGGACACCAATATTGTCCTTAAAAGAATTTTTGTATTGAATTGCGATCCTCTAAATCAATTTTACATTTTTTTGATACTTCCCTGTCCTAATTAAACACTCTTAAATTGTTTTTGTTTTTATTTTGATCTATACGTATATTGTGATAAAACACTCCGCAAATCTCGACAGATTCCATTACCCTACATCTAGACTCGACTGTAGTATGACAGTATGTGATATGTACCTACGACCATACATTTGCGATGCAGCTACCGATTTACTTCAAAAAGGAAAACGTGTCGCTTTAACAAAAAAGTCCCAAATTGCGTCTTTTGTAGAGTGTGTATACCTAATTAAGCAGAGATGTTGTTTCAAGGCTGCTGGTTTGATAAAATTCCCTGGTAATTCCCCAAACCAAATGCCAAACGTAACGTTTGTTGATATACTACACTCTCCATGGGGACAGCCATTAAAATAGTTCGAATATGGCGGAAATGGTCATACAGCCGAGATTAAGATGTGTAGAATCTGTCGAGGTTTGCCGAAAGGTGATATAAAAAAGTTTTATTTCTTCATAATTGACAAGACTAAAAATTCGCGCCATCAGAGACTCGTAAGATTCATGCGATTACATTACAAAAATTAACATGGACACTACCAAGTAAAACATGTACCCAAATCCATTGCTCTAAATTTAATATAAAGGCCAATAAAGTACATGATAAGCAGTAGGGTCGCATAATTATCATTTTTATTTATGACTCCAATAAAAATGCTAATTATGCGACGCTACTGCTTATCATGTACAACTGGGGAATCCAAACCCCGCCAGTTGACCCAATAACAGACCTTATGATGCAAACCGCACATGCTAACCATTCGTCCATTAACCCCCTGCTAATTAATAAGCTTTTAAGCAGCATTAGTACAACATGGTATGGTCTTAAGCAGTCATTTATGCATTGAAACTCAAAGTGAAGGTATTAGAATGGAAAATAATTCCGAATAAGACAATTTTAGCAAAACCACTTAAACATCGTTATGTGTGCCCCCCCCCCCCCCCTTTGTCACCTTTTAACTTGTCTTAAGCAAAGTTTGTTCAACTTTTGTCGCTCTTAAGTAGTATTTTCGGTTTCCTGACTTGGTTAACTACATTTGAGACTTTGTCTCAGTTATGGACTCTAAATTTTAATTAAAGTCACTAATTAGTGCTAATTAATTACACTCTTAAGCAGCCTTAGCACAACATTGTATGCTCTTAAGCAGTCATTTTGTGCAGTGAAACTCATAGTGAAGGTATTAGAAAGAAAAATAACCCCGGACAAGATAATTTTATGAAAAACACTTTAACATCATTATGTGTGGATTGTGTGCCCCTCCCCCCTCCTTTTGCCAGCTTTGAACTTGTCTTAAGCAAAGTTTGTTCAACTTTTGTCGCTCTTAAGTAGTATTTTCGGTTTCCTGACTTGGCTAGCTAACTTTTAGGCTTTGTTTCAGTTATGGACTCTAAATTTTAATTACAGTCATTAATTAGTGCTAATTAATTAAGCTCTTAAGTAGCATTAGAACAACATTTTATGCTCTTAAGCCATGCATTCTGTTTCTTAGTGTTAAGTATGAAAAGCCTGCAAGAAAATTGTTGATGGACATTTAATTTTAACTATAATTAAAATTGAGGTGGTTGGGAGGGGCACCCCCAGGTAATTGCACAGGTTACAAAACTTAAGACTTGCCTTTCCAAAATGATATAGGGTTAAAATATGTGTTGTAGACCTCAAACCTTTTGGACCCAATATTTTGATTAAACCTCGCTGGGCTCCCGGGTTAATGTCAACTCTAGCCCGACGCTATGCGGAATTTTCGGTCGCTTATTGCCCGGTTCATAGTGGATCAATTTGTCTGAAATTTTTCAGCACATTACCTTTATATTAAAATTAAAAATAATTTCTTTATTTTACACGACAAAGAAATCAATTCATTAGTTTCTGAAAGTATCTAAAAAATCTGGAATTTGAAAATGTCAAGAAAAATATAATGAATTATCTACATTATTACACCATTAGTATTGGCCTATACATACTAGAACATACATGCAGGAGATAGGCTTAACAGACTTAAACAGGATTCTTTCATTTTTTTTCTATAGAAAAAAGAAACAATGTGTAAACATTACCGAGATTAAATATATTAACTGCTGTATAAATCCGCCATATGAAGAAGTCCCGTCTTATAAATGAACCACGCGAGTGTAGGGATAGCAAGTGCTCTATTCTATATGAGTAGGCATCAAGCGAAAGGATAAAGTGCGTCTTATAAAGATATCAAGCTGGTTTTCCTTGAGTTTGGATATCGACAACTGGTGAAATGTGTAAGTATGGGTTTCCTTTTTTCTACATTAGTTATATTTTCTTGTTAACTTAGACAACTTGAATTTATAAAATAGTCACCATATTCCTCGGAACATTCCTCGACAAGTCCTACACAAGTCATTTCATCGTATACTACACATGCATAGCTTTGTAGTTTTATATCCTCGGGTTCGAATGGCCGATCCTTTTCACTTTCAGTACCCGAAACTAGGGCAACTCCCGGTCTATCTTCCTACTGACTCAGTTTATACACATGCAATTTCGTTGCCGATAAAGGCACGTAACGATGGAATGACTGTGTTCCCTTGATGCGGTTCGCATTTTCTTATCGACTCTGGAGTTTTGAGTTCCAACTCTCTATAGCGTCTGGGCTGCTCACATTGATGAAGTGTATTCCTGGAATTTTCTGTTCACAGAATTTCATTATAGCATCTGACGAAAGAATGGCATTATTGTAGGGCCTTTGAAGGCTCGCTTTTGCCAGTAGTCTCTTAACAGTGCCTCCGATACCATCGCAGGCACTTTTGCCATGACTTGTAGCAAAAAAGTTCCACTCGGCTTTCACACCGAAATCGGACTCGTGATGTGCGAGATTCAGAAATTGTATCTGTATTTATATTGGCCCGCACAGCCATCTGTGAAGTAATGAATTGTCTTCATACGAGGAAATTGTTGCTTCAAATATGGTATCACCGCTTGCAAAAATGCATGCACACTAACTGCAGAATGAATGTTACTATCGCTTACCACACAAACATTTTTATGCTCTAGAGATCCATCACTCCTTCGTCTATATGCAACAAATGGATGCAAGGTCGCTTGTTTATTGTCCCAGTGAAATAACTGTATCTCATCCTGTACCACGTACGAGTAATTCTCCGCGAAATCACCCTGAAGTATAACATCCGAGAGAGGGGGCATTGAAGTCTTCAAATCGGATATGTACTTGCGGTGAAACTGTGTCGTGTGAGTGTAACTATCTGTCCAGCCAGTTTCTCAATAAACTCCTCTTTCGACTAAGTTATCGTCACAAGCGATGCTCTGTCAGTGTTGACCCACTGCTGGTACTTGACCTCATCTGTATCTTTCAAATCCTCACATTCTTCAAGGAATTTGATTAGTCCTCCCCGCCCTGGACAGTTCTTACAGCTCCCTATCATGCAGCTTTCTCGTCCTTCTGTCCCGATTTCGTTTCTGGGGCATATTTCATTATCTGTTCACGGAATCTATTTGAATCTTTGTACAAACATCAGCCTAACATAGTATTTTATTTTCTGATGTATACGCTTATTGCTTAACATACATCAGCTGATTGCAAACCTTACAGGGAGTAGCGACTGGGCCTTGTCTTCTGCTTATTGATATTCCAAGAAATTGTTTTTCCTTATGTCTTCCTAACAAGTGCAAGTGTGCGGGATGGTGATGGCTAGTCATTTTGTTTGGTGGTAATTCTCCAATCCAATTATATGTTAATGCGAGTAAAAAAGACGGGTTATTTATCACATTTGAATTACATCTAAATAGACTTACGTGAAATTACAAATTGCACCATAATTTTGCCTGGACAATCCTGTCTAAATTGCCCCTCCCTTTATGAAAATGGTGTCAAGGGATAAAATAAAAACCAAGTACGAACGGTTTATTCCCATAACGCCGACTCATCGAGTTTTAGGGGCAGAATTTTGGTCGGTATTGAGGGTTCGACTGGCCAAGAAAAATAGACTTAAGCTGGGGGATAAAACTAATTAAGCCGATGATTTGGGGAGCATTTATTTTTTTAAAAATTTATAACAACCTTTAAGACATAACATTACAAATAATTTTAACTTTTGCGCGCATAAAATGTCCAACATAGTCAATAACTTGTGAATGCGATAGCGGCGGCATTAGTTTTTTTACATACCCCGCTTGTGAATACAATACATACTATAGTTGAATGCGATAAGGGCGGTAGTCTTTTTTTATATATTCGGGGTTACAAAGTCAGTCGTCCCAGAATAATTCCGCTTTCCCGATAAACCTTGTGATCACGATACAGGCTATGTTAAGCATAGGTACAATGAGTGGATGGGGCCTATGGATCTCCTACAGAACGTGGGCGTACCTTGCATGGTAACCGCTTGTTGTTATATTTTTATTTCAGGGGTTTTATAAAATAAGTTAGAAATGTTACAATATAATATTGATAAAATGAAGACAGGAATAATAATTTATGGTTTATTTGTCACCATCACTTGTAGCCAGATTCAAGATGCGATCTACAAGAAGTATAATCTAGAAACATCAGTCAATATGATTTATTCTATTAAAAGAGAAGATGCTTCTCGTATTACATGTGGACAATTGTGTTTGTCAACTGAAGGTTCTACATTGTTTTACTGGAACAACTCTTCATGTTTTATTTTAAACACAGACGACTCACCTGGAATCCAATCAGTGGACATCACAACTTTCTACGTTAAGGATGACCTCAAAGGTAAGAACCATACAATAGATGCGAAGGGAAGAAGACAAATCTCCAGCTTCCAGGAATCCTTTTACATACCGTATTTCGGCGCTTATTTTTTTCAGCACCCCTTGACCCCCCGGCGCTTATTTCTTTAATAGCAAATTGAATTTAGGGTAAAGCCGTCATTTACCATGGACATTGGGCCGGAGAATCTTTTGAATTACGGCATTTGATCAAAAGCAATCTAATGTCTATTAGAGACCCGACGTTTATTGGAGACCCGGCGCTTATTTTCTCAACTACCCTTGACCCCTCGGCACTTATTAGAGGCCCGGCGCTTATTGGAGACCCGGCGCTTATTAGAGGAAATACGGTACACGCAAACGTTTCGTACCACCCCAACGTCGTAGGTTTTCTTAGGGTAATTCCACTGCTAAAGACCTAGTTTGTGTCAAGTGGACGTTAAACCCCATTTTTCTGTCTGGAGTCAAAGTCTTACTTAATTCCAAAATACATTATTTTCTAAATCACACTAGAGTTTCTAATTTTTATTTCGAAGAATCCCGACTCTCTCTCTCTCTCTCTCGCTTACACTGAGTATAATTACAGTTTTCATGAAATTCTTCTCAAATGGGCTGACTAGACTAGAGGATACTTCTAAGATAGTTATAATCGAAATTAATTTATATATTTTACAGATCAATGTAATCTAGATGGGTACATGACCATATTAGGAGGGGTGTTGTGTATAAAGGAATATACCACACCGGCTGATTGGTTTACAGCCAATGAAACATGTAAACAAGATGGCGGACAGTTACTTGTGATGAGAAATAATGTTTATCATTTAAAACTGGAGGCACTGAAGACAGCTCCACTCTCGGGTAATTATATCAAATGGCCGGGGTCTAATGTCCTACTTTACTGTCCCTACTGGGCTAATGAAGACAAGCCGATTGTATACGCGTCAATTAAATATGTCTAGATTAATAGTCGAGAGAGACATGTTATTTTTACCAATCAAGTCAATATGACGGCCATAAAACTTTGTAATGTTTTTAATAAGTTTAGTTCGCAAGTATCCCTGTAGTTGAAGCTTAGGTGACAAATGCCTTGATCTACTTAACAAATCAGAATACAATGAACAAGCTCTCGCGTAACGAATAAGCTGAGACACAAACACTGCATACGCTGGTTATATTGGAATAAAATAAAAAAACAAATACGAACAACCCAAACTTAAGACATAATTCGAAGTCCTAAAAAATCGCTATAGGCAAATTAGTATATTCAAGCAAAATAGTGTAATCAGCAAATGGAATACACGACAAGCAGTGGTAACAGGTGTCCGGAAGACTAAGCTTACCCTGCCTGGCTCCACACCCGCCATAGCTGCATCCAATCTATTAGACAAAATGTCATAGCGTGATTGGCCAATGAATTATCGGTATGCAAAATGCACGCGATGAACTGTCTTAACGATGTAGTAGACATGTTACTACTAATAAATGGAAAGTCAAAATCATAACATTTATCGTACAAATTAACACTTAGTTTATGGATATTGTCACAATCGCGACACAGGTCCAAGTGGGAAGCCTAATTGTCACTGTCAGTAGTGTTTTAAATTTCGAGCTCATTATGATATATGAATTCTACATATTCACTAAATCGTGAATTATTCAGTGACAGAACATCATCGAACATCATCGATATATCGATAAGAGAAATTAAAATGTCTGACTAATAGTTTATTTAATTTTACTTTTAAACAATTTGCTAACAAAGAATGATGAATGGCTAACATTGAAAAACACTTTGACTTATGGCTTGCGGGGCCCGTAACCTAGATATACTCGACGCATAGATCGAAATATCCTACGATTGTGTTGTAAGATACCACTGCTTTATTTACGATCATCTGTTTTGTATTATTACTCATTCTCGTTTACTTACAGGTGATTGTTATTATATTGGGGGAAGTGACCTGGCTACAGAAGGCGACTGGACTTGGATAGATGACTCGTCAGTAATAACTGGGCAATGGAAGGGTAATAACCCGAATGATTGCGACGGAGGTGAAGATTGTGGTAGTGTATAATCCGAAGATCGAAGATCGCAGACCTGTATAATCCGAAGATCGCAGACCCCCTATACTATATTCCGCAGACCCAAACTATAATCCGCAGACCCCCTATACTATATTCCGCAGACCCCAACTATAATCCGCAGACCCCCTATACTATATTCCGCAGACCCCAACTATAATCCGCAGACCCCCTATACTATATTCCGCAGACCCCAACTATAATCCGCAGACCCCCTATACTATATTCCGCAGACCCCAACTATAATCCGCAGACCCCCTATACTATATTCCGCAGACCCCAACTATAATCCGCAGACCCCCTATACTATATTCCGCAGACCCCAACTATAATCCGCAGACCCCCTATACTATATTCCGCAGACCCCAACTATAATCCGCAGACCCCCTATACTATATTCCGCAGACCCTAACTATAATCCGCAGACCCCCTATACTATATTCCGCAGACCCCAACTATAATCCGCAGACCCCCTATACTATATTCCGCAGACCCCAACTATAATCCGCAGACCCCCTATACTATATTCCGCAGACCCCAACTATAATCCGCAGACCCCCTATACTATATTCCGCAGACCCCAACTATAATCCGCAGACCCCCTATACTATATTCCGCAGACCCAACTATAATCCGCAGACCCCCTATACTATATTCCGCAGACCCCCTTTAAAGCTTCAATTTTTTTAATTTTTCACACTTTCAGAATTCCTTCAAACATCAGGTCTGCGATCTTCGATCTTCGGATTATACACTACCTGATGTTTGAAGGAATCCAACAAAGAACACTCTTTTAAAACTCGACTTTTGTAGAATTCGCCTTCCCCGATATTTTTTTTTACAACAACAACGCTCTCGTCATGCGATGCTTTAAACACTGTGCCAAAGGCACCACTCCCAATTTCTTCTAAATTTGAAATGTCTTTCCATTTAAAATTTGAAAATTTACTAAGATCCTTTACAGAAATTCGGGCAGGTATTCTAAACTTAAGAAGAAATATTGTAAACCCTCTCTCAAGAGAATCAAATTTACAACTGAAGAATATATCATTTAATTCATGTAATACATGGACAGAGTGTGTAAAAGGGGCTAATATTCTATATAGCCCAGTGAATAAGGGCAATATATGAACCATCTGATGAAATTTTCGTTATAGTAATGCCGAGTCAGTCCTTTGAAGTCAAAGATCAATCGAATTCAAAGCTTTGGACATAAAGTCAAATTACTGTGACCTTGCAACGTTGTATTAGGAATTCTGAAAGTGTGAAAAATTTAAAAAAATTGAAGCTTTAAAGGGGGTCTGCAGAATATAGTATAGGGGGTCTGCGGATTATAGTTGGGTCTGCGGAATATAGTATAGGGGGTCTGCGGATTATAGTTGGGGTCTGCGGAATATAGTATAGGGGGTCTGCGGATTATAGTTGGGGTCTGCGGAATATAGTATAGGGGGTCTGCGGATTATAGTTGGGGTCTGCGGAATATAGTATAGGGGGTCTGCGGATTATAGTTGGGGTCTGCGGAATATAGTATAGGGGGTCTGCGGATTATAGTTGGGGTCTGCGGAATATAGTATAGGGGGTCTGCGGATTATAGTTGGGGTCTGCGGAATATAGTATAGGGGGTCTGCGGATTATAGTTGGGGTCTGCGGAATATAGTATAGGGGGTCTGCGGAATATAGTTGGGTCTGCGGAATATAGTATAGGGGGTCTGCGGATTATAGTTGGGGTCTGCGGAATATAGTATAGGGGGTCTGCGGATTATAGTTGGGGTCTGCGGAATATAGTATAGGGGGTCTGCGGATTATAGTATTCACCTATTCGTCATTGTTGAAGGGAGGTAACTCCGCCACTGGTGGCGCTAGTTGAGGGGGGCTTTACGTTGTTAACAATATTAGTGGCTTCGCTTGACAACTTGACGTCGGTGACAATAAGTCAATACATACAAACTGAACTTTCCCTTCTTCAAATTAGTTATTATCAATTGATGATGTAACTTTAAATAATGTACCTTTTCACATTTTTAATATAATTATACATAATTGTGTTATGTCGGAACATATCATAAAATGCTTCGATCGATAGGGCTATTTTTAGTAACATGTCATGTCATTTCTTGGCGACCAAGTGAAGTATTATGACCCGTCTACTAAATAAATAGCCTTCATTTGATTCGGCTAGTATGCCCCCCCCCCCCACCCTTTAAGAGTATGCATTCTTGGGTGAACAATAAAAATGAGCTGGGTGAAAATGCTGCTTTTTGTATGTCCATATCAGCCGTCGTATGTTCGGAATTCGCCGTTCATAAATAAATATAGACCTAGGCCTATTGGAAAATGCGATGCATGTATGAAGCGATTTTAACAAAAAAACTTAAATATATTTCGCCAATCCGTAAATGAATGTTGGACATATTTGGAGAGAATTGTTTTTAAAAAAAACCAAAACAAGCAAAAACAAAAATAAATAGGCCTAGACGATGTTTCTATTCATTTATTTTCCAATAGGCCTACATTTTTTTAAAAAAAAACTGCTCTGGCTGTAAGTTTTAAAAACTAATTAAGTTATTTTTTAAAATAATATATATATACCCCCTCCCCCTTCCGAACAGACACCACAATTTATTTTATTGAAAAACAATTCATTTCTCTTTTTTTTTCAAAGACTTATTCTTCTTATTCTGACCCGTAAATAATAAACCCTTGTAAACATTTGGACCCTCCGATCTTAAGGATATATATAACTTGGATGCAGTTGAATTAGTAGCCTACCATCTTTTATTACGGATAGGCCTATATAGTCACAGAATTATTACCCCAAAAATCGATATTAGAAAATATCTTGATAGCTGGAGACAAAATACAAATAATCATGACTTTATGACTTTCTTTGCTGAATCATTAACAAAAAAAAAACAAAGTTAAAATAAAAACTGGTTTTATTATCGAAAATGTACCATAACATCCAGCAAAATACATAATATTTACACAATAGTAAAATCAGGCAAAACATTACTTCATCATGGGAGGAATGACTCTGTACTATCTATAGTAATTGTAATATTATTAAAATCTTTAAAACAGGAACCTTTAGTTTGCACCGATTACTAAAAAAATTATATCCGTCAGTTTTATTCCCTTTATCATATTAAATAAGGCTAAAAACACTGAATAAGTAGGAAAACCAGTATAATATCGAAATAAATTGTCATTAACTTTTAAATTATATAAATAATATAGAAAACTCGGGATGTTGACTTGTCAAATTATCAATAGCATTGGCCAGTCTACCTGTTCCGATTGTACTTAAATAATCATGATCATGCTGGGTTGACTGAAATAAAAAGAAAAGAACACATCATTTAAAAATGTAACAAAAGATCACTTGATTGAAATATGTAACTTATATATATGAGAAATTTTTTTCTCACTAAGACTTTTGCTGTGTTTCATTTTGTTTGAAGCATGTACATGTAGGCCTATCACTACAGTCTCAGGACTTGTTTGACTGTTTGTACATGTATGTGTCGAACTATTTATAGTAAAATTGTGTGACAGTATTGATTTTATTAAAAAATGTGCTGTAGTAATTCAATATCAGTACATTTTTTAAAAAAAAGAATAAAATATCATATTTAACTTACAGATAACTGTTTCATTCCATCAATTTTTTCGTGCTGAATGCTCGGCTTCCAAAATTTCTACACTCTTTTCTCTTGTTTTTCTGAGAAATAATAAATTTACTTATTAATAATATTAATCAATACCAATACTAGTAAGACATTTGTTTAAGTTTCAAAAAAAAGGTGAGTCTAACTAAGGTTATTTTCAATAATTCGAAACTAAATCCATCATTAAATGTTTTTTGAGGGGGCAAGAAGAGTGACAGGCTAGTACTAGTAGTAGGCCTATAGGCCTAGTGCCTCTTCTAAATTATGAACCTGATGAAATCCCCCCCCCCCCCAAGGCACATCCACCTCCATTGCATAATACTTATTAAACTCTGGTGATAGTTTGAGCCAAAAGCCGAGTAGTGGAATGATGTGAATTGCAAACAACTGAACAAGAACAAGGCCTTGATTGATTTTATTTTTGGCAATCCTAGCTATTTTTTTTAGTATTTTGACTATATGAATACACTATACTATGGGCCTAAATAATAACAATTAAATAATACAGTCGACTGTGTGAACTGGATATGCTAGGAAAAAGCTTTTAAAAATTATAGTATGACAATAAATTATAAATATGAAATAGGCCTCGCCCTCAACACCTCATGGCATTTTTAGATATTTTAATGAGTTGGGTGTAGGGAGACATTCGACTCGACGGGACGTATTCTAATCTAGGCTACTGGCGAGTAATAATATTACAAAGAAGTAATAGAGTAATAGTTACTAGTACTAGTAGGCTAGCCCAAAAAGGCCAAAGGCAAAGGCCTAGCTTACTGTTTACCTTGTTGATCGTATCATCATCACTGACCAGGCGTTCGTTTCCTTTTCAAGACTACAGGTGGTTGATCCATTGAAGTGGATTTGGTTGAAGGCCTAAGTGTTGTTTTTTTCTGTATACAAACACTGTTGGAAGTACGTGTTTGTTATCTTTTTGTCTTGAGTGGATGATAGATTTGGCGGAATCAGGAAATGACAGCTAGAGCTACACGTAACACAAAGCTGCGGATTGTAGTTGGGGTCTGCGGAATATAGTATAGGGGGTCTGCGGATTATAGTTGGGGTCTGCGGAATATAGTACAGGGGGTCTGCGGATTATAGTTGGGGTCTGCGGAATATAGTATAGGGGGTCTGCGGATTATAGTTTGGGTCTGCGGAATATAGTATAGAGGGTCTGCGGATTATAGTTGGGGTCTGCGGAATATAGTATAGGGGGTCTGCGGATTATAGTTAGGGTCTGCGGAATATAGTATAGGGGGTCTGCGGATTATAGTTTGGGTCTGCGGAATATAGTATAGGGGGTCTGCGGATTATAGTTGGGGTCTGCGGAATATAGTATAGGGGGTCTGCGGATTATAGTTTGGGTCTGCGGAATATAGTATAGGGGGTCTGCGGATTATAGTTGGGGTCTGCGGAATATAGTATAGGGGGTCTGCGGATTATAGTTTGGGTCTGCGGATTATAGTTGGGGTCTGCGGAATATAGTATAGGGGGTCTGCGGATTATAGTTGGGGTCTGCGGAATATAGTATAGGGGGTCTGCGGATTATAGTTGGGGTCTGCGGAATATAGTATAGGGGGTCTGCGGATTATAGTTGGGGTCTGCGGAATATAGTATAGGGGGTCTGCGGATTATAGTTGGGGTCTGCGGAATATAGTATAGGGGGTCTGCGGATTATAGTTGGGGTCTGCGGAATATAGTATAGGGGGTCTGCGGATTATAGTTGGGGTCTGCGGAATATAGTATAGGGGGTCTGCGGATTATAGTTGGGGTCTGCGGAATATAGTATAGGGGGTCTGCGGATTATAGTTGGGGTCTGCGGAATATAGTATAGGGGGTCTGCGGATTATAGTTGGGGTCTGCGGAATATAGTATAGGGGGTCTGCGGAATATAGTTGGGTCTGCGGAATATAGTATAGGGGGTCTGCGGATTATAGTTGGGGTCTGCGGAATATAGTATAGGGGGTCTGCGGATTATAGTTGGGGTCTGCGGAATATAGTATAGGGGGTCTGCAGATTATAGTTGGGGTCTGCGGAATATAGTATAGGGGGTCTGCGGAATATAGTTGGGTCTGCGGAATATAGTATAGGGGGTCTGCGGATTATAGTTGGGGTCTGCGGAATATAGTATAGGGGGTCTGCGGATTATAGTTGGGGTCTGCGGAATATAGTATAGGGGGTCTGCGGATTATAGTTGGGGTCTGCGGAATATAGTATAGGGGGTCTGCGATCTTCGGATTATACAGGTCTGCGATCTTCGATCTTCGGATTATACACTACCGAAGATTGTTTACAGCTAAAACTTCTAAAGTTAAATGACGTCGACTGTGCCGACTGGTTTCCATTTTTGTGTGAGAAGCCATCAATATAATACACGGGAACTGGTCAATATCAAATAAAACCAAGTACGAACAATCCAAACCATTAGACAAAATTCGAAGTCCTAAAAAACGGTATAGGCAAAATAGTGTAATCTAGCAAAATAAGGCTAATTTTTTTTTCTGGACCTGTCAAGCCAACAAGAGTGTTATTGTCCCTTTAAGATGGAGCGAAACCGTTGGAGTGCACGTCGAGAACGCTTGCTAAATGATATGGGGTTTAACGTCCTAGTAGGCTAATGAAGACGTGTATGCGGCGTACATCCTGCACCAATGACAAGGGACAATCTCGATGAACTTTTTCGGCCAACACTGGGACTAGATAGCCAGCGTCTTACCCACCAGCACGATTGATAGTTGGAATATGATTCGACACGGCTTCCTTTCTTGTAAAGCGTCTGTCCTTCTACTGATGCCTCGTCGTCAGTTGTATATAATTATAAAGCATATAATAAGAATAATATTAAGACTTTATACAGCGTATGCAATTGATTAAAGCACGGTTCCAATTTCGTTTCGTTTTTTATAGTTCAAAATTTCGTTTTGCTTGTCTTTACTACCCTTGGATCTGGAAGACTTGCATGCAATGAGGGGTCAGCCAAACAAATGGTCTGTTGAATCGACCGTTTTACATACGGTCCATGGTTTTACCTTTTCATGCCCGGAACTGTGGGTAAACATTATCAACCAATGACGTCTATACTAACACAAAACAAAAGTAGAATTTGAAAACCATGGCGGTCGCTAATTGGTTAATCGAATGACTGACGTTATCGGGACAAATATCGCGTGCTAGATACCTGACGTCATAGAACGTGAGCTCCTACTATAGATCTGCATGTAGAGTAGGCCATCAAAAATAAAAATAACGGAACGAAATATAAATCTGTATTTTAATTAGACTACAGCGCATGGGTACTAACTTGCTTTCAGCACGTTTCTCCTTGGTCACATTAAACTATTATGATAACGATGGGTTCAATGCTGACTTGAGTTATCATGTTCCAAAGTCTCATCCAATCAATTTGCTTATCGCTGCTTATCCTTAGGCATTGACCTAATAAACACCTACACCAAGTTTGAACATTCTAACTCAATTAGACAGAGATTTATTGTGTCCCAATATGTAGGACGGACAGATAATCAGACAGACGGACGAGCCAAAAAGTAAGCTTCTAACTAGAATAACAGGTCTATAGTGAGGCTGATGTCCCCCGCCGAAATCCCTAAAGAAATAGAAGACAAGAGAGATGGAGTTTAACGTCCACTCGACACACACTAGGTCATTTGGGGACTAACATATGATTTAATTTTATTTCGGTAATTCGCTTGCGCGTAGGGATCTTTAGCAGTGGGAGGACCCGGAGTAAACCCACGAGGTCTAACTAGCGACCCTTACTCCTTGACACGTACAACAGGGGATTCGAAACCACGCCAGTTGATTATATGACAGGCTTAATGATACAGCGCGCACTTGCTAACAAATCTATCATCCAACCTCCCGAAACAGAGAGAGATGAGAGAGAGAGAAAAATGGGGTTTAACGTCCACTAAACACAACTAGGTCATTTCGGGACTACAGTTAACAGAAGACATATTAATTTATTGCACTTTTATCTTTTTAAAAAGATATCAATATTTCCGTTGGATAAAGCTTTTACATCTTCTAACAACTGACAGACGACATAACATTATAATTGTTTACCGTCGATACAGCCTTGACACGAAACCGGAAACACACCATAGACCCGCTGCATGCTGGATGGTGTGATACAGTCTGTTAAAGAAGAACGTAGTCCTCGGGTGGACTAGTGGCGTTTGTAGATTTACAACTTGACCAGTCACTTATTGTATTAGACTTGTCACAAATCGCAAAGAGGTTGTCCCAGAGGAACGGAACTGCGTGAACGACAGGGTACCAAAAGATAGGGGGGGGGGGTCGGCCTCTAGAAAATTGAAATTTGTCAATTCCGAGAACGTTATTTAGTTTAATTTGTATAGTTACGTAACCCTGTTTGGATTATCGCCCTTATTGTTATTATTTTATTACTTCATACATACACTTACATTGTACGCTTTCTTCTGCATTCCTGTTTTGCATTGCTTGTATGGGGTATTTAGCATTATGTTTTGTGCAATTATACAACTTAAATATTCTGATTGGTTGTTTAAACTTATAGCTTTTAGCATTATTCAATCTTGATTATCGCCCTTTTTGTTAATATATTTTGCCTATACCATTTTTTAGGACTTCGAATTTTGTCTGATGGTTTGGATTGTTCGTACTTGGTTTTATTTTATTGACGTCATTCAGTTAGCAGGCAGTTCATTCAGTTAGCAGACAACTGCCTCCTGAGGCAGTCTACATTACCTTTGCTTCTTTGTATTCGGTTGTTTGTGCGTTTTCTTGTACGAGTGTAATATGTTCCCTCAATACATTCACTATACATCTATTTAATTGAATATTTTATTTAAACACTTCTTTAATGTTTTTAGACTACTTTTTTTTTACACATTTCACCGATGGTTACTTGTAGGCCTATGGTTATTTTTTTTTACTACGGTATGCTTACATTCGTATTGCTTGTACCATATGGCAGATCATGACTCATGCAGACATCACATAATGTTTTTCCTGATCATTTTCAATTTTGAATGAAGTCTGTGTTACTTCAGACCCGGGACTGTACAGCGCAGTGGACGCTTACGGCTAGCCCCCAGATCCATTCACTCTTTTTTGAATTGTTTTTTTGTTTGTTGTTTCGGAGTATGATGTCTTGTCGTTATATTTGTCCTTTATGTAAATGATATGTGGCGCAGTCCCCCTGCACTGACTATTAGATCGTCTCTAGCATTTAAAATAATTTAATGGAAGAGACAAAAGCCTGATTATTCACACTTTTGGTATCATGAGCAAGGTTGAAAACTTTCATCATAAGGTCATGGGTATAGACGTATACCCCCCAAAATTGACAGGACACCATTTGTGTACCCTGGTTTCGACGCCCCTGGTTTGTCCTTTCTCGCCCGGTAGCGTACAGGTAGAATTTATCCAAAAAAAATATTTAAAAATGGCCTTTTCTTGAAACCCAACCCTAACCCTACTCTGATTATAAATAAAAGCCATTTGTATTTATAAAAACTGACCCCAGACAAAGCACCTGCTTTCTAATTAGCATAATTAATCCATTATTTATTGCAAATTTCGTAAAAGTTCAAGCCCGTGTGTTTACTGTTTCCACCGCCCGATCGCCGCCATCTTAGTCTCGTTCTGGAGCGTGAGAAAATAATTATTCATTCACTGATCGTAGTAATTCCTTATTTGGCAGTTTCTTCCATATTAAACAGGCTAGTTGACCCCTAAGATACCATTTCAGTGGTTTATCTGGTCACATGATGATTTCATCCAATGACACGATTTGTCACAATAAAAATACATTGTTTGTTAGTGTTTTATCGGTCATAACGTAAGTAAGATGGCCCGCAATAAGTTCAGAGCATTAAAACAATTTGGTGGTAAACGCAGAAAATCTAAAAAAGAAAAAAAACGTAGCACACGGTACCGTAAAAACAACAACTATTCTTGGACGAAAGGAGTGACCTACTTACTACGAATTTATATAGTCCCCGGCTTGTTTTCAGATCCGAGATTTATATATATTTATAAAATAAAATAAAACCAAGTACAAACAATCCAAACCGTAAGACGGAATTCAAAGTCCTAAAAACGTTATAGGCAAAAGAGTATAAATAAAATAAAAACCAAGTACGAACAATCCAAACCGTAAGGCGAAATTCGAAGTCCTAAAAAACGTTATAGGCAAAATAGTATATTCAAGCAAAATAGTGTCATCAGCAAATGGACTGCTCCCCGTGTACAAAATACACGGTAGTGTATAAATCGAAGATCGCAGACGTGTATAATCCGAAGATCGCAGACCTCAACTATAATCCGCAGACCCCCTATACTATATTCCGCAGACCCCAACTATAATCCGCAGACCCCCTATACTATATTCCGCAGACCCCCTATACTATATTCCGCACACCCCCTATACTATATTCCGCAGACCCCCCTTTAAAGCTTCAATTTTTTAAATTTTTCACACTTTCAGAATTCCTAATACAATGTTGCAAGGTCACAGTAATTTGACTTTATGTCCAAAGCTTTGAATTCGATTGATATTTGACTTCAAAGGACTGACTCGGCATTACTATAACGAAAATTTCATCAGATGGTTCATATATTGCCCTTATTCACTGGGCTATATAGAATATTAGCCCCTTTCACACACTCTGTTCATGTATTACATAAATTAAATGATATATTCTTCAGTTGTAAATTTGATTCTCTTGAGAGAGGGTTTACAATATTTCTTCTTATGTTTAGAATACCTGCCCGAATTTCTGTAAAGGAGGATAAGAATCTTAGTAAATTTTCAAATTTTAAATGGAAAGACATTTCAAATTTAGAAGAAATTGGGAGTGGTGCCTTTGGCACAGTGTTTAAAGCATCGCATGACGAGAACGTTGTCGTTGTTAAAAAAAATTATCGGGGAAGGCGAATTCTACAAAAGTCGACTTTTAAAAGAGTGTTCTTTGTTGGATTCCTTCAAACATCAGGTCTGCGATCTTCGATCTTCGGATTATACACTACCTGATGTTATAGTTGGGGTCTGCGGAATATAGTATAGGGGGTCTGCGGATTATAGTTGGGGTCTGCGGAATATAGTATAGGGGGTCTGCGGATTATAGTTGGGGGTCTGCGGATTATAGTTGGGGTCTGCGGAATATAGTTGGGTCTGCGGAATATAGTATAGGGGGTGTGCGGATTATAGTTGGGGTCTGCGGAATATAGTATAGGGGGTCTGCGGATTATAGTTGAGGTCTGCGATTATCGGATTATACACTACCAAAATACACGACAAACAGTGGTAACAGGTGTATATTCAAGCAAAATATAAATGTAAATACTACGACAGAAAATGATAATAATAATAATAATAATATCTATTGTTTTAAGCCCATTCCATCTACACGTGATCTCAACAGGCTGTACAATTACATATATTATATGCATTTTTAATATAATATCATAAATACCGGTACAAACAATCCGATCATGTCATATCATAAAATTATAAAATCATGAAATTTGGTAGGCTTTGCGAAAAAGATAGGTTTTTAGTTGTGCTTGGAATGATAATAATACCTGATCTACTACTAAAAGAAGATCATCTATGTACGACATAAAACAAGTCACCAGATTAACCATTCTGGGTCATCCAAGTATGTGGGATCATCAGTAGCAGTAATTTTATTTCAAAGATCAGTAGCCAAATGTAACTGTCGTTACACCACGTTGTTGAATGACGGAGATAGCTCAGTGTTTAATGCGATTGGTTCTCTGAATGACAGCACAGGTCCCTATGTAGAAATGGTCCCACTACTGACATCTTCCGCCTTAAAGGGACAATAACACTCTTGCTGGCTTGACAGGTCCAGATTTTTTTATAGTTTTATTCTAACTACAAGATGTTTAAGTGTCCTACCTGTTGTGTAAATTACTTGTCCAGTGGGTTCGAAAATATGTTTAAATCCAAGTTGCATTTGAAAGTGCTTACGTAAGGCTTTTCAAACCATGTTACGGCATGTAGTTGAATTTGTACAATTTTTAAAATTAGGTGTGTTAAGATGAAATTTGTATCATCAATGAATTAAAATATAGTAAAATAGTACAAATTGTTGACCAGAATAAAGATTTGAACATATTATTCAGTAACAACAAGAGTGGTATCGCAGTAGTGGTTCGTCCCACAGAGTTCCTTTGCTCAAAGTTTTAGTCAAATGACTACAAAAAGGTTACTGGCCTATAGCTCCCTTAATTTACACGTACAATGACCCAAAACAGTACTGCACATAGCTTTACATATTATAAACAAATTCCCATTGAAATAAAGGTGAAGCCTTACCGCATATTTATATGATTTGATGAAACCCAACTGCTACGCGTAATTTTAAATGGTGTAATGGCGGCTTATTTGCATATTACGTCATTACAAGAAACGTCGCTATGCAAATGTAGAACGCATTACCACAAAGAAAAACTGTTCGGCAACTATTTTAGTGGTCCAGTCTTCACTATTTGTCATAGAATTACCAACTGTAATGATATGTGTTGACAATTGTGCGTTTGAGCCTGTTTGAACTTGCGTAAGGAGTCTTAGACTGTATCAATTTTAACGTTAAACATTAAAATATTTTAACTAGTCACTATGGTGAAAATTATACTATATCAAATGAAGACTGCGTACATCCCATACATAAGGGGTCGAAGAATGGTTTGGACAGTGTAGTCCGAGCACTACAAAACTATTACGGTAAAGCTGTACAGGATACTAGAGGTGATTTGGAATCCTTGTATAAAGCTACTTGGGCAAGTCAAACCAAGGCATAAACCTGGATTTAGACAAGAAAAATACAGGTTTTTCACTTGACGAGTTCTTCATAAAGAACGTTGACGCTTTACGAGACTATTTATCGAAGAGAGGTTTGTCTTGAGAAGGAACAAAACAAGAACCGAGTGCTTTATCTTTCTCGGCAATCGAACATTCAAATCAAGAATTATCTAAACAAAATGTGTGCGACTATGAATCAATTTATTGTAAGATGGGGATTACAACACTCCAGATCCTCTGAAACTACACAACAACTGGTTGGATGAAAAATCAAGTTTGCCAATACGGCCCACTCTATTTTTGTCTCATGTAAACTTTATTATTAGTGATAATCCTTCTGCAACTAAAACAAATATTTAAATGAATACAAAGTTGCTAAAGCATATGAATATTTTTCGTCTTCATGGTTTGGAGAAAGTTTTTATCATAACATTTCGGTCGACAGCCGATGCTGTTGTACTCCATCCCAAAGATCAAAGGATGAAAATCATAATGTCTGGGTTTGTTTTAACAGCAGTCTATTGTTCTTGCATAGTTTGTATAGTTTATCTTTCCCGTCTTCAATTAGCCCAGGTTAGGTGCAGAAGCGTGGGACGTTAAACCCCATTTCATTCATTCACTATACACATTGTATTTTCAAAAAGGTAATTATTGTTTTTACAGCATATTTATAGCGTGTCCTTTCATTTAACATGTTTAGGACCACTTTACAAAGTAATCATGGTTAAGCCTTTCTGTTGTGTATTGTCCGGTCGATTTTTCATGGGTAAACTTGAAAACAAAAATTACAATGCGAGGACATATTAAAAGCCATAGAAATTATTTTTCATATTAATGAAGCAACTTTGGGTCTAAATATAAACAACAGTTGATATTCACTGAGAGAAAGTGGCATCACAGCATACAATATGATGTACATGCTCGAGTCTAAACTTTGAAAAAAAAACATGGCGATGAAGAGAATTCCACTCCTTCTAAACAGGCTCACTTTGGAGTGTTCATGTAATTCACCAACAGATTAAAAATAACAATATTTTTGTAAATACTGAATACAAATCACTTCATATACTTTCATATCACAAGTAACATGTGATGCGGGACCAATTTAACAGAGCCATGCCTACTTCCTTACGTTGATCAAATTTAATAACTGGTCTTTATACAAAATGGCAAAGATCAAATAATAAATATTTTTATAAAACAAATTGTTCTAGTTTTCTCTCACGTCACAAAGCATTCTCAAAAATTGAAATTTGTATGAAGTTTCATAATGATATATACAATATCGTGATCTTCAATCAAATCAAGGTGTAAAAGTTTGAGAGGGGGTTAATACATCAGAATTCGGTCACCTCATGGCCTGTTCGACATTTATGCCACGTTTAGCAATGACCCCTGTTGTTCTTACATCCGATGCACTCATCTGAAAGACTCCCCCCGTCTGTCAGGAGGCTCTAGCCACCAACAAATCAGCACGGGGAAATGCAAGTTCCTCTCTTATTGGGAAACCCCTGGCAGAGGGTACCTTCGTGACATTCCATCAAATCTAGGCACACAGAATTTAGTGTGACATTCTTTAATACGTGTGGGCCCTCCCCAAGTGTTTGATACAACATTACTCATCTCTGCGGGAGTGATACTGATAAGAATGTTTGCAGTATGAACCTGTACCTGCAGATTGGTTGGCTTTTCTTTAAAACAAACTTCTGTGCCGTCAATAATATGCCTAGCTCTGCAAAATTTAAAATATCGGAAACAAAGATCCCTGTTGTGATAACATTTGACACTTGTGTACAAGATACTCAAAATCCATCAGCTTAATCTGCATTGAGGGCATCAAGGTGAAGTTTCATCATTGTCATGATAAACTCTTCCCAATGTGCAAGAATTCGTCCTTCCAGTACCTGGTGTTCCTGAAATATTTGTTCATGCATGACTCAATTTTATCAGGACCTGGTGTTCCTGAAATTATTTGTTCATGCATGACTCAATTTTATCTGATCTAAGGATAGACTGAATTTGAAAATGCTTTCTTAATAAATGTTATTGCCGTACTCGTAGACTTTAAAAGGTTTTAGCTTGTTTCTTTGCCATTTCAATTCAATAGATTCTGAAGACTCAGCAGAGGTTTGCATAATTGGAACCGAGTAGCTGTGATCAACATTACAAGTCATGTAAGATTCATCTTTCTCAAACATAAAACAAAACCAAGTACGAACGATCCAAACCATCAGACAAAATTCGAAGTCATAAAAAAAAAACGGTATAGGCAAAATAAAATAGTGTAATCGACATTGACTGTTCAGAAAATATAACATGTTCTGTCATAGAGTTTTCATTGATATTACAATTAATATTTGGCGGCGTTCTGCATTTTTGGGGGACATGATCTAGATTCTCACGTGCTGTTGGAGGTGGACGATCCTTAATTTCTCTACGAGACTCCTATCCAAGTGGTAGTGATGGATATGGGTTAGCAGCGGTTACATTTCCATTACATTAGCAAAGCGAACGGAACAAACTCTAGAATCAGAAGTTTGCAGCCAAATTTCGTTCCCTTTCTTCCTATTAACAATGGATGTCCACTTCTGTCTGCCCTCTTGATCTTTAAATTCAGTTGGAAAAGTGAATAAGCAAAATGGGTGATCGCAAATACAGGAGCCAGTTACTTTGTTATAAATATCACAGTTTTCAAATCTTCATTTCTCCCATTCATGTTCACCATTAGAGCACTGAAATAAGCGCACAACATCTTCGTGATTTTGGCATATCGTTCTTATCAAATGTTCTACCTAGTAGCAATAAACCAGAGGTTCCCAACCTTTTTTGGGATGGCGACCCCCATTCCAGTCCCAGTATCCGATCGCGCCCCCTTTGAAGAACAAAGTCACATTTTACTATGAAACACCATTACCATTCGGTTTCTGGACTCCACGATCTGTCATATAATAGAAACCTAGCTCAATGAATTGTTCAGGGTAATGTCGTACATCCGACCATCTCCCTTCACAACAAGTAACCACTTTAACCAGAAACGTAATGTCTAAGACGATCCGACGTATAATGAATAGCCATTTTTCCCAATGACTACGATAAACTAAATTTTGGGATGGGAGGTGAAGATCGCCAAAAGCTGGTCTTGTCAGGATCCCTGAGCTGGCGTCTGATATTGTTGTTTTCCTCCATTGTTCTATGTCTATCAATGTGCCCCCATCCCTCGTATATTCCCCCTAGCCCAACTTTCATGATACGGGATTCTCTGGAGCTAGTTCCAACGATTAAAAGGGGGTAACTCTTCACCCCCCCCCCCTACCCCGTAAGTAACGACTAAGGCTAATAATACGTTCAATATGCCTGCTCCTTTATTACGTGGTGAAGGTAAAGATTTATAAATAACAATGATAATACATTTAATCTATTATACATGTTAAAATATGGGTGTCCGGCGTGTTGGGAGATAACGTTCGCGTGTCTTACTATTGGTAATCCGGTGATAATAATGGCGGCATATTAATACTCTGCAGATTACAGTACTAGTAATAGATAATAATATTCCCGTTCGAAATATTGCAATATGTATGTTATATCTAAGTTGCCTCGCGGGCCGATTCTCACCTTTCTAATGGAGTAATTTGTAAAAAGCGTTAAAAAGTTTCGATTATAAATGCTCCTAGTAATACTAGTATTGTCTTGAGGATAGTAAGCCGTAGATACGACGATCCGTATATGAGAAAATTAGGGTACCACGTGACGTCGTTAGCCAATCAATAATTGTCCTTTTTCTCACGGTCGGCACTTATTTCACAATTGAAGTGTTCGACGTTAAAATAGTCCACTTAATAATAAATCGTGCTTGCCCGTTTCACTTAAATGTGATTATGAATAATTTTAGGTGTGCAACGAAAAAATGGGTTATAGTCGACAAAACGGACAATAACTATGAACAGCGTAATTATTCGAGACGTAAAAGGTAACAATATAATCCAGTTTAACTACGCCACCCTCGGCCATAAAACATTATAAAAAACCGACATTATAGCAACCAAGATGAATTACTGGTCTTGGCATTGACGTACAATAATCATAATCATTTAACAAATAGAAATATTATGTAAGATCTGACAAGTCGTGGTAAGATCGACGTGCCACAAGATGGACATCTACGTTATGATAAAAATAAAAAAACCAAGTACAAACAATCTAAACCATAAGACAAAATTCGAAGTCCCAAAAACGTTACAGGCAAAATAGTGTAATCAACTATTCTAGTATGGAAGACCAAATGGGACAATATTCAGCATTATTGTTTCTACATTCCAGTTTGAACATTTTAGACACGTACGCAACATTCTAAACTAATGATTCTTGGTTCTACATTCTTATGTCAACATTTCATGCACAAAATCAACATTTTAAACAAAAAAATGACTTTATGTTTCATTTTCGGCGTTTTATCGGTAACTTTTATATATCATTAAATATTAAAATTAAAAAATAATTTATTAAATTAACACCACAAAGAAATCAATTTATTGGTTTCTGAAAGTATCTAAAAACAAATCTGGAATTTGAACTCTTATGAAAATATTTTCTACGTTTCAAAAAGTCTTGAAGTTAAAAACATGAAATGAAAATGTCCAGAAAAATACAATGAATTATCATCATTATTACACCAGAGGGCGTTAGCGCATGTGTACAACTTTGATACAGACTATAGATTAGAAAAAAGATAGTTCCATTTTTATTGGCTTAGCACTAAAATCAATCTAATATTATACAATCGAATTACTAAAATTTAGATTTTATCTTAGTTCAAATTTCGTGAAATCAGGACCCAGGTAATAGTTATAATGATGTCCTAAATATAGAGAATGTTCCTGGATTATACCCCGATCACAAAGAGGCGAACACCAGACTCATACGTCATGCTAACCATGCTTCTACGCCGATGTTTACAGATACAGCTTTAGCCCCGAGATGACCTAGTTGTGTTGAGTGGACGATAAACCCCATCTCCCTTTCTCTCTCTTCTCTCACACACATTTACAGCTAACAAAAGCCCCGATACATATGTAGCAATCATTTTACTTTCCGTTATTGTGAAAATTGTTTCAAATTGAATTTTTTTCACCCAGACAAAAATAAATAAAAGTCGAATAATATCTGTACTAAAGGTGTTTGAGTCAAGTACACATGTAGGTATGAAATTTAAATTTTGTCTAATGTAATGGTTTGGATTGTTCGTATTTTGTTTTATTTTATTAGCCTTGAGTGGACCTCACATTCAAAAAGTTGCTATCACAAAAAAAAGCCTTATGAAGTGATGTTTAGTAATCAGTAATACGTTCAGGCCAATCTAATTAAAATATAGATCTATATTTTGTATCGTTTTTTTACGCCCACATTTGCATGTGGACGTATTATGTCGTCGCCCCTGTCCGTCCGTCCAAAATTGTTTGTGGACCTTCTACAGGTCACAATTCTTTCCCGATTTTAACGAAACTTGAAATAAAGGTTTATCCCCAAAAGATCTCAGCTGCTTTCGATATTGGCATGTATCTGATCAAAACTTGATGGATTATGGCCCCTGATTATGGACCCAGTAGAGGTCACAATTTTGAACCGATTTTTAATGAAACTGGACATGCATGTTTATAACCCAACGATCCTGGTCTTCTTTAGATATTTTCGCCTATCGGAACGTAATTTCCTTAATTATGGCCCCTGATTGTCCGAAAAATCACCTATTTTAGCTTGTGGTAGGTACCTCTGGAGGTCACAATTATCGTCCGATTTAAAAAAAACAAATCGTTTGATTATATCACTGTATTACCCTACGGAAGATTGAGTTCAAATTTCGGGAAAATTGGACCAAAATTGCCATACGAAATGGCCGCCTTTTGTACGCGAATACTGTTAAAAAATGATATTTCAAGGTTGTGGACCCTATGATTTTAATTCGATTTTGATGAAATTTGAAATGCATGGTTATAACCCAAAGATCTGGGTTCCTGTCGATATTTGCGCATCTTGGGTTGTAACTTCCTGAATTATGGCCCACAGTTCCGCGCAAAAAATGTCAAACGGTCGATTCGACAGACCATCTCATTTCAAGCTGAACACGAGTCTTACAGATCCAACAGCAGTCAAGACCAGTAAAAAGGAAATTTTGAACTAGAGAAAACGAAACGAAATTAAATCTGTGTTTTAATCAGATTGACGTTCAGGCCTACATAAAACTGGGAAGTAGTTTCATCTTTGCTGAAACTCTCGTATCACTTGAGAAGAATTTGTTTGTGATTTAAAACGTTGAGAAAAGTAATAGTGTGGACAGTGCCAGATATTAATAAGTCTGCTTAAAACTGTGACTGAAATATGCTCATGTAAACTTGAAAATCTCTCCCGTACCTGCAATAATAATACAATGGTTACCACCGAAATTAATGCTAACGATTTATCAGATTGTGATATTGATAATGAATGAATGAAATGGGGTTTAACGTGCTACGCTTAAGCACCTAACCTGGGCCAATTGAAGACGGGCATACGCCAACAGTGTGCTATGAGGGAAATTTTGCCCGGGCAGCAGCGCTACGGCCTACTCTTATATCGAATTCCAACTGCCAAGGGATCTTTTACGTGCACTCCAATTTGTACACGGGACCTCGGTTTTTCGTCCCATCCGAACGACTAGGCATCACTGACAAGGGGAAATCATGCCGGAAATTCGAGATGAACTTTCTCGGCCAATGCAGGGATCGAACACTCAACCTCCAGGCTAGCGAACCAGCGCCTTATCCACTTAGCCACCGTGATCCCCGTGTGATATTGATAAGCTTCCGGATTAAACAATATCAACAGGATAATGACTAGAGAAGCCTCGTCGAAACGTCGCTCGGTTATAAGCAGTAATTGTATTCCATAGAATTGTAAAAGGTAAACAACTGTCAATTGCTTGGGCGCCAAATCATCCATAAGCATGCTCAAAGTGCTTTTTATATATAAACTATATAGATGTCAAATCAGGTTTGTAAAATGTATTTTTGTTTAATTTAAAGGAGAATGCTAAAGTAAAAGTTTAATTTTATCATTTACTTAGTTGATTATGTAACACATTTCAGATTTTTTTTTTTTTTTTTTTTTAAGTTTGAATAACAAATAACGTTAAAAAAACACTCTCAGGTTTCCGCAATTACGGAAACACCCGACAATTAATGAGCTGAAGCTATATCACGTGACATGACGTAATAGTTGATCTACGTTTAGCAGTCGATGTATCAAACTTTATCTTATCTATATCAATAGGGTATCAGCAGAAAGTTCAGCTTGTCAGACATTGATTTCGCCCAGAGTGTTTTTCCCTATCAGGACCGGCGAATTAGAAATACGAGGAACAACGGTGACGGTGATGGTTCGGAACATTCTAGTTACAATAATGATAAATAAATAGGCACTAGAAATTACAAACAGCGTAGACACGCCTTCGCCTTCACTTGTCTTATCCTTCCTATCACTAGCCTATCTATCACTCAGTCCTTCGATTCGCAATGACTTTCGGCTTTATTGCGGCCTTGTTGGTGTTAACGCTTCATCGGGAAAAAAATATATCAGATAAAAACTAATAATTATGGTATTATATGCCCTATACTAGATACGAGAACGTCGCTAAAAATGGGTCACATCGTCATCATTAGACAGTGATAGGACCATGGTCCAGTGGCAAGGGCCTTCGCTCACGCTAAACAAAAACTAAGGAGTATCACGCTCATAATTTACAAAGTTACATCGGACAAACTTCTAACATGATTTAGTACTATTTATGATCGACTGCAAAATCATCGAAATAGGCCTACGGAAGACGCTTCAAAAGGGGGATAGTAATTAACAATAGTATTCAGGCTACCACTCTACTAGCGGTGTTTACATTTCGTTGCTATGGTTACATAAGAGGTTTCTAAAGATAGATTTTGAAAGCTTGCCGGTTTCGCCGTAGAATGCACAGAGTTTTAACAGAAAGATAAAACAACGTTTATATCTTTATCGACATAATAAAGTTACTAAAATTGCACTGGTCCCGTTCATAAGCAGGTATAACTCTAAATTGTCCGTACAAGAATTTGAGAGAGAAGCGTGTTTTGTTGACATCGCCTCGTTGATCGCTGTGTCCCGATTTATGACAGACGCTATGACAGACGCTTCCCGATTTATTGTCGGTGCTATTAGTATATCCCCAAGCAAGGCAATTGTCTATGTTTATGCACCCAGTTAGTCAAATTGACGGCATGCCGTGCTCATGCCGTGCTCAGTTTCAATAGCCTTCTATAGGGAAATTCACAAAGTCGATCAACTATTACGTCATTCACGGAAAAAATCAAAACGAGGCTTCAGATATGCATAAAGGTCAATTGGGTGTTTTTTGGTATATTTTTCCTTTGTAAAAATATTTAAAGTGACTTTTAAAATTTCGCAGGGTCAAAAATATTCTAATATAAACGTTATTTTTCATATTAAAAGAACTTTTTGCGTTAGTATTCTCCTTTAAAGGCTTAATACCACTCTTTTTGGAACTGAATAATATGTCCCAATCTTTATTCTGGTAAACAAATTGTACTATTCTACAATATTTCAAATAATTGATGATACAAATTTCATTTTGACACACCTTATTTAAAAAATTGGAAAAATTCAACATGTGGTTTGAAACGTCTCTAAATAGTAAATGCAGGAGGACTGCACTACACGCAAAACAAAAACTAAAAATCTACAAGATAAACCTGCGGACAAGACAGAAAATAGACATTGCAAAAAGTAAACAATTATCAAATCGAGTGAATGGATCCGGGAGCCAGCCGTAAGCGTCCAGTGCGCTGTACAGTCCCGGGCCTGTCTTGGTACAGGCTTCACTAAAATGATTCACATAAAAGACGTAACAAAAAAAATGCGACCGATCTTGTAAGTGGTCGTCTCTTCAATGGCGATAGTCAGCCAATTGACGTCAGCTCAAATCAAACTTCAATTTAAAAATATTTTCGAACCCTCTGGACAAATAAACTAGGATGTAATGGATCATTTACACAACAGGTGGGAATCTGGTACTTACATCAGTCATAAGGATATTATTTTTTTTCTGGAGTTTTGAAGCGAACAAGAGTGTTATTGTCCCTTTAATTGTATTTTAATAGAAAGATAACATTTTTATTAGAAAATAAAACCAGCGGCTGCCAGGCAGGATACGCCCACATACAAGAGTTGGATAGAGAACAAGCTAAAAAGAAAGTGATTTTTCCTACAATCAAGGACAATAACTCATGAAGTAACAAATCGATATGCGCATATATCGAATGGAACCAAGATCTTTGAATGGGTTATGAACATGCATTTCAAGGTACTTCAAAATCGGATTAAAATTATGACCTCTACAGGGTTCACAACCTTGATAAACCATGTTTTTACAGAATATTCGCATACAAGTGGCGGCCATTTTGTCCGGCAGTTGTGGTCCGATTTCACAAAATTCAAACTCAACCTTCATTACAATGTAACGATGATATAATCAAATGTTTTTTAAATCGGACAATAATTTTGATCGCAAGAGGGACCGCAAGCTAAAAATGGTGATTTTTTCGTAAAATCAGGGGTCATACTTCAGGAAGTAATGATCCGATGTGCGCAAATATTGAAAGGAGCCAAGATCTTTGGGTTATAAACATTCATTTGACCTTTCATCAAAATCGTTTCAAAATTGTGACATCTACAGTGTTCACAAGCTAAACGAGAGATGGATAGAGAACAAGGTAAACCGAAAGTGATTTTCCTACAATCAAAGGCTATAATTCATTAAATTACAATTTGATATGCGCAAATATCGAAAAGAATCAAGATCTTTAGGTTATAAACATGCATTTCAAGTTTTTCAACAAAATAGAATCAAAATTGTGACCTATACTGGGTCCACAAAATTGATATACCATATTTTAACACTATTAGCGTACAAACGGTGGCCATTTTGTCTGGCAATTATGGTCCGATTTCCCTGAAATTCAAACAACCTTCCGTTTATTGAAACGGTGATAGAGTCAAGCATTTTTTTAAATCGGATAATAATCGTGGCCTCCAGAGGGACCATAGGCGATTTTTCGGACAATCAGGGGCCATAATTCAGGAAGTTATGATCTGATATGTGCAAATAACGAAAGGAACCAAGATCTTTGGGTTATAACCATGCATTTCAAGTTTCATCAAAATTGAATCAAAATTGTCACCTATACTGGGTCCACAACCTTGATATACCATTTTATAACAGTATTCGCGTACACGCGGCGGCCATTTTGTATGGCAATTTTGTTTCAAATTTTTCCGAAATAAGAATTCAACCTTCCTTAGGGTGTAACGGTGATATAATCAAACGATTTTTTAAATCGGATAATAATTGTGACCTCCAGAGGGACCACAAGACAAACAATGACGATTTTGCGTATAATCAGGGGCCATAATTCAGGAAGTTACGATCCGATATGCGCAAATATCAAAAGGAACCAAGATCTTTGGGTTATAACCATGTATTTCAAGTTTCATTAAAATCGAATTAAAATTGTGACCTCTACACGGTCCACAACCTTGATATACCATTTTTTAACAGTATTCGCGTTTGAATGGCGGCCATTTTGTATGGCAATTTTGGTCCAATTTTTCCAAAATTCGAACTCAACTTTCCTTAGGGTGTAACGGTGATATAATCAAACGATTTTTTAAATCGGATAATTATTGTAACCTCCAGATGGACCACAAGCTAAACCAAGGTGATTTTGCGTATAATCAGGGGCCATAATTCACGATCCGATATGCGCAAATATCGAAAGGAACCAAGTTATTTGGGTTATAACCATGCATTGCAAGTTTCATCAAAATCGAATTAAAATTGTGATCTCTACAGGGTCCACAACCTTGATATACCATTTTTTAACAGTTTTCGCGTACGACCGGTGGCCATTTTGTATGGTAATTTTAGTCCGTATTTTCCGAAATGTGAACTCAACCCTCCTTAGGGTGTTACGGTGATATAATCAAACGATTTTTTAAATCGGATAATTATTGTTACCTCCAAAGGGACCACAAGCTAAACCAAGGTGATTTTGCGTATAATCAGGGGCCATAATTCAGGAAGTTACGATCCGATATGCACAAATATCGAAAGGAACCAAGATCTTTGGGTTATAACCATGCATTTCAAGTTTCATCAAAATCGAATTAAAATTGTGATCTCTTCAGGGTCCACAACCTTGATATACCATTTTTTAACAGTATTTGCGTACGAACGGCGGCCATTTTGTATGGTAATTTTGGTCCGATTTTTCCGAAATTTGAACTCAATCCTCTTTAGGGTGTAACGGTGATATAATCGAACGGTTTTACAAATCGGATAATAATTTTGACCTGCAGAGGTACCACGAGCTAAAATAGGTGATTTTTCGGACAATCAGGGGCCATAATTCAGGAAATTACGTTTCGATAGGCGCAAATATCGAAAGGAACCAAGATCTTTGGGTTATAAACATGCATGTCCAGTTTCATCAAAATCGGTTCAAAATTGTGACCTCTATAGGGTCCACAAGCTAAAAACGTGATTTTTCGTACAATCAGGGGCCATAATCCATGAAATTTTGATCCGATACATGCCAATATCGAAAGCAGCCGAGATCTTTTGGGGATAAACCTATATTTCAAGTTTCGTTAAAATCCGACAAGAATTGTGACCTGTAGAGAGTCCACAAACAATTGTGGACGGACGTCCGGACGGACGGACAGATGGACAGGGGCGACGACATAATACGTCCACATGAAAATGTGGGCGTATAAAAAAAATACATTTACAGCAAAAACATACCACGATAAACAAATCTCGAAAAGCAAGTTTTGCAAATCGTTTGTCAAAACATAAAGTTCTCAAATTTCCTTGAACATGAACACTAGTGGGCAGACGACATGCACTTGGCATACAATAAGACACCATGCAATAATGAGGAATCTTTTGAGCGCTCACTCAATGAATTGTCATCTTTTTTATATTATGAATGAAATGAGATTTAACGTCCCACGCTTCTGCGCCTAACCTGGACTAATTGATGACGGGTTCTATATTAGGAATAATGTATTCAATTTTATTCTACAAAACAGTTTTTGAACAAGGAAGTTCTTAATTGGATTTCTGTCGCAAATTATTTAGAGATCTTTCAAACGTACCATTGTGCATTGTTATTGTTATGACTGTTTTTTCTAAAATTATTTCCGAGTTGGACTTGTTATTAAATACGAAATTATTCATTGTGCATTGCCTTTAGAGGATGCCAATTACTGTATGTAGCACTGTTTTGCATATCAAACATAGACATGTACAAATACCCTGCGGCTAGTCGAACATTCTTCATTTGGACGCACTTATTTTCAATAATGATGAGAAATTAAGTTTTAGCATAAAGGTGTTTTAGCATAAAGGTCTAATACAATACAATCAAAGTTACTTTGTACACACTATGAAAAAATCTACAGCTAAAAAACTCGGTGTCCTCATGCAGGACACCATCCATTCTAATCAACTTAATGAACGCTTTCTTCCTCAATACTACGATGTTATTACCGATTTGATAAACAGTAAATTTTCACCCAATTATTCGATACAGCCTCATAAAGTGCATAAGAAAAAACCTGATGTGTTATGTAAAATCCTTTTCACGGATAAACATTGGACTGAATAGAATCTTCAGAGACCGTTCAGTAATAAAATCTATACCAGGTACTATTCCTAAAATTTCACCTACAGTCGTATAAAAATTTTTACCTCCTATCCGTAATAAAACTACCATGGAACTATCGAAAACATAAACGTACAAGAATTTATTGAAAATTACGATAATACTACATGTCAATGCACCAACTTTTCCTTCAGAGATACATTTCGTGACCATATACACTGACATGAAACTTTGACATTATCGAAGACAAAAATCTAAGAAATCTCTTCAGATTGGGACCACAATTTCGGGAACAGCCAAATAGAACTAATTTTTAAAAATTAAATAATGATCTCAAATCCCAAATTAGGAAATGCATTGTAGCCTGGTCTGATAAATTTCGTGCACCTCTGAGTCTTTTGGAGAGTGGAAAAATACTGTGTTTAATCTCTTGTCAATACGAATCAAATATATCAAACATAAACCAAGGCACCCGCCACCAGAGGTTCTAAAAAATGCATCTGCAGTTGAGTGTCTTGCCACTCTCCAAGAGAGATTTGTTCTAACACCTGCCGATAAGGCCAGCAATAACATTGCCTGTATCTGTAAAAAGTACTATATTAAAAATATTCTGACTGAAGTTGGACCCTGGCCCAACACAAATAATGACACTTAGTCTTATAAATGCATTACGGATTTAACTAAACAAGATATTTTGCACAACCAATACTCTTTAAACAGGAGTAATGATATTAAAGACAATGTGAAATAAGATGCACTGCCGTACATTTATTCGATACCCAAATTTCATAAAAACCCAGTAATATTTAGATATATAATATCCTCCAGTGTTTGCCAGACAAAACCGCTTGCGCAGACAATCACCAAATTATGCCAAACCCAACATGCAATTTTGTGCAAAACACTTCGAAATTACACTGGTATTAATAGTTTTTCATTATTAATAAATACAAACCTATAGTAGAGACTATAGATAAAATCAATAATAAAGATAATGCAGAAACAAAGAAACTACTTTGTATACTATGCTTCAACATGCAGATCTTAAAAATAATTTGGATTGGTTTGTAGATAAAGCCTTTAATGGAGCTTTCGGAAAAGGCAGACACTTGATGGCCATTTACTCTCAAGATGCTAGATGGATCATTAATACCTCGCAATGTCAAAACTGTAATAATACATTTTCTCATTGACAATGCCATATTTGAGGTTGGGGATCAGATAATACAGCAGACTATTGGTTTACCAATGGGAACTGACCCCGCCCCATTTATGGCAAAGGCATATTAACATAAATATGAATTCTACTTTCAGGACCATAAAAGACAAACAGATTACAAATTAGCTAAAAGTCTCCACTACACCTTCCGTTACATTGATGACATAACACCCATAAATGATAATGGAAATTTCAATAAATATAAAAGTGAAATATATCCCCCTGAACTAAAATTAAATAAAGAAAATTCCGGCACCCAAAATGCATCTGTTCTTGACCTGGACATCAATAAAATAAAAACCAAGTACGAACAATCCAAATCATAAGACAGAATTCGAGGTCCTAAAAACGTTACAGGAAAAATAGTGTATTCAAGCAAAATAGTGTAATCAGCAAATGGACTGCACCTCATGTACAAAAATACACGACAAGCAGTGGTAACAGGTGTCCGGAAGAGTAAGCTTACCCTGCCTGGCACCACACCCGCTGCATCCAATCTATTAGGCGAAATTTCAGTCAAATAGCGTGATTGGCCAACGAACTATAGTATGCAAAATGCACGTGACGAACTGTCTTAACGATGTAGTAGACATTATCAGGGTGATAGTAACAATATACGTGTCAATTAAAAATATTTAGAATAATAGCCGAGAGACACGTTATATTTACTAATCAAATCAATATGACGGCCATAAAACTTTTTTAAGGTTTTAATAAGATTAGTGCGCAAGTACCCTTGTAGTTGAAGCTTAGATGACAAATGCCTCGATCTACTTAAAAAATCACAATAAAAGGAACAAGCTCTCGTGTAACGAATTAGGTGAGACACAAACACTCCATAAGCTAGTGATATTGGGATGTTTCTACTAATAAATGGAAAGTTAACAATCGGAAAGTCAGAGTCATCCCGGGGAATTTTAGTGTACAAAGAAGAAAAGTCAAACGTTTGAATAGATGAGACTGAAGCGAGGGATCTAGATTGCAAAGTAATTCTTTGGAATTTTTTTAATATCCACATTTGATTTATACCACTTCGAGAGTATACTTTGTCACAGTATTTTTGAATACCCTCTTTAACAGTATAGATGTCAATACCTTTGAAAGTTGTTTTGTGGAACAACGGGATGAACCTGCTATAAAACGTTGCTTGTAAGGATTTTTATGTAATTTAAGAAATTTCGAAACTTCCGTTTCATCAATATACCAAGTTTAACATTTCTTATAAGTATATAACCGAGTACATATTGGATAATTATCCAATTTAATTTAGTTTAATTTGTATAGTTACGTAACCCTGTTTGGATTATCGCCCTTGTTATAATTTTATGACTTCATAAATACACTTACATTGTATGCTTTCTTTTACATTCCTGTTTTGCATTGCTTGTATGAGGGTATTTAGTATTATGTTTTGTGCAATTATACAACTTAAAAATTCTGATTGGTTGTTTAAACTTATAGCATTATTCAATCTTGATTATCGCTCTTTTTGTTAAGATATTCTATTGGCGTCATTGATAACATTACGACGTATTTACGTCACACCATTCAGTTAGCAGACAACTGCCTCCTGAGGCAGTCTACATTTTCTTTGTATTCGGTTGTTTGTGCGTTTTCTTGTACGAGTGAAATATGTTCCTTCAATACATTGACCGGACATCTATTTAATTGAATATTTTACATTTCACCGATGGTTACTTGTAGGCCTATAGTTAGATTTTTTTATTTTTTTTTTACTACAGTATGCTTACATTTGTATTGCTTGTAGCATATGGCAGACCATGACTCATGCAGACATCACATAATGTTCTTCCTGATCATTTTTAATTTTGAGTGAAGTCTGTGTTACTTCAGACCCGGGACTGTACAGCGCAGTGGACGCTTACGGCTAGCCCCCGGATCCATTCACTCTTTTTTGAATTTTTATACGCCCACATTGTCATGATGATGTGGACGTATTATGTCGTCGCCCCTGTCCGTCCACAATTGTTTGTGGACTCTCTACAGGTCACAATTCTTGTCCGATTTTGACAAAACTTGCAAAATAGGGTTATCCCAAAAAAAACTCGGCTGCTTTCGATATTGGCATGTATCGGATCAAAACTTTATGGATTATGGCCCCTGATTGTACGAAAAATCACATTTTTAGCTTGTGGACCCTATAGAGGTCACAATTTTGAAACGATTTTGATAAAACTTTACATGCATGTTTATAACCCAAAGATCTTGGTTCCTTTCGATATTTGCGCCTATCGGAACGTAATTCCCTGAATTATGGCCCCTGATTGTCCGAAAAATCACCTATTTTAGCTCGTGGTACCTCTGGAGGTCACAATTATTATCTGATTTAAAAAACCGTTCGATTATATCACCGTTCCACCCTAAGGAAGGTTGAGTTCAAATGGCCGCCGTTTGTACGCGAATACTGTTAAAAAATGGTATATCAAGGTTGTGGACCCTGTAGAGGTCACAATTTTAACTCGATTTTGATGAAACTTAAAATGCATGGTTATAACCCAACAATCTTGGTTCCTTTCGATATTTGCGCATATGGGATCGTAACTTTCTGAATTATGGCCCCTGATTATACGCAAAATTGTCTTTGTTTAGCTTGTGGTCCCTCTGAAGGTTACAATAATTATCCGATTCAAAAAATCGTTTGATTATATCACCGTTACACCCTAAGGAAGGTTGAGTTCGAATTTCGGAAAAAAATGGACCAAAATTGCCATAAAAATTGCCATGAAACTTAAAATGCATGGTTATAACCCAAAGATCTTGGTTCCTTTCGATATTTGCGCATATCGGATCGTAACTTTCTGAATTATGGCCCCTGATTATACGCAAAATCGCCTTCGTTTAGCTTGTGGTCCCTCTGGAGGTCACAATTATTATCTGATTTAAAAAATCGTTTGATTATATCACCGTTACACCCTAAGGAAGGTTGAGTTCATTGGATTTTGATGAAACTTGAAATGCATGGTTATAACCCAAAGATCTTGGTTCCGTTCGATATTTGCGCATATGGGATCGTAACTTTCTGAATTATGGCCCCTGATTATACGCAAAATTGTCTTTGTTTAGCTTGTGGTGCCTCTGAAGGTTACAATAATTATCCGATTCAAAAAATCGTTTGATTATATCACCGTTACACCCTAAGAAAGATTGAGTTCGAATTTCGGAAAAAAATGGACCAAAATTGCCATAAAAATTGCCATGAAACTTAAAATGCATGGTTATAACCCAAAGATCTTGGTTCCTTTCGATATTTGCGCATATCGGATCGTAACTTTCTGAATTATGGCCCCTGATTATACGCAAAATTGCCTTCGTTTAGCTTGTGGTCCCTCTGGAGGTCACAATTATTATCTGATTTAAAAAATCGTTTGATTATATCACCGTTACACCCTAAGGAAGGTTGAGTTCATTGGATTTTGATGAAACTTGAAATGCATGGTTATAACCCAAAGATTTTGGTTCCGTTCGATATTTGCGCATATCGGATCGTAACTTCCTGAATTATGGCCCCTGATTATACACAAAATCGTCTTTGTTTAGCTTGTGGTCCTTCTGGAGGTCACAATTATTATCCGATTTAAAAAATCGTTTGATTATATCACCGTTACACCCTAAAGAAGGTTGAGTTCGAATTTCGGTAAAATTCGGAACAAAATTGCCAGACAAAATGGCCGCCGTTTGTACGCTAATAGTGTTAAAATATGGTATATCAAGGTTGTGGACCCAGTATAGGTCACGATTTTGATGAAACTTGAAATGCATGTTTATAACCTAAAAATCTTGATTCTTTTTGATATTTGCGCATATCAAATTGTAATTTAATGAATTATAGCCTTTGATTGTAGGAAAAATCACTTTCGGTTTTGCTTGTTCTCTAACCATCTCCCGAAAACGTGGGCGTATCCTGCCTGGCAGTGCCAGCTTACTATCTTTTTTTTTGTTTGCTTTTTCGGAGTATGATGTCTTGTCGTTATATTTGTCTTTTATGTAAATTATATGTGGCGCAGTCCCCCTGTACTAACTATTTAAGTAACGTAAATCGTATCGGCTCTGTTCTACTACGTTACTATCAGCTCCTGTTGACAACTAGTATGAATATCCAACACCATATTCATATAGAATTAAAAACCATACGTTAGTCCCAAAATGACCTAGTTTGTGTCGAGTGGACGTTAAACCCCATCTCTCTCTCTGTCCCTTTTGGCGACCAAAGAAGATTCAAAGTGAAATATAGACGGTAAGGGTCCCAAATTAGCCTTAGAACCGAGATGGGGAAAAGCCTTATTTCATACTAGTTGTCAATAGGGGCAGATAATAACGTAGTAAGACAATTGTGGCCTGACGGAAATGATAGTTGGGGGCTCACAGGTTGAGGCCACAAAGGTATGTTTTGTTAAGAAGTTAGTCAGATTTCGTGTACCTTAGCAGAAATATAACCATCATTCAGTATATAATAATAATAATAATCTTGTCATTTTACAAGGGTAGCAAATTAAGCCTGAGGCTTATTTTCAATTTGGCCCTTGGCACAGATCGTGCGAATGATTTCGATCTTACTGCAGGAAGAAACCGAAGGACTCGGGGGGGGGGGGACCTGTCTGATCGCACGGGAGACCGAATATCCCTCTCACTTACAACGATAAAGTTCTTGCCCTGAGCTGGGATTGAACCCTCGTTTCATTGGGAGAAGCCGCCTCTCTATCGCCACGACTATCCTACCTAACCCTATATCTACCAGAAAGACTGTCAAGAATTTATCCATCAGGCATTTTCCCAAAATATTCAGATCCAAGCTAGTAAAATGCGGTCGAAATATGAGCGAATTCTCAGCTGAGTAAAAGAAATGGAAAATATATATTGATTTGTAGCTCTAGGCCAGTTAAGGGGGGTTTGGGTGGTCTAGAGTGCCGCGCTTCGACCTCTAGCTGGCCGGCCACCTCTGGCTTGCGGCTGTGGTTTCAAGCCCTGGTGTGAGCGTATGTGGCATGGAGATAGGGGAAACTTCTCAACCTCGTGGGTTTCCTCCGGGCACTCCGGTTTCCTCCCACTGCTAACCCTTCGCGCAAACCATTTTAGTCTCGAAATTAACTAGTTGTGTTGAGTGGACGTTAAACCCCATTTCTCTCTCTCTCTAGACCAGTTGTCACCAGACCTTCCCCCATAATTATTGAAAACGGCAAGAGTGCACATGACTAGCATGCAATTCAACATTTATAAAGATATAAATGAGCCCTGCATCAATTTTGTGTGAATCATTGTTGAAATCGCGTTTCCACAAACCCCAAACTATAAATACATACTCGTAAAACAAGATTAATCCAGATCGTGATTTTGTTCACCAACGGATGCGATTGTCATTGGTCAATTACATGACCGCGTGGCAGCTTCATGTTATGACGAGAAAAAGTATAATTCTTATTCAGATAATTATATAGATATTATACACACTGACTGTCACATGTGAAGACTGCTGGTTAAAATCATTTTTAACAATGACATATTAATATTTACATAAGTTGGGGTGGAGGTCATTTTATTTTAGTTATATGTTTAATATTAGTATATATATATTATTTATACTTTATTTTATGTAACTATAAGTTAAATATAGTATCATATAAATATGATTATGAATAGATTTAATATATAAACTTGCTATACATCTGATACGGTGTTTTGTTTCATTCAAGACTTATAACCAGAGAACTTAGCTTTTACAGTATTCCCCAAAATACTCATTTAAATAAAGCAGCCATTGTTGGACTCCGGAAATTACCGAGCCTCCCCAACAGGCCAATAATACGTTCTGCAATTTGTCTCGTAAAAAAGGAAGACATGCTTTGTTAAAGGGAGATAACTTAGGATATAAAGGACGCAGACCACCAGTAATTTTAATTCTGGCCTCCTTGTCCACCTCCAGCGTTTCCCAAACTTTCGTTGGGCTAAATGGTTTTCACTACAGACAGGGGAACATGGTCGTATCTTTGCACTCAATTTTGTATCAGGTTACCCACCCTAATTTGAAGATATATATACAAGCATACTAAACAAACATGTAACTAGTTCCCGTGCCAATATAACCAGCCTGATAACCCCGTTATCCTTCCGCATCAAGATCATGAATATTTTCCAAAACCTTCTTCGTCCATTCTAGACCACAAATTCCGCAAAAATAGGCATGCAAAACGGGAGAAGGGAGACATGGGGGGATTCGCGATAAATAGACGAACTACAATTTGGTGAAATTTTACATTTAGATCGTTTTAATTTGACATATTTTTTATGAAAAAGTACGATTTATATTTAGATATACGCAATTAATTTGGGAAGTAGGCCTGCAGCCAAAATTTCTAGCTTGCTTAGAAACGCAATTCCGCTGCATGGTCTTCCCTGGAAAGCGTATAACACCAGGAACACAAACCCAGACAGTTCCAAGCAAAAAGTCTGAACTAACTCGGCCAGATTAAAATTGTGATAATTGTCAAGTGTCACAATCATGTTTGTTGTCTTATTTGTATTCCCCAAACTCACCTGAATTGTCAACTGCAATCTGAGGCATGCAGCTTGTGCACGGGATGGGTATAAAGGTAGGTGAGGTTAGGAGTAGGACATCATGGTCAGTCATTATTATATTGTTCAGTCGAGTTCAATTGGCTTGATCAGGGGCTAATTTTAACAGATTTTAGGTAAGATTATGTTGCTTTGTTAAATTAATGTTATAGGTTTAAATGTAGCATACAGATTGGTATTTGAGTTAAATATACTGTACGTTAATTGATAGTTGAATGTATATGAAATGTATATTGATTTATGCAAACAAGTAAATTTATGATTTGTAATTTTGTCTTTGCTATGGAAGACCAAATGGGACAATATTCATGATTCGTGTTTCTACATTCCAGTTTGAACATTTTAGACACGAACGCAACATTCTAAACTAACGATTCTCGTTTCTACATTGCAGTTTGAACATTTGGAACACGAACGCAACATTCTAAACTAATGATTCTCGTTTCTACATTCTTATGTCAACACTTCATGCATAAAATCAACATTTTAAACAAAAAAATGACTTTTATGTTTCATTTTCGCCGTTTTATCGGTAACTTTTATATATCATTAAATATTAAAATCATAAATTAATTTCTTAATTTTACACGACAAAGAAATCAATTCAATGGTTTCTGAAAGTGTCTTAATAAAAAAAATCTGAAATTTAAACTCTTGTGGAAATATCTTCTACGTTTCAAAAAGTCTTGAAGTTAAAATCTTGAAATGAAAATGCCCAGAAAAATAATGAATTATCAACATTATTACACCAGAGGGCGCTAACCGAAAACAATCTGGCGACCTATTCGGCCAGCGACCTGTTCGGCAGATCCAGCTGGTAGGTTACCTGTTCGTTGGCAACCTATTCAGAATAAATTCAACAGTCGACCAAACTCATCTTTTTTATCAATCAATCAAATTCGTTACGTCTATCAAATGAAAGTAGAATATATTATTATTTATCCATTCCTTTAGCTCAGAATAGCGATGTAATTTCGCATTATGTTACAAAATTCTGGAAATCCAACTAAATATATTCCGAACGGTATTTAAATAAGCTTTCCCAAATATTATTAGTAAAAGTCGGCACAGTCATATTAAAGGGCTGCACTCTCATCCTAAACATGGCCAATTTTGAAAAAAAAAAGATTTAAAGGGAAAGACTGTTAATGTTAATATGCCGTGTCTGGTGTAATAATGGGGATTAGTATGCACGAGTGACAATTTCAGGTGTCAAATCGTGACATGGGGTAAGTGCTATCTTTATACTAATTTTGAAATTGACATACAATTAAATATTGGTGAAAACACACGACGCCCTAATCCTATGCAAAAAATATGCTATTGGTTAAATTTTGATTTAAACAAAAATGCAGAAATTGGCGATGTATAGGATGAGAGTGCACCCCTTTAATATGACTGTGCCAACTATTACTAATAATATTTGGGAAAGCTTATTTAAATACCGTTCGGAATATAATTAGTTTGATTTCCAGAATTTTGTAACATAATGCGAAATTACATCGCTATTCTGAGCTAAAGGAATGGATAAATAATAATATATTCTACTTTCATTTGATAGACGTAACGAATTTGATTGATTGATAAAAAAGATGAGTTTGGTCGACTGTTGAATTTATTCTGAATAGGTTGCCAACGAACAGGTTACCTACCAGCTGGATCTGCCGAACAGGTCGCTGGCCGAATAGGTCGCCAGATTGTTTTCGGTTAGCGCCCTCTGGTGTAATAATGTTGATAATTCATTATTTTTCTGGACATTTTCATTTCAAGATTTTAACTTCAAGACTTTTTGAAACGTAGAAGATATTTTCACAAGAGTTCAAATTTCAGATTTTTTTTATTAAGACACTTTCAGAAACCATTGAATTAATTTCTTTGTCGTGTAAAAATTAAGAAATTATTTTATAATTTTAATATTTAATGATATTTAAAAGTTACCGATAAAACGGCGAAAATGAAACATAAAGTCAATTTTTTGTTTAAAATGTTGATTTTGTGCATTAAGTGTTGACATAAGAATGTAGAAACGAGAATCATTAGTTTAGAATGTTGCGTTCGTGTCTCAAATGTTCAAACTGCAATGTAGAAACGAGAATCGTTAGTTTAGAATGTTGCGTTCGTGTCTAAAATGTTCAAACTGGAATGTAGAAACACGAATAATGAATATTGTCCCATTTGGTCTTCCATACTTTGCAGCCTCTTATTATTGGTTCTTACTCTTATTGTTTCTTGATCATTTGCAGTAACGGGGCCATGACTATGTGAACCAGCTGTTAAACTACAATTAACTGTATGCATTGCATGATTAGTAGGACCGCTTGTGATATGGTACACCATTGGGACTAAGTTTAGCCGTTGTCGTGGCAGTAAAATGGAAACAGAATAAGTCAGTTCCAGATTAGGATATACAGGCCTAAATTGACTTTACGTATTACTGTGCGCGAGTGTCGTAGTGCCGATTTATATTTTTATAAGTGATATTTGTGTGTGAAAAACACGCGTTACTGAGAATTATTATGGTCACCGAATGACCCATCCAACTCTGACATTATTAATGTTGTGTATATATTGTAATAAATTTATACTATTAAAAGGGATTTTTGTTTCCTTTATGCTTTTGAAGATGCAAATGGGGATTAGTATGCACGAGTGACAATTTCAGGTGTCAAATCGTGACATGGTAGGTGCTATCTTTATACTAATTTTGAAATTGGCATACAATTAAATATTGGTGAAAACACACGACGCCCTAATCCTATGCAAAAAATATGCTATTGGTTAAATTTTGATTTAAACAAAAATGCAGAAAACAGAAATGGGCAAGGGATCATACAGAAATTTGGAAATCCATTAACAGTATATTAGAGTTATCTCCCTTTCTGTCAAATGTCTCTATTTTGTAACAGTACATGTACTTCAGGTGCGTGTTGACTGTTTATGCTATATGACGCACAAGACCATGTGTGAACACACAGCCCAATATTTATATCGTTAATGGGGTCACAGGATACCCCAAAGGTTGTTGAGTGGATGTTTACCCAGAAATGAGCGGAGCGCCTAGTCTGATGAGCCCGGAGATACATGTATAAGTCTTGGGTTGAGCAATGTGTCTATGAAGTAATGGAGGTTATGTCCATAGATTTATAAATCACATTGGAACCATTTAAACTTAAACACAAACCCACACCAACATACACTTCCAATTAGACCCTATGTTATTTTTACGACAGGTAGCTGTAAACCTCTAGTTCAGATACTTTAAGGCCGAATCAAAGACATTTAAACGCAAACTATATCCATAATTATGTAATTTGCTAAAAATTTCTCCCCACTTCCTGCATCAAAACGCTGGAATGTTTGGGGAACTGTCTAGGTCAACACAGGGAACAAACCCCAATGTGAGCCAAGGACAAGGGGGGGGGGGACCACGCCGGACTGGGATCAACCCCTTGACCGCCCGCTTACTGAGCCAGCCGTTAACGGAGTCACCGCGGCTCCCTAATGACAACACTTGCACACTAGTTGTACACGTACAATGCCCCGCCCCCTCCTCAAACAATAATGTATTACGTACGCTGTTCATGCCTTAAAAGACATTACAGTGTGCTCACTCTGTGTTAACGTTAATTATCTCCCGTTTTTTCACTTTTGTTTTAATAACTCCAACTCTTTTGTATTTGAAGTTGTATTTCGTTGTTCAGTTGACCTTGACCAAATGGCTGCTTGTAGATCATAAGATTGTTCCTTTTCTCATTGAAAATTCACCGAGATAAACAATGATTGAAATAGTTAAACAGATGTAAATAGTAACAGAATGCTTTATTGTCAGAATTAATATAAAGGTACTAATGTGGACTCCCCTGAAGTCTTATTTCAGACTATGCCCGCAACACACAAACAATACCTTTTTAAACTTCTGTAAACTTCCGTTCCTCTGGCTTATATTCACTGGCGTAGGAATGTACCACAAAATAGTCCCGTCTACTATCGGGCTCAGACCAATGAAGTAATCCGGTCTGTCGGACTCGGACCACAACACTCCTCCCCATTTTCCTTCAGGAGGCTAGCCTCTCCCGGGCTACAAAAGAAACATACAATGTTCCCAACACACGCTCAAGCGACGGTATTCTATCTACACCGTAACATTCACGCCCTTTTAAACAAAACAAATATATACAACTTATATACACAATACCCTCCCACTGACTTATGGCAAAGTCACCTGCTCTATGTCCTTATCCCAATCTTCACCCCTATCCCCAGTTGTAAATGAGTCAATCCGTCATACGGACGCTGCTTCTAAAAAGCCCACAAAATCTCCCTGCTGGGAAGGTGTAAGAAAGTTCAGCATAATACATAAACACCTCCAGTACGTTAGACAGACTGCGGAATTTATCCTCAATGTACCTTTTATGCATGGTTCGCAGCCGACAACTAAAATATGGTTATAAGCATTAACATAATTTTTTTAAAAATATATTAGTAACAAACCGACATAAACCTGCTTAGACTAATTTAATAATAAATGGCATCTATTAATTTTGGGATTGCGACGGGGGACATCAGCCTAACTATTAGCCCCAGCTGTTGGCTTGTTCTGTCTTTTTTTTCAGAGAAATACCCCAATCTAAAGGAACATTGCTATCCAATGAAGAAAGCGTTTTGACCAGAATTTGGAACAAGTACCAGAAGCGAGCTGGAGAAAAATCAACATGACTTGGGTTTGTGATACTCCACAGGAATCTGACCTTTTATCTGTATATATATATGCATACACCATGTCGTACCAGGCAATATATAATAAAAAAAAAGAACAGGAATGCAATGCCTTTTGAAGACTCGGTTTTACCTGTTCTCGCTTCGGCTAGGTTTTTTGTCAACAATTCGTAATGTCAGGCAATCAAACCACTGTCGATTCACTCAGATATGTTTTTTCTTCAATCCAGTCGTTTTGATTTTCATAAATACTCCCCACATAACGATATCATATAGCCACTTGTTTCAAAAATTTACATTATTTTCGCTCGTTGACGTTTGTCCTCGACTCCATGTGCTGAATATGGAAGCCTTTTAACTACCGTGCATAATTTCTACTTTTCGCCCCTTTCAAAACACGATAGTCGAAAAATAGAAAGTGGCCAAGATGTGTTAAGATTAAATTTGTATCATCAATTTATTGGAATTTTGTAAGATAGTACAATTTGTTGACCAGAATAATGATTGGGGTGCATTATTCAGTTACAACAAGAGTGGTATTGGGGCTTTAAACCCAGTTACGGTGTTCAAATACTAAATATATTAGCCCAGTCGGGGCTCGTGCTGCGACATGTCAAGCTAAACCCTGTTTTCCCAATTAAAGTTATCGGAGAAGGAGGGCCTGACAAGGACAGCTGCCTAGTCGTTCGGATGGGACGAAAAATTGAGGCCCCGTGTAGACATTGGAGTGCACGTAAAAGATCCCTTGGCAGTTGGAATTTGATATAAGAGTAGGCCGTAGCGCCGCTGCCCGGGCAAAATTTCCCTCATAGCACACTGTATGGCGTATGCCCGTCTTTAATTAGCTCAGGTTAAGTGCATAACAGTAGGACGTTAAACCCCATTTCATTCATTCATTCAATATCGGAAATGCCTTTTTGAGATCACATCTGATGAAGGGATTCTCGGACGTTCCACACGTGCCTTGTAGCAGGGGAGACCACCTTAGCTTCAAAACAAGTATCATAAAAACTAGGGTCATAAAGGAAATCTGAAACACATGTACAGACGGTCGATGACAGCTGATACAGCTGTATACCCATAGATCTGGAATCGCTTTGGGCGAAGTCAAGAGAACAATACCGACTCCATAAACCAGCCCCGGTCACATAATAACTATAATAACAAACCTAGACTAGACTACTAGCTAAATAAATTTAGCCCCGGTCACATAATAACTATAATAACAAACATAGACTAGACCATTAGCTAAATAAATTTATTATATAAAAGATAGATATCGCCTTTATTTTAATATTCAATATAATATAACAAAAACATATAGTTATAGTTAATAACATGCAAAAATATACTGGTACAATCCTTACGTAGGTATGATGTAGCGAGAACTTAAAATACGAAAACATGCGCATAATGTTATAATTATATATAATATAATTTTACGACTAAAATATGGTTATAAGCATTAACATAAATTTTTAAAAAAATATACTAGTAACAGTTACTGAAATAATTCAAACCCAAAAATATGGCATTAACCAGGGTTAAATTACATAAATCTTAAAATACGAAAACATGCGCATAATGTTATAATTATATATAATATAATTTAACGACTACAATATGGTTATAAGCATTAACATAAATTTTTAAAAAAATATACTAGTTACAAACAGACATAAAATTGCAGTTACTCTAATAATTCAAACAAAATGTAATGGCATTAACTAGGGTTAAATATATATTTGACTACATAAATCATACAAGAATATAGTGGTATTGCGAAATATAAATATATAGCTATAAATAATACCATGAATTATCGACCGGCTAATGAAAACGGGGGAGGGGGGAGAATTACAATATATAGTTATAGCTATTAATCATTTCAATTAATATATTCAAAACAATTAAATACACTGTATATAGTTCTAATTCTGAATCATTGAAAAATATACTGATTATTAACTCATATATCGAGGGTATTAGAACATAATTGTGATAAGTCAAAAATAACCAAAAATATTTTATTCTATTAAAATGAAGCGCTTGTAATTCCCTTTCTTAATTATCTAAGTATATGGTTTTTTAATGTCTAGTTTGTAATCACAACCCCTATTGGTCTTTTTCTATATTTTAAAAGGACATGATTTCTTGTCTTTTTGGTTTCTTTTAAATTTGTATACTTAAATGTTCACCCCCAGACGGGCCTGGCACCTAAACACTAATCCCACAAAGATGACATCTAACAATCCAGAAGCAGAAGAGATCGTCCACCAAACGATATGTTTTATATTAAATAAAGGGAAGAACTTCTAAGTAAAACCTAATCCATGGCCTAAGGTCAAAAATGGAAAGATTGCTAAAATCATATTCTAAAAAACAGGAAGCAGCTTCGGCTCTCCTATGTCTTGTCTGCGATATCACTTAAGTGGAAGCAGACATTAAACACCAAACAGACAGACAGACAGATTTATTGTACTTGTCTACGATATCACCTTAGGAAGTGGACGTTAAACACCCTAAGAGATAAGATTTATTGTATCATATTATCGTTTACCTTGTGCTTGATAACCACATTAGGATACTTGTTGAAACGTTGCACTATTAAAGTTGTTAGTGATTGTTATCCATAAATTGTGTTTGTGTTTTTTCAATGTTAGTCCTATCACTAAATGCCTTATACGCATGGAACCACTTACAGAAAATCAAATGAAGGATACATACTACTATAGCATTAGCTTAGAAGAAACGCGAATTTTCAGTTAAAAAGGTGTTTCGTACGAGACACATTGACCATTTTTGTTTATGAAAACTGCAGTGAGTGGATAATTAGTGGATTGTGACTTCCCAGCCCGGTAAAGAAATTTTGACATTCATTTTTTCAAACTCCCACTACGTTATTTAAACTATGGGCGAGATAAATTTGTTTTTATGAAAAGTTTAAAACTTGAGTTGTTCATGTACGAATGTGTTGTCAAAAGTACCAAACAGGATTAATTATTTAAAATTTAAACTTTGTTAAGATAATACGCGCAAAACGATCCTGTCAGTTCCTTGGCTACATAATATTGGCATAAAATTTGACCTTAGCATATAGGTAGTAGAAGCAGTAACATAGATAATAATAATAATAATATGAGCTTTTATAATGCGCTATATCCACAAACTAAGTTTATGCTCAAAGCGCTACACAATTATTATCGGTAAGCATTTTTTTCCATCCACCGGAGCCTTGTGTGATGACGTTATATGTGGATTATTGGTTAGGATAAGGGTTAGGCCTGCCCAGGTTTAGGTGTCTACATCTCGAGACCCTGGCGAAATCTGCAGGCCACAACCCTTACCCTAACCCTTATCCTAACCCACAATCCACATATGACGTCATAACACCAGGCTCCGGTGGGTGGAAACAAATGCTAACCATTATAACCCTAGGATACAGGTAAAGCCTGATTACCTCCCTTTACCCCCCGAACTCTTTTAAGAGTCCCAACATATGCGCAACAGTTTTTTTTTCGTGTAATGCATACACCATCCTACCGGTACCCATTTACAGCTGGGTAGACTGGAGTACGGGGATAAAGTGTCTTATTCAAGAACACAAGAACTCAGCGCACAATTCGGGTCTCGAACCTGCAACCGTTAGGTCACAAATCCTACTCTTGCGCCAAATTAGGTGGTTGACTAATTCATCGAATGGTTATAAAGTAATAATTTTTATTTTGCCAAAGGCAGTATTTATTTACATATAGGAATAAAAAACAAAACAAAGATAGCTTCTGGATTCTACTGGGCTGTTTGAATAAATTTGGCCCTCACGTAACTGTCCTACTTATTTTAAAATACGAATCGGCTACAAGTCTACTTGTCTGCTGTAGAATCAGAACTAAAGTCTTAACCATAGATCTAGTCTCGGGTCACCCAGAACCCCCTAGTCTTCAACGTACGGAGGGTCTGGGTCGGTTCTCAATTTTTGACGAAAATTTACTGGATAATCTACCCCATAAAAAAACAAACTCCTGGTTACGCATGGGCAATGGAACCTTTTGGCTAAAGTCTCGGTAAGTGCTAGATATTGCGAAGCCGGGCCGATTTTGCTAGATTCTATTGGCTAAAGCCTCGGTAAGTGATAGATAATACGAAGCCAGGCCGATTTTGCTAGATTCTATAGAGCAAGACAGAAATATATCCCACAATTCACTTGTATGAATCGCGATGAAGAATTAAGAAGATTGTGAGAAGCCGTACGTCAGATTCATGACAAGAGAAAATTAGGCCTACCATTTCAATTAAAACCTTTACAAACAAAATTTTAGAGAGTGTCATTGTTGACAAGCGAGATGTTTTGATAGATTCAGTACGTGGTAACTTAAAGGACTGGGTAATCCAGACAATGACCGACTTTCCGTCCAATTTTGAGGACCCATCCAGACTAATATTCGTAGAATATTTGTTTGGATGATAGAGACTACCAGAGATCATAAGATAAAATACATGTAACAGGTACATTTAAGTTTTCAATTTAGGCGAATCGGGTTAAAACTGAATTCAAAGCACTGTGCATTTGGGATTGTTCAGTGTCAGTGAAGTGTAATTATTTTCCTCACCGTCGACCCTGGGTGGTATCGTATCATATTCACGCTCATCATCATTATTCTGGTTCAACGAATTAATAGTAACGGCATCATCATAGTATACAGTGTCCGATATTGACGAGGTGTTATTTTGTGGATGAGAAATAGGATTTTGTGGTTTCTGCCTCTGTCGTCTCTTCCTCTCAAGTTTTATTATGCACCTATAATTAGAAAGAAAGAAATTGGGATAGTGGCATAAAAGTTCGAATCCAACCACCTTGATTTATTTATCTTCGTTTAAAATTGCGATTGTCATTAAGGCAAACACTGACGTATTAATTTTTCCATGAGATAGTTAAAGATTTCTTCTGTTTCTTTCTTCAATTAGTGAAGTATGTGTTTATTTAAAATATATAGATCATATCAGAGGCGCCGGAACGACGCGAGGGCCAGGGTACCAAAAGATAGTGTGTGGAGACCCCCCCCCCCTCTGTTTCTAGAAAATTTGTAAATTTCGAGAATGCGTTTTACAGCACCTCTAGTATTCCGAATTCCAACAGACAAAAGCCTGATTATTCAATTTTAGTGTCAGGAGCAAGGTTAAAAACTTTCATCATTAGGGCATACGTATACATGTATACCCAAGAAAAGGGCAGGGTACCACTTGTATATCCTGGTACCCGGGTTCCGGCGCCCCTGGATCATATTAATTAATAATATTAATTCTATATAAGAACAGCAATGAACTGTTACGTAATTAACTACTTATGTCATAAAATAAAAGATATTGGCGAATATTTTAGTGAGACGTACAAATATTGTATTATGACTTACACGGAAGTGACGTCATAGCATTCAATCTACATTTAAAAGATAATCCCTGGTGTGAGCGTTTGTGGTATGGAGATAGGGGCGCCTTCTCGACATTGTGGGTTTCCTCCCACTGCTAAAGACCCCTACGCGCAAGCGAATTATTGAAATAAAATTTTAAAAAACCGATATGTTAGTCCCGAAATGACCTAGTTGTGTTGAGTGGGCGTTAAACCCCATCTCTCTCTCTCTCTCTCTCTCTCTCTCTCTCTCTCTCTCTCTCTCTCTCTCTCTTTAAAGATAATCAGTGTAACTTATATACCGGTCTTTCCGAGACACATTCCATATAATATGAACTCCATTAAAAAAATATGAAGGTACACCGCCACGGTTAACTTTTCGTAATTTGCAATGTTGGTTTCAGCTAAGCATATCAACTGGCATATACCATACATTGAAATGAAATGAGGTAGGGGCTGATTTCCTATTTTTCCTACTTGTTGCCGAATTAGACTGTCAATGGTTCTTTTCCGTGGACATCATTGTGTACGTGGGACCTCGATTTTTTAGTCCTGACCACTGGCAAGGGGAAACTATGTTGGAAAATCTTACCATATAGCACATACTACAACGACCAGTAAACAGACACCAAAAGCAATCCAAGGTAGTATATTGACACTGGTCTCTGTAAAATATAAACGTTTATTACATACTGACATTGATACACTGTAACAGATTACATACTATAAACGAATGAATGAATGAAATGGGTTTAACGTCCTACTGTTATGCACTTAACCTGAGCTAATTAAAGACGGGCATACGACATACAGTGTGCTATGAAGGAAAGTTTGACCGGGCAGCGCCGCTATGACCTACTCTTATATCGAAGATATTTTACGTGCACTCCAATGTGTACACGGCACCTCGGTTTTTCGTCCCATCCGAACGACTAGGTAGCTTTCCTTGTCAGGCCCTCCTTCTGCATCATTGACAAGGGGAAATCACGTCGGAAAATCGAAATGAACTTTCTTGGCCAATGCAGGGATCGAACCAACGCCTTATCCACTTAGCCACGATTATAAAACAAATACACTGTAATTACACACGAATATTGATAGGAGGTTAGGATGGCCTAGTCGTCTAGAGAGCCGCGCTTCGACCTCTAGCTGGCCGGCTGCCTCGTTTCAGCAGAATTTTAGACTCACTCAAACGGATCGAAAACAGGACTGGTGTAAGAGAGAGAGGGGGAGAAATGGGGTTTAACGTCCACTCAACACAACTAGGTCATATTTTTTTTTTTAAACAATATTTATTCAAAGAATCTGGATTGGAGAACAGGCAGAAGCCTTTTGACTTTGTCATATCGGGACTACTGATGTTATAATGAATACTACTGATATTTAAAAACTTACCGGGACATGCTTCTAGATTACAATCAATCTTTCCAGAACCTTCACCAACACAGTTAGTTCCACCATTGGCAGGAGTAGGATTATTACAATGTCTGAACCGTGTTCTAATCCCCTGACCACATGTAACTGAACAGCTAGTGTTTGACCATGTACTCCACCCACCGTTAACTGTAATATTTATGTACATAAAGATACATTATGGGAGATTAAATAATATAAAGAGCTGGCAGTTCTCACTATAAAAGGTAAAAACACGAAAATGTAAAGGGAGTTTTTTTTTAAATTTTCAGTCAAATTGATTCACTCTGAACGAGAATTAAGCGATAAAATTTTCAAGCCTTGCCGCAATTATCGGTAAAATAAAAAAAGAAATGGGTGAAGAAATGGGGTTTAACGTCCACCCAACACAACTAGGTCATATCGGGACTACCATTTATAGTATAGATATCTTTTACATTATATTTTATTTCATTTTGTGATTATGTCTTTTACTTTACGTTTAGCTATTGTAAAGCCCAGCTTATGTCGCCCTTACGACGCGATAAAACTATCGGCGACTGGAAATCGGCGACTGGTCTACGATCTAGTGGATACAATCAGTCCTAACTACTTGGGCGACATAAGCGCTCTTACGGCTGGTGTGAATCGGACGCAAGCCAGTCGCCGTCGAGTTGTATCCAGTTTCTCCGAGTCGCACATGTTTTACTCTACTCCTACGACTGGAGACAACTAGTTGTCTCTAGTCGCAAGCGACATAAGCGCACTTACGACTGGCGCCAAGTCGACGTAGCCAACTGGATTCGGTTATTTAGTCACGTGGCACCCAGGGGGCGGTAACAACCATGTAATGAGGTCATTTTGAAGGTCACCACGTGTCAGTCATGTGGTCAGTTGTGGCTCCAAATCTTCAACTAATGCCGGGCGACATAAGCGTTCTTACGACTGCGATCAACTGGTTTCTCTTGGTTGCTTCCAGTCGTGGATACAATCCGTCGTAGCGACATAAGCTGTCAGTTCCCGCTAGTCGCCGACAGTTTTATCGCGTCGTAGGGCGACATAAGCTGGGCTTAAAGCGTTTCTAAAACGAATTGTGTAGAACGCTATATAAAAATAAATTATTATTATTATTATTGATATTATTTTTATTATAACTTATATTGTAATGAATACTACTGATATTTACAAACTTACCAGAACATGCTTCTAGATTACAATCAATCTTCCCAGAACCTTCACCAATACAGTTAATTCCACCATTGGCAGGAGTAGGATTATTACAATGTCTGAACCGTGTTCTAATCCCCTGACCACATGTAACTGAACAGCTAGTGTTTGACCATGTACTCCATCCACCGTTAATTCTATCTGTAATATTTATGTACATAAAGATACATTACGGGAGATTAAATAATATAAAGAGCTGGCAGTTCTCACTATAAAAGGTAAAAACACGAAAATGTAAAGGGAGTTTTTTTTTAATTTTCAGTCAAATTGATCCACTCTGAACGAGAATTAAGCGATAAAATTTTCAAGCCTTGCCTCAATTATCGGTAAAAATAAAATAAGAAATAGGGGAAGAAATGGGGTTTAACGTCCACTCAACACAACTAGGTCATATCGGGACTACCATTTATAGTATAGATATCTTTTACATTATATTTTATTTCATTTTGTGATTATGTCTTTTACTTTACTTTTAGCTATTGTAAAGCCCAGCTTATGTCGCCCTTACGACGCGATAAAACTATCGGCGACTGGAAATCGGCGACTGGTCTACGATCTAGTGGATACAATCAGTCGTAACTACTTGGGCGACATAAGCGCTCTTACGACTGGTGTGAATCGGACGCAAGCCAGTCGCCGTCGAGTTGTATCCAGTTTCTCCGAGTCGCACATGTTCTACTCCTACGACTGGAGACAACTAGTTGTCTCTAGTCGCAAGCGACATAAGCGCACTTACGACTGGCGCCACGTCGACGTAGCCAACAGGATTCGGTTATTTAGTCACGTGGCACCCAGGGGGCGCTAGCAACCATGTAATGAGGCCATTTTGAAGGTCATCACGTGTCAGTCATGTGGTCAGTTGTGGCTCCAAATCTTCAACTGATGCCGGGCGACATAAGCGCTCTTACGACTGCGATCAACTGGTTTCTCTTGGTTGCTTCCAGTCGTGGATACAATCCGTCGTAGCGACATAAGCTGTCAGTTCCCGCTAGTCGCCGACAGTTTTATCGCGTCGTAGGGCGACATAAGCTGGGCTTAAAGCGTTTCTGAAACGAATTGTGTAGAACGCTATATAAAAAATAAATTATTATTATTATTATTGATATTATTTTTATTATTACTTATATTGTAATGAATACTACTGATATTTACAAACTTACCAGAACATGCTTCTAGATTACAATCAATCTTCCCAGAACCTTCACCAATACAGTTAATTCCACCATTGGCAGGAGTAGGATTATTACAATGTCTGAACCGTGTTCTAATCCCCTGACCACATGTAACTGAACAGCTAGTGTTTGACCATGTACTCCACCCACCGTTAATTCTAACTGTAATATTTATGTACATAAAGATACATTACGGGAGATTAAATAATATAAAGAGCTGGCAGTTCTCACTATAAAAGGTAAAAACACGAAAATGTAAAGGGAGTTTTTTTTTAAATTTTCAGTCAAATTGATCCACTCTGAACGAGAATTAAGCGATAAAATTTTCAAGCCTTGCCGCAATTATCGGTAAAATAAAAAAAGAAATGGGGGAAGAAATGGGGTTTAACGTCCACCCAACACAACTAGGTCATATCGGGACTACCATTTATAGTATAGATATCTTTTACATTATATTTTATTTCATTTTGTGATTATGTCTTTTACTTTACTTTTAGCTATTGTAAAGCCCAGCTTATGTCGCCCTTACGACGCGATAAAACTATCGGCGACTGGAAATCGGCGACTGGTCTACGATCTAGTGGATACAATCAGTCGTAACTACTTGGGCGACATAAGCGCTCTTACGACTGGTGTGAATCGGACGCAAGCCAGTCGCCGTCGAGTTGTATCCAGTTTCTCCGAGTCGCACATGTTCTACTCCTACGACTGGAGACAACTAGTTGTCTCTAGTCGCAAGCGACATAAGCGCACTTACGACTGGCGCCAAGTCGACGTAGCCAACAGGATTCGGTTATTTAGTCACGTGGCACCCAGGGGGCGCTAGCAACCATGTAATGAGGCCATTTTGAAGGTCATCACGTGTCAGTCATGTGGTCAGTTGTGGCTCCAAATCTTCAACTGATGCCGGGCGACATAAGCGCTCTTACGACTGCGATCAACTGGTTTCTCTTCGTTGCTTCCAGTCGTGGATACAATCCGTCGTAGCGACATAAGCTGTCAGTTCCCGCTAGTCGCCGACAGTTTTATCGCGTCGTAGGGCGACATAAGCTGGGCTTAAAGCGTTTCTAAAACGAATTGTGTAGAACGCTATATAAAAAATAAATTATTATTATTGATATTATTTTTATTATTACTTATTGTAATGAATACTACTGATATTTACAAACTTACCAGAACATGCTTCTAGATTACAATCAATCTTCCCAGAACCTTCACCAATACAGTTAGTTCCACCATTGGCAGGAGTAGGATTATTACAATGTCTGAACCGTGTTCTAATCCCCTGACCACATGTAACTGAACAGCTAGTGTTTGACCATGTACTCCACCCACCGTTAACTGTAATATTTATGTACATAAAGATACATTACGGGAGATTAAATAATATAAAGAGCTGGCAGTTCTCACTATAAAAGGTAAAAACACGAAAATGTAAAGGGAGTTTTTTTTTAAATTTTCAGTCAAATTGATCCACTCTGAAACGAGAATTTAGCGATAGAAGTTTCGGCCTGGCCTCAATTATCGGTACAATAAAGAAAACCCCACATAGTCTCGATTGTCTATTTCATGATTTAATAATGAATGAAAGTTGAGCAGCAAATCAGATCCTAATTCAGTAAACATCACAGGCCAGCGATGACATCGAAAGTTGATTATGGCCTGGATGAGTTCATCAATGTCTCATTTTAAAATTATTTAGATAACTTTCAGAACCTAAATACAGACCAACAATAGACAGATTTAGCTGTTGCATAGTGTATATTTAAATAGTTGACATTTATACAGTGGACCAATGGAACTACCATGTCAATCCAATTATCAAACATATATTTCAAAATATTTGTATTCGAAATGTTTTTAGATTGGCTGGTGGATTAGCAATAACACGCCTAACGACATTGTTTCCATCTTAACTTAGTGACCAATCGGATTAAAATGCAGATCTACATTTCGTTTCATTTTTGTTATAGTTTTGGTGGCCTACACAACATGAAGATCTAAACCAGTTGTAGAGGAAGGTCGCGTCAGACATTGAATAATCAATCAGTGTTGACGTTTATTGTGGTTTACCAACAGTTCCGTGCATCAAACTCCAAGAACTCACCGTAACAGGCCGTTTCATTGGCTAATATAATAATAATAATCGCGTCATTTTACAAGGGTAGCAAATTAGGCCCGAGGCCTTTTTTTCAATTTGGCCCTTGGCACCGCAGGAAGAAACCGAAGAACTCGGGGGAAACCTGCCTGATCGGACGGGAGACCGAATATCCCTCGCTTCAACCAGAAAAACGGTAATATAACAACTCTTCCAGAACCTAGTGTAGTAAAGACATGTGAAACGAAATTTTGAACTATAAAAAAAATAGGATCTGTATTTTCATCAGATTGTCATTTACACTAAATATGCATTATTTTTATGCCAACACAATTTATTTTTTATCAATTAAAACAAAAATCTTAATATTAGGAGCTAATTAATTAGACCCGATGTCACCACATTGAGTGATAGAACCGGCCAAGTGAATATTCACTGCTGATCAATTTGACGTGTTTTAGGCAAGCCAGTGAATATTTTGTATACGATGAGGGAGAGAGAGAGAGAGAAATGGAGTTTAACGTCCACTCGACACAAAATAGGTCATTTTGGGACTAACGTATGGTTTTCAATTTTTATTTCAATAATTCGCTTGCGCGTAGGGGTCTTTAGCAGTGGGAGGAAACCGGAGTGCCCGGAGGAAACCCACGAGGTTGAGAAGGCGCCCCTATCTCGATTTCGCAGACGCTCAAACTAGGGCTCGAAACCACAGCCGCAAGCCAGAGGTGACCGGCCTGCTGGACCACTAGGCAATCCCAACCCCCCGTATACGATGAGGAGTTAACCACTGAAGGTTATTCTGAATGACGTGTTCAAAGAATAGGATTCGGTCGATTTTGTTAAAAAATAATCCAAATTATGCAAATAGATCAACTCAAGATAACTTTTGGAGAATAAAGATTTTGATCTTTTTAGGTTATAATTATCGGGGTTTTTTTAGGGGATTGTCAGAGACCTTGCTTTAATCTGCGATATTTTTGACTTTTTGGTTTCGTTATAGCTGAAGATAAAGGTCTGAAACTGTTATTCCGAGTAGATATACAAGATCAGTGACCATATTGAATGTTAGAGAGGAGTAAGTACGAACAATCCAAACCATTAGACAAAATTCGAAGTCCTAAAAAACGGTATAGGCAAAATAGTGTAATATGGCAAAATAGTGTAATCAGCATATGGACTTTTCACCGTGTATAAAATACACGACAAACAGTGTCAGAAAGAGTAAGCTTACCCTGTCTGGCGCCACACCCTCCATAGCTGCATCCAATCTATAAGGCAAAATCTCGGTAAAATAGCGTGATTGGCCAATGAACAATCGGTATGCAAAATGCACGTGATGAACAGTGTTGCCAACGCAAAAGACCTATATTATCAAGGATATACAATCAGAAACAAATTATATACCTGAGTTACTACAATCACACGATAACCGCGGCTCACCACGTCCTACAATTATATAATAACACAATGTAGACATCTTGTAAAGAAACATATAAGTGGTATATAATTAAAATGGTATATATGTTTGGGACAGAATAACCCTGCTTTAAATTGAATAAATGAATGAAATGGGGTTTAACGTCCTACAATTATGCACCTAACCTGTGCTAATTGAAGACGGGCATACGCCATACAGTGTGCTATGAGGAAAATTTTTGCCCTGACAGCGACGCTACGGCCTACTCTATTATCGAATTCCAACTGCCAAGGGTTCTTTTACGTGCACTCGTGTACACGGGACCTCGGTTTTTTGTCCCATCCCAGCGACTAGGCAGCTGTCCTTGTTAGCTCCCCCTTCTGCATCACTGACAAGGGGAAATCACACCGGAAAATCGAGATGAACTTTTTCGTCCAATGCAGGGGATCGAACACCCGACCTCCAGGCTAGCGAACCAGCGCCTTACCCACTTAACCACCGTGATCCCAAAACCAGATTACTAACGTCCAGTTATGTATTATTGATTGACTCTTTCCCCGATTTGCATCGAACCACCTATAATTTTTTCAACTTAGTGACTCAATCATGGTATTGGAACACGCAGAGCGCACTCGGCAAATCTCGACAGATTCCGGTACCCTCCGTAACCCTACATCTAGACTCGACTGTATGACAGTAAGTGATATGTACCTACGACCATACATTTGCGATGCGGATACGGGTTTACTTCAAACAGGAAAACGTGTCGATTTTACAAAAAAGTCCCAAATTGCGTCTTTTGTAAGAGTGTGTATAACTCAACGAGCAAAGATATTGTCTCAAGGCTGTTGGTTTGATCAAATTCCCTAGTAATTCCACAAACCCAATGCCAAACGTTACGTTTGTTGATATAATACATTCTCCACAGAAATCCTCATGGGGGCAGCCATTTTTTGCATTCGGAACCATTAAAATATGGCGGAAATGATCATACAGCCGAGATTAAGATGCGTAGAATCTGTCGAGGTTCGCCGAATGACGCAGGGCGGTCAATGTTCAATTATCAACCACGGAATGGATTACAGAGAATAATATATAAACGTGTACTTACTGTAATATCCAATCCAAATTACATCAACCGGGTTGGATGTATAATTGGTAAACGTGATACTACTAGTCCAGTCGTTGCTGTGTATATATGCAAATGGTTTAAATACATCCTCTCCGTTACAGGTATATAAAGCGTGGTTATTTGATGTAATTGCCACATTGTGACAAGATTCAGCACTCAGATAGATGTACCCCACGAACAATCTGTAACCGGTTATATTACATGAACAGGTTAAACCAAGTGTTGGGAATAATGTATGCGATGTATACAGGTATCGACGACGTCTTGATGTTGTTGTGAAAGTAGTTGTATTCATAATGTAATCAATGCCCGACCCTATAAAATAAAAAAAGTTAATCAATCTCGGACCCTGTAAAATAAAAAAAGTTAATCAATCGTGGACTGTAAAATAAAAAAAAGATAATCACCCGCTGGAAATTTAAGAGAGAGAGAGAGAGGGGAGGAAGAAATGGTGTTTAACGTCCACTCGACACAAACTAGATCATTTCGGGACTAACATATGGTTTCATTTGAATAATTCGCTTGCGCGTAAAGGTCTTTAGCACTGGGAGGAAACCGGATGACCTGGAGAAAACCCACGAGGTTGGACAGGCGAGCCTACTTCTTGCCCGAGATTCGAAACCACGCCAGTTGACTAAATGACAGGCTTTATGATACAGCACGCACGAGCTAACCATTTGCCCCCTGGAAATGTTAACCAAATAGTATCTCCTTAATTTTCGAGCTCCATATTAAAGGGGCATTGTGGGAAATTAGATCAAGGATTGGAAGATAATGTAAAGGGGATTCGCTGAAAATTTCAGTCAAATTGATCCGCTCTGAACTGAGATATTAGCTTTGTAATTTTAGGCCTAGCTTCGATCATCATTACTAAAGTTATCTTACACTTTTAGATTCTTTGAATCGATTCTGGATGACAATACTGGTTTTAACGTCACATAATACTTTCATTCTTCTTTAAACATGGGGGATCACGGTGGCTAAGTGGATAAGGCGCTGGTTCGCTAGCCTGGGGGTCGTGGTGTTCGATCCCTGCATTGACCGAGGAAGTTCATATCCATTTTCCGACGTAATTTCCCCTTGTCAGTGATTCAGAAGGAGGGCCTGACAAGGACAGCTGCCTATAGTCGTTCGGATGGGACGAAAAACCGAGGTCCCGTGTATACATTGGAGTGCACGTAAAAGATCCCTTGTCAGTTGGAATTCGATATAAGAGTAGGCCGTAGCGCCGCTGTCAGGGCAAACTTTCCCTCATAGCACACTGTATGGCGTATTCCCGATGTCATCAGCCCGATCGGAGAAGAACAGTAGGACGTTAAACCCCATTTCATTTGATTCATCCCTTACCTGGTATACAACCAAAGTCATATCTGATATAATCATAACCAGTAGATAAACTGTAAGGCGAATTGAAGCTACACGATTGCTGAAAAGTACACTGCTTATAAACTGATAACGTATCTTGCCGATCGCCTTTGATATCCAAATCATCACCACTTTCATATTTACAACAAACACTTTCACAGTCCTCTTTATCTTGTAGCAATGGACAGTTGATAGCTGATGGTTTTTTATAGTAATACACATCATAGATAGATATATGATTCAATCCTTTACCACATGTTAGAGAGTGGTTAGAGCACCTGGAACCCGGTGGTCTGTAACACCCATATTCCACCTCCCCGTCTACGACTTAAAAAAAAATGATAAAATTATAACAATTACTTTTATACACATATTCACAGATTGTTTGTAATTTTGAGAGCCATTTCTAAATCTGATTAAAATACAGATCCAATTTCGTTTCGTTTGTTTATATAGATCTGTATTTTAAAGGGACAATAACACTCTTGCTGGCTTGACAGGTTCAGAAAAAAAAATTACCCTTATTCTAGCTACAAGATGTTTAAGTGTCCTACCTGTTGTGTAAATTATCCATTACAACCTATCTTACTTGTCCAGAGGGTTCGAAAATATGTTTAAACCAAAGTTGCATTTGAAGGTGCTTACCTAAGGCTTTTCAAACCATGTTACAGCATGTAGTTGAATATTTCCAATTTTTAAAATTCGGTGTGATAAGATGAAATTTGTATCATTTTTTAATTGAAATATTGTAAAATAGTACAATTTGTTGATCAGAATAAAGATTGGAACATATTATTCAGTTACAACAAGAGTGGTATTGGGGCTTTAATTAGATTGGCCATTTCTGAGACAAATTAGATATTACTTTAATATTTTTAAGACACTATTTTTTTATTTTATAGGAATCACACAGAACAGTATAATTCGTTCTAGTATATCTAAAATGATTCAATCTAATTGTGCATCAATGATTATGGTTCTAGCTTTGATGATCCAATAAAATACCCTATATCTTTATATTAACTATTTAACTATGATTATGGTTCTAGCTTTGATGGTCTAATAAAATAACTTATATCTTTATATTAACTATTTAAGACATACTATCGAAATTCCGATATTTATCTTAAAGGGACATTAACACTCTTGCTGGCGTGACTGGTCCAGAAGAAAAAAAAACTAGTCTTATTCTAACTACAAGATGTTTAAGTGTCCTAGCTGTTGTGTAAATTAACCATTGTATCCTATTTTACTTGACCAGAGGGTTCGAATATATGTTTAAATCTAAGTGTTTACGTAAAGCTTTTCAAACCATGTAGTTGAATTTATCGATTTTTTTTAATTCGGTGTGTTAAGATAAAAATTTGTATCATCAATTAATTGGAATATTGTAAAATAGTACAATTTCTTGACCAGAATAAAGATTGGGACATATTATTCAGTTACAACAAGAGTGTTATTGGGGCTTTAAAATATCCAAATGACGAACAGACGAGCGTATGGTATATATTTGTATTTAGCATGTTTATCAGTGTATTTAAAGATTAGATTTTAATAACTGTAACAGTTAATCTCTTTCATATAAACAGTAGCAGCCTAAGCTCAATAAACGATCGCTGTAAACTTACCTGTAGTGAAAATCATAAAAGTCCCAATAATAAAGATGATCTTAGCCGCCATTGTCTGAAGTATAATTCATAATAATTTTGTTATTATTGTTAGTATTACATAATATGTAGTTTTCTGATCATTTTCGGGGGGTTGGGATGGCCTAGTGGTCTAGAGTGCCGCGCTTTGACCGCTAGCTGGCCGGCCACCTATCGTTTGCGGCTGTGGTTTCGAGCCCTGGTGTGAGCGTATGTGGCATGGAGATAGGGGCGCCTTCCTAACCTCGTGCGTTTCCTCCGGGTACTCCGGTTTCGCCAAACCGCTAAAGGCGCAAGCGAATTTTTGAAATAAAATTAAACCATATGTTAGTCCCGAAATGACCTAGTTGTGTTGAGTGGACGTTAAACCGCATCTCTCTCTCTCTCTCTCTCTCTCTCTGATCATTTTCTTATAAATCAAATTATGCTATCTTTTTGTCTTCAGGGGTATTTTTATACAGTTATTCAGTTAATATTTATATACTTTGAATTATTATATAATCGTGATATTGACAATTTTCTCATAGCCATTTTACAAAATGTTCCATCAAATTTTAAATTACGAATGATTGATTAGATGCATTGAACCTGACAATCCAGCTGGTTAAAATATCATGGAAGCCTATTGCGGCCATTTCAGAATCTCGACTTGCGAGAAGTCGAGGGCGGGAAGACGACAAGACGACAAGACGAGAAGACTAGGGAGCGAGGAAACAAGGCGAGAATACGATGGCCCAGTGAGTAGAACGTTTGCTCTCTAAATTATCAAAGTTAATCGTGATTTTCCTAGGACTCCGTGTACGCGTTGGTGTTGGGGAGAATTTGACAAAAAGAGAGAGAGCAAACGTTCTACTAACTAAGCCATCGTAGCTCCCACTTCAATTAGATTGTAGACAAGGATCTCGGTTATTTGTATTCGATCCGAACGACTATATGTTGCCCCTTATCATGCGATACGCCCGATACCAGTGACAAGGGTTGAATCACGATGAACTTTGATAGGTTAGAGAGCAAACGCCCTACTCACTGGGCCACCGTAGAGCCAACTTCATTTCGATTCCGGGCACGGGGCCTCGTTATTTTCAATCACATTCGAACGACTATACGTTGTCCCTTGTCAGACTCGCCATCCTACAGCACTGACAAGATCACGCATCAAAATATCAGATGAAGGTTGATGACGTCGGAGAGAAAAGGAAGATTTGATTGAAGACTTAAAATCGATTACAGAATACAATACTATCTATGCATGATTAAGAGATTAAATACAATTATTTTGGACTATTAAATTGTCTAGAACTTCAAACATTTCCGTTTATTATAATCCATTTCCAAATACAAATGCCGACACGTATAAACTGCATTTCTGAGGCGAGAACACGAGAGAGCGAGGGCGAGAAGTCGAGATTGTTACGAAGCGAGGGAGCGAGTTGACGAGAGGATGAGATTAGCATAAAGGCGAGGGAGCGAGAAGTCGAGATTTTTGAAAGACGAGAACTCGAGGGAGCACTTGGTCGAGGGCGAGAAGTCGAAGGCGAGGGAGCAAGAACACGAGGTTTTTCAAAGGCGAGAACACGAGAGTTCGCTCCCTCTCCCTCGACTTTTCGAGATTCTAAAATGGCCGCAGAGGGAGTGAGAAGTCGCTCTCTCTCCCTCGACTTCTCGAGATTCTGAAATGGCCGCAATAGGCTCCCTTTAAAATAATGTGTCATTGTTTGGCTTGGGTTGAGTTAAGATTATTCTGATGGGGAAGTATGACTATAACTGATACCATGACACTACAAATGGTAACAGCTATCATTTCCGTACATATACATCCATTTTACATTGGGAACAGGATACGAAACTGCTAAATGATCACAACAACAGGAACAAATATCAAGTAGGAGTTAGTCATCGGGGAGGCGTTTACTCACGGGGTTAATCACTTTGAATTGCACATGACGCTAGAGTTTTTGGACCAAATCCAAGTATTATAATACTTATTTCAGATGCACGTGGTATAGAATGCTGGTGTACTACGAGTTTCCACCCCTGCTCCCTCGCCCACAGCACACTCCAGGCGCGGATCCAGGGGGTGGGGGCTGGGCGAGAATGGTGTATCTGCTTTTCAATTGATGATTTTCGAATTGTCTATGCCCAGGCAATGCGTCAACGCTCTGCGGATTACACCAAACCACTAATGAATGCGGCATTTTAATGATTACAATTTGTTACAATGTATGACCCCCCCCCTAACCCTAACCCTTACCCTAGCACGCGGTGCCTGTCAGGTTCGCTAAGAATAAACCATCATCAAGTTTATGAACGCGAGATTCCGTCAATTCGCTATGGCCGGTGTTGTAACTATTGTGAGGAATGTCTCCCTTGTGCAAAATTTATCAAGTAGTACCTAAACTATACCAAGAACATACGGACGTATTTTAAGAACTGGTTCAACCCAGGTCAACCTTCACAAGGTCATCATTATGGAGTCTACAGATTATCGTATTAAAGGAAAACATTGGTGTCAGTCATTATCACATACGTGCAGGGGCGGATTGGGGCCGGGAACCGGCCCGGGCTCCCATGTCGGAGCGGCCCCTTTTACTGACCGCGGAGCCGGGACGGGGGCCGGTAGCTCTTCCCTGGGAAAATTTTAAAAAATAAACCCCAAAATATGCGATTTGGTGGCATATCTGATTGATGGGGACGGTGACTGAGATAACGTTCTTTCGCTGGGTGGCAGATCCCGAAATGCCCGAAAATTTTGAAAATTTAAACCACCGCAAGCGCCCGTGTAAGCAACTCCAAAAGTATTCAATGGTTTTGTAACCGAAATAAACTAAAACCAAGTAAGAACAATCCAAACCAAAACGATGCAGGTAACTTAATAATTAGTGAATTTGCGAGCGACAGTGACGGGTGAATCCTATGACATTTTCGAATGAAATTCGGAATCCCGATTTCATGATTCCGAATTCCGGTCCACACCCAGCACGCCCAGAAAGTCTATTATACCAGCCCATTCCAGTGATGACTTGTCTCCGTTAAAGCCACTGGCCAAATACAACATGATCATTATCGCTCAACGGCCGGCCCCATACCCCCACCCCCCCCCCCCATATTATGTTCAGCAGAAAAAGTTTTTTTTAGACGAATTGGACAACGAAAAAAAATCTTTTTTGTCCGACCGGCCCTTTTCATTTTTTATCCGACCGGCCCTTCGGAAACGTGAAATGAAATGAAATGTGGTTTAATGTCCCATTGTTATGCACCTAACCTGGGCTAATGAAAGACGGGCATACGCCACACAGTGTGATATGAGGGACATTTTGCCCGGGCAGCGGCGCTACGGCCTACTCTTTTATCGAATTCCAACTGCTAATGGATCTTTACGTGTACGCAAATGTGTACAGGGGATTGGAACGTGTTTAACCAGTTCTATCACGAATGTGATATGGCTCGCCAGCCTGGTGGTCGAGTGTTCGATCTCTGCATTGGCCGAGAAAGTTCATCTCGGTTTTTCGTCCCATCTGGACGACTAGACAGCTGTCCTTGTTAGGCCCTCCGTTCTACATCACTGACAAGGGGAAACCACGCCGGAAAATCGAGATGAAGTTTCTCGGCCAATGCAGAGATCGAACACTCGACCACCAGGCTGGCGAGCCATATCACATTCGTGATAGAACTGGTTAAACACGTTCCAATCGGAGGAAAATACAATTTATACCTTTATATCTATGACTGAAGTACTGGTTAAACACGCTTCAATTAAAGGAAAATACAATTTATCCCTTTATATCTATGACTGAAGTACTGGTTAAACACGCTTCAATTAGAGGAAAATACAATTTATACCTTTATATAACTGACTGAAGTGACGAATGGTAACAGATACATGGGCGAATTTCTGCTCACTAATAATTCATTCGAAGACAAAAAATGTTGTGTGAGACTGTGAGAGGATATCTGACAATTCATAAAAAGAAATGACTGACACTAGATAAGAGAACACGAAAGAAAAACAGAAAAAGTCGGTGAATTACCATGTTTTTATAAGGTATAGAATGAATAAAAACAAGCGAACGTACGGACTATTTCTATTTTTTTCTTGTTCTCTCTATTCGAATGACATGCTATTCCTTTATTGAATTGTCAGATACCCTCTTAGTATTCCAAGGAATTATTAGTGAGCAGTAATTCGGTCGTGTATCTGTTATCACTCGTCAGTTATATAGAGGGATAACTCGTGTTTTCTTTTAGCGTTCGTCACTTCCGATTGTTGAAACGTGTATTACTACTCATCTATCGCAGCAGCAATGATCTCTGTGTTAAAATTATATTTGGAATGTGTTTAACCAGTTCTATGACATATGTGATAATGACTGGCACCAATATTGTCCTTTGATTTCGCGGACTGGTATAAATGTATACAGGTCATATCTACATTGTCAGTCAATGCGGGAGAGAGAGAGAAATGGGGTTTAACGTCCACTCAACACAACTAGGTCATTTCTTGACTAACATATGGTTTAATTTTATTTCAATAATTCGCTTGCGCTTGGGGGTCTTTAGCAGTGGGAGGAAACCTGAGTGCCCGGAGGAAACCCAAGAGGTTAAGAAGGTGCCCCAATCTCCATGCCACATACGCTCACACCAGGGCTCGAAACCACAGCCGCAAGCCAGAGGTGGCCGGCCAGCTAAAGGTCGAAACTCGGCACTCTAGACCACTAGGTCATCCCAACCCCCCGCCTTAGATACAAATTATACTGAACTTGACAGATTAAATTAATTTCTTAGAGGGGCCTCAGTACTTCAAATATGTTTTTTTTAGCAGTGGGAGGAAACCGGAGTGCCCAGAGCAAACCCACGAGGTTGAGAAGGCGCCCCTATCTCCATCATGCCACATATGCTCACATCAGGGCTCGAAACCACAGCCGCAAGCCGGAGGTGGCCGGTCAGCTAGAGGTTGAAGCTCGGCCCTCTAGACCACTGCCCCCCCCCCCCAGTCAATGCGGGATTGATTTAAATCTTTAATTACAGTAGTAACGTTGTTATTTCAGTGACATGTGTTATACGAAGAAGACGTCATGTGAAAATGAATATAAGATACTAACACCCGGCCCATTGGACCTATATGGGGGCTATATGTCACTTTTAACATAAACAAATTAAATCTAATGCAATAAGAATTCATACGGCCCATTGGACCTATATGGGGGCTATATGCCACTTTTAACATAAACAAATTAAGTCTAATGCAATAAGAATTCATATCAGTATTGTCGTAGAGGGATCACGGTGGCTAAGTGCATAAGGCGCTGGTTCGCTGGCCTGGAGGTTGAGTGTTCGATCCCTGCATTGGCCGAGAAAGTTCATCTCGATTTTCCGGCGTGATTTCTCCTTGTCAGTGATGCAGAAGGAGGGCCTGACAAGGACAGCTGCCTAGTCGTTCGGATGGGACGAAAAACCGAGGTCCCGTGTACAAATTTGAGTGCACGTAAAAGATCCCTTGGCAGTTGGAATTCGATATAAGAGTAGGCCGTAGCGCCGCTGCCCGGGCAAAAATTACCCTCATAGCACACTGTATGGCGTATGCATGCCCGTCTTTAATTGGCCCAGGTTAGGTGCTTAAGCGTAGGACGTTAAACCCCGTTTCATTCATTCAGTATTGTCGTAGATCGCTATATAAGGAACTGTTTAAAATCAAATGTGCACACATTCAGCAGGTTCGATTTATTATGTACAAAGTTATCAGCGTTGTACTATTTGACTAGAAATGGGGGCCAAAGGTGTCTCCAACTTGGTCGATTGTTTGACTGACATGCGTTAAGTTTTCAATGTCACGCGGCCTCGCTAAGTACACTCTATTCTATCATTTAGCATCGGTCTAACTGATGACGTAAACATATTTGATTAAATCAATCGGTGAAATTCTATTTAAATCCAAGCTGTAGCCGAGCCATCCGTGGGCTACAGAGTTGATTGTTGGGCTTGTTGTTTAAATAAAGATCTAATTTATAATTTCTATAACATCTGAAGCCTAAATTAAGACTTGCAATAATCAGATTAAAATTCAGATGTCGAATATATTGTATGGTAAAGTACATGAATTACAATTATTACAACAGAGGGTGACATTACAATTTGGGTTAAGTAAAATTGTATTACAATTATTACATTTATTATAATAGGGATTGGTATAACAATAAGGGTTGATTGAAATTTTAGTTCAATTATTACATTTATTACAATAGGGGTGTGATAACCATATGGGTGTAACAGGGCAGGAAGGCTGTCGGAAAAAAAACGGCTCTTAATATTTTACAGTTTCTGTACGCGAGAGAGAAATGGGGTTTAACGTCCACTCAACACAACTAGGTCATTTCGGGACTAACAAATGGTTTAATTCCATTTCAACAATTCGCTTTCGCGTAGGGGTCTTTAGTAGTGGGAGGAAACCGGAGTGCCCGGAGTAACCCACGAGGTTGAGAAGGCGCCCCTATCACCATGCCACATACGCTCACACCAGGGCTCGAAACCACAGCCGCAAGCCAGAGGTGGCCGGCCAGCTAGAGGTCTAAGCGCGACACTCTAGACCACTAGGCCATCTCACCCCCCCCCCCCCCCCCCCCGTTTCTGTACGTAGTGCGTATCCTATAATTTATGATAACATTTCTACAGTAAATACGATAATTTTTACAATGTTTTATGTAGGAGGGGGGTTGGGATGGCCTAGTGATCTAGAGTGTCGCGCTTCAACCTCTAGCTGGCATGTCACCTCTGGCTTGCGGTTGTGGTTTCGAGCCCTGGTTGTGAGCGTATGTGGCATGGAGATAGGGCACCTTCTCAACCTCGTGGGTTTCCTCCGAACACTCCGATTTCCTCCCACGGCTAAAGACCCCTACGCGCAAGCGAATTATTGAAATACAATTAAAAACCATATGTTAGTCCCGATATGACCTAGTTGTGTTGAGTGGACGTTAAACCCCATTTCTCTCCCCCTCTTTATGTAGGAAATTCTACAGTCAATCTTTTTTTCTTTAATCAAGTTTTGTGAACAGACTGCACAGTTATCCCACTTTCTTCAGTTTCTTGTTAATACTATATCAATGAAGTTCTTAAACATGTACACTTAATTTGAAGATAGTAAGCTGGCACTGCCAGGCAGAATACGCCCACATTTCCGAGAGATGGATCGAGAACAAGCAATACCAAAGGTGATTTTTCCTACAATCAATGGCCATAATTCATTAAGTTACAATTGGATATGGACAAATATCGAAAAGAACCAGGATCTTTAGGTTATAAATATGCATTTCAAGTTTCATCGAAATTGAATTAAAATTCTGACTTATACAGGGTCCACAACCTTGTAGTCTGGTGGCTCGGTACGGGGGGGGGGGGGGTCCAACCAATGGGCACAGAACCAGACCCAACTTTTCAGGAGTACAATTTTGCGTAGAATTAGATGCCGAGTGGTAATCAGTCCGCCGTTGGGGCGTTTTCGAGATATTCGGGGTCAAAGGTCAAATGAGGTCATTTGCACTGAAAGTGAATGCGCAACCATTCTTGTATCATGAATATATGCGGAAAATGATCGAAAGTTATCACTCTTTCAATTAAAATGTAAATTTGCTAAATTCGCCTTTAGTCTTTGTGACGCCGGGGGTCAAAGGTGAAATTATCTGATTAATCACTAGGAAGATTTAAAGCAATAAAAAGTCAGCGTAAAATTTAAAAACTAAAGCGAAACCTGTTCTTGTTAATAGTAGGAACATTTAAAACTTATCTTTATGTGGTCTTAGCACCATACATTTATTTGGAACGTCGAAAAGGGTTTTACATAATGGTTACGCATTCACTTTCAGTGCAAATGACGTCATTTGACCTTTGACCCTGAATATCTCAGAAACGCCCCAACGGCGGACTGCATGATTACCACTCGGCTTCGTATTCTACGCAAAATTGTACTCCTGAAAAGTTGGGTCTGGCTCTGTGCCCATTGGGTGGACCCCCCCCCCGTACCGAGCCACCAGACTACAAGGTTCTACGCAAACTTTTACTCTAGAAAAGTTGGGTCGGGTTTTGTGTCCATTCGGTAGACCCCCCCCCCTTCCGCACTGAGACTTCGGTCTATTAATATACCTTTTTTTGACAGTATTCGCGTACAAACAGCGATAATTTTGTCTGGCAATTCTGGTTTGATTTTTTCGAAATTCGAACTCAACCTTCCGTAGGATGTAACGGTGATAAAGTCAAACTTTTTTTTTTAAATCGGATAATAATTGTGACCAAAAGTGATGTTTCCTACAATCAAAGGCCATAAATAACGAAAGGAACCAAGATCTTTGGGTTATAACCATGCATTTCAAGTTTCATCAAAATGAACAAAACATTTTTTCAAGATTATAGTACGAAATGCAGTCTGCGACGATACGCAGAAGATTAAACGATGGAGATTGTCCACTGCTTGTGTCAAATAGTCTTAACTTTTGTTCCGGCGTGGTTTCCCCTTGTCAGTGATGCAGAAGGAGGGCCTGACAAGGACAGCTGCCTAGTCGTTCGGATGGGACGAAAAAACGAGGCTCCGTGTACACATTGGAGTGCACGTAAAAGATCCCTTGGCAGTTGGAATTCGATATAAGAGTAGGCCGTAGCGCCGCTGCCCGGGCAAAATTTCACTCATAGCACACTGTATGGCGTATGCCCGTCTTCAATTGGCCCAGGTTAGGTACTTAAGCGTAGGACGTTAAACCCCATTTCATTCATTCATTCATTCATTCTTAACTTTTGTGACATAAAGATTAGTTAGTAAAACTATAATTAATATGAAATACGAACCTCGTGTGAAGATCTATACGATACCGCTATGAGTAAGAAGACACCACTTCAATAATCCACGCAAGTCAATTTTGAACTTTTATAGTGTTATCTATCGGAAATGGGTGAAATGCAGTGATTATGGAAAACCAACACTGCCAAGTTTTGTAGTATACGAAATTTCAAGCGCAAGGAAAACACAATAACAATATTTTACACTTTTAAAGTACTGATAAATCTAATTTCAATTCATTCACAATTTTTTCACTTTCAAAATTATTTATCAATGCAAAAAACAAACTTGCTTAGCTGACGTTTTGGAAATGTATGGAAGAGTTATTGCTGAACGTGTCGTAATTTTGAAGAAAAATCCATTTCAGAGTTTTCTCTTTCTCAGATTTTTTAAATGTATAGCAGGAATCGTTTACACAAAATGCGTTTTTCCCTACCAGTTCTTATCTTAAGGCCCATGAAAACTGGACGTATTACGAGACATTAATGAATGAAATAAATGAAACGGGGTTTAACGTCCTACTGTTATGCACTTAACCTGAGCTAATTGAAGACGGGCATACGCCATACATTGTGCTATGAGGGAAATTTTGCCCGGGCAGCGGCGCTACGGCCTAGTCTTATATCGAATTCAAACTGCATTGGCCGAGAAAGTTCATCTCGATTTTCCGACGTGATTTCCCCTTTTCAGTGATGCAGAAGGAGGGCCTGACAGGGACAGTTGCCTAATCGTTCGGATAGGACGAAAAACCGAGGTCCCGTGTACACATTGGAGTGCAAGTAAAAGATCCTCTTGTAGTTGGATTTGATATAAGAGTAGGCCGTAGCGCCGCTGCCCGGGCAAAATTTCCCTCATAGCACACTGTATGGCGTATGCCCGTCTTCAATTAGCTCTGGTTAAGTGGATAACAGTGGGACGTTATAATAATAATAATAAATAATAATAATAATAATCGCGTCATTTTACAAGGGTAGCAAATTAGGCCTGAGGCCTTTTTCCAATTTGGCCCTTGGCACAGATCGTGCGAATGATTTCGATCATTACTGCAGGAAGAAACCGAAGAACTCGGGGGAAACCTGCCTGATCGGACGGGAGACCGAATACCCCTCTCACTTACAACGATAAAGTTCTGCCCTGAGCTGGGATTGAACCCTCGTTGCATTGGTGAGAAGCCGCCTCTCTATCGCCACGGCTATCCGACCAGCTAAACGTTAAACCCACTGAAGACGGGCATACGCCATAGAGTGTGCTATGAGAGAGATTTTGCCCGGGTAGCGGCGCTACGGCCTACTCTTATATCGAATTCCAACTGCCAAGGGATCTTTTACGTGCAATCCAATGTGTACACGGGACCTCGGTTTTTCGTCCCATCCGAACGACTAGGCAGCTGTTCTTGTCAGGCCTTCCTTCTGCATCACTGACAAGGGAAATCACGTCGGAAAATCGAGATGAACTTTCTCGGACATATACCCAGCCTCCAGGTGTTTTGGTGTTAATGCACGGATTATTAAATAATTGACAAATTTATTTACAAAGATTTTGAATCTAGGAATTCTGAAATATGAGTGCCCTATTCACAACCGTAACTAGGGGAGCTTTCACTGCCCCCTTTTTTTAAAAAAAAAAGAGTGTCGATCATAAAAACAGACTAGTGTATATGGACGGGTACCTTGCTATCTTTTAAATTCAATATGCAGACGCATGTTTATTTATTTCATGCCTGGGGCTTACGTCTACTACATTATGCATGACATTTTAAGGAGTAATAACAAAATGGTAAAAAACATAAAAAGAGGTTTTTGTATTCAAACTGTCATTTGCTATTCAACTATTTAACTCTTGTTTGTTTTAAAGGAGAATATTGGTGCCAGTGTTTATCACATATGTGATAGAACTGGTTAAACACGTTCAAATATAATTTTAACGCAGAGATCATTGCTACGATAGCCGAGTATTACACGCTGACTGAATCAGTAGTGACACTCTAGACCCAGTGTTTCCATCAAAGTAAATTAAATAAAAATTAGGTGCTTTTTAATCAAAAAGAAAAAGAAGTTACTTTTACAAATGAACTCTTCTTTGAAAATATAAAAAAGTAGTTCCTTTTTAGTGACCAATGACCAATCAAATTCATATAAAGCGAAATATATAGCGCAGTAGATTATGAAATTTATCACACAAGCGATTTCTACTGTAGAATGTATTATTGTGTGATAAAGGTCTAGAGTGCCGCGCTTTGACCTCTAGCTGGCCGGCTACCTCTGGCTTGCGGCTGTGGTTTTGAGTCCTGGTGTGAGCGTATAAGGCATGGAGAAAGGGGCGCCTTCTTAACCACGTGGGTTTTCTCCGGGCACTCCGGTTTCCTCCCACGGCTAAAGATTGAATAAAATTAGAAAACTTATGTTAGTCCCGAAATGACCTGGCTGTGTTGAGTGGACGTTAAACACCATTTATCTCTCTCTCTCTTTCCTTGTAATTTCTAAGAAAAGGAATCTTAACAATACGTAGATTATTTGTTGTTGAGAGTGCTCGTGAAGTAAGCGTGTTCATCCTGTTGATTCACTGGGTAATTGAATTGAATTGAAATGGGGTTTAACGTCCTACGCTTAAGCACCGTACCTGGGCTAATTGAAGACGGGCATACGCCACAGTGTGCAATGAGGGAAATTTTGCCCGGGCAGCGGCGCTAAGGCCTACTCTTATATCGAATTCCAACTGCCAAGGGATCTTTTACGTGCACTCCAATTTGTACACGGGACCTCGGTTTTTCGTCCCATCCGAACGACTAGGCAGCTGTCCTTGTCAGGCCCTCCTTCTGCATCACTGACAAGGGGAAATCACGCCGGAAAATCGAGATGAACTTTCTCGGCCAATGCAGGGATCGAACACTCAACCTCCAGGCTAGCGAACCAGCGCCTTATCCACTTAGCCACCGTGATCCCCTTAATATTATTTTGGGTAAACTACTTGTATCTTATACGATGTAAGCTTACATAAACAGGGTTATTATGACCCAATTATTATACTTATTTCACATGCACGTGGTATAGAATGCTGGTGTACTACGTGTTTCCACCCCTGCCCCCTCGCCGACAGCACACTCCAGGCGCGGATCCAGGGGGTGGGGGCTGGGCGAGAATGGTGTATCTGCTTTTTAATTGATGATATAAACATGATTTTCGAATTGTCTATGCCCAGGCAATGCGTCAAGGCTCTGTTAATTACACTAAACCACTAATGAATGCGGCATTTTAATGATTACCATTTGTTAAAATGTATGCCCCCCCCCCCCCCCTCGAAAAAACCCTGCTTTAATTTAATGCTTTCGTGACTACTCAAATGAGTCTAAATGTCTAAAAATGCCCCTATTTTCATTGCTAATATAACTTAGATGGGATCTATAAGTTTGTCAGATTTAGAAATATATGTAGCTCCAACTTTCCTGTAGAAAATTGAAAATAGGCAGGGGGGCATCCATAAAGTACGTACGCTTGAAGGGGGGGGGGGGTCACGCCAAAAACGTACATTTTGACTCATTTGAGTAGTCATGAAAGCATTTTAAAAATTCTTCATCGAAAAAGGAGAATCTAGAGATTTTCTGTGAATATTCTTGATTTTTTAGACAAAATTAGGTGAAATTTCAATACTGTTCATTTTATCTGTGCTTTCTGAAAAGCTGCACAAGCCAAAATAAGACATGATTTTCTTAATTTTAGAAATTAAAAAAACCCTTGAAATTGGGAAATGTGCAGTAAAATTACAATTTTTAGTCAAAATTTCATAATTTTTTTTTAAATTTATTTTTTTTTTTAGTTTTTCTGCAATCAAAATAGTTTATACATATTTTCTGAGAGTTTAGTCTTCATATGGGATATAATTTTCAAACATATAGCGTGACATAACGTGCTAGTAACCTTCCACACAACCAAACATATAGCGTGACTCAGCTCCAACCGGGCGGTATTGCGCCAAACATATAGCGTGACTCAGATAATATAACTGTAATAAAATTTACCATCTATCACGCGATCTAACCCAACGCCCACAGCAATATAAATATTAATGTGTGGGTGTCCTCATGGAATCCTTGATTCTCCTGCAAAACTTGAGGTCATCCATATCCCAGAACTCAACCGGAATTAAAATGATATTTAACGAACTTCGGATTCAGTTCAATCTTTTTTTTCATCGACCTGAAGAAGTTTTTGTATCCGGGGATCACATGAGAGCTAAATAAAATTTTTGACTGAATAAGTTATAAACCTTGTAAAAAAATCCATACAAGAAACATTAGAACCAAATTCAGATTTTTGACTGAATACATTTACTGTGTTGTATGATAAGAAGAGTGGGAGTGTGCTTTGGGCGAGGGGGCAGGGGTAGAAACGCGTAGTACACCAGCATTCTATTTTCTATACCACGTGCATGTGAAATAAGTATTGTCTGTCCGTGTCCAGCGTATTTTGTCGGGCGATTCCTTCATATAAGCCAATCATCGACATCGTTGATATCACATGATCTCAAAATGGCTACCTCCACTCCTGAATCTCATAAAATAACAAGAATTTGTTACTCTTTGGTGTGAAAGGCCTTGTCTTTTTAACATCACCATGCCTGAATACCGCGATCGCGTGGCTAAAGACCGTGACAGAAATAGCTGGAAAGTCGCTATGACTGGTAAAAAACGGACGAGGGAGTGGGAAAAGGGCTGGGAAATATTGAAAACTTGTAGAAGTTTGATACCGTACGCTAATGAGAAAATTGCTACGTGTGCCCGTTCGTTATCGGCCGTAAAAAAAATCGCTGATGTAAATATCTTATATTATTAAAAAATCTATGCCTTTGGCATCAACAAGCCCCCTTGATCATACAATGTAAGAACACGGAAGGGGCGGGGTAGGATTTCATAACTCTCTGTGATTTTGTCCTTCAGATTAATAATATATACTTCCTTGTAATTTCTAAGAAAAGGCTTGTGAATAATTAATACGCAGATTGTTTGTCAAATTTTGGTTTAGAAGTAAGAGTGTTCATCCTGAATAGATTGTTTGTCAAGATGTTGATTCACTGGGCCGGAAAGGAATGGTTTATTTTGGGTAAACTACTTGTATCTTATACGATGTAAGCTTACATAAACACAGGGGTATTTTGACCCTATTATAATACTTTTTTCACATGCACGTGGTATAGAATGCTGGTGTACTACGAGTGTCCATACTTGCCACCACCCCCTTCCTCACAACCTAATCCCACCCTCTTATACAGGGCTATTATGACCCAATTATAAGAGAATTTGATCGCCGGCGTAAAATATTCGGCCGTAAATATCTAACATGCTAGATACGAGCGATTGATCGGCGTACAGAATCGTCGTCGCTCTGAAGGGGCACACCGCCGCATTTTTCGAACGATTTTAAAAATGGTCGCAATCGGACGAAAAATACGCTCGTCTGTCCCCCACTTAGGGAAGATATGGCACACATTTTCTAATCCATTTAATATCTAAGCAAACCGATGACCAACAGAGTTAAATATGGGCTTAACATGTGAATATATATTTGAATAATACGTTTTATAAGGTTTAACAGCTTTTTCTCTTGCATAATACATCTCCCGTCCAAAGGCAAAACCTAGTAACTCACTTTTTCTTATTTTGAGAAAACATAGGAAAACGTAATGAATGAATATAAAATTCCAGCCCATCCATTGATTTTACTATTGAGTTACTAGGTTTTGCTGTGTATACTAGACAAAAGAAGGAGCGTGAGAGAGAGAAATGGGGTTTAACGTCAACTCGACACAAACAGGCTCATTTCAGGACTAACAAATGAAGGAAGTTGCTAGGTTGTATCAGGGGTGTAACTGCTTCAAAAATCAACAGATTGGAATAACTAGTACAGCAACAGGAAGCACATACCCTAGTTACTACAAATTTGGTCCGAACTCAATTTTGATAAGAAAAATAAAAAAGTTAGTTACTAGGTTTTGCCTTTTTACGGGAGACATAGAGAATCTCCTACTAGTCTTTTTTGCAGAAATAAATAAATTTAATTCTTTGCTATAGATTTCACTTTTACCGAACCTGTACATTAAAACGTAGTGATACAATATTTTTGACTGCTATTCAACCAGTGTTTCCATCAAAGTAAATTAAATAAAAGTAGGTGCTTTTTAATAAAAAAAAAGAGTTACTTTTAAAACTGAACTGTTCTTTGAAAATATAAATAAGTAGTTCCTTTTTATTGACCAATGACCAATCAAATTCATATAAAGCGATATATCGCAGTAGATTATGAAATTAATCACATAAGCGATATCTACTGTAGATTGTATTATTGAGTGATAAAGGTCTAGAGTGCCGTACTTCGACCTCTAGCGTGGACGTTAAACCCCATTTCTCTCTCTCTCTCTCTCTCTCTCTCTCTCTCTCTCCCTCTCTCTTAATAATAACTTTGATATTAATCTTCCTTTCTTCCTGTTTCTTCTTCATATAAATAAATTTTCTAGGTAAATGGAATATCATATTTCTTGATAGATTACATTTTCCATTCCTTATTCTGTGATACTCCGGTTACTCCGTGCCTCTTAACTGATGGCGTATCGTGTCATGTGGATTTTATATCTATTTTGTCCCCAAATTTCCTTTGGTTTTCAATTGTTTAAAGCCCCAATAAAACTGTTGTAACTGAATAATATGTCCCAATCTTTATTCTGGTCACCAAATTGTACTATTTTACAATATTCCAATTGATAAATGATACAAATTTCATCTTAACACCCCTAATTTTAAAAATTGAAAGAATTCAACTACATGCCGTAACATGGATTGAAAAGCTTTACGTAAGCACTTTCAAATGCAACTTGGATTTAAACATATTTTCGAACCCTCTGTACAAGTAAGATAGGTTATAATGGATATTTTACATAACAGGTAGGACACTTAAACATCTAGAAGTTAGAATAAGGCTAAAAGCCAGCAAGAGTAATATTGTCCCTTTAAAACAAACAAGAGTTAAATAGGGTCTGAATTTTACCCATTTTGAGCGTACGTACTTTATGGATGGCCCCCAGCACTGAGGTAATAATATACAGCTGATGGTTTGTACAAAATGTTCAATTTGCCACAATTTTACCCAGTATAACCTTTTTTCTTCTCTGAAACATTAAATTCTTGCATTTCCTTTATGTAGGAAGCAATATCCAAGTCTTTCTGGGCATTTCTTACTCCATCATTCTGTATAGAGCGGCTATTATGCCCCACCCGACCCTTTTTTAGTATTCTGATTTTAGAGATTTAATTGAACCTGTATTGACAATTGAATGATAGTAATTAAAATTGTGGGTTGAATTACAGCTCGAAATGTTATTTGTCACCAAGAAATGGTAATTTTGCACATTTCAAGTATTTCTAACCTTTTTGTTTAAAGCCAAACTTAGAACCATGAGACATGTCAGGCCAATGAGACCACACCCTGATACGAAACTGGTGTAGATGTCAAAATGTCAGCCTAGATTGATTCAGTCAGTGATATGTTTAGGGGGTGGGGATACATGTTTCTGTATAGATCTCTAATATTACAATCAATGCAACTGAATTGTGATTTTCCTGTTTGCATATTGTCCAGGGTTTCTCAAAATATATAACTTGCCAGCCTGGCTATCTGAACAAGTGGAAAATTATTGTTTTTTTTTGATAAATACTACATGTAAATTTTGTACATTTTTTATGACATAACAGTAAAAAAAAATATTTTTGACCAAAATTCCAGATTATGAGTGTTTTCTGTGTAATTTCATTGTAATATGCCTATTGTTTCACAGAACTGAAATACTGCCTTTAATAATATTTTGTTTTTCAAATTTAGCACAAAAGGCCCATGGACCTGAGATGCGCCTCTTTACATAAAGCACCATGTATACTTAAAGGGCCATCATTTTTGCAGTTATTTTTTTGATTTTGATTTTCTTTCACCGGTATGTTGACAGAACATATGGGAAGCCTATAAAATGGGCCTTTTGCTTATATCTGAAGTTTCACCCCTATATACGACACAGATCACCAAAGATTTCTACGCCGTCACCCAAGACACAAGGACCAAAGTTATTTTTAGTCTCTCTCCCTTTCCCTTTTTCCCCCTTTTGCATGCCGATTTTTGTTGAAATTTTGGTGTAGAATCGAATAAAAGGATTTGAAAATACATTTTCTGCTAGGTTTTTGTGAAAATTCAGGATTTTCAGGCGGAAGGATACAAGAGTTGTGAGGTCGGTTACGTTGAAATGTAGGGCCGGTAATTGCATTTGTTTGTCTCTACTTCCAGATTAGGTATGTCAAGTTTTTCATGAAGAACCTCACACGTCCTTTTGAGCAAGAGTTTGTCACATGTTGCTCCATCTGTGGTAGAAAGCGTTCTGCCCATCGAACATTTGGGAAAACGTTACAGCCGGGATAAGTGACGAGAATTAACATTAAAGTCAATGGGGCAATCTTTAGTGTTCTGCGGCCAGGCTGTCTGATGAAACCGGTTTGCTTAAAAGAGTTACGTCCCTTTGTATTTAGTTACTAATGTATGACAAGAATAACACATGACACAATTGTATGGAATACAAGTTAGTTGAAGAGTTTATTTCAGCGACGTTTCGACGAGGGTTCTCCCGTCTCTATCAAGCAAAGAATTATTTTTGGATATGACGGCCATTTAGGCCAGAGATCTGTTCTTGCATGAAGGAGGTAGATGGGTCACTGTGTTCAGAATGTAATGACCCAGCGCTTATTAGAAATACATTATTTACATTTTAAGGTTACAACTTTTTATTATGTACCATAATATAAATACTATAATATATATTTACTCTAAAAACACAAATTTGTAACATACGTTACGTGTTTGTATTGAATAACTTGTGGTAATGCAGCTCAAACTTTACCAAATTACACCAACTTGTGTTGGAATGAATGAATGAAATGGGGTTTAACGTCCTACGCTTAAGCACCTAACCTGGGCCAATTGAAGACGGGCATACGCCAACAGTGTGCTATGAGGGAAATTTTGCCCGGGCAGCGGCGCTACGGCCTACTCTTATATCGAATTCCAACTGCCAAGGGATCTTTTACGTGCACTCCAATTTGTACACGGGACCTCGGTTTTTCGTCCCATCCGAACGTCTAGGCAGCTGTCCTTGTCAGGCCCTCCTTCTGCATCACTGACAAGGGGAAATCACGCCGGAAAATCGAGATGAACTTTCTCGGCCAATGCAGGGATCGAACACTCAACCTCCAGGCTAGCGAACCAGCGCCTTATCCACTTAGCCACCGTGATCCCCAACTTGTGTTGGAACGTGTGTGATAGAAAAATAACGTATGTCAAATGTATGACATAACTGTGTAACCACTTTCTAAAAGCCAATTAAACCAAGGAGAAAGTCAATCTAAAGATAGCGTTTAAATAAACTCTTCAAGTAACTTGTATTCTCTATAACTGTGTCCTGTGATATTCTCATCCAGTTACTAAATGTCACAATTTATTACAAGAATAGTTTAGTTGTATGGTAACCTTTAGATGTATTAGTTTCTAATGAAACTAAAATAGTTTTAGAATTAATGTTGGGTATCTGCCATTACATTTTTCAGTGGGTGTGAAAATCAATTTGATTAAATTTGAAAACGAAGATAAAAAAATTTCCAATAGAGGCAGGTTAGTCCCAGGCCCGTCAGAGCCCACGGATCGTGTCAGTGGTGTCGAACTGACGGCCTGGCAGGATAAAATGTATAGTCCTTCGGATGGCACGAAAACCCCAGGATAAAATGTATAGTCCTTCGGATGGCACGAAAACCCCAGGATAAAATGTATAGTCCTTCGGATGGCACGAAACCCCAGGCCCCGTGAATATATTGGCGTGCAAGTAAAAGAAACCCTGACAGTTTAAATTCTAAATACGAGTAGGCCGTTGTCATTAGCCCAGGTCGGAGCAGAACAGTAGGACCTAAAATACAACTGTACCTATCATATGTTATTCCCGGAATGACCTTGTTTGGGTTAAACAACACCTCACAATGCGTAGTACATTTTGTATGAAGCATTGTAACCAATTGTGGACGAACCCTATCAATATTCAGCATTCTGCGACTTTCAGTTCCAGCGTTACCCCCTCCTCCCAGGCGCGGATCCGTGCACCCCACCCTCCCTCTCAGCCCCTGCTTTTTAATTGATTATTTAAATTGATTTTCGTATTGTCTCTGGGGATTACACCAACCGATTAATGCATGCGGCACTCTAATGATTACCATTTATTACAATGTAGCCCCCCCCCCCTCCTCGAAAAAATACTGGATCCGGATCTGCCGAAACTTCAAATTTGGTCAGCATCCAAGTTTCCCTTAAGGATAACTTGTTGTGAGGGCTATCTTGGGGTTAATTTATATAACTTTCTAATATCTAACAACAAATAAAAAAAAAGAGAACTCTACTTCTTCTTCTTCTTCTTCTCCCGGTTGTACGTGACAAGGAGTAGAGTCGCCTGTCTAACCTCGTGGGTTTTCTCCGTTCTCCAACTGCTAAAGGCGCCTACGCGCAAGCGAATTATTGAAATAAAATTAAACCATAATGTTAGTCCCGAAATGACCTAGTTTGTGTCGAGTGGACGTAAAACCCCATCTCTCTCTTACTCTCTGGCCGGGGTGTTGGGGTGGCCTAGTGGTCTAGAATGTCGCGCTTCGACCTCTAGCTGGCCGGCCACCTCTGGCTTGCGGCTGTGGTTTCGAGCCCAGGTGTGAGCGTATGTGGCATGGAGATAGGGGCGCCTTCTCAAACTCGTGGGTTTCCTCCGGGCACTCCAGTTTCCTCCCACTGCTAAAGACCCCTACGCGCAAGCGAATTATTAAAAATAAAAATAAAACATATGTTAGTCCCGAAATGACCTAGTTGTGTTGAGTGGACGTTAAGCCCTATTCTCTCTCTCTCTCTCGCTCTCTCTCTCTCTCCCTTCTTCTCAGACTAGATATATTTTCAGTGATAACGTGGGATGTCCGTCTGCTATAAACAATCAAATCTTACATCCCAGTTACCATGGTTATTTCTGCAGGTGCGAATATCCCCGGTTAGATTAAACTTCCTGGTCTACCAAGTCTTAACGCCGTGGAATCATCCGCGCAGGTGCAAAAAATCCCGAGCTGGAACGCGAGTCGTAATTACAACAATGGACGACAGTGCGTGATTTGAAATACTGAGTAATACTCGTCTGTAAATAGACACATTGCTTTGATCTCTATTCCTAACGGGATTATCGCCCATTGTTAACTTGTTGCCATGCAGCCATATTAGACAGAACGCTTAACGACGTATGACTTCCGGTAGCGATTATAAGGGCCGCTTACGACACCACGCATCCGTTTGACTTTAATTATTATTCATGATGAGCGATATTGTTTTCATAATACCGGTCACAAAGGAGACCGCAAACTCGTTACAAGTCGAACACAGAAATCATAGGCGATTCAATGTTAAAATCCTGAGCTATAAAGATAGGCCTACTTAAAGTACAGGGCCAATCAACTTAACACCTTTATTGCAAATAATGAAAGAAGTTTTAATGACCAAAGTTAATTTAGAAAATGTAGCGTTTACTCTCCATGACAGATCACCGTTTATTATTACTACTACGCGACCCCATAACAATATGTCCGTATCAAAGGACCCCTTCAAGAGACAGGGCCATTAATTAAGGGGAGCATTCAGTTAGTTTTAAAGGAATAACAATATAACAGGATATTACACTGTGTGGGTATTGTGATATTTATCAATGTAAACAGAGCGCTCCCTAACATACTAGAAAAGCCTCAGTTATCGTTGACAATGATCAGGAAATTTACTTCCGTTGCACGTGCCGCTTGTTAATTAGTAATTGTTTGCCGTTTGATTCGATTCATCAGATCTAATCAAATCTCATCAAATCTCATCAAATCTCATCAAATCTCGACTTCTGTTTATGACCTCGAACGGTGAACAAAACCCATTGACTTTTATTGATAGGTTATTAAGCCTGGATAAACGGGATGACGTTATATTTGCTATGGACAAACAACCAGTCTCACGTCTTCGTAACATATACCTACATTGTCCTGTAACATATTTGATTATCCGGATAATGTTTAACTTGACTGAAATTTTCTCACAAACGAAATGAAATGATCAGGGCAAGAACTTTATCGTTGTAAGTGAGATGGATATTCGGTCTCCCGTCCGATCAGGCAGGTTTCCTCCGAGTTCTTCGGTTTCTTCCTGCAGTAACGATCGAAATCATTCGCACGATCTGTGCCAAAGGCCAAATTGAAAACAAGCCTCAGACTTAATTTGCTACCCTTGTAAAATGACGAGATTATGATTATTATTATTATTATTATAAATGAAGTTAAACGTCCTACTGTTCTGCCCCGAACTAGGTTAATCACGCAGTTTTTCACCAACCGATGGTCACTGACACGTTACAGTCACAGTTTGTGTGTCCAACGTCCTGGCGACACATCGGGTTTAATGAACTCAATTGTGAGACACGTTGCCTCAGTGAGTAAGACGCTAGCTCATTAGCCTGGTGGACCAGGTTTCGATCCTAGTGCTGACCGAGGAAGTTCATCATGATTTTCCAAGCTGGTTTCTCTTATACAGGGGGGTGGCTAAGTGGATAAGGCGCTGGTTCGCGAGCCTGGAGGTCGAGTGTTCGATCCCTGCATAGGCCGAGAAAGTTCATCTCGATTTTCCGGCGTGATTTCCCCTTGTCAGTGATGCAAAAGGAGGGCCTGATAAGGACAGCTTCCTAGTCGTTCGGGTGGGACGAAAAACCGAGGTCCCGTGTAAACATTGGAGTGCACGTTAAAGATCCCTTGGCAGTTGGAATTCGATATAAGAGTAGGCCGTAGCGCCGCTGCCCGGGCAAAATTTCCCCCTTAGCACACTGTATGGCGTATGCCCGTCTTCAATTAGCCCAGGTTAGGTGCTTAAGCGTAGGACGTTAAACCCCATTCCATTCATTCATTCTTATACAGGGATTTAGCCAATCTGTTTTACAGAGAATTACTTACGAATTATCTCTGTCACAGATGACTGTCTTGAACACGTGCATTTACTTCACGTGGCGTCAGTCATTGGCTCAACGGTTCGTGCGTTTTTTACATAAAACCTAACTGCTTCAGGCAAAATGATGCCTTTTACTCATTTTAATACCCATTTACACTAAATAGGAAATATTTTTTTAACTACAGATACTTCAAACGTCTTTATTTATTGTTCTTATACTTCAAAAAAAAATGTTTTAGAATTTATTTTGTCGGAGGAAAAAGTTAATATTTTGCCAAATTAAGACCCATAGATGTCATATTCACTGCGGGATCAGTTTGGGATTTAGCGCGTAGACGCGTGTCAAGTAACGTGCATCGAGTCGTTGGGATAGGGCGGATAGAGAGAGAAAGAGAGAGAAAGACAGAGAGCGTGGACCTTCCACTAGACACAAACTAGGTCATATCGGGACTAATACACGGTTCAATTTTATGTCTATAATTGGCATGTGGGCAGGGGTCTTAAGCAGTGAGGGAAACCGGAGGACCCGGGGAAAACCCACGAGGTTAGACAGGCGAACCTTCTCTTGTTACGACACCACATCATTTGACTCTAAAACAGACTCTGATGCAATGCGCACGCCTTAACAATCCCCCCCCCCCCCAAGGTCTACGAGGCATACAGTGTTCTAGAAGAATATAATTGTTTCTCCGGACAGAGACACTGCGGCCTACTCTTATATCGAATTCCACCTGTCAATGGTTCCTTTACGTGCACGCCAATGTGGCCTCTGTTTTTCGTCCCATCCAAATGGCAATACATTGTCTCTTATCAGGCCTCCATCCTGCACCACTGACAAGTTGGAACCACGATAGAAAATTCCAATGAACACCGATATGGAACACCGGAATAAATGAATGAATGAATGAATGAAATGGGGTTTAACGTCCTACTGTTACGCACTTAACCTGAGCTAATTGAAGACGGGCATACGCCATACAGTGTGCTATGAGGGAAATTTTGCGGCCCACTCTTATATCGAATTCCAACTGCCAAGGGATCTTTTATGTGAACTCCAATGTGTACACGGGACCTCGGTTTTTCGTCTTATCCGAACGACTAGGCAGCTGTCCTTGTCCGGCCCTCCTTCTGCATCACTGACAAGGGGAAATCACGCCGGAAAATCCAGATGAACTTTCTCGGCCAATGCAGGGATCGAACACCCGACCTCCAGGCTAGCGAACCAGCGCCTTATCCACTTAGCCACCGTGATTCCCCATGGAACACTGGAACTGCGATAAACGAGCCAACGTGACTCCCAAATCTTCTTATTTACCTCATAAAAAATGTCCGAAAGGGGTTTAAATAGTAAAGCGCGCGTCTTTTTTTTAAAGAGACAAATATTATCGAAAATTTTAAATTGAATATATCTGATTTTCTCTTTCATGTTTTAAATATATATACATAAAGTTTATATTTATTTTTATTTGATATTTAGTGGGATATTTGTTTTTATTTATAGATGTGATTGTGTTTCTAGTTTGTCTCGAGAAACCTCAGTATATATGTTTGGCGCAATATAGCCCGGTTGTGCCATTCAACAATATTTCATTCCTTCATTTAATGTTATTTGTTTTTTAATAATAATAAATATTTATAATAATAATTAATAAGTTTCTTGAGTACTCGCTGTTAATAAATAAACGATTACTTCCTCAATATATATATAATATAAAACCGGTAAAATTAAAATAAAAAATAATATAAAACTAATGAAATTAAAAACATATTATTTATAACCGGTAATATACAAATACAAAGATATTAAACAATAACAAACTAGCGGATATTAAACACGTGTATTTCATTATAAATATATACATGTATATAGATAACAGAGAGGGAGGGAGGGAGGGAGAAAGAGAGAGGGAGAGGGAGAAAGAGAGAGAGAGGGGGAGACGTGGTGTGAGAGAGAAATGGGGTTAACGTCCACTCAACACAACTAGGTTATTTCGGGACTAACATAATGTTTAATTTTATTTCAATAATTCGCTTGCGCGTAGAGGTCTTTAGCAGTGGGAGATAACCGGAGTGCCCGGAGGAAACCCACGAGGGAGAGAGAGGGAGAGGGTAGAGAGAGAGGGAGGGAGAGAGAGAGAAAGAGGGAGAGAAAGAGAGGGCGGTTGGTTAACGTTCATTCGACACAAACTAGGTCCTCCGGTTTCCTCCCGAGCGATTAATTGACATAATATTGAACCTTATGTTAGTTCCGAAATGACCTAGCTTGTGTCGAGTGGACGTTAAAACCCATTAAATCTCTCTCACTTCTAAATTGCATCTGTCGCATAGGGGTATTAGGTAGGATTAGATAAAGAGCTGACAGTTCTCGCTAAAACTAGATACTAAAAACGGAATATTATACTGAAGATTTCGGTTACAATTGCTTCACTCGACACCACCGGGGATCACGGTGGCTAAGTGGATAAGGCGCTGGTTCGCTAGCCTGGAGGTTGAGTGTTCGATCCCTGCATTGGCCGAGAAAGTTCATCTCGATTTTCCGGCGTGATTTCCCCTTGTCAGTGATGCAGAAGGAGGGCCTGACAAGGACAGCTGCCTAGTCGTTCGGACGAAAAACCGAGGTCCTGTGTACAAATTTGAGTGCACGTAAAAGATCCCTTGGCAGTTGGAATTCGATATAAGAGTAGGCCGTAGCACCGCTGCCCGGGCAAAATTTCCCTCATTGCACACTGTGGCGTATGCCCGTCTTCAATTAGCCCAGGTACGGTGCTTAAGCGTAGGACGTTAAACCCCATTTCATTCATTCACTCGGTACCGAGAGTTGATTATGATCTGGATAAGTTAAATAATGTTTAAACATACATTATGCCAGAGTTAAATCTGTCAATTATAGGTCTTTCATTGGTCCTGAAATATTATCAAAACTATTAATTTGACATTAATTTATAGTAAGAACATCAAACGCTGACGACAATCAATGGTCCAAATAAATCTTTTTGATGTTCCATTTCCCGTATTAACCATTTAATAAATTGTTTCTGTATTTAGTAATTGAAAATATACAGGACATTCCCTTGGCAGTTGGGGTTCGACATAAAGAGTATGCCCGTCTTCATGAGCCCAGTTTAGGAGCAAAGCAGTAGGACGTTAAAACCCATTTCATTTCAGACCATTCTGCACACAGCAAATACACGTTTTTTTAAATCCGCAAAGTACGTTGTGTGAGAGGGAGAGGTCTACTCTAGTTGGTTTAAACAGTATCTTATTCAGGAGAACATTAGTATTTACAGTTTATCATTTAATAGAATATAAGTGAATAGAATGCAGTAACAATAGTTGAAGAATAGATCTCTGCTCTAAATGGTCGCCATATCCAACAATTAGTATATTGCTTTGTGACGCGGAAATACCCCTGTTTATATCTGTTATACACAAAAATACTAATTAAACCTTCTTTCAAATTTATTAAATGAAAACAGAACATATAATTAACAACATTTTCGAAATTTACGTAATATTTTTGTCTAAAACCGTAGATTTGGGAATTATTTAATGATTGTTCGGTTTCCTCCCACTGCTAAAGATCCCTACCCGCAAGAGAATTATCGAAATAAAATTAAACCATATGCGAGTCCCGAAATGACTTAGTTTGTGCCGAGTGGACGTTAAACCACATCTCTCTCTCTCTCTCTCTCTCCCTCTCTCTCTCTCTCTCTCTCTCTCACTCGCTTGATAAAGAATCATCGTTGAATTTTTGCTCAGTACTAAACACTAATTGTATTCCCAATACTAGTGACCAGCGTATCGGGTTGTGTTTGCCATGAATGCAGGAAAACCGCGCCATATATATAGCAACTATGGCAACCCACGCGACAAACAATAACTATTACCTATGTACTCATAAATATTACAAATAGATTTAGATCGTCGAGTTGTTTTTTGTCATGAATATTAGCAAGTACGGGAGGTGATGATGATGAAATGGGGTTAAACGTCCTAACCTGGGCTAATGGAAGACGAGCATATGCCATACAGTGTGCTGTAAGGGGAAATTTCCCCGGGCAGCGGCGCTGCGGCCTACTCTTATATCGAATTCAAACTGCCAAGGGATCCTTTCCCAATTGCAAGTGGGCCCCTTTAGACAAGAGAGAGAGAGAGAGAGAGAGAGAGATTGGGTTAAAACTGGGCCATTTCGGAACTAACATATGGTTTACTTTAATTTCAATAATTCGCTTTCGCGTAGGGGTCTTTAGCAGTGCGAGAAAACCCCACGAGGTTGGACAGGCGACCCGCTTCCGTGTCACGTACAACCGGGGATTCGAAATCACGCCAGTTGACTCGATGACAGGCTTTATGATACAGCACGCACGTGCTAACTATTCGGCCATCCAGCCCCACTTTAGACAAATAATATAGACAATATATTTAAAATATAAATTATCAAAAATATATAAATATTAGAACAAAAATTGTTAGCATTCACCACCTTTTAATCCCCGTTAGAGATTTCTATTGTGTAGGTTTAGTTCTTAATGACCCCTTTAATTGCATTTGATTATCGTCCTTGTTACATTATTATCTTTGTTGCATAAATATTCTGTATATATTTGCCCATATTCATATTTTTTGTATCATTTGCTTGATAAAGACGAGAGTATGATAAAGACGAGAGTATCCTCGTCGAAACGTCGCTTAGTATCAATTCAGTAATTGTGTATCAAAAAAATTGTACCCTGTGTTAAAAATTATTACCATGAAAATATTATAAAAGTTGTATGATATGTTCAATTCTATTAGGGGGTTATGATAACTACGATTGTCTACGAAAATATTTTAATTTAAAATGGTAGAATTATATTTGGTTCGGGGAAACAATTAGTATAATGAGTATACAGAATATATTTAATATTCTATGCTTTAATAAAAATATTAACGAAATAAAGATTGTTTAAACTTCACTAATTAATTAAACAGTAAAATGTTAAACTGTACAAGTCATATTATTTTTTTTTTTTTGATTTTGTCGGTTTCTGGGGTTTCGTTCTGAATTAGATACCAAGTTTTGCCGTTAATATAATATATATAATTTGTGAAATTACTTTTCGCACCATTTGAGTACACCTTAATTAAAACAAGAAAAATACAAACTGTTGAAAACTTGATTTATTGTGAGTTTCACAACTAATCAAGTCAAATATAGATTCCATTAAAAGTGATAATTGTTTTTGATAACTTCTTTTTTTTTTAAAATAGAAGCGGTATCCGTCGTTAAGTGAAATTTCGAGGTGTTATTTTACAATTATCTATCCAAAAAAGGCTTTCTATCCAAATACTGATGTTTAAAATCCATTTTTATAGAGATATTTCTATTTTTTTCATTCATCATTTGTAAATACTGAAAAGAAATTAGACCGATTTTGGAATGATATTTCTTTATGTATTCATATTTCTTGCAGTGTGAATGCAGCTTTGAATTCAAGTAAATATGAATAATAAAATACAAACCAAGTACAAACAATCCAAACCAGGGAGAGGGATTATATAGGCTTTGCCTGTTTCCTAATCCTAATAATCAATAAAATATTGTTTTAAAAAAAAATACAAACCATTAGACAAAATTCGAAGTCTTAAAAACGGTATAGGCAAAATAGTGTAATCAGGCAAAATAGTGTAATCAGCAAATGGACTGAAAATAACTTTTCACTGAATACCTGGAGGCCTTACAATACAATTGACAGAGTCACATACCACTCCCTTCCCCATCTCCATCCCCATCCCCATGCCTACCATAATCCGACCCTGGTTGCATAGCAACACAACTAAATAAATATGATTTTAACAAACAATTAGTTGAAACATGGATACGGTTATGTCTCATTTCAATGGAGTCGGTAGCGCTAACAATGTAATTAGTTGGGATGGAAGGATTGATATGTCGAGAGACTATTGAAGATGCATTATTCAAGAGGAGAGAGAGAGAGAGAGAAAAAAAAATAGGGTTTAACGTCCACTCAACACAACTAGGTCATTTCGGGACCAACACATGGTTTAATTTTATTTCAATAATTCGCCTGCGCGTAGGGTTCTTTAGGAGTGGAAGCAAACCAGAGTGCCCAGAGAAAATCCACGAGGTTGAGAAGGCGCCTCATCTCCATACAACGTACGCTCACATCAGGGCTCGAAACCACAGCCGCAAGCCAGAGACTAATAACCATGTTAATATTTGTAATAATTGTCCAATGTTATTTTAAAATCAATCAATTATGTTGTATATTGATCACAGGTTTACTAGTAGTACCATGGGTCTTTAACGTCCGCTTCCAATTTTATATAACGTTGTTGGTGGGTGGGGGCATATAAATTAATTCAAATATATTTATTTTGAGCAAAATTAGCTGTTATCATATTTTTAAATATCAATTTGTCGTATAAACAGTATTTATCTATTTTATAATATATATTTTTTTTTAAAAATCGTCTGGGTGTGTGGTTTTTTTTTATTGCGATAAAATGAATATTTATATTTTTAGAATTTTTTATTTATGTTATTAAGGCACGCTTGTTGTATTCATGATAGGGCTTTAAAGATACATTATGTAAGATTTAGATAAAGAGTTGACAGTTCTTGCTATAATATTTTAAAGGAAGATAATAAAAAGGGAGATATTATTTTGAATGTTTGGGTAAAATTACTTCAGTCTGGGTGAAGATTTGACTATTTGGAAATGGTAAAAAGATTTAGATAAAGAGCCGACAGTTTTCACTATAATAGTTTAAAACTGATAATAATAAGTGGACATTTAGAATGTTCGAGTCAAATTAATTTCAGCCTGGGCGAAGTTTTGACTATTTTGAAATGGTAAAAAGATTTAGATAAAGATCCGACAGTTCGCGGTATAACAATTCAAAAATAGATAATATAAATGAATATATTGAAAATTCCAATCAAAATACTTCATTCTGAGCGAAGTTATAGCTGTTTTGGGAATAAAGGGGTCTCGATTATCAACGCTGTCGCGGTTACGTGCGCTGTGGGCAGATTTTGTTGGTTTAGCGCTATATATAAATGGACATATTAATATTAAACAATGTCTCGATTATCTAGTTTTTTTTAAAATAAAATTAAATCATTAAACGACGATCTTAGAATTGACAATATTCGTTTTCAATCGTCGTAACTCTTTTCCTCGCTTATAATTATCATCATTATTGCTTGAAAAATATTAATAATAACTTGGACGGTGGTAAAAAAAAATGGATTGAAATTGGGTTTAACGTCCAACTGTTCTGCTCCGACTGGCGATGGTTATATTGAAAGAGAAATAAGGTTTAACGTCCACTCGATGCAAATTAGGTCATTTTGGAACTAACAAATGGTTTAATTTTTTTTTGGATAATTCGTTTGTGCGCAGGGGTCTTCTTTAGCAATGGGAGGAAACCACGAGATTGGACAGGCGATCCTACTTCTTGTCACGTACAACCGGGAATTCGAAAGCGCGACAGTTGACTCAATGACAGGCTTTATAGTACAGCGCGCAAACGAATCCAACCCCCCGTGATGGCTAAAAGCAGTTATTCTGTTCCATAAAAATTTAACCTGTGTAATCCAGTTCGATTACTAAATTAATATCATTGAAACAATCTTTCGCTTTTATTTTACGAAACGTCGGTCGTCGTATTTCAATTAATTTGTTTCAAAGAAATAAAATAAAAATAATAAGATTTTGTCTTTATTTTCTTTGCAACGAAAAAATCCCATTCAACGAGATTTTAAAAAAAAAACAAAAAAAACAACACATCAAATCCCCTCAATAACTAAACATATTTGTATCATTTGGTTGAGAAAGACGAGAGTATCCTCGTCGAAACGTCGTTTGGTATCAATTGTGTATCCATATAATTGTACCTTTTGTTAATATGTTCAAATTCGGGTCGCCTGTCCAACGTCATAGGTTTTCTATGGGTCCTCCGGTTTCCTCCCACTGCTAAATAATTTTTATTTAAAGAAACAGGTCAGTCCCGAAATGACATAATTGTGTCGAGTTGACGTTAAACCCCATCTCTTTTCTCTCCCTCTGTATGTTCAGTTACCAAATGCCAACCAAAGAAAACTAAACAAAACTAAAAACAAATAGCCTTGTAATAAATTTATTGTCAATTTATTTTTCAATTTCTAATTTAACACTGAATCTTGACTAGATTGGATTCTATTTAAAAATATCAACAATAATTAATTAGTATTATTAATTAATTAAAACATTGGACGAACATTCTAAACGAGACACTACAGAAAATCAGGAAATCGGGAAATTACCTTTTTTTATATACAATTTTAAATTAAATTTTATATACAACAATTATAATAATAATAATAAGCTATTTACAAAAAAAAAATCATAAATTAATAATATTCATTTTATTTTTATTTTTAATAAAAACGATTTTAAATTTGACTAGATTTTAAAGTGTGGATGGACACTTTGAAAGAGAAAAAAAAAGCACTTTTCTTTTACACAATAAGAGTTCTAGATAATTCAACTATAAAATAGAAATTCTCGTTTTTATTTATGTTTTTTTAACGGAATCCAGTTAAACACGCTGAATGCTCGAGGGCTTTTCTTCTCAATGCGGCGATGCTGGTTCCCCTCCATACGTCATCCATTTCCTGCATGCCACACGACATCTGTGACGTAGTAAGAGTTGGTGACGGCGAGTTGGCTGTTAACGGAGATGAACAGGTGGACGCCACGCCGTAACTAGGGTTGTAGATGGCGGAGCCGCCGTTCGATACTGAGATACCGTTGCTGAGAGATACTGAACCGTTACCAAGTGTTCCAACAGGTACTTGTGACGACAGAGATTGAGCAAAGCCTTGACGTGGTAAACTGGCAGACAACGTCAGAGGGTTGACATTGGCGTTCATCGGAGAACCGAACTGTTGCATACTGGCCCAACGTGGATCTGTTCCGGGAAAGGTACAAAACGTCTCACTCATGGTGCCGAATGGCCCGAACCCCGTCGATGGCAGAAGTGCGCCGGGTGTTCTGAAAACATTGGTGGCCTTCTTTCGTTTCTTCCATTTGGCTCGTCGGTTCTGGAACCAGACCTAGAACAAAATAAAAATTGTAGAATATTAGATGATACACAATTTGTTTTTAAAACTATTATTTTATTCAATAAGAATAGGATTGGGGAACAAGCTAGGCCTATATCACCCCTCTCCCTTCAACAAAACAATATAATTACAATTAGTTTACTTAAATACATGTATATTGTCGAAACTATTCATAATGCGTAATTTATTATTAAAGTTTAGAAAGTATACAATACTATTTATTAATACAAAAAGACAAACATAACACAAATGTAATGTTCGAATTATAAATACACACTAATATTATTATTTCAAAGATGAAATATGGTTTAAGGGGCCACCCTTGCTGAACAAACCGGACGAATCGGGACATTTTAATATATTTGAGAATTCGACAATATATTTATATATTAGACAATTATAGTAAAACACACGGTCGTATGTTTATTAAATATCGTACAATATTTAAACAAAATATTTATTGTATTTCCTATTTTAAACAATAGAGCGTTTATATAAAACAATTCTAGATAGAAAAATAAACATTAAATACAAAATATGAATTGTATTTCCTATTTTAATCGTGTATAAAAAAAAACTTCAGATAGAAAGATAAAGATTTTAAATACAAAATATTAATTTAAAAAATATATAAATATATAAATATTGAAATATGGCATGGTTTATGAAAGGTGGGCATTTTTAGCATTGAAGAATAATATAGCATTTCACTCGATACTCTTGAGGAATAAAACTATGATTTTAAACAGCGAGAATTATAATTATTATATACACTGTATGAAAAATTTAAATGTCAACTTTAATCATGTTCGTTTATTTTCGGAAAACATTCCGTTTTATCATTTTCTAGCGAATGAGTACAATAAAAACACGACCAAATTTATAATAATATGGCCCCGAGTTCACAAAACATTCTCAGACTGAAGTTAAGAATTTACTAAAAATTGTTCGCCTTATTTTAACTAAAAATATGTCCATTTATAAACCTTTTGTTGTTTTAATGTATAATTTAGTCCCGAAATGATCTAGTTGTGTTGAGTGGACGTTAAACCCCATTTCTCTCTCTCTTTCTATAATGTGTAAAATACATTAATAAGGAGCTATGTGCAAAGTTTTGTGTTTCTGGATTAAAGATATTTCTCATAAACAGTGATTGGAAGTTGGGTAAATTCTTAACTGAAGTCTGATAATGCTTTATGAAATCGGGGCAGGCCTGGAAAACAACAACTGGCTTATTTATAGGCCCCAAGTTCACAAAGCATTCTCAGACTGAAGTTGAGAATTTAGTCAACTTAATCACTGTTATGAAAAATATCTTTGATCCAGAAACACAAAACTTTGCACATAGTAACTTTTTGGTGTATTTAATATATAAATACAACAATTTTTTTATAAAGGGATTCATTTTAGTTAAAATAAGGCAAACAATTTTGAGTAAATTCTCAACTCGGGGCCTGAAAAACAACCGCTAGCTTGTCTATACACCTATACCACGACGTTTCAATAAATGTATCTCTTAGTTATGAAGGGAAATTATTTTAAAAGAAATAGTTTAATTACAATAATATTGCTTATTCCACTAGCCCAATAAAGCCGGGACGGGATGCGATTTCTCTAAATAACAAAATGTAATTAGCCCATCTAACTAATAATCTTCTTGATAATTTACTTCTCCGAGGGTGGTCCATTGTTTGTTTGGAAGCAAATCGACTAATCAGTTGAATTGAGTACGCACGTGCATGTTATATAGAAAGAGACGCGCATCGCTTATTTAACGTTTATAACTAGTCATTGATACGACTCGAGAGATCCTGTGGCCTCCTTATCAATCACTTCATTGAGGACTGGACGGATGGCCGACCCGTCACTCAGCCTCGTTTACTATAATGATTAACCGCTATCTGGGAGTTATGCCCCTTAATTATCAACGGTGGTGGGTTAAAATGACACCCGCGTTCGAATAACGTCGTGTATGACGTAATCATGAATTTACAAAATTAAGATAATCTTTAAATTTTAATATCACTACAAGAAATGTGGTTTAACGTCGTTTTTTTTTCTGAGCGGCGTTTTTGGTCTACTCTTCATTTTGCCAAGACGAGATTATTATTATTATTATTTATTAATATTTATTGTGAATTATCTTCAAAAACTGTCGTATTTCTTAAATGGTAGAATTTCGGGATATTCGTACAACAAGTAAAATAGGTTTAGTTTTAATGTTTTAAAATATATTAATTGTCTTGGTCTATTTAAAAAATATATGAATAATTCTTGTGAATTATCTTCAAAAACTGTCATATTTCTTAAAATGGAAAATTTTAGGGATACCGGTATTCGTACAGCATGTAAAATATGCTTAGTTTTAATGTTTGAATAAATATTAATTGTCTTGGTCTATTTAATTAAAGATATGAATAATTCTATAGAAAGGGGGATTCTTGGCGATTAATACGATCTTTCATATTGTTATAATCTTCTGTCTTGGTGAAAGATTCCAGACAAAGAAATGTCTGCTTGAGATCGTTTTAAGTGTTTGTATTTATCCAGCATTGACACGGGATGTAACTCCAATTATTCATATCGCGTGCCGCGAACATCTAGACGGTCCCGTATTTCATACTGACACCGATCGGCAAGCGGCGTTTCATTTGGTATTAATTCCCGAAATTGCTATTAGTTTTCAAATAGCGAAAACTATCAGTGCCTTTGGTGCTAAACGTGGAAATAGCTATTTAGTAATAATTACTCCTGCACCGATCTCGGGGTTAGGCAGTTATTCGAGCGTCACCCACGAGACCGACAGAAGCAGGCCGCGTTGACAAGTGCGCGAGACTTGAGCAAATTCGCACGCGATTCGGGAATATATAAACCCTCATCGCTGTCTTGTATTCCGATTTCCATTGCACAGTCGGGTCCCTTGATGGTCCAAAACGAGAATTGGTGCCCGACCTGGTTAATTTTGTCATTATAGAGGTGCCAAAATGGAATCTTCGACGCATTTTCCATGAAAATCTAATGACATGCGAAGCTTTATCAGGGGGATAGCGTGTAGGATAGAACGAATGAACACCCCGACATTTGTTTCTTATTCAAGACTTGATTACATTTCATTACAAGGTCGCAGCCATTTTCAGTTTCTTACACAAATATTAATAATCTTATTTTACATGAGGGGAATGGCTCCATTTCGCTATTTCAATATCCTATGAAAAAGTTTAATTAAATATACAAGCGGAATCCGCGAGGGGGTAGATAATATAGTTATATTTTTTAAAAATGAAATGAAATGAAATGGGGTTTAACGTCCTACTGTTATGCGCCTAACTTGGGGTAATGGAAGACGTTTTTTTTTTTAAAAAACAATTTATTTTTAATTATGAAAATTGTAATTGTAGAGCATAATATATTATAAAAGCTAGTCGCACAAATGTCTTTTAATTATAAAAAAAAAACTTTATAATTTCTTGGCAAACAATTTAAAATAATGTTTAAATTTATAAAGAAAGAAAGAAGGATTCCGATGATTAAAATGACACCCGAGTTTTAATTGTTTGCTTGTCCCGGATTAACGGTTTTAGATCCCTGGTGAACTCTAATTAATTGGTTTATTTGTTGATTGTAAAATAGTTCGCGGTTTTTCGCGGTTTTTGTATTTTAACGCGTCGAACGCAATGCCCATTATAACTATGCCACAAATCATCACATTCTACTAACTAAGAAAATACAAAAACTGTGATTGCGGCGATATCACTCAGGTGGCAGCGGACGTTAAATACTCTTTACAACAACACAAACTGTTAAAACTGCATTCTATTATGAATTAAATATAAAACTATTCATATTATTAGAAGACCGCAAAACAATATCAAATTTGATTCCAAGTAAAATCCGATCAATAAATATTTGTTTGATAATATAAAATCCTCAAATTATTAAAAGGGTCGGGTTTAAATAATTTTATCATTTAATCTGAAATCGCAAATTTAATCTTAGTCATACAAGACGGTTAAATCAAATAAAATAAAAATATTTCAAAAATAGGTAAATTTTTTAAAAAATATTATAAAATAATCAATTAACAATTTCTACCTGGATCGGTAGAATTTGTCAAATTAAATAAAATAAAAATATTTCAAAAACAAAATATTATAAAATTATTAATTAACAATTTTCACCTGGATCGGTAGAATTTGTCAAATCAAATAAAATAAAAATATTTCAAAAACAAAATATTATAAAATAATTAATTAACAATTTCACCTGGATCGGTAGAATTTGTGAAAAAAAAGTGGGTATATCAGTAATTATGTGACGTATATCCCGAAACTGTGAAATCTAACACCTTGATTTATTGTGTGAAATGTTGCTAACCAGATATATCCTTTTCATAATTATCACTTATCTAGGTGCGATACTCGCATATCAAAATTGTTTTTTTTTTATGTCTTTATTTATATTTAATGCCGGAAAATTGAGATTATATTTATGGCAGAATTCGACGCAATCATTCATAACAATAATGAATAATACTAATAAATAATGAAATACCAGTCCGTTATTCAGGTTTCTCTTAATGGCAAGACAATTACTTAGATATTATTTAATTTGAAAATATAGAAAGCGACTGTTCTATTCGTGAATGTAAAAATTCTATCTAAAATTAAAGATCTATAAATATTATTAATTATTTATTTTAATAAATTCATTATATTATTTTTATACTTATATTCATACTTTATATGAACATCGAAATTCTCAAATATGCATTCGCTTTTTATGAATTATGTTTATTGTAAATAAAGTTTCTAAAACGTTAATGAAATTTTATAAATAAAAATAAATATCGTAATAATTGTAGACGTTATCTATTTATTTGAATACTTTAGAGGCTTCAGTAACGGAGTAGCGCAATTAACAATAAGACATAGTTAAGGGCGAACAATTAGTGAGGTTTCGAAGATTATTCTCTAAGCGTTATTAAGCTTATACTCACTCCTTATAAGAAATATAGAAATAGATTTCACTAAAAATAAACCCACTTGTATGGATAAATACTACTTCTGAATTTTATTAACATGCTACGTTTCAATACACCTACAGGTATCAGTATCAAGCAAATAACGATACCTGTATGTGTATTGAAATGTAGCATGTTAATAAAATTCAGAAGTAGTATATGTTTATTTTTAAGCTAATACTCTTTAGTGTACATATATATATATAAATATGTATCATGGTTTTTATTAATTATATCATAAAGATTATTTATAATAATTTTAAATTCTATCCAATGATATGAATATTAAAAATAATTTTAAACTCTTCCTACCTGAACCCGGGATTCCGTCAAACCAATTCTTAAAGCCATCTCCTCCCGCATGAAAATATCGGGGTAGTGCGTCTTGGCGAAACTTCGCTCCAGCTCATTCAACTGTGCCGGAGTGAATCTTGTCCGGTGTCGCTTCTGTTTCGAGGGTTTGTCCAAGTCGGACGACGACGGATCCGAATCATCGTGGATGTTTCTATCCTTATCCGACAAATCCTTCAAAGAGTTCGGAGAAACTGTACTGCGAGCTGCAATATGAAAATTTAAAAATAAAAATTATAATTTAAATGAACTAAATGAAATAAATATTAGAAGATAAGACTAATGAAGTTATAAAAAATGAAAAAAAAATCTAATATTTAAATACTGTTAGAGAAGAAAAATTATTCTTAATTTTTATACAAAATAAAAATTGTGACATATTAATAATGAACCGATCTAGGTATAAAATTAAATCGAAAGTAGACAAACTGTCGAACCATTTCATTTCTAAAACAACAGTTGATTTTAACACACACTAAAGAATACATCCGTGGTATCAAATTGTGAACAAGTCCCAAGATTTTGAATGAAATGAGTAAAAATAAAGAAATGTCGGAATTCTGGTGCCGTCTGCTTATATTCCCGCCATGTCATTATCAGACCAGCACAGAATTGGTACGTGCAGATTTAATTTTGCCCGAAATGAATTAAATCACACAACGATCCTATCAGCTGGCAAAGAGATAATAGCCCAAAATCAGCTCATATTAGGCCCAATTTGTCCGGCAGAGATGTCACCGAGAGCGAAGAAAACGTCATCGAAATCGTAAACGAACCCGCCAAAAAACAAAACCAGGAATAAAGCAACGAAAACTATTGAAAAAACGCACACTTACCAATGGTATTCGAGGTTAAAGAATTTGAGGATAAACTCAAATGCATATTACTAACTTCTCGATTCATGATGGAATTGTAATGTGACTAAACTTGATCAAGTTGGGTTAATAAACACTCGGAACCCTTTGCAAAACGCCGACAGAGATTCCAGCCGGCTCTGTGCTGAGATGTGATTGGTCGATGGCATGATTCCGGTCCCGCCCCTTTTATCAACCGCGTTAATCTATTGCCGTTGTTCTATAATGGAAGTCCGTTAGTTAATAAGAATCTTGTCATTTAGCGAGTTATATTGTCATGGTTTATAAATATAGAAAACTTGTTAACAACCGTTAACGGTTTATTATTTATAATACCTGTAATAAAATAAAACTCTGCGACCACCTGTATAATAATAAACACCTACTACACACAGGTAATATAAACTAATTAACTTCCCCACAGTGGCAGGCCCGTGCCCCTCCTTTGAAACAAACGATTCCCGAAATCCGGTAGCTACAGTCACGGTTAGATGGAGATCGGAACGGGACCGCTATAAACAATCTGTGACACAGATGACCCTAAGTTAGTATCAGAGCTAACACAATAATTATATGGGAAAACAATCACTGATTTATTATACACAAGCACGACGTTTCGATAGGTATCCTCTTATATCAAGAACAATGTCGGTTAACATCAGTAACTATAATCCCCGTCACCCTTATAATTAATAACATTAATTAAGTATGGCTTTATATTGTACATTTATATATATATATACCATCTAGTTTACTAAATGGCATTGTGCTTGATAACGATAAGAGGATACTTATCGAAACGTCGTGCTTGTATAATAAACCAGTGATTGTTTTGCCATATAATTGTGTTAGTTCTGATATGTCTCCAATCGCTAAATGCCACTAAAAGATTATAACCCCAGTAGTTAGATTATAATCAAATCTAATACCGTTTCTTAATTCTTCTTTATTTGGAAATAATTTGTCGATCAGATATTTATTTCAAGAAACTTATTATCATCAATTCTGTTTATTAGACCCGTGCCCCATTGAAACCGATTCCCAAAATCAGGTAGCTACCGTCACGGTACGGTGGAGAACGGAACGCGTTCGTTATCCACAACCTGTGGCACAGATGACCCCCTAAACAAGTAGCTAGATTAACGGTTAATGGACGTGTAATAAACAGGTAGCATAAACTAATTAACTTCCTGTAGTGGCAGGCCCGTGTCCCCTTTGAAACAAACGATTCTGGTAGCGACCGTCACGGTACGGTGCGGAACGGAACGCGACCGTTATACACAACCTGTGGCACAGATGACTCCCACGTGCAGTAAGTAGCTAGATTAACAGGTAATGCACGTGTAATAAACATACATGCGCTGATCATTATAGTACTACTGTTTTCAACCATACACAACACGTGCCTAACACATTTTGAAATATGATCAAATCGCTTCTTAATTATTCTTGATTCGAAAAGAATTCGTCGATTTAGATATTTATTTTACGAAATTTGTTATCGTTAATTCTGTTTATTAGAAAATATCATCCCAAATCTTTGGCATTGAAGACCCCAATTATATGCCAATTAATTTACTTCAATATTGATGTTGTGTTCTTACGGGGAAAAGATGGGCTTCTGATATCCAATATTTAAGACAAACTAAACATTTTGCCATCGGTATAATAAGCGTGAACCATAATGCGTTTCAGTGCCATTTGTAACAAATTATCCTTAATTCTGTTTATTGGAAAAAATGATGTAATCTTGTTTGCTTTCTTAATTCTTTCTGCTTTTTTGAAACATAATTCTATCACTTCATTATCAATAATTCTGATAATTTATGTACAAGGCATTGGACGCTTACGACTGAACCCGTGATAAATTAACTTGATTTGATAAAAAAATTTGTTTAGTTCTTGTACTGTCTGTGTATAAGAGAGAGAGAGAGAGAGAGAAATATATATAGAGAGATATGGTTTAACATCAACTCTACACAAACTAGGTCATTTCGGGACTAACATGGTTTAATTTTATTCCAACAATTCGCTTGCGCGTAGGGGTCTTTAGCGGTGGGAGGCAACCTGAGGACCCGGAGAAAACAAACAGGGTGGATCAGGCGACCCGACTCCTTGTCACGTACAACCGTGGATTCGAATCCACGCCAGTTGACTCGATGACAGGCTTTATGATAAAGAAAGACGTTTCGACAAGTATTCTCTTATTGTCTTATTGCTTTCAGGGGATCACGGTGGCTAAGTGGATAAGGCGCTGGTTCGCTAGCCTGGAGGTTGAGTGTTCGATCCCTGCATTGGCCGAGAAAGTTCATCTCGATTTTCCGGCGTGATTTCCCCTTGTCAGTGATGCAGAAGGAGGGCCTGACAAGGACAGCTGCCTAGTCGTTCGGATGGGACGAAAAACCGAGGTCCCGTGTACAAATTGGAGTGCACGTAAAAGATCCCTTGGCAGTTGGAATTCGATATAAGAGTAGGCCGTAGCGCCGCTGCCCGGGCAAAATTTCCCTCATAGCACACTGTTGGCGTATGCCCGTCTTCAATTGGCCCAGGTTAGGTGCTTAAGCGTAGGACGTTAAACCCCATTTCATTCATTCATTCATTATTGCTTTCAGGTACAGATGGTAATTGATAAGGTGGGAGTGGAGGTTTGACGTCTGCTTCCACAGAAGTGATATCGCAGACAAAATTGATAACTACAACTAGATGGGGTTAAACGTCCTACTCCATAGAAGTGATATCGCAGACAAGATTTAGGAGTGACGAAACGTCTTCCTGTTTTTAGAATATGATTTTGCAATATTTGCTTTCACGGCCTTAGGCCATGGATTAGGTTTGGTGGAAAGTTCTTCCCTTTATTTTATTTTGAGTGTCGAAGCTTTTTCCTGTTTTTAGAACATGCTTTTGCAATATTTCGTTTTACGGCCCGAGGCCAAGGAGTGGGTTTAGTGGGAAGTTCTTCCCTTTATTGCAAAACAAAATAATAATTGATAAACCAAAAGATAATATTTATTCTCGAATTTAAACATATTACCTTGTGATTAATTTAAACGATAATTTATTCAAATAAGATATATATTATACATACACTGACAAAAGTTAAGGATTAATTATTAGCACCTTTTAGATTTATAATGAAGGAATGAAATGGTGGTTAACGTCCTACGCTTTAGCACCTAACCTGGGGTAATTGAAGACGGGCATACGCCATACAGTGTGCTATGAGAGAAATTTTGCCAGTGGGAAACCACGCCGGAAAATCGAGATGATCTTCCGAACACCCGACCTCCAGGCTAGCGAGCCAGCACCTTTCCCACTTAGCCACGTGATCCCCTTACTCACTGAGCCACGGTGCAATCCACTGAATAAGTTACTGAATCTCAGTCTCCTAATCTAACCGGACAACAATTTCCGTCATAGCAAATTGCGTGGCGAATACCCATATCCATTTCACCAGTTGTTGCAGAACATTTGGACGTTAAACCCCATTTCATTTCATTTCGTTTCATTTCATTTCAAATCAAGTCATTTTAAAGTTTAAAATAAAAAAACTACCAACAATAAACAATATATTTTTTTCTTTAATGTCCGTCCAATTTCCAGAACATTTCATTAAAATTAGCTAATTTAAATTTAATCAAAACACAAGATTCATTACTGTTACAAACAAATTACCTCGAAATTAAAAAGTTAAACGAAATGAAATGAAATGAAATGAAATGAAATGAAATGAAATGAAATTAAATGAAATTAAATGAAATTAAATAAATTGCATTAAATAAATTGCATTAAATGAAATTAAATTAAATGAAATTAAATGAAATTAAATGAAATTAAATGAAATTAAATGAAATTAAATGAAATTAAATGAAATTAAATTAAATGAAATTAAATGAAATTAAATGAAATTAAATGAATCTAATAGTATAGATATACTGTTGTGCCAAACTGCACGGTAAAACGAAAGAAAATGGCGCTAAGCAGTCTGGTTTCCCCGGTTTCCCCTTATTGCTCAACACCTCTAAATTGATAAACAGGAAATGTTATTCAATAATTATTTTTAGCGTATTTTCGTGTGCGATGTTATTTCATAATTTCTTTTAGTTTTATTTTCGTGTGCGGAAGGATGTGGATGGATGCTAAGTGTATAATGGGAGGTCGGATGGTCGGATGGTTAGCACGTTCGCAATGTATTATAAGGTGTTCACCCCCCCCCCTCGGTTGTATGTGACAAGGAGTAGGACGTTAAACCCCATTTCATGTTATTTTCAAACGGAAAAGTAAAAATGAATTAATTTGTATGCCGAGAAAAAATTTAAATTTGTTTGTATTTTTGTTCTCTAACAAAATTTCAATAGAATTATACCATTTTACGGGTTATTTATTGTAGAAAGAGAGAGAGAGAGAGAGAGAGAGAGGGGGAGGGAGGGAGAAAGAGAGAGAGAGATGGGGTTTAAACTATGCCATTTCGGGACTAACATATGGTTAACTTTCATTTCAATAATTCGCTTGCGTGTAGGGGTCTTTAGCAGTGCGAGAAAACCCCAGGAGGTTGGAGAGAGAGGGAGAGAGAGACAGAGGGTTTAAACTAGGCCATTGCGGGACTAACTACTTTTATATCAATAATTCGCTTGTGCGTAGGGTTCTTTAGCAGTGCGAGAAAACCCCACGAGGTTGGAGAGAGAGACATTGCGGGACTAACATGGGGATCGCGTTGGCCCAGAAAATTTAGTTAAAATCTCTCGTATCTCCGATGCCATCGAGAGGTGATTATGTTAATAAATGTCTAGTTAATAGTTTATATAACATTAAAGGCTTAAAAAGAGCCCGAAATATGCAGATTTAGCTGTTGCATAATTCATGTTTAATTGTATGTACTTAGGGTGATAAGGTATAAAAATAAAATAAAATAATACCAAGTACGAATAATCCAAACCATAAGACAGAATTCGAAGTCCTAAAAACGTTATAGTATATTCAAGCAAAATAGTTTAATCAGCATATGGACTATTCATCGTGTACAAAATACACGACAGACAGTGGTAACAGGTGTCCGGAAGAGTAAGCTTACCCTGCCTCACGTTGTATCATAACTGAGTCAGTTGACGTGGCGTTGATTCCCCTTTTCTACAAGGTAAGTAGAAGGGTCACCTGTCCTACCTCGTTGGAGGGTTGGGGATGGCCTAGTGCTCTAGGGTGCCACACTTCGGCCTCTAGCTGACCGGCCACCTCTGGTTTGCAGCTGTGGTTTCGAGCCCCTGGTGTGAGCGTATGTGGCATGGAGATATGGGCGCTTTCTCAACCTCGTGGGTTTCCTCCGGGCACTCCGGTTTCCTCCCACTGCTTCAGACCCCTACGCACAAACGTTAGTCCCGAAATGACCTAGTTGTGTTAAGTGGACGTTAAACACCATTTTTCTCTCTCCCCCCCACCCCTATCTCGTTGGTTTCTCCTGATCCCAAGGTTTACAATTACCGCTAAAAACCGCTCCCGCAAGCAAATTATTGAATTAAAAAAATAAACCATATTGATATGTTAGTCCCGAAATGACATAGTTTGTGTCGAGTGGACGTTAAACCCCATTTCTCCCTCTCTCTCGCACTCCCCTCTCTCTCTCTCTAGTTCTCAATAAAGCTACAACAACATACATGTACTATAACCAATATATTATATTTATAATACATGTTACATATTATATAACCTATATCAATGACATGTTATCCTTTCTCAATAACTCTTACACACATCTATTATAATATCATATCACACGAATACACAAAACTAATTTAACAAATGAAATAAAATGGGGTTTAACGTCCTACAGTATGACATAAGCCCGTCTTCATTAGCCAAGATGGAATAGAGAGAGAGAGATAGAGAGAGAGTAAATGAATAAAATGGGGTTTTAAATCCTACGCTTACGCACCTAGAGAGAGAGAGAGAGAGAGATGGGGTTTAACGTCCACTCAACACAACTAGGTCATTTCGGGACTAACATATGGTTTTAATTTTAATTCAATAATTCGCTTGCGCGTAGGGGTCTTTAGCAGTGGGAGGAAACCGGAGTGCGCGGAGGAAACCCACGAGGGTGAAAAGGCGCCCCTATCTCCATGCCACATATGCTCACACCAGGGCTCGAAACCAGAGCCGCAATCCAGAAGTGGCTGGCCAGCTAGAGGTCGAAGCGCGGCACTCTAGACCACTACGTCATCCCCACCCTCCTCATACAATAGGACATTTACCCCAATTTTAATTCTTTACTACTTTAATTGACTACTTGTGATCAACTCTTGCCAACGGCCTAATAAAATTGTTTTTCGTTTAATTTTAGAAATATGAAATCTGAAAATACGATAATTGGCGATGATTGCAGCGATATCCTGTGAGAAGAATTAAAATATTACACTTATTTAATATTATATCTTGTGATTGTGTGAAAAATTAAAAAAAAAAAAAAATCTCGTGAGTCATAAATATCCTGTTTATTTGAGTGAAAGGGGTGGTTGGTGATAGCATTTAATCAAATTCCATTTTCTTAGAACGTTGATTTCCTCTTGTCAGTGATGCAGAAGGAGGGCCTGACAAGGACAGCTGCCTAGTCGTTCGGATGGGACGAAAAACCGAGGTCCTGTGTACACATTGGAGTGCACGTAAAAGATCCCTTGGCAGTTGGAATTCGATATAAGAGTAGGCCGTAGCGCCGCTGCCCGGGCAAAAATTACCTTCATAGCACACTCAACTGTATGGCGTATGCGCGTCTTCAATTAGCTCAGGTTAAGTGCATAACAGTAGGACGTTAAACCCTATTTCATTCATTGTTCGGATTAAAAACCTACATATCATTGTATATACTCCACAACAAATAACCTATTAAAGGGCCAATCCCGATAGCTTTTTGGGAATAAAACTGCTTAATTTTGTGTTAAAATCATTTAAAACCCATTATCTAAGGCCGGACAACTAACCCGATATTTGTTATACGCTTGTAAATAACTTAACCCCTGACAGTCTGCATCTGGGAATGGAGACCTTTGTATTATACAGAATATGGATAAAACTAGACTTTTTTTTCTATAAAAATAGTATGTAGGTGTAATTTACCTTTTGTTATTAAGTACAGTACATGGGTCACTCACTATATAGACCTCTCAAGAAATGTAAATCGATTATCAGGTCACCCAATGAAAAAAAATGACCCGAAATCCGGATAAGCAGTGTTCACCTCCAAACGACTAAAAATTTTCAGCTGAAATCTTCAGACAATGTAAATACACCCTGCTTTTATATTTTGGTCCATAAATTTCACAAATACTCTGACTTTAATTTTTGAGACTCTGTTCTTATCGGGATTGTCCCTTTAATCAATTAGTCAGTTTGTTTTTATTTTCAGTTAAGTGGTATTATTGAATGGTGTAAATAGCATTTCAAATTTAGAATCCTTAATTAAATTAGATTTTTTTAGGTACGTGCAAATAAAGGCAGATCCCTGTTTTGACAGCATTGAGAATGTGTTGTTATGTATTTTTTAGATTTTATCATTGCTTGATAACGACTAGAGAAGCCTAGTCGAAACGTCGCTCAGTTATAAGCAGTAATTGTATTCCATAGAATTGTGACCTGTATACCCCCAGTTCAATTACTAAATGCCATTGAAACAAATATCCTGTTATTTGAGAAAAATTTAAATCATTCCAAAAATATATCTAAGAAAACAATTCATTAAAGACTCTCATTACTATGTTTTATCATAAATCCCGTCATTGAGTCAGCGGGTGTGGGTTCGAATCCCCGGTTGTACGTGACAAAAGGTAGGGTCGCCTGTACAACCTCGTGGGTTTTCTCCAGGTCCTCAGGTTTCCTCCCACAACTAAAGACCCCTACGCGCCAGCGAATTATTGAAATAAAATTCAACCATATGTTAGTCCTGAAATGACACTCTCTCCCCATTTCTCTAGTCTTTCGGATTGGACGAAAAACTGAGTTCCCGTCTATAAATTGTATTTCACGTAAAAGATCCCTTATCAGTTGAAATTCGATAGGCCGTAACACCGCTGTCCGGGCAAAATTCCCTCATGGCGTATGCCCGTCTTCATTAGCCCATTATAGGAGCAGAACAGTAGGACATTAAACGCCATTTCATGGTCGGGGATTGAACGAATTGGCGGCCTTACACATAGACAATATAGAGCGTATTCTGTTAATATCACATCATGGTTAGGCTCTGATGACAAAAGGGGGTTGGGATGGCCAAGTGGTCTAGAGTGCCGCGCTTTGACCTCTAGCTTTGTCATCTCTCTGATGACAAAAAACGATGGCCTAATAAAAGCCCATATCATTCCGATCCTATCATAGTGAGGCGGCAAAAACAAATGGAGGCATTAATGTATTGACTATAATAAATCTATTATGATGATATCAGATCAGAGTCCGGCGCTAAAAAGACATGGCCGCCTAATGTATTGAGTTTATTAACCCGTGTTTAGATAATATCGGGTTCAAATCGTGTTAATAGAAAGAAAATAAAGACATAACATTATACAAATTGACGAACATTAGGACGGCCGACGATATTTATCTGCTTATTGCCAGGGAATAATGGCTGATAGAACGGGATCGCGTGTCAGGCTAATTTCTAGTGTGTTGATGAAATAAACATGGAGATATTAGAGAGACTTGTCACGAGACTGTCACGAGAGATGCACGATGGCTGTATTCGTTTTAATATTATCAACTTCTCCCTCTATATTCGTTAATCTCTAGAAATTCTCAACAACGTTCAATTAAATGTAAATAAATAAATAAATAAATAAATAAATAAATAAATAAATAAACAAAAAAATAAATAAATAAATAAAAAAATAAATAAATAAATAAATAAATAAATAAATAAAAATAAATAAATAAATAAATAAATAAATAAATAAATAAAAAAAAAATAAATAAATAAACGAAAATATGATTTAATTATTAAATGAGTAAATAAATAAATGACGATGTTGCTATATGACTATCTAATTATGAAAACATTAATAAATAAACGACAATATGATTTATTAAACGAATAAAAAAATAACGATATGACTGTATGAATAATTAACGATATGGCTGTATGAATAAATAACGATACGTATATATGAATAAATGACGATATGACTGTATCAATAATTAACGATATGACTGTATGAATAAATAACGATATTAATATATGAATAAATGACGATATGACTATATTAAGAAATAACGATATGACTGTATGAATAAATAACGGTATGACTATATGAATAAATGACTATATGACTATATGAATAAATGACGAAATGACTATATGAATAAATAACGACATTACTGTATGAATAAATAACGATATGACTGTATGAATAAATAACGATATGACTATATGAATTAATAACGATATGATTATATGAATACATAACGATATGACCGTATGAATAAATAACGATATGACTATATGAATAAATAACGATATATAGATATGAATAAATAACGATATGACTATATGAATAAATAACGATATGACTATATGAATAAATAACGATATGACTGTATGAATAAATAACGATATGACTATATGAATAAATAACGATATAACTGTATGAATAAATGACGATAAAGCTATATGAATAAATAACGATATATAGATATGAATAAATAACGGTATGACTATATGAATAAATGACGAAATGACTATATGAATAAATAACGATATGACTGTATGAATAAATAACGATATGACTATATGAATAAATAACGATATGACTATATGAATAAATAACGATATGACTATATGAATAAATAACGATATGACCGTATGAATAAATAACGATATGACTATATGAATAAATAACGATATGACCGTATGAATAAATAACGATATGACTATATGAATAATAACGATATGACTGTATAAATAAAGATATGACTGTATAAATAAAGATATGACGATATATATATAGATATGAATAAATGACGATATGACTATATGAATAAATGACGATATGACTATATGAATAAATGACGATATAACTATATGAATAGATAATGTTTGACTATATGAATAAATTATATTAACCTAGACATTAGACACCCTTCCTTGTATACCTAGTTCGAAATCCATAACCCACCGATATAAAAAATAATCCTTGACAGAAAAGGGACAAATATATCAGTATTTGTGATATAAGTACATGTATAGATATTTAAGTCTGCGTATACTAGCTTCGTGTTTTTTACAACCAACGCGGGGTGTTGGGATGGCCTAGTGGTCAAGAGTGCCGCGCTTCGACCTCTAGCTGGCCGGCCACCTCTGGCTTGCGTCTGTGGTTTCGAGCCCTTGTGTGAGCGTATGGGGCATGGAGATAAGGGCGCCTTCTTAACCTCGTTGGTTTCTTCCGGGCACTCCGGTTTCCTCCCACTGCAAAAGACCCCTTATTGAAATAAAATTAAACCATATGTTAGTCCCGAAATGACCTAGTTGTGTTGAGTGGACGTTCAACCCCATATCTCTCTGTCTTCCCCCCTCTCTCTCTCTCTCTCTCTCTCTCACACACACAACCAACGCGAGACAGAAATAGACAGGATCGTGTTTCTAACATTCAGACAACAAACGTTGACTAACCACGTCTCCTTCTTTACCGACTAATATTCTGGTTTTCTCCACGACGAGATGGATTGGGATTATAAATTGTTAAAAGTAAAGATATTAGTTAGGTTGTAGAGATGTTAAAAGAAAACCGAATGGAATCATTTATATATTTGCAGGTGGTCGGAATAAAGCCATTATTGTGTTTCTACCCGACAGAGAGAGGCCATTAATCAAACAGTTGGACGTCATCGTCAATATTACAATCATTTGGTCCACCTTCTCGTCCGGTCTGTCAACATATCGTCTTATATTTTACTCAATTAATATAACAAATCTTTTATTTAATTATAAACCTTAAGCTTATATATATATTTCTTTTGTTTCCTTTCATATTGTTTATTTAAAGGGGGGTCCATCCACTGCTAAAGACCCCTATGCGCAAGCGAATTATTGAAATAAAATCAAAACCATATGTTAGTCCCGAAATGACCTAGTTGTGTTGAGTGGACGTTAAACCCCATCTCTCTCTCTCTCTCTCTCTCTCTTATATTTTATTCAATTATAAACCCCAAGCTTATATTTGTTTTGTTTCATGTCATATGTTTATTTAAAGGGGCATTGTGGAAGATTAGATAAAGAGCTAGAAACACTAGCGTGCTTTCGATCCCACACTTGTACGTGACACGAGACAAACAATATTATAATAGATGGTTATTGATGAAGTACAAGACATAACGGGGATCACGGTGGCTAAGTGGATAAGGCGCTGGTTCGCTAGCCTGGAGGTCGGGTGTTCGATCCCTACATTGGCCGAGAAAGTTCATCTCGATTTATCGACGTGATTTCCCCTTGTCACTGATGCAGAAGGAGGGACTGACAAGGACAGCTGCCTAGTCGTTCGGATGGGACGAAAAACCGAGGTCCCGTGTACACATTGGAGTGCACGTAAAAGATTCCTTGGCAGTTGGAATTCGATATAAGAGTAGGCCGTAGCGCCGCTGCCCGGGCAAACTATATGGCGTATGTCCGTCTTCAATTAGCTCAGGTTAAGTGCATAACAGTAGGACGTTAAACCCCATTTCATTCATTCATACAAGAGATAACAGACTACGCTTATTCGGCAAACCTCGACAGATTCCGGTACCCCCCGGTACCCTCCGGTACCCTCCGGTACCCTAAATCTAGACTCGGATGTATGACAGTAAGTGATATGTACCTACGACAATACATTTGCGATGCGTTTAGTCGACTACCGATTTACTTTAACAAGAAAACGTGCCGCTTTTACAAAAAAGTCCAAAAATGGCAGCCATTTTTTAGTTTGTTGATATAATCTCCATGGGAGCAGCCATTTGTTATCCGGGTCCTTTAAAATAGTTCCAAAATGGCGGAATTCGTCATACATCCGAGTCTAGATATACGGTACCGGAATCTGTCGAGATTTGCCGAGTATGACTACGCTAACCGTAGGATAGTTATATGAATAAGTCATACGGGAACACAGCGGAATCGTACTAGGTTGTCGGAATTTCTCAGAATTGTAAACGGTTGTTTGTTCTGATCGCAATTTCAACTAAAGATAAAAATCCAAATTTTAGTAGACACTTCAATTTCGATTGGCTAAGCACTAAAATCAGTCTAATTATCCAATCAAATTACTAAAATTTGGATTTTATCTTAGTTAAAAATTTGATAAAATAGTCTCCAGGTCTGTAAAAGCTATAACTTCATTCCTGATGGAAAAAAAAACATTTTTTTTTCTTGTAGTTACATGTAATTGCAGGGGAAAAGAAGAATTCTCGTCTTCTCCGTGTGAAGTTCACAAGAAGCTGGACGAAATTGTAAACCATTAGAACAAAAGACACCCGAGGGAACGAAATGAAAGCGTTTTGAATTGAGTTGTGTTTTGGTTGAAGACGATTGTCAGAGAGGCAATTACTCGATCCCGTTAATCAGTAATTAGAAAAGAAAGATTCCTGATGAGATCGAAAAGATTCCTGATTCCGAAATCTGGTTATAAATAAACAGACGAGACCTTCTCCATCCAGACGGATTAATCACCTTGCTGACAGGATTAATTCCTCTTCTTGTCGATGATAAAATTCCTGGCTTTTTACTGCCGAGTTCCCTGGTTTCTATTCCCATGGTGACTGTATTTCATTTCGGGTCACTTTGTTCAACTGGTAAGCCTTTAATCTCCTGGTGTAGCTATGCGATGTTGCTAAGCACTTAATCGCCCCGTCGCTATATGGAATACTACAGAGGGACATTTTGAAAGAATGTTACCTTGTGGTTCTGTTCTGTAATTGTATCGCCCACGTAAAGTCGGGTTTCATACATAGAAAATAAAAGAGAGAGAGAAACGGAGTTTAACGTCCACTCGACACAAACTAGGTCATTTTGAGACTAACGTATGGTTTTCAATTTTTATTTCAATAATTCGCTTGCACGTAGGGGTCATTAGCAGTGGGAGGAAACTGGAGTACCCTGAGGAAACCCATGAGGTTGGGAAGGCGCCCCTATCTCCATGTCTTATACGCTCACACTAGGGCTCGAAACCACAGCCGCAAGCTAGAGGAGATAAAATAAAAAGAAATGAAAATGAAATGAAATGGGATTTAACGTCGTACATCATAACATAAGCCCGTCTTCATTAACCACGTCGTAGCAGAACAATAGGTCGTTGAACCCATTTCATTTCATTTCATTTCATTTTATTTTCGTATCCAGCCTTTAGTCCCGAAATGACCTAGTTTGTGTCGAGTGGACGTTAAACCCCATTTCTCTCCTCTCTCTCGTCTCCAGCCGGGCTATAAGGGGCTCGGCCCGTTAGTACGCCCCATGTTTCGATCCCTATGTCGGTCGAGAAATTTTATCGGGGTTTTCTACCGTGGTTCCCCCTTGGGAGTGGTGTAGCACAGCGGGCCTGGCAAGGGACAAGGTATAGTCGTTCGAATGGGACGAAAACGGAGGCCCACGTAAGAGATTCTGCTCATAATTCGCATTCGTCCGTTCGTTCGTTACTAGGTTTAACGTCCACTTCCACCTAGGGTAATATCGTAGACACAATTAGCATTTCAACTGTCAATGTGTTTATACGTACACGTCAACAATCTGATGACTGTAAAGGGGAAGCCCCAGGGGAAACCCCGTCGGAAACGCCCTTCATTGAGTCAATTGGCTTGGTCTCGACAATAGGTAGGATCGCTTGTCAAACCTCGTGGGTTTTCTCCTGGTCCTGGGCCCCCGGTTTTCCCCACTGCTGAAATAGTGTTGGACAATATGATAGTCCCGAAATGACATAGTTTGTGTCGAGTGGATGTTAAACCGCATCTCTCTCTCTCTCTCTCTCTCTCCCCTTTATTCTCGACTAACACCGGAAATGAATCCCAGGACATCCTTGTCAACAACCTAGCTCCGTACCCACGGAAACATGATAATATAAGGAAGATGTGGACGGGATTTTTCACAGTTTACGCTAAAACCAGGAAGCATTGTTATGCCTACTTGGTGAATGAATCCTTGGTAACCCGGGTGTTTTTCACAAGTTCTAATGACCATATTAACCTTGATTTATGAACGAATTCGGTCGAAAGGAGAGAGAGAGAGAGAGAGATAGAGGGAGAGAGAGAGAGAGAAATAGAGAGAGGGCAAGAGAGAAATGGAGTTTAACGTCCACTCGACTCAAACTGGGTAATTTCTAGTTTGGAGAGGGGTGATATAGGATCTGTCCTGTTCCCAAATCCCATTCACTAGTTTGAATAAAACATTGTTTAAACAAAAAAAAAACTAGGTAATTTCGGGACTTACTAATGGTTTAATTTTATTTCAATAATTCGCTTGCGCGTAGTGGTCATTAGCAGTGGGAGGAAACCGGAGTGCCCGGAGGAAACCCACGAGGTTGAGAAGGCGCCCCTATCTCCATGCCACATTAGCTCACACCAGGGATCAAATCCACCAATTTAAATTATATATGTTTTACCCGACATCGTTACACGTACAATCAGTCTTTGCAGATGCCAATTTTCTTTAAAGCATGTGTTGTGATCGTCGAAAGTTCCGGTGTGGCTTCCCCTTGTCAGTGGTGCAGGATGGACGACCGTATAGGGATAGCGCGTGTACACTCTGGCGAAAGAGGCATTGACAATTGGAATTAGATAATAGAGTATAGGCCGCAGTGCCACTGTCCGGGCAAAATATCCTTCATAGCATACCGTTAGGCTTGTGTCCGTCTCGGTCAGCATAGTTCGGAGGCGAACAGTATAGGATGCTAAACCCGTAATTTTATGACTGCCTCTTATTTTTCTTTTTTACTCTTTATTTTTATCTCATTTTTAATTTGAATTGCAGAAAAAAGAGATAAGGAATCAGAGTACATTACCTGGGAAACAAATCGATCAATGAACTAATTTATTTCCGATCCATTTTTCAATTTAGTAATTCAACTCTTGTGATAACCATTTTGTCTTGCACAGAAAACAAAAAATTATTCGTGGACAATAAAAGGTCAGAAATAACACCCTAATAATGCTGCACTTATAGAAACCGGGGTCAATTCTGATAAAACTTTAATTAAAATCCGATATGTAATTTACATCGCGGAGGGGAGACAATGTCGTGTTTTATTTTTGTTACTAAGAGAATTCTGATTGAAATCTTTGTCTTTATTCTCTGGATTCTAACAAGCGTTTCGAGGTTTAATATGACACTAAAAAAAACAACAAATCTCGTCTTAATTAATACTTCTCAGTTCGCTGATCCTCCAAGCTCTTGTCATTGAATTCATGTATTCTAAGTGCCATTCTTGTGATTATTAATAATCAATTTATCCCTGTTAATATTAATGAGGTAGTATTGTTAAAGCGAAAGCAGGGAGCGTACACTCCGTCACGGTGTAGTGATCGCTATCCGGAAAGTAGCCTAACCACTTCACTAAATAACAATACGCTAGCTGCACGTGGGACTTATTTATCGGATGCCCGCGTGCTTCGGAGGGGGTCCATAAAAGTCGTCAATTAACCCCGACTAAATGGGAATAACGAAACTGTTATTAGATTGTACACAGATCATTTACCTTAGAAAAGAATTACACATTTATTCAGAGTCATAAAAATACAATAAAACAATAATGTAAACGATCACAATTTCATTTAGCTTTTAAAACTATACCCGAGTAATGCATATACTCACGAATACGCAAGTTGTGAAATCAAGTGAAATAAAATAATGTATTCGGGGACAATTTCATTTAACTTTTAAAACTACACGAGTAATGCATATACTCATGAATACGCTAGTTGTGAAATAAAGTAAAATTAAATAATGTACATGTAAACGGACACAATTTTATTTAGCTTTTAAAACTATCTGAGTAATGTATACTCACGAATACGCCAGTGAAATAAAATGATGTATTCGGACAAAATTTTATTTAGTTTTTAAATATACCCGAGTAATGCATTCTCGTGAATACGCTAGTTGTGAAATGAAGTGAAATAAAAAACATGTATTGGGAGACAATTTCATTTAGCATTTAAAGATATCCGAGTAATGCATATGAATACGCCGATTGTGAAACGAGGTGAAATAAAATGGCGTTTAACGTCCTACTAGAAACAAATTGATGCAAAGTTTATTTCTCCTGTTTTAATTCCTCATTCAGTTTTATGTGTTCCTCGCTATATGGCAATCGATTTTGAGATCCTTTCAGGGGCAGATCCAGGAATTTTTGCAGGAGGGGGTTTGCCATCACCATCGTCTCTAAATTACATAGGCATACATACAAATTGAGCTTTGAAAAGATAGAAATCATTTTTGTAATGAATTAATTTCATTGATGCAAGTCATTCAATTTTTTATGTAGCAGAGCAGGGTGCCGTTTAGACCCCCCACCCACCCTCTCTCTTGTTCCTCCCTTGCCTTTGATGAGGGATATTTTGCCCGCGCAGTGGTGTTTGCGACATCTCTTTGTAGAATTCCAACTGTCAACTGTTCCATTACGTGTATACGATCTCGGCTTTCCATCCCACCCGTGTCAGGCCTAATTTGCTACCTTTGTAAAATGACGCGATTATTATTATTGTACTTGACAGTGTTTGTGGTTCCTACACAGCTGACAAAATCCCGATGCAGTTTCTCGGCCAAGACTGGGATCTTACTCCGGACGGCCTAGTTAGTGGGCCAGCGCCTTGCCTACTGAGGAGCACGCTAGCTAAGTGGGTAGGACGCTGACTCGCAAGCCTGGATGTATCTTGCTAGATCCTTGCGTCGGGATTTCCCGGCGTGCTTTCCCCTTGTCAGTGGTGCAGGACGGAGGACGTGATTTCTTGGCCGTTTAATGCACGGAACTGTGGGTAATCAATGTCCGACGTCGCAGGGTCAAAAGCCGCTCGTTTGACGTGAACTCCAAACTATAACTTGTCATATCTTTCTGTATAGTGAAGGCCATGGAAAGTATTTTTAAAAAAAACAAACGAAATATAGATCTAAGCCCTCTTTCTCGAAATCTTAACTAAAGATCAAATCCCAATTTTAGTAGATACTTCAATTTTGATTGGCTAAGAATTAAATCAATTTTATATTATCAAATCAATTTCAAAAATTTGGATTTTATCTGATTTTCAATTTCGTCAAACAGGCCCCTGTATTTTAATCTGATTGTTTTAAAATATAATAATAAATAACCTATCATTTTAATTTTAGACAATTTTTTTTTTTAGAAAAATGGCGAATTAAAATCTGAAACAATTATGGAGACTGAATCTTGTGGAACAAAAGATAAGGACTTTTCTGTCATTTTTCAGTAGCGCCGAGTTGGGAATTTACAACTACATGTATAACAAAAAAAATATAATCAATTCGGAAATTATTTGTTGAAACTGATAAGAAAATTAGACGAATTTTTATCTCGGATTATCATTTAACAATGACAGCTAGTTGTCTTCTCGAAACACGATCTGCAGGTATCTTAAAACACCTGTATCTTGGTCCGTTTGATGTTACCGCCCATTGATTACCTGAACGGAATTAGCTTCACCTGTTTCGTTATCCGTCATCGCGCGATAAAACACGAGATTTGATTTGAACAAAAGATGGGAACATCTCACTGTGCCCCCTGCTATTGTTCTCATGGGGGGATTAATCAAGCTAGGGGATTATCGAATACAATGGTGTTAAAGGTATAGTCTATTTTTAAAAACTACTAGCATTAAACTAATTTACAACTTTATTCACAATGAAAGTAACAACAAATAATGTAACAACAAAAACATGTATCAAACATATTTAATAACCCTACTAAATGGGATATGGCGTCGGTGTATTCAATTGCACTTTTTACTCTGTACTTATACCCCAAATTTACTAAATTTTGACCGCCTTGAGTATTAGGAATAAACCGTACGCGAACTTGAGCCATTTTAAAAGATATAATGTAATTGGGGGTGACAATGATAGTGAGTTTCTAAAATATATACTTGATTGATTTATGATTACTGTCTGAATAGAAGGTAGGTGAATAATATTTAAGATACTCGTTCACCGATGACACGTGAACTTAACTTATATATTTTACTCATTAAAAAAAATTAAATCTTAACTAGATGAACAGTACTAATAAGGATACAGTCTATAATCCTTTGTTTACTTAAGTTTTCGCACCACTAGCCTATAACACCAGTTGATTAGGGGGCACAGTGAGATTAAACCCAAAAGATTTCGCAATTGATTTTATGTATTTAGTTTGTTTCGTTTTTTTTCTTTTGTGTGCCGAGAGTTTACATAGAGAGAGAGAAGGGGGAGCTGGAGAGAGAGAGAGAGAGAGAGAGAGAGAGAATGAGAGAGAGATGGGGTTTAAAGTCCACTCGACACAAACTAGGTAATTTTGGGATTAACACATGATTTAATTTTTTTTCTAATTCGCTTGTACGTAGGGGTCTTTTGCAATGGGAGGAAAACGGAGGACCGGGAGAAAACCAACAAGGTTGGAAAGGCGATCCTACTCCTCGTCACGTACAACAGGGGGACTATAAGAAATATCGTATAATGAATGTGACTAGAATTAACATAAGGTCTACCTGCAGTATAATGTAATCAGTAATAATATTTCGCCTGAAGCGCAGCTCTTCGATTTTATTGTTTTTGACAAAAACAAATTTTGTATAATAAATTGAAATAGGGTTTAACATCCTTTCTGCACTAGGTTTTTTTTTATTAAAACATGGAAAATATTTCCCCTAGTGAGCGGGACTTAAAAAGTGGGGTGATAGAGAGGGGTAAATGTAGTTTAACGGCACTCGACGCAAATTTGCGGGTGGGGGTCTTAAGCAGTGGGAGGAAACCAGAGGACCCGGAGAAAACCAACGAGGTCGGACAGGCCACCAAACTCCTTGTCACGTACAACCGGGGAATCAAAATCTCGCTAGTTGACTCAATGGCAGATCTTATGATACGACGCGCACGCGCTAATCCCCCATTTACAGTGGGACATCAACATTCGGCAAACTTCGACAGATTCCGGTAACCTTCGTAACCCTAAATCTAGAATCGGATGTATGACAGTAAGTGATATGTACCTACGATCATACATTTGCGATGCGGCTAGTCGACTACCCATCTACTTTAACAGGAAAACGTGACGCTTTTACAAAAAAGTCCCAAAATGGCAGCCATGTTTTAGTTTGTCGATTTTACTTTAAAATAGGTCCGAAATGGCGTAATTCGTCATACATCCGAGTCTAGATGTAGGGTAACGGAATCTGTCGAGATTTGCAGAGTGGGACAGCAGAGAAGAGCCAGGGAATAATTAACAAGCATGTGAACCGACTTGATGGGAAGGGTGAGGAGGTTTCAGTGATTTAACGCGTTCGATTTAGATCATATGGTCTGTCATTGGGTCTGGAGTCACAGTGACACCGTGGGTAGGGCGTTTGTTCGATCCCTACATTTGCCGTTCATCTGGTATAAACTAAAAATAGTGCTCCGGAAAAGAATAAATATCTATCATTTATAAAACAATTTCTTTCCACATTTGTAATTTGTATGCTTGATAACGACCAGTGAATTCTTGTCGAAACGTCGTGTGTTTATAATATAGTGATTATTATCCATAGAACTGTGTTGTGTTAAAAGTATATCGGGGTTTGCCGGCGTGGTTCTTCATGCAGTAGAGACCATCGGTAGTATAAAAACTTTTTTAATAGGTCAGACTGAACCACAACAAACAATCTTAACTTAATATTATATCTAATGCGAAAAAAATTAAAAATAGTGCTCCGCAAAGAGATAAAATATCTATCATTTATAAAACACATGGCTAATATAGAAAATAACATTCACAACGAGATTAGAATTCATTGAACACGTATATTGGAAATGAATTTATAACATCTATTATTCTTAACTAAATATTATATCTAAAGTGGAAAAACTAAAAATAGTGCTCCGCAAAAGAATAAATATCTATCATTTATAAAACACATGGCTAATATAGAAAAAAACATTCATTACGAGATTAGAAGTAATTGGACACGTATATTGGAAATGAATTTATAATATCAATATGTAATGTTGTATGTTTTTATGTTGTATCTTTTGTTTTTGTTTTTGTTTTGTATTGTTTTATATTGTATTTTGTTATATTATGTAGTTTTGTAATGTATCTCAACTTCAATAAATATTTCTTGACAAAAAGTATAAGTATAAAAACAAAAGGAAATATAGATGTGTATTTTAATCAGATACGACGTTAAACCCAGTTTATTCGCAAGCAAATTATTGAAATAAAATTAAACCATATGTTAGTTCCGAAATGACCTAGTTTGTCTCGAGTAGACGGTAAACCCACTTCCTCTCTCTCTCTCTCTCTAGTTTATTTGATAACTCTTGACGAGATTCGATCATTGATGTTTAAAAACAGATTAGTTTTGAACGATGCAAAAACCGAAGTCATGCACTTTAAATCACGTTTCAATCACACCAACCCTATCCCATCTATTCGAGTGGATGACGAATATATTTTACCATCAACCTCAGTACGAAATCTAGGTGTAACTTTTGACTGATCACGGTGGCTAAGTAGATAAGGCGCTGGTTCGCTAGCCTGGAGGTCGAGTGTTCGATCCCTGCATTGGCCGAGAAAGTTAATCTCGATTGTCCAGCGTGATTTCCCCTTGTCAAGGGGGCCTGACAAGGACAGCTGCCTAGTCGTTCGGACGGTACGATAAACCGAAGTCCCGTGTACATATTGGAGTGCACGTAAAAGATCCCTGGGCAGTTGGAATTCGTTATAAGAGTAGGCTGTAGCGCCGCTGCCCGGGCGAAATTTCCCTCATAGCACGCAATGACAACGTCGAAATTTGATTACTGCAATTCACTATACCACTGAATTAGTGTGTCACAGATGAAAAAACTTCAAAGCTTGCAGAATGCAGCAACCAGACTTGTTACGCTAACAAGGAAGTTTGAGCCAATTACCCCTATACTCTATGAATAATATTCGCTCCTTATTGTTGAACGCACAGAATTTAAAGTGCTTTTAACCATTTTCAAAATTGTAAATAATAAAGCCCCTGCCTATCTTAATGAACGTTAAACGTCCACTGGAATTGACAAGGTTTCACCAATCGCCCTCTATTGCGTATCCTGCTAAGAAGTCGAAAAATAAATTTTATGACAGTATGCTTCAACCCTATGGAACACCTTATCACTCAAGCTGCAGAATGAAACTAACATTAATGTTTTTAAATCGAATATTAAAACTCTGCTTTTTCAACGATATTTTATAAGTGAATTTCTTGGGGTTTTTTCCTGTTTGATATGTTCTTATTTTAGTCTCGTTTAATTCCTTTATTTCTTGTAATTTAATCATGTAAATGTAAAGCGCATTGAGATATTGTGCCATTTTATATGTTGCCTTGGGGTTGGCATGACCTAGTGGTCTAGAGTGCCGCGCTTCGACCTCTAGCTGGCCGGTCACCTCTGGCTTGCGGCTATGGTTTCGAGCCCTAGTGTGAGCGTATGTGACATGGAGATAGGGGCGCCTTCTCAACCTCGTGGATTTCCACCGAGCACTCCGGTTTCCTCCAACTGCTAAAGACCCCTACGCACAAGCGAATTCTTGAAATAAAAATTGAAAACCATACGTTAGTCCCAAAATGACCTGATTTGTGTCGAGTGGACGTTAAACCCCATTTCTTTCTCTCTATATATATGTTGCCTTGTAATGCGCTATAGAAGAAATTGATATTATTATTATTATTATTATAAATAACACGTCGTTTCCAGTGATTACACAAGTTATCGAGATAACTGAACTCGGGTCCGGATCGCCAGCGAACAGCAGATACAATAACAAAACAGACAGCATGAAAAAAACTAGGTTTTGTTCTTTATGTTGTTTTTATAATAGAATTTGACACTGGAACAGATAGGAAACTGTGGTCGTATTCACTGACCCGAGTAACTCAGATAGTCAGATGACATAAAGCACAACCCGGGTAACCCACTTTCTGTGCTATGCTCGACTTACAGGTGAATTGACTAAAGGCCCATTCTCACGTTGCGACTTGTAGTCACTACTTGTAGAATCGACCCGAAATGCAACACGAGAAGAGCCTAGTCGTACCAACTTTTACAAGCTGCCAACCAGTTGAAAGCGAGTTGAGCGAAATAGAAACTTCCCTTATTTCAGTCAACAGATCGTATTTTTCCAATTTGGACCTTGGCACAGATCGTGCGAATGATTTCGATCATTACTGCAGGAAGAACTCGGGGGAAACCTGCCTGATCGGACGGGAGACCGAATATCCTTCTCACTTACAACGATAAAGTTCATGCCCTGAGCTGGGATTGAACCCTCGTTGCATTGGTGAGAAGCCGCCTCTCTATCGCCACAGCTATCCGACCAGCTTGACTAGTCAGAGACGTCGAGTATTACTACAAGTCGCACCATGTAAACGGGCCTTAAGCTATTGGCATAACATGTCATCATAGCTGCATTTTTTTTCATTGTGTTGCAACATCGTTTTTTTTTTGTCCGGGTTCAGCGGTCCGGGTTGTTTTTGATCTTGTATCAAAATAATGTATAAATTACCGTCACCTCGAGTGGCTCGGTGGGGTTGATGACCGAATGGTTAGAACGCGTGGGCTGTGTCATAAGGTCTGTCATTGAGTCAACTGGCGTGGTTTCTATTCCCCGGTTGTACGTGACTAGAAGTAGGGTCGCCTGTCCTACGTTGTGTTTTTTCTCAGGATCTTCTCACTGCTAAGGGCGCCTGTCCAACCTCGTGGGTTTTCTCCGGGTCCTCCCCCCCCCCCCACTACTAAAGACCCCTACGCGAAAGCGAATTATTAAAATAAAATTGAACCATATGGTAGTCCCGAAATTACCTAGTTTGTGTTGGAGTCTCCATAGTGGCAAATGATCGCTCAGTCACGGCGTTTGTTTTGAGTATGTTCAAAGCAAACGCCAAGGCTCTGCGACCTGGCCTGGAAGCACGTGAGAACGCGACTTTGTTCAAGTTTGTAAATTTTGGGGACATTTTCTAACGTTATGTTCACGTTTGCCGGCGACATATTTTCTGGTCGCCGTACGGTCACACCAGCGCAATGAGGACGCCACCTTCTGACGGGGGTATAATGTTCTTTCAGTTAGATATTTCAGTTTGCCCAAACCCGATTCATGATGAGGTACGGGTAGGTATTTAGGCAATTGTTGTTTTTTTTTTGGGGGGGGGGGGGGGGGTGGACCAGACTTTAGAGATAAATAACGAGATTTTACGAAATCACTTGTCGAGTTTGGTGTTACTATGTATAGACAAGACAGTGGCTGTCTAATCTCCCGACCGATTATTTCGCGTTTGGGTGCCGTTGTCAAGCGTAAAAAGAATGCTGTTAAAAAAAAATCTCTCAAAAACGGCAATAAAAGAATTTGAGTAGGCAGCTTTTGGGGGGGGGGGGGTAGCGTTTTGGCAAACAAACAATCTTTTAATTATGGCCCCAGTTATATTCATCGCTTTTTTATTTCTAATATGATTATAACCAAACTTTTAAATGAATAATTATGTCACAAAGAGAAAAAAAACAAAGAAAAAAAACCTAAGGCAGTAAATTCCCTTAACTTCTATCATAATGGATGGAAATAGATGCTCACTTATTACACCATTTTTTATCATATTATTCTGTTGGGTTTTTTTTTAAAAAAAAAAAAACATTTTTTCAAGTATAAATATATTTTCAAAGAAAGAAAAAAAGTAACCCAGTAAAATTGCATTAGAATGTACAATACAATATAATAATATGACAGTCTATAACCGTAGTGGGGGAGAGAGAAATGGAGTTTAACGTCCACTCGATACAAGCTAGGTCATTTTGGGGGACTAACCTTTGGTTTTCAATTTTTATTTCAATAATTTTCTTGCGCGTAGGGGTCTTTAGCAGTGGGAGGGAACCGGAGTGCCCGGAGGAAACCCACCTGGTTGAGAAGGCGCCCCTATCTCCATGTCACAAACGCTTACACTAGGGCTCGAAACCATAGCCGCAAGCCAGAGGTGGCCGACCATCTGGAGGTCTAAGCGTGGCACTCTAGACCACTAGGCCACCCGAACCACCCTATAACCGTAATAATTAGTAGAGAATACCTCACCACGGCTGTAGCACATTAAAGCACATTTTTAAATCTAGCCTTAATGATTAAACATATGACGGTCGTGAGGACAAGGAAGATACACATCCTTATTATTTCGGGATGGTTCAACTTTATTTCAATAATTTGCTTGCGCGAAAGGGCTTTTAGCAGTAGATGGACACCGGGGCCCCAGGAAAAAGCCCACGAGGTTTTATAGGCGACCCTCCTCTTTGTCACGTGGAATCGAAACCACGCCATTTCGCTCAATGATAGACGTTATAATGCAAGACGCACGAGCTATTTTGTCGTATAGGTTTATTATCCGTATTATTAAAATATGTTTCATGCTAGTATTGAAGGGGAATAAAATTAAAAATATTTACAATTAGAGAGAGAGAGAGAGAGAGAGAGAGAGAGAAATGGGGTTTAACGTACACTCAATACAACTAGGTCATTTCGGGACTAACATATGCTTTAATTTTATTTCAATAATTCGCTTGCGCGTAGAGGTCTTTAGCAGTGGGAGGAAACCGGAGTGCCCAGAGGAAACCCACGAGGTTGAAAAGGCGGCCCTATCTCCATGCCACATACGCTCACACTAGGGCTCGAAACCACAGCCGCAAGTCAGAGCTGGCCGGCCAGCTAGAAGTCGAAGCGCGGCACTTTAGACCACTAGGCCACCCGAACCCCCTATTTACAATTAACAGCCATGTTAACATGTGCCTAAATGCAAACATTCGTTGGCAATTTTCTAACAACAGATATTGAAATTTAACACACACTAAGCTGAAAAACAAAATGATTTGATATATTTCTTTCTTTTTTTTTTTCATTGGGGAAAAAAATTGTTGACGTTGATAAACGTATTAGTTACAGTGTGTGATTTATTTCTATTACAAACGTGATAATGACGGGAAAGATATGTGAAGCGGGGCTACAGTTTGCTGGCTTAATCAGAATTTCCTGTGTAGAGGAAAATATTCGATCAGCTGAACGAATAATAAACCGAGCGCAAACAAATCACATCGTCGAGATTCTTTTATCTATCAGCTCAGTCTCGCTAAAACCCGTGTTACAATCGTTCAGTGAAATATTGTCGGAAGTCGCGAGTTGCAAATAAATCGCTCTTATCCATTAAAACCCAGCGATGCATTTAAAATACTTTTATCCAATTAAGGGTTTGTGACGTTTGTAACGTGTTGTAAATTGCCTTTATCGTTTAGTTGATCCGCGGATCGAGGCCAGAATAGCCTACAGTCAATTACGTTTCCATCAACTCACGAGCTCACCATGGTAATAACGTGCTTCGTTCCAAAGCTTAAGCCCCGGTCGCATTTCTTTAGTTGTTCAGTATGGCGTAACAAACGCAATATTTACTAATGGCTTCGACGTTTATTGGTAATTATATGTGAGATAAATGGAGCTACAGAGCCATTGGTCACATTCAAGTCGACAGGAATCAAAACTATAAATGCGATAAATAAATCGTCGGTGAAGTCTATCGTCTTTCTATTGGGGTTAGATTTTATAAACCAGTAAATGTATTATATTATTTAGTTGCGTTAGGATGATTTCCATCAGTTATCAGTCGATCTTACTGGTAATAGAGTCGTCTAGTCTAGTTATACAAACCTAGGTTTTCACGTTTATCTGCTAAAAACCAAGTTCAACTACCCGTCAGTAGATTTTGACACTCAAATTATCATCTACCCAGTAAATTATCATCTACCTAGTTGATTATCATCTACCCAGTTGATTATCATCTACCCAGTTGATTATCATCTACCCAGTTGATTATCATCTACCCAGTTGATTATCATCTACCCAGTTGATTATCATCTACCCAGTTGATTATCATCTACCTAGTTGATTATCATCTACCCAGTTGATTATCATCTACCCAGTTGATTATCATCTACCCAGTTGATTATCTTCTACCCAGTCGATTATCAACTACTTAGTCGATTATCATCTACCCAGTCAACAGTGGGGGGTCGAATCTCTGTCCAACGTCGTGGGTTTTCTCCGGGTCCTCCTGTTTTCCCCCACTGCTAAAGACTCCTACGCGCAAGCGAATTTTTGAAATTAAACCATATCTAAGTCCCGAAAGGACCTATTTTGTGTTGAGTGGACGTTAAACCTCATTTCTCTCTCTCTCTCTTTCTTTCTCTCTCCGCTCGGCAAATTAGTTCAGGAACATGATTACTGAACTTAATTATGTTTAAAGCTGTTATTTCCACATTTACACTATAATTAAAATTAGAAAATACATCTCACAAGGTGCAAGTATATCACTAGTTTATGCCTTTATAAATTTTAGGCTTGATAATTTTAATTCTCTCCTTGCTGGTCTTCCTGTAAAATACCTACTTGTGTGCAATCATCTAGTGAACCCTTTCTCCTTAAACCCATCCGGTGACCCATCTCTGCAAGTCTTTCTTCTGTCGGACAACGATCCCTTTCTTTCCGTGCACCAAAATTCTGGAATAAGCTTCCTTTTTGATAAGGTCAGCAAAATCTCTTTCATTATTCAAACAATCACAGGCTTTTAGTTAAAACGACTTTAGATATATTGCATCTTAGCATGTAAAAATAACATGCAACAACGTAAATATTTTACCACATTCTTATGGTAAATTAACATTTATTTCTTACAGTGTACATTAGGCAAGAGCTAAATCTAAAAACTTCCTATTGTAGGTCTTTCTTTAGGTCTGAGATGTTATCTAAATTATTAATTAGACATTAACAGGGCCGGTGCAAGCAATTCTTGATTGGGGGGGGGCTTCCAGGCTAAGTCCCTATAGGCGAGGGTCCAGGGGCCGCATTAACCTGAAGAAAAGAGTACTTTCGGCCAAATTATTGGCCCCCCCCAGCCCCCTACTCCACCGGGCCTGATTTAATTAACCTATCCAGACCATAATCAACTCTCGATGCAATATTTACTTGATTAGAACCAGGCCTGTTGCTGCTGAGTAAATCAAAGAATGGATAATCGAGACTATGTTTTTTATCGTCCCGACTTTAGTAATGATGATCGAGGTTGGGCGGAAAATGGATTCGCTAATTTCTCGGTGGATCAATTTGACGGATATTTTCAGCAAATTCCCTTTACATTATCTAGCTTTTAACTATTATAGTGAGAACTGCCAGTTCTTTATTTATCTACCACAATGTGTCGCTAAATACTATAGCTGTATATATATCGACAAAGCCTAGTGGTCCAGGGTGCCGCGCTTCGACCTCTGGCTTGTGGCTGTGGTTTCGAGCCCTGGTGCGAGCGTATGTGGCATGGAGATAGGGGCGCCTTCTCAACCTCGTGGGTTTCCTCCGGGCACTCCGGTTTCCTTCAACTGCTAAAGACCCCTACGCGCAGACGAATTATTGAAATAAAATTAAACCATATGTTAGTCCCCAAATGACCTAGATATGTTGATGAGGGAGTTAAACCCCATTTATCTCTCTCTCTCAGAGAGAGAGATGGGGTTTAACGTCCACTCGACACAAACTAGATCATTTCGGGACTAACATATTGTTTAATTTTATTTCAATAATTAGCTTGCGCGTAGGGGTCTTTAGCAGTGGGAGGACACCGAAGGACCCAGAGAAAACCCACGAGATTGGACAGGCGACCCTACGCCTTGCCACGTACAAGCAGGATTCGAAACTCCGCCAGTTGACTCAATGACAGGCTTTACGAATACGATACAGTACGCACGTGCTAACCATTCGGCCCACCCCCACCCCCCACATTCTGTAGACTTGTTTAACACGACTGATGTGGCTTTATCGTATTTTTATCTTTTACAATATTTATTTATAGAAACTCCATTTTACTTTAAGCAAGGACACAAAAATATGGCCGAAGGTGGGGAGGGGTACTAATTTTTTTTCGAATTGGAACTATCAAAGTTCTTTAACGTGCACGCCAATATGTACACAGGATTTCTGTTTTTCGTCCCACTCGAAACGACTAGACACTGGTTTTTTTTGTCAGGTTGTCCGTCAAGCACCACGCTGGAAATTACCGATGAACTTTTAGGAAGGCCACTAAAATATGACCGAAGGTGTGGGGAGAGCACTGGATTTTTTCGAATTGGAACTATGAAAGTTCTTTAACGTGCACGCCAATATGTACACATGATTCCGTTTTTTCATCTCACTCGAAACGACGCTGGTTTTTTTTGTCAGGTTGTCCGTCAAGCACCACGCTGGAAATTCCTGAGAAACTTACACGGCCAATACCGGGACCGAATCCCTGGATGCTAGCAAGCCAGTGTGTTACTCACGGAGTCACCGCAGCTCCCTTGTAATGTGAATTTATTAATGAATGAAATGGGGTTTAATGTCCACCTATTATGCACCTAACCTGGGCTAATTGAAGACGGGCATACGCCATACAGTGTGCTATGAGGGAAATTGTGCCCGGGCAGCAACCGAATTCCAACTGCCAAGGGTTCTTTTACGTGCATGCCAATGTGAATATAACCTATTAAATAGAACACACGTTATGACATTCATAATTCACCATGTCAACCATAACGTCAATAGTGGAGGTGGGGTGGGTGACAATTAGCAGCCTAGAGGTCTAGAGTGTCGCGCTTCGACCTCTAGCTGGCCGGCTGTGGTTTCGAGCCCTGGTGTGAACGTATGTGGCATGGAAAAAGGGGCGCCTTCTCAACCTCGTGGGTTTCCACCGGGCACTCCGGTTTCCTCCCACTGCTAAAGACCCCTACGCGCAAGCGAAATATTTCAATAAAATTAAAACCTAGTTGTGTTGAGTGGACGTTAAACCTCATTTCTCCCTCTCTCTCTCTCTCTCTCAGATCGGGTTTTAATCCAGTAAGTTGCCCAGGCTAGCGATGACATCGAAAGTTGATTATGGTCTGGATAAGTTCATTAATTATTTAATTATCATTCACTTATTCTGTGAATATTTTAATTGTGCGCTGAAAAGGGAAGTCGTAATAGTTGTGATGGACGGATAATATTATTATGTCCTTTTATTTCTGGACTATTTTAATTGTGCACGGAAACGGGAAGACAGAATAGTTGTGGTGACGGACCGAAAATATGTCCATTTATTTCTGGATTTTTTTAATTTCGATAATTAGATCTGCGCGCGCCGAAACGGGAGTGTAGTTTATTTTTAATTCGGTTCAAGTGGTATTCGGGCTAACAAATTCCCGAGTATAAAACCTATAAATAAAGCGGGGGATCACGGTGGCTATGTGGATAAGGCGCTGGCTCGCTAGCCTGGAGTTAGAGTGTTCGATCCCTGCATTGGCCGAGAGAGTTCATCTCGATTTTCCGACGTGATTTCCCCTTGTCAATGATACAGAAGGAGGGTCTGACAAGGACAGCTGCCTAGTCGTTCGGATGGGACGAAAAACCGAGGTCCCGTGTACACATTGGAGTGCACGTAAAAGATCCCTTGGCAGTTGGAATTCGATATAAGAGTAGGCCGTAGCGCCGCTGCCCGGGCAAAATTCCCTCATAGCACACTGTATGGCGTATCCCCGTCTTCAATTAAACCCCATTTCATTCATTATAAATAAAGCCAGGCGTAAGGAAACAATCACGTGACATTTGAATTAAACCAACCGGTATTACCGAGACGAAAATGACAAATAACCTCTGAACAAATTTAATAAATGTCCCCCTATCACTTCATAATAATTTGTAGGCCTAATAATAATTTCACAACAAATTAAAATGGCGTAATGCCTGACGTTATTTTAGTAATGTATTTGTGTTATGGAAACTATTATGAATTAGATTGTTAATGTGAATTGGCTTTAAATATAGCGCCGGTTTAAAAGGAGTGGTGTCAATATTCATCGTATACGATATCAGTAAGTTCTATTGTCTCGCTAAGCAAACTACTTAAGAAAACGATCAGATTTTTTTTTCTTCTTGGAGGCAGCCCGCATGTTGAAGAAAACCGACACTGAATAAAGTGGTAGAGATGTGGGGGTGGTCGGAAACACCGAAACAAGCTCGTGCCGGCAATATTGACTCCACGTGCATGTTAGATAGACAGCGCGTGCAGTGTGTGCGGGTGACTTGCACGAGCTGTCTATTATATACGGTAAATGTCATATCAATATTAAGACACCATGCCCCTCTTACAAAAACTCAATTTAAACATCGACAAACAAATCCCTGGCAACAAATAGCCTTATTAACTGATCCGCGAAATCAAAACCCTCCCCCTCTTTTGTCACACTGGGGGTAAATCAAAGAAAAACAAAAAACAATCGACTTAAATTTCGCTTCAGTTGTTAATAATATTACCGTCATACACAAGAGTTGGCATCACGTGCACTCCTCGAGATTTCACGCGACCGTGACGTTTCGTGACGTTACAGTAATTGGTCCATAAAAGGAAATGATTTTCGCTATAATGGCGGGCACAGAAACCAATAAACACTGTGCAGTGAATATAAAACAAAGACATTGAGTGGTATCATCATATCCACGGCAGGAAATGCATTGAGACTTAAAATAGGAAAGCAAAAGTAGCAGTTCCGGTGTAGTCCCGCAGTCGGCTATTGTCGTAATGTTCAGCGTGACGTGCATGATGGATGGCACATTAAGCTAAACTGGATATTAAAGTTGTACAGAAAATCATTAAGAGCGATTCCCACTCAAGAAAATACGATATTCTATTTATATTTTTTTATTTTCGGGATATAGTAATTTTAATTTGATAACAAAAAAAAGAGGCTTACATGCATAAATTGCTTTTATTAAGTTAACTCGATGAAAACACGGTCTACTTTCCTACTCCATCCGGGCTACTCAAATTACTACGCTGGTTACGAATATAGTTCTAATGCCATTACCAGTATTTCTTCTACTTTGCTGCCCCAAAAAATCTTACGCTGGTTACGAATATAGTTCAAAATGTCAGTAACAGTATTTCTCCTCCATTCACTAGCCGTTCGGATAGGACGATAACCTGTTATCCCTTGTACACATCGGCGTGCAGTTAAAAGAAGCCTTGACAGCTGGATTCAGAAATAAAAGCAGACCGCAGTGCTGATGTCCGGACAAAATTTCCCTCTCAGCATTAAGTGATTAATGAGTGGCGTATGGAAGGGTATCGCTGCCAATATTAAATGCAATGGAAACGACATTGTTGCAGAGCATTTAATATTGGCAGGAATGCCCTTCCGTAGTGGCGTACCTCCGTCTTCATTAGCCCAGGGGTCGGTTGCTCAAAACTAAGTTATTTTAAAACGATCCGTTAAACTCTAACGGGCATATTTTGGTAACGTGTTGTTTGTTAACTTGCCGTTAAATTTACTACAGAAAACACTACAGAATACTTTATTTTTGATATTAGCATAAATCTGTTGGAAAAATTTGCACCACAGAATGTTCGGGGCCTTTATTTCCAGCAACAATCTTTCTCTCCGCTAAAGTTAACGGATCGTTAAAACATAACGGAGCTTTGAGCAACCGTCCCCAGGACGTTAAAACGCACTGCATTTCACTTCTCTTTTAAGATAAAGTACCGTCACATCTATTTTTAGATGAAGATAAATGTTGGTATTGCTTGTTGTGTATTTTATGATGTCTAGGATAGTTTACGATCCAGATAAAACTAAATCAACCTTAAAGGGTTAAATTAATGTTAGCCACTGAAACACGGCACCCGTGAAGCGACAACAAAAAAAAATGCTTGAAAACGTTGAGAGAATACTCTTTGAAACGTCGCGAATCAGTAATTATTCTTCCATAATTATGTGTTATAGTTTATTTCTTAATCCAGTTACTAAATGCCTCTAAAAGACAACAAAAAAAAATATAATTTAGACAAACTTTAAAGATTGATTTTGTTAAAATTCACCCCTTTAATTAAGTATTATGGAATGAAATTGGGTTTAACGTCCTACTTTGACACCACGCTGGCCTGGGGGTCATGGCTCGGTGAGTTAGACTAAGACGCATGGCGCATTGGCCAGGAAGTACGATGGCTCGGTGAGTAAGACTCGTGGCGCGCTGGCTTGGTGGAACGATGGCTCAGTGAGTAAAATACACCTGGCGCGTTGGACTGGAGGTACGATTGCTTTTTGAGTAAGGCGCATGGCTCGTTGGCCTGGAGGTTGCGGGTTCGATCCCGATGTTAACTTGTCTCATATTACGAGTATAATGTATACATGTAAATTGTGTATTTAGAGCACCAATCCCGATAAATATTTTAGAGAATAAAACTGCATAATATTTCTGTGTTAAAATCCTTTAAAATCAAACCTTAGGGCCGGCCAGCGCGGCACTCTAGATCAAACGTCCGATCTCAAAGTAACCACATCATTACATTCTTATCCGTCAACCTGAACATCACCAATATTCTCCGAAACATGAAGACATTGTAAAATCAAAAACTCTTGGTCAATTCTGTACCAAAAAAGTCAACATAAATCACGAAGAAAAAAAGGAAATCGGGGAAATGAAATAGATTTAATGTCCTAAACTGGGCTAATGAAGACGGGCATACGCCGTATAGTATGCTATGAGGAACATTTTGCCCGGGAAGCGGCGCTACGGCCTACTCTTATATCGAATTCCAACTGTCAATGGATCTTTTACGTGTACACCCATGCGTACACGGGACCTTCCGATCTCAACGGCTAGACAGTTATCCTTGTCGGGCCTTTCACCCTGCATCACTGACATGTGGAAACCGCGCCGGAAAATCTGGATGAACTTTCTCGGCCAACACATGGATTGAACACCCGACTTCAATGCTAGCGAACCAGCGTCTTACCCATCTACGCCACCTGACCCCCTTAACTTAAAGTGATAAATAAAATGAAATGAAGTTTAACGATCTATCGATCTAAACCAACTGGACTAATGAAGACGGACATATGCGATAAAATTTTCTTGGGAGGGATTTGGTGCAACGGTTAGAGAGTAGGATTTGTGACCTAACGGTTGCAGGTTCGAGACCCGAATTGTTCGCCGAGTTATTGTGTTCTTGAATAAGACACTTCATTCCTGCATTCCAGTCTATCCAGCTGTAAATGGGTACCAGTAGGATGGTGTATGTATTACACAAAAAACTGTTGCGCGCCTGGAAATTTCAAGTTGTAGCTGCATATGTTGGAGCTCTTTCTAAGAGTTGTAAAAAGGGCGGTAAACAGGCTTACCTGTATCCTAGAGACCGGGGTAGTAAATTGTCGCGCTATGAGCACGCTTTGTGGATTTGGCGCTATATAAATGGACATATAATTATGATTATGAGGGAAACTGACGTACATGTAAAAGGGCCGAGGTCCCGTGTACACATTGACGTACACGTAAAAAAAAAAACCTTGGCAGTTGGAATTCGAAATAAGAATAGGCAGTAGCGCCGGTCCGGGCAAAATTTTCACATACGACACTGTATGGTATAAGCCCTTGTTCATTAGCCCAGTCGATGTAGAAGCGTGGGACGTTAAACCCTATTTCATTTAATTTCCAGAATTCACGGAATGAATGAAATGAAATGGGGTTTAACGTCCTACGCTTCTGCACCTAACCTGGGCTTATTAAAGAGGGGCATACGCCATACAGTGTGCTATGAGGGAAATCTTACCCGGGCAGCAATTGAATTCCAACCGCCAAGGGATCTCCAATGTGTACACGGGACCTCGGTTTTTCGTCCTATCCGAACGACTAGGCAGCTGTCCTTGTCAGGCCCTCCTTCTGAGAATTCGCGGAGGTCGTGACTTCCTTATAATGATAATTGAATAAAATAAAAATAGCCACATAAAATAACAATAATTATCTCTAATAAGAATTAAATAATTATGTCCGCCTCCCCAACTTCCCGTTTTGTGTGTCTATTTATAGCCTAGCACGTGCAACGGGTGCGACAAACAACCTGCTGCTATTTAAAACTAATTCACTTTTTTTTTATAGAAGACAAGTCAGCACAAGGTACAAGTTTATGGGTTCACAATCGGTACACAATTACCGAGTTTAATACTAAGCGACGTTTCAACCGGGCCCGTAGCCAACTCATAAATTTTGGTCGGGCTACGGAATTTTTTAAAGGGGCTGAGAATGTTGCGGCCAAGAACGCTCCTTAGAAATCATTATTGTTGGCGAAATATTGTGGGGGGGGGTGCTAATTCGATTTTTAGGGAGGGGGCAGTTTCAACAAGGATACTATCGTCTTTATCAAGCAAATGATACAGGAAGTTGAATAGTAGGCGGACAGTAATTGTGTATCCATAAATTGTACCCTGTGTTAAAGGGACAATAACACTCTTGTTGACTTGACAGCTCGAGAAAATAAATAATAGCCTTATTCTAACTACTAGATGTTTGAGTGTCCTGCCTGTTTTGTAAATTATCCATTACATCCTATTTTACTTGTCCAGAGGGTTCAAAAATATGTTTAAATCCAAGTTGCATTTGAAAGTGTTTACGTAAAGCCTTTCAAACCATGTTGTTACCATGTAGTTGAATTTTTCCAATTTTTAAATTAAATTATGATCATCAATTAATTGGAATATTGTAATATAGTACAATATGTTAACCAGAATAATGATTGGGGCATATTATTCAGTTACAACAAGAGTAGTATTTTGGCTTTAATATGTTAAATACCAATCGAAGAAGATTAACCACCTCTTTTATTAATAAACTTTGTAACTCCAACAAACAATCAATAACTATAAAATTATGTATGTTTTTTAAAAATCTATGTCCATTGACTGAGAAATTAAAAGCCTCCATCTTGTAAATATGTAAATAACCTATCGCTCATATGTCATGTATTTGATCTGAGTTGTAAATAAAGTTCTGTTCTGTTCTATACCATTCTTAATTCCTAGGCCTTTATTCTTTCGTATACTGTCGTATTTCGACGTTTGTATACTAAATTTAACACTTGTATCTTGAAAACAATATTTGTTTTACAAATCAGACATTTGTAATAAAATTGATACTATAATTCTACTTTATAGCTTTATATAATAATTATTAAATTCTGTATATAATTCTAATATATTAAACAATGTGATTTCAATTGAAAAAAAGCAGTTGGCTTGACAACAGAAATCAAATAAAATGAAATAGGATTTACCTCTTGAATAATGTGTGCATAATTATCATTAAATCACGGGTTATTATTTTAATAAGCTGTTTTTTAGAATTGTTCAATCGAGTTCAAGGCCCAAACAATCTCTTTCTCTCTCCCTCTCTCCCTCTCTTACAAATATATAACAAATATCAAATCTAGTAAAATGGACTTGAACAATTCCGTCAAAACAATTTACCAAGATTAGCTAATATCCATATTTCATTTCGGTTTAGGCCAAACAATATGTGTAATAATGTTTATAATTAGGTATGTTAACGGGCAAGCGAATTATTAAAATAAATTAACCATATGTTGGTCCCGAAATGACCTAGTTTGTGTCGAGTTGACGTTAAACCCCATCTCTCTCTCTCTCACTCTCTCTCTCTCTCTCTCTCTCTCTTTCTCTCTCTCTCCGCTCGGCAAATTGATTAAGGAACATGATAAGTGAAATGAATGATGTTAAAAGCCGTTATTTCCATCCACATTTACGCTATAATAATTAAAATTAGAAAATATATCTAACAAGATGTAACTAAATCACTTGTTTATGCCTTTATCAATTTTAGGCTTGATAATTTTAATTCTCTCTCTCTCTCTCTCTTATAGACCCCCGGCAAACAAAAGAAAAAATAAACAAACTAAATACATAAAATCAATTGCGAAATCTTTTGTTCAAATCAAATCTCTCTCTCTCTCTCTCTTTTTATCTCTCTCTTATCCTTCAACCTGATAACTGATAATCACCACTATTCAACAATATGTTTAATAATATTTCTAATTAGGTTTGTTAACGATAATAGTGATGGACGTCGACCATGTTTGATGTATGGAAGCGCTAAGCGGTCTAAATCCATTGGGAATACGACACAGAATGGAAGTAGGAATTGTGCTCTGTGTAGCAGCGTTTTGTCAATGCTCGGACCATTAAACGGCTTTAGTGAAAGATCACGACCATCGCGTCAACTGTGGAAATATCACCAACAGAATGGGTTTTATTACCAACAAGTTTTTGTCCAATATCCGCTGTAGCTTTATAATGCTTTTGTGTCGGGTGACATAAATCGATGGAAGGGACAATAAATGAATGTAACAGGACTGCAATTTACAATTTAATGAGTCTTTTAATTGCAAATCGTATTTGTTCAGAAGGCAGGTTAATATTAAAGCCAACTTCATTTGTTCGCGGATCCTTCACAAAAAAAAAATCACCATCTTTTGTCAGTGAGCAAGATGGATTGATGCTCGAGGATTTTTTACACGTGACAAACAAAATAATGTGTACTAATTAGAAATGAAGATGAATACAGAAAGGTGTATAGGGCCGGACAGGTGAGACCCTGGGGGAGAGGTCGAACATTGAATTTATTTATCAAACAAGACGAGATATCGATAGAATGATAGAACCGTTATTGGAACCGTGACATCCACTGACATCTCAAATACAGGGGCTAACCCTTGGGGCTTTCTCCTAAATAACTACGTGATCCCGAGGGAATTCCCCGCGTTCTTCATATTTTTGGACGCGTTTTATGCACGGTCATCTCTGGGGAATTCCCCCGTTCGCCATCTTGTAATGGTGTGATCACATCTGTAGGCTAATTGTCGGCTGTTGGTTGTAAGAGATGAGCAAATACTTGTCCAGCATAGAAAAATATATTCTTAACTCAGTCTCCATTATTATCATAAAATACTCCGCGCGTACAATAGACCCGTGGCCTTGTGTTCCCGGTAGCCATTATCCGATTCTATCACCTCGTCAACTTTGTCGACATTTTAACAAATATGACGATTTACTAAACTAATATTTGGAAGGATTTTAAAAGTTGCCTACGAATCAAACGAACTGGAATGAAAGCAGACAACCCGTGTTTTATTTAATGAATTAAATCAACAATCACGTGAATTCTTGTTCTGTCGTTTTACTATGCTCCATACAGGAGTAAATATAATCCAAAAAAATCAAAATAAAAAAGAAATTCTTTGATGTTTTGAACAATATGTTGTAATTTTTACAATTTTTCTCAATGAATTGAACACAATTATGAATAATATTTTGGAAAATTAGATTTTATGGATTCTAATTCAATTGATCAATTGGTGTTATTTGGTTGATGGAAATAGAAATCTGGCCCAAAGTTCACAAAGCATTTTCAGACTTAGGTTGAGAATTTACTCAACTTTCAATCACTCTTTATGAGAAATACCTTTGATCCAGAAATACAAAACTGTGCACATAGCATCTTATTGGCGTATTTAATCTATTTAAACAACTTTTTTTTTTATAAAGGGCTTTATTTTAGTAAAAATATGGCGAACAATTTTGAGTAAATTCTCAACTTAAGTCTGGGAATGCTTTGTGAACTGTGAGCCAGATAATTTATCTGTTGTAAAGTCCGGTCTTTGCCCAGTCGGAGCAGAAAAAAAAACATGACGTTAAATCCCATTTCATTTTTTTCTGTTGTCAAGCCAATTGTTGTTAATTATAATCACAGCTTTAATTTTGGTAAAATCAAAAATCTTAAACTTAAAATTTGTATTATTGGAAAAAATTGATTTTAAAGGTTTATTATAAAATCTCCGAACGCCCCTCGGGAGTTTAAGAAATTCTTATCATATTGTGAAAGTTGGTTCTCTAACAGGAATATTAGTCCAAGAACGGATCAATTCTATTCATTATTGTTTTTACAAAGATATGAGATAAAATGAAACGGGTTTTAACGTCCCACTGGGTCAATGGAATCGGGCATAGGCCATACAGTGTGCTATGAAGGAAATTTTGCACGGATAGCGGCACTACGGCCTGTCAAGGGATCTTTTACGTGCATGCCAATTCGTACACGGGATTTTACCAAGATAGGTTGATATGAGATGAAATGAAATAGTATTATTTTTATCATTATTATTATTATTATTATTATTATCATTATCATTATTATTATTATTATTATTATTATTATTATTATTATTATTATTATTATTATTATTATTATTTTTATTTTTATTATTATTATTATTATTATTATTATTATTATTATTATTATTATTATTACAAAATTTATATAGGCACTTCTTTCACAGATGTGTTCGTGGGCACTTTACAGTGTAACAAAAAACATTCATACAAATAGTAAATACATCAAGAATGTTAAAAATATATTAAGCAATATAACGCTCTTTTCACACGTGTGTTCTAGGGCACTTTACAGTGTAACAAAAACATGCATTCAAAAAGTAAATAACATCAAGAATGTTAAAATTACATTAAATAAGCAATTTTTTCTAAAACAAAACAATAGACAAAATAATAAGTGTTAAAATTGGTTATAAGCCTTCAAAAATAAGGAAGTTTTAGTGTTTTTTTTTTTAATAAACATACATTCAAAATGTAAATAACATCAAGAATGTTGAAATTACAATAAATAAGCAATTATTTCTAAAAAATGCATAAAAGAACTACAAAAATAGGTGTTAAAATTTGTTTATAAGCCGTTAAAAATAAAAAAAATTTAGTCTGTTTTTTAAATGTCGGTTGCTCAAAGTCTAACGGACCTATATCTTGATGACATAGGAGCGTAATGGAAACACGTTTCACAGTTTAACATATAACTTATTGGTCTTTATGTAATATATGAAAGATCATGTTGGTCACGTTGGTGGGGTGGGGGAACTAGTAGTGTAACGGAAGCACGTTTCGCAGTTTGACATAATTTATTGGTATTTATGTAATGTATTTAAGACCCTAATGGTGGTGGGGGTGACTTGGAGTGTATAGGAAACAGATTTTACAGTTTTCAATAATTTATTTGTCTTTATGTAATGTATTTAAACCTTGTTGGTGGTTGGGGGGGGGGGGGGGGGGTACTAGGGGTGTAACGGAAACACGTGTCACAGTTTTCAATAATTTATTTGTCTTTATGTAATATATTTAAACCCTGTTGGTGGGGGGGGGGACTTGGAGTGTAACGGAAACACGTTTCACAGTTTGCCATAAATCATTGGTCTTTATGTAATGTATTATTTTAGGATGTTGTTGGTGTGGGTGGATTGGGAGTGTAAAGGAAAATAGATATTACAGTTTGTCCACCTTTTCCAACCTCGAGGGTTTTCTCCGTGTCCTCCACCCCCCCCCCATGCGAATTGTTGAAATAAAATTAAAACCATATGTTAGTCCCGAAATTACCTAGTTCGTGTCGAGTGGACGTTAAACCCCATCTCTCTCTCTCTCTCTCTCTCTCTCTCTCTCTCTCTCTCTGTCCACTTTCCTTTCTATTTTCTTTTAAAGGGATTTTGGTAGTTATTTGTGTTACCATGTTGTTGGTGTGTTGCCATTGATGGGATAGGTGGGTGGGATGGGGTGGGGTAGGGAAGTAATGGGTTAACGTCCTATTCCTTTGCGCCCTGACATTAGTCAAAGTCGCTGGGATTGGACGAACACCCGAGATCCGGTATTCATTATTGCTGCGTCCGTAAACGAATCCTGCATAATTGGAATTTGAAATGAAAGTAGGTCGTAGTTACCGCTGCCCGGGCAAAAATATCTCTTGTAGCATACAGTATGGCATATTTCTGTCTTCATTGACCCAATGCGGCAATAGGCGCATAAAAACTGGGATTTTATTACCCATTTTATTTTAAAACTATCAGTTTAGCTTAGTTTTCATTCGGCATCAACACCTTGAGTTTTCATCCACACCTGGTCTAACATGTCAATTCAATCCATTTTCTTCGACTCCATACTAAAATAAAACAAATGACATATAAAAAGGCGAAAGGGTGATAATTTTACTGACATACTTCAAATAAATCCATATATTAATATATCTTGTTTGAGCGACATTTAGCAATTGACATATCTAATAAACAGAAATATATAATATGGAACACAATTACTATTTTAATTAAAGCGACATTTCGTTGAGGCTTCTCTCAACATTTTCAAGCTAATGATAATGAAAATAATGTACAGAAGATTTATAAACATGTAACAGTTAATTAATCATAATAAAAGGAAAGCCATTAAATATTAGGTAAATCTCCGATATAGGAAATAAGAGCTTATGAAACCATATACATGCACATAAAAAACACAAGCAGTTGTGCTTGAAAACGTTAACAGAATATTTGTCGAAACGTTGTGCTATGCCTATAAACCAGTGATTGTTTTTCCATATAAACACTGTTGTGTTTTTAATTGTTTCAATTGCTAAATGTCACTCAAGAAATATATAACAACTAATTAAACTAATAGATGTAAAGGAAGGAACTATATCTCGAGAATAATCCTTGAGTGACTTTTAGCGATTGAGCACATTAAACAAACACAACACAATTTATACGGAAAACAATCACTGGTTTGTACACATATATTCCTATACCTTTTAGTTAAAGGGACAATAACACTCTTGCTAGCTTGACGGGTCCAGAAAAAAAATAGCCTTATTCTAACTACAAGATGTTTAAGTGTCCTATCTATTATGTAAATTATCCATTACAACCTATCTTACTTGTCCAGAGGGTTCGAAAATATGTTTAAATCCAAGTTGCATTTGAAAGTGCTTACGTAAGGCTTTTCAAACCATGTTACGGCATGTAGTTGAATTTTTCCAATGTTTAATATTAGGTGTGTTAAGATGAAATTTGTATCATTTTTTAATTGAAATATTGTAAAATAGTACAAATTGACCAGAATAAAGATTGCAACATATTATTCAGTTGCAACAAGAGTTGTATTGGGGCTTTAATTAATTTATCATTTGTACTTGATAACGATAAGGGGGGATGGATGGCTGAATGGTTAGCCTACCATTGGCTCAACTGGCGTGGTTTTAAATCACCGGTTGTAGGTGACAAGGAGTAGGGTCGCCTGACAAGCCTCGTGGGTTTTCGTCGGGTCCCTCGGTTTCTCCCCACTGCTAAATACCCCTACGCACAAACGAATTATTGAAATACAATTAAACCATATGTTAGTCCCGAAATTACCTAGTTTGTGTCGAGTTGATGTTAAACCACATCTCTCTCTCTCTCTCTCTCTCTCTCTCTCTGGTCGTATTGGGAGAACATATTAAAGGGAGGTAACCACGTCAGTCCAGACCACTATTAGATTTCAACATCTCGGTACCCAGGAAATTGTAGTTCGTCTATGTATAGCAATTCTCTCTCCGTCTCTTTTCTCCCCTTTTGCATGCCCATTTTTGTTGATTTTGTAGAATGAGCGAAGGGGGTTTGAATTAATATTTTCTGACAGGTTTTGGTAAATATTCATGATTTTGAGGCGGAAGAATAACGGTGTTATCAGGTTGGCTACGGTGATATGTACGGCAACTAGTTGCATGTTTTTAGTATGCTTCTTCACGTTAGTGTATCATAACATTTTGGTGATCAACCTCACACAAATTTTAGTGCAAAAACATGGCCATTTGTTCTGTTGTCTGTAGCGAAAAGCATTCAGCCCAACGAACGAAAATTTTTGTAAAAGTTGGAGGTGGGCAACGTAGCCAGACCACTATTACTTTCGCTCGATTGCTAGAATTTAATTGCGTAATGTTCAATCGAGCATTCCCAAAATGATTAAATCCAACACTGAATTTACTTTTGATTTAATGCAATTCATAGAGGCTGAATTTCAAACGAATACAGCTTCGAATTATCTTTTCATTTTCTTGTAATTTTCTAAAGCTGTTGTAACAACCAAGAAGCTAAATATTACTGTTCTTCGGATTTGTAATCGAATACAGCTTCGAATTCTAATTGTATTGTTTCCTTTCAAAATAATGAGCGAATGGCTGTTCGTATAGGGTAATACTTATTAAAGGGAGATAACAACCACGCCAGTCTATTAGGATGCAGACCACTATTCCTTTCACTGTGCTTTAGCACCTTCGATTTGTAGCCTTTCTTTCTCATCCACCAACCTCCACCCCACCCCGAATTATTTAAATGTCGTCGCAGTCTATCGAGATGGACAAAACCTTTCAATATTGTTTGTCAGATGATTGTGACAAATGAAATTACAATGACGTTTTCGAAAAGGCCATGGCTGACACCAGTTTTAGCGCGAGCCCGTTAAAGGGAGACAACAATATCTACCCTTATGGATGCAGACCACCATTAATTTTCCTATCGAATTCAATGTTAATTCTTGCCTCTTTGCCGACCTCCGACTTTTCTTTCGTTGGGCTAAATACTTTTTACTACAGAAAGAGGAACAAATGGCCAAGTCTTTGCTGCAAAATGTGTATGAGGTTGATCACCAAAATTTTGAGATACACAAACTTGAAGACGTATACCCAAAACATGTAACTAGTTGCCGTACATATCACCGTAGCCATCCTGATAACTCAGTTATCCTTCCGCCTCAAAAGCATGAATATTTACCAAAACCTGACAGAAAAAATATTATTCCAAGCCCCCTTTGTCCATTCTAGACCATAAATTCAACAAAAATAGACAAACAAAACGGGTGAAAAGAGACGGAGAGAGAATTGCTATAAATAGACGAACTTCAATTTGTGGATACCGAAATGGTGACATTTAATGATGGTCTGCCTCCTGGTGTAATGGTTTCGTTTATAATTTTCTAATTTTCTAGTTCGCCACGTACGAAAAGCGCACGTAAAAGATCCCTTGCCAGTTGAAATTCGATAAAAAAAAGTAGACCGTAGCGCAAAAAATCCCTCATAGCACAATGTACGACGTATTTCCGGCTTCATTGGCCCAGTTGGAGCAGAAAAGTAGGACGTTGCACCCCGTTTCAGTTTTGTTTTTAGAGAGTTGTTAGGTTATATTTATGGTAATTATGAACTGTTTACCTATTACAGTACGGGGGTTGGGTGGCTGAATGGTTAGCGTACGCGCGCCGTATCATAAAGTCTGCCAATGAGTCAACTGGCGTGGCTTCGAATCCTCGGCTATTCATGGAAAGGAGTAGGGTCGCATGTCTAACCTCGTAAGGATGATGTTATGTTTTGACAAAAAATGAAATTAAATTAAATGGGGTTTAACGTCCCACTGTTCTACTCCGACTGGGGTTATGAAGACACACATACGCCATACAGTTTGAAATGCGGTTTAACGTCCCACTGTTCTACTAATGTGGGCTAATGAAGACGGGCATACGCCATTACAGTGTGTTATGGGAGCTATCATGCCCGACCAGTGACACAATAACTTACTCTTTTATCGAACTCCAACTGTCAAGGGACATTTCATGTGTACGCCAATATATACACAGGTTCTCGGTTTTTCGTCCCATTCGTCGAATTATAGTTTTCCCGTCTATCTACAGGAATCTGTAGACTGAGACGTCCTTTGTGCGTGATGAACTAGAAAATTAGAAATTTATAATCGAAATCATTACGTCAAGGAGGATCTTGGTGTCTTCCTTTAATGGACTAGGGTTGCGTACCTGACCGTCATTTCACTTTCACTTTGAAAACGTTTATTTTCAGAACGTATTAAAATATCAATGGGAAACCGGGGCTTGATCCGCCGGACACAGGACCCGTGCTGCGCGAATCTAAACCATATTGTATTAAGCCCTGTCATGGTTAATAAAGTAATCGGATGTAATTTTCTAAAGCAGCTGTAACAACCAAAAAGCCGAGGAGAGACGTTAAGTCATTTTTCAGGGTCGTAGGGCGAAGGACATGGCGAGAAACGGCATTAAGGCATTTGTCAGTGGTGTAGGGCGGAGAGCATGGTGCCCCCAAAACCCAAATCGACCATTCCGATATTAAAACAAAAACAAATCGTTAGAATATATTAAACAAAGGATTTTTATTTACAAATTGTTTATAATACAGCACTAGTTGGATCCATTCAGCACTACGATATCTATATACATATTTACATCAATAATTGGAGGGGAATACCCTACATCAATAGGGGGAATACCCTACATAATTATATGGAGGGAAATACCCTACATCAATATATGAAGCGGAATACCCTACATCAATAAATGGAGGGGAATACTCGACATCAATATATGGAGGGGAATGCCCAACATCAATATATGGAGGGGAATATCCTTCATCAATATATACATAATATACATGGTAATATTCGGGCGTCGTCATATTAATCGATAAAATATACATAGCATTTATCAGGTTACAAAATGTGGTGTATTTTTAGAAGGGGGTAGGGGGATTTATTGGACAGTTACAATACATAATATATTCACTGAGATCACATGGGGTATTTATTGTCATATATACACATAGTCACTGAAATATATACATAGTATATATCTAGTTAGAAACTGTGGAATATTTAAGTAAGCACTGAGTTTTTTTTAGCACTATGGGTGCTATATTTAAGCACTGGGGTTAGCTATTGAGCACTAGAGAGCACCTCCATTAAGCAAGCATTTTGAAATTTCCCTTCGCTGCTTGCTTAATATAAGTTCTACTGTATATTTAAGCACTGGGGCTAGCTATGGAGCACTGATACAGAATAAACTATAGTATGTCTATAAATTGTATGAAATATCTGGTTTAACATCAAGTTAAGCACTAGGAGTATTTACTAAGCACTAATATAGACAATATCACATACGTATGGGCCTACGTAATATCGGGTTAAAAACTGTACTGTATTTAGGTTCTAGGGGTATCTATTAAGCACTAATTACGTTCACACTCCGTATTTACTTATCGCTTGTCGGTTTGTAACAAAACATGGTCGTGATTTAAACTTGCTACACACAAGAGCAGATAACTCTAATATCATTTGCCGAAGTTTACAAATCTTTTGTCGATTGAAGAGTTCAGGGCGTAACGACGTCGATGTCATCTTCTTCCTGATTGGTCTTCGTGGCATGACGTGTAGTTGTAGGAGTGACGACTGTAGTTGTTGATGACGTTTTGGGGTCAAGGGTCGTGGTATAAGACGGTAGATAAGTTGGATGTGACGTGTTACTGTTAAAGATGGAAGGGCTAGATTCGGGTGTTGGAGGAAGACTGTAACGTCCTAGGTAGAGAGGTGATGTCTGTAGACCTGGGGAGAACGGCACGGTGAAATCGAAATATCTATTAACTCCCTGAGGTGTTCCTGAAATAAATAATAAGATACACTTATAACCAAGTTTTACTTCAAATAAACTAATAGAATATGGGTCCATTTTTCTATATACCATCATGTGTCAAGATATAGCTAATATATTACTGGATAACTGTAAATACCATCCAAGTAGACTTGATCAATATTGTTTAGTAATTTTAATTTTATTACTAGTAGTCTCGAACAGTATGGTTCGGGTAACTATAATTAAAGCCGATATGAAGTTCAAGTCCCCAGATATGCAGTTCAAGTCCCCAGATATGCAGTTCAAATCCCCAGATATGAATTTTGACATTTTTGCTAATTTCTCCGTATAATGACAGTCGATATGAGTTTTTGATATTTTTGCTTATTTCTCGGTATTAAAAAAATGCTTCTTCAATTCCGCCTTCATTAGACCAGTCGGTACTGACAAATAGGGCGTTAAACGACATTTCAGTTCGCCTCATCTGAAAATATGATATTAAAGGGAGGCAACCACGTCCGTGTGTATTAGGAAGCAGACCAACAATTATTTCAGACATTCTAACAGTTAATAATAATAGTGTTTGAAATGGAATTACTTACCAGGTGACCAAAGAGGTGAAGATGGCATCTGAGACTGCATGGGCATCATTGGATACATGGAAGGCATAAACATCGGACTGTACATGTATGGATACGAATAGGGACTTATCATCGGTGACATCGGTTGCTGGACACCGTAACTAGGTAATGACGTCACTGGTTTGGGTTTGACGGGCGTGGTCTTCCCAGGCGATGGCGAAGATGATGATAAAGACGATGTTGATAAGGATGACGATGATAATGACGTAGTCGGTGATGATTTCTTTGCTCTCTTCGTCTTATTACGTCGGTTTCTTGATCTTCTGTTTTGAAACCAAACCTGGAAAGATAAAAATAGCAAAGTTATTTCCCCTTGTGATACCAGTTACACGAGTTATTTCCCTTTGTCATGTTATGCATTGAATAATCCAGTTCATGCAGGTCGCGTAGTCCTGGATGTTTTAGACACAATGTAATTGTTCATAACAAAACACAAGGCATATATGGATATAACTACTTCTCTATTATTTAATAACGACGTTTCGTAACACATACAGATCACGTGACCCGTAGTATATGTGTTACGAAACTTCGTAATTAAACAGAGAGAAATGGAGTTTAACGTCCACTCGACACGAACTAGGTAATTTCGGGACTAACAAATGGTTTAACTTTATTTCAATAATTTGCTTGTGGGAAGGCGTCTTTAGCAGTGGAGGAAACCGGAAGACCCGGAGAAAAACCCACGAGGTTTGTTATTAAAAAAAGTGTTTGGAATAGTTAACCGTGCTTCTAGATGTCATTTAAAGAACTATTTTTAAATAGTTCTTTAAATAACATTTAGAAAATTGTTTGAGCAAATATTTAGTGAACGCAGGTGCTAAATGAAGCAATCTAAATAACAAGCAAATTCGAATTTTTGAATTATAAAAACGGAACGAAATTGGATCTGTGTTTTAATCGGATTAGAAATGAAGGTGATTAAAAGACCGATTGAGACTCATGGTTTTAAATGACCGATATAATTTTGTGATAACGAATTCGGGAAAAAAATGTAATAAAAAATAGCCGCATTGTTTAGAATAAAGACTGGTTGCACCTACCTGGATTCTCGCTTCACTGACTCCGATTTCTTCACCAAGATTCTCTCTTTGGACGATATCTGGATACGGGTTCTCTGTAAACACAACTTCCAGTCTATCTAAAGCCTCGTCACTAAAATAAGTTCGATTCCGCCTCTGTCTATTCTTTGGTGGTCCATTCACAACAGGTGATCCTACAAATATAGAAAATATTAAATATAAATAATGGGAGGGTGAGGGGGGGGGTCAGTAAGTTTAACGAGGCCAAAATGGGTTTGGGGAGCGATGGGGGTGGGCTTGTCCCCTGGACAACTATAAAACACATAGTTATTTTATATTCAGTTACAAGTCTAGTTGCTTATTTGTAAATAGAAACACTGGGCTGGGAGTTGACTTCCATCCTGCATAATCAATTCGATAGGCACTAGTCGTTCGGATGATACAAAAACATAGGCCCCGTGTGCACGTTGGTGTGGAGGTAAAAGAACCCTTGGCAATTAAAATTCAATATAGGCCGTATGGTCAAAATAAATCTAAAATCAATGTGTGGCGTATGCCCGTCTTCGTTAGCCCAGTCCCAGCATAACAGTAGGACGTTAAACACCATTATTTTCATTCTGTTAATTCGATAATACCGTACCTGATAAGTCTAAGGAGGAGTGAGATAGATTCAGCACAGACATGATGAGCTAGTGTAATGGTTCTTGTATAAGATGAGATGATATCGCATTGAGGGTTAAATAAAAATGGATAATTCCGACAAGATCTCACCCTACTATATACCTACCGGCTACAATCACACCGATTTGGGCTAATTAATCATTAATTAAAATTTAAAAATGGTTTCACCTTACCTGACCACGAGAAGCGGCGACTTTCTTTGATCGCGGATTAACGTAATCAACTGCACGGACGAGGTTCATCTTTGATTCTTCCCAGATCCCAACAAGCAGCACGCGATGGTTTCGTCGGCTTTTTTTTATCTCGGATTATCCTAATCAATTACGAACGAGGCATATTTTTGTTTCTTCCCCCCCCCCCTTCCAGCCAGAATCAGGCGATGGTTTCGTCGGCTTCATTTGATAACGGGTTTTCTTAATCAACGACCTACCAGTTATGTTTTTGAATCTCTTTGACGAGAATCAGTCGCGGGGTTTCGTATTTTGAAATGTTAGCCGAAAATAGAATATTATATTATGAGAATCAAGGCATGAGTAGAAGATGAATTTTATTTTACACTCTGTTTTAAGTCTTTAAACCACTTACGAATGAAATATATCCCTAAATTTTATTCTCTTCACTTAACTGTTTAACTAAGTAGGTAAAAGGTTGGCTCGCTAGACAGGGGGTCGGGTGTTCGATCCCTGGCCGTAGCGCCGCTGTCCGGGCAAAATTTCCTTCATAGCACACTGTATGACGTATGCCCGTCTTCCATTAGCCCAGTTTTAGAGCAAAACAGTAGAACGTTAAACCCGTTTTATTTCATTTAGATAACTGTTTATATATTTACTGAATTAACGTCTTCAAATAATGGAGATCTTTATAAGGTAAATTTTGTAAATATGTTTACGAAGCCTCCAAACTTCACAAATCATGACTTGCAATCTCAGCTGTTACTTTTATATAATTTCACCATGTGGTTTTTTCTATGTTATATGTTACCATTGCTGAAACTATGTGTATAAAAAAAACTTGAAAGAGAGAGAGAGAGAGAGGTGGGGTTTAACGTCCACTCAACACAACTAGGTCATTCCGGGACTAACATATGGTTTAGTTTTATTTCAATAATTCGCTTGTGCGTAGGGGTCTTTGGCAGTGGGAGAAAACCGGAGTGCCCGGTGGAAACCCACGAGGTTGAGAAGGCGCCCCTATATCCATGCCACATACGCTCTCACTAGGGCTCGAAACCACAGCCACAAGCCAGGGGTGGCTGGCCAGCTAGAGGTCGAAGCGCGGCACTCGAGACCACTACACGCCCCCCCCCCCCCAAAAAAAAACCAAACCAAAAAACCAAACTTGAAACGTCGTTTTTGAATTCACAGGAGTGTAAGATGAAAGGCTATGTTAGATTCCAACAAAATATAAACGTAGTTTTGAAAAGCGAATTCACACAAAGAAAACAAGATGTCAACGTGAAAAAAGATATGAAATTGATTTAACAGATATATTATTTCTATACGAAATGAAATGAAATAAAATGGGGTTTAAATTCCTACTGCGTTGGTCCAACTGGCGTAATGAAGACAGGCATACGCCATACAGTGTGCGATGTGGGAAATTTTGCCCGGGCAACGGCACTATGGCTTACTCTTATATCGAATTCAAACGGGACCCTTTACGTGCACGCCAGAATGACTAGACGGCTGTCAATGTCAGACCCTCCGTCCTGCACCTCTAACAAGGGAAAAACCCACATCGGAAAATGCAGGAATCGAACAAGCGACCTCCAGGGTAGCGAGCCAACGTCTTACCAGCTTAGCCACCGCGGCTCCCTTTATTTACACATGCGCAGAATGCAATATGAATATTATAGATAGGGATATATATACATTTTAATAGTTATAGCACATAATTTAAGATCTACAAGACATCAAGACTGTCATTATTTAAAGCCCCAATACCACTCTTGTTGTAACTGAATAATATGTCCCAAACTATATTCTGATCAACAAATTGTACTATTTTACAATATTTCAACTAATTGATGATACAAATTTCATCTTAACACACCTAATTGAAAAAAAAAATTGGAAAAATTCAACTGTATGATAATTAAAGTCCTTACGTAAACACTTTCAAATGCAACTTGGATTTAAACATATTTCCAAACCCTCTGGACAAGTAAAATAGGATGTAATGGATAATTTACACAACACTTAAACATCTCGTAGTTAGAATAAGGCTATTTTTTTCTCGACCTGTCAAGCCAGCCAGAGTGTTATTGTCCCTTTAAATATTTACTAATTGTCGAGCATTTAAAATAAACACACTTGTATGGATATACTGAATTTGATTAACATGCTATAGTGCTTGAAAACGACACCTGTATGTGTATTGAAACGTAGCATGTTAATAAAATTCAGAAGGAATATATCCATACACGTGTGTTTATTTTTAATGCGCGACATTTTTATATTATGACACAAGTGTGTTTAGTTTTGATGAAAACTATTTCTATTAGTAAATGCAGGAGGACTGCACTACACGCAAAACAAAAACAATTTTATTTTTTTTTTACAAGATAAACCTGCGATCAAGACAGAAACCAGACATTGCAAAACTGTTATGTTAATAAAATTCAAAAGTAGTATATCCATATATCAACAAGTGTGTTTTTTTTTAGTGAAATCTATTTCTATATGTTAATAAATTACAAAGTTATATATCCATATAAGTGTGTTTATTTTTTAGTGAAATCTATTTCTATATGTCTTATAGGGATTATTGTCGCGCATTATTTATATTAAAAAACACAACACAATTTATATGGAAATAACAATCACTGGTTTATATAAATATCATCATTAATTTGTGCTTGATAATGATAAGAGAATACTTGTCGAATCGTGCTATATTTATATAAACCAATGATTGTTATTTCCATATAAATTGTGTTGTGTTTTTTAATGTGTTCAATCGCTAAATGCCACTCAAGGATTAAATTATTTATATATTTATTATTTGTCGCTCAGTATTATTATTTAGTGTGGTGGAATATTAAAATATATTTAATATTGGTGTTATTTAAAACCGTCGTGATTATTAAAATAAACAAAATTAGAATAGGTGAGGCTGTTGTTATTAATTAAAGCACATAATTAAATATTTATTAATTGTCGCTGATTATTTGCTAATTGTTGTGAATTATCAAAATAATATATTTATAAATGAGATGTTTATTTCATGACGTAGAATATTGAAATTTTCGTTTATTAAAGATAAGTAAAATAAACAAAATTAGAAAAGGTGTTTTTTTATCTACACCGATTATGTCGGCTTCCTTTGATCTCTGATTAGGCTCACAATACTGTACGGTAAAACTATAAACAATATGGCGGACATGGCCTCCTCCCACTCGGCAAACCTCGGTAGATTCCGGTTTCTGTCGGTTTCCTTTGATCTCTGATTAGGTTCATCTACTGTACGGTAAAACTGGTGCAACCGGTAAAACTATAAACAATATGGCGGGCATGGCCTCCTCCCACTCGGCAAACCCCGGCAGATTCCGGGTGCTGTCGGTTTCCTTTGATCTCTGATTAGGCTCATCTACTGTACGATAAAAGTATAAACAATATGGCGGAAATGGCTTCATGCAGGGGTCCACATTAAAAGATGTGCCGACAATCCCTTAAGAACGAAACCTTATGAAATGGGGTTTAACGCCATTTACATATCTGCATCGATTGTGCTCGACGGTAAACCTTCAAACAATATGGCGGACATGGCTTTATCTCCGAGCAGCTCCGAGTCCATTTTAAAAGATGTACCGCTCATTACTTAGATCCTCTAATTCATTTTAGATAAAATATCTAAAATCTCACGGCTTCAACCCCGTTACAATGTACCGAAATTTAACATTCCATGAACTAAACATCAACGGGACTAACATGTGTTTTTATTTTTTTTTTAAAACAATGCGCTTGTGCGTAGGGGGGTCTTTAGCAGTGAGAGGTAACCGGAGTACCCGGAGAAAACCCACGAGGTTGGACAGGCCTCCTTACTCCTTGTCACGTACAACCGGGATTCAAAACCACCCCAGGGTTTAACGTCCACTCAACCCAACTAGGTCATTTCGGAACTAACACACGGTTTAATTTTATTTCAATAATACACCTGCGCGTAGGGGTCTTTAGCAGTTGGAGGAAACCGGAGTGCCCAGAGGAAACCCACGTGGTTGAGAAGGCGGACTCAATATCTCCCTCACTTTGTCTTTGATTCAACCGGTTAAAAACGAGGCCCACATATACGTGGCGCTGTTTTGTTTATACGGTATACAGAAGACGTCGAATCTTACGAAACTTTACCACCTCGTTGCAAATATAGACAGGGAATTGGACCATTTTTGGCCTAATATTCCTTGAAAACATTCTACTTTTACAATATTATAGATGGATTTATATAAGCCCCGGCTTGTTTTCAGATCCCATATTATATTTATATTATGTAAATATTTACTGAATAAATATTGTCAGAAAACAAAGGAATTCCTCCGTGTATCAATTGATGTTCAGTGATTTAAAATGGAGCTGTCATGATCGATTATAAATCAATCAGTACTGGAGACTGGATGTCTCGGTGGAGATTATTGGTGTTAAATTATTATTAATTAAAGTGTGAAAACATCAACATGGGGTAAATATCGTATAATACTGGATACACCACGTGGTATATCGTATATTATTTTAATCTTGCTTTTTAACAAATTAATTAGGATCATCACATAGATTTAAACATTTTATTTTGTTTAACGGGGGTTCATGGGGTGGGGAGAAGGGATGGGGGTGGTATAATCCTATTTTTGTTTTACGGACGGTGGAAGAGAGGGGGGGGGGATAATCCTATTTTTGAATTAAATTGTCGTCAATCAGATATGGCGACAGAATGTCTGGCTCGAGATTAAATTGTGTTAACGTGTTTAATATTTTATTGTTTCTATGAACCACGTGGGGTAGGATATATTAAATAGGGGCATTTACAGAGAGTGAGAGAGAGAGAGAGAGTGGGGGAGAGAGAGGGAGGGAGAAATGGGGTTTAACGTCCACTCAACACAACTGGGTCGTTCTAGGAATAACATATGGTCCACTTTTATTTCAATAATTCGCTTGCGCGTAGGGGTCTTTAGCAGTGGGAGGAAACCGGAGTGCCCGGGGGAAACATTGACATGGGAAGTATTTATAATATATACCTCATAGGAGTAGGCACCATGTGGTAATATTATATTATTGGTATTTTGCCCTGATCAGTATTCAATAATTTAGTGTGAATTTATTAATATGTATTTTATAATACACTACTAATGCAATGAATCTGAAAACAACCCGAAGCTTATATAAATTCATCTACATATAATTGTCTGCGATATCACTTCGGTGGAAGCGGGCGTAAAATAAAGCTATTTCACACATAGTTTATACATTTCAATACCATTAGAGACAGAGAGTGGGAGAGAGAGATAGAGAGAGAGAGAGAGAGAGAGAGAGAGAGGGAACGGGGGGGGGGGGTCTGACAGAATACACACAAGAGGGTAAACAGATGACGTGAAATAATTGGTGGTCTGCAACCTAATAGAGTAATGTTGTTACCTCCCTTTAATATGTTATTCTCTGTGCTAATTAATGGTGTTGGGGGTTTTGTAACGCAACAATCGGAAGATATTCCAAATTCACGGACTGAAATAGCAGGAAAACGTGTTTGCAGCCGTCAAATATTCCAAAATTTTCGGACATTTCGCGTTTTGCCCTCTAACTGTCATCGAGCCCGTAGGCCTATGGACTGGAACCCTCCTATTGTTTAGAGCACAGTAAGCCACGAGTTACAGTTACATAAACAACTGATTTTAGTTGTATATATTAAAAGTAAATAAAATTTAGTTCTCTTTTATTGATGATTTAGAAATCAAGAACTTATTCATTGCAAAAGACTTCATCAGTTGTGTTGCCCAAGGTGGAAGCTAAAATCATTCGGATACAGATTATTCTTAGTTAATGCACCTCAACAGTGGAACAACCTACCAGAAATCATTAAATCATCACCAACTCTTTCTTGTTTTAAATCAAGACTTAAAACACATACACATCTTTTTGATAAATGTTATCATGATTAATAATCAACTGAACTGTACGCTCTGTGAGCATGCCTCTGTGCATGGAGTACTACCGCTATATAAATGTACATATTATTATTATTATCATTATTAAAAGAGATATTGTAGAACCTGTCATGGGCCTCCAAATAAAATTGAACTTTTTGGGCACTAACAACCACCCCCCCCCCCCCAGTCGAAGATTTTTCCGTACGCCTATGGCGACAATATGTCTTGTTATAAATTAATGGTGTTAATTTCGTGTGTTTTAGTGTGAAAAAACAGCATGGGGTAAATATTTAACATTGAAAATTAGTTAGAACAAAAGTACCTTAAACCCAATCAAACCAAACCCCCGCTTACATCTCATAGATTAAAATACAAAATGAGAACATTTCAACATACTGCACGTGATAATATTATCCTGATTAACAATCAAATGTTTCAATTCATTTCAGATTACTGACCCCGTGATCACAGAACATTCTCAGAATTACGTTAATCTAAGTGAGAGAGAGAGAGAGAGATATGGGGTTTAACGTCCACTCGATAAAAACCAGGGGTCTTTAACAGTGGGAGGAAACTGGAGGACCCAGATAAAACCCACGCGATTGGACAGGCGACCCTACTCTTTGTCACGCCAGTTGACTCAATGACAGGCTTCATGATACAGCAAGGTCATTATGTTTCAGGCCTTAAATCGGTACATACAAATATACAAGAAGGGTATTAACAGGCCCAGTGGGTTTGGGGGGGGGGGTGTTGGCAGGGGAGGGGGGGTTGTGTGTGTGGGTGTTGGCGGGGGAGGGGGTTATGCCCAGGTACATCGCTTCTGGACCCATGCAGCCTCACGTAGACATAAACTTGTATCATTTATACACATGTGTTTATTAGGTCGGTTGGGGAGCAGGGTCAAAAGTTTTAATTATAGAATTAGGGGCGTTTAATTGCATCCCATGCTGATGACGTATTTTAATTATATCCCATGCTTAATGAAGTTAAAGGTGGAATATTACAATGTCCCTCAGTAATCCGTAGGCCTACGTCTTTATTTTGTATTCGATGCATTTCCCCCATAATCCGTGAAAACATCTTTTATAAAACTTGGTACAAACATCCCCTGATGTAGCAGTTCTCCTATTGACAAGTTAGCAATACCGTGTTTCCATGGAAACAGTTCTGGTATGTTTACAAACACTTTTTTGATCAGGGAATCAAATCTATTCTAGGCATGATCAATTTAATTTTATTATTAATGCCCTTTCGACCAATGTCATTGAACGCGTTACTGCCCTGTGTGCCTATTTTGGCAAGGTTAAATAACTTTGTCATTACATGCGCCAACTTTAACATTTGCATTCCATTTGGTGGTTTTGTCATGATGTGATTTTGTCATGACGTAGTATGCATATTACATCACGTGATATGATTTGTCATGACGGGATATGCATATTACATCTCGTGCCATGATTTTGTCATGACGTGATATGCATATTACATCACGTGATATGCATATTACATCACATGATGTGATTTTGTCATGACGTGATATGCATATTACATCACGTGCCATGATTTGTCATGACGGGATATGCATATTACATCACTTGATATGATTTGTCATGACGTGATATGCATATTACATCACGTGATATATATAATTTGTCATGACGTGATATGCATATTACATCACGTGATATGCATATTACATCACCTGCCATGATTTGTCATGACAGGATATGCATATTACATCACGTGATATGTTTTGTCATGAATTGATTTGCATAATACATCACATGATATGATTTGTCATCACGTGATATGCATATTACATCACGTGATATATATGATTTGTAATGGCGTGATATGCATATAACATCACGTGATATATATGATTTGTCATGCCGATAATATCCTTATTAAAGATATAAAGCCTTTGGGTTTACTTTTAATATTTCAGCAGACTTTATAATGGGACAAAAAAAAAACACCTCACACCATGCGCTTTCAACTTGCAAGTGGATATCTCAAGCAGAAATTTATAATAAAGTAAATGCTCCAACAGACTGGGCAAATTTTGACGGGTATACGCCATACATTGTGCTCTGGGGGAAATTTTGCCAGGACAACGACACCACGGCCTACTCTTATTTCAAATAACAACTGTCGAGCGCTCTTTTACGTGCATGTCAATGTGTACACGGGACCTCCGCTATCGTTCCTTCCGAACGACTAGACACTTTTGTTGTCGGGCACTCCGACCTACCCCACTGATCAGGGCAAAATATCAAGAATATAATATTAACACATGATGCCTACTCCTACGAGGGGGGGGGGGGTCATAAAGCCTGTCATTGAGTCAACTGGTGTGGTTTCGAATCCCCGGTTGTACGTTGCAAGGAGTAGGGTCGCCTGTCCAGTCTCGTGGGTTTTCTCCGTGTTCTCCGGTTTCTTCCCACTGCTAAAGACCTCTACGCGCAAGCGAATTATTGAAATAAAATTTAATCCCGAAATGTTCTAGTTTGCGTCGAGTTGACACAAGTCCCCCCCCCCTCTCTCTCGCTCTCTCTCTCTCTTACTCCTAAGAGGTATATAGAAAGTTCCCGTGTATGCACCTATTTAATATATCCTACCCCACGTTGTTTTTTGCACAATAAATTAACACAATTTAATCTCTTTGCCAGACATTCTGTCGCCAGGGGCCTGTTTCACGAAATTTTAACTAAGATACAATCCGATTTTAGTAATTCGATTGGATAGTATTAGATTGATTTTAGCGCTTAGCCAATCAGATTTAAGTATGTACTAAAATTTGGATTTTATCTTAAGTTAAAATTTCGTGAAACAGGCCCCAGATCTGATTGACGATTTAATTAAAAAAATAGGATTATCCCCCCCCCTCCTTCTCCCTACTTCATGAACCTCAGTAACACAAAATAAAATGTTTAAATCTATGTGATTATCCTAATTAGTTTGTTAAAAGTAAGATTAAAATAATATACGATTTTTACCCCATGTTGATGTTTCATACTTTAATTAATATTAATTTTACACCAATAATATCTATCCAGACAACCAGTCTCCAGTGCTGATTGATTTATAATCGATTATCATCACCCGATATTAAATCACTGAACATCAATTGGGGGACTTAGTGTCCATTGAGAACTATATTAGAACTAGTTGGAAGTGGACGTTAAACTCCAGATACGAACGAACGGTCCTGAGTTCACAAAGCTTCGTCAGGCTTAAGTTAAGAATCAAATTTCAATCACTGTTTATGAAAAATGCATAAACGTCAAACTTAGCACATAGTTTCGTATTTCATACATTAAAACAATAAACGTTTTATAAGGCGAACAATTTTGAGTAAATTCTTAACTTATGTCTGACACTGTCAACTGGGTTAATTAAAATGTCGCCAATTTTAAGATTATCACATTTTGATTTTAACACTTCTGTTTTATCATCATTCAGTTTAAGATACATGTAGTTGCATTTCATCCATGACTTGATGTCAGTGACAGATTTATATCAAATTCCTGCCGTCAAAGGTATTTCTTTTATGTGCGTACGAGATTTTTGAACTGGTGAGCCATTCGGCAAACCTCGACAGATTCCGGTGCCCTACATCTAGACTCGGCTGTATGATGAAGTCCGCCATTTTGGAACTATTTTAAAGGACCCGGATAAACAATGGCTGCCCCCATGGCCATGGAGATTATATCAACAAACTAAAAAATGGCTGCCCCCATAGAGATTATATCTAGAAAAGACGCCATTTTGGGACTATTTTGTGAAAGCGGCACGGTTTCCTGTTGAAGTAATTAGGTAGTTGACTAGCCGCATCGCAAATGTATGGTCGTAGGTACATATCAATTACTATCATACATCAGAGTCTAGATGTAGGTTACGGAGAGTGCCGGAATCTGTCGAGGTTTGCCGAATGCTGGTGAGGATGAAAGACGCCATGACATGTGTTCCGGTATTTTTGTAATTAATAATATAGGTCTGTATTTGATGTAGGCCTAATTCTCTGTTTACTACGTCGTAGTAGTTATGTTTTGTCGTAAATGATTCCGATAAAAAAAAACCCGATACGTTTATCTCGGATCCTAATGACAACACCGTTAATATATTCATATATTCAAGTGGCGGTAGTTCTTTCTTTGATGTCCATAGCAGTTATATCTCATAACAACCTGTAATTGCGTCATCATAGCAACCGCTTCTGACGTCATCTCAGGTCGATATATTCGGCTCATATCAACCGCTGGTGTTCCCACTGTCTGTGTGAATGAATTCTGCACGAGAAAGAGAGAGAGCGTGTGTTTGTGTTCACCATTAAGCCTAGGCTTCATATGATCTCATACCACTATTAATTTCCCTTATTCGGGTATTCATCTCTCAATAATAGACTTTGTATCTGTAGACCTAATAATGAAATATTTAAATGTAGCCTACAATATAGAGGCACAGTCCTTTGGAATTCTCTCCCAAATTCACTTAAAAATATTAAAAATCTTCATTTATTTAAGAAAATTATCACTAAGCATGTTATTTCTTCTTTTTAATATATCAACTACTTACTACATATTACTTAGTTTTGAAGTTAAACTATTTAGCTTATCATATATATTTGAATGTTTTGTGTGTGAGTATTTGTTAAGTGTCTAATGTTTATGTCTTTTTTATTTCTTTGTTATAAAGGGCAAAATTGTAAACAGGCTTTAAGCCTAAATTTTCACCTTTGAAAATAAAGATTTTCTTTTTTAATTATTATTATATATACAAATGACGCTGTGTTTACAAAAAATACCATCTCGTAATTGCACGTGAATAATTCGGTAATCTTCGTTATTTGACGGAAACTACCGAGCCGTTATTCAATCATTGTTGAATATTAATGGGAAAGTTCATTTAAATTTAAGGGTGGGCGTTGTATATGTCAGATATTAACCAATCATACCTCAGTTGCTATATTTATATCACCCTTGGGCTGCACCCGCGGGTTATATAATATAGCAACCTCAGGTAGGTTAATATCCTATACTTATCGGTTTCACTCCCTTTCCCCCATAGAGAATTAGAGCCACGGTAGGTCCGTGAGTAGAAAGTTCATCGGAAATTTTCCGGCGACATGGTTTCCGGCGTGTTTATTTAGTTTGAAGACGATTTTATTACCGTCTACATCATGATAATTTAATAATTAGAAATAAAATAAAACCAAGTACGAACAATCCAAACCATAAGACAGAATTCAAAGTCCTAAAAACGGTATAGGCAAAATAGTGTATCCAAGCAAAATAGTTAATCAGCACAATTTACTTAGATTCACCAATAACACAAGAATTATTGTATTTGAAGGCGATAATGGCCGCTTTCGTCGTGATAATTTAATAATTGTTAACTTGGTTAATTGTCAAAATATATTAAATTTGACGAAAACACCAGATTTGTGGGTTATCCTCCTATTTTCGACTTATTATTGTGATGAATGTTACTTTAATATAATAATGATTGTATTTACTTATATTCACCAATAATACAATAATTATTGTATTTGAAGGCGATAATTACCACCTACGTCATGATAATTTATTAATTACAGAGATTTAATTATTAACTTGATAAATTGTCTTTCTAAATCTTCCTTCATATTTTTTATTAACCTTGAACCACTGGTTCATCGGTAAACAGAGAAACACGCCAATACAATTACAAACAGTATATACGGTGAATATTGTTAATATGGCTTGAACTTGAAAGGGGGGGGTGGTGGATGGTCCAATGATCTAGAGTGCCGCGCTTTCAACACTAGCTGGCTGGCCACATCTCGCTTGCGGCTGTGGTTTCGAGCCCTGGTGTGAGCGTCTGTGGCATGGAGATAGGGACGCTTCTCAACCTCGTGGGTTTCCTCCGGGCACCCCGGTTTCCCCCCACTGCTAAAGACCCCTACGCGCAAGCGAAACATTGAAATAAAAATAAATATTATGTTAGTCCCAAAATAACCTAGTTTGCGTCGAGTGGACGTTAAACCCATCTCTCTCTCCCCCTCTCTCTCTCTCTCTTTCTCTCTCTCCCCTCTCTCTCCCCCTCTCTCTCTCTCTCTCTCTTTCTCTCTCTCTCCGTTCAGGTAATGCCATGGGAGATAACACAAGAAAGACTTTATTCCACCAGCATTATTCTCGCGATAGCCCTTTTAATTTTACTCAAAACAAGGCTTTAATTTATATAAAAATTCGCTCCTTCAATGACACAAATCTGATATCCTTTTCTTCTTGATTTCCATGTCAATTTTCTCATAAAGAAAGAAATAATATTCAAAAGGAAAATTGCACTGGGTGATATTGATATTCCGCTTAGTTGTACATTTTCCTTTGAATTATAGATCAGAAAAATTAAATAAAATTAAAAAATTAAAGACAACACAACCGTAGGCTATATCAAGACAATGAACATATTGCGATATTCTACCACTTTTAATATAATTCTCCTGTAATATACAATTCACCTAATCCCTACCTCACAACAATTCGGTGTGAGCGTATGTGGCATGGAGTAGGGGCGCCTTCTCAACCTCGTGGTACTCCGGTTTTCCCCCACTGCTAAAGACCTCTACGTGCAAACAATTTATTGAAATAAAATTATACTATATGTTAGTCACGAAATGACCTAGTTGTGTTGAGTGGACGTTGAACCCAATTTCTCTCTCTCTCTCTCTCTCTCTCTCTCTCTCTCTCTCTCTCTCTCTCCTATACAATTTACCTAATTCCTACACCACAACACGTCGTACGTCTTTTGGCACGCACGGGTCGTAGGGTTTGGTAGCGGCAAAAAACTGGGTTTTTCTTTTTTGTTTGGGGAGGGGGGGGGGGGGTGTAACATATTTATTCAATTTAAAAGTCATATAACAATTGTATAAAGAGTAATATAGTATTAGTAACAATTTAAACTTTAGATGTATATATATTTTTTTTTTTAAAAATATGTTAGTTAGAATATACTATATGAATATTCATTTGGATCTACTATACTGTAGAAACAGGGTGATAATTTTGTATGTGCCGGTCCAAAAATCGCTAGGGCCGGTCTGCGATCTTCTGCGGTGCCGTACAAACGCAAGTAGACTGTCCGTAGTAAAACGTACGTCGGGTTCCAAGCCTGTCTATGCCTAATTATAGCAGGGGAAACTAGAATACAGCAATACAGTGCCAGTCCAGTGGTTGTTCAATGTTTCAGCACCAAGCGAACATTTCAACCAACAGACTAACCATTCAGTTGTCTCCCTTTAACTAGGTAACACTTAATGCATTGTCAGATTTACATAAAGAGCTGGCCGTTCTTGCTATTATATACCAAACAGCAAAAACAAAACGTTAGTACGATTTCAAAATCAGAGAGGCGCTTTCATCAAGTCGTTCTAGAAAACGACCTACTCAATGGATCAAAGCATTTGTTTGTGAACAGTGTGTTGACACATTAGTGATTAATTCATCTCAATTCCAGACATTACAGAAGGTTTAGACGGGCATACGTCATACAGTGTGCTATGGGGTAAATTTTACCCGGGAAGCGGCGTTACGACCTACTCTTATATTGAATTCCAACTGCCAAGGTATCTTTTATGTGCACGCCAATGTGTACACGAGAGCTAGGTTTTTCGTACCATCGGAACGACTAGACAGCTGTCTTTGTCAAGCCCCACGTTCTGCAACACTGACAAAAATTGAGATACACTTTCTCGGCCAATGCAGGGATCGAAGGCCCGACCTTCCGACTTGCGCGCTAGTGCCTTAGTCACGTGATCCCCATATTGATAAAAAGCATGCATTCGGCAAACCTCGACAGATTCCGGTGCCCTATATCTAGACTCGGCTGTATGATGTAGTCCGCCATTTTGGAACTATTTTAAAGAACCCGGGTAAACATGGTTGCCCCCAGGAGATGGGTGCCAGTCAAGTCGTCCACAAGCGAAGTCCTCCACAACCGTTGGTGGAGTCGTCCACAAGGCATTGGTGATGTCGTCAACAACTATTAGTGATGTCGTCCACAACTACATTTGTTTATGAATTTGTTAATGAATTTGTTATTTATGGAATAAAACGATTTACTTTGTTGTTTATTTGCTGGGAGAAAGGGTGACCACGCAGAAAAAAACTATACTAATTAAAAATACATCGTGTGGACGACTCCAAAAAACGTATTACAATATCCAGAAATTTTTTACTTTGTTGTTTATTTACCGAGAGAAAGGGTGACCACGCAGAAAAACTATACTATTTACAAATACATTATGTGTCCAGAAATTATACTAAGTCGTGTGGACGACTCCACCAACGGGTGTGGGCAGCTTAACCAGATTTGGGGACTTTTTTGTAAAAGCGGAACGTTTTCCTGTTAGAGTAAATCGGTAGTCGATAAGCCGCATCGCAAATGTATGGTCGTAGGTACATATCAATGACTATCATACATCCGAGTCTAGATGAAGGTTACAGAGAGTGCCGGAATCTGTCGAGGTTTGCCGAATGAAAAAGCGTGTAGGGTGTTCATCACGAGACAGGGCGTTGTGTAGGATTGTAAAAGTGGGGGTGCAGCAGACTGGAGTGGGGGCGCAAATAAAATGCCTGAGTTACTGAGCACGAAACGGCGTCCGGCGAAGGGGAGTGTGGGAGGTTTGGAATTTCCACGCACTTGGAGCTGCAATCAAAGCCGCTAAACACACCAAAATTAAAAAATTCTTGTCCTCTAAACTAGAACTAGTCCGAAACACCAATAAAGCCATGTGAATAGGGCGACCAGAACGATAATTTTCAATCATGTCATTTGGTGGTGGCTCCCACAAAGACCGATAAGGCCCTACAAATGTGGATAAGGGCGTCCAAAGAGTACCCTATAATGTCATGCGGTGAATCAGGCGCTGGCCATGAAAAAGGTCATAGGGGGGGGGGGGGGGAATCTTCGCCTGTGAGGGCGGCACCAATGTCTGGGGTCCTCCCTCACAACATTTTTGAAAAATATCGCTGCGGTGATATCTTTGACTTTGAGTCAATTTTGTATTTTATATGACGGCAGATTTTCGGGGAGAGGCATTTGCTCCTGATGCACCGCCCCTTGGACACACAAGCGATAGAAGGAAGTTTGGATCAGGGCAAACGAATCGGGTACTCATTGGCGTGTGGGCGCCATTAAAACCAACCCACTCATCAGTGCCTATCACTGTTTGATCATAATCAAGTGTATTATTTTATAATTGAAAGGGTATCAACTTTTTTGAGGGGGGCGTCATTTCTCGGGGCGCCTCATTGTTTTTTTTGGGGGGGTGCAATGTTCCACCTGCCCCCGCCCCCACGAGAGATACGGCCCTGTCATGAGAATGTTTAGATACGTAAACTGAAAGTAGGTTACTAATAAACAGGTGAGAGAGAGAGAGAGAGAGAGAGAGAGAGAGCGAGCGAGGGAGAGAAATGGGGTTTAACGTCCACTCAACACAACTAGGTCATTTCGGGACTTACATGTGGTTTAATTTTATTTCAATAATTCGCTTGCGTGTAGGGGTCTTTAGCAGTGGGAGGAAACCGGACCCGGACAAAACCAACGGGGTTGGACAGGCGACCTTACTCCTTGTCACGTACACCCGGGATTTGAAACCACGCCAGTTAACTCAATGACAGGCTTCATGGCACAGCGCGCACATGCTAACCATTCAGCCATCCACCCCCTTCATATATAGAATTCATGCCCCTACTTATCGTATGGGGATATAGTACACATACCCTTATTTGGAAAGTGATGGGCGGGGTTAACGCTATGCGATATTTGGCAAGATTTTATCGGGGTGATATGGCATGATGTCTTGTACGTCATTAGAAACATCGCATCAAAAATGTAGAACGCAGTTCCATGTAGCAAAACTGTTCGGTAATTCTTTCAGAGAGAGGTAACCGGAGGACCCGGAGAAAACCCACGGGACTGGACAAGTACAAACGGGGAACGTTATTTCAGTGTTCCACTCTACCCCATTTAAAACCTAATTACCATGCACTTAACATACTTTTTTCCATGCAAACACCTCACTATTCATGCCATAATTAATTATTTCCATGCTAACTGTGGTGAAAGGTGTTGAAACTTCTGCGTTTGAGGCTAAATTTATATTGCACAAACTGTGCCACCGGACGCAACAAGACAAGTTGTTGGGAAAATGTGCTAAAATACATTTATTTGGAAAACAAATCAAAGGATCTTATTTTATGACAATGGAACTTAGTCGACCTTATTGCACTGGCATCCTCAAATATTATCCCTCCAAAGAGATTATCTCAACAGACTCAGCACTACCTCGTGACCTCGTGGTCTCCCCTTGTCTGCGATGCAGGGCTGAGGGCCTGGCAAGGACAACTGTCTAGTCGTACGGATGGGACGAAAAAACCCGTGTACACATTGGCTTGCACGTAAAAGATCCCTTGGCAGTTGGAATTCGATATAAGGGTAGGCCTTAGCGCCGCTACCCTGGCAAAATTTTTCCTCATAGCACACGTTTGCACGTCTTCATTAGCCCAGTTTAGGAGCAGAACAGTAGGATGTTAAACTACATTCCATTTTATTTCATTCGGCACTACCGCGGACGTTTGAGAACTGAAATGGGGTTTAACGTCCTATTTTTTCTGTATCAACTGCGAGGACGTGCATTGCATGCAATCCCCCTGCACTTACTATTGAGTCAATTCGAAATCAAGATGGCGGACACAGAAAAAGAGTTATGGGGTTTAACGTCCGCAAGACTAAACTAGGCCATTTCGGGACTAACATGATATGGTTTAATTTTATTTTAATAATTCGCTTGCGCGTAGGGGTCTTTAGCAGCGGGGGGAAACCGGAGGACCCGGAGAAAACCCACGAGGCTGGATAGGCGACCCTACTCCGTGCCACGTACAACCAGGGATTCGAAACCACGCTAGTTGACTCAATGGCAGGCCGTGTGATACAGCACGCGCGTGCTAACTATTTGGCCATCAACCCCTCCAAGATGGCGGACGGAAGCTGTTTATATTACTAGGTGATTGAGCCTGTCGATCATATCAGGAACATTAGACAAGAACCATTTTATCTTGGAAATTACCATATAAATATAACTCAATGTCTATTGACTCGATTCGCTTTATATTGGCAGTCCAATTTACTCAATTTAAAATGGCGTCAAAATGGTGACCGTCGAACAAATTACACTGAGTGGCATCTTCGTCTTCATTTCTCGCTCTCGTACACGTTCTCGAGATTTCATCTTTACATCAAAGCTCAGTAATCACTTCCGGTAAGCGATCAATCAATCTCCATCAAAATGAATTACTTGAACTAGTTGACAATGGCCGAGTAATTTGGACATCTTATGAAGAAATTAAACGGAGGGAAAGATAGAGGCATTTAATGACGGTCTCTAAGGATATTGTTATTTGCCTTCCTTAAGGCAAATATTTGCAAGCGAGTTTATTAATAACGATGGAGGCCAATTTCAGTCCAATAACTTTATTTCTTAGACACTAAACGGGAGCTTAGACACTGATTAGCGCCATTTAACTGCAAATATTGACAATTCTTCGCCACATTAGTCAGTAATTCAATATCGAAAGAGTTATTGTGTGGCAGGGCTTTAGGTGTTAGCGGTGAGAACTCAAGTGATCGTCAAGTGAATCGCTCGTATAGAAGAATGAACTACTCGTGCTGTTAGGCTAATTTCCACGTCATGATATTAACGTTCGCTTCACGCGCTTCTACAGCTGTAATTATCGATAAGGTATTTGGACTACAAACTCAATAAAAGACTCGCGATTGCCTCCAGCCACCTAAAACCTCCCCATACATAATCTTCGCTAACTTTTTTTTCTCACTCCTTATTGTTGATTAAAACTCCTGACGTTTTTTCTTCTCATCAAATTATCCCGAAACAGAAGAAAAAACAACAAAAATATTATCAAGATCTCTCATCAAATTATGCCTTAACACAGAAAAAAAAACAACGAAAAGAAAATACCCAAATCTCTCATCAAATTATGCCTTAACACACAAAAAAAAACAGCAAAAAAAGAAAATACCCAAAACTCTCATTAAATTATGCCGAAACCAAATAAAAACCGCAAAAAAACAAAAAAGAAAATATCAACACCCCTCCAGTGTAATCCTGACTGATTTTCGTAATGTCTTTTTCTTTGTAAGATCGATGGTCGCTTTATTAAGTCTAAAAAACTGTTTAAAATCGAAATATTCTCAAGTATATTTTCATAGCTTTTTTATAATTGTTTTTCTTCTTAAAGGACAATAGGACGCTTCGTTCTCACTTTCTTTTCAAAGTTCGGTGTGGTGTCGATTTCCCGGTTGCACGTGACAACGAGTAGAGTCGCCTGTCCAACCTCGTGGTGTTTTTCCGGGTGCTCCGGTTTCCTCCCACTACTAAAGACTCCTAAGCGCAGCGAATTATTGAAAAACAATGAACCATGTATTAGTCCCATAATGATCTCTCTCTCTCTCCTCTCCCTCTCTCTTCGAGAGCACCAATTAAAAATTATGCCTCCAATTTCTTGACGAAAAAAATGCCAATTTAAAAGCAAATAAAACTTATTATTAGTCCCGCATTTTAACTATTGGAATATTAACAAAATATTGGGTTGATATTTTATTGATCCAGAGAACTACTAATAATTAAGTTTGTTTGGCCTAAACCATTTTAAATCATTCGGGTAAATATTTCTAAAATTACTCAAATTCCAAGATAATCAAAATATTGATGTATAAACCAGGCTATTAATTTCATTTCATCTCAATCACGTGACGTGACGAAAAAAAAAAATGAAATGGGGTTTAACTGCTTAAACCGGGTTAATGAAGATGGGCATACACCAACCGAGCTATATTGCGCCAAATAAAAAAAAAATGAAATGGGGTTTAACTGCTACCACTTCCCGGGGGGGGGGGGGGAATGAAGTCGCTCGACAGTCGCTGAGCTATTAAAAAAAATAAATATCGAATCAAATTAAAAAATCTCCGACTTCGACTCGACAGTCAACTAGGTATAATCAAAAAGAACATGACTTTCCCCGGGAATCGGTGCAACGGCCCATTTCTTTTATTTCGAATTACAACCGCCAGAATAAACCGCCCATCACCGATTTCTTACTGTCAAGGATTCTTTTACGTGCACGTCGATCTGGGTTTTTTTTTTGTCCCATCTGCAGCACGAATCGGTAACTCCCGCGATTCTTGTCCATCCATGTCGAGATCTGAAATGGGGTTATTCTAGTCCAATATCGGGTCCACCTACCACGAAAACAAGTTTTGGGGTATATTTTTCGTTGAGAGAGAGAGAGAGAAAATCAGGTCATTTCGGGACTAACATATGTTTCAGTTTAGACAAAATGTGAATTTTTTTTTTTTTTAATTGTCTTCTGGTTTATGTCGAGTGGACTTTAAACTCACATAACTGGTTTACGTTTTTAAGAAAGAGAAATCTTAGAACGGAAGACAATTTAGAAAAAAAAAACGATTCACATTTTGCCGACTCTTAACTGACGTATCTCGGTGACCGTCGACTGACAGGACGCCATCGATGGAGGCAGTAATAATGCGCCGTTAAATTTTAATCCTCATAATGAGAGGAAATTACATTGTCGAAATATATAATATTCAACAGAACGGTTCGTCCGGGGTTTCTCAAATGTTGAGTTAACAAATTTCTTGAGGTTTCATTTAGGAAGATATGTAGAAGAGGGAAGACCTGGAAGGACATCGTGGAATAGATATTAATTGTTGGTATTTGGTATTTAATTTCCTGTAATTTGTCAGACATTGTAGGCTTCGCGCTCATCTGGATGGAGATTTCTATTCTGGGATAAAAACAATCTCGATAATTAGTCTTCAATTACACGCTGGGTTTTATTTTTGAAATGATGAAATCAAATACTTAATGTCTGATCACGGGTGATATTAATCCGGGACGGGAAATGAAATAACACGAAGAGAGGTTTGACGTCTTACGGTTCAAATCAAAGATGGTGTTTAAAATGAACCAGAGCGGGAAGTTATCCTGTCATTTGGAATGGAGAAATGAAATGAAATCGGATTCAACGTCCTACTGTTATACACCTAACCTGGGCTAATGAAGATGGGCATACGCCATACAGTGTGCTATGGGGGATTTTTTTTTGCCCGGCCTACACTTTTATCGAATTTCAACTGCCAGGGGATCTTTTACGTGCACGTCAATGTGCACACGGGAGCTCGGGTTTTCGTCCCATCCGAACGATTTGGTAGCTGCCCTTGTCAGACTCTCCGTACTGTATCACTGACAAGAGGAAACCACGCCGGAAAACATTTGAAATGAAACGGAGTTTTACGTCATATTGTTCTGCACCAAATGGGCTAATGAAGACCATGATACGCCATATAGTGAGATATATGAGGGAAATTTCACCCGGATATATGAGGAAAATTTTACCCGGATATATGAGTGAAATTTTACCCGGATATATGAGTGAAATTTTACCCGGATATATGAGGGAAATTTTACCCGGATATATGAGTGAAATTTTACCCGGATATATGAGTGAAATTTTACCCGGATATATGAGGGAAATTTTACCCGGATATATGAGGAAAATTTTACCCGGATATATGGAGGAAATTTTACCCGGATATATGAGGGAAATATCACCCGGATATATGAGGGAAATTTCACCCGGATATATGAGGGAAATTTTACCCGGATATATGAGGGAAATATCACCCGGATATATGATGAAAAATTTACCCGGATATATGAGGAAAATTTTACCCGGATATATGAGGGAAATTTTATTTGGATATATGAGAGAAATTTTACCCGGATATATGAGGGAAATTTTACTCGGATATATGAGAGAAAATTTTACCCGGATATATGAGGGAAATTTTATTCGGATATATGAGAGAAATTTTACCCGGATATATGAGGGAAATTTTACCCGGATATATGAGGGAAATTTTACCCGGATATATGAGGGAAATTCACTCATCCAACAACCCGGAATTCGATAAACCTTTAGAGTATTATGGACACAGGTCACCAAATATTTCTGGGCCGTCACGAATGAATGTAGGGTGAAAGCCTTTTTTAATCTCTCTCTCCCTTTCCCTTTCCCTTTCCCCCCTTTTGCATGGCGATTTTTGTTGACTTTTTGGTGTAGAATCGAAAAAAAAGTTTGAAAATACATTTTCTGACAGGATTTGGTGAATATTCATGATTTTCAGGCGGAAGGATACACGAGTTGTGAGGTTGGTTACGTTGAAATGTAGAGCCTGAAATTGCATGTTTACTTGTCTCTACTTCCAGCTTGTGTATCTCAATTTTTTCCTGGTCAACCTCATACATGCTTTTGGACAAGAGTTTGCTATATGTTGTTCCATTTGAGGCAGAAAGCATTCTACCTAACGAAAAATTCAGGAAAAGTTAGAGCTGAGAATTAACATTTAAGTCAATGGGCAAATAATAGAGACTTTTAGCAAGCGGGATTTTTACCATCCGTATCACGTATCCTTATCGTATACGCGATACGTTGCGTCAGTGTAGTTTTACAGTTTTGGCAGATTTTTGCGTCGCGTACGTATGCGTCGATGGGCTGAGCTAAGTTCTATTAAAGTAATTGCAGATATCTACCAAGATCACTATCAGTACTAGTCAAGCTAGTCAAGTGCCTATTATAGGCTACCACTTCCCGGGGGGGGGGGGGGGAATGGAGTCGCTCGACAGTCGCTGAGCTATTAAAAAAAATAAATATCGAATCCAATTAAAAAATCTCCGACTTCGACTCGACAGTAATTTTACCACAGAATAAAATCCTTTTCAGATTTGCATGGTTCTGCCTCCCTAAATTAAGAATGTAGTTCAACCACCACGGTTAAAATGACATCAAAAATATACCTTTGTGTTCTAGAGTGAACAAAGATTCATAAAAAACGCCAAGATACAACATTTCACCATCTAATAGTAGCAAAAGGACGGTAAAAAGACACGAAATTGTTATACGGACCTTTTCCGTATAAAACCTGTTCGTTACGTGCTGAGGTATTCTTGTGTCGTATCACGTATGATAAATACCCACACATTGGTGACGTCAAACGCAAAATCCATACGGATACGCGATACGGTGCAGACATTTACGCTTGCCAAAAGTCTCTAATTAGTGACCTGTTGCCTTATAAGTTACTCCTAAATGTCTTGCTACAAGATGGTATACATGGTAAAATTTATCAATATCATAAAAGATATGTATTCCAAATCGTGTGTTTCAACTCCTGGTGGCATGATAACGGAGATGTTTAGTTGTAGAGGTACAAGGCAAGGATGTATGTTAAGTCCTCGGATATTCTCAACTTCAACGAGTTTATTAATGAATTGATTAACGATGAGTTTATAGATATTTCATCATTGTTTCCGAATCTAATTTGTTTAATGTTTGCGAGAGAGAGAGAGAGAGAGAGAGAGATGGGGTTTAACGTCCACTCGACACAAACTATGTCATTTCGGAACTAACATGTGCTTTAATTTTATTTCAATAATTCGTTTGCGCAAAGGGATCTATAGCAGTGGGAGGACACCGGAGGACCCGAAGAAAAACCACGAGGTTGGACATGCGACCCTAATCCTTGTTAGGTACAACCGGCGATCTGAAACAACGCCAGTTGACTCAATGACAGGCTTTGATTTAATGTGTCAAATAATAGCAGATTACACCATTCGAGTTATAGATTAACCCTAGAGGAGGAAAGATAGTTAATGAATTTGAAACTTGAGCGAAAACATGCACAATCTCTTTGTAATAGACTTCAAGATAAATTGAAAAACATTCCTTAGGAGCAAAGACTTTTAAAGTTATGCAATACTAAAACCATCGTAGACGAATGTCACTTTGTGATTATTTGAACTGCATTATAATGATTTTCGCAATTTATATATTTACCAATATATTGTTAATAACACCTCCAAACGCCAAAACTGTTTAAATCTTATGTCCTCAAAAAAACCTCAAAACAATTATCAATCTATCAAAATTCGCTTACCATCCTCTTTGTCACAGGAATACTTTAATAAAAGAAAAGTAGTAATTATCGACCAATATCACTGTAAATAGCTTCAATCTATTAAGTATATTATCTCTTTACATTTGTATTTATTGTATTTTTAAACGTATTAAATCATCAATTCACTAAACATTCTAATTGAATAATTTACTTCTCTATCCTATTTTTATATTGTTCATATATTTACATTATAACTATCCGTTCAATCATTAATGTAAAAATAGGTTTATATCCATTAAATTATTAGCACTTATTATATATATATATATACTGTGATAATTGCTCATCTTAACATTTATATTAAATACCTAATTATTTACAACTTATATTTACTTTTAATTCAGCCTCGGGATATTATATCTATCTGTTAATTATAATATATATCATATCAAATAATTTAATGTATATCCTTTTCAACAATCGGGGATCACGGTGGCTAAGTGGATAAGGCGCTGGTTCGCTAGCCTGGGTGTTCGATCCCTGCATTGGCCGAGGAAGTTCATCTCGATTTTCCGGCGTGATTCCCCCTTGTCAGTGATGCAGAAGAAGGGGCTGACAAGAACAGCTGCCTAGTCGTTCGGATGGAATGAAAAACCGAGGTCTCGTGTACACATTGCCGTGCACGTAAAAGAACCCTTGGCAGTTGGAATTCAGTTGCTGCCCGGGAAAAATTTCCCTCATAGCACACTGTATGGCGTATGCCCGTCTTCAATTAGCCCAGGTTATGTGCTTAAGCATAGGACGTTAAACCCCATTTCATTCATTCATTCATTTCTCAACAATAATATGAATTCATCTTTTTTTTCCTCAAAATTGTGATGACAAATTGTACTATGGACCTTTAGTCTTTCATACATGAAATAGAGATTATTATTTTTATTTAAAAAATGCGTGCATATAAATGGAATCTGCACAAATTGTATAATTTAAAACGACATTAACTCCCTTGCTGGCTTGACAGGTCCAGAACAAAAATAGCCTTATTCTTACCACTAGAAGTTTAAGTGTCCTACCTGTTGTGTAAATTATCCATTACATCCTATTTTACTTGTCCAGAGTGTTCGAAAATATTTTTGAATTTAAGTTACATTTGAAAGTGCTTACGTAAAGCTTGTTAAACAATGTTGTTGAATTTTTCCAATTTTTTTTTTAATTCGGTGTGTTAAGATGAAATTTGTATCATCAATTAAATTGAATATTGTAAAATAGTATAATTTGTTGACCAGAATAAAGATTGGGACATATTATTCAGTTACAACAAGAGTGGTATCGAGCCTTTAGGAACATTTGTATACGCGGGGTTTAAAGAGTAAGCGGAATGGCCAGCTGTGCCGTCCGCCTTGTCATTCCTGCCAATCTGATTAAAATACACATTTATATTTCGTTTCGTTTTTTTATACTTTCGATGGCCTACACTACACGAAGATCTGACAAGTTGCCAGGGATCGCACGAGGGACTTTTGAACCTATGACGTCAGACATTGATTAATCAGACAGTGTTAACATTTATAGTGGTTTTCCCACAGACCGTTTCATTGGCCAATCCCCAACTTCAACCAAAAACGCCGGTTATATAACAATTCCTCCAGATCCTAGTGTAGTAAAGTCAATTAAAACGAAATTTTGAACTATAAAAAGCGAAAAGAAATAGGGTCTGTGTTTTTATCAGAGTGCAGTTTCTACAGTATTGCCATAAAAAAAACCGACAAGTAAAGATATGTTATAGAATGAATGAATGAAATGGGGTTTAACGTCCTACGCTTAAGCACCTAGCCTGGGCTTATTGAAAACGGGCATACGCCATACAGTGTGCTATGAGGTAAATTTTTTGCCTGGGCAGCGGCGCTACGGCCTACTCTTATATCGAATTCCAACTGCCAGGGTGTGTTTTACGTGCACTCCAATGTGTACACGGGACCTCGGTTTTTCGTCCCATCCGAACGACTAGGCAGCTGTCCTTGCCAGGCCCTCCTTCTGTATCACTGACAAGGGGAAATCACGCCGGGAAATCGAGATGAACTTTCTCGGCCAATGCAGGGATCGAACACCCTACCTCCAGGCTAGCGAACCAGCGCCTTATCCACTTAGCCACCGTGATCCCAAACAACATAACCGACAAGTAAAGATATGTTTTAGATATACATAGTCGACACATAAGTATCCCTATTCTAAATAAATTTTATTATAAATAAACAAAATAATCGATAGTAGGCCTGTGATCGGTTTTATACCAACGTGACAAGGGCAGCTGCCTAGTCGTTCGGATGGGACGAAAAACCAAGGTCCCGTGTACACATTGGCGTGCACGTTGCTGCCTGGACAAAATTCCCCTCATAGCTCACTGTATGGCGTATGCCCGTCTTCAATTAGCCCAGGTTAGGTGCAGAAGCGTAGGACGTTAAACCCCATTCCATTCATTCATTATAGCAACGTGTTATACTGGGAAATCCAGCTTCGTATAGCGTATAGACAATTACTGTCTTTTACACGAAGGTTTCTCTTTTAAAAAAAACACACAAAAATAATTGGTGATATATCAATCGTGCCTGTTGTAAATTCGATTCAATAGACAGAAGAGAATTACAAATCTACATCCAAACCATAATTCTAAAGAATACAAAAAAACTCCCCAAATTAAAGAATTAAATCTTAATGTATTAAATTTTCACTCCTCGTTTCAACTTCAATTCAATAGAAAAAATAGGATTACAAATCTTAATACAAACCATAATTCTAAAAAATACAAAAAAAATCTTGATGTATTAAATTTTCACTCCTCGTTTCAACTTCAATTCCATAGAAATAAGGTGATTGCAAGTCTTTAGATCTTTACGATTATTATATCGCCTATCGCCATCAATGCCACTTCCATACCGTTTATATATTAAAAAAATCACAAAATTAATTCGTGATATTCAAATTACAAGTCTGGGTCCAAACTATTATTATATCGCCATTAATGACACTTCCACACCGTTTATATATAAAGAAAATCACAAAATTAATTCGTGATATTTCAAATTTTCACGTTTCGTTTCAACTAAAAATCAACAGAAAAAATGGAATCACGGATCTAGATCAAAACCATAATTCAACCGTCATTAAAACCCAATTCATGCAAAAAATTAATTCGTGATATTTCAAATTTTCACGTCTCATTTCAACTTAAACTCAACAGAAAAAATGGAATAACACATCTAGATCTAAACCATAATTCTACGATCATTAAAACCCATTGATGCCAATTTCTTATTTCCAAAGAAAATGATCAACGTATAAATATATAGGAAGTTGATTTGTAATCTTGAATCTTGTCAGTAAACACGACTAATGGGAGTTTAAAAGGTGAAGCGGTTGCCTGTCATTATTCACCGTTAATTTAATCCGCGCGCATCTCGACAGATCATCTTGTTATCTTTATTGAATAAGGGTAATTCCCAGATTTTATAATATTAATACTGGTATTTACAAATTGATATAAACTAATGAGTAAACCGAAGCGAAGCAGATTTAAGATGGCGAATCATTGATTTTCGTTCTCTCTCTATTATGTGGAAGAAATAACCAACTAACTAACTAGTTAACTGTTTGCCTTGAAGCCTGAAAAACCCTCGATAATTTAATAACGTTCACAATTTCGCAGATATTTAAACAAAATTGATTACAAAGATGGCGGGTTGGACGACAAACTCTTCGCTTAACGGTTAACAATGGAGCTCTTATTACGCGCTTGTTAAAGACCATTATCGCTTTGTTCATTGGCAATATTAACGAGGCATTTGGCGGCGAGATGGAAACAAACCCGTTAAGAGAAGTGAAAGGGGGCTGATTATGTGCGATTATCAGAAGTCAATGAACACATCACAATAAAATTATCGGAACATGAGATGTCAGAGTTTAATTAGCAACTTGTTAGGGCAATTTATCGTGTTTCTGTGGGTTTGTTAATTTCATGGGATGACGAATACAAGTTGTTATGTTATGCTAACAGTTAAATTACGTATGTGATATAACTTGATAGTCATTCTAATATTTTAGACAGATGTTTCAATCAAAATAATCAGATAGATATCCAATAGTTTGCTTTTAATACTTTATGTAAAAGAGAGAGAAATGTGGTTTAACGTCCACTCAACACAAACTAGGTTATTTTGGGACTAAACCTTTTATGAAAGGAGAACGCTAGATGGAAGACAGTCCTTAGCATTTTATGAAGTCATATGTGGAAAGTGGGTTAGGATAAGGATTAGTGTAGGGGCTATGACCTGCAGATTTCGCCCGTCTCGAGATGTAGACAGGGCTAGCCCTAACCCTAGTTTGTTTTAAATACCTTATATGATAAGGGGGATCACGGTGGCTAAGTGGATAAGGCTCTGGTTCGCTAGCCTGGAGGTTGAGTGTTCGATCCCTGCATTGGCCGAGAAAGTTCATCTCGATTTTCCGGCGTGATTTCCCCTTGTCAGTGATGCAGAAGGTGGGTCTGACAAGGACAGCTGTCTAGTCGTTCGGATGGGACGAAAAACCGAGGTCCCGTGTACAAATTGGAGTACACGTAAAAGATCCCTTGGCAGTTGGAATTCGACATAAGAGTAGGCCGTAGCGCCGCTGCCCGGGCAAAATTTCCCTCATTGCACACTGTGGCGTATGCCCGTCTTCAATTAGCCCAGGTTAGGTGCTTAAGCGTAGGACGTTAAACCCCATTTCATTCATTCATTATATGATAAGCAACCGAACGTGTTAGTTCCGAAATGACCTGGTTTATTTCAAATGGACGTTAAACCCCATTGATCTCTCTTTTTAACACTGATGTTTCAAGAATTCAATTTGGTCATCCATAGTCAATTTGTTTTTTTCAACTGTTTTAATTTAAGCTTCGAGGTGGCTAGGAAATATAATGATTCTGTCTATTTCCGTTTATGTAATTTTATCCCCAATTACCAGACCAGGTAAACGGAAATTTACAACCCTTCAAGAGAGAGATGGGTTTAAAGTCCACTCGACCCAAACTAGTTCATATCGGGACTAACATATGGTTTAATTTTATTTCAATGATTCGCTTACGCATAAGTGTCCTGAGCAGTGGGAGGAAACCGGAGGACCCGGAGAAAACCCACGATATTGGACAGGCGACCCTACTCCTTGCCACGTACAACGGGGGATTCGAAACCACGCCAGTTGACTCAATGACGCTAACCATTCAGACACCCAACCCAGCCCACCTACAAGCCTTTAAATCAGTGTAATATATTTAATATTTGTATTATTACATGATGAAATGAAATAGGGTTTAACGTCCTACTGTTCTGCTTTGAATAGGTTAATGAAGATGGACATACGCCATACAGTGTGCTATGGGGGAAATGTCGCCCGGACTGCGGTGCTACGGCTTAATCATCCTCCTCGCAGTGTTCCGTTTGATTAGTTCTCGGGCCGTTGCTTCAGGAATATGCGGCTTAATCTGTCAAAGGTTATTTCGGGTGAACGCCAACGTACACACGGGACCTCGGACGAGTAAGACGTTGGTTCTTTTATCTTAGGGTCCCGGGTTTGATCTCAGTGTTAGCCATGTGTGTGAAATAGCTTTATTTAACGTCCGCTTCCACAGAAGTGATATCGCAGAGAAAAGTGTTAGCCGAGAACGTTGCTCCAGATGTATCGGTATGCCCCCCCCCCCCTTGTCAGTGGTGCAGGATCAGGTCCGGAGTTCACAAAGCATTCTCAGTCTTAAGTTGAGAATTTACTCAAAATTGTTGGCCCTCTTTTAACTATTATATAGATATTCAGCATTGTTGGTCTACGTGCACATCCCGTGCATAAAGATCTATCGACTATAAGACAAGAATGTTTCTTAAACGACCACCATATTCAAAAATAGTATACAGTATGTCGATTTGGGAATTAAACTATAGGCCAACTCTAGAAAATAGAGAGAGTGTTAAAACATCTATACGATCTTGAAATTTGGATGTTGAACGTGGGAAGAGGGTGGAGCTGGGTAATTGGTCAGGGTGATCAGTAGTGTTAGCCGGGTGGATAACATTGATATGGGTACAACCGTAACCAACGTTACATAGTGTTACCATGGCATGCCGGAACTGACGTAGTTAATTCTATAAATACGGGTAGTCGTAACAAATGGTATCGAATTTATTTATAACTATTGGAAAACTACGCCACATTCCAGGACAATGAATGAATGAAATTGGGTTCTGCACTTAACCTGGACTAATTAAAGACGGGCTTGTATACGCCATACACTGTGCTATGAGGGAAATTTTGCTCGGGCAGCAACTGAATTCCAACTGCCAAGGAATCTTTTACGTGTACGCCAATGTGTCCACGGGACCTCGGTTTTTCGTCCCATCCGAACAACTAGACAGCTGTCCTTAACGTCTGCATCAACAATGGATCACGTTTTAAAGACACTGGATTTTCGGTTAGAATGCCCCGGCTCGAATGCAGGTGTAAGCCGAAAATTCCCCAGTCATAGTGGGTGTCACCTACGAGTTGATAGAAAATTGACCTTCTTCGATTGGATGTGACGTAGGCCTACATCCTTAATAGTTGGAAATGGAAAAAGATTGGGCGGAAACGCCGCTGCACGGATATAGAAATTTAAATTACGGTATTTTTATCTCGAAGTGGCGGAAGTTGTTGACGAGTATGCTGGTTTCGTTCCTTTCATCGGATGATCTGTGACGTCAGACTGCAGATCTGACGTCATACTGCAGACAAATAATCCGAAATATTGACTGATCATCCATGTTTCACAAAATCAAAGAATTAAAATTAAAAATAACAAATTCTTTTTTTTTTATAAAATTGTTTTAATTATTTAATTATAAATAACATTCACAAACAAATTACGCACTATACAAGTACCAGGGGGAGGGGGTAGAGGATAGGGGTCGTCGGTGGAGTGTATCCCCACAACCCAAAAGACCCCCACAAAATTATTGACACACACAAAAAAAAAGAAGAAACAATTGAAAAACAAAACGAACGAAAAGCAAAAACGCACTTTCGTATAAAGTAACAATATCTTCAATAATCATTTTTCTCACAACAAATTAAATATTTGTAACGTTATCGTCTTTGAATAGACAAGAAAGAAATGAAATGAAATGAAATGTCATTCGACGCATAACTTTTCTTTTTCGCGTTAATTTCTTGGTTGTGGAACTGTTCGTATACATTTTATGAATAATACAGGGATGATTGTTCACTCAGTCACTCGCATTATCACACTGCATCCGGGTCCCGGATGGGTTCATTCACGGTATTCGAGCTTGATTGAAACCAAAAATTAAGTTTTTTCTCTAGCATCAGTCCCGGATGAGTTCATTCACGGTATTCGAACTGGGTGCAAAGCAAACATTAAGTGTTTTCCCTACAGTCATAGATGATAATGTATGAATGTTTATGGGGATTCTGATTTTCTGGAATGTCCATTGTATTGTAATAACTCCATGGGTGATGAATTCATCGAATGCTCCTTGGCTTTTAACCGTAAAGCATCTATACTCGATTTTCTCATATCTAAACTCTCGCAATTTAAAGGTATACGTGGTCCGGCGAGGTTTAAAGGTCCACCCGGAAGTGCCGCCATATTGGTACCCAGGATCATGCCGGGTAAAACCAAGCCGTTAGAAGCCATCATATAATTTGACAATAGTCCAGCGAATGGCATCTTGCCCTGCATGTAGTGCGGAGGTGGTAGATTGCCGCCATGTTGGAATGCCAGTAAAGGGTTGACGCCTGTTAGGTTTGTGTATCGGTTCGTCCAATATGGATCCATGGCGGGATTCAAACTCATAGGGGAAGGTAACTCTCCAACTTGCTCCATGTGTAAGAAATTGGGACTTTCACGTCCCATGGCCTTCTCTCGTTTCCTCCATTTAGCACGGCGATTTTGAAACCAAACCTAAAATTAGAAATAGATTACAAAATTAAATAAACTGCACACAAATTTTACATAATTTAATTAATAGTCTTAAAATGATTACTTCAAAAAACAATTTATAATTCTTGTTAAATATCTTTGTGGTTAATTCCTACTACCCGTCTCCATTAGCCCAGTTTAGGAGCAGAACAGTAGGACGTTAAACCCCATTTCATTTATTTCCTACTAATTTTTTTGTCCAGTTATGCGAATAGCAAAGCGTTAAATATTTTGATGATTTATTCGTCAGTCAGACAAAAATAACCTTCTACAAATGGCTACGAGTCTAGCGTACGCCAGAAAACATTTTTAAAATCTTGTCAAAAATCTAGGGGGTTAATTCGTCAGTTGCAAAAGAAATTTTCTTCAAGGGTGTTTTTTGTTTTACAGAAAATCGTGTAAGATATCTGGATCACTAATTCTTCAGCCACAACAAATATCTTCCTAACAGAGCGTTTTTCGTTTACTCCAAAAACATCCTAACAGAGCGTTTTTCCTTTACTCCAAAAAACATCTTCCTAACAGAGCGTTTTTCGTTTAATCCAAAAATATCTTCCTAATATCGCTTATAATATCCACAACGATTCGTTTACTCCATAAATATCTTTTTTATAATTTTTTCTCCATTTCACTAATGGCGAAGCGTCTAACTTAATCGTTTATAATATCCACAACGATCAGTTTTAATTGGTATATTAGGAAATCGAGGTTATTTCACGTAATTATCGAGAACGCGAAAAGAGGATAGGTTTAATTCGGTTGTATCTAAAAGTAAAAAGGGGTCGCGAGACAAGTCAATGACAGTTTGTGAGGATCATTGTCTTTCGTCCATTGTGGCCCTTTGAATCACCGATTGACCAAAATCGCCACCCGTTCAATCGATACACGATGAAATGAAAGAGTAAAAAGTCTGTTTGAAGAACAAATGATTTAGATGAAGTCGTTTGGGGAACCTGTGAGAACAAACTGTTAGGACCAAATGTTACAAAAACTAATCCGTCGACTCCCTCCCAGTCAATAAATTCTCCCAACCGTTAACGATTTTAAACCCATTTCTCTATTTCTCTATTAGCTTAATTCGATCAAGACTTAGAAACTTGAAATATTTCCACAGAATTTGCTTCAGATAAACAATTTTTCTGTTATTTTTCACACGGATTTCTTTAATTAATTTCAGACTCCTAATCCACTACCGTTTAACTTCGAGTTTAACTTCAACCGCTGTTTTTGTTTTTTCAATTTTTTCAAACATTCCGCAATAATAATTTGACATTTATTTACGATATGAATGTTATTTTTGAATTATGGAAAGATCGTTATAAAGTCTAGCATTTTGCTTGAATACACTATTTTGCCTATAACGTTTTTTTAGGTCTTAACGAAATACTTTTATTTAATATTAATCTGTATTATAGAATAAATTACTAGTACCACTGATTGTCGTTTATTTTGTACACGTTAAACAGTCCATTTGCTGATTACACTATTTTGCTTGAATACACTATTTTGCCTATAACGTTTTTTAGGACTTCGAATTCTGTCTTATGGTTTGGATTGTTCGTACTTTTATTTATGAATATTGATTCAATATTATATTCCGTTATATCATACAAAGAAATGAAAAAGTTTGTGTGCGATATAAATTCCCATATTATTATTATTATTATTATTATTTCACTAAATGCATTTTATCGAATGTTGATTAATCTTTTTTAGATGAATTATATTATGTAGTATAGTTCTAAATTATTTGCCTATAAATATAGTTTTCTGCCTATAATTTTGTTAATCTGTTAACTTTAGATATAATATATAATATTTTATAAGCCTGTGTTATTTTATTTAGTAACAAGAGGTCGTGATCATGGTAGGATGTGATCACTCTTAATTCATTTGTTAGTTGTTATTTATTTCTTGCCATGTCTAATGTCATTAATTTTATAGATAACCTGATGTTTTTTAAACAACATTTAGTCATGGCACTGGAATCCATAACGAGAGATGTATAGTTGTGATATTATTCAGGTATAAACGTAATTTAAAAGAACACCACTCATCCAAACCATAAGACAGAATTCGAAGTCCTAAAAAACGTTATAGGTAAAATAGTGTATTCAAGCAAAATAGTGTAATCAGCAAATGGACTGCTCCTCGTGTAGAAAAAAAACCAGATTAATATTAAATAAAAGTGTTTCGTTAAGACCGAGCCGATAAATGGTTATATATATTGGTAATTTATCTAAATAAAATCTATTGAAATTAATGGTGATTAATATTCCAGTTTCTTTTACATGTGTTTCTTTTCGCGCGATTAATCCGGTCTCTTGTTTCGTTACAGTTTTATATCCAGTAATTTAAGTGGCCTTAGTTTTGTAACATTGGTTTTCAACTCTCCGGCTTTTTATTCATTTAAATCCAATTTTACAAAAAGAAGAAATTACACAACATTAATGTTTTATAAAATAAAAATAAAACCAAGTACGAACAATCCAAACCATAAGACAGAATTCGAAGTCCTAAAAAATGTTATAGGCAAAAAAAGTGTATTCAAGAAAACGGAATAAATCTGATTTGATAGTTTCCAGTGCCAATAAAATCAGTATATATTTTGTAAATCCTGAATCCTTTTTATAATTCTATGAATTATTATCTTTTAAAAGATTTTATTTAATCAATATTTATGAATATGTTTATATATTATTTATGTGCGTATCAGGAATCCTTTATACAATTTATTGTCTGTTTTACAGTTTCTATTAATTACTATATTTGTAGATAGTTTGATTTAGATGATTTCATTTAATTAATATATTTATGAAAGTAGAGAAGAAGAGATTTGTATAAAAAAGATAATAAATATTGAGTATAAGACATAATAAACGAATCCATACACATTTTAATTCTAAAGACATCGAACCAAAATTTAATAAGATATTATTGCATATATAAACATATATTTTATTTAAACTTTGTGTTCTGACTGTTATTTGAAGACAGAATATTGAGGTCGCTGGTGGTGATATGAAGGATTGGTTAATCCCTTACAGGAATCGCGAAATGGAAGTTTCACAATATTAATATATATTTTATTTAAACATTGTGTTCTGACAAAATTTGGAGGGGATTTGAAGGGCTGGGTAATTAATCACTTGCAAGATCACTTAAAGGAATCACGAAATGAAAGTTTCACAATATTCTATAAATCATCTGCAGACGATATAAAGAAACCAGTGCCACCTATCAGTGTTGGGTAAAATCTTTTAAAACCAGTTGAATGAAATGAAATGGGGGTTTAACATCCTACTGTTCAGCTCCTACTCGATTGAATGAAAGTCCGGAGATTTTGTTGTGTTTTTATTTATTTGATTAGACAGACGTGAATTTGAGTACTGTTAGACAAACGTGATTAAAACCGAGAACAGCTGACGATCAGCCTCTTTAACAATTTTAATATTATTTAAATTTTTCAACTAACCTGAACTCTCGCCTCACTTAAATCCAATCTCAACGCCAATTCCTCCCTCGTAAATACGTCGGGATACTGGGTTTTCTCAAACGCTCGTTCTAACTGATGCAATTGGTAGGTCGTAAATGTTGTCCGACTCCGACGGATCTTACGATGTTTGCTTCCTCCATCTTCTTCGGACGTTCCGGATAGATCCCCCCGCCCCATGTCGTCATCTTCGCCAGACATCACCCCTCCTTCAACCGAATCACGGCGACCAACTGATTCAAAAGACTGCATTCTTGGGGAACCTTTAAAAAATAAAAATAAGAATCTAATTTATTAAAGTGACTCTTTTATCATTTGATGTCTCGTGCAAGAAAATATTTTTTGTGACTAATATATAAATTTACTATGAATATGTTTTATTCTTTTTATTAAAATGAGAAAATTACAGTGATCAGCAATAATATTAAATAACAATTCCAAGTCATCGCTTTATGGAAATTTAACAAATAAAAATAAAAATAGTTAATCCGTAAAATTCCTTTAGAGAACCAATCGTAATTATGTTTCTAAATTTTAAACTGATATGATATGAATTCAAGATAATATTATTCCTTCTGAGAAAGGGTCGTAATATCAATTTCAGAAATTTAAAATGATATGGAAATAGAATAAAATAATCTGTATGATTTATAACTGACCTTGTGAACATATTTCTGGTGAAGACAATCTGTCATCCTCTTGAACACGAGTAGGGGTCGAATCAGTCCCTAAAATACTATCAATATTATACGATTTGATCCTTTTACTGGGTAAACTGTTGCTGAAATATCCTCCTTCCTGCTGGTTCCTCGTGTTACCCTCCATCGTTTATATATAAATCCTTGAAAAATACTCCTCAAGAATTCCTTTTGGGTTGAGCGAAGCTCCGAGTGTATACAAATAAATGATTAAAATTGTTCTTGATAACTCCTCCAGTGGTGGTATATAAGATAATAGTTCCTGACGAGTAACTCCTAAAACTAAATATATTATACGAGTTAGATGAAGTGTTTATGACGATGTTACACTGTAAACGATTGAGATACCTAATGATTTGATGACTCGGTGGACGTGTCTGATATAGCCAGCGATTTCTGATCTCCTACTGTTCTTGTGCTCCTGTCATATTCTAATCATAAAATACTTTGTTAATGTAATTAGCACTCTGTTTGAAATCCTCCTAATCTTGTGTTTGTTTACACAGCGAGGCATGCGGCCGCAATCACACATGTAACCAACGATCTCATTGGTCGATAGATTAAGCCAGATTGATCCAACTTGCCACTTACAAAGCCTGCCATTAGTTGGCGAAAACACTTAATTTTGTTCGTCAAATTGAGTAAATGGTTTGGGCGGAGTTAATTAGACATAAGGCAGCCCGCTGTGGTATTGTTCGAGTCTGAATTATGATACAGAATCCGGAGAAGAAAGAAAAAGAATTAAACGAAATAGAGACGAAGGGGAAAATAATGGGTTATGAAGAATGGATTGAGGGATTAGGTAGCCAGAATAATTAGAGTTCGACCCCCTCCCTCCCTTCTTTTGACTTCATTACTCTTGAGTGGTGTTGTAAGAAATCGCTGGATAATAGACAATAATAGCCTCTAATAACCAGCAAATAATATCATTTATCCACGGCAATTTATTTCCACAGAACAAAAGATTGAACTTAAGACTAGAAACTATCCCACACATGGCCCTTGTCACCAAATTGCTACAAATTGAAGACTTGAGGAAATGGCTGAATAGTTTCGATCAAGTGTAATTGGCCACTGGACAATTGGAGTTGATGTAAATTACAGAGTTTGATAGAGATTTAGATTGCTTCATTAGCTGTAGAATGTAATTAGATTGTTATAGAATCACTGTTCGTCTAACATCTTTAATTATAGTTTTATTATTAACCAGGTCTCAAGATGACCTAATCGGTGTTAACTCGTATTGTTCAATATATCACAGTGATATAACAGAATCATACTATTAACTAGTAAACACAGAGAGAGAGAGAGAGAGAGAGAGAGAGAGAGAGAATGGGTTTTATGTAAACTCGACACAAACTAAGTCATTTCGGGACTAACGTATAGTTTAACCACGCAGAATCATACTATTAAGTATTAAATAGGGAGAGAGAGAGAGAGAGAGAGAGAGCGAGCGAGAGAGCGAGATAGAGAGAGAGAATGGGTTTTAATGTCAACTCGACACAAACTAGGTCATTTCGGGACTAACATATAGTTTAACTACGCAAGTTTTCTCAATGCTATTAAAGATGGATGCTTGTGTGTTGTCTATTGCCAAGCCTTCTGTCCTGCAACACTGACAATGGAGGTTAGGGGCAGCCACGCCAGAAAATCTCGATGAACTTTCTTGGACAACACAGGTACCGAACACGGGACCCTCGGGTCTTAAAACACTATTAAATAAATTTTGACAAGCGGGATTTTCCCCACCCGTATCGTATACGTGATACGTTGCGTCAATGTAGTTTTATAGTTTTGACAAATTTTCGCGTCGCGTATACGTATGCATCACGTGTGCCTTATAGCTTACAATTTCCCAGACGGAATGAAGTCGCTCGACATGCGTTGGGCTATTAAAAAAATATTAATTTCGAATCTTATTACAAATCTTCGACCTCGACTCGACAGGAAATTTTGGTTTCACTAATTTATCATTTTAGAAAGAGACTAGGTCATTTCGGGAATAACATATGTTTTTTTAATTATATTTTACTAAATCGCTTGCGCGTAGGGGTCTTTAGCAGTGGGTGGAAACCGGAGTGTCCGGAGGTAACCCAGGAGGTTGAGAAGGCGCCTCTATCTCCATGCCACATACGCTCGCACCAGGGCTCGAAAACCACAGCCGCAAGCCAGAGGTGGCCATCCCAACCCACCCTTATCATTTCAGAAGGTTTTTACCCCTTTACTATAGAATAAAACCATTTACAGGTCCCACTTCCCCAAATTTAGCACGTATATCAACCAGCATGCAGACAGAAATACAGGGAAAGCATGGACATTCAGAGAAAACCCCATCAAAAATAATATACGTGACAAGTATTAGGGTCGCTCGTCCAACCTCGTAAGTTTTCTCCGGGTCTTCTGGTTTCCTCCCACTGCTAAATACCCTTAGTGAAATCGAATAATTAAAATCAAATTGAACCATGCGTTAATCTCGAAATGAACTAGCTTGTGTCGAGTGGACGTTAAATCCCATTTTCCCCTCCTCTCTCTCTCCTCTCTCTCCCCCCTCTCTCTCTCCCCCCTCTCTCTCTCTCTAACCATTAGAATTCTACAAAATAGAACCATGCGCCCTTTAACTAAATAACAGCAACAGTATTCATAATAACACAACTTTATGGATTTACTACTTCTTGGTTTATTACATGCAACGTTTCAATACTCTTACAGGTGTGAATATTCTACCTCTACTTCCAAATGTCATTTAAGGATATTAACAGCAACAGTCTATCTATAAAATGACAGAATTTTTTGACTTTTCAGATATGACGTCATCTATCTTGCTTGTTATATATTTTAAACCTTACGTCATTCTATTTTTAAAGCCATTATTGGCAACAAGCGTCGCCTGGTAACGTCGTCTGATTTAAGAATGCCAGGAAGTGTGAAGATTGAAATCTATTGATATTATACAGCCCTACTACAGAAGTTTTTGTCTGCGATATCACTTCGCTGGAAGCGGACGTTAAATAAAGCTATTTCACACATAGATAAGTTTCTTGACACAGGAAATAGAAACACATTTACCCCCCACACCCCACCCTTGTTTTCATATTGCCTCCTCGCATTAGCTACCTCCAAACGTTGGAATTTGAAGTTGAAAATGATATTTTAGACAATTTCTCAGCTTGCAATAGTGATAGGATTATTTTTTAACAAGGTAGGACTGTTTATGGATACCGTCTATTTTAAGGCTTTATTTTAATACATTTTAAAAATATAACTTAAAAATATGAAATTGTAGCTTAAAAATCAATAGTTTATTTCGGGGGGGGGGGGGCATTGATATATCTAGAAAAATTACGAAGCTGTTATGTTTATTGTTTAAGTGCCAGTCCACGAGAAAACCATGTAGAAATGGAGTAGGTGAGGGTACGGCCAATTCCATTCATATTCACTGGATTTGGTCATGCCTATGAGACTACTCGATGGCCAAATCCGCTGATCTCAGAAATTGAACAAAGATGCGATACTGAAAACCGGTGTTTTTCGGGGGGTTTTGCTCCTTTTTTTTTGGTCAATTTAAGGCAATGTTATCTGCTGAATATGAATGGAATCGGCCGACCACTCACCTTCCGATCTTTGCACGATTTTCTCGTGGACTGGCACTTAAGACAATATAATAATAACAAAATTGTTTTAAAACAATAGTTGGGTTTATTGGTATCTCTAGAAACGTAACGAAGCAAGTAATTAGGTTTTTCTAAATAATTATCCTTTTTCACACGACGAGTGTTAATCCGAGCGATATGCTAATCTCTGGGATATTTCACCGATAATCCGCTAATCTGGATTAACAATAACCCCCATTTAACTTTGATTCATGAATAATTATTGAACTAAGATATGATGTATCAACGTATTAGGAACTCCCAGAGAGGGGATACAATTCTTTCCTCGATAAGCGTTCGATATATCACGCCGATTCTGTATATATCACAGCAAGGACCGCACAAATTCTGTATAAATCACAGCAAGGATCGAACAAATTCTGTCTGAGACGATCTTAAAATGTGTTCATCTCTATTGTGCCCCATTCAAAAATAAAGTGTCTGGCAGACAAGTCATTAAGTTGTTCGAATTTGTTAAAAGGACTTAAAGTTTTATTTCTTTAAGAAAAATATGAATTTAATATTAAGCATGTTAATGCCGTCGTTATTATAATATATATGATATATATCTAAGCAACAAAAGATAAATATAGAAATACAGTAGAATCTGCATTAAGCAACCACCCAAGGGAATTTTCACGACTGACCGCTTAACAAGAGTGGCCTCTTAATAAAATCTTGGTAAATTGACCGTCGCTGAGTTTTGCTGCTGAACGAAAAGTCTTTAAATCTCGGTATCCGATTTTAACTTATTTATGCATTTATCTACCGTAAACAAAGAAGTACTTGTATTTTATCTACTTTAATATATTGTTCTACGTAATTCTTCGTGAATAAAAATGGTCTGATGATGTTCAGTACGAACAGAAAGCGCTAGTCGTCAAATAAATATTTTAGTGTCTTGCTTTTATTTAGTTTATATATATATATTCATGTATATTATATAAATGGAATGGGGTTTAACGTCGTAGTATTCTATACCGAGTGTAATAATAATAATCTCGTCATTTTACAAGGGTAGCAAATTAAGCCTGAGGCTTGTTTTCAATTTGGCCCTTGGCACAGATCGTGCGAATGATTTCGATCTTTACCGCAGGAAGAAACCGAAGAACTCGGCGGAAACCTGTCTGATCGGACGGGAGACCGAATATCCCTTTTCACTTACAACATTAAAGTTCTTGCCCTGAGCTGGGATTGGACCCTCGATGCATTGGTGAGAAGCCGCCTCTCTATCGCCACGGCTATCCGTCGTAATTTAGACAGGCATACGCCATGCAGTGTGCTATATATGAGGGAAACTGTTCTCTAACAGAGGCATTGCGGCCTATCTCGAATATCAATGTGCACACGGGACCTCGATTTTACGTCCCATCCGAACGACTATACCTTGTTCTTTGACACTGTACCACTGAAAAGGGCAGGGTGGTTTACTTTCTCGGTCAACAGAGGGGTCGAACTTTTAGCTCAGTGTGCCGACGTCTTACCCACTGGGTCGCCGTGGCTCGCTGTGTCTAAACGAAGACGTTTGTTTGTGATACAGTTAGAGAGAGAGAAATTGGGTTTCATGTCCATTCGACACAAACTAAGTCATTTCGGGACTAACACATGGTTCAATTTCATTTCAATAATTCGCTTGCGCGGAGGTGTCTTTGGCAGTGGGAGGAAATCGGAGGACCCGAAGAAAACCGACGAGGTTGAACTGGCGACCCTACTCCTTTTCACGTACAACCTTAGTCCCGAAATGACCTAGTTGTGTTGAGTGGATGTTAAACCCCATTTCTCTCTCTCTCTTTCCCGTACAACCGTTAAATTGAACCACGCCGGTTGACTCATTCACAGACCTTATTAATACATGACCATCCACCCCAGGCCCCTCTTTGCGATATAGGAAACGAAGAAACGAAGCTGTTAAAGCACATTTCACTCAGGAAACCGAAACCGTTTTCCAAGGATTAATTTAACGGTTTTGTTATTTGATTGCGTATTTAACAACGGAAGTGATAGTTAATGACTTAACGGAAATGACATGAAATGTTGTTTATCGCCCTACTTTTCTGCACTGACTGAGCTAATGTATTCATACTTCCAGAACAGATCTCTGCCCTTAATGGTCGCCATATCCCCCAAAAATTAGTATAGGCCTACTGTTTTGTAATACGGTTCTACTCTGTGTCGCACCTCTCACATACTCAAAAACTAAATAAACCTTTTCAATTTTATTAAATGGAAGCAGAATAATTATTCGACACATGTCTCAAAGCATACTTCGCGTTTTCGACTAAAAGCGTCGATTTTGGACTTAAAATGTCGGTCGGCTAGCTTCGTGTCTGTTCTCAAGCGGAGCTAACTGTAGACAGGCAGCTTACGTTTGGTATGAAGCTAATGAAGACGAGGAGAGAGAAACTAAGTCATTTCGGGACTAACATAATATGGTTTAATTTTTTATTTCAATAATTCGCTTGCGCGTATGGGTCTATAGCAGTGGGGATGGGAGGACCCGGAGAAAACCCACAAGGCTGGACAGGTGTCCCTGCCCCTTGTCACGTACAACCGGGGATTCGAAACCACGCCAGTTGACTCAATGACAGGCTTTATGATACAGAGCGTACACTCAGCCATCGACCCACGCCCCCCCCCCCCTAATGAAGACGGGCGTTATTATATGGATGATATTCATAAGTATTCCAGAATATATCAAACATTTATAGACTACATCGTCCACCACCTTGATTTTTTGGACAAATTCTCCAAATCTAAATTTTATATCATCAAATGGGGTTTAAAGTCCCACTTTTCTGCGCCGACTAGGCTAATGAAGACGGGTGTGCGTCATACAGGGCGGTGTGGGGCATTTTGATTGGACAGCGGTGCTGTAACCTACTCTTCTACTTGTATTGAATTCAAACTATCGACGTTTGTACACCCCATCCGAATGACTATACAGGATTTAAATAGACCAATATTGAATTCTATTTTGTATTTTTAATTTCGAATATTAATAAAAATATTGAGTTAGAGATAAACACACTTGTATGGATATACTACTTTTGAATTTTATTATCATGCTACGTTTCAATACACACACAGGTATCGTTATAACGTTATAAATTAAAACGTAGCATGTTAATAAAATTCAGAAGTAGTTAATCCATACAAGTGTGTTTATTTTTAATTCACGACAATTAGTAAATGACGTAATTTTAATAATGACGTAAGTGTGTTTAGTTTAAGTGAAATCTATTTCTAGTTAATAAAATACAAAGTAGGACATGTATATCCATATATCAACAAGTGTGTTTATTTTCAGTGAAATCTATTTCTATATGTTAAAAAAAATCAAAAGTGGTATATCCATATAAGTGTGTTTATTTTCAGTGAAATCTATTTCTGTATGTTAATAAAATTACAAAGTAGTATATCCATATATCAACAAGTGTGTTTATTTTTAGTGAAATCTATTTCTATAATATGTTAAAAAAATTCAAAAGTGGTATCCATATAAGTGTCTTATAAGGATTGGCTTGATAAGTTGTTGAGAGAATACTCTTCGAAACGTCGCTCAAATAAATAATAAGTACATGTAGCTGTTTTTCATAAGTATGTGTTATAGTTTTAAGAATTATTTTTTTACATTGTGCTTGATAACGACAAGGGGATACTTGTTGAAACGTTGCACTATTAAAGTTGCTGGTGATTGTTATCCATGAATTGTGTTTGTGGTTTTTTAAGGATTATTGAGTTAGAGATTTAGCTCCGTTAAATGTCGGACAGTAGAAGAAGAAAACATTCTAAGACAGAAACATAGAATAATAATGGATTTTTTTAGAGCCTCGTATCCAAAAAATTTGCTCTCTGGCGCTGAGTTAGTCTGTCATTTGAATGTACATAATGATTATGCATCCTTAATATTTGATGGTAGTCTGTTCCACAGTTTTAAGGATGCATAAAATCATGGATTTCTATAGCGCCTCGTATCCAAAAAAAGTTTGCTCACTGGCGCTGAGTTAGTCTGACACATTTACGAGAGTTTCCCATGATCTGCAATGAATAGGTGTGTTTTCAGCAAGAATTTGAATGTACATAACCTAATGATTTTGCATCTTTAATATAATGTGACAGTAGTCTGGGGCCTGTTTCACAAAATTTTAACTTACGATAAATCCAAATTTTAGTAATTTGATTGGATAATATTAGGTTGATATTAGTGCTTAGCCAATCAAAATTGAAGTATCTACTAAAATTTTGATTGCATCTTATGTTAAGATTTCGAGAAACAAGGCCCCGTCCCATAGTTTTGGAGAAGCTACAGAAAAAGAGAATCGGCTTTAAAATAGTAATTCGACCGAGGTGTAACCTGATAGGTCGCCCGACATTCACGCGCTGTGTGTAGCGGATTAAAGGAAGCGCATCGTCAAACTGAGAACTAACTGACACAGAGCGCTAAGAAAACAGTGAAACGACTTGACACTGATATTCAACTGTTATTTAGATTTATCGTCTTAAATCAGCTGAACTTCCTCAAATTGGGATTTAAAACTCTGCATCTAAGAACAACAGCTAATCGACTTAAATCAGCCAACGTTCCTCAAATCGGGAATTAAACTTCTGCATCCTACATTAACAGCTAATCAAACTCTCTGAATTAAAGACTTGATTATCCGGGTTGTTTAATTATTTATATAGAACCCCCCGAACGTCTTGTTACTAGAGACTAAAGATGTTAAATCCGCCTAATCCGCCTAAATTGCCTAATAAGTGATTTATAATAATGGGAGAAGAATATCGAATAACGATCCGTGTCGGTTTATCCGATTAACCGTATTTAGTAAGCAATTAGTTAAAATATCGGAGAGTTTATCTCGGTAACAGGTTCTATTGTGCGCGTGTCACATTATAAACTATTGATAATAAATCGTCACAACTAGCTGATTATCTTCTCTTGAATCGTAGATACGTAATTAGCAGAATGTCACTTCCATATACAGATCTAATTAATATCTCATTCAGGCACGTGAGGTGGGCATGCTCCCCCGTAACAAGTGTTAAAAATAAAACGGTAATTGCAACCTGTTGCGCTGTATAAACATGTTCCGAATAATCGTTAATTCTATATGACATATTTCATTAAGGTTGATTTCAGATAATTATTAAAAACAACGAAACCTGCCATCTTTCTGTCCTACACTTAATGTTTCTTTTGTAAATGTTTCGTACTAATTATTGTATTGTTATATGTCTTGACGATGTCGATTGAATTTAATTATTTCTGCTACCAAATTTCTGTAGGATATTTGTAAAGTTTGCTTGTACCATAATTACAATTTTATTTTTCTGTTCTTGAAAACAATATAATATCAAAGACACTGTAAAGATCGATCGCCTTATTTTTGTTACGTCTTTTTGGTAAATCATTTTAGTGAAGCCTGTACCAAAACAGGCCCGGGACTGTAAAATGAATAAATGAATGAATGAAATGGGGTTTAACGTCCTACTGTTATGCACTTAACCTGAGCTAATAGAAGACGGGCATACGCCATACAGTGTGCTATGAGGGAAATTTTGCCCGGGCAGCGGCGCTACGGCCTACTCTTATATCGAATTCCAACTACCAGGGGATCTTTTACGTGCACTCCAATGTGTACACGGGACCTCGGTTTTTCGTGCCATCCGAACGACTAGGCACCTGTCCTTGCCAGATCCTCCTTCTGTATCACTGACAATGGGAAATCACGTCGGAAAATCGAGATGAACTTTCTCGGCAAATGCAGGGATCGAACACTCGACCTCCAGGCTAGCGAACCAGCGCCTTATCCACTTAGCCACCGTGATTTCCCCCGGGACTGTAAAGCGCAGTGGACGCTTACGACTGACCCCCAGATCCATTCACATGATTTGATAATTGTTTATTGTTTGCAATGTCTGTTGTCTGTCTTGTCCGCAGGTTTATATTGTATATTTTTGTTTTGCGTGTAGTGCGGTCCTCCTGCACTTACTAGGAAGAGAAACTGGTCATCTTTTCTAAATGTTTCTATTGTCTAGGTTCCATACTAATTATTGTAGTGTAGCCTTCATGTCATGATGATGCCGATTGAATTTAATTCCTACTTTATGACACAATTATCTCCAGCTCGCTTGTCCCTGAATTACAAATTCATAATTTCTGTAATTGAAAAATATTATAATGCGACATGAAAGAAAATGAAATAAAATAGGGTTTAACGTCCTACAGTTCTTCCCCGACTGGGCTAATGAAGACAGGCATACATCATATAGTGTGCAATGAGAGGAATAACGCCCCGACAGGAGCGCCACGGCCTCTTATTATATCGAATTCCAACTGCTAGAGAATATTTTACGTGCACGAAAATGTGTACATGGGAACTTTGTGTTTCGTCCCATCCGAACGACTAGACAGCTGAACTTGTCAGGCCCTCCGACCTGCACCACTGACAGGGGAAACCAAGGGAGGGGGGATCTGGATGAACTTTCTCGGCCAACATCGGTCGCGAACACGGGACCTCCAGCTACAGCGAGACAGCGTCTTACCCACGTGGCTCTCCATCTCTCGATCAAATTGCAACAAAAAAAACTTCTACAGCGACCTCTAGCTGGCCGGCCACCACTGGCTTGCGGCTGTAGTTTTGAGTCCTGGTGTGAGCGTATGTGGCATGGAGATAGGGGCGCCTTTTTAACCTCGTGGGTTTCCTCCGGACACTCCGGTTTCCTACCACTGCTAAATACCCCTACGCGCAAGCGAATTATTGAAATAAAATTAATCCAAATGTTAGTCTCTCTCTCTTCTATCTCCTTCTCTCTCTCTCCCCCTCTCTCTCTCTCTCTCTCTCGCAACAAAAAGATTTCTACGACGAGCTCTAGAATGCGTATACAGTATGCTTTGCCCAGTGCACGGAATACCCTTAATACAGCAAATCTTAGAAAGTTATTCCACAAGAGAGAAATAGGGTTTAACGTCCACTCGACACAAACTAGGTCATTTTGGGACTAACGTATGGTTTTCAATTTTTATTTCAATAATTCGCTTGTGCGTAGGGGTCTTTAGCAGTGGGAGGAAACCGGAGTGCCCGGAGGAAACCCACGAGGTTGAGAAGGAGCCCCTATCTCCATGTCACATACGCTCACACTAGGGCTCAAAACCACAGTCGCAAGCCAGAGGTGACCGGCCAGCTAGAGGTCGAAGCGCGGCACTCTAGACCACTAGGACCCCCCCCCCCAGTTATTCTACAAGAAATAATGTATTTTTCAAATAAAATAAAGTCAATATTATCCGTCTGAGTTCATTCCATAAAAAACCCAAATCTTCACAACAACTACAGTTAGTATTTAATAGATTTTACCCAATTTCTCAAATAATTCTCACATTCGCATAAAGGAAGATCAATAGAGTTTTATCCAAGTTCTCAAATAATTTTCGCATTCGCATACAGGAATATTATAGGAATTAGTCTAATTTGAAGGATATTTTGTAATTTTAGAGGAATTAACTGTCTGTTAACGCTGAGAATAATAGCACGTTTCAATTTTCAAAATAATTTGAGAAATATGACAAATTAATGATTACTCAAATAAATGAAATGGAGGATGCAATACAAACTTTTGCCAGACGATAAATTCATTTGTAGCCATTGTGAAAATATGTTTTTTATTGAATGAAATCAGACCGATAATAATTAATGTTGACATTGATTTTTTTTTTGTCAACAATAAAACTTAATTATTTCTTGTAGAATAACTTTCTAGGATAAAGATTATTTGTTTGTGGGTTTGATGTTAGAAATTTCTTGAAGTTTATTTGTTAACATAACTCCATCATGACCAGTTGTATTACCTGGAAGTTTCGTGGTGCTAATAGTTGCTGTGTTTAATGATTGCATTAATAATAAATGGTTATTACAGAACCCTTCCAGAACACACAATCTGTTCATTAGAGAGAGAGAGAGAGAGAGAGAGAATGAATGAAATGGGGTTTAACGTCCTACGCTTAAGCACCTAACCTGGGCTAATGGAAGACGGGCATACGCCATACAGTGTGCTATGAGGGAAATTTTGCCCGGGCAGCGGCGCTACGACATACTCTTATAACGAATTTCAACTGCCAAGGGATCTTTTACGTGCACTCCAAGGTGTCCACGGCCCCTCGGTTTTCTGTCCTATCCGAACGACTAGAGAGAGAGAGAGAGATATGGGGTTTAACGTCCACTCGACACAAACTAGGTCAATTCGGGACTACCATATGGTTTAATTTTATTTCAATAATTCGCTTGCGTGTAGGGGTCTTTAGCAGTGGGATGAAACCGGGGGACCCGGAGAAAACCTACGAGGTTGGACAGGCGAGCCTACTCCTTCCATGGTACAACCGAGGATTCGAAACAACACCAGTTGACTCAATGACAGGTTTTATGATACAGCGCGCACATGCTAACAATTCAGCCACCCACCCACCTCCCCTGGTTCATTAACTTCCAAACATATCTTTCTATATGGAAAGTTCTTACCCCACAATCTGAACTTACATATCGTCGGAGGGATTCCAAAAAGTCGCAACTCCAATTTTTGGGAAAATCACGTTATGGGATTTCCCTTCTCTTTTTTTTTAGATACACATGTCATGTGAAAATCTTAGTCCTATAAGCCAAATAGATTTTGTTTTACAGCCTAAAGATGAAAAGTCGTATTTGATTGGATGAAAAAAAGGTTACTTCCAAAAATTCGCATGTAAGATTCTATTCCTATTATTACATCATTTTATCGTTATTTAATCATAAGATTTGTCATTGAGTCATGTTTCGAACCCCTGGTCGACGTGATAAGGAGTTTGGTCGCCTCTCCCACCCCGAGGGTTTTTCAGCTTGTCCTCCGGTTTCACCCCACTACTATAGACCCCCCCCCCCAACCACAGGCGAGTTATTGACATAAAAATGAACAATATGTTAGTCCCTATATGACATGGTGCACCTTAGCCCTTCCCTCTCCATCTTTCTCTCATTCTCTGTCCCTCTCTCTCTCCACCCCCTTCTCTCTCTCACCCCCCCCCCCTCTCTGTTAGTTATTAAATTTGACGCGTCTAAAAGATTATTACTAACAATAAGCGCGTCGATCTAGTATCCGGTCTTAAACAGGAAGTGACGTATTATGCAGTCTTGCTAATATGATCGCAAAGAAGAAAGGGAAACGATACCAATGAGATTATAATTTACTCTCATCATTAATGCATTTTCCATTAACCAAAAACGAACATTAAAGTTTTTTCATTTATTTTTTTTTTTTAAAAAGTACAACATCGCAAACAGCGTTCATAGGCCTTAGAATAAGATCATCGGTTGTTTATGGCAACGACACTGACAACGTCTCGTGCTAACTGGCATTCTTTCAGAGTTATTAGATACTTGATCTTTAATTTGTCTGTAAGGCGGGAAATGAGGCATAAGTTAGTTATCATTGTTTTTCCCAATTCCCTTTATTTATAGTTGATCAACAAAGAGATTAAGCAGTAATAATTCTAATATTTTCTGTTTAAGTACGAAACCATTGAACATATGGCGCCAAAGATATACCTTCCGCTTTGCTGCCGAATACCGGAAGTAATGCGAGACTATTGCGTGTTTGATTCAAACAAATTGAGAATTAGAGACGATTAGGCTTCAACGTCACGCAGAATTTACTGATTTAGACAGGAAAATATTGTGATAAACTACCTGGGAATTGGTGGAATTACTCGCTTCAACATTATATTTAATAGTCTCTTAAGTACGTCGCCGTCCATAATAATATTGTAGAATCCGTTAATTACTGGTTCCAACAAATCCCATATTAGCAATTGGACAGAGAGTATTTACATGAGCCGCTTTACTCGCTGTTGATTTAAGTCTAAACGATTCCAAGTTCGGCAATTACAAACCATTAGCCGAGATGAAGCGATTCGGTTTATTTATTAAAGACTAGGTTGTCAAGCCGTTTAGGCGCTACTTTCCATATCACGCTCTGAAGGCTATTTGCCTTTTATTGAAGTACTCGGACCCAATTATCGCCGTGGTTCGGTTATTGGAATCGCTAATAGATAATTGTGTTTATTTGTTTTTCTGTTAGAGAAGTGAATTTCGACGGGATTATTGCCCATTACAGTCAATAAAACCGATTCGGTAACCCGTTCAATAATTCGCTCGCCATTTAGAGTCAAACCATTTGATTAAAGTCTCTTGGACAGATGTAGAAGCCAGCGCCATCTTTTGTCGTTTAATTATCTTCATAGAACAAGTTACAACACGGACTATTTGAATTTAATTATCTCATGAAAATGCCATTGCGGCGCATTGTTCCAAGTAATTGGCCGACACAAAAGTTACAGAGGCAACATGAATACGATCGTTTAGATCCGAGAAGTAAATTATCGTGCATTCATCGCGGTTATTGTTAAATTCGTCTGACAAATTCGCCTAATAATCGAACAGAAGCAGTTGTCAGGGAGTAAATAGGCCTCCGTTATCCAGTAATATGGTTAAATGACTGGCGATAATTTGTGTTTCAGTGATTAATAGATCCATCAACTCCCCCCAGCTTCTCAGTAATTGGAAGTATTGTTTGTCTCGCTCGCGCTACACAATGGATGCTATCTGAACAAGACAGCTCGTGCTAACGCTCGTGCCCCAATCATAACAATTGTTACATTTGCACACGACATGTATTAGATTGTAGAGACAGGGGTTTTATTAATGGAATCAGAATAAGATGTTTGTTTATTGTTTATTAATTCTGTTTATCGATTGTCTGTCATTGAGTCAACTGGCGTGGTTTCGATTCTCCGGTTGTACGTGACAAGGAGTAGGGTCGCCTGTCCCACCTCCTGGGTTTTCTCCGGGCCCTCCGGTTTTCTCCCACTGCTAAATACCCCTACGCGCAAGCGAACTATTGAAAAAAAACTAAACCAAATGTTAGTCCCGAAATGACCTGGTTTGTGTCGAGTGGACGTTAAACCCCATTTCCCCCCCTTCACTCTCTTATCGATTGTCAGGTTTTACAGTCACGTTCGGGGAAACCGAGAAACCATTCTCTTGCAGACGTATCCCTGGAGATCAAATGTTGGTTTATACAGTCCTTCATCACTGCGACAATCATGGACTGGGGACCGGACACCACCAAGTCTGGTGGCATGTGAACCTACGCCCCACCCCCACCCCGCACCATTGTGCTAGATATATTTAGAAACTTGGCTAATGTTTCTAACGCTTGCGCAAATTAAGCGTGTGGCGATCTTCCGAATTCATCAATTAACAACGTAAATTCAAGACTAAAAAGACCTGCAAAACTAAAAACAGGCCCCAGACTACGAACCAGTGATAGCTTGATATTTAGAAACAAGAAGGTAATCGAGCTTTCGACATCAGAGTTATCAAAATAACATATGAGATCTATCCAAATCAATACATTTAATTTAACATCAAATCAAAGAGATTGTCTCTATTAACGCAAGATAACAAACATTTTGGTTTCGATAATCGATTAATCAGAGAGATAGAGAGAGAGATAGAGAGATAGAGAGAGAGAGATATAGAGAGAGATATAGAGAGAGAGATAGATAGAGATTGAGAGAGAGAGAAAGAGAGAGATATAGAGAGAGAGATAGGGAGAGATTGAGAGAGAGAGAGAGAAAGAGAGAGAGAAAAATTGGGTTTAACGTCCACTCAACACAACTAGGTCATTTCGGGACTAACATATGGTTTATAATTTTATTTCAATAATTCGTTTGCGCGTAGGGATCTTTAGCAGTGGGAGGAAACCGGAGTGCCCGGGGGAATCCCACGAGGTTGAGAAGGCGCCACATTCGCTCACACCAGGGCTCGAAACCACAGCCACAAACCAGAGGTGGCCGGCCTGCTAGAGGTCGAAGCGCGGCACTCTAGACCACTAGGCCATCCCAACCCCCGAGAGGAGAGAAAGAGAGCGAGAGAAATGGGGTTTAACTTCCATTAGATACAAACTTTTTGGGACTAACATAAGAGGGAGAGAGAGAGGGGGAGAGAGAGAGAAAGAGAGAGAGACAGAGAGAGAGAGAGAGAAGGAGAGAGACAGAGAAAGAGAGAGAGAGAGAGAGAGAGAGTAAGTGACGGGGTTTAACGTCCACACTTGGCACAAACTAGGTATTTTTTGGATTAACATATGATTCATTTTTATTTCAATAATTTGCTTTTGCGTAGAGGTATTTAGCAGTGAGGGAACCAGAGGACACGGATAAAACCCACGAGGTCGGACAGGCGATCCTACACCTTGTCACGTACAACGGGGACTTAAAACCATGTCAGTTGACCCAATGATACACCTTATGATACAACGCGCACGCTCTAACCATGCTGCCATCCAACAACCCTTTTACTTTTATTTGATAAAGAAAGGTCAATCTGACTAATTGTATAATTAATTATGTCCAACCTCGTGGGGTTTCTCCGGGTTCTCCGTTAAACCCTACCATTCTCTCTGTCTCGCTGTCTCTCTCTGTCTCTCTCTTACTGTCTCTCTCTGTCTGTCCGTCTCTCTCTCTCTCTCTACTTAAAATTTAATTCTGTCCAACCTCGTGGGTTTTCTCCGGGTCCTCCGTTAAACCCAATCTGTATGTGTGTATCTCTCTCTCTCTGCCTGTCTTTGTCTCTCTATCTCCCTCTCTCTGTGCGCACGCCCTGTCTATTAGTATAATTGATTGATTATTGATAATACTAATCAACACTTGTTTGTTATTTTATCAGAGATTTCAACTTGTTGAGTCGAGTGTTGATATTACATGCTACAGACCACTGGTGCGCCATCTGTCATCGGGGTTAAAGATCACCTTTCGACTATATAAATGATATCGCCCTAGGTGGAAGTGGACGTTAAACCCCAGATACGAACGAACGAACGAAATTGAGTTAAACGCCCAACTGTTCTGCCCCTAAACTGGGATAATGAAGACGGGCATACGCCATACAGTATGTTATGAGGGAATTTTTGCCCGGGCAGCGGCGCTATGGCCTACTCTTATATCGAATTCAAACCGCCACGGGATATTTTACGTGCACGCCAATGTGTACACGGGACCTCGGTTTTTTGTCCCACCCGAACGACTAGACAGCTTTCCTTGTCAGACTCTCCATCCTGAATCACTGACAGTTTAGGGGCATAACATTAGGACGTTAAACCCCATTTCATTTCATTACATTGTATCTTTGCGAGGCAGCTGTGGATGAAGCCAGTCGTGAAGATGTCCGGGGACACTAAATACAGTATGCTTTACAATTTCTGGAACTTCGGGCCGTGAACGACGGTCATTTTGGTATAATACCACTTAAAATTGCTAAACCGGAAATAGAATTTCGGGGCGGAGTAGCTCAGGAGTTTTAAAATATAATTGCCTGTTATGAGAACGGAACAATAATGGCGCGCGGTGAGATAATTTTAGGGATCTTTAAGGGATTCGTGGTCTCTTTAACCCTTTCGACACGTGGATCAACTTGTATTTGATTTAAGTACAAGATATTTGACCTTTTGACCTTGTTGCACGAGAGGTTAAGAATCAATATGAAAGACATTTCAATTTTAATCAGATACAAGTCATTTATCGCCATGGGTCAAATCAAAATGGCGTTTAAATGATCCAGAGTGGGAAGTTATCCTGTCATTGGGAATGAATGAAATGGAATGTGTGTGGGAGGGAGGGGGGTAAACATAAATTATGCCGAAGCTAAATATGCCTATTGTATGTTTTTCTTTAGGCCTGATAAGGGTGACATCGATGCGACTTAGTTGGCAACAAATATTAAGCATAAAAAAGACGTTTATTAGAAAAATAAATAAAGACGTTTGACGTATTTGTAGGTAAAAATTATTGATATTAAATTGAGTAAATGGCAACATTCTGTTTTATTAACGCCGTATGATGTGACGTCACGTGTTGAAGTTAGTCATCTTTTACAGGGATGTTAAAAGACTTACACAATCCATTCGGCAAACCTCGACAGATTCCGGTACCCACCGTAACCCTACATCTAGACTCGGATGTATGACAGTAAGTGATATGTACCTACGACCATACATTTGCGGTAAGGCTAGTCGACTACCGATTTACTTTAACAGGAAAACGTGCCGCTTTTACAAAAAAGCCCCAAAATGGCAGCCATTGTTTAGTTTGTTGACATAATCTCCATGGGGGCAGCCATTTTTTATCTGGGTCCTTTAAAATAGTTCCAAAATGGCGGAATTCGTCATACATCTGAGTCTAGATGTAGGGTACCGGAATCTGTCGAGATGTTCCGGGTGTTTCCTAATCCTCTGTGAAACAAATTTGACGGGCGTTCGCCCTGTAAAGTTAAAGAAACCCTATGGGATATTTTAATAGAGAGTTGGCCATTCCTACTACAACAGTTTAAAAATAGATGACGAAAGAAGAATATATTGAAAATTTCAATCAAATTACCTTATTCTGAACACAGTTATCACCAAGGGGTTGATTATTCGTCTGACTTCGTATTACTGTCCATTTTGTTTTTGCTTGCATTTCAATACTCCAAAATGGCGACGTATAAGCAAAACATGCACGCAATTGCACGTGATTAATTCGGTAATGTTCGTTCTTTGACGGAGACTATCGAGCAATTATCCAATCATTTTAATGGGAGAGCCTATTAAATGTAAGGTTGAAACGTTGTATATTATGTTGGATAGAAACCTGCTCTCCCTCGGGTAGGTTAATTACCTATACATAATGCTAAAGAGCGCCCACAACTTGAAGGAAACCGGAAGAAATTTCTTAACAGAATAATCATTTTAGTTCTACTTTGGGATTTTGGCCACAAACATCAAGAAATTAATTGCAAAACATCAGAAATTCCAAAGGCTGTTTTTTTCTCTCTCTCTCTCGCGCTGGTGTGTAAAAAACTGATATACTTGAAGGTAGTTAATAATAAGCATATGCTTTAAACCAATTACCTCCATAATGCAATCATAAATAAGTAAATTGCTTTTGTAAACATACAAATTGCCTTTAATACGACGAAAGGTAAACACCATCTTGCCACCGCGCTCTTAACGACTCGGTAAGCCGTGCCAGATTTAGTAGGCTTAACCACGAATTACCAATTTCACTCTCTCTAAACGATGTCTTACAGACAAGCGTAATCGCGGTTAAAAACATTTGTTAATATCTAGATTGAAGTTTAGCAGGTTCTTTCAGAAATACATTAACTCCCCAAATTATTTTAAATGGGAAGAATTCGACTGGAGCTAATTTCATGATCGAAAAATTTATTTAATCCTAAAGCGTTTTTTGTTATAATATTTCTGTTTTAACGGTAATGTAAATATCAATAAAAACGAACCCCGAGCAGCCTCGTAAAAATACTTGAGTGAATTGAATTATCAGTAATTATATGATTTTAGTTATTGGATGTAAATTATTTTAAATTACTAATTATTAATTTACTAATGTTTGGAAAATTTACCTGAAAATGTTTTGTTTGGGATTAATCACACGTTACATATTGGAATAGTTTGAGTAATTTATGTGAAAATTGTAATTTGTGAAGTCTAATTGGTAAAATTACCTATAGGTTCGTGTATTCTGTAACTGCCTTTGTTTCTATTTGGCAGGGCGGAGGGGTGGGGGCGAATGGTTTGCAGGTGCGTGCTGTATCATAAGGCCTGTCATTGAGTCAACTGGCGTGGTTTCGAATCTCCGGTTGTACGTGAGTAGGGTCGCCTGTACAACCTCGTGGGTTTTTCTCCCACAAATAAAGACCCCTATGCACAAGCGAATTATTGAAATAAAATTAACACAATATGTTAGTCCCGAAACGACCTAGTTGTGTTAAGTGGACGTTAAACCCCATTTCCCTCTCTCTCTCTCTCTCTACCTCTCTCTCTCTCTCTCTCTCTCGCTATCTCACTACCAAAATCATTCGGCAACCCTCGACAGATTCTACGCATCTAATCTCGGCTGTATGACGAATAACGAATAACGAAAAACGACCCAACTTCACACTGCCGACGAATTCCGCCATATTTGAACTATTTTGAAGGTCCTGGATACAAAATGGCTGCGCTTATGGAGATTTCTGTGGAGAGTGTATTTTATCAACAAACGTCAAGTTTGGTATTGGGTTTTGGGAACAACCAGGGAGTTTTATCAAACCAGCAGCCCTGAGACAATATCTCTGCTCATTTAGGTATATACACCCTACAAAAGACGCAATTTAAGTTTTTTTTTTTATAAAAGCGGCACGTTTTCCTGTTAAAGTAAACCGGTAGCCGCATCGCAAATGTATTGGCGTAGATCACTTACTGTCATACATCCGAGGTTAGATGTAGGTTACCGGAATCTGCCGAGATATGCCGAGTGTACCAAAATGTTACCGTTCCGATTCCAACATTTCCCAGTGCTTAGTGTTACCTTGGTGGGTGTAGGGAGTAGGACCTAGGACAAGGAACGGTGTCGAGTCGTCCGGGTTACACGATTAATTCATAAGAGTATCTGATGCCACCCCACCATTTGAATTATTTTCCAAAACTTGTTTACTTGAAATAGTTTAAGAGCTAAGCTAAATTTTATTTGTTAACGATAGTTTGCGGGGGACAAACAAATGTTGAACCTAAACAAATAATTAACTTAAGTTTAAACTATACATACATGTATATTATTAAATTCTATTATCGCCCATTTTAATTATATTTTAACACCTATTTTAATCTTTTTTCCCTATTTATCATGTATGTACTTATTAAATTCTATTATCGCCATTTTCAATTATATTTTAACACCTATTTTAATTTAATGTGCCTAATAATCAATGACGTGCGTCAATAATTAAAAAATTAACTGTAATTTACGACAGGACATGGTTATTAACATACAAAAATAACTGTACAAAACTCACACAAAGTTGGACACGCAATTCTACTCCTGGTCACGTACACCCGAAGAATCAAATACAGTTGAACCTTCGTATAAGGCTTATTTGTACCTTCTAAACATGAAGGGGGTTTGGATGGCCTAGTGGTCTAGAGTGCCGCGCTTCGACCTCTAGCTGGGCGGTCACCTCTGGCTTGCAGCTGTGGTTTCGAGCCCCAGTGTGAGCGTATGTAGTATTCCTCCGGGCACCTCGGTTTCCTCCCACTGCTAAAGACTTCTTCGCACAAGCGAATTATTGAAATAAAAAATTGAAAACCATACATTAGTCCCAAAATGACCTAGTTTGTGTCGAGTGGACGTTAAACCCCATTTCTGTCTCTCTCTCTCTCTCTCTCTCTCTCTCTCTCTCTCACTAAACCCTTCTGTTAAGACCAAGCCAAACCCTTGTTGTAATTGCTACTAAACATCAACCCTTCTTTTAAGACCAAGACCAAACCCTCTTGTCAGGCATATTTGTACATACGGTATTAAAATTTAACCCTCCTTTTAAGACCAAAACTAACCCTTCTTATAAGGCATTATTTTTAATTAACCCGTCTTTTAAAGGGACAATCCCGAATTAAACAGAGGCTCAAAAATGAAAGTCTGGGAATGTATGAAAATAAAACGCCAAAATATAGGGGAATGGTGTATTTACCTTGTCTCAAAATTTCAATTCAAAATGTTGGGTCGTTTGGACTCGAACGCCAAAACTGCTTATCCGGACACCTTTTAAGATTTCGGGTCAATTGTTTCGTTGGGTAACCTTATAACCGATTTACGGTTACTTGAGAGGGTTATTCTTGATAAAGAAAGGCAAATTTCAACTACACATTATTTTTATAAAAAATGTTTGGTTTTATCCAGATACCACAAAATACACTTTGGGGCACCGGTCTTTAAATTCCAATGAAGACTGATGGATTTAAGTCGTTTGGAAACGTATCATAAATACTGACGTAGTTGCTCGGCCCTTGACTCGAATATTTTAAGGGATTTTAACACAAAATTAAGCAGTTTTATTGCCAAAACAAATATCGCGATTAGCCCTTTAAGACCAAGACCAACACTTCAAATAAGGAATTATTTGTACCTACTAAAAATTATCCCTTCTTTAAAGACCAATACCAACCCTTCTAATACGGCATATTTATACCTACTAAAAATTAACTCTTTGTTTTAAGGCCAAGACCAGTAAGGCCTATTTGCACCTATTAAATTTAACCCTTCTTTTAAGACCTGTGTGTGAAATAGCTTTATTTTACGTCCGCTTCCACCGAAGTGATATCGCAGACAAGTTTTAAGACCTATACCAACCCTCCTTATAAAGCATTACGGTATTTGTAATTAACCTGTCTTTTAAGACCAAGACAAACCCTTCTTATAAGGCATTATTTGTACCTACTAAAAATTAACCCTTCTTTTAAGACCAAGACAAACCCTCCTTATAAGGCATTATTTCTACCTCCTAAAAATTAACCCTTCTTTTAAGATTAATACCAACCCTTCTTATAAGGCAGTATTTGTTCCTACTAAAAATTATCCTTTCGTTTAAGATTAAGACTAGTTAGACCTATTTGTACCTACTAAATATTAACCCTCCTTTAAAGACCAAGACTAACCCTCCTTATAAGGCATTATTTGTACCTACTAAAAATAACCCTTCGCTTTAAGGCCAAGACCAGTAAGGCCTATTTGCACCTAGTAGTACGTACGTCATAAAAAACCTGTCATTCAATAATATCTAGAGTTATATTAACTTGCTATTATCAATAATAACTGTTAATTAGACGGTTAATGTACTAACAAAGGGAGGTAATAAGTTACAAACCCGCAAATCAATAGACACAATCAAAAAATCCAATTATTGCTGATTTCTAATTTATTATTATTAATACACGAATCGCTAAAAAGAACGCTAATTTACTCTCATTTGATAAAAAAAACGTCCAGAGGGAATAAATAAACAATTCTAATAATAATTATATAAAAACAATGGACTCGCTTCTCTTGGGAGTGGTGTTGTACTGTTTTCTTAAAATGAGAACTTACCAAAAAGGTCGAACGAACAAGGGAATAATAACCGAGCGAAAACAAAGCATGGAATACAGCGTTTAATAAATAATTGGCATGCTACTCGGTGCCATAAATGCAATAAAAGACCTGGCTCGGAGTTGAACATAGCGGTTCCTGATTACCTCTACAGGCCTGTGTTTGTTCAGATCTTGAACCCCTGATACGGACTATTAGAGGTATAATGCATGTATTCCGGTGTCTAATAGCTGTTTATTGGCATCGACGATAAGCTAGCTTATTACCACCACACTGACTCTACTCTTAATTCCTTGATTCGCTTCAAGTGGCTCCATTGTTCAAATTAGATTCATAGCGTTCAACACGGAAAGATAAAAATAATAATAATAATGGTTTTCTATAGCGCTGAATATTTAGTGTAGATTAAAATTATAAAAAAACTTACATGTATATACAAAAAAGTGGCTCCAATGTTCAAATTAGATTCATAGCGTTTAGCACTGAAAGATAATGATAATGATCATCGTTTTCTATAGCGCTGAACATTTAGTGTAGATATGATTATAAAAAAAACCATACATGTACATACATATAAACAAAATAATACAAATGAATAGTCAAGTTACAAAGATGAAAATATGTACTAAGTTGATGCTGAATTAAAAATAATCTCTTTTACAAATTTGGTACATATACGTATATGTAATGGGTGGGGTGAGCATAAGGTTAAAATATTATAAGTTTGTCGTGTATTTTGTACACGAAGTCGAGGTGCAGTCTATTTTTGCTGATTACACTATTTTGCTTGAATACACTAGTTTGCCTATTACGTTTTTTAGGACTTCGAATTCTGTCTTACGGTTTGGATTGTTCGTACTTGGTTTTTGTTTTATTAAAATACTTGTACTGAGTTGACGCTGAATTAAAAATGATTTCATATAAAAATTGGGTACATATTAGTAAATTTGTATTTTAAAGGAGCTAAAGAGCTAATATTTGGCACCAAGAAATTGACACAAATGGGCCTCTACGCATAAAATAATGTAATATGAATGTATATAAACTGATTTACATTCGATCGTTTCTGTTTGAATACGCGAAGAGTCCGAATTGAATGGCAGCCGTTGGCGTCTGGTTATTCCAGTCTACACTGATAGAATTCTCGAGCATGTAATATGTTTGGCCTCATTCATCGAGTCGCTTCATACAAATGGCGCCCAAAAGAATTCTGGCACACGATTCGTGCACCCATTTTAAAATGTTCATTTGGGCTCATATATTGGTTATCACTGTTCACTATGAAAGATAACGAATGAATGAATGAAATGGGGTTTAACGTCCTACTGTTATGTACTTAACCTGGGCTAATTGAAGACCGGGTGAAAGATAACATTTTGCCCGGTCACCAGCACTACGGCCTATTCTTATATCTAATTCAAACTGCCAAGGGATCTTTTACATGCACGCCAATGTGTACACGGGACCTAGGGTTAAACTTTCTGGGCCTATGCAGGGATCGAACAATCGACCTTCAGACTAGCGAATCAGCGCCTTGCCCACTTAGCCACGTGATCCCCGAATATACATTCGAGTCATTTTGTCTTGGTTATAAAGATGGTGTTATACATGGACTGATATGTTTCCAGAATGAGTCATATTCCTGACACGGGATGGGTAAAAAAATCAAGGTCCCGTCTCTCTCTCTCTCTCTCTCTCTCTCTCTCCCTCTAATTGGCGTCGACATAAAATAACCCTTGGCAGTTGGAATGCGATATAAGAGTAGGTTATAGCGTTGCTGTCCGGGCAAAATTTCCCTCACATCACACTGGCATGGCGTATGTCCTTCTTTATCAACCCAGTTGGAGCACAACAGGTAGGACGTTAAACCCCATTTAATTTCGGAGAACGCTTGCTACGAGAATGTAGCTAAAAACGTTGAAGTATACTGATGAGCTTGTTTTTAGCTACGATTGGCAGGCATCATTTTCACGTTGCAAAATGACAGCCGTCAAAATATTAGTCTCCGTCACCCAGAACCTCCTGGTCTTCAACGTACGTAGAATATTTGTCTGGATGGTAGAGACTATCAAAATATAAGATGGTGGTGTTAGTAACGGCTAAACGCCTCGATTTTAAATACGACGATTTGTACTCGTTTCAGGTAAGATAAAGTCTGGTGTGTGGCGGAAATATTATTGTTTCTTTGTTTCGATGAAAAATGCTGTCAATTTTGTATAAAACGCCCCGTAATGAATCATAAAATGAATGAATGAAATGGGGTTTAACGTCCTACGCTTAAGCACCTAACCTGGGCTAATTGAAGACGGGCATACGCCACAGTGTGCAATGAGTGAAATTTTGCCCGGGCAGCGGCGCTACGGCCTACTCTTATATCGAATTCCAACTGCCAAGGGATCTTTTACGTGCACTCCAATTTGTACACGGGACCTCGGTTTTTCGTCCCATCCGAACGACTAGGCAGCTGTCCTTGTCAGGCCCTCCTTCTGCATCACTTACAAGGGGAAATCCCGCCGGAAAATGGAGATGAACTTTCTCGGCCAATGCAGGGATCGAACACTCAACCTCCAGGCTAGCGAACCAGCGCCTTATCCACTTAGCCACCGTGATCCCCGTAATGAATCATAAAGGGGGTTGCAACGTTACTTGTAATGGGAGCCAAAGTCATCTCGAAACACAGAGGGTTGAGAGATGATTTGTCACCTAGGGGAACGCTAGATCGAAGACAGTCCTTAGCAGTCATTTTATGACGTCATATGTTGATTGTGGGTTAGGATAAGGGTTAGGGTAAGGGCTAGGACCTGCAGATTTCGTCAGAGTCTCGAGATGTAGACAGGGCTAGCCCTAACTCTAAACCTGGACTAAGCCTAACCTTTACCCTAACCCATAATCCACATATGACGTCATAAAATGCTAAGGACCGTCTTCGATCTAGCAGCGTTCTCCTTTCGTTTAATATGAAGCATATAAATCTCGGGTAAGGGAGACAATTTGACAAACCTGTCTCCAAACATGCTCGTGACATGGTTTGACTCTAGAGCATTAACTTGACTTGTTTTATAATGAGACCGCCATCAACACGTCACTCGCACAATTAAAGCCCTTCACATCCAGACCCATTGCAATTATACCTAATAGACATCATACTGAGAATGATCGCGGCTACCGTTTAATTCATTGAATGATTAATTCAGGTCTGAATGAAAGCATCTCGACTGGAAATGAAAGTAGCGTTATTTGACCAATAAATCGGCCATTGTGTATTATAATGTTTATGATGGAGCTATCAGTTAAAAGATAATGGCGGCCTTAACGAACCGTCAACATCATTAACGACCATCATGTGGAGTCATTTTTACATGATGTAAGTAAACAAAATGAAATGAAATGGGGTTTAGCGTCCCTCCGTTCTGTTCCAACTTGACAAATGAAGACCGAAAAAAATGAAATGAAATGGGGTTTAGCGTCCCTCCGTTCTGTTCCAACTTGACAAATGAAGACCGAAAAAAATGAAATGAAATGGGGTTTAGCGCCTCCTTGTTCTACGTCGACTGGTCTGTCCCCAAATGGTCTAAATTGAGGTAGGCACACGACGTCCTAAGAGCCATATTCGTCTCCCCAAATGGTCTAAATTGGGATAGGCATACGACGTCCTAAGAGCTCCATTCGTCTCCCCAAATGGTCTAAGTTGGGAGAGTCATACGACGTCCTAAGAGCCCCATTCGTCTGCCCCAAATGGTCTAAATGGAGATGAGCATACGACGTCCTAAGATCCCTATTTGTGGGCCTCAAATGGTCTAAATGGAGATGGGCACACGACGTCCTAAGATCCCTATTCGTGGGCGCCAAATGATCTAAATGGAGATGGGCATACGACATGTATCTTCTAAGTACATGTAATATCTCTGTTCAAGATGACTGTCTTCAACACGTCCCGTCACAGCACGCGGCGTCAATCATTGGCTTAATGCCGCGTGCATTGTTTACGTAAGACGATACTGCTTCGGACATATTGCTGCCTTTTACTAATTTTAATACCCATTTACATAGGAAATATGTTTTACATAAAGCCCATTTCTGTCTCTCCCTATCTCTCTCTCTTTCTCTCTCTCCCTCTCTCTCTCTCTCAATCTATTTCAGTTTAATGAATAAAATATTGTTTAAACTATCACCATAGGTGACGAAAGGCAAATCAATGGCCGCTCCTTGACGTAATATAAATTATAATATTATATGAACGTTGATGGCGCTAATTGATCGATTCCTCTGATTCCTTAATTCTTTAGAAGTCGTCATTAGATAAATATTTATATCATAAATATAGAAAATTAAATTAAACAGAATTAACAGTCCATCATTCCTGTTATAACTAATCAACACCCACTAATCAACACCCACATTTGCCCGGAGACCTCTGTGAATGTCTTAAAAAAACAATTGGAAATGAAATCGGTTTCAACGCCCTATCTTTTTTCACCATGTACGCTAATATAATGAAATCGTGTTTAGCGTCCTACTGGTCTGCTCATAAACTGGGCTAACGAAGCGGCATACGTCATACAGTGTGCTACAAGGGGAATTTTGTCCAGACAGCGGCGATACGGCCGGCTCTTATTTAGAATTTCATCTGCCAAGGTATATTTTACGTAAAAGCCATAACCTCGGTTTTTCGTCCCATCAGAACGACTAACGTTATCCCTTGTCAGGTCCTCGGTCTTGCAGCTCTGACGAGAAGGAACCACCTCGGAAAATCCCGATGAGCTTTCTCGGCTTACGCAAGGATCGAACCGGTATACCTTGGAAGTTAGAAAGCGTTTTACATACTGAGTTACGTCAACTCGACACAAACTACGGACTGGGACTAACATATGCTTCAATAAGGTTTTAATAATTAAAAGTACGAGGAAGCGGCAGGACAAGGGGGAAACCACAAAGGTTTGACAAGCAACACAAACTACGGACTGGGACTAACATATGGTTCAATTATATTTTAATAATTAGAAGTACGAGGAAGCTGCAGGACCAGACGGAAACCGCAAATGTTTGACAAGCAACACGAGGTTGTCGCGAACATGCGGGTTATCGAAACAAAGCCACGAACTCAATGTAGTAGGAATGAATGAATGAATGAAATGGGGTTTAACGTCCTACGCTTAAGCACCGTACCTGGGCTAACTGAAGACGGGCATACGCCATACAGTGTGCTATGAGGGGAAATTTTGCCCGGGCAGCGGCGCTACGGCCTACTCTTATATCGAATTCCAACTGCCAAGGGATCTTTTACGTGCACTCCAATGTGTACACGGGACCTCGGTTTTTCGTCCCATCCGAACGACTAGGCAGGCCCTCAATGTAGTAGCAAGCGAACCTATTTCATTTTTTTTCCCGAATCTTAGGAACCACGGTCGCTAAGTGAGTAAGGCGCGGGCTTGCCTGCCTTCCCGGAGGTCACGGGTTCGACCCCGGTGCTTGCCGGATGTTGCGTATAAACATTGGCGGTTACCTAAAAGACCCTCCCTCTGGCAGTTGCTATTCGATATAAAAGTATGGCGTAGACCCGTCTTCAGTCGCCCGGTTGGAACATAACAGTAGTACATTAAACCCCATTTTAATTGAATTTAGTTTCCAAATCTAGTAAGAAAATCTACAATGTAATTACCGGCTTACAAGCGAGTTCTTAGTTTAAAAGGAGTTATCTCCCATTTCCTGATAAGCTCGCGCTTTAAAGCTGAACTCCGATTACAAAACTTCAGAAATAATTAAATAAAAAAAATAACCGCCACACTTGTTTTAGTTTGATAGAACAAGTATGGCGATTGTTCGACGTATTATGAAAACAGAGATAGGCCACGCCCACATTTAGTGTATACTTTTTCAACCACACTATCAACATCCGGCTAGGAATATTTCAACCTCCCGACTGATTGAGAGTTTTTCACCATCGGTTTACTGAAAATACTATTGCTACACAATTATTATCTCTGATCAGGTACATATCATTTTACTATTTGACGAAATAAATAAACCACTGTGTACTTTTGCTCTAAAAATATGGGAAAAACTACCTTACCCCAAACAATAACAATTCTACCAACACCAATCATTCCAAGCCATTGTTTCTTATTTCTTGAAAAGTTTTGCACATCAGCGTATAAACACCAAATAATTTCTAATATTATAAAGTCTAGTATTATCGTTCCAAAATATATCCAAAGCAGCAATAAAACTGTTGTTTTCTCCATCAGAGAAGTATGCTTTCACTTATTCTTCATCTTGTTATTTATGAGGATCAAGGGACATAGGTAGGTATGTTAGAAAACCCGAGTGCGAAGGCAACCGGTCCTCTGTAACACCAATCCGAGGGAGAGCAGATTTATATCTAACATATACAACGTTTCACCCTTAAATTTAATAGGCTCTCCCATTAAAAGGCAACAATGATTGGATAATTGCTCGATATTTTCTGTCAAATAGCGAAAAAGATCGAAGTAATCACGTACAATTACGTGCATGTTTTTGTTTATACGTCGCCATTTTGGAGTATTGAATTGCAAGCAAAAGACGAATAATCAATCCTTTAAGCCAACATATTGACGATGGAATTGATGTGAATCCAAATGTCGACGAGGATCTATCCAAAGCCTGGGGGGATCACGGTGGCTAAGTGGATAGGGCGCTGGTTAGCTAGCCTGGAGCTCGGGTGTTCGATCCCTGCCTTGGCCGAGAAAGTTAATCTCGATTTTCAGACGTGATTTCCCCTTGTCAGTGATGCAGAAGGAGGGCCTGACAATTCCTAGTCGTTCGGATGGGACGAAAAACCGAGGTCCCGTGTACACATTGGAGTACACGTAAAGATCCCTTGGCAGTTGGAATTCGATATAAGAGTAGGCTGTAGCGACGCTGCCCGGGCAAAATTTCCCTCATAACACACTGTATGGCGTATGCCCGTCTTCAATTAGCTCAGGTTAAGTGCATAACAGTAGGACGTTAAACCCCATTTCATTCATTCATTCATTCATCCAAAGCCTGAAGAAAATTTGGATCATAATTCTGACAGTGAACCCAGATTGAAGGTTTTCGGTAAATGGAATGTAAGCAAAAATACTTTACAAAGGAATATTTGGCGATGAATACTTTGAAATAAGAGTGTGTGGAGAAATAATCAAAATCGAAAGAAAATTCTGAGAGATATCTTAGACATCGAGTATGGATGAATGAATGAAAAATGGGGTTTAACGTCCTACTGTTATGCACTTAACCTGAGCTAATTGAAGACGGGACATCGAGTATGGATAACCCATTTAAATATGCCGATAAGTACGCCGCCTTTTACGGTCCTGAATGCTACAAACGCATACAAAATTATTTTTGTTTCTTTGTATTATTTCGATCGTCATCAGCGGTAGATATGACCTGAGATGATGTCATTGGCGGTTGATATGAGCCGAATATATCGACCTGAGATGACGTCATTAGCGGTTGATATGATGACGTCATGACAGGTTGTTATGAGATATAACTGCTATGGACATCAAAGAAAAAACTACCGCCACTTGAATATATTAATATATTAACGGTGTTGTCATTGGGATCTGAGATAAACGTATCGGGTTTTTATCGGAATCATTTACGACAAAAAATAACTACTACAATAGGATACGTGCGTTTCACTGTCGGCGTAGTAAACAGCGAATTACATCAAATCCTGTTTTATTAATGACAAAAATACCGGAACACTTGTCGTGACGTCACGTCTTTCACGCTCACCCAGTTCACTAAATCTCGAGGTCCCGTACGCACATACAAAATACCTTTGTCTTCAAGTCATGGATGGAATGCAACTATCTTAAACTGAATGATAATAAAATAAATGGATATATTATTATTATTATTATTTAACATTTTATTAAGGAATGAATTAAACTAGAGTTTAACGCCCCACTGCTCCGAGTGGGCAGATAATGACGATATTTAATTCTGAAAATAAGAACAAAATATCAACCCTTGATAATCCCATGTCATTCATTTATTGAGATTAAAAACGAATCCATCAAAATATTTTATATTTTATCCTACACATATAGGTGGCGCTGGTTTGATTGTATCGTCTGAAGGGGTGTCCAAGTTTTATCATAGTTTATTTGATAAATACTGAACGAAATGTAGCCATTGGACTGATATTCCGGATAAAGATCATCCTCGGTTACCCATTGTACACATTCCGTTCTACTCCACTATACCCTGGGTTAATCTATAGAGATTCCACGATTACAAAATATCAGAATGTAGTTAAACTGTACGAGCCAATTAAAGAACAGTTTACAAATAAGTCTTCCGAAGACCCTTTAGCGACGTTTTTTACGTCATACAACTTGTTTACATATTTGCAAGGTGTGCAAGACGAACTTCGGCGGCCATGTTGGGGTATTCTTTGTTGAAAAAAGATTAGAGTTACTTCCCTTCGTTTATTTCCCTTCCAAGTAACGCTTTCTGGGATTGGACGATAAAAATATCACAATCAGCCAGGGCAGATAATTTGAAATCGTGGAATCCCTATGGATTAACCCAGGGTATAGTGGAGTAGAGCGGAATGTGTACACTGGGTAACCGAGGATGGATAAAGATCAGCTCTCACTACGTTGATATAGTTCTCGAGGGAAATATAGTCCCCCAATTGATGTTCAGTGATTTAAAATCGATTGATGATGATCGATTATAAATCAATCAGTACTGGAGACTGAATATCGATTATAAATCAATCAGTACTGGAGACTGGATGTCTCGGTGGAGATTATTGGTGTAAAAGTATTATTAATTAAAGTGTGAAAACATCAACATGGGGTAAATATCGTATAATACTGGATACACCACGTGGTATATCGTATATTATTTTAATCTTACTTTTAACAAATTAATAAGGATTATCACATAGATTTAAATATTTTATTTTGATTTACGGAGTGGGGAGAAGGGGTGGGGGGTGATAATCATATTTTTGAATTAAATCGTCAATCAGATATGGCGACATAATGTCTGGCATAGAGATTAAATTGTGTTAATTTATTGTGCAATAAAACACGGTGGGTGGGATATATTAAATAGGGAAGTATCTCGTATGGAGAGAGAGAGAGAGAGAGAGAAAAAATGGGGTTTAACGTCCACTCGGCCTACACAAACTAGATCATTTCGGGATTAAAATGTTTTTTTAATTTTATTTTAATAATTCGCTTGTGTGTAGGGGTCTTAAGCAGTGGAAGGAAACCGGGGGACCTGGAGAAAACCAACGAGGTTGGACAGGCGACCCTAATCCCTTGTCACGTACAACTGGGGATTCGAAACCATGCTTTATGACACCGCACGCATGTGACCTCGTAGGAGTAGGCATCATAATATGGTAATACATGTATTATCATTGGTGTAGGTCGGAAGGTCCGACAAAAAGAGGGTGGAACGAAAGCCGGGGTCCCGTATACACATTGACATGCACGTAAAAGAGCGCTCGGCAGTTGTGATTTTAAATAAGAGTAGCCCGTGGTGTCGCTATCCTGGCAAAATTTTCCTCAGAGCACAATGTATGGCGTATGTCAATCTAAATGAGTCCAGTTGGAGCAGAACAACAGCACCTTAAGCTTCATTTACTTTATTACAAATTTTTGCTTCAGATATCCACTTGCAAGTTCAAAGCACGTGGTGTGAGGTGTTTTTTATTGTCCCTAACAAAGTCTGCTGAAATATTTAAACTAAACCCAATGGGTTTATACCTTCAATAAGAAGGATATTATCATCATGACAAATCATATCACGTGATGTAATATGCATAACACGTCATGACAAAATCATATCACGTGATGTAATATGCATATCACGTCATGACAAATCATATCACGTGATGTAATATGCATATCACGACCATAGAGGTGTATATATTGACTAGAGTGTATGGTGGTCACGTGATCGCGTGCCGACTATGGAGGCTGGCGGCCATTTTACAACCGGTAAGATTTAGCCTACGTTGCCATATACCAGCATGCCGGAGAGTTGTTGTTGTTTTGGTTAATTCCATGTCAGGCGAAAAGGGAGGGGATTATCATTTTATAAGTGAGTAGAATAAGTTAAAAGTGAAATAGTGATTTAATAGATATAGTACAATCTTGATAATTGTGTAAAATAGTTTAATAAACACGGCGAGAAGACGTCGAACACTCGATGTTTGAGGCCCGTAACCGGGCGGAACTATTCACCTATATAATTAGTACTTATACTTTTATTATGTAATAATTACAAGGTCCATGTGATTAGCGAACTTCTAACTTAATGTATATTTAATTAGTATGGAAATTTCGCATATTATATATATACACACATCTGTCGTTGTACGCAAAATATCACAGGGAGTAAGTCAGCTTATTGGGGTAGAGTGTTTAGTAATAGACATGCACTCACTGGCTAGTAGTTGCTTTGTTATCGGTTCGTTGTACTCCCTCGGATTTAATTAATAAGGTCGACATTGTGTACACAGATACAGAATATAGTGAACGTTTCTTGCAATATCAGTTTGTTTCTTTTTTTCTTCTCCAGAAACCCCGCTTAAAACCCCCGAACTAGTTTGGGTTTTTTTTTTAAAAGGCTAGTAATAATCTAAATAAGGACAAAGTCTTGTAAACTTCTTTCCCAGTCAAATTTTGTAACAAAAAAAAAATAGGCCTGATATTTTTTTTAATCGCTGCTACTACGAACATCTCATTAAGTTTGTCTTATTTTTTGGTGTAAAATTTAATATACCGCTGTATTTTTCAACCAAAGAGAAATATACAATAAATCATGGAAATTGAAAACCATATATACCGGTAGGCCTACCAACGCCTTGCTAGCCCTATTTGTATTTCCCTTAAAAAAAAAGAAAAGAATTCACATGGACATCAGATATTATTCTACCGGTAAATAATAGAAGTCCTCGTTATTTTAAAGATCTATTTCATTTCTTTTTTTATTTACTACGAAAACCTCATTAATTTTGTCTTATTTTTTTGTAAAATTTAATATACCGCTGTATTTTTCAACCAAAGCTACCAAGGCCTTGCTAGTCCTGGTTTTTTTTTTTTAAATTTAAATTTTTTTTTCCCATCGGCATCAAATTTCATTCTTCTGGTAGATGATAGAAGTCCTCGATTATATTTAAAATCTATTTTATTTCTTTATTTATAATTTATCACCTGTATGACGCTATAGTTAATATCATTCTGTCAATCAAGCAATCCTTTCGTTTTAAATCGTTCAACAAATTATTTAGATCTATCCAAAATAAAGTTTTATGTGACGTCCACTTTGCTCAATTAATAAAATAAACATAATTTCGTCAGGTATGCATGCAATGCATGTACAATTTACACCATGCAACCCAAGATATTCATCATCATCATGATTTACTCTTAATAATAGTAAAGCGGCAAAAATATGCCAGTGAGTTGGCCAAAACGATGTTGTTTTTAGGACAGTAAGGTAAGGCCTTTCGACCATCATTTTTTTGGTTGATATTGTTGAATTAGAACTGCTTTTTTAATGGACTTTTCCGCCCTCTGTCAGACTATTTCCCTTTATTTACATAGCGTTCATCCGGGCACTTCCGCAATTCTTTACCGGTTAGAACATGGCGGCCAGTCTCCAGTGACGGCACACGGCGATAACGTTACGTCAATGGGGATCACGTGACCACAATACACTCTAGTCAATATATACACCTCTATGATCACGACATGACAAATCATATAATAACATAACATAACATATTACATTTGATATAGCGCACATTACTGCCATTCATTCAATGGCGCTTCACAAAGTCTTACACATAATATGCATGGAAGATGCTTATTGTAGGCCAGTTGACGGGGTTCGGGAATGTCCGGAGTCCAAAATGGCCGCTTTATACAAATGAGTATTTTGAGGAATACTAACCCGAACCCGAACCCTAACCGTTTTAGGATGGGTAAAAAGTAAATTAGACACACGTTCGGTCTTCTAAAAAGGGTTAGGGTTCGGGTTCGGGTTAGAATTCCCCAAAATTCTCATTTATATAAAGCGGCCATTTTGGACTCCGGAAACACATGAACCTCCCCAACCGGCCTACAATTAGCATCTGCCAATATGCATATCACGTCATGACATATCATATCACGTGATGTAATATGCATATATCACGTCATGACAAAATCATATCACGTGATGTAATATGCATATCACGTCATGACAAATCATATCACGAGATGTAATATGCATAATATCACGTCATGACAAATCATATCACGTGATGTAATATGCATACTACGTCATGACAAAATCACATCATGACAAAACCACCATATAGAATGCCAATGTTAAAGTTGGCGCATGTAATTCCAAAATAGGCACCCAAGGCAGTAACGCGTTCAATGACATTGGTTGAAAAGGCTTTAATATTAAAATCAAATTTAGCACGTCACGTATTGGTGTGATTTCCTGATAGAAAATTTGTTTGTCACGAATTTCTGGGATTTCCTGATACAAAAGTGTTTGTAAACATGCCATATCTGTTTCCATGGAAACAGGGTATTGCTAATCTGTCAATAGGAGAACTGCTACATCCGGGTGATGTTTGTACCAAGTTTTATAAAAGATGTTTTTACGGATTATGGGGGAAACGCATCGAAAACAAAATAAAGATGTACGGATGACTGAGGGACATTGTAATATACCACCTTTAAGAGGCGGATCCAGGAAATCCAGTTAGGGGGGCCCCTGAGAAAATCGGGGTGTCAGTGGTGATTTGTGGCGCATATCTATTTTTTTATACTGTTTTTTTAGGGATTAAGGGGGTGGGCACCTAGCTCCCCCCCCCCCCCTGGATCCCCAACTTAGACATTCTAAATATAACCCTACCTAAAGTAGCCCTAGACAGACCTTATGATACAACACACACGCGTTAACCATGCGACCATCTACCAGCCCACCACACCACCCCCATCTCTCTCTCCATGTCACTATGTTCCGACGTCAATGGGCGTCCTCGCTGAAGGAATTTCCACCAGGCGTCGCCAGTATCAATGCGGTCCCACGTGACCTTATCGATGGTAAGGGAACCATGTCGGTATTAAATTCCATATTAACGACAAAAACTAACGTTTGTCGACACACGAGTTCGTAATGAATGTACAGGAAAACTGTGCTACAAGGTAAACAATGAGGTCACGTGGGTCCGCTTCGTCCATCAGTTATGTCCCTTTATCTCTAGCGAGGACGCCCATTAGCTCAGGTTAAGTGCATAACAGTAGGACATTAAACCCCATTTCATTCTCTCTCTATGTCCTTATGTCTATCGCTAGTATAACCCATGGCTAGTAAACATCTCTAGATATTCTATATTTTCAAGATAAGGGGGTTATATGGGTTGAATTTCCAAGTTTCCATCACAGGTGGGACAATTTTTGACAACGTGTCTTGTTAAAAAGCATGTGTGGATACTTAATTGGAAATTCATATTATACACAAACTGGAAGTAGTTTACTTAATGAACGTTAAAGATGCATGTCACAACGAATATTCGCTAGGCCGGTACAATCACTGAAAAGGATGACATCGAAGTGACTTATTGAGCCCCAAATATTAACTTTTTTCGCTCCGACAAATTAAATTCTAAAACGGTTTTTTTTTTATGTATTAAGAAAAAAATGAAGACGTTTGTTATTTTAATATTCGCATTATTGGTAAAATACGAAACTATTTATCAAGAGATGCAACAAAATCTCTTTTTAACTGAAAACCATACGTTACTCCCAAAATGACCTAGTTTGTGTCGAGTGGAGGTTAAACCCCATCTCTCTCTCTCTGCTAGATTATTAACCTTGACCAAAAACAGACATATACTTATTTATGGTTTGTTCCACTGTCGGAAAGACGCCGTCGTCATAAATTAAAATTAATGTATAAAATTATTAACCTCGCGCCACCATATCTCTCTGCCTTATCAGAACTTTCCTCTAATCCTGGTAGTTATCCTCTTAGGAATAAAGATAAATTAAAGGAAATCAGGTCCAGAACCGAATTTTTCTCCAAGTATACAAGAATGGAACAAACTAAACATTGAAATTAGAAACTCCTCATCCCTTGCTATCTTTGGAAATTCACTAAACAAATCTGATACCCCTGTGCCTCCATGTTACTGTCTGGGGTAAAGACAATTACAAATAACCCACTGTAAACTTAGATTATGCTGCTCAAATCTGCAAGGCCACAAATTTCTCAGACACGTCGATGATAGTCCTGTTTGCCTCTGTGGTCACAACTTCGAAGATCCCGAACACTTTCTCCTCGCATGCCCCTCGCATTCAGATGCAAGAAAACAGACAATCGACAACCTCCAACACAACCATAAAACAATAAGTTGTTTGTTGTATGGGTCGACAAAACTTAGTCCTGAGATAAACACACTTATTGTCCAAGAAGTTCAACAATTTATTATTTTATCAAAAAGATTTAAATCTCCATAAAACAAAACTTAAGTTATTTCCAGTCCTCCAACTCGTAAATTCGACCAATATCCTTGTCTATCTCAACAAGTTTAAGAAATTATAGGATATTGAACGATTGTACGCTCTACACAGGCCTTACCATACCTAACATTTAAAACTAAGCAGTATACTTAAAAATAGATCTTCACCAATATTTCCACGAATAAGAGTCTATATTTTCCATTACGTATCCTATATGTTCTATACTTATGTAATTATGTATGTATATATTTTTACTTCTATAATGTGTACATGTATATACATCAGAAAGAGAGGGGTTACACATCGGCATAGCCTGTTCTCAAATCCAAAATCAGATTTAATGAATAAAAAAATATTGTTTAGAAAATTTTTTAAAAGCTTTTAACAAATTTTAAGGCCTATTATTTTGTCTATTGTAGTTCTTTATGTATTTTTTTTAGAAATAATTATTTAATTTAATTTGACAAATAATTGCTTATTATTTAATGTATTTTGACAAATAATTTCTTATTTAATTGCATTTTGACAATTTACCAAGTTAATATTTATACCTTTCTAATTAATAAATTATCATGACGTAAGCGGTAATTATCGCCTTTAAATACGATAATTACTGTTGAATATAAGTAAATACCATTATTATATTATAATAATATTGTTGAAAATTACAAGGTGATAATAAGGTAAACCTTTAATATTGTATTTTCGTCAAATTTAATCAATTTTTAATAATACCTCCAAGTTTAAACATGATTTAAAAATTACCAAGTTAATAAATATATGCCACGCAGGGTAAGCTTACTCTTCCGGACACCTGCTACTACTGTTTGTCGTGTATTTTGTACACGGTGAACAGTCCATATAAGCTGATTACACTATTTTGCCAGATTTGTCCGGACTTAAACCCGTTTAAACATCTTTGGGGTGACATTCGGAGTAGACTTAATAACGTCGTACCGATACCGGCGCAGCCGATGGATTGCGCCAGACGTTACCGAGAGTGTGGTTGCAGGTGCCAATGGCGAGCAATCAATCGTCTGGTCCACTCCATGTACAGATGCTGCGTTTCTGTTATTGACACTCGCGGTGGACACACCAGATACTGATGTATAGACTATGTACAGACTCTAAACCTTCCCGTAATGCCTTGGAATTGTAAAGAAATAAATCACTAATGTGTCAAGGACAGCTGTCTAGTCGTCCGGAAGGTACGAAACCCCTAGTTCCCGTGTACACATTGGTGTGCACATAATAGATCCCTTGGCAGTTGGAATTCGATATAAGAGTAGACCGTAGCGCCGCTGCCCGGGCACAATTTACCTCATAGCAAACTGTATGACGTATGCCCGTCTAAACCTTCTCGTAATGTCTGGAATGGTGATGAATTAATCACTAATGTGTCAACATACTGTTCACAAACAAATTGCTTTGAGACATTTATAATTAGTGAGTCGTTTTCAAGAATGATTTGATGAAAGCGACTCCCTGATTTTGAATTCGTACTAACGTTTTGTTTTTGCTGTTTAGTATACTATAGCAAGAACAGTCAGCTCTGTATCTAAATCTGACAATGCATCGTTAACTAGGTAAGGGGAGGCAACTCAATGGTAAGCGTGTTGGTTGAAATGTTCGCTTGATGCTGAAACAATGAACAGGAATATTTGCAGGAGGGGGTTTGTCAGGCTCCCGTTAAGGAACTTGAGATTGTGATTCAATATCATTGATGTAAAGCGTTAATTGTGATTTTACACATGTCCATATCATTTATTCGCGCTTTGAATGCCCGTCCCACCCCACCACCCCACCAGGATAAAGTACACGACCATTACACTTTTCTCATGAAGTGTTGAGCAAGGTGGGGTTTGGACCCCATCTGGAACCGCCCCTGTGTTTTGTGCGTCGTGTAGTTTTCTTGCACGTACTTCTAGGCAGATAGCCTCATAGAAATATATTATATTTATATGGATAGGCCGCTTTAATACGTCACACTTGCTCCTACATCATTCAGAATAGCAGCGAGGCATAGGTTACCCAGTGTCGGTATATTCTGTGCCTGGAGAAATGGAATGGGGTTTAACATCCTACTGCTTGCACCGACTGGGTTAATGAAGATGGGAATACGTCAAACAGTGTGCTATGGGGAAAATTTGCTCGGACAGCGGTACTATTTACGGCTTGTTGTGCTTGGAGACGGGAATAAAGACATGTACGTCACCAACACTGTTCTGCGCCGACTGGGCTACTAGAGACAGAGCAACCGTGGGCTATGGGGGAAAGTTTGCACGGACAGCGATGCTACGACCTACTGTATCTGGAGACGGGAGTAAATAAGTGTAAGTCACAAAGAGTTACTCAGCCGTATTTTTTGATAACCAACTCATTCAAATGTGTGTATAATTGGGAGCGATTTACGTCATTTCAGGAATAACATATGGTTCAATTCTGTACAATACTTCGCTCTTGGTAGGAAATCGGACGACCCAGAGAAAACCCACGAGGTCTCACATAAATGGGATAGTTAAGCGACAAATCTGATTATAATACAGATCTATATTTTGATTCGCTTGTTTTTTTTATACTTTCGATGGCCTACACTACATGAAGATCAGACCAGTTGACCCGGAAGGTCACGTCAGGGATCATGCATTGATTCATCAATCAGTGTTGACGTTTATAGTGGTTCACCCACAGTTCCGTGCATCGCACGCCAAGAACTCACCGCAACATTGGTTAGGATTTGTGACCTAACGGTTGCAGGTTCGAGACCCGAATTGTTCGCCGAGTTCTTGTGTCCTTGAATAAGACACTTCATCCCTGCATTCCAGTCTACCCAGCAGTAAATGGGTACCGGTAGGATGGTGTATGTATTACACAAAAAACTGTTGTGCTCCTTGAAACTTCAAGTTGTAGCTGCATATGTTGGGAGCTCTTTCAAAGAGTTGTAAAGGGAGGTAATCAGACTAACCTGTATCCTAGAGACCGGGATAGTAATTCTGTCGCGCTATTAGCACGCTTTGTGGATTTGGCGCTATATAAATGGACATCCAGAATGCAGGTTATATAACAACACTTCCAGATCCTAGTCTATTACAGACAAATAAAACAAAATTTTGAACTATAAACAACGAAAAGAAATTGGATCTGTGTTTTAATCAGATTGTTTCCTGAGTAGCCTAAGGTACGATTTTATTTCAACAATTCGCTTCTGTGTAGGTAGGTGTTTTTAGTAGTGGGAGGACCGGAGAACACCCACGATGTCGGGCAGACGACCTCTCCAACGGTAGCACGATTTACCCAAACAACCCAAATCTACCCAAATCCACAATTATTTCAACTCATATAATAATAATTTATATCTATGCCAAATTTGCTTTTTTAATTTAAAAATATCCCTAAAAATGCAATTTCCAAACAAGCGATTTCGTGCAATTCACGAGTTATGTCCCTTGGTTACTACTCCCAAACTTGCTTGGAAATCGCATTTTGGGGAGAATTGTAACACGAATTGTAAAACGTTACGACTGTAAATTTAATATGACAATTTGGCAAAAATCGATATAAATTATTGTCTTAAAAGTTGAAATAATGGTAGAATGGGATAAAATAAAACACAATGAAACAATTTACACCTTTATTATTTACACTATACGGTGCCTTGAATCCACCATTATTCTTCAGAACGACAGGCCTGATGCTGTAGGCCTTAATGCAAATTATATGTCCCGATATCATAGGGTATTACCTCCCTTTCATGATAACTCTCCATAACCTGAAACTCGTCTTGGTCTGTAGCCTACAATAAGCGAGTAAGCAAGGGTGGGTGGAAGTGGACGTTAAACCCCAGTGGGGCCCAGTAACGAACAGACGAACAGATGAACGGTTGGGTGAACTCTCTGCGATATCAACCAAAGTGGAAGTGGACGTTAAAGCCTTAAGAACGATCGAACGGTGGGTGAACTGGGTTGACCTGAAATCCGTAACGATGCACACGGCTAAATTTAAATCTCACGATTCTTGATTATCAGGCCTGGACGTTAAGCTTTAAGAACGAACGAACAGTGAGTGAACTGGGTGGACATAAAATTCGTAACGAAGCACTCGGCTTTAAATCTCACAATCCTTGATTAAATAGGCCTAAAGCCAAATGTCAAACTACTTCAAGGAATCCAATGTCTGTTTATTTAAAACACGCTGTTAGGAAATTATACAAATTAACATGTGCCATCTATTCTTCTTCTTGTTTCTTTTTAGTTTGTATATATTTTTTTTTAAAAATTAAGCCAGGAAACGCAGATAACAAATGAAAATGGCGTACACAGTAACACAGCGTAGTTAATATCACTTTACAAAGCGTCTATTCCACGTCATACATGACGTCATCATAACGAACCTTGAAACTTCTTTTCCATTAGAACACCTTGATGTTCCCGCGCTTTTAATCTCAGAGCAGCAATGCTGGAATTTCTAGGATCGGAATCGTGGTTTTTGTTGAGAGATATCGGACCAAAAACACTCATCATGTTGGCGGCAAGTTGGTCGTTCTGACAAGACTTCGCCGTTAAAGGGTTAAATACGCCGGCGAAAGCGTTGGCTTGGGAACTGGCGGGAAAACCCGGCGGGAAGAAACTCGAGTATGACGTCACTGCCGGTGATGCAAATGCCTGCGGTAAGGCATTGAATGCCTGTGATGTAGAGATCGGGGTCTGTAATGAGGCGGAGAGGGTTACCGCGTTGACGATTGGCGGCGTTAACCACGGATCCATTGGGAGGCTGGATCCCAAGGGGTTGGAGAGGGTTTTAGCAACAGTCGGTAGGGAATACGTCTCAGAACATTTGCCGACATCCAACTTCTCCTGACGTCGCCATTTTGCTCGTCTGTTTTGGAACCAAACCTGTAATGATAAAACGACAGACGTCATTAGCAATACATGGAAACTATATAAACAATTTAATTTATAGACTGTGACGACATTTCCGTCCCGATCATTGACAGTGGGAGGACACGACGTTGGACAGGCGACAGTGTTCTCCTTATCAAGAACAAGCCGTGAAACGAAACCACTCGCTGACAGACCTTACGAACTAAACCATGTGTCCATCAAACTCCCCGTCTTTCGGGTAGGGGGGGGGGATGGCCGAATGTTTAGCACGTGCTGTATAATAAAGCATGTCATTGAGTCAAATGTGGTTTCGATTCTCCGATTATACGTGACAAGGAATATAACCGCCTGTCTAACCTCGTGGGTTTTCTCAGAGTCCTCTGGTTTCCGCCCACTGCTAAAGACACCTTACGCCCAAGCGAATTATTGAAATAGAATCAAACCATATATTAGTCCCGAAATGACATGGTTTGTGTTGAGTGGACGTTAAACCCCATTTATCTCTCCCATCTCTCTTCCTGATAGCAGCACAATTTTAAGTTGTTATAAATTAGAAGCAGAATTTATGTCTGACAGGAAGACATTAAATTAACAGATTGGCTATTGTTACGACGAGTTTGAGCAAAGTTTAAAACGAATTCCAAAATGGCGGCGTATCTCCCTTAAACCAACGTTTTCAGAACTGAAGGGAACAGCAATTAAGAGATGGGACGGGTTAGGGTTAGGGTTAGGACTATTTTAAGACTTTTCAGTTTTTAACTTTACCGATGGAGGGCTTTGAAAACATCGTCGTAACAATAGCCTGGGGACTATTTTTACGAATCGTCGTAACAATAGCCACTGCCTTAAATTAAGTATAAATGTATGGTGAATATATATAGGAAGACCGTGTTAAAAACAAAAAAGAGAGGAATGGGGTGTAACGTCCACTCAACACAACTAGGTCATTTCGTTACTAATATATGGTTTAATTTTATTTCAATAATTCGCTTGCGGCGTAGGGGTCTTTAGCAGTGGCAGGAAAACGGAGTGCCCGGGGGAACCCTACGAGGTTGAGAAGGCGCCTCTATCTCCATGCCACATACGCTCACACCAGGGCTCGAAACCACAGCCGCAGGCCAGAGGTTGCCGGCCAGCTAGAGGTCGAAGCGCGGCACTAGGCCATCCCATATCCCCGTGTTAAAAACGATAAGAATAGATTTCCTATCTTATGAATAGTAACGATATGACGTCAAGCATGACGAGATGTGTCGTCGTGAGTAGTCAAGTTACAAACTCGACAAATTCTAGTCAATATCATTTTACACAATAATAGGCCTAAACACTTAGTTACAGTTTGAAGGGGACATTCCATTCAATAATAGGTCTACACATTTAGTTACAGTTTGAAGGGACATTCCATTCAGTAATAGGTCTATACACTTAGTTACAGTATGAAGGGACATTCCATTCAATAACAGGCCTACACATTTAGTTCCAGTATGAAGGGACATTCCATTCAGTAATAGGTCTACACATTTAGTTACAGTTTGAAGGGGCATATCAACAATAAGCCGAAACGTTTCATGTTTTATTTGGGGAGATATTCAATATACACGTGTACATTCTTGTTTAAAGCCCCAATACCACTCTTGTGTAACTGAATAATATCCCAATCATCATTCTGGTCAACAAATTATACTATTTTACAATATTCTAATTAGTTGACGATACAAATTTCACCTTAACACACTTAATTAAAAAAATTGGAAACATTCAAATACATGGTTTGAAAAGCCTTACGTAAACCTTTTCAAATGTAAAAATATTTTCGAACCCTCTGGACAGGTAAAATAGAGAGAGAGGGAGAGAGAGAGGGAGAGGGGGGGGGGTAACGTCCACTCAACACAACTTGGTCATTTCAATAATTCGCTTGCTCGTAGGGTCCTTTAGCAGTGGGAGGAAACCGGAGTGTCCGGAGGAAACCCACGAAGTTGAGATGGCGCCCTTAACTCACACCAGGGCTCGAAACCACAGCCGCAAGCCAGAGGTGGCCGGTCAGTTAGAAGTCGAAGCGCGGCACTCTAGACCACAAGGCCATCCCAACTTAAACATCTAGCAGTTAGAATAAGGCTATTTTTTTTCTGGACCCAGGTCCCGTGGACACATTGGCAGTTGAAATTCGCTGTAACAGTAGGCCGTAGTGCCGCTGCCTGGGCAAAATTTCCCTCATAGCACACTGTATAGCAAATTTCCCTCATAGCACATTTATTTCTTTAAGTCACATTAATTACAACTATTCCAAAATTTAAATCGAATGGTTTTATCGATGAATAGTGCCAATACGCGGAATTATTCATATAGCCGAAGTTAGATGTAGGGTACTTGAGTCTGCCGAGGTGTGCTGAATGTCATAGCACACTGCATGGTGTACACCCGTCTTCATTAGCACCAGGCCCTGCGGTGGGGGGTGGGCATTAAGTTTGGCCATAAATACTCTTTTCTCCAGGTTATTGCGTCCCCCCAACCTACACTCAAGAATTGCTTTCGCCGGTCCAGGGCACAGTTGGGGTTTTACGTCCACAAAACAAACTAGGTCATTTCAGGACTCCCATATAGTTCAATTTTGACTCAATGACAGTCCTTACGGTCTAAATGGCATGCCTCTCAGTCCATTAGGCCACCCGACCTTCGCAAGATGGCGAAGTCTCCAATGACAGTCCTTACAATCTAAAGAGCACGTCTTAGCCCAATGGGCCACCCGACCTCGGACTCAGCAAAATGGCGGCGTCGGATTTTATCCACGACAATATATAAAGAGTAATCACACCGTCCATTCAACAAAAAAAACTAAGTCATTTCAGGACTAACATACGGTCCAATTTTGACTTAATGACAGTCCTTACGACCTAAATGACACGTTTTAGCCCATTAGGCCACCCGACCCTTGCTTAAGATGGCGGCGAAGTCTGATTTTATCCACGACAAGTTATCAACCGGCCGAGTGACGAGGTATAAAGAGTAATCACACCGTGTCTAATCACATTAACCACGTGTTACAACACGCTAAAAGACACGAAGAAAAGGGGGAAGAACTCTCGTAATTTGATAATTGCTCACTGAAGCTAACTTGATTTAATTTGCCAACCTTCAAAAGGATTAAGCGTCAACGTCCAACAAATTTATTTGCTTAACTGATTTAAGGTTGGAAAATGAGGGGTTTTGTTCGTCAGTTAGGGGTCTGAATGAGTTGTAAATGAGTTGGAATTATTGGTGTTTAGTTGATTATGGGCTAGAAACCACGTTGTGAGCTAGTAGACACACCCACAGACTGGCCACATGCTACATTTTATTCATTCTCGTCTCTCAGTCATTGAGAGAGAGGAGAGAGAGAGGGGGGTTTAACGTCCAATCGACACAAACTAGGTCATTTCGTGACTGACACATGGTTTAATTTTATTTAAATCATACGCTTTCGCGTGGGGGTCTTTAGCAGTGAGAGGAAACCGGAGGACCCGGGCAAAACCATCGAGGTTGGACAGGCGACCCTACTTCTTGCCACGTACAACCGGGGATTCAAAATCACGCCAGTTGACTCAATGACAGGCTTTATGATACAGCGCGAAAGTGCTAACCATTCGGCCATCCAACCCCCGCTTTTTTTTTAGGGGTCGGGGGGTATTAAATATTTGATTTCGTGTAGCCTACCTGTACTCTGACTTCCGGGAGGTTTATCTTAATGGCCAATTCTTCTCGGCTATAAACATCGGGATAATGGGATTTTTCAAACGCTCTTTCTAATTCGTGTAGTTGATACGTGGTGAACGTCGTCCTGTTTCTACGATGCTTCTTCTTGTCGACGCCATCTTGGTCATCTACGTCATCATCTTGAAGATCACAACTGTCATGGCCGTCGTCATCGTCCCGTAATAAATGAAGATCTGTAAAATAATTCAGAATATTTTTTAGCGTTTATTTTATAAGTTTGCATACACCTCTTCTTGAAATTAAGCCAAGTACGGACAATCCAAACCATTAGACAAAAGTCCTAAAAAAACGGAATCGACACCCACCACTTCATAAAAAATAAATAATAGCCCTCATTTTATTCGTGTGCATATACCTCTTCATACACGACACCCACAACTCCATATTCAGAGGGCGAAAATAGGAGCGTAAATGTGGGTTGCAGATTTCTTGCATATTAAATTGCAGTAGGCCTACATATTTAATCGTAGTTTAGGCCTACTCTTGTATTAGGGGCATGTGCATCAGTCGGTCGCATTTTGCTAACCCCCCCCCCTCCCCCGCCGCCCCATACAATGGGAAATCTTATGATCTAACTAAACCACATGTGTTACACCGCTTGGCCACCTACCCACAACACTCGGACATTGAGCTTGCCGATAATTATTGGATCTCAAGCTAGGTACTATCGCGAAAAAATAAATAAAAAAAGTAAAAGCAATTTTGAAATTTAAACCAACACCGGAAAAGTGAACGGATCATCTAAACGGTGATGATAGATTTCATGGTTATGTTTGAAATGCAGGATAAGGAATTTTGCCCAGACAGTGGCATGTAGCGTCCTTACCTTTTTTCAAATCAAATGGCAAGGGTTCTTTAAAATATTCTTGTAAGATTTTTGGCTCTTGTTGGTTTTTTGTAGGAGGGTGGGGTGGGAGGGGTGATTAACACGTGTGCGCTGTATCATAAGGTATGTCATTGAGTCAACAGGCGTGGTTTCCATTTTCTAGTTGTACGTGACAAGGAATAGGGTCGTCAGTCCAGCCTCGTGGGTTTTATCCAGGTCCTTCGGTTTCCTCTCACTGTTAAAAATCCCTACGCGCAAAAGAATTATTTTAAAACAAATTGAACCGTATGTTAGTCTCGAAATAACCTTGTTTGTGTCGAGTGAACGTTACCCCCCCCCACCTCTCTCTCTCTCTCTCCCTCTCTCTCTCTTATCGGGTCGTATAGAATAAAAACCACATGTTAACAAAATAAAATCTGTCGTTCTTGTAAAACATCTCGAATTTGTTGTTTCATCCATAAAAGTTCTGGTACAATAATTTCCTGGCGCCATTCTTTCCTGAAAGCGCGGGAACAATGCATACAGCGACCTCTATAATCGCTATAACAGTCTGGTATTCTCCCACCGTTTTGAACGACTTAACAAAATACTGTCTGAGTTATTATTCTCTCCGCGTGAAATTAATTTCTAATTACTCCTTAATGTAATCTTACAGACACTTTATCGAATTTTTTTTTCAAAATCCTTAATCCGAGAAAAAATGGCGAACTAAATGAGAATGTTCTTTTGTGCTGGGGGAAAAAACGCAAATTGATTCGCTTTCCTCTTAACCCAATCAGCTGACATGTTAATCGAGTCTATTGTACTAAATTAATCGAGTCTATTGTACTATTAATATTAATATAATCTATTATGCACCGCTAATGTAACATAGAAAACTTTATGAAGAAATATTGTAAGAGCGCGCCGTCAACTGACATGCTAATCGAGTCTATTGTATTAAATTAATCGAGTCTATTGTACTATTAATATTAATAAAATCTATTATACACCGTTAATGTAACATAGTAAATGATTATGAATATGCGAAGGTTTATGAAGAAGTATTGAAAAGAACGCGCCGCGTCAACTCTGAAGTTTCGTATTTTCGTATGGCATATATTTATTAATGTGTTGTTTACATTAATGGCGACATTTTGCTGCTCTTGAAATAAGGTGAAATAACTATCCTAATTAATCTATTTACCCCGATAATTACTTCTATAAATGTTTAGATTAAGGTAAATAGTATAATAAATTAAACTTTTTTTTATCCCGGGAATTAATTTCGGTTTAGTCGAACACCTTACAATTACCCGCTATTCACCGAATCCACTCATTGAGCCCCCTCACAAAGCGACCTCTATTTGATTACTCCCCCTTGTCTTTTACCCCGGCACTCACTCACCGTAACTTGATCTCTTGGTATAGATCGTAGCGCCGCCTATCGGACCCCCCGCTGCGATCTTCATGACAGGCCCGCCAGCTAAATGATCGCCATTGTGTTGTATACATCTCTCAGAACGAGAACAGCTTTAAGGAATTACTCTGCCATGAAATTTACGTTTAGGCTATTATCTATCCTCATCTAATTTAATCAGCGAGGGGACAAAAGATCGACGAGAGAAATAATATTAGGAGTATATAAACCTCAGCGTGCCGCCATTCTTACCTAAACGATTCACATCTGAAACCAAGCCTATCCTTTCTTACCCGAACGACTCACATCTGAAACCAAGCCCATCAACATTAGAGCAAATTATATGAAGTTTAGCTACTTGTCAGCCGTCATAAAGGATCACGCCGGGTTGTCAATTAATCTAACTCTAAAAATACAACATGCGCCGACACAGGGTCCCTGTCAACGTCGTCTATACCCTAGCGAGTCCTTCATCTGAGCAGAATTACCCCCGGGGCGATCTCCAAGCTCCCTCTCTGTGGATACGACATATTTCTTTAGAATTCTAATAATTTCATATCCAGTCTCGCAGAATAGGGGTAATTAGGGAGTTCATAATGCTGCAATGACAGGCCTGTGTTAGTTGAGTTTTTTTGTTAAAATCATTTGAAGACTGTCGTTTTTCAGCCAACACCTGCAGCCTAGACTATAAAATATGAGTCAATAACCAACACAAAATATCTTCCCTTCTCACATAACATCTTCCCTTCTAACAAAACATCTTCCCATCTCACAAAACCTCTTCTTGTCTCACAAAACATCTCCTGATCTCACAAAATATCTTCTTGTCTCACAAAACCTCTTCTGGTCTCACAAAACCTCTTCTTGTCTCACAAAACAGCTTCTTATCTCACAAAACCTCTTCTTGTCTCACAAAACAGCTTCTTATCTCACAAAACCTCTTCTGATCTCACAAAACATCTCCTGATCTCACAAAACATCTCCTGATCTCACAAAACCTCTTCTGGTCTCACAAAACAGACTCTTCTTCTCACAAAACCTCTTCTCGTCTCACAAAATATCCCTAGCAAGTCTCACAAAACAGCTCTTTTTCTCACAAGATAGCTTCTCGTCTCACAAAACAACTTCTTTTCTCACAAAACATCTTCGATATTAACACAAGGTACAATTTTATTGATACACAATTACTGAGTTTAATACTAAACGACGTTTCGACGGGGATGCTCTCGTCTTTATCAAGCAAATGATACAAAAAATATCTTCAGTTATTATGTTCAATTACTAAATGCCAATCAAAGAAGATCTTCGATATTGATTCACAAATGATATAACCGTTTACTTATGAGAAAGTAGCCCATATTTCTCTCCGGCCCTGCCTTCAAGCTCGAGATAACCATGCAATAATTAAGTCTTAGGATCATTCTTGTCAATATACAAATTTAGTCCTCAGCACAACCCCCACCCACCCACCTTCTTTATTTTTACCATTTATTTTCTAAACCGTGAAGGGAAGTCACGCAGTAAATTGGTTCATAATCCACTAAAAATTGCAGGCTAGCGATGACTTCGAGGGTTGGTTATAGTCTGGATAAGTTAATCAAAGTCTAACAGATAATTTAGATAACATTTCAAGGCCTGTTTCTCGAAATTTTAACTAAGATAAAATTACAATTTGAGTAATTTGATTGGATAATATTGGATTGATTTTGGTGCCTAGCCAATCAAAATTGAAGCATGTACTGAAATTTGGATTTTATATTTAGTTGAGATTTTGAGAAACAGGGACAGGCCTAGAGAAAGAACTACAATGGGCAGATTTAGCTCTTACATAGCGTATCTTCCTATAAAGTAATATAAATATATTACAGAGAGAGAGGAATAGGGTTTAACGTCCACTCGACACAAACCAGGTCTTTCGGGACTAACATATGGTTTAATTTTATTTCAATAATTCACTTGCGCGTAAAGGTTCTTGGCAGTGGGGGGAAACCAGAGGACCGGGAGAAAACCCACGAGGTTGGACAGGCAACCCTACTCATTGTCACGTACAACCGAGGATTCGAAACCACGCAAGTTGACTCAATGGCAGGCTGTATGATACAACACGCACGTGATAACCATTCGGCCATCCAACCTCCAAATATATTACAGTGAGTGACGTATTCACAAATAATTTTATCTTGGCGTGTCATATTTGGAGACAATCTCATCAATCCACCAAGTTATTTCGAGACAAAGAAGATAAGTACTTCAATCTCTAAAACTAATTATCTCTGTGATGTCCACTCAAAACCACAGTCGATTACCAATGGATCTAATAAAGATGTTATTACTACGAATAGTCTTTTAGAGAACAAAGACGTTATAACACGTGGTTATTCCGCCATATTGAACACGTGCCATATCGTTCTACTTCCGTTCTTAACGTGCTTCTGGTAATTACCTCCCTTGAAACTGATACTTTTGATACTCGAAACACTTGAAGGCATGCAGTTGATTTATCGATTTTATAAGGATGCGAGCATCAAATTAAAAGAAAAGCTAATTAAGTGTGTTTTTTTATGTCGCTCTGACCAAGAATGTGAGAGAAAGCTAATATAACTTATCTAAAGGAACTAAATCTCCCGTCATATTATCCAAAATGATCAAAATTAATAAAAACGCGAATTAGAATTCAATATTCGTGCATTTCTATCAATATTGAATAATATAGAATCCTAATACTTAAAGCCCCAATACCACTCTTGTTGTAACTGAATAATATGTCCCAATACCACTCTTGTTGTAACTGAATAATATGTCCCAATACCACTCTTGTTGTAACTGAATAATATGTCCCAATCTTTATTCTGGTCAACAAATTGTACTATTTTACAATATTCCAAATAATTGATGATACAAATTTCATCTTAACACACCGAATTTTTAAAAAAATGGAAAAATTCAACATGGTTTGAAAAGCTTTACGTAAACACTTTCAAATGCAACATGGATTTAAACATATTTTCGAGTCCTATGGACAAGTAAAATATGATGTAATGGATAATTTACACAACAGGTAGGACACTTAAACATCTAGTAGTTAAAATAAGGCTAGAACAAATTCTGGACCTGTCAAGCCAGCAAGAGTGTTATTGTCCTTTTAATATGCACGACACAATAGTTTAATAGTTCTCATTGTTTAAAACCCAACAAAATAATCATATCCTAAACGTCAATTCGCAAGTAATTTAGAATGGCCGATATACAAACGACAAAATATTTATTTTAAAAACACATTTAGAATAAACTAAGCAGATGTAAACGATCGGCTTTTAGTTTGGATTATTCACGTATCTCACCGAACATAATTGATTAGAAATTACATAACGTTATTTTTAGGCCAGGGTTAAAAAATTTTCAGTTTGCCCAAACCCGACTCATAATGATTAGGTATGGGTAGGTAGGTAGGCAAATTTTTTTTTTTTTTGGGGGGGGGGGGGGGGGGACCAGACATTGACGATAAATGACAAGATTTTACTAAATCACATGTCGAGTTTGGTGTTACCGATTATTTCGCGTTTGGTCGTCAATTGTTGCGTAAAAACAGCAATAAAAGAATATAAGTAGGCAGCTTTTTTAAGGGGTAGGTAGCGTTTGGGCAAACAAACAATCTTTTAATTATGGCCTTATACAGTCATATTATTTTCAAATCAGAATATGATTACCACTGATTACTGAGTAGGTTTTTCTTGTCTTTATTATTAAGGCGCCATTAAAACCAGGCGTCTGTGGTCTGTTGGGTGGTCGAATAGTTAACGCGTAAGTGTTGGATAATAAGGTCTGTCGTCAAGTGACATGGTTTCGATTCCCCGCTTATTCGTGACAAGGAGAAGGGTCTCGGTTGCTGCACCACCACTCACGAACTCTATCCCTAACACTCTCCGCGAAGCACCATCTCTCGCATGATTCCAAGCACAACTAAAAACCTATCTTTTTCGCAAAACCTACCAAATTTCATGATTTTATAATATTATGATATGACATGATCGGATTGTTTGTACCGGTATTTATGATATTATATTAAAATGCATGTAATGTAATATATGTAGTGTATGTATATATAATATATGTAACTGTACAGCCTGTTGAAATCACGTGTAGATGGAATGGACTTAAAACAATAAATATTATTATCATTATTGTTCAACCTCACGGGTTTTCTCCGGGTCTTCTGGTTCCCTCCCACCGCTAAAGACTCCTACGCGCAAGCGAAATATTGAAATTATATTGAACCATATGTTTCCCGAAATGACCTAGGTTGTGTCGAGTGGGCGTTAAACCCTATTTCTAGCTCGTTTATTGTGTATGTACACAAGAATAATTACATCTTGATGATGCTCCGTCATGCCCCCTTCCATCACCCCTTGTCAGTGGTGGAGTACAGAGGGCCTGGTAGGTCGGTCGGATTGGACGATACACCGAGGTCCCGTGTACATTTTTGCATGCTTGTTAAATATCCCTTAGAAGTTGGAATTCGATATAAGAATAAGGTGTAATGCCGCTGTCCTGCCAGATTCCTCTCATAACACACTGTATGACGTATGCCCGTCTTCATTATCCCGGTCGGAACAGAACAGTAGGACGTTAAACCCCATTTATTTTCATTCCAGGGGCATGTTTGATTATAATATTGTATCTTTGGTTGATACAGACACTAGAGAAGGCCGTAGCTCATCAGGTAATAAACAGTAATTGTGTTCCATAGAACTGTGTCATGTCATGAGTATTCCCAGTTCAATTACTAAATGTCATTGAGACCAGTTGTAATTAAGAATTATGTTGAATAGTTACACAGTTTAGTACTGTTTAACATCCGGGGACATAACACCACCGATACCTGGCAACAACAGAGGCAACCCTGCTTGATAACAGGGAGAGAGAGAGAGAGAGAGAGAGAGAGAGAGAGAGAGAGAAATGGGTTTAACGTCCACTCAACACAACTAGGTCATTTCGGGACTAACCTTGGTTTTCAATTCTATTTCAATAATTCGCTTGCGCGTAGGGGTGTTTAGCAGTGCGAGGAAACCGGAGTGCCCGGAGGAAACCCACATACGCTCACACCAGGGCTCGAAACCACAGCCGCGAGCCAGAGATGGCCGGCAAGCTTAATAATAGAGGCAACCATAGTTGATTACAGAAGATCTGCCATTTTTTTCAGTCTTTCTCTAATGAATTTTTCTTTTTAAATTTCTGAACAACGTGAAATTGGAGTCAACATAGATTATGCGATTACGGGACTAACAACTCAATTGTGTATAGTTTTCTGGCTATCAGTTAATGGAAACTATGTGGGGACCTAGAAAGAAAAGCTTCTTGGTTCATGAAATCTGAACTCAAAGGTGGTGTTTATAAAACTGATAACCTTATAAAATAAATTTTAAAAATATAGAATTAAACACAAATAAATAGAATGAAATGAAATAATATATAAAAATACAATTTAATTTTAGAAATAGATTAAATTTATTAAAAAAATAGAATCTATTTATCAAACAAAATAGAATCTATTTATTTAAAAAAAATTAATTGATCATGCAAAACAAAAAATTTAAAAAAATTATTAAAAAATAGAATAATTTGATCAAAGAGAAAATAGAATAAATTGATCAAAAGAATAGCAAGTTTGAAAATTGGATTAATGGTGTAAAAAATAGAATAACATGTTAGAAATTGAAAAAAAGTATAAGAAAGTAGGATTAAATAGTTATTGTAATCTGGTAATATTGGAATAATTAAACCATATTGTTAGTAAAAGGTACAAGGTACAACGAAATATGTTTTATTTTATTACAAATGAAATGAAATGGGGTTTAACGTCCTACTGTTTAGCAGCGGCTGGGCTAATGAAGACCGACATACGCGGTACAGTGTGCTATGTGATAACTTTTGCCTGGACAGCTACGCTACGGCCTACTCTTATATCAAATTCCAACTGTCAGGGGATCTTTTACGTGCACGTAAATCGGTACACGGGGCGACGTTTTTACGTCCCATAAAGATTACTGTTATAAGTATGTAATGAAGCAAACCATAACATAAAATGACTTCATATAGATAAATTGTTTCATCGTTGCTTGATAATGACTAGAGAAGCCAAGTCGAAACGTTGCTCAATAATAAACAGTAATTTATTTGTTTTCCATAGAATTGTCACCTGCGGGCCCGTAACCAGCTCATAAAATTTAGTGGGGCTACGGAATTTTTTGGAGGGGCTGAGGATGTGGCCGGCTAAGCACGCCCCTACGAATCCAATACTGTTGGAATATTGGGGGTGGGCTAGGCTATGGGCCCGATCACCTGTTTATTCATGTAGATAGAATGAACTATATTGTACGAAACAAGTGACTCGAAGAACGAGGATAGACATATTCTACAAGTCATGTCAAACGGCTATGCATATTCTTATCTGGAGAGCATGCAGGAATAACCAGACGGCAGAGATTGCCATTCGATTGTTACTTCTGGCGTATTTCGCCGAATAAAACTGATTAGAAATTAGAGTAAACAGAAACCATTGAATGTAAATCAGTTTTGATACATTAATATTTCATTATTATATGCGTTGCGACCCATTTAATATCAATTTCTAGGTCCCCAAATTGAGCGATTTAGCTCCTTTAAATGACAGTAAACATATCCACCGACTACGTTGTCGTAGCCGTCCACATTAGCGTGTAAATCGCATGTGGTTCACCAACATTGAAACGTTTTAGCAAGAATTTAGGACATTTTATATATCAGGGTCCTGTTTCTCGAAATCTTAACTATAGATAAAATCCATATTTTAGTAGATATTTCAACTTTGATTGGTTAAGCACTAAAATAGTCTAATATTATCCAATCAAATGACTAAAATTAGGATTTTATCTTAGTTGAAATTTCGGAAACAGACCCCAGGTAATAATTTAAGTAGAATGAACGACAGATTGTATCGCGTACTAGGCATTATATTTCATTGTTTAGAACATCAAGTTACACTTCCAACAACCAAGAAATTCGGTTATAACTTTGTATATATAGAAAGATCTTGCAGTTTGACAAAAAGCTGCCAATATCTTCAATTCTATGAATTTGAAGTCAATATCGAACCAAATTAAAGGAGCTAAATCGCTTACATTTGGGACCTAGAAATTGACAGAAGTGGGCCGCAAAGCATATAATACTGTAATATGAATGTATATAAACTGATTTACATTCAAAGGTTTCCGTTTTTACTCCAGATTTCCTATCATTTATGTTCCACGAAATAAGTCAGCAGTCTTAATCAGAACCATCATTGTAAGTGAGAGGGATATTCGGTCTGCCGTCCGATCAGGCAGGTTTCCCCCGAGTTCTTCGGTTTCTTCCTGCAGTAATGATCGAAATCATTCGCACGATCTGTGCCAAGGGCCAAATTGAAAAAACAAGTCTCAGGCAGAATTTGCTACCCTTGTAAAATGACGAGGGCCAATATCAACCCCATGTTAAAACCAATATCAACCCGATATTGAGTTCAATATCAATTTTTTTATTTATACGTATTACTTGCTGGATTATCATATGGTATTCTGTAGTTGTCTTTTGAAATGGCGGGAAAAACTCACAGGGGGTAGGCAGCTCACCCAACCCCTTGTCTCAATGTGACATTTGAATCAACAAACATTTGATTTAAGAACAGATCTTATCAAATACTGATATACCAAAAAAAATATGGACTGTCATTCAACCGACACCCCGCCAAGGACAAGTGACATCGGGTGTTTAGGAAAACGTAAGTATATTCGGACATGCGCGTTAAATAGAAACAAAGAGAGAGAGAGATATAGAAAGAGAGGGAGAGAGAGAGATTGGGTTTAACGTCCATTCGACACTAACTTGGTCATTTCGGGACTAACATATTATGGTTTTAATTTTATCTCAATAGTTCGCTTGTGCGTAGGGGTCTTTCTTTAGTAGTGGGAGGAAACAAAGGGACAGGTCTACAATGATGATAGACATAGCAATATTTGGTCTAGAGGTTATAACGTTGCTAAAGATACCAGAACTCTATAATACATTGGAAGTGATATCGGATGTTTAGTGCGATAACTCGTAACCCACTGTCAATTAAGGACAGTTGCACCATTTCCATGTAACCAGAAAATATTGGATTTTATGCGGTGACATTTGTCAGGCGTTTTCAGTTATAATTTGGCGCTCGGATGCAAGTCGGATGGCGTTGTCGAAAAGAAACACGCCATTTGGAATATTTCCTGTATAAAAAAATAACTGTCTTAGCATTTATCAGAAAGAGGGGATATTGGCCTCTAGAGCTAAGTACCGACCAGAAATTGAAGATTATGCCCCCCCCCCCGAGCTTAGGATATGGCTAACTCCAATTGAAAGGTACAAACTTCATATTTTGAATTCTGAAAATCTGTTTTATACGAGCGTCAAGGTTTTAAACCCGGAAGGTAAAGAAAAAAATATTTGAACATAGAAAACCCTTTGGGAATTTTCAAGCTAGACGTCTAGGTGGCATTCATTGCTTAGGGCTTTCATGCGAAGTGCACCCTGCATCTAGTGGTGAAGATATTCCAGAGTAAAAACAATGGTCTTTATGTCAGTCCTAAAATGACGTATAATTCTTTTTCTTACTCTCTGTGAATGTAACCTACCTGAAGCCGGGGATCCGGCATTTCTGTGACTGTTAGGGGATCGAACCGTCATCCCCTCTCCCCGAGCTTCTGCCACTCGCAGACTTTCTCTTTCCTTCAGTCCTAATATGGCGTCGATGCTGTGGAACTTGGTTGTCATGGTAGTCACACTCATACTAACACCAAACAACTCCTTCAAATAATTCTTCACTTCATAAAAACAAAATCGATCCTTGAAAAATTCTCATTCAAGTTTTGAAAAATGTCAATTAATTAAGTCACCTTTAGTTAACTAATTAAACAATTATAAAATGTCCGGTGTGCACACACGTGCGCGCTGTTAACAAATTAATTAACAACTGGACAGTCCAAAATATTCAAATGCCCGGTGCACACACATGCGCGCTTGTAACAAATTAACAACTGAACAGTCCAAAATTTTCAGAGATTTGTTGTGTTTAAATCCGACCAGTTGCAACATTGAATAATTCAAATATAATTAATCTCGAGAGTTATTTTAGTATCCCATGTTAAGTGGACGAATTAACCAATTTGTTGAGTTCTTGATGATTAACTAACTACGAGCCCTGTTCGATGATTAGTGTCGCCACAAATACGAATTATATGACCGGTATCACTAGCCTCGACTCCTCGACGCAAATAACCTCCCCTATTTCTTAATTTACTTTAATTCAGTGTAAGGACAGATTGAGTCGTCGTCTCGTGCTATATTTTTACCCCAGGGTTATCGCCCCCTGCTGCGAATTGACAAGACATATTCACAATAGTTGTCTCGCTTAATAAGGTGGGCGGAGCCGAGTAAATTAATCTCTAATAAATAACCGGCCCCGCGGACCAATCATTGAGCGAGGTTTGGCCTTGTACTTGAGTTGGAAATGAAACAAGCCTGAATGGCGATTAACAATGAAGTTGTCGGGATTGCTTCCAATGAAGGGAGATATCCTGGCGGTTTTTGACATACATCTTAAAACCTTTCTCTCATTTTATTCGTATTTACTCGATGGGAAACCATCATCGTTGGAGCTAGGCAGAAAGAGATGATGGTGGTGACGCTCAGGCCACCGTAGACGTGCCATATGGACTAGTTCCCTTAAATAATTCCATACACAATAAAAATATGAGCTCCTACCAACATCAAAATGTCAATCATTTTTTTAATTTAAAAAGAAATATACATTGTACAAAATAATAAAGTACATTTAATGGCTAACGCACTGAAACGTAAGCCAATCAGCTCGATAAAGGTGGTTATTTCTTTAAGGGGGGGGGGGGGGGAATTCACCTCATAAAGGTGGTTATTTCTTGGGGGGTTAATTTACTTGACATTGGCTCATATGTCTAATCTGTTATTACAGATAATCGCAATAAATAATTCTATACCGTCCGACAATAATTACCGCTTTTTTGTGCCAAGCAAATTTGTATTACGCTGATAAATTTTCTCATCGAGACACGCATTGTTAAAATCAATTATTACATTAACTGCTAAACAAAATCACAATAAAAAATATAATAACTAAATTTCCAGTTTGAATGTTATCTTGGATAAGTTAATATCCGCGCCGAGACGTTTTTTGGCAAAAAGAATTAATGCAACCAAAGATCAAACGAATTAATCATAATAAAATTAATTCGTTAAAAATCTTATCTGTAACAGACGAATTAACCACATTTTGTTTTTTTATCTTTTACGAGAAATAAATGTTGAAATAAAATAAGAATTATATAGAAAACTAATACCACACATCTAATCAATCTTGATTACATATTTTCTCCTAAAAAAAAATGTTGTTATATTTCGATAAATATATAGGAGAGAGGTAATATAGGTCTAGCCTGTTCCTCGATCCTTTTCTGTGAATATTATAGAAAAGGATGGTCATAATATTTTAAGGCTATTCAAGGGCCACATCTTCCTACTGCAGGATTTCCGTCTTTCCTCAAATGTTATATATATATATAGAGAGAGAAATGAGGTTTAACGTCCACTCGACATAAATTAGGTCATTTCGGGACTAACATATGGTTTAATATTATTTCAATTATTCGATTGCACACAGGGGTCTTTAGCAGTGGGAGGAAACCGGAGGACCCAGAGAAAACCCACGAGGCTGGACAGGCGATCCTACTCCTTTCCACGTACAATTGTTATATAACTGTCAGACTCATAATCAACTCTCTAGAACTTCGGATGGTTTTGATTTTCAATAGATTCAGACACGATTGCCAGTAAATGACTTAATTTAACAATGGATCCCATATACTCGAGGCTTTGTTTATTAACGCAAGAAAGATAACAATGAAAGTCGAGTCTACTCTGTTCTTCCAACGACGATAACTCCGCTTAGAATTCAGTAATTTGACTCAAAGTTTCAACGTATTCCCTTTTCAATACCTTTTTAAAAACTATTATAGCACGAGATGTCAACTATTTATCTAAATCATACAAAATGTATATTTAACTAAGTGCCGGTTTTGGTTTTACAAATATACAATGTCACATTATATTTTATGAATTCTTCTTGATAATAACTAGAGAAGCCTAGTCGAAACGTCGCTCAGTTATAAGCAGTAATTGTATTCCATAGAATTCTAACCTGTATATTTCTTATAAATCGTCCATATTTATGTTTACATGTATGCAAAATGAGGATATCCCAGAATTCCAGTAAGAAAAACCTTATATCATGTTTTCTTATGAAAATAAAATAAAATACTCATGATGAATACACCCTTACAGGTTTAAAGAAAAAAATTCAGATGAATAATCCTAAATTCCCTTGTATATATCCAAAGCCCCCCCCCCCCCTCCCTTTAAATATCAATTATCAATTTATTACAAACACTTGTTGGCTATTTATAGAAATAATTTAATTAAAGCGTTACTTTGAATTGATAAGATGTATTTGGGGGATAACGTCCTGTTACCAAATACGTCGGCCATATTCAGACACATAAATATAATACATTTTGTTTTCTCGTCACGTAGGAGCCATTGTGGCTAAGTGAGTAAGATTCTGGCTCGCTGGCCTGGAGATTGAAGATTAGATCCCGGTGTTGGCCGAGAAGTTCGTCTGGCTTTCCCGGCGTGATTTATCTTGTCAATGGTGCAGGGTGGAGGGCCTGACAAGGACAGCTTTCTAGTGCTGCGGATGGGGCGAAAACCCGAGGTCCCGTGTATGCATTGGCATGGTCGTAAACGAAAAACCCACGGTTAATATATCGCTCTATCCACCCACCTGCCCAGTCGTGCCGAAGGAGTAAGAAAATGCTTATTATTTATTTTTTTAAAAAAAAACTGGGGGGTTTTATTCTTTATCCGTTGTGTTGTTCAATCCAGGTATCTCTAGATTAGAAAGTGTTCAATTTTGCGACGGTCTCTTAAAATAGCAGGCGTTAATATCAAATTATGGTAATGGTATTTACAAAACTCATTTTATCTGCATTTTTGGGAAATTGGTATCCGCGGAATGTTGGGGTTTTGTTTCTAGATATCGTAAAGACACTCAATAATATGTGTGTTTTAAAGATGCATTTGTTGTACATCTTTATTTTCACATCAAAATTATTTAAGCCCTGCATTGGCCAAGAAAGTAGTTCATCCATATTTTTTCGGCGTAGTTACACCTGATGCAGGAATGAGGGTATGTCAAGGGCAGCCGTCTAGTCGTTCGGATAGAACGAAAAATCGAGGTCCAGTGTGCGCATTGGCGTGCACGTAAAATACCCCTTGGCAGTCGGTATTCGATATAAGAGTAGGCCACGGTGCCGCTGTCCGTGCAAAATTTCCCTCATAACACACTCTATGGCGTATTCCCGTCTTCATGAGCACAGCCCAGGACGTTATACCCCATTTCATTTATAAAATTTTTATATAATTTATGCATTAATTATTCAGGACATTAAAATGGATTTCAACACCTGCGAGATTTAACAATCTAACGATAAAATGAAAAATAAGACGCTGGCTCACTAGCCTGGAGATCGCGTGTTCGATCCCTGCATTCGCCGAGAAGGTTCTTCGAGATTTTCGGACAATGTTTCCTTTTATCACTGAGACAAGGCACGGGGCCTTTGGCGTCCACGTTTTCATTAGCCCAGTTCGGAGCAGATCATATCATTTAGTCATCGGACGTGGTTTTGGGTCCCCCGGTTGTACGCGACATAAAATTAATCCATATGTTAGTCTCTCTCTCTCCCCCTCTCTCTCTCTCTCTCTCTCTCTCTCTCTCTCTCTACCCCCTCTCTCTCTCTCTCTCTCTCTCTCTCTCTCTCTCTTTCGGGTAGTTGAAGTCAATGTGATCCGTTATGATTACCGTAAACTAATCTTAGCTTAATATTTTCATCTGCTTGTTATGGATTATTCCCCCTTGTCACATCGCCATGACATCTCATCTGTCACCCACACACGCCATTCCATAGTTTACCCACATTTAACCGGAAGTCTTAAACTCTTCTTATACGCACGTAGGAAATCATCTGTCTGGCTGTAGACTTATATCATAAACAATGCACACAGATTCGTCAATTCTAATTAGACAAATAGACAATTCGATTCTTTAATGTAATTTCTTTTGTAAAATATATCTAGGTGACATTTTGTTTGGCTAAGTGGGTAAGACGCTGGCTCACTAGTCTGGTTGTCGCGTGTTCGATCCCTGTGCAGATATGACGAAAATCCGAGGTCCCGTGTACACATTGGCGTGCACATAACAGACCCAATGGACAGTTGCCCGCTGTCCTGTTACACTGTATGGCGTATTCCCGTCTTCATTAGCCCAGTTCGGAGCAGAACAGTAGGACGTTAAACCCCATTTCATTTCATTTGTTTCATTAGAGCAAACGCTGGTCGCCATTTTGGCTTGTCACGTAACAGACATCAGCTTGCCATGCAATCTAAACGACAAACTCGACATACCTGCAGAGAATTGACTCTAACACAGGGAATAGCCATGATATCCACATGACGTTATCTAAACGCAACAGGTCGCGAGGTCAACGCACAGAAGTCAGTTTGTAAACAAACAAACGAAAGTAAAATGAATTTGACAACCAGAAAACCAGCTTCGAATCAGGGTTGTCTGTGCAATAACACTGACACAACTCGAGATTGAATAATAATCCCCGGAAGAAAATGGGATTTTAACAGAATTATCAAGTTTAAACGGACATTTGACACACGCGGGGCCGCACTATTATTGGCACTATTTTGTGCTTTGGTCGGGTCTATTTCACATATAAACAATGAATTCTGCTTGGGGATTAACTAATAGTTAATTTGGCAGAAACTCCACGAGATTGGACAGGCGACCCTACTCCTTGTCACGTACAACCGGTGATTCGAAACCACGCCAGTTAACAGGCTTTATTGATACCGCGCGCACGTGCTAACCATTCAGACATCCCGTTCCCCGGCTAAAAGTGGCGTAACTCACGGGCTAGAATAGCAGAAAAGCGCATTTGCAGCGCGTAAATTATATTGGGGGGGGGGGGGGGGCTACGTGGATTAAACTAATTGATTGGTCGTTTAGAATTCATGATCAGATTTAATTTCGTTTGGTTCAGAGAAGCACTAAGAAATACTTATTAAATGTTTGTTAAAGTTAAAATTTACCTACAAGTGTCGGCGTGACATTAAAAGAAACTAACCTAAATTCCAAATTGTATTTTGAATATAGTACTATATTTTGCTCAAATCGTTAACGTCTATTGTCCTGTCTCGGCGACAGGAGTTATACCACGAGGCTTTATTCGCACATTTTTTACACTTCTCTGGCAACTAAATAAACAAAGTTTTTATGACTTTGGGTTTTTAATCATTCTTGGGCTGCAGTAAAATACTGTTCGGCCACAATCCTCTATTTTACATAATAATCGTTGGTGCTCTATATGAGGGCGATATGGCATCAAATCCGTTAAATGATTAATTCATATTTACGGGTAAACGTTATTAACTCACAATTCCTATACAGGGCAGCAGGAATGTAGATTAACGTTATTAACTCACAATTCCTATACAGGGCAGCAGGAATGTATATTAACGTTATTAGCTCACAAAGCCTGTAAAACAATATTTACATATATCGACATTATTTACTCACAATATCGTTATAAAACAATAGTTACGGATTAACACTATTAACTCACAATTCCTATAAAATTGATATAATATGGATGTATGCGATATCACCTCGATGGAAACGAGATATCTACATATTATGAAAAGTTTTACCAAATAAAACATTAACATCCCATTAATCCCTTTTAAACTGGTGTTTCATGGGGAGTAGTTATGAGGTGGGGTGGCGTGGGAAGGGGGAGCGCATCCCTTGTAAATACTATTAAAAGGGTTTCGAGATGAATAAATTAACCAGTAATGTAAAGGAATTTTAGTGTCACCTCAGCCGCCGTCCGTATTAATTAGTGCCATGTTGGTATATACTATTGTTGGGAATTTAAATCGGGCTTTCACTAACCGTCCTAACCCTATTCATATTTATGTAAATTAACCGGGTTGTCACGAATGATAAATCAGAGAGATGATAGAATGTACAATGGCTAATTGAAGAGAGGGCTTGTAATGAAATCTCGAGGGATGTTATTAAGGGGAGATTAAAGCTTTCAGCTCGGTAAGTGGTCGAGGGACCGAGATGTTAATATGACAAATCTTTCGGCAGTAAACCCAGTTAGAAATCACTTCAAATGGACAATACGCTTAACCAAAAATAAATATTCTGGGAGTTGTATCAAGAAATTTTAACCAAAATAAAATCGGTGTTAACATGACAAATCTTTAGACAGTAAACCTCAGTTTTTAAAACACTTCAAAGAGACAATGCGCTCTACAGAAATAGACATTCTGTTATTTGTAAAATATGTACAGACAATTATATATCACACAGAGAAAGAGGAAGAGTGAGAGAGAGAGAGAGAGAGAGAGAGAGGGAAGGAAGGAGAAGATAGAGGGAGAGAGAGAGAGAGGGGGAGAGAGACAGGGAAGGAGAAGATAGAGGGAGGGAGAGAGAGAGAGAAGGAAGGAGAAGGTAGAGGGAGAGAGAGAGAGAGAGAGGGGGGGATAGAGGGGGGGGGGACCCAGTTATAAAACACTTCAAATAGACAATACGCACAACCAAAAATAAACAATAGGTTTATATCACAGGTAGCTATTGGAATAGGTTTTCATAAAACTTAAAATAATCATTTATTAAATATTTATTTAGCGTATAATTCACAAAAATGATTAGGTTTGCAAAACATGTACGTTACAATCCTGTCATAGACGCCTTACGATACAAATATATACTATATACAATATTCAAATGAAACGAAATGTAGTTACCATCCCACTTTTTTTTACCGAGTGTGTATATGTATTATATATGATGGTGGGGGTGGGGGTATGCAAATGGACTTTGTCCTCTATTCTACCCCAGTTTTGTTTCAGTTTCAGGCGCTTACATTACCAACATTTCAAGGTACCAATGAAACTTTTTATGTTTCTGTGCGTTTTGCTATTTAAAAATTTCTCCAAAGTAATATTTGTTGTTTGTGTTCCCATTGAAACACACTTGAATTGGGTTACGGTTACGATATTACAAGAGCGCGGGAAGCTGATTGCCGTGCTTTTTTGTTTACGTTTGGAATGAATGAATGAAGTGGGGTTTAACGTCCTACTATTATGTACCTAACCTGGGCCAACGGAAGATGGGCATACGCCATACAGTGCGATATGAAGGAAATTTTGCCCGGGCAGCGGCTGTTTAGGTTTGGTATGAAGATGTTTTCTCTCGGTGACAAACAACAGATGGTCTTATCCTTATAAGAAATATAGAAATAGATTTCACTAAAAATAAACACACTTATATTCCTATACTACTTCTGAGTTTTATTAACATGCTACGTCTCAATACACATACAGGTATCGTCATCAAGCAAATAGGGTAGTTTGGATGGCCTAGTGGTCTAGAGTGCCGCTCTTCGACCCCTAGCTGGCCGGCCACCTCTAGCATGCGGCTGTTGTTACGAGCCCTGGAATGAGCGTATGTGACATGGAGAAAGGGGCGCCTTCTAAACCTAGGGGTTTCCTCCGGGCACTCCCGTTTCCTATCACGGGTAAGGACCCCTACGCGCAAGCAAATTATTGAAATAAAACTAAAACCATATGTAACTCCCGAAATGACCTAGTTGTGTTGAGTGGACGTTAAACCCCATTTCTCTCTCTCTCTCTTATCAAGCAAATAATGGATTATTTTTAACATAATGTCTCTTTAACTCCGACGTCTTCATTAAAGACTCATTAATGGTTTGTAAAATGAGTTAAAATGTTAGCAGACGCCATTCGAGTTTCACTAATCGCTTTAATCAGATTTAGAAGGTGTCCCCACTCATCTAAATTTATCGTCTTTTAACGTGCAGCTTTTAAAATCCTGATTTCATTAATCCCCCTAGTTACTCAGTTAAAACACATATAAAAAGTTTTTTCACCTTTTTTCCGCAGTTTTAAATGGAGTTAGACTGACCCGTCGCTTTTTTTTGTAAAGACTTCTGAAATTTAGTTAATTTGCTAGACAACTAAATAAAATAAATGGGTTGTAAGTAACGTTCAACTGTTCTGCTCCTAAACTGGGCTAATGAAGACCTCGGTTTTTCGTCCCATCCGAACGACTAGGCTGTAAATGAAATAAAATGGGGTTTAATGTTTTACTTTCTGCTCCTAATCTGGGCTAATGAAGATGGGCATACGTCATACAGTGTGCTATGAGGGAACTTTTGTCTGGATATATGGCGGCGCTACGATCTACTCTTATATCGAATCTCAACTGTCGAAGGCTCTTTTACGTGCACACCAATGTGCAGGTCAATCCGAACTACTAGAGAGTCCTTCTCGCCGTTGTCGGGCGGGTCTTCGAGTTTGCCCGAGTATTTTAAACTAACAAAACGCTTTGAAGAGACGACCACTGTCAAGATTGGTCACATTATTTATGTTACGTCTTTTTTGTAAATCATTTTATTGAAGCCTATACCAAAACAGGCCCGGGACTGTACAGCGCAGTGGACGCTTATGCGACCGGCATCCAGATCCATTCACTTGATTTGATAATTGTTTATTGTTTTCAATGTCTTTTTCCTGTCTTGTCCGGAGGTTTATTTTGTAAATTTTTGTTTTGCTTGTAGTGTGGTCCTCCTGCACTTACTATTGGAATAAATAAGAATTGGCCGGCGATAATGGTGGTTAATGTCGATGTTTTTTTAATTTTTTTTCAATAATCGCGTAAGGGTCTTTGGCAGTGGGACGAAGCCGGCGAACCCGGAGAAATCCAGCGAGGTTGGACAGGCGACCATACTTCTTGTCACGTTCGTTTATATGCCGGACAATTTTTACATGGGTCTTGACTCTTTCGTCTAATCCGAACGACTATATCATACGTGGCCTAGTGGTCTAGAGTACCGTGCTTCGACATCTAGCTGGTCGGTCACCTCTGGCTTGCGGTTGTGGTTTCAAGCCCTGTGTGAGCGTATGTGCATGAAGATAGGGGCGCCATCCAAATGCCAAAGACCCCTACGCGCAAGCGAATTATTGAAATAAAATTGAAACCATATGTCAGTCCCGAAATAACCTAGTTGTGTTGAGTGGAAGTTAAACCCCATTTCTCTCTCTCTCTCTCTTTCTCTCTCTCTTTTCTTCTTGCGGGTTTGGGATTAGGGGCCTCGTAAGCAGAGCAGCCGTTTGACCTCTCTTCATGTAAATCAGGCGCTGAAACCAATCCCAAAAGGCAACAAATAATCATCCATAATACAAACAAAAGGCAAAACAAATTAACTAAAATTCCAGGTTTTAAACCGCCATTAAATCAACATTGTGTTGGTTGCATGTACGGGTCCTTGACCCTTCAAGAGGGTGGCGTGTTTCCGGTCAGCACGTGGGTACCAGTAGATCAAGGGAGTTAATTAAACACAGTGTCAGTTTCACACCAAACCTACTTCAACTAACAAAAGGCAAACTTGAGGGATTTAAATATTAAACAGGACTACGATCACTAACACCCGATAGTTCTATATGGCTGAAGTGGTAGGCCACTCTAGTCACCATCGACCAGACGGACCATAATCGAAATAACGAAGACAGGGAAGGGAGGAGAATTTTGCCCCAGCAGTGGCGTTTTTACCTACTCTTATCGAATTCCAAGTGTTCTTTTACGTGTACGGCAATATGTACAAAGGACCTCGGCTTTCCGTCCAATCCGAACTACAAAACGTTATTCAATAATTCATTGACAAATTAAATGCCCTGACATGGGAAAACCACTTCCTCGTCCGCGACCGGAGTTAGTAAGCTAACACCTTACTTCCTGGACCACCTTGGCTGCGGGGATAATACTGGATATAAAAATAAAAGGACAGATCTCCGAGCTAATGAAGACCGGATAACGGATAAAATTATGGCTTGATGGTTCCTCGTGATTCTCCCCTTGGCATTGGTGCAGAACGAAGGGCCTGGCAAAGAAAAAACGTCTCGTTGATGGTTAGGACAGTTCCGGATAAACCATCAGGCAAATAAGACACGTGCTTTATTGCCAACCAAAAAACTTTGTGATCTTGCTCCTGTTATTATGGTTATTATATTACTGTCACAAAAATGTGCCCTAATTATTCCTGAAAAAAATTTCTGGAATAAATTTTCTGTTGTTAAATTTAACTTTTTTTTCTTTTTATCTGTATTTTCAGGCCGCTAATCAAAATGTGCCTAAGAGCCAGTAGAGCCCTTAATAAGATTCATTGATAGCACACTACTAAATGTTTTATGCGGGGTTGCTGTCCGGATCAAACTTTCTTCATTTATGCAACTTAGTGACACTTTCTATAGCCATTCCAAGAATAAAAAGGGTTTCTTTGGAAACCAAAAATATTTGGAATACAGTAATTTATAAAACCCCGATTCTATAAACACTCCATATAATGTAATTTAATTTCACGAGAAAGGGACTCGAGAAACAAATCTCTTTTTCATAAGCAAACATTGTGAAGGATTTAAAATATTTGAAATAAACTTTTATAAAAACCAGATTCTATAAACACTCCGTAATATAATGCAATTTAATTTCACGAGAAAGGGACTCGAGAAACAAATCTCTTTTCAATCAACAAATGTTATGAAAGATTTGAATGGTCTGGATAAAGGAGTCTAGTTGATGAGGGTAGAATCATCACTGGACAAGTAGTTATAAAAGAGTTAATTACGTCCTCAGTCAGACCAGTGATTGGTACCCGGGGGGCATGCGCACCACGGTTATTTACCTCGCACAATCACACAACAAAACTCGAACATGAAAGATGCTGGCATGAAAACACTCCAATGCGCATCCTCTGCGTTGAATCATTCGGAACTAATTAATTGGATTCGATCGTTTCATTGTCAAATTTGCGACAAATTGATACCTCGGTACAATAGAAGTGGCTCTTAGTGATCTCCCCTGCTGGGTGTCTTCGTCTTAAAGCCCATGTGGTCAACAAAGAAACCGCCATTAGGGTTAGTCTGCCTTCCCAATGACCAATTGACTCGCGGGCTAATTAGAGGCGCCATCTAGAATTAAGGTCAAAGGTCATACAGTGTATCTGTTGGTCTTACTGGAGGGGGAATAAATCCCGTAGCGGCCGCTAATCGCTTTGCAACTCCCGCCACTAACAGATTTTAATTGTTATGAAAGGCATGTTGGGGTGAGATTATTGTGTTGACGACACCTTCTCTTAACAAACAACAAATAGTTGAACACGTTACGAATAGGCCCTACAATACAGAATAAACAGATTTGAGAGAGTAACAAAAACAACTTTAGATTGGTTGAATGCAGGTCCGCAAATTAGATTAGCCAACGTGAACACGTAACAGAATAGAATTAACAGTTTACAGAAAGTGACAAAACAACTTTAGATTGGTTGAATACAGGTCCGCATATTAGATTAGTCAACGTGAACACGTGACAATACAAAATAAACAGCTTACAGGAAGTAACAAAACAACTTTAGATTGGTTGAATGCAGGTCCGCAGATTAGATAAGTCAACGTGCAATCACCAAGGTGTAAATCCCCGGCGCGTATTGATTCAGTCGAACAATAAACAGAAAACAGATTTGTTTGGCTCCCCTTTCTTGTTTATCATATACAGGGCCGCCGAGATACTTTTATGTGCAGATGATGGAGGGGGGGGGGGGGGGGGCACGGTGGCTAAGTGGGTAACGCTGACCGACTAGCCTGGAAGTCGGGTGTTCGATCCCTGCATATTTTGAGAAGAACACACGGTCATTTATCTGTATGGTTACGTGTGCAATAGCCGATAGCGAATTTTGCCCGTCACCTTCGAATTCCAACTGCCAAAGGATCATTACGTGTATTTTGGAAATGAAGTGGGGTTTAACGTCCCACTGTTTTGCTCCGAACTGGGCTAATGAAGACAGGCATACGCCATACAGTGTGCTTTGTGGTAAATTTTGCATTGACAGCGGCACTACGGCGGCACTCCTATATCGAATTTCAACTGTCAAGGGATATTTTATGTGCACGTCACAGTGTGTAAATGTGACCTTGAGGGAATCACGCCGGAAAATCTGAATGAACTATCTCGGCCAATGCAGGGATGGAACACCCGACCTCTAGGCTATCGAGCAAGCGTCTTACCCATCGTGATCCCCTTCAGACCAATATTCACACAACTAATGTTTTCATCATTTCCATAAAATAATAAATTTTGAGTTGTTATTTCTGGGGGTTTTCAGGACACAAGGTTGAACTGTATTTTCGTTACAGTTGTAACTCGGATGTATGACGAATTCCGCCATTTTAGAACTATTTTAAAGGACCTGGATAAAAAAAATGGCTGCCCCCATGGAGATTATATCAACAAATTAAACAATGGCTGCCATTTTGGGACTTTTTTGTAAAAGAGTCACGCTTTCCTGTTAAAGTAAATCAGTAGAGGACCAGTCGCATCGCAAATGTATGGTCGTAGGTACATATCCCTTTATGTCATACATCCGAGTCTAGATGTAGGGTTACAGAGGGGACCGGAATCTGTCGAGGTTTGCCGAATGGGAGAAAGCCGACAATCCCACCAATCACGTGTCATCTTTGATGGAACATACTACAGCAGGGGTGACATACTTGAACAATGTGTCTTCTCGGCTCACAACAACCGCCCGAACACAAGGCTATGCAAAACACAACAGCCGCCCAAACACAGCCCGACACAAGCACAGCAACCGCCAGAACCACCCGAACACAACCCTACGTAAACACAACCACTCGAACACAACCCTACGAAAACACAACCCACACAATGAGATGAAGATAAAACATTTTGGAATTTTTCGTTATATTAATTATCTTGGAATATTTCGTTTTATTAGATCAGACACAAACACAACAGCAACCACGTAAACACAACCACCCGAACACAACCCTATGAAAACACAATCACCCGAACACAACCCTACGAAAACACAACCACCCGAACACAACCCTACGAAAACACAACAACCCACACAATGAGATAGAGATAAAACATTTTGGAATTATTCGTTATATTAATTATCTTGGAATATTTCGTTTTATTAATTATCAGAGTACAAACTTGTTGGTTAGTAACAGATTTAAATATTACATTATAACAGATTTAAGTATTGCATAACAGACATATTGAAGCATTATTTTGTAACAGATTTAAATATTACTTTGTAACAGACAGTATTAAGTATTACATTGTAACAGATTTAAATATTACATTTTAACAAATTTAAATAGTACATTGTAACAAATTTAAATAGTACATTGTAACAAATTTGAATGTTGTTTTTTAACATAAAATAATGTAAATATTCCATAATATCGAATTAGCATGTTGCATAGCAACCTATATTGCATTGTTAATATTTAAATCGAAACAATTTCAGAATTACACAGTAAAGTTAGATATTGCATTGTCACGTGTCTTGATAGTCATTGTAAAAGGTTACAAAATATTACACAATAACAGATTTAGATATAACAGAGTAACAGAATTAAATAGGACATTGTAACAAATTTACATATGTTGAGGTAACAAATTTAAATAATACGTTGCTTTAGAATTCAATATGTCATTGTAACATATTTAAATATGACAGGCATGGTAACAAATTTGAATAATACGTTGCTATGGACTTAAATAGGACATTGTAACAAATTTTAATATGTTGAGGTAACAAATTTAAATAAAATACGTTGCTATAGAATTCAATATGACATTGTAGCATATTTGGGTATGACATTGTAGCATATTTGGGTATGACATTGTAGCATATTTGGGTATGACATTGTAGATTTGGATATGACATTGTAACATATTTGGATATGACATTGTAACATATTCAAATACGATATTGCAACATATTTAGTTATAAAAGAGTAACTTATTTAAATATGACATTGTAACAGACTGACATGTTTGATACTCCCATCAGATGTAAATATTACACTGTAACATTGTTAAATAGTAACAGACTTAAATATTGATTTACAATGTGTTTAAAGAGTAACAAAATTGAAATACCGAATGATATATAGTAACAGATTTAAATACTGAATGATAATGTGTTTCTATAGTAACAGCTTGAAAAACTGTTTTATAGTAACAGATTTAAACATTGAATGATAATGTTTCTATAGTAACAAGATTTAAATACTGGATAATAATGTGTTTCTATAGTAACAAATTGAAACACTGAATTATAATCTGTTTTTATAGTAACAGACCTTAACATTGAATGGCAAAATGTTTTTAAAAAATACTTCCTTAAATTGTATACCGATCCAGATTTAATGTAACGATGGAACGTATTGCATTTTTGAATGTAACGGATTGAAATTGAAATTTTAAATATTGCACACTAGCAAAATAGAATCTTTCATATTAACATATTCGAATATAAGATCGTAAATTAACTCAATTATTCCACAGTAACAAGATTGAAATATCAACATTACATTGCTATATAACTAATTAGGATTATAACTCATATTCATAAGAATTAAATAATATTACGATAAACGTATTCTAATCAAATTTCAATTTCTAAGTGTCGCTCAAAACGTATTTCAGATCAAGTGAAGAAATTTATAAATAATATTACCATCAAATTTGCCATAAAGGTATTTTTATCAAATGTTAACTTCTACGTGTCGTTTAAAACGCTTGTCAGATCATGTGACGAAATTTAGAAATGTATTTATTGGGTAGGAATTAGGTTAGGTGGGGTTTTTTTTATCAATTTTTTGGTTCAATGTTGGCCGAGTTAAGAAATTAATTCAGAAATATGTACTTTAGGTTTTTTTCAATCAACGATCGAGATGATGAAATGAATTTTAGATAAATATGAATTTTGAAACATCGAATGAAAAAATAACTTTTTTCTGAAACCAGATCACGCGTGAAAAAAAATGCAATTTTGAAAGACCAAATGATAGAAATATAATTTTATCAAAATTTTTAAATATTCTTCTTTATATATAAATATAGCTGCCAAATCATGTTTTCTTTAAACGCTGTGATCTGTTATAAATTTTGACGGTCAGTTTTTGGGGTTTGATTTGATCGATTGATAAGTAGAATTCAAATATCATTTCTGTAGCACTGGAATTTAAACCCTTGCCTACCCTCTAATAATAAACCTTAAATTTAACAAATGTTGTCCTCAGTGTGCCCAAGTTCACTTTGTTATGTATTATTAATATCTGAAGACGCCCTTAAAAGGCAGATAGCTAGCTTATAATTTAATGTATGTAATAATGAAGTAAAGTGGAAGATTTTCTTACCTGGACGTATTTTTTATTTATTTATGTATATATATATATAATATGTACTAATCTCATTTTTTAAATATTTAGTATTTATCATTTTTTAAATTGACTGAATTATACCAGATATAAATATTATTTTAAACCAGAATACTTATAATTAGATACAATCCTAAGGAACTTCGGCTATAATTATCCAGTAAATAGAAGCGAAGAACAAACGCACTTAAAGCAATTATTGTAGGATAAATAATCCATTTATATCTAAATTATAAGAAAACTATTAAATGCAAACGAAAATAAAAAGGCTTAACGGACAAATTTAAATCTTTAATTTTGGAATAATTAACGGATAAATTTGAATCTTTATGTATGGAATGCTTAACGGATAAATTTAAATCTATATTTATGGAAAAATTATTTTTCAGAAATTCCACAGAAAACGGACAAACACTTTTATCATAATATGTATACATTGTTGCCTCCCGATATTACGAACAGAAATCATTGATATAAGACACGTCTGGGTTTTTTTCAGTTTGCCCTATATTTTTGTTTTATCAAATTATATTATTCTATATTATGCGAAACAATAAATAAATAAATATTTCATTTACTAATAGGGTTTACGAAAATAAATGTAATAGCACTATTCGAGTTATCTCCCTTACCGTAACCCAGATCTAATCGTACCCGTTGATAAAACGGAAACGATCGCTCAAACTGGAAATATCTGGGAAACTTGTTTTTAAATTCTTAGAAAAAACTCGACACTCTTTAAGACATTTGTCATATTGGCCACGAGTACAATAAATACCCTCAGGAAAGAAATCCCCGTCAAGTACACCAATATGTTCAATGGCGACCTTCCACATACAGAGCGCTACCAGTGAAGGTCGGAACTGACACAGGTCGTAATCCTGTAGGGAAAGTTCTAAGATACACCGACTTAACGCTCGAGCCTCCCTGAAAAACAATGAAATATGGAATTAGTTCAAAAAATCAAATGAAATGCCACAAGGGGTTAACGTCGAGATATTTCTATCCAGTGTGTTGTGAGGGCAATTAGGAAACGTAATGAAATGAAATGGGGTTTAACGTCCTACTGTTCTGCTCCGACTGGGCTAGTGAAAATCGGCGTACACCACGCTATGAGGAACATTTTTCCCGGACAGCGGCACTGCGGCCTACTCTTGTAACGAATTTCAACTGCCAATGGATCTTTTACATATCATCGGAAGGACTAGACAGCTTTCCTTGTCAGGCCCTCTGTGCTGCACCACGGATATCCGGATGAACTTTCTCTGCCATCCCCAGGCGCAAAATGCAACCTTCAGGCTAGTGAGTCAGCGTCTTACTCACTCAGCGCTACGATCTATTCTTATTTCAATTCGAAACTGTTAGCGGATTTTTTTAAAAAGCCCATCGGAAAGCTTTTCACTTGGTTTTGGCGTGTTAGTAATCACTTTGGATCGTATGGTATAACAGACTAGGGGACTTAACTTTTGTTCTTTAAACTGAATCATTAAACCATCTAATTCATTTATTGCACATCGTTTATATGTTCGGAAAACATCGCTACGAACACTTACCTTAATTTGTCGTTTTCAAATCCGTAGGCCTGGGATAAACAGAGAGTGGCGAAATGTTCTAGAAAATATTGAGATGTTGGAATAAATAGATCGAAACCTATAGCCATTAATACATGTCGCTCTAGTGTCTTCAGTTCTTCACGACTATAGTTCACAGTAGATACCTCAAATAATTCCTGGATTTCTGGAGGTGTTACTTCTTCCTGGTCATAGAAAAAATACAAATGAAGGGGTTTTGAATGGCGACACGGTATCTTGAAAACAATGGTTGTGACCATAAGAAATCAAATGGAATGAATTAACGTATTACGTTTCTGAGCTGACTCGGCTCATGAAATAAGGCAAACTCCATTAAGTGTCCCGCGTGTCACATTTTGTCCGGACAACCTATACTCTTCGGCAAATTGCAACACTCACGGTTTACTTTACGTGCAAGCCACGTGAAGGAATGGAGATCGATTTATCGTCTCCTTCGACGGACTAGACACATTGTTCTTGGTAGAAAATCCGTCCTGCACCACTGATAATGGTGAACTAGGCTGGATACTCCCGCGGAACTGTCTCGGCCACGATGTCCTGGTTAGTGAGCCAAGTCATATGGTAGACTAGTTATGTATAACTAATTCCCGAATCCCTTGGCATTTATTGGGACGAAATTTATTGGGTTAAACTTTGCCCCATCTTTAAAGTGATTTTTTTGACCAGACTCCCCACACTGCAGAACTGACCAAAGGAAACAAGACCGGAAGATCCAGACAAACTTTTACTAGGATCCTGTAGTTAGTGGGCTAGCGCCGTACAGACCATCTCCAATCCAACGATGTCCGAGTTGCAGATAAATACAATACCCGTTTAGATGCGACCAGTGTAATATAATAACTGTTTAAATGCGAGAGAGAGAAAGAGAGAGAGAGAGAGAGAGAGAAATGGGGTGTAACGTCCACTCGACACAATCTAGGTCATTTCGGGACTAATGCATGGTTCAATTTCAATTCCATAATTCGCTTGCGCGTAGGGGTCTTTAGTATTGGGGGGGGAGGACCCGGAGAAAACCAACGAGGTTCGACAGGCGACCCTACTCCTTGTCAGGTACAACCTGTTTACATGCGACCAGTGTAATATAATACCTGTTTAAATGCGACCAGTGTAATTTACTACCTGTTTAATACGACCAGTGTAATACATTACCTGTTTAGATGCGACCAGTAAACAGGTTAAACCCAGTAATTGTAATCCATCAGCTGATAGCCGTTTACAGGCAAGTATTCGATCTATTATATTGACTGTTAGAAATAAAGTATCTTGATTTAAAGCCAGTTGATGATGGATTTTACTGATCCAATTCACTAGTAAACCTCTCATACCGGGCGTCACCTAAAATACAAATCATTCACGGTTTAACGTCCTACTTTTTTCGACCAACAGGAATACTGAAAAGAGGTATTCCGAGGCGAAACGGGGAGGGGGGGGGGGGAACCCCCACCCTGCTCGGTTGCATAACATGTTTTGTAAAACCACAAAGGTGTAACGGTCTTGTGCTTTATCGTCAAGTGGTGGGATAGGATGGACATTCCAAGCGCGTGATACTGATATAGACATGTGTGATATCATGATGAAATTATATCACAATGGCAATGGAACCTGGCAAAACCCCTCCAGCAAAAATTCCCGGATCCGCCCCTGGTATTCGAGGTCTTTGCCACTTGACAGCATTGCGATTATTCATATAATGAAATTGAAATTGAGCATTGCGATTATTCATATGAACCAGCCATTCTATTGAAGACTGGATGGATTGTGCTACACGCGAGGAACATTATGGGCAGAGGGTAGTATTTCCCCCTGCTCTTGTTCAATTTCGCCCCTTAATTTATGGCGACAAACTAAAACACTGAACAATTATTTGTGTTTCTCTGGTCTACAAACGACGAACATGGTCCCGCAGACGAAGGAATGTTTTAGCTCCAACAATACTACCGCCAAATGAAATCACGTGATGTGTATGTGGTTGCTTAATGGTGCTGTGTGGACAAAAATGTTTGATATCACGAACATTTTGTGTAAACATTTTTATTCATGTTGTTTTTTTACCCGCAGACGGTAAAAAAATTGGGTTTAGGGAGAAAGTTTACCTCAGATTGCATGGTCAGACAGCGATGTGGATGAAAACGTCTCTCGGCGCTCAGTCGGTGTCTGTAGATATTATCTATATATTCTTCAAATCCTGTATTCTGTCCATCGGCGATATTCTCGGCGCTGCTGTGGCCATATGGACTGTATATAGCTAACTTCTGGGCCCTCCATTCAACGACGCTTTCAAAACACTCTAAACTCGGCTCCCCGAATCCCGAATCGTGAGAGGTGGATAGAGTTATCTCCCCTACCTGAGGTGTTGTAAATTCCTGTAAGTGGGAAAATCAGGCAATATCATTTATTTTTTTTAAAAATTGGATTTCGTAATAATTTTACTGCGCAGTACATATCCAATCTTATTTTAAAAACTGAAATGCTGATTATTTTAATAAAATAAACAAAAAAAACTTTACTATATCTAGGATTGGACGAAATCGAATTAGGCTACATATATTTTAGAATAAACGTCACATGTATTCCGATCGGTAGCGGGGTGAGGCCGGGTTGCTGGGCGCGGGATCAGGGTTTACATTGCGATCGCGTTTTGAAATAAAATGAAATGGGGTTTAACGTCCTACTGTTAAGCTCCTAACCTGGGCTAATTGAATACGGGTATACGCCATACAGTGTGCTATTAGGGAATTTTTTTCCCGGGCAGCAGCGCTACGGCCTACCCCTATATCTAATTCCAACTGCAAAGGGATATTTTACGTGCACGCCAATGTGTACAATGAATGAATGAATGAAATGGGGTTTAACGTCCTACGCTTAAGCACCGTACCTGGGCCAATTGAAGACGGGCATACGCCATACAGTGTGCTATGAGGGAAATTTTTGCCCGGGCAGCGGCGCTACGGCCTACTCTTATATCGATTCCAACTGCCAAGGGATCTTTTACGTGCACTCCAATTTGTACACGGGACCTCGGTTTTTCGTCCCATCCGAACGACTAGGCAGCTGTCCTTGCCAGGCCCTCCTTCTGCATCACTGACAAGGGGAAATCACGCCGGAAAATCGAGATTAACTTTCTCGGCCAATGCAGGGATCGAACACTCAACCTCCAGGATAGCGAACCAGCGCCTTATCCACTTAGCCACCCCAATGTGTACAAGGGACCTCGGTTCCTTGTTAGGCCCTCCGTCCTGCATCACTGACAAGAGAAACCCACGTCGGAAATCTGAATGAACTTTCTCGGCCAATGCAGGGATCGCGATCGCGTTTTGGGTATCATCCAATAATCTAGGGTTAGGGTTAGTATGCAGTCCGATGATCAGGGGGGGGGGGGGGTAGGAGCGGGATGAGGGCATACATTGCGATCGCGTTTTCTGGAATCTTTCAATAACCTAGGGTTAGGGTTCGTATGCAGTCCGATGGGCAGGTGAGGCGGGTTGCTCTGAGGGGGATGGGGGCGTACATTGCGATCGTTCAATAACCTAGGGTTAGGGTTAGTATGCAGTCCGATGATCAGGGGGGGGGGGGGTGCTGGGAGCGGGATGAGGGCGTACATTGCGATCGCGTTTTCTGGAATCTTCCAATAACCCATGGTTAGGGTTATGGTTAGTATGCAGTCCGATGGGCAGATAAGGCGGGCTGCTCTGAGCGGGATGGGGGATGGGGGGGGGGTAAATAGCGATCGTTCAATAATCTAGCGTTAGGGTACGTACGCAGTCCGATGACCAAGAGGGGGTGGAGTGATAGGGGCGTACAATAATCTAATTTCTTTAACTTACCTCTTCCGTACAGCAATGATAGATTTCCCCCTGGGGTCCGAGATATATGTAGGCTGGGGGTAGGATGACGGTCTCCTCACCCCCACCGGTAATATACAGAGGACAGGTCAGTGACATCAGACGTCTAAATATTATTCTTCAAGTTGAGGATTTTATCTTTCTTATAGTTGTCGATTTCATTTCATCACGGCCATTACATATTACCTGAATGTTTACTCTTTTAAACCCAACCACGTGGCCTGCTCGTGAGCTTATATCAGACGCCGGGTGTGTCGTCTGCTAATAACCAAATACCCTCACAACAACGTTTCACCATTTCCACTAATTTCCACCCGATCGCATCAGTTCCGATTGTCTAACAGGTGAAAAACATCACAAATTTGCTAAATATCGTTTTTATTAGGGATTTTGACGTTAATTTATGAATGAAAAAACTTGTTTACCTCCCTATACCTATAGTCGACTCATCTGATGCACGTGCATGTATGTACAAGACGATGATGAGTGGATGTGTTGTGTCATCAAGCCGGCGACAACAGAGACTGTCGTGTGATTGATAAAACTTGGGACCAAAATACAACTCACGTGATTTAACTCCATGTCGTCATATGGCTTCTCACCTCTAAAACTGGAAACCCCCTTCTCTGATTGTTGCTATTATTGGAATTAAGTTACCTCGAAGGAAGCACGCCTCGGTTGTTTTCATTCTTGGAGAATTTCGCCCTTGATGAATAAACAAAATATTTAACTTCAATACATTTCCATTATTTGGAGTTTGTTCTCTTACAGATAACTGAATTTTAAATACATACTCTGTATCCATAGAAACGAAACCGATTATTAAAATTCGCTTGTTTAAAGTCATTAATTCAATCCCCCAAAAATTTGTCAAGATATATTTCAGCGGTGTGAGACAACCATTTCATGGATGGGGGCTGGTCGAATGGCTTAACGCGTTCGCTTTATTTCATAAGGAGCGTGGGAGGTTGGATGGTCGAATGGTTAGCGCGTGCACGCTGTGTATCACAAGGAACGCGGGGATTGGATGCCCGAATGGTTAGCGCGTGCGCCCTGTATCATAAAGTCTATCATTGAGTTAGCTGGCGTGGTTTCGATTCCCCGGTTGTACCTGAAAAGAAGTAGGGTCACCTGTCCATACTTATATTAGTCCTGAAATGACCTAGTTTGTGTCGAGTGGACGTTAATCCTCATCTCCAAAGGGAACGTGAATGATTCATGTGTACGTGACAAAGAGTATCAGTAATGTCACGTGTTTAACCTCGTGGGTTTTCTCCGGATCGTCGGGTTTCCTCCCACAGTAAAATAGTTCTACGCTCCAATTGGCCTTGACCGCAAATACCAGTAGCTGCAAAAAAATTTATGCAGATGCCCATGCTAGTTTGCCCTCCCGAAAACATCTTTGCCCCCCCCCCCCCCAAAAAAACAACTCGCTAGACTAGACCCCATTACTCCCCCTCTCTTCTTTTGAAAAATGACGTCATTCCAAAATGAGCGACGTCGTTTGTTTACGAGATACTAAATCCTCATTCACGCCCATTACCATCCATATCGTCACCTAAAGGGAATTGGTGGAAGGGCAGGGCAATTTAAGCACAGAGAGGCATGCTGAATAGTTTCCCTGGGTGCTCAATGCTAATCATCTTCGGTATCCCCAGTGCTAACGGTTCGTTCTACTCCACTAACCCTTGGGTACATCTACGCGGTATTCACGAATTCAAATTATCTGCCATTCGGGGATTTCATTGGCCATGTAGGCCTTTTCTACGAACCAATCAAAAATCAGATTACATATCAGTCTTGGCATAATTGTTTATGTTCACTACAAGACAGCAGTTTGGACGTTCGATTATCAGACACTTTGCAAGACATTGAATATCAAAGAACTGACAATCACCCAAAAAGATGTCCTAGAGTATTTCGACAAAGATGACAACAACGTTTCGGCGATCTTAGTTTCAATAAAATTCGAGTTACCTCCCTTCTCCCACCCGTTACATTTATGAGTCTTTTGATTGCTCGTATCAAACGTGCATGGCATAGCGCTGAGTGAACATAACATACATTGTTAGCACCTAAGGTCAGTCATACAGTCAAGTGGCGTGGTTTCTATTCCCACGAAGTATACGCAGGGGCGGATCCAGGGATTTTGTTTGCAGGAATGGATTTGCCAGGTTCCCGAGACAATGTATCGCCCAACCACCGCGTATCCGCCCCTTTCCTTCTGTCTTTTTTTCTCCGTATCCTCCGGTTTCCTTCCACTGCCAAGACCCGCGAATAATTGTTATTTAAATTGAACCATATGTAAGTTCCGAAATGACATCGTTTGTATGGAGTAGATGAAATGGGGTAATAAATACGGGAATATGCCATGCGATTTGCTGTGAGAGGAATTTAGCCCGAACTGTAGGCGTTACGGCCTAATCTTATATCGAATTATAACTGTCAAGGGTTCTTTCGCGTGCACACCAGACGTCGGGTGTACGTGTGATCCTAACTACTAGGTGTTGTCTCTAATCATGCGTGAATTGAATTTATAAAGAGAAATTCACCATATTATATTGTTGTCTGGCAATTTTATTGGATACAATCAGTTTTAAAGCAGTGTGACACGTGAAAGGAAATATACAAGCCCATGAGTACGCGGGTAGGCGTGTAGACTAGATGTGGTTCCTTGTTATGCCCAGTGACAGAGTATGGTTCTTCAGGGCCAAAGGTGTCCTGAAAATACAAATACCAGAAATGTATTACAAAAGAAAATAAAAAATAATTCAGAACCAATTTTTGTGACAGTACTTTAATTACTATAAGTTTACAGTAACTACATTACAACTGATTTTTGACTGGTCCTAAGTCACGCGCCATATGTGCCTAATGCTTAATTCGGCACTGGTTAGGCCGTCTGTCCCTCGCCACTGACAAGGGGAAGTCGTGCTGGAAAATCCACTAAGCCACCGCGACTTCCAAAATAGACGTGGGTCCTTGCTAGAAATGACAGGCCAAGGAGAGAGAGATTAATGGGGTTTAACGTCCACTCGACACAAACTAGGTCATTTCGGGACTAACATATTATGGTTTAATTTTATGTCAATAAATTGCTTGTTTGTAGGGGTCTTTAGACGTAGGAGGAAACCAAAGGACACAGAGAAAACCCGCGAGGAGACCCTTCTCTTGCTGCGAACAACCAGGGAATCGAAACCACGCCAGTTGACTCAATGGCCGACCTTATGATACAGCTCGCACGTGCTAACCATTCAGCTATCCAACTCCCCCTGTCAAGGAGAATCACGCCGGGGTCAATAATGGGTAGAAAACCGGGGACCTCCTGGCGAGTAAGCCAACGTGACTCCTCAGCATTATATCATGTCAAGTGGTTTCAATCTTCAAACAGACCACATCAGTAATGCCCTAAACGTCTGCCCCCTTGTTGAATTACCAACCCTCAAAGACTGGAATCGACTACAAGAATTTGAGAAGGACAAACAAACGTTGTTTCCAACCATTGTTAATACAAGTAACTGCCGAACAGGGGGCCAATTGAAAGCACATGCCTCACAATAATTCTCAAGAGACATTCCGGCGAGGTTTTCCGTCCTGAAGCTAATAGTTATATACGACTTGGGGCTTACTTGTACTTTCACAATCTGACGCCCTAGGTTGGTCAAGATTTTGTTTTCCTGATAGAGAGAGAGAGCTGGGTTTAACGTCCTGGCCAATGAAGACGGGAGATAGAGAGATAGAGAGAGAGAGAGAGAGAGAGAGAGAGAACGAGAGAGAACGAGAGATAAACTTGGACCTCTCTTGATCTAAATATAGATTGTCCAATGTGGGTTTCGTTTGTTATTGGGACAGGACGGACAGTGTTGCAAGGTCAGTGTCTACTCGTTCGTATAGGACTAAAATCCGGAGCACCTCATAACATTGGCGTGCGAGTAAACGATCCCTTGGCAGTTGGAAATATCTATAAGAGTAGGCCGTAGCGCCGCTGCCTGGGAAATCTTCCCTCATAGCACAATGTATAGCCTATACCCGTCTTCATTAGCCCTGTCAGAGTACAACAGTATGACGTTAAACCCCATTTCCGTTTATTTCATTTCTTCATCTAATCTAGCAATTGTTGCAAGTTATAAAACAGGACGTTAAACCCCATTTTATTTCGTTGTAAGTTATTAAACTCGATCCCTGGTGGAATGTCCCTTTAAACACATCGGTTTCCGATTAAATCCCCAACAGATCAAGACTCGATTGTCACAAATCAGAAGTCAAGAGGAAATGTGTAGTTATGTGACGTATGTTAAACGTAGAAGTGTAGAATCGACTCCAGCAAAAAAATCATAAGATTTATTTGGCAGACAACTTGTCGTATTTAAGCGTCTCTTGTGCTGGGGTTGTTCGTCGGCTTCTGGTTTTCGTCATTTCAGACGACATTTTTGCACAGTAAAGTTCCTGGTTCCAAAATGGCGTGTAGGTGATTGTCTCGCGGATAATTAAGCAGTGACGTCATACTTTAAATTATTAGACGTGCAAAAAGTTGTATTTTTTTACAAGTTGTTCTTGATTTGAAAAAATTGTAATTATTTTCAAGAACTGTCGGATTTAAAACAGTTGTAATTATCTTCAAGAAGTAGCTGATTTCAAAATGATGAATGTTCAGATATACTGACAATAATAAGGAAATATAAACAGCATCTAGTGTTAAAGTTATTTATAATTATATTGGAACTATAATAGAGGAGAGGCAATGACGTGTCAACTTCTGTCCGTCATTATTCCTGTTTTTGTGATATTGGTTAATCTTTGCTCAGCTCAAAGAACTCGAGCTCCAAGAGGACAGCAAGCTCCCAGGGGACAACAAGGTAAATTAGTTTTATTAATACGTTTATTCCGTGGTTTAGGGAAGGCACAGTGGCTCAGTGAGTAAGACGTTGACTCGCTAACCTGGGGGGTCTAATGTCGATCCCGGTGTTCAAGAGATTCCCCTTGTCAGTGGTGCAGGGCGGAGGGCTTGATAATGAACAGTGTCTAGTCGTTCACGTAAAAGAACCCATGGCAGATGGAATTTGATTATAAGTAGACCGGGCAAATTATGGCGTATGTCCGTCTTCATTAGCCCAGTCGGACCAGAACAGTGGGACGTTAAACCCCGTATCATTTCCGTGGCTTAGAGTGGGATGCTAGATCCCGGGGCTAAGAAAGCATTGTGTCCTTAAACCTTAAAATGGCTAGCACAGCAAAATGTTACGTTGTCTCATGTTACAGCAAAACTGTAGATTGTTCGAGTTTTGGAGAGATTTTCCGTGTGGGAGGAGGACAGACTTGTTTTTTTTTTTTGCTATGGTTTTTCTTTTCTTTTGAAAATATCCTCTCATGGCAACCGACCGAATCGCTCAGGGCAATCGAACCGGCTAGGCAACGAAACTGTGATAGTTTGAAACAATTCTCGACAATTTTTAATGTTCGTCTTTTCCTTATCCCCCTCCTTCTTCTAACTTTAGGGGTGTTGGGATTCCCTAGTGTTCTAGACTGCCGCGCTCCGACCTCTAGCTGGCTTGCGGCTGTGGTTTTGAGCCCTGGTGTGAGAGCATGTGGCATGGAGATAGGGGTCCCTTCTCAACCTCGTGGGTTTCCTCCGGGCACTCCGGTTTTCTCCCACTGCTAAAGGGGTTATGGACATAACGGCCAAAAGCAAAAACGGCCAAAAATTCCTGGTCATAACGGCCAAAATTTTGGTCGTAACGGCCAAAACATTGGTCATAACGGCCAAAACATTAGTCACAACGGCCAAAATATTTTATTGGTAATGATATAAAATGGAACAAGTATTAAAAAAAACATAAGAACAAAAACAATTTTAATATATTTTATTTCTGAATGGCAATAAATTATTTATAACAAAAAAACCAAAAAAATAAACATGGAGGCATATATGGAGGCATATGTACATGATCTTATTCAACCTATTTCGAAAGCAGAAATGCAATATCTTAAAATCCAATGTATTTGTAACAGTTAATATGGCATGCAATTTCATATTTTTAAAATATATTAAAATAAAGCCTTAAAATAGATGGTATATATAAACAGTCCTATCTTGTTGAAGAATAATCCTATTAATGCTATAATTCACTGTTGCCAGTTGAGAAGTAGGGCAAAAATATCATTTTCAACTTTAAATTCAAACGTTTGAAGATAGCTATTGCATGGGGGGAATGGGAGAACATTCAAGGTAATTGTGTTATTTTTCCGATGTGAAAGATGTTTAAGTGTGGAAAATAATGCCTATTATTGTATAATAGTGAGTTGATAACCTATTGAGCAAATGACATAGAAGTATTTATTCCATTGGTCCATGGTGTCGGGAACATATTCTTAGCATCATGCTGGCGCTCAAATCTCCATGCTCATATTCTCTCCAAGCATGGTAAATCTCTTCTTGGGCGTTAGTGCATGTTCTGATGAAATAACGCCTCAATTTTCCTTCGAACAATAAGGCGGCTTGAAGGGGCAACATATCGGCTTCTCCAAAAAGAAAGTCAATCAGCTTATACATTCCCAACTGTTGCTCACCAGCCTTGTGGTTGATGCGTCGATGCCATCCTGAAATAAAATTTAACAAATAATTAAATACATGTTATTGGCGACCAAGGCGACTATGCATTTAAGCGAGATAAGAATAAAAATTTGGATAGTCTGTACATTTTACATACCTTCTATGTTATTGTTTGTCCTTATTGTCTGGTTAAACACACTCCAAGATGACATTTTAAAAAGGCTATGGTCAATCCACTGACGTTCCATATAGTCCATTAACTGTATTAATTTATCATTTGAGGTTTTTCCCTGAAGTTGTTGAAATATGTCACGTATGTGCGACTTTGGCAAAAATGGTAAACTCATGAGTTTTTTTATGAAGTTATGGGTGCCACCATGAACTTTATATTTATTCTGAAAAACATAAAATAAAAATTATCAAATACATATGCATGCAGTGTATATCATTCTGAAAAACATTAATATGATCTTCATAACATATGGAAAATGCAGCGGTATACAATTATTTAAATAATGTAGGCTAAGTAAATTTACCTGTAACCCTAACTCCTGACAGTGTCTCCATATTGCTTGCGTAAAATGGAAAAGGCAACCACGAACATGCACCCGTGGAAAGACTTTACCAAAGGCTTTCCACGTTGCAGCCTCAAAGTCCATAACAGCAGTCTTTAACTGTGGGGGATTTGGTAGCAATTCTTCAATTTTTTTTCAATATGGCGATATAGTCAATTGTCCTGCGTCTTGACATCAAGGCAAAAAATAGAGGAACCAATTTTACTTGTCTGCCAGAACGTACAAAACCATGTATTGACATTAATTGATAAAATGGTCGCTTAACAATTTTGAAGGTCCCGTCAATGAACCATTGTCTGGATATGGACAGTTGTTGTAGCTGCCTCTCCGTTGCCAACAGAATATGCCTTTCTCCTTTTACTGTCAAGTCTGCTTGAAAAAATCCCCCTGGTATAGCTGATTCTACAATCTGTAAATGAATAAAATATAACATCAAACTTTAATATAACAGTAGTAGTAATAACATAAGATTAAAGTATATACTATATTATATTACTAATGTCATTATCAATACTACTTACATTAAAATTTAGATCTTTGGGATGTTTGGGTCTGTTCAATTCTCGGACTCTATTAGCAGCTCTTATGTAATTTTCTGGATTATTTCTACTGTCAGGATGTCCGGATAATGTTGTGACAATCAAAAAAGACAAAAGAACTTTAAAACAGATGTCTTTATAAAATGCAAGATTGAAAAAGTTAGACAGGATGTTTTGACAACCATTGACAAAATTTAAATATTTTTTTTAATCTAAAAGTCAGTAAACTTACACAGGCTATAATGGTGTCTTTTAAATCTGAAAGTTGAAAATGCTATAAAAGATGTTTTGATAATCATTGAGACAAGAATGCCTCATCATTGTGTGAAAAGGCTTGAATTATACCAGGTGGTTAATTTGGGATAATGTTGTGACAATCAAAAAAGACAAAAGAACTTTAAAACAGATGTCTTTATAAAATGCAAGATTGAAAAAGTTAGACAGGATGTTTTGACAACCATTGACAAAATTTAAATATTTTTTTTAATCTAAAAGTCAGTAAACTTACACAGGCTATGAAGGAGGAGAAAATTTGGGAGTTCTGACTAAAAAATTTTTGGCCGTTATAAGAAAGGTAGGAGAAAAATTGTGAGTTGTGACCAAAGTCTTTTTGGCCGTTATGACCAAATTATGTTTGGCCGTTATGACCAAATTTTGGCCGTTATGACCAAATTTTGGCCGTTATGACCAAATATGTTTTGGCCGTTTTTGCTTTTGGCCGTTATGTCCATAACCCCTGCTAAAGAGCCCTACGCGCAAGCGAATTATTGAAATAAAATTAAAGCCATATGGTCGTTTCGAAATGACCTAGTTGTGTTGAGTGGACGTTAAACCCCATTTATCTCTCTCCATCTCTCGCCCTCTCTCTCTCTCACTCTCTCTCTCTCTCTCTTCGAACTTTGTATTGAAAAAAAATTGTCACCCACAGTTTGAAATTCAATTCCGACAAATAACGATCTGTGACCAAGCTATCTTTCGTTTCCGCATTGATAAAATTATATAGCGTTTTGATTTTTAAATCTTAAACACAAAACAAGATAGAATTTACATTACAAGATTGGGGCGTGTCCGTGTGACCTAAAAGCCTCCCCATATCATGTTAAGTTTATACACTCCAACTGCTTCTACTCGAATTCTGGGGGGAAATGAACGGAAAATGTCGACAGATTAGAGGAGGAAATTGTCGATCTAAGACCAAACGATCCTGACTTCCATTAAAGTTGACTCTGACGGTGGGGGGTCGTGAGGTTACCCAGATCAAACCATAACACTAATAGGAAATTAGGTGCAGACTTTCGCGCTGCGGTCAGAAATAATATTATATATTTCCAAATGCTTAGCATACGATTTAAGAGTACAGTAAATGTTATTGCTCCAGAATAAATAGAGAGAGAGAGATCAAAGAGCTCAACGCCAATTAGGTCATTTCGGTACTACCATACTGCTCAATATTATTTCAATAATTCGCTTACACGTATTGGTCTTTAGCCGTGGGAGAAAACCGGAGAACCCGGAGAAAACCCACAAGGTTGGACAGGCTATCCTCAGTGGTCTGAATCCGTTGTACTCCACAATGCCGGGTGCATCCATGGGGTATTCAAAGTATTTCCTGTAACCGTAGATTGATACTACGAACCAATCAATAACATTTTACGGCAGGGTGAGGGGGAGGCGGGGGAAGGGGTAATGTCCACACGCTACACTAACTAAGTCATTTTGGAACTAGCACGTATATATTTAGCTCAGTTTATTGAAAAAGTGGGCTGTTCCTTTAAAGGGCGAACTGTTTAATACATACCATATCGATTGCTGAAGGGCGGGGTGATGGTCGAATGGTTAGCACGTACGTGTTGTATCATAAGGCTTGTCATTCAGTCAACTGGTATGGTTTCGAATCCCCTGTTGTACGTGACAATGAGTAGAGTCGCCTGTCCAGCCTCTTGGGTTTTCTTAAGGTCCCCCGGTTTTCCTCCCACTGCTAAAGACCCCTACCGAAATATAAAATTAATATTATGTTAATCCTGAAATGACCTAGTTTGTGCCGAGTGGACGTTAAACCCCACTTCTCTCTCTCTATCGATTTTTGTAATACATCACATTTTATCTCCTTTTTTTTCAGTGACAAATGTCGCCGATGCGTTTGCTAGATATAATGAAGTATTTTTGGCGGGAGAAATGAGTACAGCTCAGAGTGCTCGACGGCGGTTTGTTTTAGTTCGGGCCACCAGTAATAGACTTAACACAGTATTTGAAATATCCGTGGACTTCAGACAACCACAGGGTACGTATACATATATATAGTTATAGTTCGCTGGGCCCCGGATCCCGGATTATTTCGAGGGGGGGGGGGCGTATTGTAATAAGTGGTAATCATTAGAATGCCGCATGTATTAGTGGTTTGGTGTAGTCTCCAGAGCCTTCGTCGCATTGCCAGGGCAGAGACAATGCAAAAATCAGTTTATATCATCAATTAAAAAGCGGATACATGAGTCTCGCTAGGGCTGAGGGGGGGGGGGGGGGTGCACGCCCCGCCCCCCTGGATCCGCGCCCGCATGACCAATAATTAGATATACTTATGTCCAAAAGAAAGTATACTAGGGCCGTATAGTCACAGTACGACAGTGGTCATAGAAACTTTACTTTTACCACTTGTCAATAAAATTGTCAAATTTGGTAAAGGTAACAAAATAATGATCCCCTGCCTCGGCCGGGCCGGCCATGACGTGATGGGCCACAAATCATGACAGGTGCAGGTGGGCCCTCTGACTACACTGGGCACTATATCAGCTAAACTTCAACAGTCCAGGCCTGCATATATATATATATTGTAGGGGCCTTTTCCTTCATAATAGAGGGCAGGCCCGAATAGAGGCCAACTTACCGATGCCAAGTGGGCCCCTACTCTTCAGGCCCGTAGCCAGGAAGTTGTTTTTTGGGGGGGCAAAGATGTTTTCGGGAGGGCCAACTAGCATGGGCATCTGCATGAATTTTGCGGTAAAGGCCAATTTTCTTGTGATATTGGGGGGGCAAGACTCAGTATTGGGAGGGCAGTTGCCCCCCCGTGCCACCCCCTGGCTACGGGCCTGCTACTCTTGACTGTGGACCCCCAATTTTGACAAAAATAAATCACTATTTTTACTGAATTTTGATGAGTTTTTAAGCCAAAATTGGGCCCCTCTGGAGGAAAACGGGGCCCCTTGGCCACATGTAGACTACTGAAATATAGAATAGGGCCCAGTATATGTCAAATATGGGACCCAAGTGAAGGGAAATTGTAGGGACAAAGCTAGCTGACATGGGGATGGGGGCCCCCAAGTTTAGGCAACTGGGGCCCTAAAGCCTTGTCACAGAAATCATAGGGGTTGCAACCCCCCCCCCCCTTGACACTCTTTTAAACCCTTTATGTTATCTTTTACATTAACATATTTTTTCATCTTGTTTTATTTTTTTTTTTGGAAGTGGGGACCCGCCCCTGCATATTAAAGTACCCTTTGCTTACGGTACATAAATGCATAAAACAAAATTTAAAAATACGTCCAGTTAAAAACAATTCCACTTTACTTCATTCTGACATTCATTAAATCATATACGTTAGCTGTCTGCCCTCTATGATAGGCGTCTTACTTCGCTGACATGACCAATAGATGTTTATATCTCACAGCTTGAAATCTTTAACATGTTTTAAAACAGGACTAGGATCAGGGTGCCTTAACCCTTGGTATATGGGTTGACCAAATTTCATTGTTTCAAATTAGGAAATCCTGGGAGTAAAGCACCAACTCGCTAACCCGGATACCCCTTGTTAATCGCAAAATATCCTAGGGTTTTTTCCACCAGTGTTCCTTCTTTTCGATGGGACAGGGCGGATGAGCTGACAAGAAAATGTGTCTAGTCGTTCGGATAGGACAAAAAAAGTTAAGTGGGTATAAACAAGTATAACGAAATACTTAATTTCATTTCATGTCATTTCCTGTGCTCGGTTACGTAATTGTTTTATATTTTCTCTGTTTATGTATTTGGGGATTTTTTTTTTCATTTTAATATTTTTATTTTTTTTTAATTTTATCTAAAAAAATAAAAAAATAAAAAATTTATTTTATATTTTTTTTTTGTTATTGATCATTTGTTGTATATTTTTTTTTTTTTATATTTTTTCTTGTATATTTATTTTATTGTATATTCTATTGTTGTATATTTTATGTATTGTATAATTTCAGTTGTTTTGCGTTTACGAACTCAAGACAGTCGAGAATATCAACTAACGTTTCCAACACGATCTTTACATCAGGGTGCGACAAAAAGATTCCTGCTACACTTTCATGATCTCGAGATGCCGTCTAATTCCGTCCGGTTGTTTGTCGACTGTGAAGGGATGGGGTTAGATAAAACAGAAATTCCCATTAGAAGATTACTGCAGGGCAATGTTACAGTGGTAAGTTACTGTTTATAAGGCACTGATCAACTTGTTGTTGGAATGGGATTCTCTCCCGGGGATTGGACGAAAAAGTTCGTCGGTCTCTTACGGCGTGGTTTTCTAATTATCCTTGGTACAGGACCAGACACAGCGTCTGTATAACCATGGCGTATGCCGGCCTTCATTAGTTTGATTGGTGTAGTAAAAAATGTACATGTAATTGGAGCTACACCATGACCCTCGACAGTTTCCACGTGAGATAAATAACGTAATCTAAAGTATTGACGTTACGTACATTAGTAACACCGCGACGCTAGACATTTTTGACGTTAATCGAAATTACACCATGACCCTAGACAGTTTTGACGTTACCTATACAACGTATGCCAAGTCATATCGCAACGCTAGACATTTTTGACATTACGTATACAACGTAATCGAAGTTATGTCATGGCCCTGGACAGTTTTGACATTACGTATACAACGTAATCGAAGTTATGTCATGCCCTTAGACAGTTTTGACGTTACGTATACAAACAACGTAATCGAAGTTACACCATGGCCCTAGACAGTTTGGACGTTACGTATACAACGTAATCGAAGTTTGATTATGACTTCGTTCACTTCACACACGAAGTACGTAATATAACCGTTACAACATGACCTTTACACGTGGAGTAAGAAATATAACCGTTACAACATGACCCTTTGAAGTAAACCATAAATAACGTAATGTTTATATGTACAGGACGCAGGTGTATGTATAAAACCCAGTCATGTTTTATTGACTTAAATAAAGAAATACCAGTACGTAAATAACTCTATATTGTCTCGTATATGGTTTAAATTTAATACGAAACTTTAAACACGTGTTTCAAATAACACGTGACTTGATGTCCTAATCAAAAACACTCTGAATATGCATATTCTCGGTGCAGTGTGTTTTTTTATAAACTTGTTATTTTTTGTGTCTCTGGGGAAATATGATATTATTGTTAAAAGGGTTCAATGGTCTCTATTCTATCTCAGTTGTCATGGTATTTTATCAGGCCTAGAATAATAATGGCGTCTATGTATTTGGACACAGCTCACCAAAATATGTCTACGCCGTCAAGTGTCAAGGCTATTTTATCCTCTCTCTCTCTCTCTCTCTTTCTCTCTCTCTCTCTCTTTCTCTCTCCCTTTTGTATGGCGATTTTTGTTGACCTTTTCGTGTAGAATCGAAGAAAGGGGTTTGAAAAATACATTTTCTGTCAGGTTTTGGGGAATATTCATAATGTTGAGGCGGAAGGTCACAAGAGTTGAGAGGTTGGTCAGGACACTTAGGAAAAAAGCGAATTATTAAGAAGAAGAAAACAAACAATAATATATGTTCGTTCCAAAATGACAGATTGTGTGGAACGGACGTTAAACATAATTCTTCTCTTTAATATGTATATCCTACACATTTCAATCTGATTTAACTACAGATCTCTATTTCTTTTTTTTTATACTTTCGATGGCCTTCACTACATAAAGATTTGACTGGTTGTAGCTGAAGTTCGCTTCATGGGTCGTCATGCGAGCGGCTTGTTACCCTATGGCGTTAAACATTTGATTAACCAATCAGCGTTGATGTTTCTTGTGGGTTATACATAGATCCGTGCACCTCACACTCGAAACTCGCCGTAACAGACTGTTCCATTAGCGAATCCCTCACAACATCCATAGCTATTCTAGTTCCTAGTGAAGTAATCAGAAGTAAAACGAAATATTGAACTATAAAAGGCGAAACATAATAGGATCTGTGATTTAATTAGATTGAACATATTTTTTTAGAGAAAACATCCAGATTTCCAATTCTACACGAGTTCATCTTTAGAGGCCCAGCTGAGGGCTCAGCGATGTGGACGAGAATCGTATCGAGTTACCACAACCACTGAAGCGCCAAAACTAGAAATACCCGCCTGGGCATCCGAGAGATATACGCCCCAGAGAAGTATACCGGATCTTAGTGGTCAAGCTCGTCCTACTGCCCGACCCAGGATTTCTATAGTTAATGAGGACACAGCTGGAACCATTAATGGACAAGGTATGGAATAAAACTTTATTGAAGCCATGGGGTCTGTTGCTCAAAACTAAGTTATAAAAACGATCCGTTAACTTTAACGGACATATCTTGGTAACTTGTTGTTTGTGTTTAATTTACTACAGAAAACACTACAGAATACTTTATTTTTTCCTTTAGAAATATTAGCATAAATGTGTAGGAAACATTTGCACCACAAAATGTTCGGGGCCTTTGTTTCCAGCAACAATCTTTCTCTCCGTTAAAGTTAACGGATCGTTAAAAGATAACGGAGCTTGGAGCAACCGGCCTCTGGTCATTTTAAGCAAAAGACAAGAATTGTGATCGGGCAACGACGTTCTCGACCACCCCTTGTCAAAGGTTCTTTTACGTGCATACGGATGGACATCGGTTTTACGTTCAATATGGTCGACTGACAAGCAAAATTAGCGTGCACGTAAAAAACCAATTGTCATTTGGAATTCGAGCAGGTCGCAGCCCAATTTCAAGGCACAATTAACTTCATAGCAGACAGTATGGCTTATGCCCGTATTCATTAGCCCAGTCGGCGGAAAACAGTAGAACGTGAAACCATATGTTGCCATATTCAGACTTTAACTATCGCATTATTATATGGTTGAGACTGAGCACCGTGCCAACAGTTTCATGCCAATCAGTCGATGCACTTCCGGTCTGAAGCCAATGAAATGTCGAGTTTACCCACGACCCTGATAGATAGAGAACCAATTAGAAGTCTAATATGGATTACGTTTATCCAATGAAAAACTATTTCCTTGAAACCGAACGAATTATAAATCTTGAAGTGATTGTTTCAGATCCCTATTTAAAGATGATCGAGGCGGTCAAAGAATTAACGGGCACCGTTAGAGAACTAAAACAACATATGACGTCACAGGTACAGGAGACGAAAGCATTACGAGAGGCTATTGCTAATTGTGCTATGTGTAGAGGTGCGTATTAAACATAGATTTATTAATAGACTTTTTGTTAATCCGTTTGAACACAAGCCGAGTTATCTCCCGTTGTGTTTAGCCTTCTTCAATTAATTTTTAATAATCAATTTTGATGCTTTCCCAAAAAATGTAAATGGTGCACACAGAATTCAAATGGAGTCGGAACAGAACAGTAAGACGTTAAAACCGTCCGTCCGTGCCTCTTTTCGTTGAAAGAGGCACTAAAATGATTCAAAAATACAATGGTCCATACCCAAGGGGTGAAGTGTCCTTTTCCTGCCGTGTCACGCTTTCGTCAGCGCAATGCAGACCCCCCATGTAAACCATTTAGTCTAGGCCCCAGACCTATCAAGTCTGAGCATGGTGGTGGGAACACGTAGCTAAATGGGTAATACGCTGGCTCGCTGTTCTGAGGGTTGGGTGTTCGATCCCTGCATTCGCCGAGAAAGATCATCCAGATTTTCCGGTGTGGTTTCCCCTTGTCAGTGCTACAGGACGGATGGCCTGACAAGGGCAGCTGTCTAGTCGTTCGGATGGGTCGAAAAACCGAGGTCCCGTGTACACATTGGCGTGCACGTTAAAGATCCTTTGGCAGTTTGAATTCGATATAAGAGTAGGCCGTAGCGCCGCCCGGGCAAAATTTCCATCATAGCACACTGTATGCCCGTCTTTCATTAGCACAGGTTAGGAGAAGAACAGCAGGACGTTAAACCCCATTTCGTTTCATTTCATTTATGCTTCTGCCAATGGTGGCCATGCAAATTGTGTCGATATAACATACTAGCATGGTGTTTGATAGTATAGATTACAGCAATATATATCACTGTCACGTGTTCGCCTGGTTGACAACAAACCACCCTAGAGACCCACGTATCGTCTTGGTAACATGACGACCTTCTACATGTGACATACGTACTTTCTCCATTAACTGCATGTGTTGCTAAAACATTAAAATAAAAATAAACATCTTGAAATAACAGTTCCATTTTATTCCTGGTTTTAAGAATGGGGGAAATGTCAGTGTGTAATTTTATATGTTTGTTTAGGTGACAGACCCAACATACGACGCTGTTCTTCAAACCCGTGTTTTCAAGGGGTGAGGTGTATTGACACGGAGGAAGGCTTCCGGTGTGGTTCCTGTCCACGTGGTTACCATGGTGATGGGGTGACATGTAACCGCTATACCACCTGTAGTGATAGACCCTGTTATCCAGGTAAGATTTACTATGTCAATGTGTCTCTCTATACCTCGGTACCAAATAATACTGGTTCGAAGAGAGCTACAGACGTTTCTATGTGCAAAACGAGTAATCACATTCGAAGTAATTCTCCCCTTTCTATTTTGGACGACGATATCATGTAAACCCAACGCATTTTAGGGGCATGGAATCAAATAAAAAGGTGCGTGTTCAAGATTTTAAGCAGTGGGGTCCAGGGTGTAGACAACGTCCCAGTTTGGCGTGAGGTCTGGTCGATTCCCGGTTGTAGTTGACAAGGGGTTGGGTCGCCAGTCCAACCTCGTGGATTTTCTCCAGGTCCTCTGGTTTTCTCCCATTGCTAAAGACCTCTACGCGCAAGCGAATTATTGAAATAAAATTAAACCATATGTTATTCCCGAAACGGCCTTGTTTGTGTTGAGTATACGACCCCAGTTTTCTCTCTTTCTATATATATCTATAGGTGTTCGATGTGTTGATACTCAAAGAGGATTCCGATGTGGGGCGTGTCCACCAGGATTCACTGGTGACGGTACTAGAGGGGGGTGTACCCCTTTCAGACAAACCTGTACATCAAGACCCTGTTTCCCGGGGGTACGCTGTGAGGATGTGCCTGAAGGATTCCGCTGTGGTCCCTGTCCAACCGGTTACAGTGGAAATGGAACCCACTGCGAAGACGTTGATGAGGTATGGACAAAATAAATATTAAGACAATCAGCAAAGTATATCAATCTGATTAAACTACAGATCGTTTTTTCGTTTCGTTTTTTTAATACTTTCGATGGCCTACACTAAATGAAGATCTGACCGGTTGTAGTGGAAGGTCGCGTCAGAGGTCATATCCGCGGCTTTTGACCCTATGACGTCAAACATTTGATTAACCAATCAGCGTTGACGTATCTAGTGGTTTATCTACAATTACGGGCATCAAAAGGCCAAGAACTCTCCATAACATACCGTTTCATTGACTAATCCCTCACATCATCCAGAAAGTGTGTCATGCAACAACTTTCAGATCCTAGAGTAGTAAAGACAAGAAAAATGAAATTTTGAACTATAACAAAACGAATCGAAATAGGATCTGTGTTTAAATCAGATTGCAAAATATATCAAATTTTCACAAATGTTTATTCATGTAATATATTCCAAAGGACACAATATTTTAGAATAGAAAATTAAAATGAAATAGGGTTTAGCCAATGGCGGGTTCGGGTTGTTGGGGGGGGGGGGCTTTCCACTTATTAACTGTTTCCATGAAATGTGTAAATTTCAGTGTGGGGATGATTCGTCCGCCATTAAATGTGATGTTATGACTACCTATATTATTTTCGAATCCTCGGTTGTAAGTGACAAGGAGTAGTGTCCCCTGTCCAACCTCGTGGGTTTTCTCCGGGTCCTCCGGTTTCCTCTCACTGCTAAAGACCCTACGAGCAATCGTATTATTGAAATAAAATAAAACCATATGTTAGTCCCAAAATTATCAGTTTGTGTCGAGTGGACGTTTAACTCCATTTCTCTCTCTCTCTGTATCTTTCTCCCTCTCTCTCTCTTCCCTCTCACACACTCTCTCTCGCGCACACACTCTCTCTCTCCCTCTCTCCCTCTCTCTCTCTCACCTATATTATTTGTTATTTCAGTGTCGATATAGTCGACCATGTGATGCTCTAGCTACCTGTGAGAATTTATCACCTGGTTTTACCTGTACGTCCTGCCCACCTGGCTATACCAGCCCACCTGTACAAGGTGTCGGATTAGAGAGCGCCAAAACACAAAAACAGGTAACATTACAAAATTATTATAAAAGATTATTCCCAAGAATGTCTGGCACTTTAGCTCCAACCGGGCAAAATCGCGCCAAAACACATGTTGATAATAATCCGGGGACTTCAGCGGTGTCTTTTAATAAGTTTGTGTAGAGTAACTACCAAGGAAGATTGGAAACAATTTAGACTGGATATCTTTATCTCATTTATTTGTAATTTGGACGTTATACCATAGTCTGTTTAGAATCTGGACTGGAAATCATATTATAATCTATTTATAAGTTGGACTGGATGCCAGACTATAATTCATATTTGAACTTTTGTCATAGACCGATATGTTGGTAATTTGGACTCTACAAGATCATCATCTGAATTGTCGGTGTTCTTACCTTACCAAACAGGAATACTAAAAATCAGTTGTTCAACTTATTATGTGATCAAAAGTTCAAGCGATTGTATGTAAAACCATTTAGAGGCATTTAGTAACTGGATAGAGCAATAAACTATAACACATACTTATGGAAACACATGTTGCATGTTTGTTCGGGCGACGTTGCATATTTGTTTATTTGTATTTGTATTTTCTTATTTGTATTTATTTGTATTCGGGTATTTGTATTTATTTGTATTCGGGTATTTGTTTATTATTTGTATGTATTTGTTTCTTTGCAATTGTTTATTTATTTGTTGTTTTGTAATTGTTTATATTTATTTAAATTTATTTATATTTGTATTGATTTGTATTTGATTTAGATCTGTGAAGATATCAATGAATGTAATGATGGTAGAAATGGTGGATGTGTCGTTAATTCTCTCTGTATCAATACACCAGTAAGTTAATTATATTGTTTTAGATTTATTTACATTAGTCGTTGCTGTTACAATTATTTAGATTATTCGTATTTTGTTTTTAATTTATACCATACCATTGCTGGTAGGGTTTATATGGAGTGTACTGGTATTTCAACTACGTTTTCAGTGTAATATCATTGCAAGGAATTTATGTAATAAGGTTTAATGCCATTGACATTAATTTGGTAATTTTGAGACTAACGTATGATATAAAAGCTTCGGATCGGACAAAACATCGAAGTCCCGTGTACACACTTCGGTGGAAGCGGACGTAAAATAATGCTATTTCACACACAAAACATCGAAGTTCCGTGTACACATTGGCGTGCCCATAAACTACTTCGGGGCAATTGAAATTCTATATAAGATTAGGCCATAGTGCCGCTGTCCGGGCAAAAATTCCCTCATAGCACACTGTATGGTATGGTGCATGTCTCCATTAGCCCAGTTCAGAGCAGAACAGTAGGACGTTAAACTCAATTTCATTTCTTGCCTGTTGGGGCAGAACAGTAAGAAACCCTATTTCATGTCTGCCTGCGAGCTGGTCCTAGATTATGGAACGGACTTCCACAACAGATCAAGAATCAACAAATTTTTAATCAATTTAAATGCGCACTAAAGACTTTCCTGTTTCGACAGTTTTACCACTAGAGCCATTACTAAAAGCGTGTTGAGCATGTGTCAACATGGAGAAGACGCTATATAAATTCTCATTATTTGTATTATTATGTATCTATATTTCAGGGATCTTACAGATGTGGTAATTGTAAAAAGGGTTTCACAGGGAATCAGACAGTAGGTTGTACACCAGCAGGTATACTGTGTCCAGATGGTGTTACCAGGTGTTCTGAAAACGCTAAATGTATAAAAAGACGAGGATTTGATGGATACGTCTGTCAGGTGAGTGGTGTGGCTAATTTGTAGTGGGAACGGGGCAACAGAGGATCAGTCAATAAGGCACTGCTTTATTAATGAGCCAGTACGGCCAGGGTTCGATCCCGGTATTGGAGTTGGTATTTTGGTCAAGAGACCCCTACCGCGAGGTGTTGACCGCTTGGATTATTTTTAAATGCGGAACTAGACTGATCAATTCAAAGTATACCATATATATTCGATTCATGAACAATAGATTATTTAAGAAAACGTTTCATCTTGGCCATATTTATTAACCCAATCGATGCAGTAGGATGCTAAACCCCATTTTAGGGGATCACTGTGGCTAAGTGGGTAAGACACTGGCTCGCTAGCCCGGAGACCGAGTGCTCGATCCTTGCATTGGCCGAGAAAGTTCATCTAGACTTTCCTTCGTGGTTATCCCTTATCAGTGAATCAGGACGAAGGGCCTGACAGAGACAGCTGTCTAGTCGTTCGGAAGGTACGAAACACTGAGTCTCCTTGTGCATTTTAGCGTGCCCGTGAAAGATCCTCTTTCATCGCACATTTCCCCTCTTCACTAGCCAAGTTCTGAGCAAAATAGTAGGACGTTAAACCCCATTTTATTTCATTTCGTTAAACCCCATTTCATTTTCTATATGTTTTTACAGTGTAATGTAGGGTATGCTGGGGACGGTAAGAAATGTTTTCTAGATACAGATTTAGATGGTATACCAGATGAAGCTTTACCTTGTAACGACAGACGCTGTAGGAAGGTGAGGATAAACCATTATTGATTCAATTAAAGGCCTAATAGCACTCTTGTTGTAACTGAGTAATATGTCCAAATCATTATTCTGGTCAACAAATTGTACTATTTCTTGGATAAATTACCAAATATACTATCCGGGAGCACTGGATGATTTTTGGTTTTCTTCATCGAGAAATTCAGCATTCCGTAATTATCAACATTCCGACTTTATGACCCAAAAGTCGAATTATTTCCAGTATAACTACGCAACATTTTGAAAAATTTAATAAGCATGTTGGAATATTTCCACTTCATGTAATTATACTCATTATAGTAAAAAATATCCAGTAACCAACTTGACAAGTGCGGATTTAGAAAGCATTAACCCAGAACGCGTTTCGTGAGATATATCTTTCATCTTTCATCAGTTGGTTACAACTAAACAATAATGTATCTACAAAAATGGCTCCTGTTTTCCTCGGGTGCATCACTGAGGTCCAAACGTGCCTACACTGTTATGGGGACTCTTCGGCCTTCTTTTCCTATCGAGTGTGACGTTTTATCGCCTCCTTCTATGGATTAATCCGATTTCCTCCCACTACTAAAGACCCCTACGCGCAAGCGAATTATTGAAATATGTTAAACCATATGTTAGTCCCGAAATGACCTAGTTTGTGTCGAGTGGACGTTTTATCCCATCTCTCTCTCTCCCTCCCTCTCTCTCTCTCTCCCTCTATATATCTCTCTCTCTTTTCTATCGAGTGTCTTCTTTGGATTAATTATACTGATGATGTACATGTATTGCAGGATAATTGTGTGTCTGTACCGAATAGTGGACAAGAAGATGCTGATGGTGATCTGATTGGTGATGCTTGTGATGATGATATGGATAACGACGGTATCGTCAATAATCCCGTAAGTCTATAAATAACTTTTATCGGGTGAATATTGAGGTCCACCCAATAACAGGTTGCAGATCAAAACGAATTTTGCACCCCACTCCTCTCCCACAAAAGGATTGTAAATTCCCACTTTAACCCTTTATAACCAGAGTAGGGCATCAGGGATATGGTCGTGGGCCCGCTGGGGTTTCGTGACTCCCAGCGCGATATACCGACAGCAACCCCCTCTCCTGTCAGTTATTAAGTAAACCGATTTCGGTAAAAAAAAAATTATAAAAAATTTTGAATGTAAAACGAAAACAAAATTGTCGCAGGAGTTATTGTTTGTTCTTCATTACAATTACATGTATTTAAGATACCTGTTCTGTTTAGAATAACCATTCATTTAGTCATCTTCGAGGGCCAAGAGTTACGATTCGCTTCTGAAGTTGAAGAGAAGCGAATGGCAATCCTTGGCCAGCGAAGATCTAATTTAGTATAATTGTCCATTTAGAATAATTATCCAGTTATATTCAGTATGACTGTCCATTGAAGTTATTGTTTACATTTGCGTTAGCTGCCAATAGCTAATCTTGATCCCGAATAACTGTCCATTTTTAGAATAACCACCCATTTATAATAAGGGTCCATTTATATTTAAGCAGACTTTCCATTTGCAGCTAATCTTGATCCCGAATAACTGTCCATTTAAAGAATAACCACCCATTTGGAATACTTGTCCATTTATATTTAAGATGACTGTCCATCGAAGTTATTGTTCATATTTACGACAGCTGTCCATTGGTAGCTAATCCTGATCCGGAACGAATGTCCATTTTTATTCAGGATAACTATCCATTGGTAGCTAATCTTGATCTCGAATAATTATCCATTTGTATTTAGGATAACTGTCCATTTTTATTTAGGATAACTGTCCATTGGTAGCTAATCCTGACCAAGTGGATTCTGAACCTGGTGAACCTGATAAACGTGGTGATGCTTGTGATAACTGTCCTACCGTCCCTAATGCTGATCAATCAGACACCGATACAGATGGTCTGGGAGATAACTGTGATCCTGATATAGATAATGATGGTAAGTTGTCCTGATGAGGATGGTAATTTGTCCTGATGATGATGGTAAGTTGTCCTGTAATTGTAATGATGGTAAGTTGTTCTGAAATGATGGTAAGTTGTCCTGAAATGATGGTAAGTTGTCCTGATAATGATGGTACGTTGTCCTGGTGATGATGGTAAGTTGTCTTGAAATGATGGTTATGTGTCCTGAAAAGATGGTAAGTTTTCATTATTATGGTGGTGAGCTGTCCTGGTGATGATCCTGATATAGCTAATGATGGTAATTTGTCCTGCATTGGTGATGATAAGTTGTCCTGGTGATGATGGTAATGTGTCCTGAAATGATGGTAAGTTGTCCTGGTGATGATGATAAGTTGTCCTGAACTGATGGTAATGAGTCCTGCAATGGTGGTAATTTGTCCTGAAATTGTGGTAATGATGATGATGGTGATGGTAAGTTTCCATGATAATGATGGTAAATTTTGTTGGTGATGATGATAATTTGTCTTGATGGTAAGTTTTCGTGATAATGTTGGTAAGTTGTCATGGTAAAGATGGTAAGTTGTCCTGCAATGATGGTACGTGTTGAGGGTGATGATGGTAAGTTGTCCTCAAATGGTGATAAATTTTCATTATAATGAAATAAGAGTAGGCCATATCCCCGTTGTCCAGGCAAAATCGCCCATGGCACACTTAAAGTATCTACAGAAATCAGGATGTTATCTTTGGTTATGATTTCAAGAAACAGGGGCCTGGAATATTAAATCCCAATGATATTTTTTTTTTATTTGTATTCTGTTTTATTAAATCGTGATGATAATTGCATTTTATTTGTATTTAACAGGAATATTAAATCGTAATGATAATTGTGTTTTATTTGTATTTAACAGGAATATTAAATCGTAATGATAATTGTGTTAAAGTTGTAAACTATGATAATTGTGGTATTTTTTGGTATTTAACAGGGATATTAAATAGTAATGATAATTGTATTTTATTTGTGTTAAACAGGAATATTAAACCCTAATTATAATTGTGTTTTATTAAATCCTAGTGATAATTGTGTTCTATTTATATTTAACAGGAATATTTAATCGTAATGATAATTGTGTTTTTATTTGTATTTTAACAGGAATATTAAATCGTAATGATAATTGTGTTTTATTTGTATTTAACAGGAATATTAAATCGTAATGATAATTGTGTTAAAGTTGTAAACTATGATCAGATTGATACAGATGGTGATGGTTTTGGTGATGCTTGTGATAACTGTCCTACTGTTCCCAATGAAAACCAGGTAAATATGCCATACTTTTGTAAATAAAAGACCGAGTCGAGTCTGTTTAGAGTACGACACCATGGTTTCCAGCGAGATCTTAATTTTTGGCCAAGAACAGCTTTTCGAATCGCCGGTTCTACGTGGCCACAAGTAGGGGCGCCTGCCCAACCTCAAGGGTTTCTCCGGGTCCTCCGGTTACCTCCCACTGCCAAAACCTCTACGCACAAGCGAATTATTGAAATAAAATTGAACCATATATGTTAGCCCCGAAATGACCTAGTTTGTGTCAAGTGGACGTTAAACCCCATTCTCTATCTCTCTAAGAAGGACTGATGAAAAGACAGGACCGACTCTGTCTATAGAACAACAAAGTTGTTTTCAGCGAGATTCGTCTAATTGTGGTCTTCAATGGCTGAATACAGTCACAAACGAATTGTCGACAAGAAGATGAAAGCTCAACTCCGCCTAGAACAATACCGTCTAATTGCTATCACGAACGGCTTGTTCGGTTCTTAAGAGGAGAGGGGAGCCTAAAGCGAGCAACGATTACACTCCGCATGGTGCTGGAACCATGGGATGAAAATATAGAGTACCGAATCGTCATTTTGAACATACTCCTTTTTTAAACTATACTTCAAGGCGGGATTTTAATTCCATCTATAAACGATATATCCAGGCGGACTATAGTTACACATGTGAAGGGTAGGGACGGGGAGCTTTGATTCCCTAAATGCAAACTATGGTTAGGGAACGGGGAGCTTTGGTTCTTTGAATTCAAACTATAAACTGTATTTTACCCTCATATCTATTTGTAGCCGCCCAAACCGTGGTTTTATGTATCGTCCAAAGCACAAGGTAAATTGTAGATTAATATAAGATTACCGGTATATTGTATATATATCTATTTTTTAGTTTGATACTGACAATGATTTGATTGGTGATTTGTGTGATACTGATGCTGATATGTAAGTGTTCAACTTTTAAAATAAAAGTATTAATAAAGTCAAGATCACGCATTTGAAAAAACCGAGTTCAAACTACTGAAAAGTGTGAAGTCGAGTTCACGCCACTAAAGACACAATAGAAAAGTTGAGTATATAATATAGAAAAGTCGAGTTCACAATATAGAGAAGTCGAGTACACAATATAGAAAAGTTGAGTTCACAATATAGAGAAGTCGAGTACACAATATAGAAAAGTCGAGTTCACAATATAGAGAAGTCGAGTACACAATATAGAAAAGTCGAGTTCACAATATAGAATAGTCGAGTTCACAATATAGAGAAGTCGAGTACACAATATAGAAAAGTCGAGTTCACAATATAGAGAAGTCGAGTACACAATATAGAAAAGTCGAGTTCACAATATAGAGAAGTCGAGTTCACAATATAGAGAAGTCGAGTACACAATATAGAAAAGTTGAGTATATAATATAGAAAAGTCGAGTACACAATATAGAAAAGGGAGAATTGTATTAAACCAGTTATTGACGTGGTATATTTATTTCATTCTGTTGTATTATAATTACAGAGATAAAGATGGTGTACAAGATAATATAGATAATTGTAGAACAAAAGCCAACGCTGACCAGGTTGATACAGATAAAGATGGCAGAGGTAAGAAATTATAATTTGGAATATATTTCATCCAAATCACCTGGGATACTAGGGCCGACAAGATAATTTTTATGTACGGGATCAAGCCAAAATTTGCCCCCACAGTAAAGTTGCGAATACGGCCCTTGCCTTCGTAAAAAAAACCTATATATTTATGGGTACCCTTTGGCCTCATGGATACCGGATCGATGTACCGACTGAACCCCTCTCCTTCTGGCTGTATGATACACTAAAAATGTCAAGACTCTGTCTGTGGACTGAGGCAAAATTAGTCATATAATATTTTGTGTCCAAGACAGAAAAACAAAGCCCAAGTTACTTTTTGGAAGATTATTTGTACGTGATTTAATGATTCACGTTATTTGTTGATATGACGTGTATTTTGTTGTTTTGTTGTTGTGTACAGTTGTTGTTTGTTTTAGGTGATATTTGTGATGAAGATGATGATAACGATTCTATTGTTGATGAACTCGACAACTGCCCCCTGGTCAAAAATCAAGATCAACTCGATATAAATAGTAAGACCTTTCTTTTATACCGTTAGAGTTGTATGCTCAAATATTAGGTCCGTGTTCTGTCTAATCGTTAACGGTTACATTTGCATTAGACAACTGCCTTTTCCTCGGCGGAAATGAGAATGGAAACGCACACGTGGCAAACGGAACTTATCCATTTATCTATAAGGTCTGTCATTGTGTCAACTGGTGTGGTTTCGATTCCCAGGTTGTACGTGACAGGGAGTAGGGTTGCCTGTCAAACCTCGTGGGTTTTCACCAGTGCTAAAGACCCCTAAGCGCAACCGAATAATTGAAATAAAATTGAACCATGTTACTCCCGAAATGATCTTGTTTAAAACCTCTGCCTAAACCCCATCTCTCTCTTGTATTATAATTAAACTATGCTCTGTTTCTTGTAAATGGTACGGGTGTTAATTGGGTTATAATTAAACTATGCTCTGTTTCTAGGAAATGGTACGGGTGTTAATTGGGTTATAATTAAACTATGCTCTGTTTCTAGGAAATGGTGTAGGAGATATTTGTGAGAACGACACTGATGGCGATGGCCATCCAGATGAATTTGATGTTTGTCCATTAAATGGTGAAATCTACGCCACAGACTTCAGAGCTTATCAGACAGTTATTTTAGATCCAGAGGGGGATTCTCAGATTGATCCAAACTGGATTATCTTAAATCAGGTTCTTAAATGTGTTTTGTTCTTTACAATGTACAGTAGAGTCTGCATTAAGCAGCCACCCAAGGGAATTTTCTCGACTGGCCGCTTAATAGGAGTGGCCTCTTAATAAAATGTCGGTGCTTTTTGTGTATAAATCAAATTTGACTTCCCGGACAGATTTTGCAAAGGTAAAAGTCGTAAAGTATTTGAGAACTCAACAGAGGGTTTCACATGTATAAATCCAAGTCCCTTCCAAATATCTGGATTTTATGAGTTAATTATTTGATATAGCTGGAGTTTTTATACGCCCACATTTTCATGTGGATGTATTATGTCGTCGCCCCTGTCCATCCGTCCACAATTGTTTGTGGACTCTCTAGAGGTCACAATTCTTGTCCGATTTTGACGAAACTTGAAAAATAGGTTAATCCCCAACAGATCTCGGCTGCTTTCGATATTGGCATGTATCGGATCAAAACTTCATGGATTGTGTCCCCTGATTGTACAAAAAATATCGTTTTTAGCTTGTGGACCCTATAGAGGTCACAATTTTGAACCGATTTTGATGAAACTTTACATGCATGTTTTATAACCCAAAGATCTTGGTTCCTTTCGATATTTGCACCTATCGGAAGGTAATTTCCTGAATTATGGCCCCTGATTGTCCGAAAAATCACCTATTTTAGCTCGTGGTACTTCTGGAGGTTACAATTATTATCCGATTTGATTATATCACCGTTACACCCTAAGGAAGGTTGAATATATCACCGTTAAACCCTAAGGAAGGTTGAGTTCAAATTTCGGAAAAATCGGACCAAAATTACCCTACAAAATGGCCGTCGTTCGTACGCGAATACTGTTAAAAAATGGTTTATCAAGGTTGTGAACCCTGTAGAGATCACAATTTTAATTCGATTTTGATGAAACTTGAAATGCATGGTTATAACCCAAAGATTTTGTTTCCTTTCGATATTTGCGCATATCGGATCGTAACTTTCTGAATTATGGCCCCTGATTATACGCAAAATCGCCTACGTTTAGCTTGTGGTCCCTCTGGTGGTCACAATTATTATCTGATTTAAAAAATCGTTTGATTATATCACCGTTACACCCTAAGAAAGGTTGAGTTCGAATTTCGGTAAAATTGGACCAAAATTGCCATACAAAATGACCGCCATTCGTACGCGAATACTGTTAAAAAATGGTATATCAAGGTTGTGGACCCTGTAGAGGTCACAAATTTAATTCGATTTTGATGAAACTTGAAATGTATGGTTATAACCTAAAGATCTTGATTCTTTTCGATATTTGCGCATATCAAATTGTAATTAAATGAATTATAGCCTTTGATTGTAGGAAAAATCACTTTCGGTTTTGCTTGTTCTGTGACCATCTCTCAAAAAAGTGGGCGTATCCTGCCTGGCAGTGCCAGCTTACTATCTTTTTAGATTCTATGAGCTATTTATTCGAATCCGTTGGATTTTATGAGTTATTTATTCGATTCAGCAGAGTTTCTATGAGTTATATTTGACTAGGTTTTGTGAGTTGTTTTACAGATACAGTTGGGGGTTTTTTTTTGGGGGGGGGGGGGGGTATGAGTTATTTATAAGATTCCACTGGGGTTTAATATTGATAGTTTATCTGTATTTACAGGGAGCAGAGATCGTACAAACAATGAACAGTGATCCAGGAATAGCTGTCAGTAAGTTCAATATTTTCTATAGTTCATGGGTATCGCGGTGACTGCGTGCGTTGGCCGAAAAAGTTCGTCGGGATTTTCCGGCGTGGTTCCTCCTTGTCAGTGGATAGTCGTTCGGATTGGACGAAATTCCTAGGTCCTGTGTACATATTGGCGTCCATGTAAAAGATCCCTTGGTAGTTGGATTTCGATATAATAATGTGTCATAGCGCCGCTGTCCGAGCAGAAGTTCCCTCATAGCACATTGTGTAGCGTATGTCTGTCTTCATTAGCCCAGTCGTGGCGGAACAGTAGAACGTTAAACCCCATTTCATTTGAAAATGAAACATGGGGTTTAACGTCCACTCAAACACAAGCTGGGTTATTTCGGGACTAACATATGGTTCAATTGTATTTCAATAATTCGCTTGCTCGTAGGTGTCTTTAGCAGTGGGAGAAACCGGAGGACCCCGTGAAAATCCACGACCCTACTAATTGTCACGCACAACCGGGAAATCAAAACCACGCCCATCCGACCCACCGTCTTTAATGTATGAAATATTATATCTTGCAGGCTACAACGCATTTAGTGGTGTAGATTTTAGTGGAACGTTTTTCGTCAACACGGAAGTCGATGACGATTACGCGGGCTTTATATTCAGTTACCAGGATAGTTCCAGTTTTTACGTTGTCATGTGGAAGAAATCCACACAGACGTATTGGCATCCGACTCCGTTCCGCGCCGTGGCCGAACCAGGTATACAGCTGAAATTAGTGAAATCGGACACCGGACCGGGAGAAGTTTTACGGAATTCACTCTGGCACACCGGTGATACGTCTAGACAGGTTAGTACTACATAATTGTTAATTTTAGATTGGTATCACATGACAACGATGACGTCTTAACATTCACCTTGAGCCCCCTCTCCCTACACTAGCTAGTCTTGGCCCTTTTACACCAGCTGGTCTTGGCCCTCACCTAGGCCCTCTTCTACACTAGATAGTCTTGACCTTCACCTTGGCCCTCCCCCTACACTAGCTGGTCTTAGCCTTCAACCTGGGCCTCCCTCTACACTAGCTAGTCTCATAAAACACAGACTGTAACCTGGTTATTCCACTTACATAAGCTAGACTTGGTAAAAAATAGACTGTAACCTCGTATTGGGGATACCTCCAGTGCCATCGATTGAAGAGGGGGATTTCGGGCTACAACACATGCGCCGACTGCATAAATATACACCCCAATAAATCATGACAGTTGAAACATATCCGTTGTGCTCTACTCACACCACCTCCGTTGTCGGGATTGTGACGGGACTGAATTCCGCATCACTCGATTACAATTCCAAACTAATAAACGATCAAGCATTGTTAACCACAACCCTGAAGTCCAGCACTAGACTTTCGATTGAGGCTGGAAAACCGTACCCACCTACTCCCCTCCCCTGTGCCCTTTTCGTGTATTTAAAGCCATCTTTAGAAGGGGTTGGGCGGATGACCCGGTGAAAACCCACGACGTTTGATAGTCTACCCCCGTGCTGGTTACCTGCAAGTGTGGGGACGAAAACAAGCGCCAGTACTTTACGTAATGACAGACCGTATGATCTAAATCGCACGCGTTAAAGGACTCGTCTAGCCTCTTTCATTTTAAAAATGCACAAAAATTCCAATTTGTATGTATACTACTAGGTCAAATTACTATGGAAAGATCCTAGAAATGTTGGCTGGAAAGACAAAACGGCCTATAGATGGGAGCTGATACACAGGCCTTCTATAGGACTAATAAGGTAAGGTGGAAAAATAAAACAGACTATAGATGGGATATCATTAGTTAAGGCCAAGGGGAAGATAAAACAGGCTATAGATGGGAACTAATTAGGTAAGGGGGAAAGATAAAACAGTCTATAGATGAGAACTAATTGGGTAAGGGGGAAACAGTCTATAGATGGGAACTAATTAGGTAAGGGGGAAACAGTCTATAGATGAGAACTAATTGGGTAAGGGGGAAACAGTCTATAGATGGGGCTAATTAGGTAAGGGGGAAACAGTCTATAGATGGGAACTAATTAGGTAAGGGGGAAACAGTCTATAGATGAGAACTAATTGGGTAAGGGGGAAACAGTCTATAGATGGGGCTAATTAGGTAAGGGGGAAACAGTCTATAGATGAGAACTAATTGGGTAAGGGGGAAACAGTCTATAGATGGGGCTAATTAGGTAAGGGGGAAACAGTCTATAGATGAGAACTAATTAGGTAAGGGGGAAACAGTCTATAGATGGGAACTAATTAGGCAAGTCACAAACCACAATAATTGGTAATGCCTGAAACACTATGAAACACTCTTCAATGGTATTCCTGACCGAAGTTACTCGAGCAACGCAGGTGACACACAAGGCGAAGGTCTGTGCTGATTTCCCGTCGAGCCGCCTGAAACTTAATTCACTGACACATGCAGCGATGCGCGTTTGACCAAGTATAAACATTATTTATTCATAGAAACTGGATTGGAGAACAGGCAGAAGACTATTAACATTTTAATATTAGCGAATGTCGCAGGTCCAGACACTCTAGGCGAACTAATCGAGCTGGGAGTTCGCCCGAATGATTGACTGTAATAATTCGCCTCCTGTGTCATATACGTAAAGAGTGTCGTGTACCAGACAGGCACAATATTTCATACAGAGAGATGGCGAGAGGAATGAGGTTTAACGCTTGCGCGTTGGGGTCCTTAAGCAGCGGGAGGTGAATGGGGGACCTGGAGAAAACCCACGAGGTTGGAAAAAGGCGACCCTACTCCTTGCCAGTACAACCAGGGATTCGTAACCACGCCAGTTGACTCAATGACAGGCTTTATGATACAGCACGCACGTGCTAACCATTTGGCCACCCCCCCCCTTCAATAATTCATACAACCTGTTATATAATTTTAATCGCATTTATATTTTACAGGGTATTATTTTTTGAAGAGACTGAGTTAGTCGCTGATTCTGGTAATGTTTATGATACAACTTTAAAGGGAGGACGACTCGGTGTCTTCTGTTTCTCACAAGAGATGGTTATCTGGTCTGATCTCGTCTACAGATGTAATGGTAAGAATTGTTTGATTATCGGGAGTAGGCGAATTCTATTCTGCTATTAAAGGGGGGGGGGAGTCGCGGTGACTCGGTGAGTAAGACACTGGATAACTAACCAGGGCGTCTGGCCCCGAGTTTATAAAGCATTCTCAGACTCAATTTGAGAATTTACTCAAAATTGTTCGTCTTATTGTAACCAACATATAGCTCTTTATGGCCCTGACTTCACAAAGCATTCTCAGACTCAAGTTGAGAATTTACTCAAAATTGTTCCCCTTATTTTCACAAACATATCGCTCTTTATTAAACATTTTTTGTTTTGATGTATGAAATACACCAATTAGATGCTATGTGCAAAGTTTTGTGTTTTTGTATCAAATATATTTCTCATAAACAGTTATTTAAAGTTGAGTAAATTCCTAGCTTAAGTCTCAGAATGCTTTTTGAACTCGGGACCATGTGTTCGATCCAGGTGTTGGCCGAGAAGGTTCACTAGGGTTTTCCAGCGTGGTTTCTAATCCCCCTTTTGTTAAGATCACGCTGACTCACTAACCAGGCGGTCATTGGTTCGATCCCGGTGTTGGTCGAGCAGGTTCACTGGACTTTTCCAACTTCGTTTCCAGTTTCCCTTGTTAATATGTAGTTTTTCGGTTTTGAACTTCCGTTATTGAAGGGGCGTCGTGGCGACTCAATGAGTAAGACGCTGGCTCATTAACCAGGCGGTCAGGGGTTCGATCCCGGTGTTGGCCGAGCAGGGTTCACTGAGGTTTTCAAACGTGGTTTCCAGTACCCCCTTGTTAATATCTAGTTTTTCGGTTCTGAACTTCTGTTATTAAAGGGGCGTCGCGGCGACTCGGTGAGTAAGAATCCGACTCACTAACCATGAGGTCAGGGTTCGAACCCGGTACGGTTTTGATTGAGCAGGATTCACCGGGGTTTTCCTCCAGTGTGGTTTCCAGTTCCCACGTGTTAAGATCTAGTTGTTCGGTTGGGACGTAAAACCCTGGGTCACGTGTATACATTGGTTGCTGAGTAAAAAAAAAAACCTTGACAGATGGAAATACCTAGTTATCACTTTGAATCATTTAAGGTTTGTTTTTGTTTTGTATTTTTAGAATTTAATTTATGTTTTTTTGTGTATTTTTAGAATTTATACCTCGGGGTTTATTGAGTGAAGATGCGGATGCGCCGAATGGTGAAATAGATTATGGCGATTACTACGACGAACCTGCAGCTGGAAAATAAATAAATAGATAGAACTCAATAACTATTGAATACCGATCGGTTTATTCAATGGTTCACTCAGATGTGTCCCTTTGAGTTCTGTTTTTATTCTATAACTACATGCAAATCTCAAAATAGACTGTACTATCCAGATTATCGAACAAAATCATCACCAATAACGTTAAAATTCATCATAGGTTCCACCCTTTTTTTATTTCTTTTTAACAAAAATTGTGGTTGACGTCATGACAGTTTGACGTAATTCTGAAAGTGATGTCATTCTCGACAAAAGTAGTACGTGTCCAAGCCATTGAATACAACCATAGGCTATTCAATGGCGGTATTCAATGATATTTGCTTGTATCTGCATGTAGTTATAGAATAAAATAATAAATAAAACTTTAAAGATGCATTATGTAAGAAAAAGGCCCACAATAGATAATGAAAAATGAATATATTGAAAATTTCAGTCAAATTACTCTTTTCTACAAAGTTATGAGAGTTTGAAGTTTTGACGAAATGTAGCCTGTTTATAATCATAGTAGCGGCACTTGGCTTGTCTCGAATAACTATTAAACTTTTAGATGGCGTCGGTTTTCGAATCTACTAGAATCAGAGCCATCTGGTGGCCGAGAGAGTTAATTATGAGTTTCACGTGTGCATAAATGTCTAAATAATAATTTATATAACATCTGAAGCCAAAATAAAGGCCTGTAATAGGCAGAGTTATATTCTTACACGATGCACCTTTAAATATACACCTAGTGGAATTAAAATTGAGTCTTGCACCAGAAGTACACTTGTTCCAATTGATCAAATTATTTAGAGAAATTAGCACTTTGATAAATAAATAATTTTCGATGGTACTTGATATGCCTTGATCGTGACATCCTACACGTAAACAAAGTCCGAACCAAATCCGTCCAGTTATCACTGAGATTAAAGCTGTTAATTTACGAGTCATGCCAATTTCTTTAGTCGTTTTTAAAGATACGTTAGTTAAGGTATTAATTGAGAGTTTGCCATTCATGTTATAATAGTTCGAAAATAGATAATGTAAAATAAATAATTTGAACATTTTATTCAAATTACTCTATTGTGAGCGAAGATATTAGCCTTAAAAGTTGACAAGACATAACATTTCAGGCCTAAAGAAAGACCTGTAATAGGCAGATTTAGCTCTTGCATAAGGTATGTTTAAAGAGTTAAAACGAATGCCGGCGCAATATAATATGTTACCAGGGATTACGCCGGACGCCGGTGTTAGTATTTTCTGTCATATGGCACATCCCAATTTATTTTCTCGGTGGGTGTGATAATACCTCTATAATTTATCACATATGAAGTTCACATTAGTTCCTATTGAATTCAGGTCGATATCTTCAATCGTATAAATTTACAAAACTAGCAATAGTTTTTACAATATTTATAAAAATCTTGTTATTTTGTCCCTGAAACTACGCAATTCAACTTTTGTTCAACATGTTTGTTTGAAAGTCAGTAAAGAGCTGATTTGTAAAGAAGAGAATAAAAAAGAAGGACTGAAATGTCACAAAACTGCGTTGTAGTTGATTTAAATATATTTTACAATAAGTCAACAAGAACACATGTTTCTAAAATCTGAGAGAAATACGGATTCTATTTCGTTTCGTTTTTTTATATTTCAAATTTCAAATTATTTGCCTTCACCACAGTGGAAACTGAAAGAGATTTTAAACAAAGCGTAGGGAATTGTCATCCAATGAAATGGTTTGTTTTTTCGATATTTCCGCAAGGCGTGCGTGGCATTATGGGAGACGATATAGAGCAGCCGAGAACAAAATAAAAAACAGGTTAAATACAAAAGGTCCAGGTCATTAGGCCAAAGTTCACTTACGTGACGCCCTCGCTAACTGATCAAAGTATATAAAAAAACGAAACGAAAATGAAATCTGTATTTTAATCAGATTTTGTTTGTAAATACTATATTTTGTGAATACAGGGGCTAGCAGAATTGTTACATTGGGCCTGTTTCACGAAATTTTAACAAAAATAAATCCAAATTTTTGTAATTTGATTGGATAATATTAGATTGATTTTAGTGCTTAGCCAATCAAAATTGAAGTACATGTATCTGCTAAATTTTGGATTGTATCCTTGGTTAAGATTCCGAGAAACAGGGCTCTGAACACACTAGCCCCTGTGAATGAATCCATATATTATAACCATATATATATTTAGATGTATTCCTTATATTGTATAATAATATTATATTATATTTTTTTAGTACGAATCATGAATATCTTAGTTTTAGTTTTAGTCACCAATATTTTAAATATCATCAAACTTTTATATATTTTAGATTTAGTCGCCGATATGTTAATATTATCAAACTTTAATATATTTAAAATATATAAATATATAGTCTCAATTATAGCCCCCGATTCTCAATCACATTTTTGGATAATAATATATAATATTGCACGGCGTAATTCACAACTGAAATTAGTTGTTTAGATTCATTTGTGATAATTGAATCTAAAATAGGACTTCAAACTCCCTCAAAAACAATTAGCAACCTTAATCACCTATTTTAAAAGATTTAAATCTCAAATTACATCAGAGAACATGAATTAAACATCGATTAAACGTAGATCCCATTAATTTTTATAAAATATTCATAAATAAAAGACGATACCATAGAAGGTAATTATCTTTATTGTGTTCTCCCCCCCCCCCACCTTTCGATTCGGTTATTTGCCATAACATCAGGCCTATTCCCGCCCCCACTCCATAAATTCCGGTTATTTGCCACTACATCGGGCCTATTTTTCTCCATCCACAAGCTCTGTTATTTGCCGCCACACTACCCCTACCTCCCTCCCGCCTGTACGCCGCCAACACAGGACTACCCCCCCCCCATCTCCTCTACAAGCTCTGTTATTTGCCTGTACACCGTCACACCAACAACCCCCCCCCCCTTCAACAAGCTGTGTTATCTGACTGTACGCCGCCAACACGGGCTTATTTTTCCCCCTTCACAAACTCTTCCGCCACACCTGGTCTATTACCCACATATCCACAACCTTGGTTATGCTTCCTGTTTTTCCCAACTGCCAAAAATGACATATACCGATGTCCTATGTACACACTGCATGCACCCTGGAAGATCCCTCGACAGTCAGAATTCCAAATAAGTGTAGGACATAGCACCCCTATCCGGGCAAAATTCCCCTCAAAGCATGGTCCTCCTGAACGAAAGACAGCTTACGAGAACGATCAGAGAACGATGCATATGATAAAGGACGTCTAAGAGTCGATTTGGACTTTGCAAGAGAATGCTCTATTGTCGTTTCTGTAACGTCACTGAAGGAATTTTCCGTTTTAACCGATGCTGTCATGTTAAATTCAGCCCGTTTGCGTTTTCGTTTGGAAATAGACCGTTTCCTCCTAGTAGTGAGTGGAATCGTACTTGCTCACTTGCGTTCTTGATTTCCTGTTCTAGTTCTTCCAGAATACAGACTATCTTCAGGAATTACACCCCAGCTCGCCTCTTGATGTCCAAAGATTTGAAGAGGAGCTTGTCTAGATCACTGCCCCCCCCCCTCCCCTATCAGATGGACGTGTCGCATTTAAAATGTGGTCGATAAGTTTGGTTAGGGGAAAAGAAGCAGGTTGCATACTGCATACCAGTGGGTGGCGAATACTGTTTATGGTGTATTTTTTACACGGTGAACATCAGTTCATATGCTGATTACACTATTTTGCCCGATTACACTATTTTGCCTTTACCGTTTTTTTAGGACTTTGAATCTTGTCTAATGGTTTGGATTGTTCGTACTTGCTTTTATTTTATTGACTTTTGACATGCCTTGAATATAAAGCAAATTCGGATCGCAACTCCTGACCTAGATTATGCAATTATTTCTTATCAAATTTATCAGATAGTTTATCTATTTTAGTATCTATAGGGGTGCTGGGGTTCTGAATTAGTCTGATCACATTTGAAATTGAAGTGGTGTCAGGGTCCAGCGACAGCGACTTCTCCAGAAACGAATTCTCCGTTAGCCGTACCAAAGGATGTGCCCTCTGGACCTCTGGTAAATCAAAAGAAACGATACCTTCATTAACCCAATCTTGCCAGTCAGTTTGCAAAGGGAGATCACGGTGGCTAAGTGGATAAGGCGCTGGTTCGCTAGCCTGGAGGTCGGGTGTTGGATCCCTGCATTGGCCGAGAAAGTTCATCTCGATTCCGACGTGATTTCCCCTTGTCAGTGATGCAGAAGGAGGGCCTGACAAGGACAGCTGCCTAGTCGTTCGGATGGGACGAAAAACCGAGGTCCCGTGTACACATTTGAGTGCACGTAAAAGATCCCTTGGCAGTTGGAATTCGATATAAGAATAGGCCGTAGCGCCGCTGCCCGGGAAAAATTTCCCTCATAGCACACTGTATGGCGTATGCCCGTCTTCAATTGCATAACAGTAGGACGTTAAACCCCATTTCATTCATTCATTCAGTTTACAAGGCAACTGTTTGCACACGATGGTTTAAGGTTATCGATCCCTCAAGGTTCTTAACGACATCAACGGATCAATGGTGACAATTTGGATATTGATAGCCATACTGGTAAGGTAATTATCAAATTGACAACAAATAATAAAATCTTTCTTTTATTCGATGAACAATGCACTTTAATAGTATAGTCCACTCGAACCAACAAAATAAATTTGTCAGCGATGGAACACGCCCTTTAAATTTATGTGCAATGTGGTCATCACGTGATCACAGTGTTTATGTTTGTAAATGACTTTAAGATTGTAAGAAGAAATTAATTAAGAATATTAATGGATGAAAAAGAAAATTTAAATTAATGATATAGGATTAATTTACAGTTGACCCAACAAGAACCTCCAAGATAAACTCAGAAGCAAGATGGGTGCTGTAACCAATGGCGTCACGTGGTGACGTCAACAGATCAGATTTGCACTTATGTTTAATTTTCTAAAGAGGTGGCGTGCTATATATATCAGGCCCGTAGCCAGGGGGCGGCACGGGGGGGGGGCAATTGCCCTCCCAATACTGAGTCTTGCCCCCCCCCAATATCACAAGAAAATTGGCCTTTACCGCAAGATTCATGCAGATGCCCATGCTAGTTGGCCCTCCCGAAAACATATTTGCCCCCCCCCCCCCAAAAAAAACCCAACTTCCTGGCTACGGGCCTGATATATATAATAATTGGCGTGAAAAGACAGTAGACGAAGGAAAGTGGTGCAAATATAATACAATAATATTCTCCGTTGTTATTCGTTACCTGCGCACATTGTAGCGCTACTAAATATTATGCAGTGAAGATCAGGACTGGCCCCTGAGAAAATCCCTTTCACCGAGCTTACGCTCCCCTAATTTAGGATTTCACGATTATGACAAGTGGTATCTAAATCTTTAAAGGGACAATCCCGATAAGAACAGAGTCTCAAAAATTAAAGTCCAAGTATTTGTGAAATTTATTGACCAAAATATAAAAGCATGGCGTATTTACATTGTCTAAAAATTACAGCTGAAAATATTGAGTCGTTTGGACGTAAAGTCAACACTGCTTATCCGGACACGTAACCCTTTTTAGATTTCGGGTCATTTTTTTCATTGGGTGACCTGATAATCGATTTACGTTTCTTGAGAGGTATATACAGTGAATGACCCATGTACTGTACTAGTTAACAAAAGGTATATTTCACCTTCATATTATTTTTATAGAAAAAAGTCTGGTTTTATCCAGGTACTGTATGATACAAAGGTCTCCATTTCCAGATGCAGACTGTCAGGTTTAAATTATTTACAAGCGTATCACAAATATCGGGTTAGTTGGTCGGCCTTAGATAATGGGTTTTAAATGATTGTAACACAAAATTAAGCAGTTTTATTCTCCAAAAAATTATCGGGATTGGCCCTTTAAATCAATTTTGGTCAATTTGAGTCAATTAAGACAGAATAAACAGTTTAAATTACTGCGTGTATTCTATGTGGTTTAATAGTCGAGCGCGAGAGCATTAAACTACTTAAAATTCAGACACTATCTCGCACGTGCATTTCAATGAAATACGGCACACGAGTTCACTATATTAAATAATGTACTATTGGCAAGATGCCCGTACATTATTGGAAATAATGGTACGCCAACATCAAAGGATGACGTCACAACTGTATTTTAAATGGACATAATGACCAAATAAAAACATTCGAGAGGTAACGCGGATGTAATTAAAAATAACTGCTTCACAACCCCCACCCCACCCACGCCCAAAAGGGTTTCTATGGAGTAAGCAGTCAGACCCAGGCGTAAATGACTGCCGTTAATAAATGAATAGAAATTATAATAAATATTTAAAAACTAGATGTAAATTACTTAATTACATAATACGTTAAAGGAACGATACCACGCTTGTTGTAACTGAATAATATGTCCCAATCATTATTCTGGTCAACAAATTCTACTATTTTACAATATTCCAATTAATTGATGATACAAATTTCCACACCTAATTAGAAAAAATTGGAAAAATTCAACTAGGCCTACATGTAAATGGTTTGAAAAGCTAAGTAAACCTTTTCCAATGTAACATAGATTTAAAAATATGTTCGAACCCCCTGGACAAGTAAACTAGGATGTAATGGATGTAGGACACTTAAACATCTATTAGTTAGAATAAGGCTAATATTTATTTTCTGGAGCTGTCAAGCCAGCAAGGGTGTTATTGCCCCTTTATTGTGTGCTTTTTGAACTATTTTTGTCTATTAAATGTTGTCACTGATAGAGCTATTCGTCTTTAAACAAATTATTTAACTTTAGTAAAAATAATAAAATCAATCGTCAAACTGTGGCTTTATGTTGTTTATATTAAAAGTTTATCTGTTCCTTGAATGTGATGACGAAACACATGACAAATAACACGAAGTTGAAACGTAAACCGTCTTGTCCGGAAACGCCGTTGGAATCTGGACCGCCTTGTCCGGAAACGCCGTTGGAATCTGGACCGCCTTATCCGGAAACGCCGTTGCACGGTTTACTGTTAGACAAGAGTGGGCTGGCATACTCCTCGCAGCGTTTCGTTTGATTAGAGGTAATCCAACTACACACTGCTATTTTGAGTGGATATTGTTGTTTTAAATTTTGATTGGTCAGTAGTCCGTCTACTGGCCAGTCACTAGCTGCCCTACAAAAACTTTACATTTAAAACGAGTGCCAGTATTAGATCAAATATGTTTACATAACGTTACGTCATGGCTCACGTTTTTTTTTAAGACTAATTAACCAGTGCATAGAAGAATACTGCAGTAAAACTAATTGCGTGACAATCGAGGCTATCAAGACGAATAAAATGTCAATCTCCCAAGCAGAGTTGTGTCCCTTTGCAGTCTACACTATTATCTCTGCTGTCGGCTCAATTGACTACGCCACCAAGATTCTTGGTGAAGATGGACACTGATAAACAATACGATTTAAAACAAATTAATGATAATATGTTTAATACTATTACCATACTGAAATAGAAATGGGGCCACAATTGCAAAGTAACAATGTATATACAGATATTACAGGGAACTCTTTTGCGTAAGACTACGGGTAAAATCGTCGAAATACCGAACTGCGCATGTCGCCGTGCTAATTTTAGAATAAAAATACACGTGGGTTTGTTTATCAGTACTACGTGATCGATAGGCCCAACAATTAATTTAGAAATGTCTAGTTAATCAAAATCAAATAATTCTCGATATATGTTTGAAATATGATAGAAAAATCACTTTGCGGGATAAACATTTCGAATTAACTTTAAAAAACATTAAATTAAAGAGTGTTTATAACGCCAAAACGTTTCGCGGAAAGGTGCCATTTTTGACCAAGTAGTAAATCACGTGATCGATGACCCCCGGGTCAAACATTTATAAAACGCGAGCCGACGGCAGTGTCGAATGCTGGATAGCGAGACTTGCGTGGAGAATGACTTTCACGGTTTCCAAAACCTTAAATCATTGTCCAAAGTTTTAGAAAAGACCCAGAATAAATGAAGGGCTGTCATGTTGCTGTACTTAAGTGATAGCTTTCATTGAATGGAAAGAATAGACACATTCCCGCGTAAGTTCCAGAAACAGACGCCATTCCAGCTATGGCCAGAGAGAGATTTCTCGGGCCATTGCTTCAGGAATATGCGAGAGTGGTTGAGCTGAAGACGTTTCAGGTCCAACGACAACTGCTTCCTTTTGTGATTTATCGACACTCTCCACAGAAAATTTACCATAAATTAACTAATGGTCAGGATATAAAGAGAAAAATCTGAAATGTCAGCACCAGCTGGTGGGTTTTTGTCCTTATAGTTACTGGAACAAACTTTAGTCCAGGCAATTTCACCCCGAAATAAAGACCAGAATAAAGATTGGAACATATTATTCAGTTACAACAAGAGTGGTATTGGGGCTTTAAACAGTGCCCGTTTCTAGGTAGATACAACGGCTTTATAGGGAGAGAGGGAGAAATGGGGTTTAACGTCCACTCAACACAAATAGGTCATCTCGGGACTAACATATGTTTTTTTAATTTTTTATTTAAATAATTCGCTTGCGCGTAGGGGTCTTTAGCAGTGGTAGGAAACCGGAGTGCCCGGGGGAAACCCACGAGTTTGAGAAGGCGCCCCTATCTCCATGCCACATACGCTCACACCAGGGTTCGAAACCACAGCCGCAAGACAGAGGTGGCCGGCCAGCTAGAGGTCGAAGCGCGGCACTCTAGACCACTAGGCCATCCCAACCCCCCAACGGCTTTATAGTGCAGATTATTTTAGCAAGTAAAACTCATTCACGGAGAATGATATATTCTAATTTAAAGTTCCGATGCACCATTTGCAATTTCCCTAACATATCAAATAGCTCACGGCAGAATACGGTAAGCATTTTTCCATCCAATGGAAGTTGATATCAAGTAAGATACCGGGATACAATTTTAGAAAACCTTTTCGTGGGTCATGGATCCACCACAGAAACGTAGATCATGATGTGCTGCATCTAGCAAGGGTGGATGCCAAGCGTGAATTGTTTTTAAATGTCACAATTCTAGACATGTGAGAAAAAAAAGGGAAAGAGAGAAATGGGGTTTAACGTCCACTCGACACGTGTTAAATCATTTCGGGAATAACATTATGGTGTAATTTAATTTTCAATAATTCGCTTGCGCGTATTATAGGGTTCTTTAGCAGTGGGAGGAAACAGGAAGACCCGGAGAAACTCCACAAGGCTAGACGGGCGACCCTACCCCTTGTCACGAAGAACCGGGGATTCGAAACCATTCTAGATTACTTAATGACAGGCTTTATGATACCGCACGCCGGCGCCGCCCCCCCCCCCCCAAGAATAACAAGGGTGGACTATAATATAAAGTCAAAGTGTCATAACTATTTTATCTTTGATCACAAAGCAAACCAAATTCCGTAGCACGACCATGACAACAAAGTGATACGGCTTTGATCAGCGGATTTGAACGAAACTTTTAGCCCTAAATTTGGACACTTCTCCGTCCCGGTTTTCGTTAAACCCTGTGTGCGACAATCACTGATTATATTTTGTTTATTATTATTGTGCGAAATAATTGTGAAAAGTTGCACCCGTGGGATATTTTAACTCACCCTTTGCGGGTCAGTCAGTGCATTCAAATGTAATGATTACTAGTATTTATTTGGGCTTGCCATTTATAGCACATGGAAACATAATGAAAAATATGTTCTGTATATTCTACATATTAATAATATTCACAATGGATAATTGGAATTTTGAAAGGAGAAAATATGAATTACACTGGATTAACTTTTTTGTGTAGCCCAGATCAGGGGCGCCGGAACACGGGTACCAGGGTATACAACTGGTACCCTGCCCTTTTCTGGGGTATACATGTATACCCATGCCCTAAGGATGAAAGTTTTCAACCTTTTCACTAGTCTATTCATTTTTAAATGATATACATGTATATGAAATTGCTTTCTGGTCGGTCGCGAACCGGCTCTTGCACTCATGATACAAAAATTGTGAATAATCAGGTATTTGTCTCTTTCATTATCATGTATTTTAAAGGGTTTTAGGTTAGAATTTGGAATGCTTGAGGCGCTCTAAACAGCGTTCTCGGAATTGACAAATTAAAAACATTTCTAGAGGCCGGGGGGGGGGGGGTCCTATGTTTTGGTACCCTGGCCCTCGCGTCGTTCCGGCGCCCCTTGCCCAGATACAATGCGACAAGAATAAACGTGTAATATATTTAACTCGTATAAAAATTAAATTCAATAGAATTAGGATTAAGGAAGATAATCTGCAGGTTGTAATAGTCCATACATGTACTATGTCTCAACAAATCATCTTTATAATAGTTGATCACTAAACAAGGTCCAAGGACCAAGATATAAATAAACATGCCGCAATATTAATATTACCCTTTACTTTGTTTATTGAACCCATGATCTTCGGCTCGAATCCGGGTGCCAACAACTCGTGTGAAAATAAGACAACTTGTCAGCGATATCACCTTCGGTGGAAGCGGACGTTAAACACTAAAAAGAGAGGACCTTATGCATCTATCGAGTTGGTAAAATACAGATATTGGAGCCACGAAAGCTAGTTCAGAAGTTATTTTAAACACAGTGAGCCTACCCTAACCCGATTCTCCAATATTTTATGTCTTGTCCGCAGGTTTATCTTGTATACTTTTTTGGTTTTGCTTGTAGTGTAGTCCCCCTGCATTTACTAATATACTATTAGTATGTTTACGGTAATATATCTCGAAAAGCTGAAATAGACGATTTCTCGAATTTTGCATCCGGTTTCCTACCACTGCTAAATACCCCTATACGCACAAGCGAATTATTGAAATAAAATTAAAACCATATGTTAGTCCCGTAATGACTTAGTTTGTGTCGAGTGGAGGTTAAACCCCACCCTCTCTCATTCTCCCTCCCTCTCTCTCTCTCTCTCTCTCTCTCTCTTAGGTTAACACTAGTTGTTTATCTAATAAGCACATGATCAGTTGTTAAGTTGAACAAAACTGCTAATGTTAGTCCCGAAATGACCTAGTTTGTGTCGAGTGGACTACTAATCACCTCTCTCTCTCTCTCTCTCTCTCTCTCTCTCTCACTCTCTGTGAAATAAATGATAATTTGCCACCAAAGCTGGTTTCCGGGCGTTTTGATGCAGCGTGGACGTACCCCTTTTCTTTGTGCTTACTTGGCCTAGTGTGCGATATATCGATATATCAGTATATTTTATGTTTACGGTAATAGTATATTTTTTTCATGGGGTGGGGGTGGGGGTCTATTACATATAATATACTTTGCATTAATATGTCTTTAAATGTTGTTTTCTAATATAAAAAGGGAACAAATATTTTCGTTATAATTAAATCTAGGTTTTTATTGGTGCTAGGAATACATGTATGTGTGCAAACTTCGTTAATTTCCACCCTAGTCCGGACTTTTTTCCGTATGCAAATATTAATGGAAATAGAACAAAACACAAATTCAGACTGCAATATTTAAAGATATAACTGAATGTAAATCCAATAAACCATTTTTTCACCAAATATGTGTAGTTTAATCCTCAAATAGGCTGAATATAAAATTTCAATGTGATTTGCCCAGCGGTTTAGACACAATACGAATTTCAATTTCAATTTTCTCGACACTCACGGAAACAAAATTAACCAGTCTACTAGCCTGGCGTGACGTCATCTCAGGAACACGTCAACAATGTCAGGCATATTATTATGCTGTGATTCATAGAGAGAGCCGGTATTGGCGACGATTCTGCGAGCGTTCAAAGCCATTCAACCGATCGCAGTTACTCTAGTGTCTTTGATAATATTGATGTCCATTCCTTCCTGAGATGACGTCAAAACCGAATGTTTCCGGAGATTGCCGAAGAATTTCGTTATTGTTGGATGGGCCTGATCGGTAGAAGAAAACGTTACAAAAACATACCCTCGTTATATAAAATCGGGTTTTTGTTTTTTTATATGTTGATTTTTGACTTTGTACGCCCGCTAAACCCCTAAATCGATGACATTCAGTTACATCTTTAAGAAACAAGTCATATAACTTTGCATTTTTACATGTGTAAATAGCCAATTTAACATGTGTAAGTAGGAAGTTACATGTATTGAAGTAAGCATATTATATTAGAAGCAATACTAGGTTGGGAGTTAGAATTATGTCGTGAATTCCGCACCATACAGGAGTTCCTTTGTAAAGTATTTTTTGGTACAATCCATTTAATAAAGGGAGTTAAATCTATTATTGGGTTATCTCCCCTCATCCGTGAACACGTGTTGCAATGTTTTGATTCGAAGCACGGTTACTTTTCAGAAGAATCATTCAGATTTGTTCAGTCTGACAGACTGTAAGGTTTGTTTGTTTGTTTGTTTTGTTATATTTTGATAATGAGAATGAAGTAGATCTATAGACACAAGTTTTATTATAGTAACTAAATCAGCGTTAACACCCTTTTGTCTACAGAATACCGTATTTCCTCTAATAAGCGCCGGGTCTCCAATAAGCGCCGGGCCTCTAATAAGCGCCGGGGGGTCAAGGGGTGCTGAAAAAAATAAGCGCCGGGCCTCCAATAAGAGCCGGGTCTCTAATAAGCGCCGGGTCTCTAATAAGCGCATGAAGACCCTGTCACCTTACAATTGATATTATCATTGAAGATGCACATGAAATAGACATTAGATTGCTTATTTTGATCAAATGTCGTAATTCGAAAGATTCTCCGGCCCAATGGAATGTCCATGGTAAATGACGGCTTAACCCTAAATTCAATTTGCTATTAAAGAAAAAAGCGCCGGGCCTCTAATAAGCGCCGGGGGGTCCAGGGGTGCTGAAAAAATAAGCGCCCGGGCGCTTATTAGAGGAAATACGGTAGTCACAAAAAAAAAACCCAAATACAAAACTAAACATCACCGAGCGAAGCGTGGCATGGAATTTTAATTTAATATTGTTGATATTATTGTTATTATGTTGTTACTAGGCATTATCAGTAAGGGGAAACAGAGTAGTTGCATCCAGGTAGGGGAATTTAACTTGGGTGCAACCCGTGTGTATCTCCAGCTTCGAATCCCATTGCTTGCAGCAGGCCCGTATCTAGACACCATTAAGCGGGGGGGGGGGGGGCCTTTCGGTAGTGCCCACTACCTATAGCTAGTGGGGCCAACATTTTGAGGAAATTTTCGTAAAGTCCATTCTAACAGACTGTTGTGATCATCATGCTATATAATTACCTAGGGGTCTAATAATCATTTTAAAATAAGTATTCAAGCAAAAAAAAATCGTTTTTAAAATTTATTTTTAGATAACACAAAAAATGGTTTATAATGGTTCTGAGTGGGGTGGGGAGGGGGAGGGAATGGGCCTTTAAGGCTTTAGATACAGGCCCGACTTGCAGTAATACAAATAACAGGCCTATGCTATAGCCTTTTATATAACTTTATTTGAATTTGAGAAGGGTAAATGATTAGGCTGCAGAAGCCTTTAATTCTGCCACCCTGGCCCTGCCTGCCCTTCATGAATAGTAGGCCTATTATAATAGTAACAAACAAACGAATATAGATAAGCCTATTAGGAAAGAAAAGGGTGCATATATATACTAAGTAATAGGTATGAAATAAACAGGGTGAAATTATATTATTATAATACAATAAAAATGAAGGGAAGTGGGGTTTAATGTCCTACTCTTCTGCTCTAACTCATGGGCTAATAAAGAATGGCTTACACTGTACATACAGTGCCAGTGTGCTATGAGGAAAATTTTGCCCAACCAACCGTGCCACGGCTTAGGCCTACTCTTAGTATTATATTGAATTCCAACTGCCAAGTGATCTTTTATATACATGCCAATGTGTAGCCTTCCAAAAAGGTACCTAGTTTTTTTTGTACCATCCGAATGACTAGATAATTATAACGGCTCTCCATCCTGCACCACTGACAAGGGGAAATCACGCTGGAAAATCCGGATGAATTTTGAGAGCCTAGGCTCGGCTAGGCCTGTTACAGAAGAGAATCTGATTCATAATAACATTTTTATGACAAAAAATCAAGATATTTATATTTTTCTTTCAACCCTATTTCAGGCATCAACAAATCATGACAGAGAAAAGCAAAAAAAACAAAAAGAAAAGAGAAGTTGAAGATGAAGAAAGAATAATGAATAAAACACAGAAGACGACAAATAAATGTTCTAATAATGGCATCATAAACAATGAACCTGAAAGTGAAATAGAGAGAATTAAAAAAAGGAAAAAGAAGGAAAAGAATAAAAAAGATTTGCATGAAATACCGGAAGTAGAAAATTCAATAAATGATGTGAAAAAGAAGCACAAAAAACATAAAAAAAATAAAACAAAAAATGAATCCGAAACCAGTGATGTGGATGTGACTGTGAAAAAGAAATCATTCAAAAATGAAGAACTTACTTCCGTGAGACAGAAAAAACGTAAAAATAAAACAAAAATTGAATTGGAAACCATAGACATGGAAGTAACTGTGAAAAAGAAGAAAATAAAAGAAATAGAAAATGAAGAACGTACTTCCGTGCTCAATACAAACGATTTCCAAAAGTGCAAGAAAAAGAAGCGAAAACAAGTTAGCGAAGAAGTTGATTCTGGCGAAGAAACTCTTTCCCCTTCAAAAAAACTAAAAAAATCTAAGGGTTCTATGGACCGAGAACAAAGTGAAAATGTCAAAAAGAGCGTAGAAAAAAATAATTATTCAAGTGATGAAGACAAAATAAGCTGCGAAAAAAGAAAAAAGAAAAATAAATCGGATGAGAAAACTGAATGTGATGATGAACAATTAAATTCTGGTGAATCGAAAAAGAAGAAAAAGAAAAAGAAAGGGAGATCACCATCATCATCATCAGAAGAAGAAGAGAAGCAAGAAATAGAAATCACAAAATCCGAAAAGCAGAAAAAGAAAAAATGCAAAAAGTCTAAAATTAGAGATGATACGACAGCTGGTAAGACTCACTCAGAAAGTGAATCAAAAAAATCTGAAAATTTACAAGAACCTGTAAAATTAGGTCAATGGAGTTCCGTTTCGTTCGATGATCAAAAACGGCAAGACAAATTCCAGCGTCTTTTAGGTGGGTTTAAAAAAGATTCTAGTAAACCTAAAAGTAGATTGTTTGGTGGATTAACGGCACGCGTTAATGGAAATAACGCGTTAGATAGGGCGGGGCAAGATGAACTTAATAAAAATTTACAAGCGCAGTATGATAGTGCCCTATCTATAAAACTAGGTACAACAAAGGGTCTTGGTTTAGGTTTCCAGCCTCCTCCTGGAGCAGGTAAAAAGTTCCATATTGATACAGGAAAATCTTCATCTTTAAAATTTGATGATTGAGTTCAATATAAAACAATGAAATTTATTCAAATTATAAAATTGTTTTTACCTTTTTTTTGTTAATATGAAGAAGTAAACAAAAGTTGGTACCAGAACTGTTGTTCAGACTAGGAAATAAATTGAGGTTTAACATCCTACAGTTCTGCTCAGACTGGGCTAAGGAAGACGGGTATAGGCAGTGTGCTATAAGGGACATTTTGCCTGGATAGCGGCGCTACAGGTTTCTCCTATTTTCAAATTTCAACTGTCTTTATGTGCACTCTATCCTGCATACAAGACCTCTGGTTATTGTTCCATCCAGATGACTAGACACAATGTTCCTTGGTAGTACTTGTATTTAGGTCTGTCAATGTAAAAGTGTTAAATTAAGGTTCTGCCCAGACTGGGCTAATGAAGATGGGTAGTATCAGAGGCGGATCCAGGAAATCCAGTTAGGGGGGCCCCTGAGAAAATTTTTGAAAAAATCGGGGTGTCAGTGGTGATTTGTGGCGCATATCTATGTTTTTATACTGTTTTTTAGAGATTTAGGGGGGCCCGGGCACCTAAGCCCCCCCCTCCCCTGGATCCGCCTCTAAGTAGTATGTGCTATGAGGGCGATGTTGCCTGTACAGCTGTGATTCAACCTACTCCTATATCAAATCCCAATGTATGTTAACCTTCTTATACCAAATTAGAATGAAAAATAGACAACTCGTCTGTGATGTCACCTACAGAGGCCTACGTAACTAACGTGTCAAAATTTATAAGGTAGCTGGCTTTTTGATGGCACGTATACAGTGAATGGCCATTTTGCTCAGTAATCCCAGCCAGAATTTGGCTATTTTTTAGAATTGCGTTAAAGATTAAAATTTTTGTTTAGAGCTGAAATAAATTAACTATTAGTCAATCCCCGCGCTAAAAACATTAGCAGAATTGATTGTATGTGAAATAGATCCGACCGAAGCACAAAATAGGGTGGCCCCCGCGGGTGTCAAAAGTCTGTTACAACTTGCTAATTCTGTTAAAATCCCATTTTCTTCCGGGATTTATTATTCAATCTCGAGTTGTGTCCGTGTTATTGCACAGACAACCCTGATATGATGCAGGTTTTCTGTTCGTCAAAGTAATTTTACTTTCGTTTGTTTGTTTACAAGCTGAGTTCTGTGCATTGACCTCACGACCTGTGACGTTTAGATACATGTAATGTCATATGGATATCATGGCCATTCACTGTGTCAGAGTCACTTCTTTGCAGGTAGGGCTAGTCGTTCAGATTGCCTCAGAGGCAGTGGATGTTAAATAAGAACAACAATGAATCTAGAAAAGTCTGAGATTCTTACATGGCCAATACTGGGATCGAACCTCAAACCTTCTAGGTAGTGAGGCAGCGCTTTAACACACTGAGCCACATTGCACAGTGACTGCCTCTGGGGGAATAAAATTTTTAGTTTTGCCTGAATTACAAAACATTGTCAACTTCCTCAGCTTGATCGGCTTTGGAATTGGTTACTATTGTCTTCGCCATGATAACTAATAAACGGATTTCTTCGATTATGAGCAAACTATAGTTAATTTTGGTTATTATAATCTAACCTGTGTGTTTGAAATCAACTCCCGTTAAATAAAATCCATTGCACAACTAATTATCACAACCATGAAAACACGTACTCTCTTGAAAAATTGAAATATCACAAACTTCCCAGAGAAATTTTCCAATATGGCAGATGTTTACGTGGGAAATACCATTTCGGATGAGGGATGACAGGACCACTCGGACCAACACCAATCGGTTCAAGGCCAGTCGGACCAACTGATAGACCACTCGGCCTAAACAAAAAGACTTCTCGGACCCAACAGAAATACGACTCGGACCAATAATAAAGTGTTGTTTTAATAAATTTATGATTGCGTTTGTTTTAATATGATTACTCGAACAAATAATAAAGTGCCATTTTAATAAATTGATAATTGTGTTTGTTTTAATATGACTATAACTCGAACCAATAATGAAGTGTTTTTGGGGGGATACCGAGTACCACATAAGTCACGTTTAAAAAGGGGCATTTGAAAGGGGGTCTTCGTATTATTATGTGCCATTCTCCACGCAAGTCTCGCTACCCAGCATAGTGTGGACTGCAAAGGAAGACAACTCTGTTTGGGAGATTGATTATGTGCTGTTAATATTAACACGATAACTTGAAAACGTGTCCCCCACTCCCATATATTAACTCAGGGGATAGTGGGGTAGAACGGAATGAAACCACTGGGGATACCGCGAATGTGGAAAAAGTAAAAGTTAGGCTATCAGATAAGAACAGTATTATGTAGAAACTGTCAAAAGTCCGGACATTCCGAGTCTCATTGCAAGAGTAAATAAGAAAAATTAGATTGATATTGTTTTCGGCACCATTATCGTTGATTTATTTTCCGTACACAAGATAATTGAACTAAACGACTCTAAATATAAGAATTCCGTATAAGAATTATTTGCTTCTTTGAATTGTGATTTAATAATAAATAAATAGCATATCTTCTAGCCTAATAATATAATTTAATTGGTCCAACTGGTCTTTTTTTTTGGTCCGCCTGGTCTTAGTCCGAGTAGTCTTTGGTCCGAGTGGTCTGGATACCTACGACAATTAGCATTGAGTTTGAGCGTTCGCACACATTACCGTCTTTTATATTCTAGTAAAATCTCTGCAAATTTTATAGCTTTACCTTTTGAAGTATTTTATTTTATTTATTTGATTAGAGACTCGGATGAGATAATTTTCTTTTGAACACGAATGCCGCACAAAAACAACTACATTCATTTTACGGGCCTTATTACATTTCTGTCAATTCGGGAATTAATGTTCCGTTTCTTACGGGCTTATTAGCATTTCAAACCCACCCAATAGACACTTTGAGGGTTTCGCAACACGCTTAAAGATGTTACTGGAGTATTTCGGCTAAGAACTGTCTCTGAGCGGACGATGTTCACTGACAGTTTCTGGCGTGCCATATACAGGCTGCAATATTAAAATACTGTAAAATACCGTTCTTACCCACCTCTCTTCTCAGGCTGTTTTAGAACACCAACCTTCTATTTTTCAACGCGATTCTTTATTTCCCACCAAAAGGAACCATTTATCAATAAATTTGACACAATTTTTTAATTAATAACACAATTTTCAAGTAGAATTTAGCGATGAATAAAACATGCGGTTTGCGCATGTTCGGGTCTCGTAATGGCTTTCAGATCAAACATATTTTGTGTATGTTTTTAATCGCAGAATTCTACTTGAAAATAGTGTTGAATCATTAAAAATGTGTGTCGGCTGTGGCAAGAAATGATTTCTTAGGCGAATAAATTAGAATAAAGGTAAAAAATAGTAGGTAAGGATTTCAAAATAGCCTCAGAACAGAGGTCGGGAATAACGGTATTGCCTTCAATTGATATTTTCGTCGCCTAAACTCAAAAGCTCTAAATACTCGCGCTTTGTTTTGATTACATCACGTGTTTGCCAAATTATCTATCAATGTTTAGCCACCCCCGCAAGAGGTATATTGGATTCGTCCAATAAACACGAGGATATTGTTGACATTCGACTCCGTCGAAATTACTAGTAAATTTTCAAATTTTTCAAGAGAGAGCTCGTGTTCATAGTTATGATAATTAGTTGTGCAATGGATTTTATTTAACGGGAGTTCATTACAAACACACAGGTAAGATTATAATAACCAAAGTTAACTATTTTGTTCATAATCGAGGAAATCCGTTTATTGGTTATCATGGCGAAGACAATAGTCTACCCCAAGTTTCCACATCCTTCAACCAATTCCTAGATCTACCTAGTTGACATCAATGTTGGGAAATGGTATCAGATGTTCTGAGAAAGTATTAGCATACATGTCCTCATATGCACAATGAATGAATAAAATGAAATTGGGTTTAAAGTCCTAAAGTACGTGTACATGCACGACACTAATGAATGAATAAAATGAAATTGGATTTAAAGTCCTAGAGTAGACAGGCAGTCCCACGGCACTGAGGCACCATGGCTACCACAGCGGGGTTACACATGGCTAATCAGAGAGAGGGGTTACACATACGTAAAGCTTGTCCCCGAATCAAAATATCTACTGAATACAAATATTGTTTATAAAACAAAACAAAAATACTTCACTACAGAAGTTGTATACTCATCATTTGATATCATTATTTCAAAAATGTCACTGTGGAGTACCAATGGGGCCTATATGGGTCCTACTTATAATCACCAACAAGTACGTTTTTCGGGGGGGGGGGCAGTATCTCCCAAAGTATTGCAAAAAGTGACCGACAAGGATGAAAATGTCATAATTAATCGAAAAAATCACCGTCTTACCCAGCCGGCAATGTTTAGACAGGTGGATTATGTTTTGGCGCGAAAACTTGCACCGTTCTTTTATTCCGTTGTTGGGCGAACAATGCCACGTGTTACACCCAACACTTAGGCCCTATCCATGTTTCAAAATGGAAATTCATCACGTGTTTAAGCTGATTATTTATATTTGTTTTGGCGATAAATACATAATTTTTTTTTTTCTCTCAATGATTGTTTTTCGTCTTGACAATTTCAAAAACGAGGGCGGATCCCACAGATCATAGATATGGGAGGGTTGGAGGCAATCGGGGGGGGGGGCGACGTGCTCAACGGGGAGTCTAGGTGACCTATCGCAAAATTTTTCGAAAACCGGAATCCCAGATAAATGCTATTTCCAGTGATCTGTGAAACTGTGACAAGAATCCGTTCCTCTTGTACAATGAGAAATAAACCTCGGTAGAATATCGACCGTGGCGAGATTAACGTTTGGTAGGAAAATCTTGTGTCTACAACAAGCCTTGAAATAAGGCACTTGTCACTGACAATGTCAGGCACAGATTCAGGCTTTGTCGGGCACAAAACCTCTGGTGCCTGTTATTTTGTCCGTCATGTATTAATACATGTTCGGCACTTAGTTGAAACAGTCAGGTACTATTTCCTTAGTGCCTGACATTTTATCAGATACTTCTTAAACTGTTATTTCCAGGCCTGACTCTACAACCACACAAGATTGTTCTAGAACTTTCATTTTGTGGTATAAAATTAATTTGTACGCGGTGAAATACGCACGTGCGCATAATGTATCAGCCTATATAATGTTACACAACTCAATACAAAGAATTTAGAATTTGAAAATGTTGTCATATGATCCCCAGAAGCAGCTCTTCGTTATCTATTTTTAAAACTCGTGTTTTTTTTTAATACCGGGCGGTTTTGCTTTTAAAGGGACAATAACACTCCTGTTGGCTTGACAGGTACAGAAAAAAATAGCCTTAGTCTAACTACTAGATGTTTAAGTGTCCTACCTGTTGTGTAAATTATCCATTACATGCTATTTTACTTGTCCGGAGGGTTCAAAAATATGTTTAAATCTAAGTTACATTTGAAAAGGTTTGGTAAAGCTGTTCAAACCAGTTATTATGTAGTTAAATTTTTTCATTTTTTTAAAATTCTGTTTGTTAAGATGAAATTTGTATCATCAATTAATTGGAATATTGTAAAATAGTATAATTTGTTGACCAGAATAATGATTGGGGCATATTATTCAGTTACAACAAGAGTGGTGTTGGGGCTTTAAAGTTACTTTCCCGCGAACAAACTATGTGATATGATGATATAATATTTGGACTAAAAACATATTCAAACTAATTAATCCATCCAAATTTTGCTTCAAATCTTTTTCAAAACATTAAATTTGCGAGGGAAACCCTGCTATAAGAAATCGATTGAAAGAGGTCATCTTTGTGTCACGTGTCACTATACCTAGCAACAGGTACGTGAAGCCGGAGGAGAATTCATTACATTTTTGTCCGGTATAGGCCTACGCTCCATGGGTGTTTTTCGGGGAATCCAGTATTATTCTAGTAAGCCTAAGACTGGATATTTTTATACTTTCCATATAGGCCTATACCGAAATTGTCATACATTTATTGGAAATAATACCCCGATAAATAGGCCTACTATTTTAGAAACCTATCTTTAAACAACTGTATCCATTCATATTCATATAGATTATTCTAATTAGCGTTTAACCTTTTAATTTTATATAGCGACTGTTCCCAATAATACGATTTCGGCTATATGCTGTCTAAATTTGCCTCAAATTTTGTATAATTTGCTGATTTAGCTTGATAGCTTTGAGCGAAATATCTAAATATATTAGTAGCTGTTTTCCATAGAAGTAGTGTATAAAAAGTGTTGGTTTTTTTTAACATAAAAATCAAAATCCCATCGAGCAGACCCCCCCCCCCCCCCGCGCCTTGGTTCTTGGTGGTTTTTTTATTTAACAAGTTAAGATTATTAAATCTATAAGGGCCACAATATATTTTTGAGATTTCGGTTGACGGTAACAAATGCAAGCTAATTCCAATCGTCAGAGGTTCTTCGACGTACTATCCAATGGGTAGCATATGTCATTTAACTCGCAGCCTTCGGTCCGAAGGAATAACCCTCCTTGTGCCCTTGTGGCCCCGTAGATGCCGACAACCCTGTGAGCCGATTTTGAACAGATTCCGAAAGTTTCCACCGAAAAGTAAATTTACATTATATTATTATAGCACCATTTATAACATTGTGCGTTTTAAAGAAATTATCAACACACGGCAGTGGATAAAATACCCCTCATTTTAAAATTAATTGTAGGGGCTTTCCTTAAATCAAGTTACCACAACAAACATGTATTATCTCCCTTGAAATTCCATTCCCACTTTGGTGCAGCGAAAACCTACTTTGCAAACGAACCTGTAAATGTCACTATATCGATGGTGTTTTGTTTGTTAACAATATAACCCAATATATGTATCGAATTAGGCTGTCAAATCATATTTATTTTCAGAGAGCAGGCTTTTGATGCGTCAAAGATTCAACCGGAAGTAGTTGCGAGCAGACGCCATGTTTTTGGTGGTTTCCTGACCCCGACAGCAGATAACTGATATCATATTTATTTGTGGTATGTCTGAGTAACAACTGATCTAAACTTAGGTTGAATCCGTCGTACGGCACGATGAGCGAATCAAGAAGGAAGAGGTACAACGCAGGCCCGAAATCTCGGTCAGATAACGCTGAAAATCAGTATCGCAACACAGGTAGTGGAGTTTCAAGCTCAAATCATCGACAGAAAAATAACCACATCGGTGTAAGTAGATTTCAGATTTGGACAAAATTAAAATTATATTTAATTCTTTTAATAAATTATAGGATACGGTATTCCTTTTTATTTATCACACACCTGTATAACTGTGTGATCTAAAAACCAAAGTGTGCTAATAATATAATGCTGTGAAAGTTCGATTCAATGAAGTTTTAGAAATCCTGAAATCGGCTGAGATGTAAACAAACGAAACATGTCTCACAGTTGAATGCACATTGGCAGACATTTGTTGAGTTCAGACTTGCTTCTTGTTTGTAACATGTATGTTTTACATGGGTATCAGATTCAACAGAACTAGAATGTTCTAAATTTAAACAGAGCTTTGTATTAATTGTATGGTAAAGTGCTAGCTATAGTCATTATAAATCAAATACTTGCACAGAATATAATTATGATGAGCAGGCACATTATTAATTTTTTAAACTAGTAGTATTTTAAAACTTTAGAAAAATTAATCCCTAAGCAACCAACTTGACAATAATCTTTTAGTGGCATTTAGCGATCGGGAAACACAGTTTTTATGGGATACAATCACTAGTTTATTCTAAAAGCACGATATTTTGACAAGTACATGATGTATCCTCTTATCGTTAACAAGCACAATGCCATTTACTGAACTTAAGATCAATATATATGAAAATCATAATGAAACCATTTACATGGATTGACATGTAACAATTACAAAACTTGACAAGACTGTAGTATAAATCCAGGATGAGTTTCAGGCTACACAGCCTCAACTGGTATTTTAAAACTTTATAATAAACATACATTTATACAACTACAACTATGAGGCAGTGATTAGTTATATTTAAAGATGCATTATTATGCACATGTAAATTTGCCTATTAATTGTAGGTTTTTGTTTTGGCTTCAAATGTTATTATTGTTTAGACATTTCTCCACATGACAAGCAGATTTAAACAGATTGAAACACGATTACTGTTTAATCTAATGATTAAATTTTGAAAATGAAGAAGCAAGACTGAGCCTAGATTAGCTTAAGGGACGTTGATATGATTAAAGACAATCTTTTCCGCATCTTGTCAAAACTTCAAACAGTGATTAATTTGTTCAGATGGTGCGCAGAAAAAAAGTCACAGGAAAAAAAGTCACAAATTTGCCTGGGTAAAAAAAAACACAGGAAAAAAAGTCACATTTTTTAAAATTATATTTCAAATTCAATAACAATATAAATAATTACATACATATTTGACCTCTATCTGGCCGGCCACCTCTGGCTTGCGACTGTGGTTTCGAGCCCTGGTATTTCGAGCGTATGTGGCATGGAGATAGGGGCGCCTTCTCAACTCGTGGGTTTCCTCTGGGCACTCTGGTTTTCCCCCACTGCTAAAGACCCCTACGCGCAAGCGAATTATTGAAATAAAATTGAACCATATTTATGTCAGAATGGTTAACACTCGATCGCTGTATCATAAAGCCTGTATTTGAACAATTTGTTAGATTAATCCTATAAAAAAATTATAAAGATAAAGTACGTTTAAATATTATTCAATAAATTGTTCAAATTAGCTAATTAAATTCAATTGAGAATAGCAATAACATTTAAAGATGTTTTTCGAATAATTAAAAGATAACAAGAATTTTTGGGAGTGCAAATTTAAAAGGACAATAACACTCTTGCTGGCTTGACAGGTTCCAAAAAAAATAATTAGCCCTATTCTAGCTACCAGATGTTTAAGTGTCCTACCTGTTGTGTAAATTATCCATTATAGCCTATTTTACTTGTCCAGAGGGTTAGAAAATATGTTTAAATCCAAGTTGCATTTGAAAGTGCTTACGTAAGGCTTTTCAAACCATGTTACGGTATGTAGTTGAATTTACCAATTTTTAAAATTAGGTGTGTTAAGATGAAATTTGTATCATTTATTAATTGAAATTTTGTAAAATAGTACAAATTGTTGACCAGAATAAAGATTGGGACATATTATTCAGTTACTATAAGAATTTTTGGGAGTGCAAATTTAAATTCATTTGACAAATAAATATACATGTATACATTTTGATGGCCTACACTTCATGTAGATATAACAAGTTATGGTGGGAGCTCATGTCAGGTCTCAAGTAAGCAGCATATGACCTTATTAAACGTCAGCCACTCGTGGGTTTTCTCCGGGTCCTCCGGTTTCCTCCCACTGCTAAAGTAAGACCCCTACGCCCAAGCGAATTATTGAAATAAAATTAAACCATATGTTTGTCCCGAAATGACCTAGTGTTGTGTCGAGTGGACTTGAACCCCATTCTCTCTCTCTCTCTCTCTCCCCTCTGTCCCTCTCTCTCTCCCTCTCTCTCTCCCCCTCTCCCTCTCTCCCTCTCTCTCCCCTCTCTCCCCCTCTCTCCCCTCTCCCTCTCTCTCTCTCCCTCTCTCCCTCTCTCCCTCTCTCTCTCCCTCTCTCCCTCTCTCTCTCTCCCTCTCTCCCTCTCTCTCTCCCTCTCTCCCTCTCTCTCTCTCCCTCTCTTTAATCAGATTGGAAAGAAAATTACGATTGTTTTTAAAATGATATTACAGAGAATGACGAGTTATGACCGAGTTCGGAAGATTGTCCAAGAAGAAGGAAGAACAGCAAGGAATTTAGTTCAGTACAACGTTCCATTAGCAACAAATGGAGAAAGATCAAGTAAGTTATTTCAATTAATTTGGTTGATAAAGAGACGAGAATATCCTCGTCGAATCGTAGCTTAGTATCAAACTCAGTAATTGTTTATCCATAAAATTGTACCTTGTGTTATTATGTTCAATTACTAAATGCCAATCAAAGAAGATATTTGAGTCTTTGATCCTGATTATACAATGTCAAATTTTACACAGCTTAATCCATGCTAAAATATACTTGTGCTCAAATTGGTCATCAATTATCTAACATTTCACATTATAGTAGGGTTCGAACTCCCAGATCCGTGACCAATTTCCGGGGAGGAAGGTTTGACGATTGATTCTGGTAGGGGGTACTGTTCTTAGGATTTATGAAGTTTGCAACCTCTGGAAAGTGTGGGCAACTCTCAGGAGAGGCAAAAATCCAAGATGGCTGCCGAAATAGCACATAGACTTATAGTTGGGGGCAAATGTCATCAAACCGTCCCTGTAATATATCATTTTTATAGTTTTCGGGGTCGCTGAATCCATTAAGAACACTTCCAAGCCATTGTTATGCACCCATATTCCAATATGGCGTAAATCTGGCGGAAATGGTGAAAAAAGCGGAAAATAATGTCATGTATTCTGGTAATGCAAATATGAGCTTGTAAGATATTGTTTTTAGGATTTTCATGGATGCTTAGTTCATTTTTGATGGTCTCATGTCAATAAAATCTACATTAGATGGTTAATATAAAACCAAAGTCAGCGCACAGAAGATACAAAGATACAGAAAATATCATTAAATACGCAATACATCATTCATATACGTGTAGCACCTACTTATATCATAATTTCACAGTCATAGGCATATAGCTTTCACACGAATCTTCAAGACGACAGCCTTCAATCAGAGTCCATATCAGAAAATTATGAATCTAATGCACATGTGTCACTAACAGAGGTATCGTTATCCTCCACATCATCCCCACCATCAATGTCTACCGATGATCTGAAGTTAAGTGACAAGGCCGGGTTGATATACAGTACACGAACACACATTGCCCCATTCAACTCCCATCCATATCCGAGTGGATCAGTTACGTTACTGACATTGTAACTTAGCATGATATATGCTTGATAGTTCGCTCTGTTTATGTGATTTTCAAGGAAATTCCAGACTATCTTTTCATCTTTAGACATTTGCTAGCTCTACCACAAGCTACAGTTGTGGATTCTATGGCATTATAGATGCATCTCAGTACAAATTGTTTCATGGAGGCTACCAGGTTATCAGATACAGTTAATGCGACACCTAAACCATCTAACAATGATGCATCTTATTATTATTATTATCTGCAATAAACGTGGACTTATATAGAGTCTTTCTGGAATGGCCAAAAAAATCCCGACACTGTATCACAACCAATTATCGAGTGGAACTGTACGATACGTAGCGCCACATCGCGTGGCAGTAATCTTTATGCACCAAACAAATGCCCTTTCGTCTAAGTGCTAGAGACCCTAGCTCCATATGAGAAACATAGTATCTTCTAGGTCTACAACTACAAGTTCATTATTTCCACTCGATCTCAGTTGTGCATAAAATGTAAAACCTGGTTGTGTTTTTACTCATTTTTCGAACTCTTTATGTAAAAACACTGGTAGTCTCACTTTATTAGCATCGTTTGAAAGGAAATTGGAGAATTCTCGAGCGGTCAGAAATTTACTATCGACCTTGATATAAATGTTCTTGGTACCAGATTGCGTTCAGAATCTTTTGTCGTGATCGGAAGATCGCATGGGTCATTCACAAATTTTTGCTTTTGGGTGTAGTTTCAAAGCCATTCTCTCATTCTGTGACTGGTAAACTTTATTCTAGCTTGATACTTGATCTCTGGATTGAAATGACGATGAACCAGGGTTCGAAAAAGAAGGGAGGGTTTATGTGCATCCTAAAAAAATAGTGATTCCATCTACAGAAGACAGACAGAAAGCAGATTGTAATGTATACACATGGCATGCTTATGTAGTGAACATGTCCAATCTAGCTTTGAAACCATTGTATTTGTGATTGACCCATACGATCTTCCAATCCAGACAAAAGATTATGAACGCAAACTGCCAGAACAGTACCAAGGTGGTACCAAGAACGTTTACATCAAGGCCGATGGTAAATTTCTGAACGCTCGAGAATTCTCCAATCCCCTTTAAAACGATGCTTATTAAGTGAGACTACAGGTGTTTCTACATACAGAGTTCGATAAATTAGTTAAAACACACCCGGGTATTCAGTTCATTTACTATACCCGAAAGAATGGTTATGATCTAACAGCCAACAACTGCAGGTTCCAACTGTTCGAATATGACCAATAAGAGGCGGACACTATTATGTTTTACATTTATGCACATCTGAGATCAAGTGGAAATGATGAACTTGTAGTTATAGATGCAGAAGATACTGATGTTTTGGTTTTATCAAGCTATGCTTCTCATATGGAGCCAGGGTCTGCAGCAGTTAGACGAAAGGGGCATTTGTTTTGTGCACAAAGATTACTGCCACGTGATGTGGCGCTACGTATCGTACAGTTCCACTCGATGACCGGTTGTGATACAGTTTCAGGATTGTTTGGCCAATCCAAAAAGACTCTATATAAGTCCACATTTAGTACAGGTGCATCATTGTGTCGCACTAACTGAATCCGATAACTTGGTAACCTCCATGGAACAATTTGTGCTGAGATGCATCAATAATGCCCCAAAATTCCACAACTGTAGCTTGTGGTAGAGCTAGCAAATGGCTTAAGATGATAAACAAATGCACACGCCGTATCCCACCTTTTCAAGATAATCTGGAACATCACATAAACAGAGTGAACTATCAAGCATAATATCATGCTAATATACAATGTCAGTAACGTAGCTGATCCACTCGGACATGTATGGGAGTTGAATGAGGGAATACATGTATGTGTTCCTGTACGGTATATAAACCCGGCCTTGCCACTTAAGTTCAGATCACCTGTAGACATTGATGATGGTGATGATGATGAGGATAATGATACCTATGTTAGTGACACATCTGAGTCAGAACTTTCTGACACAGACTCTGATTGAAGGCTGTCGTCTTGGAAGATTCATGTGAAAGATATATGCCTATGAATTTTTAGAAATTGTAATATTAGTAGGTGCTATATGAATGACGTATTGCGTATATAATAATATTTTCTGTACCTCTGTATCTTCTGTTCGCTGACTTTGGTTTCATATTAAACATCTAATGTAGATTTTATTGACATGAGACCATCAAAAATGAACTAAGCATCAACGAAAATCCTAAAAACAATATATTACAAGCTCATATTTGCATTACCAGAATAAATGGCATTTTTTCCCGTTTTTTTCACCATTTCCGCCATATTGGAATATGGCTGCATCAAAATGGCTTGGGAGTGTTCTTAATGGATTCAGCAACCCAGAAAACTATAAAATTGATATATTACAGGGACGGTTTGATGACATTTGCCGCCAACTATAAGTCTCTGTGCTATTTTGGTAGCCATCTTGGATTTTTGCCTCTCCTGAGAGTTGCCCACACTTTCCAGAGGTTGCAAACTGCATAAATCCTCAGAACAGTACCCCCTACCAGAATCAATCGTCAAACCTTCCTCCCCGGAAATTGGTCACGGGTCTGGGAATTCAAATCCTACTATTAAATATATTATAAATTTGTTTCATTTACCGGTACTTTATAATTAAATATACCCATTTCATTTACTTTAAATAAATTCATTTCATTAATATTAAATATATTATAAATCCATTTGTCACTGTAACCCAGGTATAATTAAATCTTGAATATCTTGCACTAATTTCTTCACATTCGTTTAATATCAAATCTTTGTTTAAAATCACTCAATATCATCTACATGCAATTATAATAGAACTTGTGTCTAGTTTAAAGCTGACCATTCAATTTTGATAGAGGTCCACTCGTCAGGCTACGATAGAAGGAGGAGGGCTTAGGCTAAATGTACCGGAGTACGACGGGTGTGACTTCTATGGATCCCGATCTTTCTCTATCGCTGCACCCACTCTATGGAACGATTTACCGCCTAGCATCCGCAAAATAGACACTTTAGCATCCTTTAAAAGTTCCCTAAAAACTTTCCTTTTTAAAGAATACTATTCTTCAAATTTTTAACCGTGAAGTATTTTTATAGCTTATTTAGTTTTATATTATTATAGCTTTTAGTTTTGTATTTTTAAAGCTTTATAGTTTTAAGTTTTTGTTTTGATATTATGTGTTACTTCTGTAAAGTCCGTTGACATGTATATGTAACTGACTGTAAACAATAAATTATTATTATTATTATTATTATTAATCATATAATCATTATACATCAATAATCAATTGGGTTGTTTATTTTTTAACAGTGATCAAGAAATGAACCGCTTGTAAATCGGACAGTCATTATCAAAATTGAATGGTCAGCTCTAAGTTGGACACCAGTACAAATTGTTTTTTGGTGATTTTAAAAGATTTTTTTCAAGATCTCAAATAATACCTGGGTTACAATGTATGAACCTTCACTTTAAATATACTATAAATTCATTTCAGGTCGATCTTTATTACGGCATCGTAAAAGTTGTCAGGATGTGGGTATTTTAATGACAGGAAATTTACCGCGATGTCGTGTTCTTTCTGTTGATTCTCATTTAGCCAATAGAATGGCCAGCGATATGACCAAGTCACCGAAGTCAGAAAGTGGAAGAAAACCAGATCTACGAGCGAGATATTGGAAATTTCTGTTTGATAATTTACAAAGAGCTGTTGATGCTATTTATGAAACATGCGAACAAGATGAAAGTGTATTAGAATGCAAGGTATGTAAAGGCAAGGGGGATCACGTAGCTAAGTGGGTAAGGCGCTGGCTCACTAGCCTGGAGGTCGGGTGTTTGATCTACATTTTCTGGCGTGGTTTCCCCCTTGTCACTGTCAGTGATGCAGAACGGAGGGCCTGACAAGGACAGCTGTCTAGTTTCCGGATGGGAAGTAAAAACAAGGTCCTGTGTACACATTGACACCCCCGTAAAAGTACCCTTGACTGTTGAAATGCAGTATAAGAGTAGGCTGTAGTGTCACTTGTCCGGGCAAAATTTCACTCATAGCACAATGTATGGCGTATGCCCGTCTTCCATTAGCCCAGTCCGGAGCAGAACAGTATGGTGTTAAAACTCTTATTTCATTTATAGAGTCAAGTTACGTAGTTTTCATCGCACACCTGTACATGACAAGGGGTATGGTTTTCTCTAGACCCACTGGTTTCTTTCTTCTGCTAAAGCTTAGTATTTTGACAAGCTTAGTATTTTGATAATATTGTACTGTGTGTTAGTCCCGAAATGATCTAATTTGTGCTTAGTGGACGATAAAATCCATTCCTGTCTCTTTGAGTTATTTTGAGACTGACATGTGGCTATTGTTTTTCTGACAGGGGAAAGCTGTCCTTATTCATTTATCTGGGGCCTGTTTCACGAAATTTTAACTAAGATAAAATCCGATTTTAGTAATTCGATTGGATAGTATTAGATTGATTTTAGCGCTTAGCCAATCAGATTTGAGTATGTACTAAAATTTGGATGTTATCTTAAGTTGAAATTTCGTGAAACAGGCCCCAGATAAATGAATAAGGACAGCTTTCCCCTGTCAGAAAAACAATAGCCACATGTCAGTCTCAAAAATAACTCAACTGAGGTGCTGTTTTTATGAGATTGTATAATGACTTGATTGTTTCTCTTCTCTTCTCTTTTCCCTGCTTTGTTTTTGGACAAGTTGCATTTTTATTGAAATATCTCCTTTTCAACCGAATATACCATAATACGTAATTAATTTATAACAAAGGAAACATTTATTGAAATACTAAGCAAGTAATGCTGAACATGAAAATAAATGCCACATCTGAGAATTTCTCAGTTAAAATAGTCTAATCATCTTTTTGGGCTGTTTTTTTTTTTAATTCCTGTATCACACCTACTCTAAGAATGTGTATTTATGGTTCCTGTTTTTCCACGGATTAGTCCCGAAATGGCCTAGTTGTGTTAAGTGGACGTTAAACCTCATCTCTCTCTCTCTTTCCACGGATTAGTCCCGAAATGGCCTAGTTGTGTTAAGTGGACGTTAAACCTCATCTCTCTCTCTCTCTCTTTCCACGGATTAGTCCCGAAATGGCCTAGTTGTGTTAAGTGGACGTTAAACCTCATCTCTCTCTCTCTCTTTCCACGGATTAGTCCCTAAATGGCCTAGTTGTGTTAAGTGGACGTTAAACCTCATCTCTCTCTCTCTCTTTCCACGGATTAGTCCCTAAATGGCCTAGTTGTGTTAAGTGGACGTTAAACCTCATCTCTCTCTCTCTCTCTTTCCACGGATTAGTCCCGAAATGGCCTAGTTGTGTTAAGTGGACGTTAAACCTCATCTCTCTCTCTCTCTTTCCACGGATTAGTCCCGAAATGGCCTAGTTGTGTTAAGTGGACGTTAAACCTCATCTCTCTCTCTCTCTCTCTCTTTCCACGGATTAGTCCCCAAATGGCCTAGTTGTGTTAAGTGGACGTTAAACCTCATCTCTCTCTCTCTCTCTCTCTTTCCACGGATTAGTCCCGAAATGGCCTAGTTGTGTTAAGTGGATGTTAAACCTCATCTCTCTCTCTCTCTCTCTCTTTCCACGGATTAGTCCCGAAATGGCCTAGTTGTGTTAAGTGGACGTTAAACCTCATCTCTCTCTCTCTCTTTCCACGGATTAGTCCCGAAATGGCCTAGTTGTGTTAAGTGGACGTTAAACCTCATCTCTCTCTCTCTCTCTCTTTCCACGGATTAGTCCCGAAATGGCCTAGTTGTGTCGAGTGGACGTTAAACCTCATCTCTCTCTCTCTCTTTCCACGGATGCATCACAGATTCGAACTTGCCTGTACTGTTATGGGGAATCTTACGCCCTCCTGTTCCTATCTATTGTGGGTTTTATCGTCTCTACCTTCGGATTATTCACTGTATTGTTTGTTATGACCTTGTTTTTATGTATTTTTTACAGGAAGTGATAATGGTGTTAGATCAGAGTGCTAACCATTCACACACCCCCCCCCCTTGTTAGACCAGAGTGCGAGTGATTTTAGATTATTGATTGTTTTAATGTTTTATTTTTTAACAGGAAGTGATAATGATGTTAGATCAGAGTGCGAGAGATTTTAGATTATTGATTGAAAGATTGGATATGTTAAGAGCTTTTGAAGAATCGGCAAAAGATGGTGACAGGTATGTTATTAGGTCAATTTCTTACTCAAATTGATGTGTAATTAAGAAACCAAAATCAAAATAGATAATTATCTTCATGGAATGATGGATGTTGACAGGCCCGAGGCTAGTAGGGGTGCCGGGGGGCGGCTGCCATTCCTGTCGGAATTTTTCTGACTGCGCCGGAAAAAAAATCGCTGGGTAGCATGCTTGCATTTTCGCCGGGAGAGAGTTTTAGTACGACATATCCTCTCAAATTTGGCCGAGAGATAGTTAATGTCGGCTGGAAACTCTTAATTTTCCGACACATTCGCCACCTGCATGTCATAGAGGCCTATATTCACTCTCACAGCTTCTAATTTTTGTGCTCTCCCCTCCTCCTGCATACGGCAGTCGACGATGACCTTCGTTCATTGATTTTTTGTTGTCGGAAATTTATCTTCCTCGCCCCCCTATGTCGGCTAAATTTTGGTTTCTGGCTTCGGGCCTGGATGTTGAGAAATCTCCAATTCATCAAATCATTCTTTATGGAATTGAAATATTTTTTGGACTGGTTTTACTTCCAAAGACTCGTCTGTCACAATATTGTAGTTGGCAGGAGATTCTAAATACCTCAAATTATATTCAGGCAAGCCGGTCTGGAAATAACAGTTTTAGATGTATCTAACAAAATGTCAGGCACTAATGAAATAGTACCTGACATTTTCAACTTAGTGCCAGACATGTATTAATAATAACATTAAAAAAGACAAATCAGTGCCTGACAAAATGACAGCCCCCTAAGGAATAGTACCTGACAAACTGTGAATCTGTGCCTGACATTGTCTGTGACAGGTGCCTTATTTCCAGGCTTGCAACAGAAGTTTGAATACAGACTGTTACGTGGATTGGTTTAAAAGAACATCAAACAATCAATCTGCCATTTGTATCCAGCGTAGGGGGCTGGGATGGCCTAGTGGTCTAGAGTGTCGCGCTTCGACCTCTTGCTGGCCGGTCACCTCTGGCTTGCGGCTGTGGTTTCGACCCTGGTGTGAGCCTATGTGGCATGGAGATAGGGGTGCCTTCTCAAGCTCGTCGGTTTTCTCCAGACACTCCGGTTTCCTCCCACGGCTAAAGACCCCTACGCGCAAGCGAACTATTGAAATAAAATTAAACCATATGTTAGTCCCAAAATGACCTAGTTGTGTTGATTGGACGTTAAACCCCATTTCTCTCTCTCTATCTGTATCCAGCGTGTATTCTGACTCAATTGATCACGTGATACAAACAAGGAATTCCCCAATGGAATTCTCTTATTAATACAGACTAAGACTAATTATATTGTTTGTATGTATTTTATTTAGACCAACGGCTATTGCATGGGAAGTTCGTAAAATGTCACCGGGCAAGATGGCAAACCATCCCGTACAGGGTCGATGTTCACCTAGTCCAGCACAACGTGTTTTAAATTTCTCTAACACTACCTCCTCACAGAATACCTCAATATCACAACCACGAACGTCCGACACAACAGCACCTAAAGCACAAACGTAAGTATCTGCTTATCACTGGGAAGGGGCGTAGAGGGAAGGTGTAACAATATGGCGTCTTGCCACATATCAGAACCTCCCTTGATCGTCTAGAATTGTGTCTCTAGCTGTCTTCATATCAGAACAGCCATTGATCGTCTTTGCTCATCTTTCACGTTGTGTACTTTTACTGGTTTCTTAAGACGTTCGTCTTCTCAGTTACAACAATGCAAGAGTTTGTTTTTAAGTTTTATGTAGCAGATATAGTTATACATACAAGCAATGTACATATCATCATTACAGTCAATACTAGCTAATTCTTCCCAAACCTAGCTAGATAGGCTAGCTAGGATATCTTAGATCAAACCCTTCTGACAGCTAATCGGAGTCTGAACTAAAACTTTACAAGTGGCTCCTTATAAAGAACTCTGTTAGACACGCGTGCCAGTGCGTGTTCATTAGCCTTGACTGACATAACTAACAAAATGATTGGTTAAATTAACAACTGGTGACACAATCCGTAAAATTCCGATCACATGTATGTTGTTGAAAAGATAGAACCAGTTATGTTTACATATAGAAACAGTTCTGTACTCTTTTTATACATCAACATGTCAATTTGCTCTAAATTGAATTAAGTATGTGTGAACGTACCAAATTGTCAAACCAATAGTTAATATAATATAATTGAATTTCATCTTAAAAGTTAAACTTAGAAGCACAAAGTCTACTAAAAGTATTACAAAGGAAACAGCACTCTGTAGAAAGGAGTTGAGATAGATGGGGCTGACACTCTGTTCTACGCACATTCTCCAGGATAGAGATTTGATGAGCAACTATCCACGCCTGCTGGAAATAATGATTCTACCTACCTAACATTATAAATAAAATTAAACCATATGTAATGTTAGTCCCGAAATGACCTAGTTTGTGTCGAGTGGAGGTTAAACCCCATTTCTCTCTCTCTCTCTCCTCTCTATCTCTCTCTCTCTCTTTTGAAGTATAATCACATGTTGTCTGTTTACAGTCCACCACCTAAGATTATAGGCAATAGTTGGGCTGATAAAGTAAAAGGAATAATATGTCAACCTAAACCAATTCGACAACCGAAACCAATTCGACCCACTAGTCTAACAGAAATAGAATTCTCTGACACTTCTTTAGAAATTGGTACCGGTAAGTACTGTATGAAATGTTAACACGAAATACTTCTTGTAATAGAATTTGACAATTTATTGTATTATATCAAAATAAACATATACTGATGTCCATAAGAAAGTACAGTAGAACTTGCTCGGGCAGTCACTCCTAATCAGCGAACACTTGCTTCAAGGAGCACCCAAAAAATGTTTGTGGTAGGGGTTGGGGCAATATTGGATACCTCTAGTCAAAGAGCACCTCCATTAAGCAACCATTTTTAAATTTCCCTTTGGGTGCTTGCTTAATACAAGTTCTACTGTATACACTGTGCATTTCATGTTACATCAAACAAAGTCTTTTTTCCATTGTATGTGGTATTTGGGTACAATGTCAATTTGTTTCACTTGTTTTTTTAGCTTAAATATGTTGAGTTTTGACTTTTGAGCCAAGAGACAAACTCAGTAATGTTTCATCATTTTTTTAAAATTAATCTGAACAAATTTTAGTTATGGTTTAGGTGTGTATACTTTCCTTTGGACATCAGTATATATATATCAGTTTGACCCAGTGCTGCACAGGTTGTGCCCATAACTCAGAATCAGAAGTTTTAGGCCATCACCACAAAGCCTATGTTACTCCCCAGACCCAGCTTCCCCAATACACCTGGGCCCAAGTTCACAAAGCATTCTCAGATTTAAGTTGAGAATTTACTCAAAATTGTTTGCCTTGTTTTAACTAATATATAGCCCTTTATAAAACTTTTGTTGTTTTAATGTATCAATCACCCTAATAAGAAACTATGTGCTAAGTTTTGTGTTTCTCGATCAAAGATATTTCTATTAAACAATGATTGAAAGTTGAGTAAATTCTCAACTTAAGTCGGAGAATGCCTTGTGCACTTACTAGGACGTTAAACCCCATTTCATTCATTTCATTCATTGCTTTGTGAACTTGAGGCCAAATTTCAGCCTTGGTACATTCCTGGTGGAGTCGGCAATCCTGAACAGACAAACAAACAGCCGACAGTCACAAATATTACTACAAATAAATTGGTTTAGTTTTAATGTTAAATTCCGTGAAGACTCAAAACGAAAATGTCCAGGTTATGAATCTAAAGGAACTTTAAGTCCAATTTCCACTTGTCAAGCAAGGTGCAAGAAGGCCTGACAAGAGAAGTATGTCTAGTTGTACGCATGGTACGTGAAACATGTCAGGTGTATAAATTGGTAAGGACAATTCGGTTAGATTGGACAAAAAAACACTTATGTGTATGTCCCCTGTATACCATAACCACCCTTTTAGAAACTATCCTGACAATTGGAAATAAAATGAATTGGGGTTTAACATCAATCTGTTCTGCTCCTAAACTTGTCTAATGAAGACGTGCATATGCCATACAGTTTGCTATGAGGGAAATTTTGCCCGGGCAGTGGTGCTACGGCCTAGTCTTATTTCAAATTTCAGACAATTGGAAAATGAGATACGAGCGGAGCAGGCTGTAGCACCGCTGTCATGGCAAAATTTCTTTCATTGGCCTGGTTGATGCGGAAAAATAAGAATTTAAACTTTGATTCATTTTCTTTTGTATCTTTTACGGTGATATGGAAGAATGGGAAACTATTCATTGAATATTTTTACTTCTTAGCCCATGCATTCGGTTCTGAGAAATAGGAATCTAAATTTCATTTCATTATTTTTTTAGGTGATACAGAAGGATGGGAAACTGTTCAAAGAGGAAAAGCTAAAGCAAAAAATTCACCGTCACAGAAATCCTTAGAAAATCTATCAATTCAGAAATCCAATGAGAGTCTAAAATCAAATCTTTTCCGCTCAAAATCAGTTCCTGACTCCGCTAAAACCACGTCCAAGGATAAAAAATTGGTCAAAAGTAAAAATGAGGACATCAAAAATTCTGAGAAAAACAAGCGAAAGGATAGTGAAAAAGAAAATCTACCCGAAGAAAAAAATGATAATAAATTAACGGAGCCCACAACATCGAGTACGTCAAACTTAATGCCAGCAACACGGAACACTAAGACATCTAGTCCCAAACCCACCAATACAAATTCTAAAAATTCCAAAAGTTCTGTCACCGCAACCGTTAATTCGACCACTACGAAGACAAATGTGAAACAAAAAGACAAAAAAGTTTCTGCGAAGGAGGCAAAAAATTCCAAAACTGTGAAAAGAACTGTGACATCTTCGCCGGTGAATACAAAAACTGAATCTAAAATCCTGAAAGGGAGTTCGCGCGGAAAGAAGATCTGTAAGGATCCTAACGAAATCGTTAATACTATGAATACGTTAAAAGCTGCGTTATCTCAGACGTCGTTACATAGTGGTCTGGATGATAATGACAATGATGACGTGTTAGCGGAACAGCTTGATACGGTAAGTTACCATTCGGAGCCCTTGTTTCTCGAAATCTTGACAGTTGGAATTCAATATAAGCGGGCCTGGAAATAACAGTTTTAGATATACCTGACATATGTCAGGCACTAATGGAATAGTACCTTACATTTGCAAATTAGTGCAGGACATGTATTAATAATATCATTAAAAAGAGACAAATCAGTGCCTGACAAAATGACAGGCACCAGACCTTTTGTGCTTGACAACACCTGAGTCTGTGCCTGACATTGTCAGTGACATGTGCCTTATTTCCAGGCTTGAATATAAGAGCAGACCATAGCACTGCTGCCCAGGCAAAATTTCCTTCATAGCACACTGTATGGCGTATGCCTGTCTTCATTAGCCCAGTTTGCGCAGAAGAGTAGGACTTTCAACCCGATTTTATTTCTGGTGATAAATTGACCTTTCAGTTGGTTAATATGCCATGAAATACAGTATTTTATAGAATAATAACATCTGGTAGATGTATGTTTTCTGATAGCATTAAGTCTCTTATTTATTTATTATTTATTTATTTTATTTTTTTTAATTTTTATTTATTTATTTATTTTTTTATTTTTTATTTTTCTTGTCTATATTTTTTTAAAAAATTTTTTTTTAAATTTTTTTATTTATTTTTTTTCTTTTTTATTTATTTATGTAATTTAAAATTCATATTATTTATCTGTTTATTTGTACCATAACCAAAATTATGTATTTAATTTTTGCCTGTACCATATATTATTCGACATTGTACATATATTATACACCCAAACCAGAAGGAAGCAAATTAATATAAGCCTACTTGGCTTGTTTTTGTATCCAATTATCTATGCTTTTCTATAGTGTATAATATTCTCGAAATAAATACTGTTTAAACCAAGTCTCTTGAAGAAATATTTGCCAAATGTTGGGAAAATATAACCATCATATTATATAAACTCCATTTTTTTCTTTCCATGAGCAAATAACTTTAATATGTTTTTTATCCAGTGTTGAAACACAGGAATCTGGCCTTCTGGTCGTATTTATGCCTACACCATACCCAATTATGTCTGTTGAAGCCACGATTTTACCTGCTCTTGCATTGCCTCGTTTTTTTTTCAACAATTTGTAATGTCAGGCAATCTTATCTATTATCTTGTTAGGTATGCGGATAGAAGGTCCGGTTCCTGTGGTCGAGTGTTCGATCCCTGCATAGGCCGAGAAAGTTCATCTCGATTTCTGGCGTGATTTCCCCTTGTCAGTGATGCAGAAGGAGGGCCTGACAAGGACAGCTGCCTAGTCGTTCCGATGGGACGAAAAACCGAGGTCCCGTGTACACATTGGAGTGCACGTAAAAGATCCCTTGGCAGTTGAAATTCGATATAAGAGTAGGCCGTAGCGCCGCTGCCCGGGCAAAAACTTCCTCATAGCACACTGTATGGCGTATGCCCGTCTTCAATTAGCCCAGGTTAGGTGCTTAAGCGTAGGACGTTAAACCCCATTTCATTCATTCCGGTTCCTGTGGTTGAAACCAGCTTGTATCACTATCAGTGTTCATGTTACCGTTTACCTTGAAGAAAGTTTTATTGAAGTTTTAAGGTTGTGCTTAAGTTATGTTGTCGGATATATATCTATCTAAACTTTATTACACATCTATGATCTTTGTGATTAATTTTTACCTTTTGTATACAATTCGTAATATTCAGGCCTTGGCTTGTGCTCAAGATGCAGAAGAGAGTCTGTCGTCCCAGCTAGAAGAAGAACAACAGCAAGCCTTGGAATCTGCTATAGAGGAGGAAGAAACATGGTTGAAGGAACTGGCTAGAACGGCCAGTACAGAAATAGAAGTTGATACTGAAAGTGAATTAACAGTATGTACATTGTATTATTTATTTGGAAGACATGGTGGCTATACACCTGCATACTCTGCATCATTGAATCAAGTGGCTGGTTTTGATTCCCCATCTGTACCTAGTAAGGGGTAGAGTCGCCTGTTCAACTTCGTGGTTTTCTCAGTTGATACTGAAAGTGAATTAACAGTACATCCATTGTATTATTTATTTGGAAGACATGGTGGCTATACACCTGCATACTCTGCGTCATTGAATCAAGTGGCTGGTTTTGATTCCCCATCTGTACGTGGTAAGGGGTAGGGTCGCCTGTCCAACTTCGTGGTTTTCTCAGTTGATACTGAAAGTGAATTAACAGTACATCCATTGTATTATTTATTGGGGAGACATGGTGGCCGAATGGTTAGCGTGTGCACGGTTATCATAGAGTCTGTCATTGGAGTGAACAGGCGGGGTTTTCAATTCCCTGGTTGTATGTGAACCATGTGTTAGTCCCTAACCCTAACCTAGTTTGTCGAGTGGATGTTAAACCCCATCTCTCTCTCTCTCTGTATAATTAATTGGGGAGACAAGAGTGGCTGTATGTACACCTCTGCATACTCTTAAATACCAAAATGGTAACCTTGTATTGTAAATTTCCCAAACAATCACATTGGTCTTGCAGACTTCAGAGCTTACTAGCAGGTCCTTCGTCCTACAGATTTTGGAGCCTACCAGCAGGTCCTGGATTCAATCCCGGAATGGACTGAGAAAGTTCCTCCAAATTTCAGGGGTTGGGTTGCCGAATGGTTAATGCGTGTACATCGCATCATAAGATCTGTCATTGAGTCAACTGGCGTGGTTTTGGTTCCCCGGTTGTGGGTGGCAAGGAGTAGGTTGCCTGTCAAACTACGTGAGATTCCTCTGGGTCCTCCGCTTTTCCTCCAACTGCTAAAAAAAAACCAACAAGTGCAGGCAAATTATTAAAATAAAATTGAAAGATATGTTAGTCCAGAAATAACCCAGTATTTTTGTCCATAAAATGTTGGTGTTCCTAACGTGAGAATGTTTGCAGTTGTCTGCCCCTCTCGTATCCACCACTTTACTGTCATTGACCTTAAAATGTTTGTGTTTGTTTTTATTACAGGAAACTATGACATCATTAGAGTCGTCTCAACCAACTTTAGATTGGGAAGCAATGGAGGCAGAATATGAAGGTGACTATTGAAAGTTGTTGATTTATTTATTATATTTGTAAAATCATAGCTAAAAATATTACAGATACATTATGGGAGATTAGATAACTAGTTGGCAGATCTCACTATAATAGTTCAAAACTAGATAATGCACAGGCAATTTGCTGAAAATTTCAGTCAAATTGATCCACTATGAATCCAGTATTAAGTGATTGAAATTTTCTGTTTATTTATAATATTTGTTAAATCATAGCTAAAATATTTAATTAGCTGATTGGAAGAAATTGAAAATACAATGATTTTGGTTGTGTGTTTGCAATGTACATGTATAAGGGCGAAAGTTCTTGATTTAAAGATTTGACAGAATAAACCAAAGTATTATAGATTTTGTGGACTGCTTGGACTAATCAGCTGCTGCAGGCGTATGTTTCCTTGTCTTTCATTCTAACTAATTCTGTGACTTCTTTATCAATCTTAAAATCTTGATTAAAGACTCATCTTTTCAAAATTCACTACAGAAATTGACAAAAACTTAGAGCCAAAGGACTTTTGTACAGTTGTTTCATGCGCTACAAGCACTATTTATGGACTGGCGCTATATAAATGGACATATTATTATAATTAACAAGAATTGAAGGGGTTTTTTTTATTGACAATATTTTTTAATTTGTCTAGAAAAAGGTAATAGTCGATCGTGGAGTGAGATGGTTGAAGAAGCTGAAGAACGAACCCCAGGTCACGGGGTACATATGCACGAAAAACTCTCTTCACCTTCTAGAAAAAGGTAATAATTATATCTCGTCACGTCAAACCTTGTAGGGATCACAGAAGTTTTGTGGGGGGTTGGATGGCCTAATGGTTAGCACATGCGTGCTGTATCCTAAAGGCTGTCATTGAGTCAACTGGTGGGTTTCGAATCCCTTGGTTGTATGTGACAAGCAGTAAGGTTGCCTGTCCAACCTCGTGGCTTTGCTCCGGGTCCTCCGGTTTCCTCCCACTGCTAAACACCCCTACACGCAAGCAAATTATTGAAATAAAATTAAACCATTTTATGTTAGTCCCGAAATGATCTAGTTTGTGTCGAATGGACGTTAAACCCCATTTTTCTATCTCTCTTATTTAAAATATTGCCTTGTTATTCAGGTCCCCAGCAGAATCTCGAAGACGTCACGAAGAGAAGCAAGCCAAGGCTCAAGAACTACGCGAAAAGTTGATGCAAGAAAAAGCTGAAAGACTGAGAGAATTGTCTAAAAAGGTCAGTTCATAACATTTTATATTATTAGTGAAAGTAATTTGATTGGTTGATGCTTTATGAAAAGATAAATGTCACAAAATTTATTTTTTTTGAAATACGGCGGAGGTGAGCCTCACTGTTGGCTTTTGTTTTAATTTTTATTTATTTATTTTTTACGCTTTCAGGTAGAAGAAGTTCGAGCATGGAAGGAAGAATTGATGAAACAGAGAAAGGACACGATGGAACGAAAACTTCAACGAGCGGAAGAAAAACGACAGTGTCAGTTACGTCTAAAATCAAAGAAAGCCCATGACGAAGAAGCAAAGGTATCGTAAATTAATTATATAAGCTGATATAAACTCCACGGCTACGCACTTCATTTTATCAATTTTTGTTTTTGCTTTTTTATACGCCCACATTTTCATGTGGACGTATTATGTCGTCCCCCCTGTCCGTCCACAATTGTTTGTGGACTCTCTACAGGTCACAATTCTTGTCCGATTTTGACGAAACATAAAATATAGGTTTATCCCCAAAAGATCTCGGCTGCTTTCGATATTGGCATGTATCGGATCAAAACTTCATGGATTATGGCCCCTGATTGTACGAAAAATCACGTTTTTAGCTTGTGGACCCTATAGAGGGCACAATTTTAAACCGATGTTGATGAAACTTAACATGCATGTTCATAACCCAAAGATCTTGGTTCCTTTCGATATTTGCACCTATCGGAACATAAATTCCTAAATTATGGCCCCTGATTGTCCGAAAATTCACCTATTTTAGCTTGTGGTACCTCTGGAGGTTACAATTATTATCCGATTTAAAAATTATATCACCGTTACACCCTAAGGAAGGTTGAGTTCAAATTTCGGAAAAATCGGACCAAAATGGCCGCCGTTCGTACGCAAATACTGTTAAAAAATGGTATATCAATGTTGTGGACCCTGTAGAGATCACAATTTTAATTCGATTTTGATGAAACTTTAAATGCATGGTTGTGAACCAAAGATCTTGGTTCCTTTCGATATTTGCGCATATCGGATCGTAACTTCCTGAATTATGGCCCCTGATTATACGCAAAATCATCTTGGTTTAGCCTGTGGTCCCTCTGGAGGTTACAATAATTATCCGATTTAAAAAGTCGTTTGATTATATCACCCTTACACCCTAAGGAAGGTTGAGATTGAATTTCAGAAAAATGGGACCAAAATTGCCATACAAAATGGCCGCCATTCGTACGCAAATACTGTTAAAAAATGGTATATCAAGGCTGTGGATCCTGTAGAGGTCAAAATTTTAATTCGATTTTAATGAAACTTAAAATGCATGGTTATAACCCAAAGATTTTGGTTCCTTTCAATATTTGCGCATATCGGATCGTAACTTTCTGAATTATGGCCCCTGATTATACGCAAAATCGTCTTGGTTTAGCTTGTGGTCCCTCTGGAGGTTACAATAATGAACCGATTTAAAAAATCGTTTGATTATATCACCGTTACACCCTAAGGAAAGTTGAGTTCAAATTTCGGAAAAATCGGACCAAAATTACCATACAAAATGGCCGCCGTTCGTACGCGAATACTGTTATAAAATGGTATATCAAGGTTGTGGACCCTGTAGTGATCACAATTTTAATTCAATTTTGATGAAACTTGAAATGCACGGTTATAATCCAAAGATCTTGGTTGCTTTCGATATTTGCCCATATCGGATCGTAACTTCCTGAATAACGGCCCCTGATTATACGCAAAATCGTCTTTGTTAGCTTGTGGTCCCTCTGGAGGTCACAATTATTATCTGATTTAAAAAATCGTTTGATTATATCACCGTTACACCCTAAGGAATGTTGAATTCGAAATTTCGGGAAAATTCGGAACAAAATTGCCATACAAAATGGCTGACGTTTGTACGCGAATACTGTTCCTTTCGTTATTTTCACATATCAGATCATAACTTCCTGAATTATGGCCCCTGATTGACCGAAAAATCGCCTATGGTCCCTCTGGAGGTCACGATTATTATCCGATTTAAAAAACTTGACTCTATCACCGTTACACCATACGAAAGGTTGAGTTTGAATTTCAGGGAAATCGGACCATAATTGCCAGACAAAATGGCCACCGTTTGTATGCTAATAGTGTAAAAATATGGTATATCAAGGTTGTGGACCCAGTATAGGTCACAATTTTAATTCGATTTTGATGAAACTTGAAATGCATGTTTATAACCTAAAGATCTTGATTCTTTTCGATATTTGCGCATATCAAATTGTAATTTAATGAATTATAGCCTTTGATTGTAGGAAAAATCACTTTCGATTTTGCTTGTTCTCTAACCATCTCTCGAAAATGTGAGCGTATCCTGCCTGGCAGTGCCAGCTTACTATCTTTTTATTTTCTAAGCTTTGGCTGTAAACTGAAAGTTACGTAAAGCATACACTAAATAAATGCAGCATTACGTAGGGCATATTACAATATTCAGAGAATGTTTCATAGGGTCTCCTATGGAATATTACTTATACCATGTTGCTAACGGAACATTGTAGCCCATGATTGCTTGGATTTTGATTGTGTTGAATGAATATAACAGTCATCAAAATAGGGCAACTCACTGCGAATGAATATATCCTTGGCACTAGAATGTCTTAGCAGTGGCAAAATGTTTTCCAGATAATCTTTTTGAAATCTGACTTGCATGTAATCCACAGTGAAATTCATCCACAGTCACATTAAAACACCCGCTTAAAACACACCAAAAAAATGAATGTATTTGAAAGATAATACGTAAATTTTATTTCAATGCTGGTATCTGACAATGGTTGTTATGACCATTCACGATCAGTCATTGGTCAAATTTTAAAATGTTCGATAAGTGAACAAAAATCACTACACTGAAGTGTTATTAATTGATAAGGGTTCGTACGCTTTCTGGAAAACCTGGAAAGTCATGTAATTCCACCTATGAAAATTCCAGGCTTGGAAAACCTGGAATATGAGTATTTTATCATGGAAAGTCATGAAATTTTCACATCTGTCCAGTAATCGCCCTATCTCTGAAATTTGATCCCATTTATTCAAATTGTAAAACTAATGTGAAAGAAAAGCATGGTAAAGAAAAATAGATCTAAGTAAACATGCATAGACAAACTTCATTTTAATGCTCTAATTTTGGTCCTGGAAAATGCCCTTTTTGATCATGGAAAAGTCATGGAATTTCATTCATATTTTAGTGTACGAACCCTGATTGATGGTCTCTTGTGACACTGACTGATAGGACTCTAGAGAATTCTTTTGGTAATGTAAAAACCACAACGTCAAAATGACTAATTTAACAGTGTTCAAAGTTGCGTACCAAACCGTATCAGTACACTAAACAGGATATCTCTACATGATCAGTGTATGAACTATGAATGCAATTTTCAATTGGCCATCTTTATTAACTCAGTTTTGGAGCGAAACAGTAGGACGTTAAACCCATTTCATTTCATTTCATTTACCTACAGACTTGGCAGACTGAAGCCTAGGTCCACAAGATCAATAAGGGGCGGGGCTTCCGACAAAGATGTATAATATGTATGACACTTGTCATAGCCTTTCTTTCTCACACTGTAGTCTGAAACAACCATTACTATTACCATCCCCCTCGGCATTATTCAATTAGTCGTATTTAGAAAACTCTCTTCTTTTTCTAGTCGTGGACTCGTGAGGGGTGGGGTTTTGGAAGGGGTCTCATAAATTGGAGTAGCCGAGGGCCCCTCTCTTTATCAACCTCAGGCAAGTCATCCACATCTTTGCTCAATTGTCATATTTAAAACATGTAAGGGTGGGGGGATTGGATTGAGTCGTATTTAGAAAACTCTCTTCTTTCTCTAGTCATGTACTTGTTAGGGGTGGGGTTTTGGAAGGGGTCTCATAAATTGGAGTAGCCGAGGGCCCCTCTCTTTATCAACCTCAGGCAAGTCATCCACATCTTTGCTCAATTGTCATATTTAAAACGCGTAAGGTTGGGGGATTGGAAGGGCCCGTTTAGTGGAGTATCCTATATTCGGCACTGGGAATGATAGTACAGGCCTGGAAATAACGGTTTTGATGTAACCTGACAAAATGTCAGGCACTAATGTAATAGTACCTGACATTTTCAACTTATTGCCGGACATGTATTAATAATATTTGTATAAAAGACAAATCAGTGCCAGACAAAATGACAGACGCCGAAGGTTTAGTGCCTGACATAGCCTGAATCTCTGCCTGACATTGTCAGTGACAGGTGTCTTATTTCCATGCTTGCTTCAGTGGGAAAAGCTTACAAATGACGAACTATATCGTTCTTTTGTTTTTAGGCGAATGAAATAGCTTTCATCAACTCCCTAGAAGCTCAGAATAAACGACATGATATTCTCTCGAAACATCAGGAATCAGAGGCACGACTCAAAGAACAGGCTGTAGGTTTTATTTTCAATTATAATCTGAAAGATACAATCTGATTAAAACACAGATCCAATTTCGTTTCGTTTTTTATAGTTCAAAATTTCGTTTATACTTGTCTTTACTACATTTGGATCTGGAAGACATGTTATTTAACTTGTGTTCTGCTTGAAAAAAGGGGTCAGTCAATCAAATGGTCTGTCAAATCGAGTATTTGACCTTTTTTGCGCGAAACTGTGGGTAGACATTATCAGCGATAGAAATCAAAACAAATTAAAAATAGATGGCGGTTGCTAATGGGTCAGGCCGAATGTCGCTTGCTTGGTACCTGACGTCATGGAATGTGAACTCCCACTATAACTTGTTAGATTTACATGTAGTGTAGGCCATTGAAAGTATAAAAAAACGAAACGAAATATAGATTTGTATTTTAATTAGATTGTGAAAGATGCAATGTGTAAGACTAAGAGCTGTAGTTGCCTATTACTAGACCTTATTTTGGCTTGATATGTGAAATAAACTAGTATTTAAACATTTATCTACATTACAAGCCTATAATCAACTCTCTAGACCATCAGTTGGCTGAGATTAAAATGGATTAGAACAGCTGTGAAATTTTAAAAATTTAACGGTAAAACTGATAATCGCGACTTAATTTCAAATTGTCAAGTACCATTTACACATGTTAAAACTTATATCTTTGGTCAGAATAAAATTATCGGAATAAAATGAAATATTCATTTTTCATCATCTAATTTTGAACTATTATAGCAAGAACAGACAGCTCTTTATCTAAATATTACATAATGTATCTTTAAGTTTGGTGATCTCCATGTGTCAATTTATATCGTATCCGTTCAAACAACAGACAGTTTGGTGTCTGGTGTCAAGTGTGGCGCTATGGATCATATTTCTGTTGGGAATTTGGTTTGGGTTTAGATACCTACCCGATAACCTAATGGCTTTTTCCTCAGCTAGTGCAGCTATTTTCTCCTAAGTTAAGAGGATTACTGGCAAGCTATTGTTGAGTTAGTCTCACAATATCCTGCTAATTAATTAATAGGAATATAATGCGATAAAATGTATAGGAAATATAAAGCCACTCCCATAGCCATATATAGAGAGAGGGACTTGCTAACAAAATGGGCCTTTTTTTAAAATCTAATCTCAATTACAGATTCTTACACGATTCCTTCCTCTGACCTATTATATCTTACGTAAAACTATCATTTAGTTTAATTTGTTTTCACTGAACACTCATTTATACTATATTTTCTTCAAATGTTGATTTTCTAAACTCACAAACGGAGTAAGAAAATAGCAACCATGGCCACAGTTAGAGAAACTCTCTCTATATATATATGGCTCTAATATTCTTATATGACATGAAATGGAAAAGATGGAGATATTTTCTTGATCTACACCAGGATCGAACCCTTGACCTCCTGGTTAGTGAACTTGTACCTTAATCACTGAGCCACAAGGAGCCCACAAGTTAAATCTTACATACAGATAAGCATGATGCTATTATTATTTACTTTTTCTTGTATGTCAAATTTACGAACGATTTAGCTTTTTTTATTTTGCCTTGCTACATTATTATTCGACATCGCCGATTTTGTGAAAGTGCTACAAATTAATCCTGTTTTTTTTATTTTACGATAATTATTTGAATCAATAGGAAGAAAGGGTGAGAAAAATGGAGGAGAAACAAGCCAAGGAGGCGGCTGTGGAAGAAAGACGTCGTGCCTTGGAAGCTGATCGAAAAGCTAAACTGGTTGAGATGCAAGAACGTAGAAAAAAGCGTGATGCAAGAATTGAACATGAGCGAGAGGAAAGAGAGAAGGAAAGACATGAAACCTTAAAGGCTAAAGAAAGGTAAGAAATAATAATTAAGATAAAACACAAAATACCAATGACTCACATGTATGGGGACTCAAATGGCCGAAAATTTGTCAAAATTTTGCAGCCGGGTTTCCCCTTGATAGTGCGGGTTAAATGGCTGAACGGTTAGCATGTGCACGCTGTATCATAAAGCCTATCATTGAGTCAAATGGCATGGTTTTGATTCCCCGGTTGTACGTGGCAAGGAGTAGAGTTGCCTGTCCAGTCTCGTGGGTTTTCTCACGGTCCTCCGGTTTCCTCCTACAGCTAAAGATCCCTACATGTATGCGTAAGCGAATTATTGAAATAAAATTAAACCATGTTAGTCTCAAAATGACAGTCTGTGTCGAGTGGACGTTAAATCCCGTTTCTCTCTCTGGCTGACTTATAAACCAGGTGAATATTTGTCAGGGTTTTGGAACCTGGTTTTCTCTTTATCAGAGGTGCATGTATATTTTTAAATTAATTCATTAACTGCCAATCATATTTAAGGACCTACCTGTTGTGTAAATTATCCATTACAACCTATCTTACTTGTCCAGGGGGTTCGAAAATATGTTTAAATCACGGTTGCCTTTGAAAGTGCTTACGTAAGTGTTTTCAAACCATGTTACGGCATGTAGTAAAAAAATTACAATTTTTAAAATTAGGTGTGTTAAGATGAAATTTGTATCATTTATTAATTGGAATATTGTAAAATAGTACAATTTGTTGACCAGAATAAAGATTGGGACATATTCAGTTACAGCAAGAGTGGTATTGGGGCTTTAATTGAATGTTTATTATGATTATTACAGAGACCAGAAAGAAAGATTGGCTGCATTAAACGCCCAGCAAGAGGCTCATATACAAGAATTACAGAAAAAAATACAACAAAAGGTTTGATTATTATTCTGATACTCAAATTATTTTTATACGCCCACATTTTCATGTGGACGTATTATGTCGTCGCCCCTGTCCGTCCGTCCGGACGTCCGTCCGTCCGTCCGGACGTCCGTCCGTCCACAATTGTTTGTGGACTCTCTACAGGTCACAATTCTTGTTTGATTTTGACGAAACTTGATATATAGGTTTATCCCCCAAAGATCTTGGCTGCTTTCGATATTGGCATGTATCGCATCAAAACTTAATGGATTATGCCCCCTGATTGTACGAAAAATCATGTTTTTAGCTTGTGGACCCTATAGAGGTCACAATTTTGAACCGATTTTGATGAAACTGTACATTCATGTTTATAATCCTAAGATCTTGGTTCCTTTCGAAATTTGTGCCTATCGAAACGTAATTTCCTGAATTATTGCCCCTGATTGTCCGAAAAATCACCTATTTTAGCTTGTGGTACCTCTGGAGGTCACAATTATTATCCGATTTACAAAAACGTTCGAATATGTCACCGTTACACCCTGAGGAAGGTCGAGTTCAAATTTTGGAAAAATCATGCCAAAATTACCATACAAAATGGCCGCCGTTCGTACGCGAATACTGTTAAAAAATGGTATATCAAGGTTGTGGACCCTGTAGAGGTCACAATTTTAATTCAATTTTGATGAAACTTGAAATGCATGGTTATAACCCATAGATCTTGGTTCCTTTCGATTTTTGCGCATATCGGATCATAACTTCCTGAATTATGGCCCCTGATTATACGCAAAATCGCCTTCGTTTAGCTTGTGGTCCCTCTGGAGGTTACAATTATTATCTGATTTCAAAAATCGTTTGATTATATCACCGTTACACCCTAAAGAAGGTTGACCAAAATTGCCATACAAAATGGCCGCCGATCGTACGCGAAAACTGTTTTAAATGGTATATCAAGCTCGTCGACCGTGTAGAGATCCCAATTTTAATTTGATTTTGACGAAACTTGAAATGCATGGATATTACCCAAAGATCTTGGGTCCTTTTGATATTTGCGCATATCGGATCGTAACTTACTGAATTAATGCCCCTGATTATACACAAAATCGCCTTTGTTTAGCTTGTGGTCTCTCTGGAGGTCACAATTATTATCCGATTTAAAAAATCGTTTAATTATATCACCGTTACAAGCTAAGGAAGGTTAAGTTCAAATTTCGGGAAAATAGGACCAAAATTACAACACAAAATGGCTGCTGTTTGTACGCGAATACTGTTAAAAAATGGTATTTCAAGGTTGTGGACCCTGTAGAGGTCACAATTTTAATTTCGATTTTGATGAAACTTAAATTACGTGTTTATAACCTAAATATCTTGATACTTTTCGATACTTGCGCATATCAAATTGTAACTTAATGAATTATAGCCTTTGATTATAGGAAAAATCACTTTCGGTTTTGCTTGTTCTCTATCCATCTCTCGAAAATGTGGGCGTATCCTGCCTGGCAGTGCCAGCTTACTATCTTTTTAAACGTGCTTGCAACAGGTTTCCATGGGGATGTTGGGAATTTTGATAATGATGAATTAATTAATATATTAAGGAGACAAGAAAATGAATAGAAAATACCATTAAATCAATTTAAATAGCCTTCAGAAACTATTCAAATTAGAATATTTTTCTGTCTACGTTAGCCGGGTTCTTGCAGCAAAATTGGTGTTAAACCCCATTTCATTTCAAATGTCTGAAATTTCTTGGCCTTCAAAATGTTGAAATATATGGTTGCCCAGATATTTTTTCGGTTGTCCTGGGCCAGCGATTTCGCATGTTATGAAATTTGTGTGAAGCCTACTTTGTATTATTATTTGGGGGGTTCGATGACTGAATGGTTAGCATGCACACGCTGTGTCACACATAGAATCAAATGGCGTGGTTTCGAAGCCTTGGGTGTACGTGGCAAGGAGTAGGATCACCTGTCAAGCCTCGGGGGTTTTCTCCGGGTCCTGCGGTTTCCTTCCACTGCTAAAGACCCCTACGCGCAAGTGAATTATTGAAATAACATTAAACCGCGTGTTAGTCCCGAAATGACCTAATTTGTGTCGAGTGGACGTTAAACCCCATTTCTCTCTCTCTCTCTTTCTATTACTATTTTTATCTTTTACAGCAAGACGAGAGTTGTCAACGACACCAAGAAGTATTACAACAGATTCGAGAGAAAGCGTTTGAAATGAGTATTTATAAACATTCTACCGAGGACCATAACGACGCACCACAGCTTACACTTTATGATAAGAAGAAACTCTGTACTATATGTAATACTCTGGTACGTTCGATTAACTCATTTAAATATTCATATCACATTTAAATATTCAAAACTCTGGACTATATGTAATACCCTGGTAGGTTTCATTAACTCATTGGAATATTCATATCTCATTTAAATATTCATAAGTTCTATTATTGATAAAACTGTGTACTATATGTAATACCCTGGTATGTTTAATTAACTCATTGGAATATTCATATCTCATTTAAATATTCATAAGTTCTATTATCTCAATTAAATATTCATAAAGCACCCTGGTACGTTCAATTAACTCATTTAGATATTCTTATCTCATTTAAATATTCATAAGTTCTATTATCTCATTTAAATATTCATGAGTTCTATTATCTCATTTAAATATTCATAAGTTCTATAAGCTCATTAAAATATTCGCTAGTTTTATTATCTAAAATGAATATTAATAGGTTTTATATTAACTCATTTGAATATTCATTAGTTTAGTTTAATGATTTAAAATCGTTGATATTATTTTTAGATCCCGTCTGAAGTATATTTATTAAGTCATCTACGTGGAAAGAAACATCAACAGGCCTTAAAAGATAACAACGCAGGTGAAGACATGTCCAATCAGGAGATAGTAAGTTTTATTTATTTACCTTATTTGGGTTGCCGAATGGTTAGCGTACGTGTGTGTTGTATCATAAGGTCTGTCATTGAGTCAACTGGCATGGTTTCAATTCCCTGGTTATATATGACGAGGAGTAGGGTCGCCTATCCAACCTTGTGGGTTTTCTCCGGGTCCTCCAAATATCTTCCAAGTGCTAAAGACCCCTACACGTGTGCTTAGATAAAAAAATGAAAATAAGACTTGTCTGTGATATCACCTTTGATGGAAGCGGACGTTAAACCCTAACAACAACAACATCTATAACTATATAAAATGTTTATTTTTAATGTTTTGTAGGAGAATTTTAATTTGAAGAATATAGTTGATGTACCTGAAAACAGTACTCACCCTCAACTAGCGTCAGAGAAAGAAAGACTAAAGTCTATGAAGAAACGCTACAAGAAATTACGTGTCAGGATGATTTCAAGGTAAGACAACTGTTTTTAAAATGGATTCTTTTTAGATGATGTGTTAACTGATGTTTTGGTTTGTTTGTATTTTATTCGTAGGTCCATGGGGGTAGGGATGGCCTAGTGGTCTAGAGTGCCAATCTTCAACCTCTAGCTGGCGGGCCACCTCTGGCTTGCGGGCTTAGGTTTCGAGCCCTGGTGTGAGCCTATGTGGCATGGACATAGTGGCGCCTTCTCAACCTCATGGGTTTCCTCCGGGCACTCCGGTTTCCTCCCACTGCTAAAGCCCCTACGGGCAAGCGAATTATTGAATTAAAAATTAAACCATATGTTAGTCCTGAAATGACCTAGTTGTGTTGAGTGGACCTTAAACCCCATTTCTCTCTCTCTCGTAGGTCCATTGTAGCCAATGAATTCATTCTACCTTTAAAAATACTAAAAGGAATTCAACTTTTTTTGACTGATTGATGTGCATTCCTTCAAGATTCAACTTTAATAATATTGTAGCTGGTCAAGGGATTAAAAATTCTGTAAATAATGGACTAAGTTCCAATCCCTATTTGTTCATTATGTTGACCCCGTTCATACTATATTAATACATGGTGAGGCTAGGTTCAACTTCAACAATATTGTAGCTGGTCAAGGGATTCAAAATTCCGCAAATACTGGACTAAGTTCAATTCTTGTTTGTTCACTGTGTTGTCAGTACACTATATTAATACATAGGGAGGCTAGGTTCAACTTCAACCATATTGTAGCTGGGCAAGGGATTCAAAATGCCTAAAATACTGGACTACGTTCCAATCCCTATGTTGTCCCCATTCACACTATATTAATAAATGGTCTGGCTGGGTTCATCTTCCATAATATTCTAGCTGGCAAGGGATTCGAAGTCCCACAAGTAATGAAATATAATTATTGTAGTCCTAATTTTAACGTTCACGATATTGTAGTTTTGATAGAGTTTAACAGTAGTTGGAGAGGGGGTCTATAGGCTTCTGCCTGTTCTCCAATCCAGTTTCTGAGAATAAATATTGTTTAGATAAAAAAGCAAAACAGTAGGTTTTTTTTCTAATTAAAGGGACAATCCCGTATTATACAGAGGCTCAAAAATAAAAGTCTGAGAATGTATGAAAATAAAACGCCAAAATATAGGGGAATGGTGTATATACCTTGTCTCAAAATTTCAACTCAAAATATTGAGTCATTTGGACGTGAACGCCAAAATTGCTTATCCGGACACGTAACCCTCTTAAGATTGATGGTCATTTTTTTCATTTGGTGACCTTATAATCGATTGACGTTTCTTGAGAGGTCTATACAGTGAATGACCCAAGTACTGTACTTGATAACAAAAGGTAAATTTTACCTACATATTATTTTTATAGAAAAAAGTCTGGTTTTATCCAGATACTGTATGATACAAAGGTCTCCATTTCCAGATGCAGACTGTCAGGTTTAAGTTATTTACAAGCGTATCACAAAAATCGGGTTAGTTGATCGGCCTTAGATACTGGGTTTTAAATGAATTTAACACAAAATTAAGCAGTTTTATTCCCCAAAAAGTTATCGGGATTGGCCCTTTAATACACAGTGACGCTAGGAATATAATCAGTGACTAGATCTTGTCTGGATATGTGTAAAAACCTAATCCTGTTATTAAATATATTTATTATTTATTATTGTTTGTTTAACAGGGGTGTGGAATATGAAAATGCTTTGTCTAATAAAATACAGGTTCAGGATTCAACTCATAAAGCCAAGTAAGTGTTTTAAATAAATACTTTCAGAGTTCTTTTAGCTGATCACATTACAAAAACCTTGTGTCTGTTCTCCGGTTAAAAATGGGTGGGGGTTGGATGGCCAAATGGTTAGCATGTGTTCATTGTATCATAAAGCCTGTCATAGAGTCAACTGTCATGGTTTCAATTCCCTGGTTATATATGACAAGGAGTAGGGTCGCCTGTCCAACCTTGTGGGTGTTCTCTGGTTAAAATGGGGTTGGGGGTTGGATGGCCAAATGGTTAGCATGTGTTCATTGTATCATAAAGCCTGTCATAGAGTCAACTGTCGTGGTTTCGAATCCAACGTTGTACATGACAAAGGAGTAGGGGTCGTCTGTCTAACCTTGTGGGTTTTCAGGTCCTCTGTTTTCCTCCCACTACTAAAGACTCCTACGCTCTAGCAAATTATTGATATCAAATTAAACCATATGTTAGTCCCGCGTTAAATGACTTGACTGAAGTTATATATGTTTGCATATGTTTCCTTGCATGAATCTTGACATGACCTCCTTTAATTTATTCGCGGATTTGAACCATTACCATAGACCTTTACTACCAGATCAGGTTTTCATCCCATCCGAACGACTAGACAGTGGCCTTGTCAGGCCCTCCATCTTGCATTACTGACAAAGGGGGAACCACGCCGGAAAATCCTGCTAATGCAGGGATTGAACACAACTTCATGATTGGTACCTATCTGTGTCTTACAAAATAAAATACACAAATTATAATATATTAAATATTTTATAGGATACAGAAGTTAGTGAAAGATATCAGTAAGTTTATCCAGACCTCGGATACAGGTCCATGGCAACAGAATAAAGTATCAGCTATAGATCGAGCCGTGGGCGAACTCGGCAGATTACTTGAGAAAAAGGTACGTTAACATATTTATTTATTTATTTTTCCAAGAGGCATATCATGATAATAAGATGAGAAAGATTTGATGAAACTAATGAAGTCATAATAAAATAAAACCAAGTACGAACAATCCAAACCATTAGACAAAATTCGAAGTCCTAAAAACGGTATAGGCAAAAATGTGTAATATCGCCAAATAGTGTAATCAGCATATGGACTGTTCACCGTGTACAAAATACACGATGAACAGTGGTAACAGGTGTCCTTGGAAGAGTAAGCTTACCCTGCCTGCCGCGCCACAACCGCCAACCTGCTTAAATTAAAGGGGCAGATTCATTTATGAAAGATTGAGGGTGAAACATATCTCAATGGAGAATATAAGATGGTGGAAAGGTAAGAATAAGATGGTTGAGTTGGGGAGGTCACTGTTTCACCATATTCCTGAGGCAATGGCCTGAGAAATCCCTCTCTGGACATTGCTGGATTGGCTTCTTATACTTGAGCTTTTGATGTAGTGTCTACTTTTCCCACTCAATCAAATTTATCCCAAGTACAGCAACATGACAGCCCTTCAAAGATCCTAATAAGTGACTCATTATGGGCAAAATATAGTGTTGATGCAACTTTTAAAAATTTTTTAATTCATTGTGAACTTTTTGTTTAAGGCAAGCGAGAAAACCTAATTCTATCAATTCCAAATATTATATTTTAGGTTCCGGCTGATTTAAATAATTTCCGTTTTCTGGGTTGTATGAATCATCTGTCCAAGATCTTATCAACAATCGACGACGCAACGGCCACGTTACCCTGTGTTGTACCTCCTAGGTAAGTGAAAGGGACTATCCCAAATTGAACAGAGTCTAAAAAAAAAGGCTGAGTACGTATGAAATTTAAGCCTCAAAATATTGAGGAATGGTGTATTTACCATGTCTCAAAATTTCAGCTCCAAATATTGAGTTGTTTGGATGTGAAGATCAAAACTGCTTATCTGAACACGTTTCCTTCTTAAGATTTTGGGTCAAGTTTTTCATTTGGTGACCTGATAATCGATACGCGTTCCTTTAAAGGTCTATACGATGAATGACACATGTGTTATATTTGATAACGAAAGGTAAATTTCACCAACACATTATTATTATAAAATTAAAGTCTGGTTCTATCGAGACCCTGCACAATACAGCTTGGGACACCACTCGGCAAATCTCGACAGATTCCGGTACCCTACATCTAGACTCGGCCTTATGATGAATTCCGCCATTTTGGAACTATTTTAAAGGACCCGGATAAAACAATGGCTGCCCCCATAGAGACTATATCAACAAGCTAAAGATAATGGCTGTCCCCATAAAGATTATATCTAGAAAAGACGCCATTTTGGAACTATTTTAAAGGACCCGGATAAAACAATGGCTGCCCCCATAGAGACTATATCAACAAGCTAAAGATAATGGCTGTCCCCATAAAGATTATATCTAGAAAAGACGCCATTTTGGGACTATTTTTGTAAAAGCGGCACGTTTTCCTGTTAAAGTAAATCGGCAGTTGACTAGCCGCATCGCAAATGTATGGTCGTAGGTACAGATCACTTACTATCATACATCCGAGTCTAGATGTAAGTTACGGAAGGTACCGGAATCTGTCGAGGTTTGCCGAATGCTTGGGACACTGGTCTCAGATAAAAACCGACGGGTTTAAGTTGTTTAAAAACGTATCAGACATGTTAAGTTAGTAGAGGATTTTAAGCGATTTTAACACAAAATTAAGCACTTTTATTCTCCAAAATATTATCGAGATTGGCTGATTAAAGGGACAATAACACTCTTGCTGGCTTGACAGGTTCACACAAAAAAATTAGCCTTATGCTAACTACAAGATGTTTAAGTGTCCTACCTGTTGTGTAAATTATCCACTACAACCTATCTTACTTGTCCAGAGGGTTGAAAATATGTTTAAATCCAAGTTGCATTTGAAAGTGCTTACGTAAGGCTTTTCAAACCATGTTACGGCATGAAGTTGAATTTTTCCAATTTTTAAAATTAGGTGTGTTAAGATGAAATTTGTATCATTTTTTAATTGAAATATTGTAAAATAGTACAAATTGTTGACCAGAATAAAGATTGGAACATATTATTCAGTTACAACAAAAGTGGTATTGGGGCTTTAATATAAAATAATTTCATGTTAGCTTGCAGGCCTAACACTGCATGTAAAATAGGGTTAAGAGGAATATTGTATTTAATTTACAAAATGACAAGATTATTGACATGTTAACGATTGTATACAGAATTCTTATAAGACATAGAAATAGATTTCACAAATTAAAAACACTAATATGGATATACTACTTCTGAATTTATTAACATGCTAGGTTTTGATGATACGCATACAGATATCGTTATCAAGCAAAGTCGTTTAAAAGCCTGATTTAATAAATGTGTTTATATATATATATAGTTTAAACAATATTTTATTTGTTAGCAAAGGATTGAACAACAGGCAAAGCCTATATAAGTTCTTTCCCATGGATACAGAATATAATAAATGATAAATATAAACATATACATAAAAATAAGATTAAGTATAATAAATTGTAGAACCGAACATATATACAGTTACATGTGGAAATGGTATATGCAAAATATAGCTGGTGCAATTATTTAGTATTGTTCAACAATATGTAAAATCAAATCAAAACCTTTTGGTACTTTTAATAAAATTATGGACTGCTTCAAAAATAATAATATTAGAGGTATTCGAAAGATCTTTAGAGCCATTCAAAAATAGATCTAGATTAATAGTTTCTGTGAGTACCTTTAATGAATTTAATAGTTCGACTCGAATAGATGAATACGATGGACAAGAAAAGAAGAAGTGGAAGTTATCATATATATATATATTACAGGTTATTAAGCCATGCGTGGGAAGTATATCGTATTTATATATATATATATTACAGGTTATTATTATGAGGAATATTGTATTTATTTGTTTATATATATATATATTACAGGTTATTGAGCCATGCCTGTGAAGTATATCGTATTGCCTGTAAAGGAAGTTATGAGAACAGTCATTATATGTTATTCAGTAATAAGATGGGTTTATTAGTTGATCATCTGATACATAGATTATCTGTAAGTATTGAACTATACTTTACTCATAGTTATACATAGTTATACATAGTTATACATAGTTATACATTATATGTTATTTAGTAATAAGATGGGTTTATTAGTAGATCATCTAATACACAGATTGTCTGTAAGTATTCAACTATACTTTACTCAACATTAAGAGAACTTTTATTAATGCCAGCCATTCTCCAGTGTGGTTTGATAGTCTAGTGGTCATGTGTGCTCAAGATCATAAGGTCTGTCACTGAGTCATATTGCATGGTTTTAATCCCACACTTGTACGTGACAAGGAGTAGGGTCAGGTGCATCATGTATATCACTAGGGGGGTAGATGGCCGAATGGTTAGCACATGCGCTCTGTATCATAAAGCCTGTCATTCAGTCAACTGGTGTGGTTTCAAATCCCCGGTTGTACAAGGCAAGGAGTAGAGTCGCCAGTGCAACCTTGTGGGTTTTCTCCGGGTCCTCCGATTTCCTCCAACTGCTAAAGACCCCTACGCGCAGGCGAATTATTGAAATAAAATTAAACTATATTTTACAAAAAGACCTTTTTTTTCTCGTGTGGAAGTTAAACCCCATTTCTCCCTCTCTCTTTTATACCTTAGTCAACATTAAATATACATTATGCCAGATTAGATAAAGAGTTGGCAGTTCTCAGTATAATATTTAAAAAATAGGTAATGTAAAGGGAATTTGCTGAAAATTTCAGTCATATTGATCCACTCTGAACCAAGATTTTAGGGATTGAATTTTCGGCCTAGCTGGTAGATCATCTTATACAGAGTTAGTTTTTTTGGTACTAGAAGTGAAGCCTTCTACCCTAAATCTTGGTGTAATCGTTTTTGAGCACTTTTTGTAAAATTAGGTGGTGTATACAATTCTAAATAATGGAGTCGAGTTTGATGGCCGAATGGTTAGCATGAGTGTGCTGTATCTTAAAGCCTGTCATTGAGTCAACTGGCGGGGTTTCGAATCCCTGGTTGTACGTGACAAGGATAAAATTTGTCTATCCAACCTCGTGGGTTTTCTCCAGGTCCTTCGATTTCCTCCCAAGCGAATTATTGAAATAGAATTAAAACATGTTAGTCTCGAAATGACCTAGTTTGTGTCGAGTGGACGTTGAACCCCATTTCTGTCTTTCTCTTTCCAAATAATGGATTATGTAATATTTATTATTTTGTTATTTATAGTTGGTCATTCCTGATACCCCAGTTCGTCCAGTCTCACCATCAGTGCCTGGAGGTCAGAAGCTACCATCTGATCCGGTAGCGGGTAATCTGATGCAGCTGATCGCTACCATATTAACAAGGCTAGCTAAGAATAATCCCACGACTAAATGTAGCGAAGCTTCGATCGAGAGAATGAGCAGCAGTGGAGATGCATTTGTTAACCGTGGAAACGACTTTATCAGGTTCGTAGAATTTACAATCGGGTGCTGCTGTTTCTTGAAATCTTGGGGGGTTGGGATGGCCTAGTAGTCTAGAGTGCCGCGCTTTGTCCTCTAGCTGGCTGGCCACCTCTGGATTGCGGCTGTGGTTTCGAGCCCTGGTGTGAGTGATGTGGCATGGAGATAGGGGCGCCTTCTCAACCTCGTGGGTTTCCTCCGGTCACTCCGGTTTCCTCCCACTGCTAAAGACCCCTACGCGCAAGCGAATTATTGAAATAAAATTAAACCATATGTTAGTCCCAAAATGACCTGGTTGTGTTGAGTGGACGTTAAACCCCATTTCTCTCTCTCTCTTTCTTGAAATCTTAACAAAAGATAAGATCCAAATTTCAGTAGATATTTCAAATTTGATTGGCTAAGCACTAAAATCAATCTTATATTTTCCCATCAAATTACAAAAATTTGGATTTTATCTTAGTTAAAATTTTGTGAAACAGGCCCCTGGTTAAAATACAGATCCTATTTCATTTCTTTTTTTAGACTTTTAAACAGCAAACCATTACTAAATGTCTTTTTTTTGCAAATTTGGACACGTTTATTTTGATACTACAACTTTGAAGAAATGATAGTATTATTATACATGCATTTCGCAAGATTCAAAATATAACAACCTCAAACTATTCACACATCAGTCAGGGGAGTTGGATGGCCGAATGGTTAGCACGTGTGTGTTTTATCGTAAGGTGTGTCATTGAGTCAACTGGCGTAGTTTTGATTCCCTGGTTGTACGTGACAAGGAGTAGTGTAGGGTGGCCTGTCAAGCTTCGAGGATTTTCTACAAAGTCCTCCGGTTTCCTCCCACTCCTAAAGACACCTTCATTTCATGCCTAAAGAAAGACCTGCAATAAGCAGAATTAGCTCTTGTATAATGTTTGTAGGTTAATCAAATGTATTATAGAGCATTAACCACTGAGTTGGGTTTCGATATCAAAGATTGCATATTTCTATCTTTGTCAATTAAAAGATGCATTATTTAAGATTTAAAGATGCCTATTGCAAGTCTTTTTTCTAGCTTCAAATGTTATATAAATTATTATTTAGACATCGATTCACATGACAAACCTATAATTAACTAAAATAGTTTTTTGAGAAATAATATATTTTGAAAGAAAATAATATATTTTGAAAGAAAATAATATATTTTGTAAGAAAATAATATATTTTGTAAGAAAATAATATATTTTGTAAGAAAATAATATATTTTGTAAGAAAATAATATATTTTGTAAGAAAATAATATATTTTGTAAGAAAATAATATATTTTGTAAGAAAATAACATATTTTGTCTAACCTGGTGAAATTTCTTTGGTTTTAATTCCACTGCTAAAGAGTCAAGCACAATTTGAGTTTCATTTTATGAGATAAAGATTAACCCACTGTTAGTCCTGAATTTCTTTGGCACTCCTGGAATAATTTGCCATTACATCTCAAGAGTGCTAAAACATAAAGTTCGTTTAAATAAATCAAACCTCAAGACCTATCTCTTCAAACGATATAATTAGTGTGCTGTTGAGTGATAGTGTGTGTTCGTTGTGTGGTCGGCGCTTTGAGCATACCCCTTTTGTGGTGTGGATTTTAGCGCAATACAAGACTCATTATTATTATTATTATTATTATTATTTACATTGGTAATTGCATAAGCCCTGTTAAGTGTGGGATCACGGTGGCAAAGTGGATAAGGCGTTGGTTCGCTAGCCTGGAGGTTGAGTGTTCGATCCCTGCATTGGCCGAGAAAGTTCATCTCGATTTTCCGGCGTGATTTCCCCTTGTCAGTGATGCAGAAGGAGGGCCTGACAAGGACAGCTGCCTAGTCGTTCGGATGGGACGAAAAACCGAGGTCCCGTGTACAAATTGGAGTGCACGTAAAAGATCCCTTGGCAGTTGGAATTCGATATAAGAGTAGGCCGTAGCGCCGCTGCCCGGGCAAAATTTCCCTCATAGCACACTGTTGGCGTATGCCTGTCTTAAATTGGCCCAGGTTAGGTGCTTAAGCGTAGGACGTTACACCCCATTTCATTCATTCATTCCCTGTTAAGTGTGGGTTTGAAATATAAGGTGTAGAAAATTGGAGTTACCTCCCCTGAACTGATTTTTTTATGGTCACTCCTATTCTATATACACCATACTGTCTGTAGTTATAAGTTGTAATAAAAATTATTCAAGCATCAAAATTGGTATAAATTTATTGTATGCTTTAACAAAAATAAATATAATCTTGTTTCCTTTTCGTTGAGGGGAAATATACTTCTCAGACTATTTTACAATTGAAATGAAATGGAGTTTAACGTCCTACTGTTCTGCTCCTACTGGGCTAATGAAGACAGGCTTACACCATACAGTGTGCTATGAGGGAACTTTTCCCCGGACAGCGGCATTAAGGCCTACTCATATATCAAATTCCAACTGTCAAGGGATCTTTTACGTGCACACCAATGTGTACACAGGACCTTTTTTTTTTATCCCTCCGTCCTGCACCACTGACAAGATAAAAACCACCATTTTACAAGATTTCTTGACATTTTTCTTTCCCATCACTTAAACAAACATTATGCAAGAGCTAATTCGGCCTATTACAGGTCTTTCTTTGCTCCTTAAATGTTATGTAAATCATTAATTAGACATTTATTGACATGACCAGACCATAATCAACTTTCAATGGCATCAGATGGTTCTGATTTTTAAGTAGATTATAACCGTTCTGCCATTTAAAGCCCCAATACCACTCTTGTTGTAACTGAATAATATGTTCCAATCATTATTCTGGTCAACAATTTGTACTATTTTACAATATTTCAATTACAAAATGATACATATTTCATCTTAACACACCTAATTTTAAAAATTGGAAAAATTCAACTACATGCCGTAACATGGTGTGAAAAGCCTTACGTAAAACACTTTCAAATGCAACTTGGATTTAAACATATTTTCGAACCCTCCGAACAAGTAACACAGGTTGTAATGGATAATTTACACAACAGGTAGGACACTTAAACATCTTGTAGTTAGAATAAGGCTAATTTTTTTTTCTGGATTTAATTTAAAAATGGGGAATGACTGGTTACGATCAATGCACACATCATGTTAAAACTAAAACCATTGATAACTTCACTCAAAATAAAATAATTTGAATGCGATTTTTAATATATTCATTTTGCATTATCTATCTTTGAGAGATTATAGCGAGAACGGACAGCTCTATATCTATATCTTACATAATAATGCCCCTTTTATTTCTGCATCTATAATGAACAACAAAATGAAATTAACCATAAAATCACTTTTTTTGGACTATTTTATAATTACCAGAGTAATATAGTCATTAAAAGCCTGTCCTACCTCGTGGGCTTTCTCTGGGTCCTCCGGTTTCCTTCCACTGCTAAAGACCCCTACGCGTAAGCGAATTATTGAAATAAAATTAAACAATATGTCAGTTCCGAAATGCCCTTGTGTGTGTTGAGTGGACAGTAATCTCTCTCTCTCTCTATAGTCATTTAAATATAGTAGACCTAGGTTAGTATTTGTTCATAGTCATTAAAATATAGTAGACCTGATGCTGATTTTTGTTTATAGTCAATAAAAATTTGGTAGACCTTAGCTTATTTTGGTTCATTGTCATTAACATTTGGTAGATCTAGATTATATAGTATTTGTTCATTGTCATTAACATTTGGTAGATCTAGGTTGGTATTTGTTCATTGCCATTTAAATTTTGTAAATCTACGTTGGTATTTATTCATAGTCATTATCATATGGTAGATCTAGGCTAGTGTTTATTTATAGTCATAAGAATATTTTATATCTACATTTAGCATTTGTTCATAGTCATATTAGAATATGTTAGCCATAGTTAGGCCTTAATTCATAGTCATATTAGAATATGTTAGCCATAGTTAGGCCTTAATTCATAGTCATTAAAATATGGTAGACTTAGGCTAGTGTTTATTCATTAAAATATTGTAAGCCTCAATTCGATGTCAGATGAGCGTGTCTTGGGGAAATAGCTCTATTTAATGTGTGCTTTCACCTTGGGGAGGGTGTGGGTGCACAGTAGATCATAAGGTCTGTCATTGAGTCAAGTGGCTTGGTTTCGACCTGCTTGTGGATGTGTGACAAGGAGTTGGTGTCGCCTTTCCAACCAATTTCCTCCCACTGTTAAAGACCCCTTTGCACAAGCATATTATTTAAATAAGATTGAACCAGGTGTTAGTCCCAAAGTGACCTAATAATATAGCTTTACACAAAGGTGGGGGTTTGGATGGCCGAATGGTAAAGCATGTGCGCGCTGTATTATAAAGCCTGTCATTGTGTCAACTGGCGTGGTTTCAAATCCTTGATTGTACCTGACAAGGAGTAGGGTCGCCTGTCCAACGGCGTGGGTTTCCTCCCACTGCTATAAAGACCCCTACGTGCAGGCAAATTATTGAAATAAAATTAATACATATGTTAGTCCCGAAATGACCTAGTTTGTGTCGAGTGGACGTTAAACCCCATTTCTGTCTCTCTCCCCTGTGTATGTAACAATGGGTCCACTGATTTACTCCCATTGTTAAAGACCCCTACGTACAAGCAAATTATTTAAGTAAGATTGACCCAGATGTTAGTCCCGAAGTGACCTAATAGCTACATATGCATAACCAAATTATTTGAATAAGATTGAACCAGATGTTAGTCCCGAAGTGACCTAATAGCTTACATACACAAAGGTTGGTGATTAATCCTGGTGAAAACCTGATCTTAAATCAACGGATTTTTATATTTTCATTAATCATAGAATCCTAGAAACTTGATGAACTTCTTTTCACAAACCTTTGAGCAAAACCTTTTCAATTTAATACATTTTATAGGAGATTAATCATTTATTTGTGTTCGCGATTTATGCGGATCAACTACAGAGTTTCACGGCCATTGTTGTAAAAATTTTACTATGATTGATAGCGGGTCTCGGGGAAATAAATAAACACACGAGACCTAGGTATCGCGTTACATATAATGATTAGTCTCTAGCTTAATAAAGAAATGATTTTATTATCCAATAAAAAACTCCGTTATTGTCTAACTAATAAATCTCTGCGACTGTATTTCACGATGTTGATGATTTATAAATAAAATACTGGTCTTGGTTATACAGGTCAACTGTTCTCTATGTTAAACGGCCGTGTTTTGATAACAGAAATGTACCCCGTATAGTTTTCTTATTGTGTGTGCTGTTTGAAATTCGAGACAGCCTCTATTTCCGTGTGTCGAATACGATGACAGCAAATTACTTTTCACTGGAGACAAATTTTCTGGCTGATGATATTTTGACGGATGTTCGCTATCACATAACCGCAGTCTTTCCAAATCCGTAAATTCAAACAGGAAACAGGCCTGTCATTGTCCTGTCGTTAGAAAGCATTTATTCGTGGCCTAGCGGGCGTGGTCAAGGTATCATCACGATCTATTAATCCCAGTTGACTTGAGGCTATCCTTCTCATTGTCATTGTCTTTGAAAAAAACAAAACAAAATCGGCTTTTTTTCTTTTCATGTCTTTTTTGTTTAAAGAATACTGTCAAGGTAATTTTCGGATCAAGCTTGAAATTGAAATACTTTTTGAGTCTGTGGGTTCAATATTTATCGACTTAGAAAATAAATTGTCTGTTTTTTTTATATTTTTTCTTGCTTTGATTACGAAATAGAGGTTAAAGACATGTCTATATTTAGAACTATGTAATTCTCTGTGTGCTTCATTTATTCTGACCTTTTAAGGTTTTAATTAGCAGCCAGCAGGAGATTTATACCTTAGTAGTAGGCTAATACCATGGCTTTTAGGCCACCTCTGGCTTGCGGCTGTGGTTTCAAGCCCTGGTGTGAGCGTATGTGGCATGTAGATAGGGGCGCCTTCTCAACCTCGTGGATTTCCTCCGGGCACTGTTTTTCTCCCAATGCTAAAGACCCCTACGCGCAAGCGAATTATTGAAATAAAATTAAACCATGTGTTAGTCCCGAAACGACCTAGTTGTGTTGAGTGGACGTTAAACCCCATTTCTCTCTCTCTCTCTCTCTCTCTCTCTCTCTCTCTCTCTCTCTCTCTCTCCATGGCTTTATTTTATATCTTCATATAAATTTATTCCACTGTCTCCAACCTTGTGGGTTTCTCCGGATCGTCCGGTTTTCTCCCAATGCTAAAGACCCCTACGCGCAAGCGAATTATTGAAATAAAATTAAACCATAGGTTAGTCCCGAAACGACCCATTTTTCTCTCTCTCTCTAGTAAGATTCAATAAGTTTCTATGACCATAATAAAGTATGTTTTAATCCCAATGCACAATAACAGAATAAAATGAAATGGGGTTTAAAATCCTACTGTTCTGGGGCCTGTTTCACAAAATTTTAACTAAGATAAAATCCAGATTTTAACAATTCGATTGGATAATATTAGATTGATTTTACTATTAGCCAATCAAAATTGAAGTACCGGTATCTACTAATATTTGGATTTTATCTTTAGTTAAAATTTCGAGAAACCGGGCCCTGTACAAAATAACAGCCAAATATAGAAAACAATGACTTAATTTACAATAACGAGTGGTCAGTTTCTATTTTAAAAATAGCCACCAGAAATATCTTAGATTATTTATATGACTGTCTTTAGACCTTTACCAATCCATGAGCAGACACATTACTAAATCTTATTGAATAAAAGTAATGATGCATGTGTACGAGAAAACAATAATGAGCGGTCAGTTTCTGTTTTAAAAATAGCCACCAGAAATATCTTAGAATATTTATATGACTGTCTTTAGTCTTTAACCCATGAGCAGAGACATCACTAAATCTTATTGAGTAGAAGCATTGATGCACATGTGCGAGATGTGAGAGAATAAAGCGGGGGATACGGTGCGAGGTAGCGCTAATTGGAGATTATCTACTCAATGACAAAAGCCGGCCAATGAGACATGTAACGCTATTGAACAGACTTGACCCGACTCTTTCTAATTTCCTGTAACTTTTGATTTGTGATGAAAGCGCAAGTTTCCCCTTATCCCCGTGCTTCAATGCTTCTCAAATTAACTTCTTCGCGGGTGCGTGTCTTCGTATATGGGGCATTCTGTTGGTGATGCCATTTTAAATGAGAAATTGGACAGTTTTGATAAAGCAATTCCTGTAACTGAATCCAACATGGTTTTACGACTACACTAGAGGAAGTGCGCCTCGATTGATGATGTTCAAATCCTCTTGCCAATGTCATGCTTGCTGTAGAAGAGAGTTCAGTCAACGGCAGTTTTATTGTACGGATTGTGATGGGGCATAATTAGCCCCATTATCCCTTTCTTTGTTGGCCGTCTCTTTTAATCATCTTGACAGAGGTCTTCGAGGAACATAATGGACGCAGCAAACTAAATCTCTTTAAATTAAATCCTCTTCATTTCAATGAGAAGAGAGATGTCGGTGGCAATAATTAGTACAAGATTTTCGAGTATTCATAGCTAATAGTCCCCAACTCCTTCATTCGCTCTCTCCCTCTCTCTCTGTGTCGTTACAACTTGGAATTTATTAACAAGAACTCTGTCTACATGTCTGTCAATATTTGAATAATATTTCAAGTTATTTGTGTTAGCACATTATCTTTAATAATGATAATAATAATAAGTCCATTGCTAATTGTTTGGATAATATTACAATGCTAATTGTTTTAATAATATTACAAAGCTACAATTGTTGCAAAGTGTTCTTATATTTTATTACAAAGCTAGAATTCATTATTACAATTATTATTTCTAATTGTTGTAATAATATTACAACGCTAGAATTCATCATTACAAAATTGCTAATTATTGTAATAATATTATTACTAAGCTAAAATTCATTATTACAATTTTTATTATTGCTAATTGTTTAAGTAATATTATGAAAAAGTACGAACAATCCAAACCATTAGACAAAATTCGAAGTCCTAAAAAACGGTATAAGCAAAATAGTGTAATCAGCATATGGACTGTTCACCGCGTACAAAATACACGACAAACAGTGGTAACAGGTGTCCGAAAGAGTAAGCTTACCCTGCCTTGGCAAAGCTAGAATTCATAATTATAAATGAATATTTCTAATTTTTCTAATAATATGACAAAGCTAATGTTCATTCCAAATTGTTCTAATAATGTTACAAAGCTAGAATTCAGATTGGAACAGACTGTTGTATTTTACTAGGGGTGCAAGTAGTGAGAAAAAAAAAAACTACTTCTATATATCGTAAAGCTAAAGACAAGATTGCATTCCAAACCACATCCCTATGTAAATTAATTCTTGAAATAATGAATGAATGAAATGGGGTTTAACGTCCTACTATCATGCACCAAACCTGGGCTAATGGAAGACGGGAATTCTTGAAATAGATATAGGCTATATATGTATTAATAATTTAATCAAATTAAATTATTAATCAATTCCTGTGCATTGTCCCATCCGCACTACCAGACCTTTTTTTCTTGCTCATCCAGTATCACTGATAAGAGGAAAGCCTGCTGTAAAATCTTTAGGAACCTTTCCGGTGAACACCAGCAACATACTTGGGGCGTCTTGCTTGGTTACTTGTGATCCAGCGCCATGCTAATTTATCCACCATGACACTTTTTAAAAATAAACTACAACTTTTAGAAATTAAATGAATCAGAAATGGGTTTAACGGCCTACTGTTTTGCACCTGACACTTTTCGAATATAACTTTTTTTTGCTTATTTATTCTTTTAATGCCGTGATCAGGAAATGTGTTATATAAGATGTATGGGATTTAATATTTTATATAATTTCAGTTACGTAACTAGCGTGGGTGTCATTGATATAATTTTTTATATATTTTCAGTTACGTGATCAGTGTGGGTGTCATTGACAAATTGCGACAGTTTTTCAGTAGTGTCCGAGGACCAATAGATGATGATAAAGAAGCGGCCGAGTTTCTACAACAGAGTCTCGGGCTGTTGATAGCCATGACTAAATTCATGTCCAAGAGGTAAGAAAATTATTTATTACAAAAGTTTAATTATCTTTTTAGACATTCTGCAAGCAGAGAACTAGATACTTTTAGAATAGTTCTCTGTCGTGTCCAAAGGGAGACGGTTCTTATTTATTACAAAAATTTAATTTGTTATTTTGGGGTTTTTTTTGGGGGGGGGGGGGAGTGGTGGACTTTATACTATAAGAATAGATCTCTGTCATGATTGGCTGCCATATTGAAAAATTACTGAACAGTTTTGTAATGTGAATCTAATCTGTTTCATACACACAAGTATTAATTAAACATTTTTAATTTCATTACGTATGTTAAATGGAAAGTGGAATAAATAACGCTCCTAATCTCGGAGTATACTTACAGTAAACTTTTACAATAAAATAATCGCAATGGGAGTTTAAATCAACGCCAGAATAACCATGGTGGGGGCCTGGAACATGTGGGGGGCCCCCTGATCACCAACCGTGAGCTGTGGCGGGCAAAGCCTGCGACCACCAGAGCCAAGAGCGCGAAGCCCTGCAAGAGGGAAGGTCTGAAAATTTTTAAGAAATTGGAGGCCGGAAACAGGATTTCCTGGCATTTCAGGCACTTATGTAGAGATATTTAAAAACAAATATTTCTGTGTTCAATAGTTAAATTGCAAGGAATAGAATCTAGTTGTTTGGATGGTATGGAAAACGGTACCATATACACATTGACGTACATGTAAAATAATTCCCTCATAGCAGACTGCTTGGCCTTCCTTCATTAGCCAGGTTAGTCAAGAACAGTAAGACGTTCAAATTTGATTTCATTTCAATAGTTCAAGCGAAAACTGGCAGCAAGAAACTAATCAGGGGCCTGTTTCATGAAAATTTAAGTAAAATAAAATAAAATCCAAATTTTAGTAATTTGATTGGATAATATTAGATTGATTTTAGTGCTTAGCCAATCAAAATTAAAGTATCTAGTAACATTTGGATTTTATCTTAATAAGTTAAGATTTCGAGAAACAGGGCCCAGATTTTTAATAGAAGTCTGACAGATAGAGATAGAAATTAAGTTGATATGAGAGAGGGAGACAGAGACAGACAGAGAAATGGAGTTTAACTCCACTCAACACAACTAGGTCATTTTGGGACTAACATATGGTTTAATTTTATTCCAATAATTCGCTTGTGTGTAGGGGTCTTTAGCAGTGGGAGGAAACCCACAAGGTTGATAAGGTGCCTCTATCTCCAATCCATGCCACATACGCCCACACCAGGGCTCGAAACCAGAGGTGACCGGCCAGCTAGAGGTTGAAGCGCGGCACTCTACAAGACGAGGCCACCCCAAAACCCCCTTAAGCTGATGAAGATGTTGAGAGAATTATTTTTGATTTCTTCGTTGTTCTTGTTGTTTTATCTGGAGGATATCGAGCACGATTCGATGTCTCTCTGGGGAGCTGTCTACAAACAATGTACGCCATTCAACTCCAGCCCACCCAATTCTATTGTGTTATCCTACCTTTCTTAATAAATACAAGCGGTCGTAAACTTTAAGTGAACGACTTTCACATTTTTACCTGATGTAAATGAGTTTTACCTGGATCTACACGGCCGGTATTTTAATATTCCTTGTTTTTTGGGGTTTACCTTTATACACTTATTTAGATTAAGGCCTAATGCACGAAAGCTTTAACCATATTATTTTAAGGATTCAACCTCTTAAATTGCTTAGGGGTTAAAAGCCTATAAAATTTAGCTCTTTATCAGTGAAACGTCTGAATTATTAAAATGTGTCTTATGGATATTTTAATTTTAAACATACATTTGCAGGTCTTTCTCTAGGCCTGATATGTTAAATTCATTATTAATTAGACATTAATTAACTTATCCAGACTATAATCAACTCTCGATGCCATCGCTAGCCTGTGATATTTAGCGGATTGGAATACATTTTGTGAAGGATAATCAAGACTTTTGTCTCATAAACAACCTGATTACCGTTCTCTAATTGTTTTACCCTTTTAATTTTAATAATTTTCTGTTTTAAAAATCATTATTTGTACTTGGTAAAATTTAAAAATCTTTATATAAAAACAACACAGGATTAATTAATTGTATCATTTGATAAAGGGTTATGAAGAATAAAACACTTCCTTTTTTCTTGTTGAGCTAGGATTTTTTTATTTTAAAATATCAATAAAAAATGCGCTAAAAACAGAAAAAAATCTGTGCCGGACATAATGACAGACACCAGATGGATTGTGACAACAAAGTCTAAATTTATTCCATACATTGTCTGTGACAAGTTGCCTTATTTGATCGCTTGTTTCTGAAATATCAACTAAAGATACAATCTAACATTTAGTAGATACTTTAATTTTGATTGGATAAGCACTAAAATCAATCTAATATTATCCAATCAATTAATAAAATGTTAATTTGATCTTAGTTAAAATTTCATGATACAGGCCCCTGGCTTGTAAATAAAAGTTCTGTAGGAGAAAAAACTCACACACACAGGGACAAACGTTTAAATCTTGTTGTAAAGTTTTGTTGAAAATAGTTCGGAAATTTGGTGGATATTAGCAGGGGTGTTGAGTTGTGATTTTAATTTTAGATAAAGTTAGAAAGTCTGTTGAATTACGACTCTTGTATTACTTGTAACCTTTTAGAGTAAAAAAAACCTCGACGGTTAAAACTGGTATTAATTTAATTCGGTGTTTGTTCAGTCTCAGACATCTTGTAACTATTCTATGGACCACCGTAGTTTGATTAAAGCTAGATTGATGTTAAAACGTACAATATGGCCGCTTACAGAAATATCAACAGTAAAAAGGTCCCGTTAGTCCACTCTTTGACATTTCTTGTAGATTTTGACGAGCGAATCGCTTAATAGCGTTTCTAACGGTGTCTGCTACAATAGGTCACCCCAACTACACTACATCCATCACTATTGATGCCATATTCTTCGTTTTCTTATAAAACACCATTTATTATTGTTTCTTTCTGTTGCCATAGTATCAACATCTAATAATTATTACAACTTTGTATTTACGGTAATTAGGTTACTATAGTATAAACGTCCAATAATACTACTTTGTATTTAATTAGAAGTTTATGTAATTATTGTTATTCCATCATGTGATCATTGATTTGGCCCCCGAGTTCACAAAGCATTCTCATACTTAAAGGGCCAATCCCGATAACTTTTTGGGGAATAAAACTGCTTAATTTTGTGTTAAAATCATTTAAAACCCATTATCTAAGGCCGATCAACTAACCCGATTTTTGTGATACGCTTGTAAATAACTTAAACCTGACAGTCTACATCTGGAAATGGAGACCTTTGTATCATACAGTATCTGGATAAAACCAGACTATTTTCTATAAAAATAATATGTAGGTAAAATTTACCTTTTGTTATCAAATACAGTACATGGGTCATTCACTGTATAGACCTCTCAAGAAACGTTAATCGATTATAAGGTCACCAAATGAAAAAAAAAAACATCTATCTTAAACGGGTTACGTGTCTGGATAAGCAATTTTGGCGTTCACGTCCAAATGATTCAATATTTTGAGTTGAAATTTTGGGACAAGGTATATACACCATTCCCCTATATTTTAGCGTTTTATTTTCATACATTCTCAGACTTTTATTTTTGAGCCTCTGTATAATACGGGACTGTCCCTTTAAGTTAAGAATTTACTCAACTTTCAATTACTGTTCATCAGAAATGTCTTTGATCCTCAAAAACAAAACTTATTTACTGATATAAGAGTAGGATTAGAATTTTTCCAGGGGGGGGGGGGGCGGGAAGAGGGTATGTATCCTTCAAATGCTATTGATATAAGATTGGACCGTAAGTTAGTCCCAAAATGACCTAGTGTGTGTCAAGTGGCAGTTTAACCCCAAATCACTATTTCTATTTCATCCTTTGTACCAATTTGTCAAGTGATTGATTTTTCTCTGTGTTAATGTATCACCTGTATTCAGGTAATCTCGTTCATCTACCTGTGTATTATATAACCTATTGGTCATTATACACCTTCAACCAATTAACCTGTCGTTAAGTTCACTCATTGCCTAATTACCTCTTCTTTGTCAACGGACAAACTACCCTGCTGTATCATTGTCATTGATAATTGATAATTGCCTTTGTCTATCCCTTCAATTAACATAGTTCAAATTAGCCTTTAAAGAAAAAAAACCCATTACAACATTTTTCTACTTAATTTTAATCACGGATTCATAAAATTACGGAAAATAAATTTTTTTGATGACTTTGACTAACACTTAAACGACAGTTCAAATAGTCTCTTTACAGAAAAAAAAACACTACAGATTTTTTCTACTGTTTTATTTTAACCAGTAGCCCATAAAATTTTTGGAACATGAAATTAGACGTGCGAGAATTAAACATGGAATTGTTTTCCGTAGCTATTAAAGTGATTCATCTATAATTTTACGCGGCCGTCGAGAATGACTAATGAAAATATCACACCTAGACAAGTTTGTACACCAGCAGTTTGACACTTTCCGTCATTATTGCGCAGATAATGATTTCTCCCTGGACGAATGCTTAGAGCTGATAGTTGTTTGTAAAGACACAAGGGAACGAAACCATTTTCACCTTTTTTCAGATTTTGTACCATGTTAGATGTAATAATTAAGTTTCACCTGCTGTTGTTTCTAGTTCTACCACTTCCCAGCTTTTCTAAAACAATGACGTACTTCAATTCCGTCTTCTCTCTCGTCTGTCCGATCAGAGAAAGAAATCAAGTTTAACGTCCACTCAACAGAAACAAAACTAACAGAACACAGTTTTTATGGGGTACAATCACTAGTTTATTCTAACAGCACGACGTTTCGACAAGTATCCTCTTATCGTTATCAAGCACAAAAAAAAATTTGTGCTTGATAACGATAAGAGGATACTTGTCGAAACGTCGTGCTGTTAGAATGAACTAGTGATTGTACCCCATAAAAACTGTGTTCTGTTAATGTGTTTCCGATCGCTAAATGCCACTTAAAGATTAGAAACAAAACTGTTTCAGAATTGCGTTTAAAGGGACAATAACACTCTTGCTGGCTTGACAGGTCCAGAAAATTTTTTTTTACCTTATTCTAAGTACTCTATAGATGTTTAAGTTTCCTACCTGTTGTGTAAATTATCCATTACAACCTATCTTACTTGTCCAGAGGGTTCGAAAATATGTTTAAATCCAAATGGCATTTGAAAGTGCTTACATGTACCTAAGGCTTTTCAAACCATGTTACGGCATGTAGTTGAATTTTCCCAATTTTAAAATTAGGTGTATTAAGATGAAATTTGTATCATTTTTTAATTTAAATATTGTAAAATAGTACAAATTGTTGACCAGAATAAAGATTGTAACATATTATTCAGTTACAACAAGAGTGGTATTGGGGCTTTAATACTATTTCATTTAAATAATTGCTACAAACCTATTGAATCTTACAAATCCTACACATTTCTCAATGTTTGAAAACTCGTATTCTTTTAATATTAAGTTGGCTCCCAAAATAAATAGATAGATAGAACTCAATGACCATTGAATACCGCTCGGGTTATTCAATGGTTCAAGAGAGTGTATCCCTGCGCAAGTATTCTACGAGGCCTTGAATGTAGATTATTAATCAGACATAATTTATTAACTTGCTAAGAGACAATAATCAACTCTTGATGCCATCAGATGCAGGAGATTTTCAACAAATTTAAACATGATTGGCGGGTTAATGAAGAAATTAACTCATATTTTGAACATATTCCCTTTACATTATCTAATTTTTTTAACTCTTTTAATGAGAACTCAGTTCTTTATCTAAATCTTACACATAATGTATCTTTAAAATTAAAGGGACAATAACACTCATGCTGGCTTGACAGGTCCAGAAAAAAAAATTAGCCTAATTTTAACTACAAGATGTTTAAGTGTCCTACCTGTTTGGTAAATTATCCATTACAGCCTATCTTACTTGTCAAGAGGGTTCGAAAGTATGTTTAAATCCAAGTTGCATTTGAAAGTTCTTACGCAAGGCTTTTCAAACCATGTTACGGCATGTAGTTGAATTTTTCCAATTTTTAAAATTAGGTGTGTTAAGATGAAATTTGTATCATTTTTTAATTGAAATATTGTAAAATAGTACAAATTGTTGACCAGAATAAAGATTGGAACATATTTTTTAGTTACAACAAGAGTGGTATTGGGGCTTTAATATACAACAATTACTTTGATTACTATAATCAGATTTATAAATTAATAAAAATAAATTGTACCGGGTAATTCTTCTTAAAAACAACATTTCGAAGAAAAACAAAATCTTAACACTGTCAAACATTCAAACAAAAATTATTTTAATCACTAAATGAACGCTTAGTTGTTTTCTTGTATTTACAATCAAACATCGAGTCATTAATTATTTTAATCTCAAAATGGCCTAGATATTAAAGATGCACGGAAACGTTTTGTTTTTGATACCATAAATTCTTGCTGTAGACAATGTTTTCCGGGGAAGGTCTGATTTTTGATCCCCATGAGTTATGAATTAATAAAAGACTCATTATAGACGTGTTGCGTTACCCCGCCCCGGTCTTTAATAATTCATCAGCCACCTCATATTACGAATGTTTCACTCGTGGATACCAGGCCTTTATTCTCACCGCGTTTCATCTTTTTATCTGGCTGTAAACCTACACCGTTTATACTCCCACGATACCCTATTTAGTCAGATGGTGAATTCCCTAATTTTAGACCCAGATAACATTATTTCCATGTTCGATGATCAAAAGCCTGCATTAATAAAGGGTCCACAGGGACTTGTAAAGATTATAAAGTTAAGAGTATCGTTGTGTGAAAAGAGTTTTGACACACTTTTAGTTTAGCAAAGATATCTTGTTTAATTGAGTGATTTTTAACCTGTGAAAAATACAATATTGTGAACTAATATCAAATTATTTTGTCAGTTTCTGTGTACAATGTGTGACAGTTTGTGTCGAAAATAGACACCTCGGATCATCAAGGAACGAGTTGATATTGACTTCTACTTCTAGCCGGTTGCACAATCCCATTTATTTTTAAATAGAACATTATTTAAATTAAATTTAAATGATTGAATAATTAAATTTTTGTTATACACAACTTGAAAATTGAATAGAACTTGAAAATTGAATAAAACTTTTTGTTATACACAACTTGATAATTGAATAGAACTTGAACATTTATTTTTTATATACATGTACACAACTTATAAATTGGAATTTATTTTACCATGTCTCTGCTACCTTTATGCTAACAAAAACAACAAAATTATTTGATTGAGTTGACAAAATGTGATAAAAAAAAATTCTTTAAAAATATTTATTGCTCCTTGTTGGAAAAGATTATTTAAAATAAAATATTGTTTTTTGAATTTTACTTTAAAAAAACCAATATAACACTGAGTTCGTTAAAAGTTATAGATGACATTGTCATTGGTCAGCATACTCTTTGAACCCTAAAAGCCTGATGCCTTTGGCGCAACATTATCGTTTATAATGTGGTTTCCCTCATAATATTTGATAAATTGTGAAATAGTTATTTTAGTTATACCCCCATTATACATTTTAACTAAATAGCGTCATTTAAAACAATCGACAGTCTAAGAGCAGATTGACTGGGAGTTTTTATTGGTCGTCAAGGAAAGTAATGTCACGCTCTGCCAGGCGTTTTTATAACTGTTTCATGTTGATAATGGAGCGCCTAATAGCCACTTATATTTAGAGTGAAATCCCAGCATTACAACTCGTTTTCAATGTAATCACTGAATGCAGCCATTGTCTTTAAACTGGATACGGATAATGGCAAGGTTTTTGTTTAGTGTCTGTGGCTTTCATGTAATTTTTGCGGTCCATTAGAGGGCGCTTTCTGTACACAATAAACATTTAATATCAGGCAGTGAACACAACAATTATGCAGGTTAAAGCTATAGCGCGTTATACAGCTAAACACTGATTTAACCCCCCCGTAATGTAAAACAATGCCGCGTGATTTTTTTAATGGGCCGTTAACTCAGGTACTTCTAATCGATTTTTAAATCCATTTACTGTTATTAATTGGGTTGGAAGGTTTTGATATTCCGTCACACAGGTATATTTGTATTCAATATCGTCAAATATACCTTAGGCTGGACTTAATAATATCTTTGTTTCACCAAACCCGATCCACAATCGAAAAAGGTGGGGGGGGTTAAGATTTTTTCTTTAAAGTCAGAGAAGTAAATACAGATACTTAACAGCTGTTGATTTAAAATTTAATTTAATAAAAAAAACAAATATCTATGTAATCTTCCACACTGGATTCAATCACAAGATTTAAAGATGCATTATGGGAAGATCTGACCGTTCTAGCAATAATAAATAAATTGAACTATATGTTGGTTCCAAAATGACCTTGTGTGTATCAGTGGTTAAACCTCTCTCTCTCTCTCTCTCTCTCTCTCTCTCTCTCTCTCCCTCCCTCCCTCCCTTAGGTCATGAGTCTCTGACCTTGACCAATTCCAGGTTTCAACTATGCATTTATAAACCTTTAGTGGGTCTTGAGCCAACACCTATGACAATGATAGACTATTAAGGTACAAATGAACCAATACTGGATTTCAGGTAATCTTTCTATTGTGACAGCATAGGATGTTAAACCCCATTTCATTCATTCAATCATTCTATTGTGACATTAATTATAAGTATGGATGGACGAATGGATGAATGACAATAAATTAGGAAAGAAAGAAGAACAGATACAGGATGTTTCACCTCAATACAGCTTCTTCTATTCTGAACTAGTAATTGTGTTGTCTGGATAGATGAATGAATGAATGAATGAATAAATGACAACAAAGAATGAATGATGGATGAATGACAATAAATTAGGAAAGGAAGAAGAATGGATACAGTATGCTTGGTTGACCACTATACAGCTGCTACTATTCTGAACTAGAAATTCTGTAGTCACATAGATAGATGAAAGAACGAATGAATGAATGACAATGATGGATGAGTGAATGAAGATTTTATCAGGCTTTTGCTATTCTGAACCAGTAGTTTTCATGGTCTAGGTCCAAACATTTTTTTTTTTATAAAAGTCAGGCTTTCACTATACAGCTTCTATTCTGAACTATTAATTGTATAGTCTGGAGAGATAGATGAATGAATGAATGACAACAAAGAATGAATGGTAGATGAATGAATACAGATTTATCCCCATCAGGCTTTTAATATTCTGAACTAGTAATTTTCTAGGTCTAAACATTTTTTTTATATATATTAAAGTCCCTACCACTGTACAGCTTCTTCTAGTAATTGTGTAGTCTGGATAGATGGATAAATGAATGAATGAATGACAGAATGAATGAATACAGATTTGATCCCCATCAGTTATTTTGTAGGTCTAAACATTTCTTTTTAATAAAAATCCCTACCACTGTCACAGTTTTATTGCAGACAGTCTGTATTGATGAGATCCTAGATCTACTTTAAATTAACCCTGGTTTCAAAACATGCTACTAGTTATATAAAAAATACAGCCTTTCGCTATTCTGACCCAGTAATTTTGTAGGTCTAAACATTTTTTTTTTTTATAAAAATCAAAATCCCTACCACTGTCACAGTTTGATTGCAGACAGTTCTAGATCTACATGTACTTTAACTCACTGGTTTCATAACTCGCTACTACTTCTAGTTATATAAAATATACACACCTATCTATACCCATTAAAACTCATCTCTTGAGATTGAACTATTGGAATGGTTTGAACTGAATGTCGTGGTAGCAAACGGAAACTGGGCTGTCTAAGGCTAATGGACTAATGAAGCCAAAGGAGTGAACCTCTCACATCACAATCTGACAGCATTGTCCAAAATTAGCCATTAACAGAATCGGAGAAGGATTTTATATGAGGATAAATCTGAGTCCATTAGCTCTCGGAGAGAAATTTTTCGATGAATTATAATAAAACATTCCATTCTCCAGGAACTCATTCAAGGGACAATCCATGTAGAACTAATAGAAGACGACCTTTGACCCTTTTAGATGACAAATCGACAAGTAAGGTCTGCTGTATTTTGTGTTAGTTTTTATTGAGGGATAATTTGATGATCCATTGGTTGATGTAATTTAGGTGGATGATAATATCAGATTGATTTTAATAACGAAAAAATAATAGAATTGTGTAGGATATTATTATTATTATTAGCACTTTTACAAATGAAGTCATAATGACAGTAATAAAAATAATTTTATTTGCTGGAGAAAAAAACTGATATCTGACTAAAAATTCTGTGAAATAAATGGTTTCCGGTTTGCTAGAATTTCGTTGATGGCTTTCAAATTTTTTCATATTGAAAATTTGTGCTGTTGTTGGCTTTGGGGAGGGGGGGGCAGCTAGTCGAAAACATTTAATAAGAGTTGGCAGAAAGGACAGACGCCGCCTGATTATCTTCAAGTTAAGGTGACTTCCTAACCTGGAGTGTCTGTGTTCAATCCTTTGTTTTGCGGACAATTTTCATCACAATTTTCCACTGTGGTAAACCCCTTGTTACTGGTGGTGCAGGACAGGGGTGGGGACTGACAAGGACAACTGTCTAGTTGTTCAGATGGAATGAAAAATAACCCATATCAGTCTTTTAAAACGTATTTTGTACACGATGAACGGTCCATATCCTGATTACACTATTTTGCCTATTATTAGGGGTGGGCAAATGGAGGTCGAATTTTGGTGACAAGTGTTTTCTAAGGCGATTTTGGCTGCTGAATCCGAATCCGATGAGATTTCTGTTCTGTGACGTCATTTTAGGTTGGTTCAGTGGCCATTTTCAAAATGGAGGCCAAAAAATGACTTTTTTTCTCATAAAAGCAAGATAATATTGGAACTAGTTGTCCAATATGTTAAAATATATGTTTTCATGGCCGTGGATTCTAAAATTGCACTCCTATTTATGATTTGATAACATCCTATATCCATATGAGGGTAATAACTGAAAAAAAGTCATTTTGAAAATGGCCACTGAACCAACATAAAATGACGTCACAGAACAAAAATTTCACCAGATTCGGATTCAGCAGCCAAAATCGCCTTAGAAAACACTTGTCATCAAAATTCGGTTCTCCATTTGCCCACCCCTACTATTATACCGTTTTTTCGGGACTTTGAATTTTGTCTAATGGTTTGGATTGTTCGTACTTGATTTTTATTTTATTTACTGTATGGCATATATATGTCCGTCTTGGTCAGTCTAGTTTGTGCAACAAAAAAAGCTCACATTTCCAAACTAATGAACAGATTTCTATAATTTTCTTTTTATTACTGGTTCTGATAATAATGTTTTATTATAATAGACGGAAAAAAGTGGACGGCGAACACTCCCTTAAAAGTTATAAAAGCTGGACAGGCTTCGGCATCTATCTGGATACTGGATCAAAACTGATACTGTCGGGGCGATAAGAAGTAGATGAATAATTTAAAAGATCCCTTTATTATAATACATAATGTGATATTTGATGACGACCCAAGATTTCATAGAAATATTCAAAAACTGATATTTATTGTTTGATCAGGATTCGTTGGTGTGATGTTACTCTAGCATGTGATGAGGAATATATGAAAGCCGTTTCTCTCTTGGGACGGGGATAGAATATAACTCATCATATATCTCCCATCATTCCGATTGATCTGCGGCGCCTATTGATTTATTTACGAAATAATTGCCTGGGGGCAAATCGTCAGGTATTTATTCCATTGATCCTCAGGTAAAAATAAACACAGTCGTCTGACTTGTGCTTTAGTTTTTAGTCGCACTAGCGCGACAAATTCAATATTTGTAAAATAATCACGGCCGCACACTCGTATCTGATTGTATTGAATGTACATACTCGTATTCGCTCTCGTTCGATCCAGTGTTTGGTTTTTATCCGCGTTTTGTTTTCGTACTACTTGTGACCGTGATTGAATCTGGCGAAAATATTAAATGTAAGAATGGTTATGAGAGACGTGTCGTCCGTTTTGTCACAACCAATCGTGTTCTATTGTCTACCTTGCAAACCATTCTTTATATTAATGGTCGTGTTCCCGTGATGTTTATAATCTGCACTGTTGATAATTCTTAGGCTATTGTTCCCCCCCCATCACAGTTGGTCGAACATCGTCAATACATAGTCATAAAACTAGACGTCGAAGACTACAAGGTTCATCTCTTCTCTTGTCCAGTATTGATTTCTGCGCTGAAATTTAACAGAATATCAAATACCGCTTATTCGCCTCGCTGAAGTTTTACGACCTTTAATTGCTCGTTAACCTGTGCAGCCATTTTGAACTACCATTATACAGGTGGTATAACGGTGACAAATTATTAATCTCAATAATAAAACAATATTCAACAACGTATTAATTGTCTCGTCGACTAAATGATGAAGTTGCAGACGCATGAGTTCACGATTGAAGATTAAAGGTTTTACAATTTATAATTGCTGGTTAACCTGTGCGGCCTTTTTGAACTACCATTATACAGGTGGTATAACAGTGACAAATTATTAATCTCAATAATAAAACAATATTCAACAACCTATTAATTGTCTGTCGACTAAATGATGTAGTTGCAGACGCAGAGTTCACGATTAAAGATTATAATTGCTCGTTAACCTACGCAGCCACTATGTGGCCATTTTGAACCACCATTACAGGTAACGGTGACAACAGATTATTCAACAACCTTTAAATTGTCTGTCGACTAAATGATGTAGTTGCAGACCCCAAGTTCACGATTGACGATTATTAAAGGTGTTGAGTGAACGACAAGGGGTTAATCACAGACAATTAATTCTATTGGTTCATTTTCGTCCAATGATTAATGAGTAACAATTTCGGTACAGAAAAAAGGTCATTCATTGATTGCGACTGAATTGTCGAGTTGGGAACGGAGTACCGAAGGAACATAACTCATTTCCTGTGTATAGAAATCTCCTTCGATATCTAATGCATCTGTCAACACCGTGGCTATCACAGGATCGTTAAATATTTAGTTTATAATGAGGATTGTTGGAGGAGTTTCTCGTTAAAGGTGATAGTTGTATGTTAAAGGGGGGGTTGGGATGGCCTAGTGGTCTAGAGTGCCGTGCTTCCACCTCTAGCTGGCCGGCCACCTGTGGCTTGCGGCTGTGGTTTCGAGCCCTGGTGTGAGTGTATGTGGCACTCCGGTTTCCTCCCACTGCTAAAGACCCCTACACGCAAGCGAATTATTGAATTAGCCCTAAAATGACCTAGTTGGGTTGAGTGGACATTAAACCCCATTTCTCTCTCTCTCTCTCTGTATGTTAAGGGGGGGGGGGGGGGGTAGCCTGTACAAGCTGTATCATAAACAGGCCTGGAAACAGCAGTGCAGTTTTAGATGTTCCTGACAAAATGTCAGGTACTAATGAAATAGTACCTAACCTTTTTAACTTAGTTCCAGACATGTATTAATAATATTAAAAAAAGATAAATCAGTGCCTGACAAAATGACAGGCACCAGAAGTTTTGTTCCTGACAAAACCTGAATCTGTGCCTGACATTGTCAGTGACAGGTGCCTTATTGCATAAAGCCGGTCATGAGTCAACTGGTGTGGTTTCGAATCCCCAGTTGTTCGTGACAAGGTGTAGGTTTGCCTGTCCAATCTCATTGGTTATCTCCAGGTCCTCCTGTTTCTTCCCACTGCTAAAGACCCCTACGTGCAAGCAAATTATTGAGATAAAATTAAACCATCTGTTAGTCCCGAAATGACTGTATGTTAAAGCTACAGATGGCCATTGAGTTGTATTATTTACTCTCCAACATTTCATTTCATTTCAATTTTATTTTTTATTTTTCGATTGCCTAGTCCATGACCATTGGAATAAACATCTTTTTTTGTATTTTTCTGTATATTTTGTAATTTCCTTTTCTGACACCAATCCTGAGGTTCAGTTTATTTTTCACCAGAACTTGATTTAGAAATGGATTTTAATAAAAAAAAAAATCAACTCTGGTGATCTGAATATTTTAGGATTGTGTTGACAGAATAAAAATGGATACACATGACATAGTGAGAGGTTCCACACTATTTTCTCTCTCTCTCTCTCTCTCTAAGGCCAGGGTTAAAAATATTTCAACCGGACTCATGATGATTATAGTATGGGATGATAGGCAAATTCTTTTTTTTTTTTGTGGAGGGGGGGGAGAGGACCAGACTTTGACGATAAATAACGAGATTTTACAAAATCACTTGTTGAGTTTGGTGTTACTATGTATAGACATGACAGTGGCTGTTCAATCTCCCGACCGATTATTTCGCGTTAGGGTGTCACTGTCAAGTGAAAAATAATGCTGTTATAAAAAAAATCCTTAAAGACCACATAAGATGATTTTTTTTAATTGCATAGGATAATAGACAATGATTACTAAATCCATTTTATGGTAAATTCAAATCAATATGATTAAAATTAAATGAGCTATTAACGTTTTAGTATGCGATAGCCAAAAACGGTTTTCAAATTTTCAATAACGACCTTAATCCGGTTGATTGGCTGATGACGTCACAGGGGACTACACATAGTATACACATTATCTATCCGATACATCACTGTCTGTATAATATATCACTGTATACACAACACCACCAGTTGACAAGTGTGTATTGTCGGTAATCATTAGCTCGTAATTATAACTATGAGGGACCGGATATCGTCCAGATATTACGAAAAAAGGAAAGATACTACCTTTACCATCCAGAATCTAATACATTTGTCCAGTCAATAGATTGCCGTCTAGAGTGTGTTAAATGCCGTCAGGATTCATAAAAAAACACCAAGTTTGTGTTACCGTGTAGATGAAGTTTTACAATTAATACTTGAACAGAGTCGTACACAACTAATTGGTGATGTCGTCCACAACTATTGGAGAATAAGACTCGTTCACAATTTACTCTGTATATTATATACGTGTAGTCGAATTAGTTTATCATGTCAGACATCGTTTATTTTACAAGTACATATTGCCATCTAAATCCCCCGCCAAAATACATCACGGACTCAACGCCCAATAATTAAATAATGAACTATAAATAGCGCCGGGATCCCTTTTAGATAAGACAAATTAGATTGATATTATTTCGGCGTCGTAATTAATTTAAAAACTAATCGTTGATTTAATTCCCGTACATGAAATGGAACTCTCCAAATTTAAGAATTCCGTATAAGAATCAATTTAGAATACCAAAATGCGAATCGTAACACATTGTGGTCTAAACTGTGTAATACATTATAAAATAAATCATAAATCAATGAAACATGGACACTGCATGCTTTTCTTGAACACTGGCCTAGTATTTGAGGCGCCGGGGTCTGACGTATAACACGTGTCGAAAATGTAGCTATAACGTGCAATTTTATTCTTTGATCTGTTAATATCATGGTTCCAATCTGTCAATCACCGTAAAGAGATTGACCAATCAGAGAGCCCGATTATATGTAGGTGTCCCAATCAAGTAATTAGGTGGGGAAAATGCTTCATACGATATAATTTTTAGCGTAAATATGGACGGGATGTCAGAATGGAATTTCAGGGGGCGTTACATGTCCGCCACACGAGGTACATCGTGCGCGGGTGTGAAGTTGTATTTTGATAAAAAAATATACGGTATTACAGATATTTTAGAATCGGAATTCAACACCTCAACTTATTTGGTGGAATTCACGTGGATATGGATAACAGAAATGCACGAATAATTGTTTGTTCCATCAGGATTTTCTCTAAACTTTTAGACAATAGACAGCGAGAACTGGCATTAAAAAATTATCTGATCAAACTTGTGGGACCTAAAAACAGTATCTAAGGGGGCAGAGCTTATCTCCAAATCTCGGAACCATGAAATTCGGGGCAATGCTGTTAGTGAAACCTACCTGCATAAAAAGCACATAGGAAGAAGTTGGACACTATTCATGATAAAAAAAATAATTCAAAATGGGAATTATATGATTACATAATGTCATGTGTTTGTTAATGAATTTGTTATTTATTGAATAAAATGATTTACTTTGTTTTTTATCTCCCGAGGGAAAGGGTGGCCACGCAGAAAAACTATACTAATTAAAAATACATTATGTGTCCTGAAGTTAAACTATGTCGTGTGGACGACTTCACCAACGGGTGTGGACGACTCCTCCAAAGGGTGTGGACGACTTAGCCAGAATTTTCGTGTGTACGACTTTGCTTGTGGACGATTTGACTGGCATTCTGTCTGTCAACAGTGGCAATCACGTGGCATTCTCCCGTTAGTAATATTAATAAACTATGTTCTATATTATAAGTTTATAAGTTATAATTTGTTGATACGAATTATGTCTAATATTTAAAGTAGCCTAGCATAACAATACAAATCACTAAATTATTTCTATAAATTCTTATCGGAATCACGTGACATGAAAGGGAAATCCTCGCTTTCATCTTTCATTTCAGTCATACGTATCCCGTGTGATATTTTCCTGCATGCTGTTAGCCAATAGCTACTGTAAATTTTTCCGCGTTAAGATGGTCCTACCCAATGAAAGTTTTTCGTTGTTGGTGCACGGAGTAATGGGATATGAATAACACAAAGAATATAACGATGCCCAAGTGGTAATTTGACGTAAAATCTCAACCCGCTGTGTTATTAAACACTGTTCATTTCTCGACAACGTCCGGGAAAATAAATGTCTTGTCTAAAAATAAACTCCTTTCAAATCTAAATGGTAGTGTTCATTTTCAAAAACATCCCGAGAAACTGAACGGTTGTGAATTGGACGACCGGTTTAAAAACTAAACGATGTTTTTAAATCTACACGGTAGCACACAAACTGGGCGGTTTTTCACGAATCTTGGTGGCATTTAACACATTGTGGACGGCAATCTGTTAACTGGATACGTGTTTTAGATTCTGGGTGGTAAGGTTAGTTTTTTTCCTTTTTTCGTAAAATCTGGACGATACCCGGTCACATGTAAGCTACATTTTTGGTTTACGGTGTGCTTTTGCTTTTTAAAAAGACGTGGGGAATATGGCTACAGCAACCGGCTTTATAAAACAAATCCTAAATTACGAAACAAATTTATTCTATATTCTTTGAATGGCATTTAGTAAAACAGATTATTCCGTAGTCAGGGATTAAGGAATCAGTCAAGCGTTAATGAATACACACACCGACTGTATATAGGTAATTAAGGAATAAACATTCCGAATATGCATTTGTACACTGTGACGTCACTAGGGACTGAGGGGATTAAGACTGTTTTCGATAATTGGCCAAGTCGTTTTTACGGGAGGTCTATATTTGCGACTTTGGGTGAAGATAGCTGATTTAATTTTAATCAGATTGATGTTAACTTTCCGTAATGTGGATATAGTAACCATTATCTACCCATAACCAAAGAATCTCACGATCGTCTTATGTGCACTTTAAAAAACGGCAATAAAAGAATTTGACTTGGCAGCTTTTTGGGGGGGTAGGTAGCGTTTTGGCAAACAAACAATCTTTTAATTATGGCCTGATAAATGGTTGTTCCCTTTAAGAAAAAGACATTGACCTTGTTGTGTGTTACTTCCGTGTGATTTGCGAGACAATGAATTGTTTTACAGTAATCAAACAGATCCACATTAAACAATTTTTATTTTCCTTTTTTATATTCAGATAGTTTACAGGTAACTAATGTTATCTCATATAATCAATTTCTATTATAAATTGGAAAAATACCCTTTAATGTTAAATATATAGTACTTTATAAATTCTTTTGTTTTAATTGATCAATGCATTGGCCGAGAAAGTTGATCCAGATTTTCCCGCGTGATTTCCCCTTGTCAGTGATGCAGAAGGAGGGTCTGAGAAGGACAGCTGCCTAGTCATTCGTATGGGTCGAAAACCGAGGTCCCGTGTACACAATGGAGTGCACGTAAAAGATCCCTTGGCAGTCAGAATTCGATATAAGAGTAGGCCGTAGCGCCGCTGCCCGGGCAAAAAATTTCCTCACAGCACACTGTATGGCGTATGCCTGTCTTCCATTAGCCCAGGTTAGGTGCATTATATTAGGACGTTAAACCCCATTTCATTCATTCATTAATTGATCAACACACAGGGTTGGATTTAAAAGGGGACAGGATGGGGGGGGGCTGAAAGGGTTGCAGCCAGTGGCCCATATGTTAGAGGGCCCCCCCATTAGTTCTAATAGCCTATAATTTTAAGACAGAAATTGTGTTTGTAAAGTGTTAATACTGAGCGACACTTGTGCTGGATTAGACTGGTGGCCAGTCTTCTCCACACACCAAAAATTGGCCAGTCCTCTCTAAAAAAACACCAAAAAAACCCCCATAATCTCTAGAGACTGGGTGAATAGAGCTTCAATCTCATCTAGTAGGTCAATCTACATTATGTAGGTTGTGTGACGTCGTGCACTTGATCACGACATATCTAACAACAACGTGACATCAACCATCAGACGGTCTCAGCATGACTGCTTTGCACTCCAGTCGAGACGCATGATTCATGTCACGTGACTCGCAGCGTGCTTGAAAACTGTCAATTATTCCAAATAAGGTAGGACGAAAAACATGGCAAGAATGCCCATTTTATTGTGAAGTTCGCAAATTGTCCAGTCTCTGGTGCTGGTTACAGGTTTACTCAAAGTCTTTTTATACAAATGGAAACGAAAGTGTTGGTTTACTAAAAATTAATACTTTTATATAAATCGAAATGAAAAATAAATAGAAGAGACTGGGCCAGTCTAGCGTTGGATATTCGGCAAACTTATAAATGATAAATTATTGTTATTTTTTTTTTTTTTCTCAGAAATACCAATTTATTTGATAAAAAGAAAGCTGATGATCCATCACAGCTGATAACGACGTTTGAAGTTACAGAGTTGGTTGGAATCGTTACGTTGTTATATGGGATGTTGTTACATTCCGGGGCTTCAATACGAGAGGTGGCACCACCAGATCTTCCGGCAAATACATTGACCATCACGATTATTGGATTACGAATGTTAAATCACATGGCAACGCTGGATCTTAATATGTTACAGGTACGTAACTATTCTGTTTTTGATACGCCCATATTTGGAAGCCATGCCACTTGACTCAATGACATAGTTATAATCTAAGACAAACCGTTCAAAATACTGCAGCTCGAATCATCTGTCGATTAAACAGGAACTCGCACATTACATCAGCACTCAAAGAACTACATTGGTTACCTGTTAAATCAAGAATAGATTTTAAGCTCCTGTGCCTTGTGTATAAGTGTTTACATGGAACTGGACCTTCCTATCTAGCAGATCTGTTATTACCGTACCTTCCAAGACGTCCACTCCATTCTCAGCAAGAAAATCTTCTTATAATCCCAAAATATAATCTCAAATCATTTGGATACAGATCCTTTGTTCATATTGTGCCTATTCTGTGGAATTCATTACCGCTAAACATTAAACTGTCACCTAGTCTAGAAACTTTCAAATCTAATTTAAAAACCCATCTTTTTACGGCCTATTATGGCACCTAGTATGTGTAGCGCCTTGAGCGTGCATATTAGCATGGAATTGTGCGCAATATAAATATACATATTATTATTATTATTATAACTCGTTAAACCATTCGGCCATCGTATCTTCCGTGACAGTTGGGATCCTGCACATAATTTCCCTCGTAGAACACTGCATGGCATAATTCATGTATGCTCGTTTTCATTGGCCTTGTTCATATAGAGGGGGAGTTGGGTGGCTGAATGGTTAGTGTATGCACTTTGTATCATTAGGTCTGTCAACTGGCAGGATTTCGAATTTCCCAGTTGTACATGACGCAAGTAGTAGGGTAGCCTATCAAACCTCATGGATTTTCTCCAGTTTCCTCCCACTGCTGGGTAATTCCAGCTGAACTTCCCACTTCTGTAGAATTTAAAAAAATTTCTGATTATCTTAATTTTAGGTTTTAATTAGTAAGCATATATCCTAGTTTAATTTTACCAAATTTTTTTTTTTTCATTTACTCCTTTTTAAAACTAGGTCCTTACTTAATCGAACTCTAGATATTATTCAGACCAGGTCATAGAAGACGATCGGGCTCCAAGTTCACAAAGTATTCTCAGACTTAAGTTGAGAATTTGTTCAACTTTCAATCATTGTTTATGAGAAATATCTTTGATCCAGAAATACAAAACTTTTCACATAGTTTCTTATTGATGTATTTGATACATTAAAATAACAAGTGTTTTACAAAGACTTATATTTAAATTAAAATAAGACGAACAATTTTGAGTAAATTCTCAACTTAAGTCTGAGAATGCTTTGTGAACTCGGGGCCCTGTTCATGATTTTCGGTCCTATCTATATTATACTTATACAGAATATTTTAAAATACAAAATCAAAATGATATTTGTTTGGTATAACAGTTTTTTTTTTATTTATTTATTTATTTTTCCAAGAGGCATATCAAACATGACAATGGAGGTGGTTATATAAAGATACATGATAATAAATAATAATAATATTAATAATAATAAGATGAGAATAGAGGTGGTTATATAAAGATACATGATAATAAATAATAATATGAGAATAGATGTGGTTATATAAAGATACATGATAATAAATAATAAGATGAGAATAGAGGTGATTATATAAAGATACATGAGAATAATAATAATAAGATGAGAATAGAGGTGATTATAAAAAATTACATGATAATAATAATAATAATAATAAGATGAGAAGGTTTTGATGAGAGAAAAAGTAATGATGTCACGATTGACCAGCCTCTTGAGGATAACCCATAAAAACCTGTTTAAAATATACCTAGGTTTATTTCCAATTGGGTCCTTGGAGGAGGATCAGGTTATGTCATCATAGAGGGGCAGATTCATTTATGAAAGAGGACGGATGGAATAGGACAATAAATAGTGAAATGTGTGTGTGTACCATAAGGAATGTGAAGTACAAAGAGATATGAAAGACATTGGATTATACATAAACAAATCTAATAATCTTTAAGAGGCATTTAGTAACTGGATAGAGAAATAAAACTATAACACATACTTATGGAAAAACAGCTACTTATTTATTTGGGCGATGTTTCGAAGAGTATTCCCTCAATGTTATCACCTTCGAAACGTCGCTCAAACAAATAAGTAGCTGTTTTTCAAAAAGTATTAGTAGTTAGAGTTTTATAGTTTATGTATAGAATACATTTTAAAGCCAAAGGTTTAAGAACTACATAAAGAAGAATAAGACGATTTGAAAATTAAGATAGTAATTTACCGAACGTGATTTTACTTTAGACAAAGTACAGGATTTATTTTAAAATATGAATATAGAAGATTATGCTTATATTTCTTTGTTTATTTGGGTACTTAAAATGATAGATTTATTTCATATTTTTTTATTTATTTAGTTTATGGCCCCGTTTTTTCTGATCCCAATAAAAAGAAATCAATATGACGTGATAAATATTTAATGATAAGAAACTAAGCTAAGTTAAGCTGAAGTTTAAATGTTTTGTGATTTAAGACTTAGGTGATTGTATACTTGTTAGTATTGTTATAAGGAACAAAAATATCATTGATTTTCTTTTCACTGAAATCGGATTACAATAAGTTTATAACGATGTCAATCGGTTCAGCAACTTATTTGCTGTTATTGGCAACATAGTAGATAGTGCAGGAAGACAACACTACACACAAAACAAAACTGATAAGACAATCTTCTCTCTCTCTCTCTCTCTTTCTCTCTCTCTCTCTCACTAACCGAATCTTTTATAAAATAAAGAAATAGGCAGATCTGATAAATCATGTAGTATTAACCTTAGACTTGTTCATCCCCCCCTGTAATACTGTCAATACCTTACCTACAATGTATAGGACAATATCTCTCTCTCTCTCTCTCTCTCTCTCTCTCTCCCTCTCATACACACACACACACACACCCACACAGTCTCTCTGTGTACTGTACTGTACTGTACTACTGTCAATACCTACAATGTATAGGACAATATCTCTCTCTCTCTCTTCCTCTCTCTCTCTCTCTCTCCCTCTCATACACACACACACACACACAAAGCCTCTCTGTGTACTGTACTGTACTACTGTCAATTCCTTCAATTTATAGGACAATCTCTCTCTCTCTCTCTTTCTCTATCTCTCTCTCACAGCCTCTCTGTACCATACTACTGTCAATACCTACAATTTATAGGACAATATCTCTCTCCCTCTTCCTCTCTCTCCCTCCCCCTCTCCCTCCCCCTCTCTCTCTCTCTCTCTCTCTCTCTCTCTCTCTCTCTCTCTCTCTCTCCCTCTATCTCTCTCACAGCTCTCTCTCTGTGTAGGCCTCTCTCTCTGTAATACTGTCAATACCTACAATTTTTAGGACAATATGGTTTATTTCATGGAAATATTCCGAGTCAGGGGTGAAGATAAACAGCCGTCAATCTTACAGTAATCTAACCCTGTTTGTACCTCGAGTCTATCTCAATTACTGTTTGGCATTCGGAATTACATACAACAGTTTTTAAAATAATATCTCAGATGTTTCGAATTTTTTTGATAGGAATTCAGTTGGTAAACAAATAAAATGATTTTTCTTGTTTGTACTGAAGGAAATATTTTATACATAGTTTTTAAAAAAAATTGTTTAATGTCTGATATTGTAGACTATGTGAATGAGTGTGTAGAAGAGAAAATAAATCGAAATGGGGTTTAAAACTTTAGTGTTTTTTTCCGAACTTGGCTAATAAAGACCGGCATTCGGCATACAGTGTGCTGTACTGCTATGATGAGGGAAAATTTGCCCAGACAGCGGCACTACAGTCTACTCTTATATCGAATTCCAACTGCCAAGGTATATTTTACATGCACGCCAATGTGTACACAGAAACACGGTTGTTCATCCCATCCCAACAACTATACATTGTCTCCGGTACCACCATACAGTGTGCTATGATGAAAGAAAATTTGCCCAGACAGCGTCACTACAGTCTACTCTTATATCAAATTCCAACTGCCACAGGGATCTTTTACATGCACGCCAATGTGTACACAGGACCTCGGTTTTTCATCCCATCCGAACGACTAGACATCTGTTCTTGTGTGTAGAAGAGGAAAAGAACAGGAATAAATGCTTACTGAATGGGAAGTGATATCTGGTGTTCTAGACTAGTCATATCTTGCCTGTCCATCCTTGTGGGTTTTATCCGGGGGCCCCGGTTTCCTCCCACTGTTAAAGACCCCTACACGCAAGTGAATTATTGAAATAAAATATTAAAAACCCCAACTATATGTTAGTCCCGAACGTGACAAGGAGGAGGGTTGTTTCTCAAACCTCGTGGGGTTTTCTCTGGGTCCTGAAAATTTTCTTTTGTCACCTAAATATTCGGAATGAATCAATCATAAACTAATACTAATTTTCAACAAAGCTGTGATGGTTGTTTATTTTTAATTAATTACATAATAACACATATTTACAATATTTTAAACTAAAAACAACTTGATGTTACCTATTCTCTGATGTTTGTGCCCGTACAACAGAAATGCATTGGAAAAAAAAAATGGGCGGTTCACCTATAGGGGGTGCAGCGGGGGGAGGAGGGGGGGGTACCAGCCCACCACCAGCGCACCTAGCTCTTACCTATGAATATGTATATTTAGGAACTGGCATAATTAATATCATAGGCTAGCATATATTGACATTGAGATTAATTAATGTCTAGTTAATAATTCAGATAAGATTTCAACCCTTAAGAAAGACCTTTAAATAATATAGGCTGATTTAGCTCTTGTATAATGTGGTATGTTTAAAGGGTTTTATAAACAAAGAAGTTACAATGTGTAAGTTTTGCTGTGGTATTCCACTTATTACTGGGAGCTACGTTGCAAGATTTGTTAAGTGGACATTAAACCCCATTTCTCTCTCTCTCTCTCTCCCTCTCTCTCTCTCAAACATTACCAGATTTATTTCATTCATTCATTCATTCCCTGTATTTATAGTAGACTGACTCCTCTTTATTTTTAAAAATAGCATCCATTATTTTTTATTTAAAAAATGAAATTTCTAGGCGAAGTCATTGAGTTCTATTTAGTTGCTGTGTTTATGTGAAGAGATAGCCACTTGAGAATTCACCCTCCCTTAATTCTTTCTTTGATTCTCGTTTTTTCCTCGAGGATGAAATCGTTATCTAAACTGGGCAATAAACAATACGATGACATAATGTTATTTCAGCAACGCTCATGTGCAATTCAGTGCATTTTCACTCACACCTTTATCAATTTTAACGCCATGCAGTTTAAAACAAAACCGGGGGAAAACGAGGAACTTATTAAATTTTATGAGGTATATTGACAATCTAATCAGTTTAATCGTATCCCAGAGTTCCTCGGGAGTTATCTTACAGTAAATAACGATAGAAAAAATGCCGGGTTTATTGGTGGTGCCGGGAGATGAAGTGTAAATAATTTCTTAAAATATTGATAATAAAATCAACCACCTTGGCACCTTCCCTTCAAAAAAAAAAATGTGTGTTTGAAAATGTTGATTTTCGTGCACAATTGTTTCGTTATTTGGTGATACAGCAGCTGGGGGAAGATAACAATTTTTTTCTTTATAAAGAAATTCAGATTCCTTATTAAGGGCAACTGATTGTTGTTGGCATTTTTTCGAAAAATATCAAATTTTTCCTGCATTATTTCATGTTAAATTGTTCAATTTTCTGTTTTGTGTTTTGTCCACCTTAGAATGTAATCAAATTGGGGTTTTTTTGATCATTTAATTAATAATAAAGAAACAAAATTAAAATATCAAAATACTAAACAATATTCAACTATTTTTGGACAGATATTCCTTTTATAGATTCGGGGTTCGGATGGTCTAGTGGTCTAGAGTGCCTCGCTTCGACCTCTAGCTGGCCGTTCACCTCTGGCTTGCGGCTGTGGTTTCGAGCCCTAGTGTGAGCGTATGTGACATTGAGATAGGGGTGCCTTCTCAACCTTGTTGGTTACCTCCAGGCACTCCTGTTTCCTCCCACTGCTAAAGACCCCTACGCACAAGCGAATTATTAAAATAAAAATTGAAAACCATACGTAAGTCCCAAAATGACCTAGTTTGTGTCGAATGGACGTTAAACCCCATTTCTCTCTCTCTCTCTCCCTTTTATAGATTTAACTTTCACAATATTCTCTATTACAGGGGATTAACAATTTCTGAAATATAATTACTAATTACTGTTTGAATCTTATAAACATCTGTAATAAATAAACATTGAATAATATCTCATCATTGCGTCATTTTACTATAAATAGAAATCTCGCAATATTTTAACAAAAGAATCTCTAAAAAGGAGTTAGCTTATATATCGGTCCAAAAATTTTATTCAATTCCTTTCAGGATTTATAAAGAGATGGTGAATTGAAATGATAAGCCGGAAGATTATCTAGTGTTAGAATTTTAATTTTGTTTTCATAAATAATTGTTAAATATTACCTTGGATTACGCAATAAGAAATTAGAGCCATGGTGGCTAAGTGAGCGAGATATTGGTTGGCTTCATAGCCTGGTCCCATGTTTACATTGGTGTTAATGTAAAAGAGTAAACAGTAGTGCCGCTATCCAGGCAAAATTGTCATCATTGCACACTGTATGGCTTATTTAATAATCCAGTTGGAGCGGAACAGTAGGACGTTAAAAACCCATTTCATTGCAATGAGAAATTTAGCAGCAAAGACACATCATTGCTGTCATTAATTGAGATACATGACCCCTAAATACTAATTAACCAAAGTATAACTTTTACAGGTAGATAGTCGTTCGGATGGGACGAAAAAAAACGAGGTCCTGTGCACACATTGGAGTGCACTTAAAAGATCCCTTGGCAGTTGGAATTCAATATAAGAGTAGGTCCCTCATAGAACACTGTATGTATGGCTTATGCTCGTCTTCCATTAGACCAGGTTAGGTGCATATAAGTGGGACGTAAACCCCATTTCATTTTTAAAGGTAGATAAATTGCATAGGATATTGCGTTAAAAATGTTAAAGATGTGCTAGTCTTGCCATCACCGTCATAAAATGGATGGATACAATATTTTATCTTGAGGCTAGTTATATCGTATCGGATAAATAAATCTGATCTTCATCTACGGAAAGAAAATAAAAAGTTTAGTGCCAAGAATGCCTGGAGGGGACGAAACGATACTGAGAATTGAAACTAGACCGATGAAGTAATAGCGTTAATCTACCGGGCCTTATCTCCCTTTCACCTGGTCACTGCCATATTATGCAAACAAGAGGGATCCACGATCGTTCCGTTTTATTTGTTTAAATAACTAAACACCAGGGGTCGTGTTTATGTTTACGGTAACGCGAGAAAACAGTTAACGACTCGAGTATGATAATTACCTAGAGGGAGCAGTTGTCAGTGTTTGTCGAAACTGTTTCTCCCCATTGGCTACAACCCGATATTGCTGTCCTCTGTAGATAATTCCAGGAATGGTTAGAGTCTTGGAATCGTTAGTTACGTAACGCGCTCTTACCGATAATAACCCACAGCTAGTTATATGATGATCTGTGAACGACGTCTGGTCTGACGGAGGCGTGCGGCACGGAAGGAACGCTACAACAACCATCCACTTTATCATCTTCGTGACAAGATGGATCCAGCGATAAAACTCTTAAAAGCCGAAATATTTGGCATTTTCTCTGCTCTTGAAAGTAGTAGGGGTTGATATTAGCAAGATGCTGAGAGTATTGGTGTAGAGAAGTGAGACAAGCCTTAATGCTAATAGTATTGGTGTAGAGTCTTAATGAAAACCTCATGAAGGCTAGATTTAGTCTCTCTCTCTCCCTTCCTCTCTCTCTCTCTCTCTCTCTCTCTCTCTCTCATAGTCATATTGAAAACCTCATGAAGGCTAGATTTCGTCTCTCTCTCTCTCTCTCTCTCTCTCTCTCTCTCTCATAGTCATATTGAAAACCTCATGAAGGCTAGATTTACTCTGTCTCTGTGTTAGTTGATTTATAGGACAGAATGTTTTAAGTTGTTTAGTTTCCTCCCACTGCTAAAACAATTAAAAAAACACATTTCTCTCTCTCTCTCTCTCTCTCTCTCTCTCTCTCTCTCTCTTTCTAAGTTGTTTCTAAAAGAGTAAAGTACATGTAAGATATTATTGTATCATTCATGGACCATTTGGTGACAACATACACAAAGTGAACCATTTAAATATGTTCTTTGAATAACTTTTAGAAGTTGAGGTATAATATTCATAATAACACAACTTTATGGATTTACTACTTCTTGGTAATTACATACAACGTTTCAATACTCTTACAGGTATCTTTATCAAACAATGATCTACAAAGATACCTGTAAGAGTATTGTAATAGTGTATATATAATAAACCTAGTTTGTGTCAAGTGGATTTAAACCCTATTTCTCTCTCTGTGTACACAGTATGCATTCCAAAGTACACTTTGCGGAAGAAAATAATAAAAGAAGAAAATAAGCATATATATATATGAGTTTCAAAGAACATGTAATTCTTGGGCCTGTTTCACAAAATTTTAACTAAGATAAAAATCAAAATTTTAGTAATTTGATTGGATAATATTAGATTGATTTTAGTACTTAGTCAATCAAATTACTCAAATTTGGGTATTATCTTTAGTTAACATTTCGAAAAACTGGGCCCTGTATTCTAATTCTTCCAGTACCGTGTATAGGTCTCTAAGTGTAGGAATAAAGATTATTAATAGTAAAAAAAAAAAACTGTGTTAACCTTGTCACCATGTTTAAACCTAGCAGTATACTTCCGTTTAACTCGCAAAGCTTCGTACTCGACCCTGCGTACTTCATGGGTATAACAATACTACAAAACTATATTATAATTTGAAACATTCAAAGTTTGTTTTCTACGAGTATAAAATATCGGGGTTTGAATGTGGAACAGAGAGTGCGATTAGCATGGCAGACATTTTTGCACCGAAAAAAATGCCAGGAGTCAGGAAATATATTTGTGATTTTGTTAAGGGTAGGACGATGTTTCCTCCCCTATCGCATGTTTTATAAAACGGCTTATTATGACAACCTATAACTGGAGGGCAGATAGAATGAATTGTTGATGTAATAAGAGAGTATTTTGGCAGATTTGGGGTGAGTTTGACATCTGGTTTGAGAGGATGTCTGCTGTATCGGGTAGAACCCAGAACATCATCAACATCTACTATAGACATATTTATATCAAGAAAGAAAGACTAGGAGAATGAAATACAAACTATTTGGTTCCCAAACGTGACATTTTTTTTATATTCAATTTTATGTTGTGAAGAATGAAAGCTCTGTCCATACATGTAAAGAGAGAACTTATATTAATTCCAACCTCGTGGGTTTTCTCAGGTTTCCTCCCACTGCTAAAGACCCCTACACGCAAACAAATTATCAAAAATAAATGTTTTAAAAAAAACATTATGTTAGTCCCTAAATGACATAGTTTGTGTCAGTGGACATTAAACCCCATTTCTCTCTTTCTCTCTCTCTTTCTTTCCCTCTCTCTCTCAAATCTGTATCAGGTAGAATCAAGAACATCATCAACATCTACTATAGACATATTTATATCAAGAAAGAAAGACGCGGAGAATTAAAATACCAACTTTTGCCTCTATATGTCATTTATTTATGCTTGATAAAGATGGGAGAACCCTTGTTAAAATTTCACTGAAATAAACTCTTCAAGTAATTTGTATTCCATATAATTGTGTCATGTGTTATTCTCATACACTTAAATGCCACTTAAACAAACACATTTTTATATTCAATTTTATGATGTGTAGCCCATGACTTTTTGAAAGGAACATTAGGGTTTTAGGGAAACATACTTTTGAGGAGCACTGCTCTATTTTAAGATAAAATACCAATTATTGTTCTATGTGTCATTTGGTTCCCAAACTTTTTTATAACCCTTGAACCCTGACATTTTTTTATATTCAATTTTATTTTGTGGAACCCATGAATTTTTTAAAGGAATATTGGGGTTTATGGGAACATTGTAGTGGGTGGTGCTGTGCATATATGGACAGTGTATGCTGACTATTTATTAACCTAACATTGGGGTTGAGGGGAACATTGTAGTGGTTGGTGCTGTGCATATGGACAGTGTATGCTGACTATTTTAATGGAACACTGGGGTTTAGGGGACATACTTTGAGAAGCACTGTTCTATTTTAAAACCCCAATACCACTCTTGTTGTAACTGAATAATTTGTCCCAATCATTATTCTGGTCAACAAATTGTACTATTCTACAATATTCCAATTAATAAATGATACAAATTTCATCTTAACACACCTAATTTTAAAAAATTGGAAAAACTCAACTATATGCCGTAACATGGTTTGAAAAGCTTTACGTAAACACTTTCAAATGTAACTTGGATTTAAACATATTTCCGAGCCCTCTAGACAAGTAAGATAGGTTGTACGGGATAATTTACACAACAGGCTAACATCAAGGAGTTAGAACAAGGCTAATTTTTTTGTTCCACCTGTCAAGCCAGCAAGAGTCGTATTGTACTTTTAAGCTATTTTGTGGTGGTTGGTGCAGTGCATATCTAAACTGTTAATCAATCTTTTATTTTTATTTTATTTTATTTTTAACCTTCACTGTTCTCTTTTTAACATTCTTGCGCATGCACCCCCATTGACAGTACCTTCAAAGTGTTGAAGTTGGTCAATTAAATGGAAGAAGAAGTGTATGCTGACTTTTTTAAGATTATATTTAATTGGCTTATTTTAATTAATTATGTTTATTAAAAAGAGCAACAATTAACTAATGAAATACAAACTGTCACTTCACATTAAGTTCTTTGGCAATGATGGGTGTTGTACATAAGGGCAATGTATGCTAGCCATTTATTGATCAAATTTAAAGTTACATTATTCAAGATATAGATAAGAACTAGCCATTCTTGCTATACTAGTTCGAAAGTAGGTGATATAAAATGAATAATTTGAAAATTTCATTCAAATTACTCTATTGTAAGCGAAGATATTGGCATTTAAAGATTTGACCGACGTGTGCAATAATTTCAACCACGGACCTGGTTGATCAGAGCTAAGACTCGAAGCGTCTTGGATCGCCATATTTGATTTATCACTTAAACGTTTTAATCTGTTTAATATCGGAGCAATGTGATGCCATCCAAAGTTGATTAAGGCCTGGATCAGTTAATTAATGTCTAATTAATACTTTAGAAAACATTTCATGCCCAAATAAAGACCTGCACTAGGCAGATTTAGCTCTTGAATAATGCATGTTTGATTAGCTTATTTTATGAGAAATTAATTCAACTTATGTTAAGAAGAATACAAGCTCTGTCCATACATGTATTTAAGAAAATTAAGAACCACAATTTTTCATATAAAGAGAGAACTTATATTTAATTTGGGGGGTTGGGATGGTCTAGTGGTCTAGAGTGCCGCGCTTCAACCTCTAGCTGGCCGGCCACCTCTGGCTTGTGGCTGTGGTTTTGAGCCCTGGTCTGAGCGTATGTGGCATGGAGATAGGGGCGCCTTCTCAGCCTCGTGGGTTTCCTCCGGGCACTCCGGTTTCCTCCCACTGCTAAAGACCCCTACGCGCAAGCGAATTATTGAAATTAAATTAAACCATATGTTAGTCCCGAAATGACCTAGTTGTGTTGAGTGGACGTTAAACCCCATTTCTCTCTCTCTCTCTATATATATTTAATTCCAACCTCGTGTGTTTTCTCCGGTTTCCTCCCATTGCTAAAGACCCCTATGCCCAAGCGTATTACCGAAAATAACATTTTTAAAAAAAACATTATGTTAGTCCCGAAACGACCTAGTTTGTGTCTAGTGGACATTAAACCCTATCTCTCTCTCTCTCTCTCTCTCTCTCTCTCTTTATATATATTTAAAAATGCCAGAATTCTTTTTCAAATTCTCATACATAATTAGTTTAATTTTTACAAAAATAATAAAATTACCCAATTAAAAGGAATTCTACTTCTTATTTTACGCTTTATTTTTATTCTATAAAAAGTTAATATATGTATTTCTTTATATAAACACCGAACCACAGACTCGACATATATCATGGAAAATATTTCTTTGTCTCTTCTATGACATTTTGAAGTAAAAGTTTTTGTTGATTTAAAATTACCCAGTATTTTTGTTGGGAGTGACAAAGTGATTGGTCAGGTACAGTCATTTATAATAATGTGTTGTTTCAATAGGAAAACAGTTAAAATGAAATCTTCTCTTTCTCTTGTCCCCATTGCTCTGACCCCGGCTGCCCCCGTCGGGACCGGCTACAAAAGAAATATATTAATAGAGGGCGCTGCATCACGCGTAGACAATAAATATTGTATGTTTATATATATCATTACGACCATCTGGTTACAGTGTATTAATATATCGCGCTATTGTCTTTACGGTGGGTCCCCACGTAGCGTAGTGCACTAGTAACCACAATGCACTAGCTGATCCTGCGACACCCTATAAAAGGAAGTACAAACGTTAACGTTAAAACTATCACATCTGCACCTCGTTTTCGTTAGAATGAGTTAATACCCAGGTCCAGAAACAGGTGGTCCCCCATTTTTACTCTGGTCTCGCTGACGAGAGTATTGTTATTGCACAGGGGTGGAGAAGGGCGGGGTCAAAGGTCACGATTTCGAAGGGTCAGGCTCGGTGTGGTATGTGCTGCTGTTTCACATTTAAATCATGAAAATTGGGCTGGCAACATTTGGAAATAAAATGGCCTTTGAATCGACATGTTAAGCTGTTTGTTTTTACGCAGGTAAATGAGATGATGAAATTATACGCCATGTTGACGGAAGTTGCCGAGGGTAACACGATATCCATGATTACTTTATTGTTTACATCTGGGACTCGCTTCTAAAAAAAAATCACAATTTTTTCTTTCGTATTTTAAAAATTCATAACCATCACAGTATAGAGAGAGGAGGACATAATTCTAGAATACTCATTTTAGTGGCACCTAAGCATTGATCACTTTTTATGCGCAGATGATTTCACGCTTTATATGCTGCATAAATATCACAGTAAAATGGGAGAGGGGGACATAATCCTAGAAAAATTACAACTTTATCCTTCTTCAAAAACTGCTTAAATATCACTTAATCAAGTTGACTTGTTAGGGACACGCAGGAGTCGGACAGAAACAGGAACAAATCAGGCTTTTTAGGTAGGGGTCGAGGGCACAGTGGTCTAGTGGTGTTATGAGCACACGTGGAATCACAAGATCTGTCATTGAGTCATATGGCGTGGTTTCCTCCCACTAAAGACCCCTACGCACAAGTGAATTATTGAAATAAAATTGAACCATATGATAGTCCTGAAATCACCCAGTTTGTGTTGAGTGGATGTTAAACCCCATTCTGGAATAAAGTAATTTGAATGAAATTTTCAGTGTGTTCATATTTCATCATATATTTTTAAAAACTATTATAGCAAGAAAAACTAGCTCTTATTTTAAATCTTACATATAATGCAATCTCGTGGGTTTTCTCTTGGTCCTCCGGTTTCCTCCAACTGCTAAAGTCCCCTATGCGCAAGCGAATTATCGAAATGAAATTAAACCATATGTTAGTCCCAATATGACCTAGTTTGTGTCGAGTGGACATCAAACCCCATCTCTCTCTCTCATCTCTCTCTCTCTCTTACATAATGCCCCTTTAATAAACCCACTGCATTTATTCAAGTGAAGATAATTGCTTACACATGGGAGAGCATATATTCACTGAATTACGGTAAATTAGTTGGGAATAATATACCTTTAAAAATAAACTAAATGCTATTATAAAAATAATCCCTGTACAGCTGGACCACGGATCAGTTTTCGTTCGTATATATGATAAGTTTATACATTAAAATACCCGCTTAAGTTTCATAAATAAACAATATCCAACATCTTAATTTACAGATGCACTCCATCCCGTGGAGTCTACACATTTAACATCATGATTATTGTATTAACGAAATTTTAAATGTGTTAAAATTAAATTAGAATTTTTATACAAGTGTGTATTAGTTCAGCCTTGTGTCGTTTTGTTTGAGAAAAACTGTTAAAAGATAAATGTTTGTTCACATATTTAGAATCCTACACATATTTTTTTTAAGTTTCGTATTTTTCACGTCTTTAATCATTGCTGAGGGGTGGATGGCCGAATGATTAGCATATGTCCGCACTGTATCATAAAGTCATTGAGTCAACTAGCGTGGTTTTGAATCCCCGGTTGTAAGTGACAAGGAGTAGGGTCGTCTGGCAAACCTTGTGGGTTTCCTCTACAAACTAAAGACCCCTTTGTGCAAGCGAATTATTGAAATAAGTCCCAAAATTACCTAGTTTGTGTTAAGTGGATGTTAAACCCTATTTCTCTCTCTTTTGATTCTAAGCTAAGATATTAACTACTACTGATAATTTTTATACGCCCACATTGAAATGTGGTCGTATATTGGCGTCGCCCGGTCCGTACGTCGTCCACAATTTGTTGTGAACACTCTAGAGGCTAAAGTTGATATTCGGTTGACTTTAAATTTATACACAGTATTTAAGGTCATGAGACGAAGAAACCTATTGATTTTCAGCGACATCCGATAATTACTGCCAGAGTTATGGCCCTTGATCACTTTGAAATATCTTGTGAACGCTCTAGAGGCTAAAGTTAATATCCAATTGACTTTAAATTAATACATAAAGTTTAAGGTCATGAGAAGAAGAATCCTATTGATTTTCAGCAATATCCGATAATTACCGACAGAGTTATGGCCCTTGAAAACTTCAAAAAATCTTGCTCTAGAGGCCAAAGTTAATATCCGATTGACTTAAAATTATACACAGTGTTTAAGGTCATGAGCAAAAGAACCCTATACATTTTCAGTGATTTCCGATAATTACTGCCAGAGTTATGGCCTTTGATCACTTCAAAAAATCTAGCTGATGCTATAGAGGCCAAAGTTAATATCCGATTGACTTTTAATTTATACACAGTGTTTAAGGTCATGAGAAGAAGAATCCTATTGATTTTCAGCAATTTCAGATAATTACTACCAGAGTTATGGCCCTTGATCACTTAAAAAAATCTTGTGGATGCTCTTGAGGCCAAAGTTAATATCCGGTTGACTTTAAATTTATACACAGTGTTTAATGTCATGAGAAGAAGAGCCCTATTGATTTTCAGCGATTTCCGATAATTACTGTCAGAGTTATGGTCCTTGATCACTTGGACACTATAGAAGCTAAAGTTTACATCCGATTCACTTGAGATTGAAACACAGAGTTTAAGGTCTTGAGACTAACAATAAATTTTGATAACTTGAACAGCTACATCCATGATATTAAATGTTTCGTATACCTAAAGGTTCGCATGGAGGAGAACTTTATCAAAGCCAAACAAATTCTAATGATTTTCTGATAATTACTTTTTAAGTATTAAAATGAGTTGTTACTCTTAATCAGATTTTAATGTATTATAAATGTTTCATTATTGAAAAAATTAAAAATATGCGACAACTCTTGTTGACTGCCCGGACGATTTAGCTGCTGTGGGCGTATGTTTCGTTGCCTGGAAACCTATCTTTATAATTTTTAGCTGCTGTAGGTGTATATTTCGTTGCCTGGCAACCTATCTTATTTTATTTTTTCTTAATTAAATCTAAATATGAAATAATCAAGTAAAATTATCTCTCTCTCTCTTTAATCATTGCTACACTTCAAAAGAGGTTTAAAAGATAATAAGATAGTTTCTCAATATTTTTATATTTAGGGAATACTGGGATTAGGAAACAAGAAAAGCCTATAAAAAAAACTCCCTTTGAAGCAATATAAACAAAAACTAGATGCAAACAAAGGCACATAAAAAAAACATAGAAAATTGGAAGTTGATATTGCACAGAATATAGAATAAAAAAGCAATATGAAAAAAAAATTGAATTAAAAGCAGTATGATAAACATAGTGGCAATTATCCATTTAATTTTTAAATTTGAAATGGCAAAAAGGTTCTAATCCATTAAATATCCATTCCAAGCCATTCGATGGCATAGAGAGTAGATCATAAGCTTGTCATGTAAATAAAACCTAAAGAAAGACCTGTAATTATAGGAAGATTTAGCTCTTGCATTATGTTTAAAGAAAATGTACTAATTTCAGCTAGAGAAAAGACATGCAATAGTCAGTTTTTACTCTGAATTAGCTATCTCATAATGTACATGTTTAATGTAAGCTTGGAGGAATACTGGGTGACCGAATGGTTTATCACGTAAATCGCTACATGTTGGATTATTAGATTATAAATGCATGGTTTTCGAATGAGTTGGGTCAAAAATTCCACCAGGTGATTTTTCTTTGGGTTCTCCTGTTTTTTCCTGTGGCTAAACAGCCATAAGGGCAAGCAAATTAATAAAATGAAAATTAAACCAATTGTTAGTCCTGAAATGACCAAGTTTGTGTCCAGTGGAGACTAAACACACACTCTCTCTCTCTCTATCTCTCTCTCTAATTAAATAATGAATCTTTAAGTAAGTCTTTTTCTCTCTCTCTCTAATTAAATAATGAATCTTTAGGTCTCTCTCTCTCTCTCTCTCTCTCTCTCTCTCTCTCTCTCTCTCTCTCTCTCTCTCTCTCTCTAATTACATAATGCATCTTTAAGTAAGTGTGGTGAATTACTAGTTTTACAATGTTTGATTGTTTTCGTTGTTTTGTTTGGTTGTGAAGCCATGACATGTTATTGTAACTAAAGTTGTTTAAATTTGTAACATTAAGCGATCAAGTGTGGAAATGGTAGTGGTACCCCTGCCCTGTTAAAATGTTTGATGACTAGCTGTGTACCTCCCACCCTGTCAAATAATATTTTCTAACGAGATGATCTTATTAACATGGCACAGTGATGTGGGTGGGTTATATAAACTTTAATCAGTGTCAATTTGAAACAGGAGAACTTGTCTGCAGGGGTTACAGTTTCATTTCAGTCATTTTTTGGCCTGTTGAATTGAATTAGAAATTATCTGAGAATTTGTCAGCCAATATTTATCTAAGATTTTTTAAAAAACATATTCCCTAAAATTGCTAGAAAGTACTGAGATGAGGTAAAAGAAATTATCAGTGAATTAAACATATTGCTGAGATCTGGGGCCTGTTTCACGAAATTTTAACTTAAGATAAAATCCAAATTTTAGTACATACTTAAATCTGATTGGCTAAGCGCTAAAATCAATCTAATACTATCCAATCGAATTACTAAAATCGGATTTTATCTTAGTTAAAATTTCGTGAAACAGGCCCCAGGTAAACTTTTATGGAAAAATGGATATATACACCCAGGGAAATCTGGCTGTCACTGAAATTTGCTATTTGAACAATAATTCTTTGACCTCAAACCTTGGATGTAATTCTGTAATACGGCCAGTGCCTAGCTTTGTTTTATATTTGATAATAATTATAACTTTTTGTGAAGAAAGTCTTGGAATTACTCTGAGGGGGAGAGAGGGGGTTTTGAGGAGAGGAGGGGAGGGAGGGAGAGAAAGAGGAGGGGGAGAGAAGGAGGAGGGAGAGAAGGAGGAGGGAGAGAGGAAAGGGGGAGAGAGGAAAGGAGGAGGAAGAGAGGAAGGAGGGAGAGAGAGGAGGGGAGGGAGGGAGAGAGACAGGCAGAGAGAAATGGGATATAATGTCCACTCAATACAAACTAAGTCATTTCGACACATACTTGACTCTGGTGCACACATTAAGTTGATCGGTCATCCAACCCAGACATTAAAAGAGGAAGTTAATTTCTGTCTATGAATGTGGTTAAAATAAGTTCCCAGCATGTAGAGTCAATTATATATGTGGTGTTGAATGTTTATTTAATGATATAATTGGTGTTAGATTCCCCGTTACTCTGTTTGATTTAAACCAATCTATAATATTTTTGATTTAAACCAATCAATAATATATTTATTAAACACAGATTAACGGGTGGAGTAATTCCCTGCCACGTTACATCTGCATGTTTCGCTGCATTGTGGGATAGATAAGGAGCCGTAAATGAATGAGGTGACAAACAAGGGTATAATTAATTTTGATTGAAGATTTTTAGAACTCAGTAGGTAATTCTGTGCCACGTTACATCTGCAGGTTTCACTGCATTGTGGGATAGATAAGGCGCCGTTAGTGAATGAGGTGACAAAAGGGGTATAATTAATTTTGATTGAAGTTTTTTGAGCTCTGTAGGTAATTCCGTGCCACGTTACATCTGCAGGTTTCACTGCATTGTGGGATAGATAAGGCGCCGTGAGTGAATGAGGTGACAAACGGGGTATAATTAATTTTGATTGAAGTTTTTTGAGCTCTGTAGGTAATTCCGTGCCACGTTACATCTGCAGGTTTCACTGCATTGTGGGATAGATAAGGCGCCGTGAGTGAATGAGGTGACAAACGGGGTATAATTAATTTTGATTGAAGTTTTTTGAGCTCTGTAGGTAATTCCGTGCCATGTTACATCTGCATGTTTCGCTCCACATTACATTTTATTGTGCATTGAGGTGGGAATACGGAGTACAGTGTATAATTAATTTTGATTGAGGGATTTCGAGATTCGTAGGTGTGTAGAAATGCTATAGCCACAGCGCCAAAGTACTGAAGTGATGTTATAGTGAATGTGTTTAACGAACTTTTCGGATGATACAAAGATAGCCTTTTCTAACTAAGACTAATTTAAGCACACAATTGTTTTTTTTCTAAAGCGCACAATTTTGAATGTTTCTAAAGCACATATATTTTGGAATGTTTTTAAAGTGCATTTTTGGATGTTTCTAAAGAGCGCATTTTGGGGTGTTTCTAAAGCACATATTTTAGGTTGTTTCTTAGCACATCTTTTAGTTCAGGTGTGATTTTTAAAATGTATAATATTTTTATATTTACAGAAGAGTTTAGGAGAAGAAGGTATCTGGTTAGAGTTCCGCCATATTGCTAGTTATTTAATGTGGTACTGTAGTCATCGAACTAACGAAGAGTTGTTACATGAAGTTATCCTGTGTGTTGGAAATTTTACAGTCCTTAATCCGGATAATCAGGTAAGCTTTTGCTTTAGTACCGCCAAGCCTGGAAATAAAAGCCCCTGTCGCAGACATTGTCATGAACAAATACAGATCTTAAGCCCATTGCAGACCGTAGAACGTTTATTGGCCGAAAAATGTCTGTGGCGTTTGGCGTTTGCGTTAAACATTCCTCGTTTTGCAGGAAATTTAATAAAGGTATAAAACATTGTTTTGTTAGACGCCAACAAATGTTAGTTGGTCGGCTGTGGGGTTTATCAGGAACAATACCTCTGGTGCCTATCGATTTGTCTGGAACAGATTTCTTTTTTTTTTTCTGTATTGTAATATCAGATCTGTATTACTATGGGATCATAAAATAATTCAGGCAGGTAGAAAATACATGTACAGTGTATGTACTATAGGGTTAAATGGAATTTTTCACTGCTCAATACATGCTAAATTGTACTCATTTAATTAAGAAAAGACTAGCCCACTCCAAGAAATATTAGTTAGGATTTTAATAAAGAGTTGGTCATTCATGATATAATATAACAACTCAAAAATAGATGATGATAAAAAGAAGAAAATATTGAAAATTTCACTCAAATTGCTTTATTTTGAATGGAGTTGTCACTGTTAGAAGTTTGGACTAGAAATAGGCATCCACTGAGAATTGCTGATCGTTTGATTGACAGGCGATAACTCCGCCTGCTAAAGTGCATTTGGATTTTTTGACATAGTTTCCCATGGACATTGGTGCAGAACTGAGGATATGACAAGAACAGCTGTCTCGTCGTTCGGATGGTATAGAAAAAACTGAAGTCCCATGTATACATTGGCATGCACAAATAAAAGATCCCTTTCCACTGTCTGGGCAAAATTCACTCAGAGTACACTGTATGGTGTATGCCTGTAATCATTAGCGCAGTCAAAGCAGATCAGTAGGACGTTAAACTCCATTTCATTTCAGTCCTGAAATGATCTTTTTTCAATCAAGTGGATGTTAAACCCTATTTCTCTGTCTCGCTCTCCAGATTCTATTTTATTTGAAGCGATACATTTGTCTCTAAAATCTACATCAAAAGAAAAATGTGATTGGCTATCCAGCAGGAGGAGGAGGAACAGGAGGAACAAAAAAGAAATATTGCCACCGTTCCAAGAGAAATCTTTTATAATTTATAATAATTTAATTAGAAGATGGGGGTTTAAATATTTTTATAACCATTTTTTATTCTTGGCTTTCGTTCGTCTCATTAAGTTATTTCCCCCTCTTTCGCATCGACGAGACTTTTATACTCGCTTTCAATAAACACAGTGTTCGGTCCGTAAATTTATGAGACATTTAATGATAGTGAACAATAAAGGGAAGACTTTTAATCAAGTTAAAATCGAGAACTGACACGAAAAAGCTCTCTATAAAAGTCGTGATCAATACCGCAGGGAATCGTCACGGAGATTCGGATGTTACACTCTGTACCGTTAAATTGAATAAAAGCAGAAAATTCGTCAGGATTAGAATGCATTATGGGGTATTCGGGGATGATGTTGCTGTCTGTAGGGACACTATGATATAGATATGCTTCAGTAATGGGTCTGGATGTCGGAGATAAAGTAGTCTCTATTGTCTATTTACCATTGATATGACTGCATATAGGTTGATAAGTGCCATGTAGAATTCAGCATGATTTATGGTAATTTAAGTTGGGTGTTAAACACAAGCAGTGGGGGTCTAATGTGTGCAGTTTAGATCATAAGGTCTGACATTGGGTCAAGTTGATCTCATAGGTTTCTCCGAGTCCGGCTGTGGGTTAGCACATACACGCTGTATCATTAGGTCTGTCATTGAGTCAACTGGCGTGTTTTTCGTTCCAAGGTTGTACATGACAAGAAGTAGGGTCGTCTGTTCAACCTTGTGGGTTTAATCTGGTTCCTCTGATTTCTTCCCACTGCTAAAGCAAATTATTGAAATAAAATTGAACCATGTTAGTCATTTGTTTTTTGGCGCCAGTATTCGAATTCCAACTGTCAAGTGATCTTTTTCGTCCCATCATAACACCTAGACGGCTGACCTGGTCAGGCCCTCTGTTCTGCATCACTGACAAGAGGGAACCATGCCGGAGGGCTTGACAAGGACAGCTGCCTAGTCGTTCTGATGGAATGAAAACCTGAGGTCCTGCGTACACATTGGCGTGCACATAAAAGGTCCCTTTGCAGTTGGAATTCGATATAAGAGTAGGCCGTATAAAAGATCCCTTTGCAGTTGAAATTTGATATAAGAGTAAGCTGTAGCGCCGCTGCCCAGTTAAAAAAAAATCTCTCATAGCACACTGTATGGTATATGCCTGTCTTCTATTACTTAGTCCAGGTTAGGTGCATAACAATAAGACGTTAATCCTCATTTCATTTTATTTCGGCCCCTCTCTCCCCAGTCCCTTCGATCCCTGCATTGGCCGAGAAAGTTCATCTCGATTTTCCGGCGTGATTTCCCCTTGTCAGTGATGCAGAAGGAGGGCCTGACAAGGACAGCTGCCTAGTCGTTCGGATGGGACGAAAAACCGAGGTCCCGTGTACAAATTGGAGTGCACGTAAAAGATCCCTTGGCAGTTGGAATTCGATATAAGAGTAGGCCGTAGCGCCGCTGCCCGGGCAAAATTTCCCTCATTGCACACTGTGGCGTATGCCCGTCTTCAATTAGCCCAGGTACGGTGCTTAAGCGTAGGACGTTAAACCCCATTTCATTCATTCATTCTCCCCAGTCCCTCCTTTGTTCTCCTGATTTAAAATCCATGATAAATAGCCACCCTAACTCATCTATCCCCTCAGACCCTCTCTCCCCTCCTCGGCCCCTCTCTCTCTCTCTCTCTCTCTCTCTCTCCCCTCGTCCCCTCTCCCTCCACTTGGCCCCTCTCTCTCCCCTCGGCCCCTCTCTCTCCCCTCTCTCTCCCCCTGCAGCCCCTCCTTTGTTCTTCTGATTTTAAATCCTTGATAAATAACCACCCTGACTCCCTCTCTCTCCCTCTCTCTCCCCTCGGCCCCTCCCTCTCCCCTTTGCCCCCCCCCTTGACCTCCCTCTCTCTCTCCCCCTGGCCCCTCTCTCTCCCCTGGCCCCTCTCTCTCCCCTCAGCCCCTCCCTCTCCCCTCGGCCCCTCCCTCTCCCCTCGGCCCCCCCTTGACCTCTCTCTCTCCCCCTGGCCCCTCTCTCACCCCCTGGCCCCTCTCTCTCCCCTCAGCCCCGCTCTCTCTCCCCTTGGCCCCTCCTTTGTTCTCCTCATTTTAAACAATGATAAATAGCCACCCTGACTCCCTCTCTCCCCTAGGCCCTCTCTCTCCCCTTGGCCCCTCTCTCCCCTCAGCCCATCTCTCTCCCCTTGGCCCCTCTCTCTCTCCCCTTGGCCCTCTCTCTCCCCTCAGCCCCCCCTCTCTCTCCCCAGCCCCTCCTTTGTTCTCCTGATTTTAAAACCATGATAAATGATTTATAATAAGAAGTCTTGGTTGATTAATGATCCGAGTATAAGACCAACCTGAGTTTGACAGGTGACGAAGAACGAGAAGCAACGAGAGAAGATCACCATTCAGTTATAAGAGGATTACAAACGGCTTAAACAAGAATTATTTCTACAAACTGTCGTTAAAAGTTTCTGTAAATACTGCGCGGTGCCACACTGCCAGTAATTAGATATGTCACCAGCTTTTGATATTTGTTCCGATCGTGAAATCAGCTTATGAGTGGATTAAAAAAAATACGGGAATCGTTCGTGGTCGTGGATCGTTATAATCTCCCAACTGTTTACACCTGGATTGTTGATAAACAACTTTCTGCGCCCCGATGAAAAGGAAAGGACAATTTCGAAATTATTTTGCACCATTTCTTGTTTCTAGATTTTTGATTGTCTTTTGAAATTAGGGGGGTTGAATGGCTGAATGGTTAGCGTGCACTCTGTATCATAAAGCCTGTCATTGAGTCAACTGTTGTGGTTTTGAATCCCTGGTTGTATGTGGCAAGAAGTAGGGTTGCCTGTCCAACATCATGGGTTTTCTCCGGGTCCTCCGGTTTCCTCACACTGCTGAAGACCCCTACGCGCAAGCGAATTATTGAAATAAAATCATATGTTAGTCCCAAAATGACCTAGTTTGTATTGAGTGGACAGTTAAACCCCACCTCTCTCTCTCTCTCTCTCTCTCTCTCTCTCTCTCTCTCTCTCTCTCTCCCTCTCTGGAGATATGTGTGTAACTTATATTATTACTAATATTATTCTCTTATTAATATTATTCTCTTTTTAAAATATTAGACTCTTCCATTAATAGAAGACTGTAACTGTGACTTTTAGATTCTTTAATTAGATGAGGTGTTAGAATTTATGGTTGACACTTATTTCTAGACCAGGTTGTATGACTTCACCTGTGAAAAAAACAGGATTCTGTGAAGAAGCCCCTCACAGCCAGATATAGGCTCTATTGCTCTAATATAGTGGAACAAATCTGCTAATTTTTATTAGCACCTAAATCGCTGATTTCAGCAATTTAATTTTTGAGTTTAATAAATATTGTATTGGTCAAAACAATATTTATTTATAAAATATCAAATATAACATGACTGTTATAATATCAACAGGGGGGTCGGGATGGCCTATTGGTCTAGAGTGCTGGGCTTCGACCTCTATCTAGCCGGCCACCTCTGGCTTGCGGCTGTGGTTTCGAACCCTGGTGTGAGCGTATGTGGCTTGGAGATAGGGGCGCCTTCTCAACCTTGTGGGTTTCCTACGGGCACTCCGGTTTCCTCCCACTGCTTAAGACAAGCAAATTATAGAAATAAAATTAAACAATATGTTAGTCCTGAAATGACCTAGTTGTGTTGAGTGGACGTTAAACCCCATTTGGCTCTCTCTATATAATATCAAACAAAACTATCTAAGTTATATCATGACAATGATACCTATACCAAACTAGCTAGATATTACATATACTGTGATAATTATATATATCCCAGGGCTACCGAGAAATCAAATTTAGAATTCTGGTAAAATGTTTTTGTTTATTATATCGCGTGTGTCTAGTTAATAAGCGCTAATTTTAATTTTAATTGCCTCCTGTGTTCCCAAATAAACTTGTTTTTAATAAAGAACTAACAATTAAAATGAGTGGGGCTTCGAAAGCTTAATTAAATTCAAAAACTGTTACAATAAGGCGTTTTATGTTGAAACTGAAAAACTGCAATCGAATTTGGCAAAATTATACTTTTTTGGTAATCAACTGCGAAAAATTGACGCCAGCCTTGATCTATACCAAACTAGCTTGATATTAAGGCAGTGGCTATTGTTACGGCGAGTCGTAAAAATAGTCCTCAGGCTATTGTTACGATGATGTTTTCAAAGCCCTCCATCGGAGAAGTTAAAAACTGAAAAGTCGTAAAAATAGTCCTAACCCTAACCCTAACATTTTCCATCTCTTAATTGCTGCCTTCAGTTCTTAAAACGTTGAAAATACGGCTTCTTTGTCAAAGCTGGTTTTGGGGAGATTGGTAGCCATTTTTAAATTCGTTCGAACAATAGCCACTCTGTAATATTAAATTTATGGTGAAACATTGCTGAGTATTAGATATGAATAAAATAAAACAAAGTTCAAACAATCCAAACCATAAGACAAAATTTGAAATCCTAAAAAAAAACGGTATAGGCAAAATAGTGTAACGAGGCAAAATAGTGTAACGAGGCAAAATAGTGTAACGAGGCAAAATAGTGTAACAAGGCAAAATAGTGTAACAAGGCAAAATAGTGTAACAAGGAAAAATAGTGTAACAAGGCAAAATAGTGTAACGAGGAAAAATAGTGTAACAAGGCAAAATAGTGTAACAAGGCAAAATAGTTTAATCAGGCAAAATAGTTTAATCAGGCAAAATAGTGTAACGAGGCAAAATAGTGTAACAAGGCAAAATAGTGTAAACAGGCAAAATAGTGTAACAAGGCAAAATAGTGTAAACAGGCAAAATAGTGTAAACAGGCAAAATAGTGTAACAAGGCAAAATAGTGTAACAAGGCAAAATAGTGTAACGAGGCAAAATAGTGTAATCAGTCAAAATAGTGTAACGAGGCAAAATAGTGTAACGAGGCAAAATAGTGTAACGAGGCAAAATAGTGTAACGAGGCAAAATAGTGTAACGAGGCAAAATAGTGTAATGGACAAACAAACACATGACAGCAATGTTTGACGTAGTAAAAAAACTTTCATTTAATTTGAAATCCTAAAAAAAAACCTGTATAGTCAAAATAGTGTAATCAGGCAAAATAGTGTAATCAGGCAAAATAGTGTAATCAGCATATATGAATAAACATGTGTAAAAGCAACATTTGAAATGGTATCAATAAAACTTTGATTTAATGTATGAGAGACTCTCGTGGAATATTTGTATTGTATTTTAATGGAATGTCTGGTCGTCAAGTGTTAAAATACAGAAACCCAAAACCAGCCTCAATTTCAATCAAACGGAGCATGTCAGTACCGTCGGTATACATTGTTCTTGACATACGTATACCAAATGACATCGGAACTGGGGTGTCCATGAAAAAACGTTTTGCCGAACGGTGAACCAGGACACTCGGACATGCCGGGTATAGAGTGTGGACGGAGGCGGCTTTGTGATGTGATTAAGGACAGATTTACGAACGAGGACTACCTTCGGCCTCCAACCTTAGGTGATGATTAACACATGGTGTCCGCTATAAGGACTATTTATTCATGTGGATTTCGTTATTCACTCCTTCCCCTCTGTTAGACATAATATTCCCGGCATGCTAGCACGCGACCCGTGCCATAAATGCCATCAATATTGTCCTTAGTGTCCCCAAACGTAGGTTCGGCTGCCTGCTGTAGGATAATAATATAGGTTCTGGTGTTAGACAGGTTCTTGTTTATGTAAACTTGATTCGATTGTATTGAGGGGGGTTTGGATGGCTGAATTAAATTGAACTATATGTTAGTCCCGAAGTGGCCTGGTTCGTGTCGAGTGGACGTTAAACACCATTTCTCTCTCTCTCCGATTGTATTCGATGTAATAAAAATATTCTCCCTGATCGTTCCCCTTCTCTAGAGATGTGGAATATATCATTCAATTATTGGAAATGAAACAATATTTCTAAATTTGATCTTAAAGTGCCTGAATTTCTTTTGAGAGAGAGAGAGAAATGGGGTTTAACGTCCACTTAACACAACTAGGTTATTTCGGGACTAATATATGGTTAATTTTTATTTCAATAATTCGCTTGCGTGTAGGGGTCTTTAGCAGTGGGAGGAAACCAGAGTACCCGGAGGAAACTCACGAGGTTGAGAAAGCGCCCCTATCTCCTTGCCACATACGCAGCACTCTAGACCACTAGCCGCACTAGGCCATCCCAACCCCCTGGGATTTTAATAACAATGTATACAAGGGATCATTGGTAATCAAAATAGATTGGTCGATCATTGATCGTTGATAGTTGTCACTTTAGTGCCCTAAAAGCATCAATTCAACTTAATTTAAGATTCATAAAAATTTGATCAAAATTTTAGTCCCAGCGTATACAGGTGTTTTTTTTTGTTGTCCCAACTAGGGACTCTTTCTTTGGACATTTAGTTGAAATCTAAATATAGCAACAGCTGGAAAACTCTGTTCTACATGATTGGTTGGTTGGAACCAGGCATTGATATTTCCGCGCACGGCGTGCGCAGGCACATTTGTTGTGAAAAAAAATTTGCAGGCACATTTAATAAAAAAAAAAAAAAAAAAAAAATTTTTTATAAATTATTACTGTCACGTCAATCATGTAATATATATATTACTTCATTATTATTATATGATATATGGAAACATGAAAGTGTAATACTCATTGTTTTACTTGTGGATATTTTCAAGATCATGTAAAATAAAGGGATTTAATGAACTTGTTTGAAGCCTCACAATCATACTATATACCTGGCAATTGAATTCTCTCCTTTGGAGTGTGACCCTGCAGGCACATTTTCAAGTGTGTGCGCAGGCACACTCAACTTTTATAGAGCCCTGGTTGGAACATGAAACTTGTGATGATAAAGTATGTGATGAATTGAAGATTTAACTAAATTTCATTCACTACATGTATTTATAATGTTCCATCCCCACTTTGACTTAGTATTAAAGTTTCAATTTATTTTCTCTCTCATTTAAAGTTTCTAATCAGTATTGGATGGATTTTTAATCGTTTGCATTGAATCTCTAAATATTACATTTCTTCAAAATGAAATGAAATCCGGTTTAACGTCCTACTGTTCTACTCTGAACTGTGAGCTGTTTGCTATGAGGAAAATGTTGCCATACAGCGGCACTACAGCCTACTCTTGTATTGAATTCCAACTGTGAAGGGATTTTTTACGTGCATGCCAATGTGAACACAGGACCTCGGTTTTTCGTGCCATCTGAATGACTAGACAGCTGTCCTTGTCAGACCCTCCAACGTGCATCACTGACAAAGATGAACCACGCAAGCATATCTGGATGAACTTTCTCGTCCAATGCAGGGATCGAACACCTGACATCGAGGCCAGCGAGCCTGAGTCGAAAATGTCTCAACTGTAGATCTAGATAACAAACCCAGTGTGCCTCTCTCTCTCTCTCTCCCTCTCTCTCTCTCTCTCTCTCTCTCTCTATTTTTAGTATACAATTCAAGACATTCTTTATGGAACAGCAATCCTAAGGTGCAGTTTATTTTTCACCAGGGCTTGATTTAGATTAAAAAAGATATCAGTCTTATTTTTTCAACTCTGGTGATCTTAAGATTTCAAAACAGGAAATATGTTGAACGAATAGAAATGGATACACATGACATAGGGAGAGGTTCCCGCTATTTTCCACGGCATCCTGTTGATTTTCGTCGTTTAGGTAATGAAGAAATTAACACTATGGTTCACACCCCGCTGTTACTGATGAACGGTTGTGTACATTTTACGAGCTTTATATGATTGCGTCAGTGTGATAGCGGCCCGGGGAGGAGAGGAGCCGCGTTAAGATTGATAACCTATCCATCTTGTTCATTAAAATATTAAATTATTTTCATGAAGTAAATCATTTTAGAAAAAAATCGTGGAATCAGATTTCAGGTTGGGTTCGGTTTGATTTTTTTTTTTTTACTCCAGAAGTCGTTTTTCAGGAAATAGAATGTTGAATTTAATCTAATTTATATTTTTTTTCTCAGCTATTCGTTAAATTTAATTTGATTTAAAAAATTAAATGAATATAAATGGAAGTTAATTCATTTTAAGAAAAAAAAAACAGAAATATGGTTTAACCCTTTCAATGCTAGACGTGAATCCACTGCCTGTGCTAGACCCTTTTTTTAAGGAAAAAGGCGGGTTTGGAACTAAATGCCAATTACAGTATATTTATGGAAGCTTTTATGAAAATTATTTTTGTTTGTTGGGATGGGCAAGAGGTTGGACTTTTTAAATTGAATGGGGGGTTTTGGATGGCCTAGTGGTCTAGAGTGCCGCGCTTCGACCTCTAGCTGGCCAGCCACCTTTGGCTTGACGCTGTGGTTTCAAGCCCTGGTGTGAGCGTATGTGGCATGGAGATAGGGGCGCCTTCTCAACCTCGTAGGTTTCTTAAAGACCCCTACGCACAAGCGAATTTGTGAAATAAAATTTCTAAAAAAAACATATGTTAGTCCCGAAATGACCTAGTTGTGTTGAGTGGACGTTAAACCCCATCTCTCTCTCTCTCTCTCTCTGTAAATGTGTTGTAAAATAATTCTTTTAAAATGTTATTGTTTATTATATTGGGTGTGTCAAGTTAAATGACTTTATTCGATAATTTGCGCTAATTTTATTTGTTAATTGCCGCCTGTGTTCTCAAATAAACTTGTTTTTAACAAAGAACTAACCATTGAACTGAGTGGGTCTTTGAAAGCTAAATTACATTCACAAACTATTACAATAAGGGTTTTATTTCTCTCTCTCTCTCTCTTCATAAATTGAAACACATGGAAATATGTTCTAGTGTAGAGAAAATACTAAAGATGGCACTTGTAGCGATGGTGCTTATTTTAAAGAGGGCCACACTGAGTACGCGCTAATACCGGGTACGCGCATTTTAACAACATTTTACAGGTAGACGCAGTGAAAGGGTTAAAGTCACACTTTTCTTCACTAACTGGGAAGATGGGCATATGCCATACAGTGTGCTATGAGAGAAATTTTTCCAACCTCCAACTGCTAAAGACCCCTACGCTTAAACGAATTATTGAAATAACATTAAACCATATGTTAGTCCCAAAATGACCTAGTTAGTGTCTTGTGAACTTAAACCCCATCTCTCTCTCTCTCTCTCTCTCTCTCTCTCTCTCTCTCTGAAAAGGGAAATTTTGCCTGGGCACTGCTCCAAATAGGATAATGAAAACGTGCATACACCATACAGTGTGCTTTGACAAGGGGCATGAAAATCATAAATTTTCTCAGCCAACACGGCAGTTTAGCAAGCCAAGATCTAACTCAGCCAACACGGCAGTTTAGCAAGCTAAGATCTTACTCAGCCAACACGGCAGTTTAACAAGCCAAGATCTTACTCACCGAGTCACAGCATATCATTATTTTAATGTGAAATTAATTACAATGGGCGTCCTCACTGAAAGAATTCCCACCAGGGGTCTCTAGTAAAACTCGGTTCTACGTGACCTTATCGATGGTAAGTGAACCGTATCGGTATTAAATTCCAAATTAACGACAAAAACTAACGTTTGTCAACACACGAGTTCGTAATGAATGTACAGGAAAACTGTGCTATAAGGTAAACAATGGCGTCACAATGGACCACCTCGCCTATAAGTTATGTCCCTTTATTTCTAGCGAGGACGTTTAATTTAATCAATTTAATTTTATTTGCCTTGTCTATTTCAGGTGATCATTCAATCTGGTCAACCACCAACAATTCTACAGCAACTCTGTGTTTTACCCTTCGAATATTTCAGCGATCCTAAATTAACGAACATTCTATTCCCAACGCTGATAGCCTGTTGCTATAGCAACAAGTTAAATCGGGAAATATTGGAACAGGAACTCAGTTGTGCATTGCTCTCCAACTTCATTGAGGTGAGATAACGATGTGATGTTACATTTTTTATTTTATTACCTCCCTAATCTGTCAGTCTGAGTAAGGACTGTCCTTCTAGAGTTTTAGGGGGGTTGGATGGCTGAATGGTTAGCCTGCGCACTGTGTCATAAAGCCTGTCATTGAGTCAACTGGTGTGGTTTCGAGCCCCCGGTTGTACATGGCAAGGAGTAGGGTCGCTTGTCCAACCTCGTGGGTTTTCTCCTGGTCCTCCAGTTTCCTCCCACTGCTAATGACCCCTATGCGCAAGCGAATTATTGAAATAAAATTAACCCACGTTTTTCCTGAAATGAGATAGTTTTTGCAGGGGTAGAAACTAACCTAAAATGGTCACTAGCCATTTGGGCTGGTAGCTTTCAGATCTTACTAGCCCAGCCAACATTCTACTAGCCCAGTAAGAAACTGTTGTTTTGTTTATCATTAATCAATCAAAAACACCAAAATACATGCACTTTAATTTATTTTGGCACATTAAATAATACAACAAAAATAGACTTTGTTCATTGTTGCCTCTGTATGTAATTTTTTTTCATCAAATAATGAATTCATTAATCAGTCATGAAGACATATATTAAAATTCAATTTGGCTCATTTCATTTCATATTTTCATAAATTAAGTTGTGAGATGCAAAATAATATGATGTAATGTCCTTACAACTTAATATCATACGACATAAGTCCATAAGTTGTCAGAGTGAATATGAAGTTATGTATAGCAGAGCACGTGTATTTACGACTACGAGCATCTTCATTGTCGTAATATATCGCTGTTATAAAACCTTTTAACATCCATGTTCTTCGCTAAATTGCTTCATCAGGTATCAACAATTATGTTACCGGTAGGCGATTTATGATAATTAAAATGAAAAATATGACTGAAAAGTTATTTAATTATATCGACTTTCGCTTCACAATTCTTCGAGGTGTAAACTGTAAACAGAGGCTGTTCCGTAAGCCTCCCTCGTTATCATACAATTTCAACCAATCAGCAAGCTCGCTTGCTCAGATTTCATACCGGTATGGCGAAAAGAAGCCAAAGATTAAAAACACGTAAATAATAATGGCAACGATTTTCGGAAATTAGTTTCATGACAGCATATATAGATTGTGTTCAGTTATGATAACAGTGTTCATTACGTACAAATTATCAATTATTAGAACTACCAAAATATCAGGTCGCCACACGGGCTAATTGATTTTGAATTTCATTCGCCCGTACTGACTTTTACCCGCCATGGGCGAGCGTTAGTTTCTGTCCCTGGTTTTTGTCAAGTGGACGTTAAACCACGTTTCTCTCTCTTTTCTATTTCAATAACTCCCTAATCTGGCCGTCTGTAGGGACTGTCTTTCTCAAGTTTTAGTTTTTGTCCTTCGAGGAAATGAAAGCACTGCGAGTAGGGGGTGAGATCGGTTCCCCACCTATTGTTTATAATCTTGATCGCTCTTAACGTAAACAATCAGATGTGGACCTCAAAGTTCACATGCCCTAACCCACAGGTTGTATCCCGTTTTGGGCGAGAAAATTCTTTTGGATTTCCCAACAGGGTTTGGCTTTGACGAGAAGCTGCGTCTGGGCCCGATTCCTAGAAAATTCTTAAGCACGTTCTTGTGCTTAGATTTTAGTCGACTTTGCATTTAAGTAAACTTACCATTTTTTGTGTTCCTTGAAAATTCTTAAGAACGGCCTTGTGCTTAGACTTTAAGTAGACTTCATTGTTAGCACAAGAACGTTATTATGTGTTCCAAGAAAAAACTTAAGCACAACTTCGTTCTTAAACATAGCCCATCTAAGCACAAGTCCCAAGCAAGGTATAGGGCTTGCTTACCAACCTTAAGTCTGTTTCTGCTTCAAAAAGATGGCTGACCGTAGACTTATTCGACAGCATTTCCGACACCTTTTGATACCAAAGAGACAATTACAAGACAGAGAAAATCCTTCTCCAAAAGAAATTAAGAATGCTATAGAAAATTTCGCATCTAGGGCCTTAATAGGCCTACCCTGAAACCAATTCATTTATTTGCCAATTAGTAGGTAAGCAATAGGCTACAAACACACAGGCTACTTTAAGATCACAATTATTCAGTTAGTTTGTATGTGTCTGCGGGTTTTTTTTTATATCTTTTGGCACATTTTATAATTATGTGTAGGCCCTATTGGGGGACATGTCAAACGCATCCCAATCAACCACAATGAAGCAGACGACAAATTTATAACGTAATTCGCATACCAAAGTTGTTTTATGACGTTAAAGAGCATCGTAGTCTCAGTGTATGGTAAGCTTTACCAGTCACAATGTGCTTAGACTTGTACTTGACCTGTGCTTTATAAGATTCTTACGTAAGTAAAAGTGAAGTATGACTTTGTGCTTACTTTAAGAATTTTCTAGGAATCGGGCCCTGGTCAAGGGATAGTACAAAAAGCTGAGGTCTCATGGACACACAGTGCACATAAAAGATGAATGAAATAGGGTTTAACGTCCTACTGTTATGCACTTAACCAGAGCTAATTGAAGACGGGCATACACCATACAGTGTGCTATGAGAGAAATTTTGCCCGGGCAGCGGCGCTACGGCCTACTCTTATATCGAATTCCAACTGCCAAGGGATCTTTTACGTGCACTCCAATGTGTACACGGGACCTCGGTTTTTCGTCCCATCTGAACGACTAGGCAGCTGTCCTTGTCAGGCCCTCCTTCTGCATCACTGACAAGGGGAAATCACGTCTGAAAATGCACATAAAAAGAAATAATAACAGTTTGAAATCGATAATGAATAGATAGAAATGTGATTGTCAGGCAAAAGGTGGTTAGATCTATTTACCAAAGTCACCTGCAGATTGCCTCAAGGTCATGAGATGTAAATAAAGCTCACGCTTTCTCTAACCCTGACCCTAACCCTAACTTAAGACCTTGTGTTACCCTAACCCACAATCGGGGGATGGGATGGCCTAGTGGTCTAGAGTGTCGCGCTTCGACCTCTAGCCGGCTGGCCACCTCTGGCTTACAGCTGTGGTTTCGAGCCCTGGTGTGAGCGTATGTGGCATGGAGATAGGGGCGCCTTCTTAACCTCATGGGTTTCCTCCGGGCACTCCGGTTTCCTCCCACTGCTAAAGACCCCTACGCGCAAGCGAATTATTGAGATAAAATTAAACCATATGTTGGTCCCGAAATGACCTAGTTGTGTTGATTGGACGTTAAGCCCCATTTCTCTCTTTCTCTAACCAAACAATTATGAGGTCTAATCCTGTTTACATCTCATGACCTTGAGGAAATCTGACTATAAAACTCCCCTCAGAGCACACGGCATGGTACACTGTATCATAAGGTCTGTCATTGAGTCAACTGGCGTGGTTTTGAATCCGCGGTTGTACGTGGCAAGGCGTAGGGTCGCCTGTCCAAACTCAGGGATTTTCTCCGGGTCCTCTGGCTCCTCACACTGCTAAAGACCCCTACGTGCAAGCGAATTATTGAAATTAAAAAAATTAAACCATATGTTAGTCCCAAAATGACCTAGTTTGTGTTAAGTGGACGTTAAACCCTGTTTCTCTCTCTCTCTGTATATGTGTGTCACCATTAGCCCAGTCGAGGCACAGAACAGTATACACCGTTATTCCTACCGTCTTCCATAAGTCAAGGTTAGGTGCATAACAGTAGGAATGAATGAAATGGGGTTTAACGTCCTACGCTTAAGCACCTAACCTGGGCTAATTGAAGACGGGGCATACGCCATACAGTGTGCTATGAGGGAAATTTTTGCCCGGGCAGCGGCGCTACGGCCTACTCTTATATCGAATTCCAACTGCCAAGGGATCTTTTACGTGCACTCCAATTTGTACACGGGACCTCGGCATAACAGTAGGTTAAACCCCATTTCATCTCATCCATTATCTCGACTAGTGCAAAAGAAGTAAGACATTATAGATACATTTTCGCTTCTTTGACGATGATCTGAGATGTCACTGGCCTCCTTCCGTTGTTAATTATTTTATTTATTTTTATCTCAACGACATGTCGACATAGAAGCGTTGATATTTCAATCCTCTTTTTATACACCGACATCAAACATGATTTATAAATTAATATCAGATAATTTCTTGTGGTGGTGAGTTGTTTTAGATTATAAGTAACAGTTGGAGTTATAACGTAAATATATTATTATTATAATCACGTTAAACTTTATTCAGGTGGAATAAATAAAGCAAATAATAGTACTAGACTATCTTTAGAGCAAAGGCTTACGTACAACAGATTGGGGTTTTATTTGTGGTGAGAGCGGGGGTGATCACGGTGGCTAAGTGGATAAGGCGCTGGCTCGCTAGCCTGGAGGTCGGGTGTTCGATCCCTGCATGGCCCAGAAAGTTTATCTTGATTTTCCGGCGTGAATTCCCCTTGTCAGTGATGCAGAAGGAGGGCCTGACAAGGACAGCTGCCTAGTCGTTCGGATGGAACGAAAAACCGAGGTCCCGTGTACACATTGGCGTGCACGTAAAAGAACCCTTGGCAGTTGGAATTCAGTTGCTGCCCGGGCAAAATTTCCCTCATAGCACACTGTATGGCGTATGCCCGTCTTCAATAAGCCCAGGTTGGGTGCTTAAGCGTAGGACGTTAAACCCCATTTCATTCATTCTAGCTGGCCGGTCACCTTGGCTTGTGGCTGTGGCTTGAGCCCTAGTGTGAGCATATGTGACATGAAGATAGGGGCACCTTCTCAACCTCATGGGTTACCTCCGGGCACTCCGGTTTCCACCCACTGCTAAAGACCCCTACGCGAAAGCGAATTATTGAAATAAAAAAAATGAAAACCATATGTTAGTCCCAAAATGACCTAGTTTGTGTCAAGTGGACGTTAAATCCTATTTCTCTCTCTCTTTCTGAAGCTCTGGTAAATGTTAGGATGTTTTAAAGTATTAAGTTTGGGAACTAGAAAAAATCAGACTATTTACAAATTCCATGTTCAAACAAGAGATATTATATATCATGGCTTGTTTATACAGTAGACAATCCTTTGTGTCTGGTTGTTCTAATCTTGACAAGAATCTTTATCCAGTTAGTTGATGGAATCAAGATGGCCACCGTTATCAATAGAATAACATGAATTATTAGCCTGACATGGAATTTCTTTTATCTTGATACGAGTTAGCAGTGTGAGTGGCTGGTGAGTTCCGATGTTTATTTACGGCAGGTTTCGAGAAAGTTTTAATTACAAACAATAATATTTATATAATTAACTGGCTCTGGTCTGTATTTCTCAGTCTTAGCATAAGTTTATATTAAAGAGATTTTCTGGTATTTTATTCATAGTTTGTTAGGTTTCTGAAATATTTTGTTTTATTAAAGGGGATTGGATGGCCAAGTGGTTAGAATATGAATGCTGTAGTAAAAAGCCTGTCATTGAGTCAACTGGGGTGGTTTTGAATCCCTAGTTGTCGCCTGTCCAATCTCATTGGTTTTCTCTGTGTCCTCCAGTTTCCCCCCACTGCTAAAGACCCCTACTCGTAAGCGAATTATTGAAATAACATTTTAAAATATGTTAGTCCTGAAATAACCTAGTTTGTGTCAAGTAGAAGTTAAACCCCATTTCTCTCTCTCTCTCCCCCTTTGTTTTTTAAAGGGATTTAGGAATCCCTCGCAAATTACAATGCTGTGAATGTAGACATAATAAGCTGGTGACATATAGAGGGAGAGAGAAATGGGGTTTAATGTCCACTCAACACAACTAGGTCATTTCGGGACTAACATATGGTTTAATTTTAGGCCATCCCAACCCCCCTGGTGACATATAGGATACAGTCAACATAAGTCAGTGACATAAAAGGATGTAGACATAATTAGCCAATGACATACTATGAGTTTTCACTGAAATATTTTGTAGTAAGGACAAGTAAAAGGAAATTTTAAAGGACTAATCCCGATATTTGTTTTGGGAATAAAACTGTTTAATTTTGTGTTAAAATCCCTTAAAATATTTGAGTCAAGGGCCGAGCAACTACTTCGGCATTTTTAATACGTTTTCAACCGACTAAAATCCGCCAGTATTCAACTGGAATTTGAGACCGGTGCCCCAAGGTGTATTTTGTTGTATCTGGATTAAACCAAACATTTTTTATAAAAATAATGTGTAGTTGAGATTTGCCTTTTTCTATTAAGTACGGCACGTGGGTTATTCACTGTATAACCCTCCTAAGTAACCGTAATCGGTTGTAGGGTCACCCAACGAAACAATTGACCCGAAATCTTAAAAGGGTTACGTGTCCGGATAAGCAGTTTTGGCGTTCACGTCCAAACGGCTCAATATTTTGAGTTGAAATTCTGTGACAATGTAAATACACCATTCCCCTATATTTTGGCATTTTATTTTCATACATTCTCATACTTTTATTTTTGAGCCCCTGTTTAATTCGGGATTGTCCCTTTAAACTTAAATAAGGCCAGGGTTAAAAATATTTTAGTTTGCCCAAACCTGACTCATGATGATTAGGTATGGGTAGGCAGGCAAATTCTTTTTTTGTGGGGTGGGGGAACACTTTGACATAAATAACGAGGTTTTACAAAATCATGTGTCGACTTTGGTGTTACTACTGTGTATAGACATGACAGTGGCTGTTCAATTTCCCGACCGATTATTTCACGTTTGGGTGCCATTGTCAAGCGTAAGAATAATGCTGTTAAAGAAAAAAAAAATCTTTTAAAAATGTCAATATAAGAATTTGAGTAGACAGCTTTTTTTTTGGGGGGGGGGGTAGGCCTAGGATCTGTGTTTTAATCAGTTTGTGAGATTTTCTACTTTTGATGTCCTGATTTTCTTTTCTTAATCAAATAATCAAATTAATGACATTTCAGTGTGGAGTAACCTGTGGATAATTAGATTTTGTTCTGAAAATAGCAAGGTGTTTTCTATTTCTAGATAAATAATACAGGTGGAATTGAAATCTGTTTATTTTATTCTTTTATTCATGCATGGTCGGGTTTCATTTAGATTTTAATCAAATTTTAAACCCAACATTAAAAAAAATTCTCTGTTTCATGATATTCATTGAGAACTTCTAATCAAGAGGGAAGGGGTTGGGGTGGGCGTTTGCCGTTTACATATAGAATCAATTAGTTCTCCTTACTTACAACAACAAAACAAGTAATCAATTTAATTGGCTTGTTTGGGTGTTGTTTCGACCAATCTGTGAGGTCCATACATTTTACATTGACACTTGTCACATCGTTGGGCTGCCAAATCAACCGCCATGGCTTGATTTTCTATTCTACATCTTCTTAGAATAACTAATTAACTTGCTGGTGGTTAAATGAACACAGGAAAACATTTAATCGTTTGTTTGTTGGTTTTAATTTATGTCAATTTGTGTCGTCTGCTTTGCTGAGTGCTGACTTGAAATCGTGAACTTGTCGAGACATGAAATACTCATTTGCTAAAACAAAAAACAAAACAATTACTGTTTCATTATAACAAAAACCTGACAGGGACATATTATAAATAAATAGATGCATTTATTTTGTTATTGTTCATGAGAATTTTTCCATGTTCATCCCTTTTTGTTAATTTTTTTCAATAAATGGAATAAAATGGGGTTTGACATCCTGCTTTACTGCACCCTAGTGTGAGCGTATGTGACACGGAGATAGGGGCACCTTCTCAACCTCGTGAGTTTCCTCAGGCACTCCGGTTTCCTCCCACTGCTAAAGACCCCTACGCACAAGCGAATTATTGAATTAAAATTAAAAACCATATGTTGGTCACGAAATGACCTAGTTGTGTTGAGTGGAGGTTAAACAGCAACTTCCCCCCCCTCTCTCTCTCTCTCTCTATCTCTCTCTCTCTCTCTCTCTTTCTCTCATAAACACTAGAGAGTTTAAAATGTGTAGATCTGTGAGATATTTAAACAGATATAATCATCTGTTGTCATCTCCAGATATACTTGTGTTTTATTTGTGGTTTCTCTCCAAAATAAAATAAATTCTGTCAGGTTTGGAGAGAGAGAGAGAGAGAGAGAGAGAGAGAGAGATAATAAAAACATGTAATATTAAACAGACATTTTGCCAATTTCATTTTTGCTAAATTTTCATCTCTTGGACTTGATATTACGATTTGTGGTTTATTTGAATTCCTTTAAAACTACCGAAATGAAAAGGGTTTTTAACATCTTAAATTTCTGCGGCAACTAGGGGTTATTAACAAGGTGAATTTTGCCTGGACAGCAGTGTTCTTGTTTCCAACTTCCAAGGGCTTTTTTAGGTAAAAATTGTATGCAAATAATGAATAAAATAATTCAATTCAAGTCACTGATTGTTAATTTAGGGATTTTTTAATCCATTGCAAACTGTGATATTATAATATCCTGTTCGTCTTGCCTGTTGAGAGGGGGGTTGGGATGGCCTAGTGGTCTAGAGTGCCGTGCTTCGACCTCCAGCTGGCTGGCCAACTCTGGCTTGCAGCTGTGGTTTCGAGCCCTAGTGTGAGCGTATGTGACATGGAGATAGGGGCACCTTCTCTACCTCATGGGTTTCCTCTGGGCACTCCGGTTTCCTCCCAGTGCTAAAGACCCCTACGCGCAAGCGATTTATTGAAATAAAATTTAAACCATATGTTGGTCCTGAAATGACCTAGTTGTGTCGAGTGGACGTCAAACTCCATTTCTCTCTCTCTCTTGCCTGTTCAGAAATCTCCTTGTAAATGCTGCATGCAACTGATCATCCGTTTAGAGTTTCAATCAACTTCTACAGTTTGTAGTTTACAAGGAATTAAATACCACTGAACTGACATTGACAGGCTTCTTTTTCTATAATCACTTTTAAAATATTGGTTAAAGTTACAATTTCATATTTTTAAGTTATATTTTAAAAATGTATTGTAATAAACCCCTAAAATAGATGGAATCCATAAACAGTCCTACCTTGTTATTGTTAAAGAATAATCCTATAATTCACTATTGCCAGCTGAGAAGTTGGCAAAAACATTATTTTCAAATTCAAACATTTGAAGATACCTATATTCAATGCTGGGTAATAGGAAAATAAGGGAAGTAATTGTGTTATTATTTCTGGTGTAAATGATTTTTAAAGTTGCAATTTCATATTTTCAAGTTATATTTTTAAAATTTATCAAAATAAAGCCTTAAAATAGATTGTATCTATAAACAGTCCTACCATGTTAAAAAATAATCCTATTAATCCTATAAATAATTCACTATTTCCAGCTGAGAAATTGGCAAAAATATCATTTCAAACTTCAAAATCCAACGTTGGAAAATGGCTTCCCCATGTTGTCAATAGCAAAACAGGGGAGGTATTTGTGTTGTTATTTTGCTGTGTCATAGATTTTTAGGGTGGAAATAATGCTCAGGATCGTATAATAGTGAGTTGATAACCTGTTGAGCAAAAGACATAGAAATAATGATGTTTTGACTTTCTAAGAAAATTTGAAATTCTCGCTTTAAGTGTGAGAATGATACCTATGATCGCATAATAGTGAGTTGACAACCTATTGAGCAAAAGACATGGAATTAATTATGTTTTGACTTTCTTAGAAAATATGAAATTCTCGCTTTAAGTAATTGAAATTTAAATCAAAAAATTTAAGGTAAGAAATTCAGTTTTTCGATAAAAGTATATAATGATTACCACTGTTTTATTGTCATGGATTTCTCCAAGCAAGTGGCTGCTCGTTGGTGTAAATAAGACAAATATATGAGTGGATATTAAATTATTTTATATTCTCTGTAGGTGTCAAAGCTTGATATATATACAGACAGAGTGTAATTTACTGGAGCACAGCAACTCCAATTGTATTTTATGATCTTGGTCTTATTATACAAGATTTCATTTATTGGACCCCCAGCAAATCCACAAAACATCTCAAATTTAGGATATAAAAAAACTTGTGACAAGAACTCATAGAAAAGAAAGGTTTTGACACTTCTGATTATTATAAAAGATTACGAAAAGATTAGAGAAAAGAAAGGAATGATTATATTTGACAGCAAGGGTCAGGGTAGGGGTCAGTTGCCTACTGTAGGTGACATATTAGATGTGTAATTCTTTTTGACGGGTTGTCGGTTTTCGTGGAAAATTTGTGTTAAATATTGAGATGTTAAAACATGACAGTTAGCATTAGTAAATATTAATATTGCCACTAAAATGTAATTATTGTAATCATATGCTGCTACCCCGTTGGTGTTTTTATGAGTAATTGACTTACTTATTAAAAATATAGTTTTATTAAAAAAAATTATTAATTATTGGAATAGTGTAACATAGATTTATAGTAGATAAATTAATAGATATTAATATGGACTCTCTTAATAAATTTTATTATATTGTTTTAAAATACTTGAACAAATTTATTAAACATGCATTATTCAAGAGCTAAATCTGCCTAGTGCAGGTCTTTATTTGGGCATGAAATGTTTTCTAAAGTATTAATTAGACATTAATTAACTGATCCAGGCCTTAATCAACTTTGGATGGCATCAGATTGCTCCGATATTAAACAGATTAAAACGTTTCAGCGGTAAATCAAATATGCCGCCGCTAGACGCTTCGAGTCGTAGCTTTGATCAACCAGGACCGTGGTTGAAATTATTGCACAGGTCGGTCAAATCTTTAAATGCCTATTTCTTCGCTTGCAATAGAGTAATTTGAATGAAATTTTCAAATTATTCATTTTACATCATCTACTTTCGAACTAGTATAGCAAGAATGGCTAGTTCTTATCTATATCTTGAATAATGTAACTTTAAATAGAAGTTTTGTAGAATTTTGACATTATTGAAATAGTAAGTGCAGGAGAATATATTATTAGTAGTATTATAATGGTTTCAAAATATTTAAATATTTTGATTAAAATGAGAATTTGGTGGAACAGAATTTATTATATTGAACTATTTGATTAAAATAGAAATTCTATAGAATTTTGACATTATTGAAATAGCAAGTGCAGGAGAATCTATTATTATTAGTATTATTATAATGGTTTAAAAAAAATTGGATTAAAATGAGAATTTGGTGGAACCGTTAAGAGTTGCTGAGATTCTGGTAATTTAACTTGCAGTCTGTGGACATTATGTTGGCCAATTTGAGAAAATAATTCTATTTGGTGGTGGTTTGTTCGTTTACAATGCGATTAGTGTAGGAATACGTTGATCCTTATTGGTAACGACAGGATGGGACTACTTGATGGTCACCTTTCACAGCTTGTCCTCAACCTTTTTTCAGAATTCTCTGCTTTAATATTGATTCGTGATCAAATTGTATTAATTTATTCGATGATAATTTAACTCAATTTGTCAGAACAAAAATACACCCTTAGGCAAATGTCAATCTTTTTTTTCTTCTTCTTCTTTTTTATTGTGCACCAAGATTTCATTTTTGTGTCTCTGTATAGTGTATTTTACTTTAGCCAGAAAAATATTATTCATAGAAAAGAGAAAATTTGTTTGTTTGCTGTTGGAAATGAAATGAAATAAATTATAGTAATTGTCATTCCATAAAAGTGTGTTACAAATGTTTTTGATTTGGAAATGCCATGATTTATAAAGTCCTGCTGTTCTGCTCTGACTGGGCAAATAGAGAAGGGCATCTATATGCCACATAGTGTGCTGTGTGTGACATTATACCTGGACATTGGCGCTAGGGCCTGCTCTTATATCAAATTCAAACTCTTATATCAAAGGAATCTTTTACGTGCACGTCAATGTGTACACAAAACCTTGTAAAAGTAAAATCGCTAAAATGACTATCAGTCCAAAAATGGTGAATGAATGAATGAAATGGGGTTTAACGTCCTACTGTTATGCACTTAACCTGAGCTAATTGAAGACGGGCATACGCCATACAGTGTGCTTTGAGGGAAATTTTTGCCCGGGCAGCGGCGCTACGGCCTACTCTTATATCGAATTCCAACTGCCAAGGGATCTTTTACGTGCACTCCAATGTGTACACGGGACCTCGGTTTTTCGTCCCACCCGAACGACAAAAACGGTTCAACTCTGTCTACAAACATTTACAAAGATAATATCGTGAATTGAAAATTTCGCAACATTCAGCATCTTTTGATGTCTATTTTTTCATTTATATTAAATCCCAGCTTAAGGATTATCTGCCATTGATCTTATGAGTCTATTTCTGCTCAAATTAATATCGTGTATTAAATAAAATATGATAATTTCAGCCTGTTTCTGTTCAAATTAAAAGTATAGGGTATATTAAATGAAACTTTGTCCACAATTAGTGGTTTGAAATAACTATGATAATCTAGATTATAGTGTTTAGTTAGATTTAAAAATAGAGTTGTTTGTGATAATCTAGATTATAATGTTTATTTAGAATTAAAAATAGAGTTGTTTGTGATAATCCAGATTATAATGTTTAGTTAGATTTAAAAATAGAGTTGTTTGTGGTAAATAGAACTAAGCTATAGATATAAAACAATTATGATGTAATCTCGGTCTTTTACACACATGCAGCTGTCAAAGTTATTGTTATTATTGGACAGAGAACGAAATGACAGACCTTATGATCAAACACGCACATGTCAAAGTTATCGATATTATTGGAGGAGGTTTGGATGGCCGAATGTTTAGCTCGTGCGTGCTGTATCTTAAAGCCTGTCATTGTGTCAACTGGCGTGGTTTTTGAATCTCCAGTTGTACATGGCAAGGATTAGAGTCGCCTGTCAAACCTTATGGGTTTTGTCCGGGTCCTCTGGCCTGTCCAATCTCGTGGGCTTTCTCACAGTCCTCCGGTTTCCTCCCACTGCCAAAGACCCCTACGCGCAGGCGAGTTATGGAAATAAAATTGAACCATGTGTTAGTCCCAAAATGACCTAGATTGTGTCGAGTGGACGTTAAACCCCATCTCCCTCTCTCTTTTATTTACATGCAACTGTCAAAAGTTATCTCTATTATTGAAGAGAGAGAAAGAAATGGCAGATCTTATGATCAACCACGCACATATTAAAGGGGGGGGGTATAATATTAAGAAATGGTGTAAGGTTCACAGTGAAGGGTGTCCTTCTCCAGGAAATTTTGAAAAGTGTTTGATTTGGTGCATTCTGGTCAATTAACAGAAGTTAAATAAAATGTAAATACCGAACACATTTCAAACTCAAATCAAGTTCCTGTCTTAATTAGCCCAGTCAGAGCAAAACAGTCAGAAGTTAAACACTATTTCATTTCATTTCCAATCAAAGTAAAAGTCCCAATCAGTCCATTTAAAGACAAACAGTCAAAAATAAAAGGCGATATGAGAAAATCAGTCAATTGTATGAATTCAGAATCTTGCACACAACCCAAATGTGGGGTGGTTCGGGTCATTTGTCGGACATTTGTTTCACTCCATAGTATTGGTCCCGCCCACTCACTCTTTGCAAACAAAATATTGTAATCATCCTCCCATGTGAAAATAAAATATTGAACTAAAATTGTACTGTTATTTAGTCCCCACATAACCTGGAATGGTTTAAGCTAATACTATTTTCTCTTTCTTTCCCCATCTCTCTGTCTCTTTCCCCATCTCTCTCTCCCTTTCTCTCTCTCCCTATCTCTCTCCTCTCTCTCTCTCTCCCCCCTCTCTCTCTACCCTATCTCTCCTCTCTCTCTCTACCCTATCTCTCCTCTCTCTCTCTCTCTCCCTCCCCCCTCTCTCTCTCTACCCAGGTCTCTCTCTCTCCTTTCTCTCTGTCTCTCTCCCTCCCCCTCTCTCTCTACCCAGGTCTCTCTCTCCTCTCTCTCTGTCTCTCTCTCTCCCCCCCCTCTCTCTACCCAAGTCTCTCTCTCCCTCTCTCTCCCCTCTCTCTCTCCCTCCCCCCTCTCTCTCTACCCAGGTCTCTCTATCTCCTCCCCCCCTCTCTCTCTCTCTATCTCATGATGATTAGTATCCATATAAGGCTGTAAGTAACTATATTCATTCATCATACAATGTAAGTCTTCAGACATCAACATCCAATTCATCTCATCACTTTACAACTTTCAACAATCTTTTCAAACATTCACCCGAAATGTTTCTGGTGTCTGGGTGTAAAAGAAGCGTGTCTTGACAGGAATTTCGAATTTGTTGTCTGTGTTTTCATTCGTTAATGAAGCGTGATGGACATGCTACCATTCTCCATGGTCTACTGGAACAGTCTGGACATCAGATGACCTCTGTTTCAAGGTCGTGACCCCATCTTGAGATGAAACAATGACCAGTGAGTGGTGTGTGTCTTATCTAATGAATTAGTGGCTGTGTAAAATGGTTTGATCTGATAATTTAATTAAAATATCTTTCTTTGTTTTACATTATTTAAATATCATTCAATTTTTTATCAATTTGTGTATATGCCTGATAACCACTTGTAAAATCTTGTTTAAACATCGCAGTGAAATAAACTATAGTAATTGTTATTCCATAAAAGTGTGTTATTTGAGAAGAAGAAACTTTAATGCATAAAAAACCTTATAAGGTTATGTGCACATATAGATAAAATTATAATATAATATAAAAGAGCCAAACAAAGGATACATGTACATAATAAGATAAACATACATACTTTACGTAGACATGAACAAATTGTATATAAAAGCTCCTAAACATTTCAATATTTCTACATTTTTATTTATCAGAAGTATTTTAAATTGTTCTAAAACATTCATTTTCTATTGAATTTAAAATGATTATGGAATTCTGGAAAAAAAATTATATTTTGTTCGTTCCATTAGATGATTTCACTTGGTTATTTAAAGTAAAGATGCGTTATTTTAGCCAATAGGAATCACTCATAAACTACAATATCGTAAAAGATGAATGTCTAATACTAGGGGTGGGCAAATGGAGGTCGAATTTTGGGAACGAGTGTTTTCTAAGGCGTTTTTGGCTGCTGAATCCGAATCTGGTGAAATTTTTGTTCTGTGACGTCATTTTGAGCTGGTTCCGTGGCCATTTTCAAAATGACTTTTTTTCAGTTATTACCCTCATATCGACATAGGATGTTATCAAATCATAAAAGGGAGTGCAATTTTAGAATCCACGGTCCTGACATATTAGACAACTGGTTCCAATATTGTCTCGCTTTTATGAAAAAAAAAGCCATTTCCCAAAATTGGACCTCCATTTTCCCACCCCTACTAATACGATTATACGAATATCATTCCACGATAGAATTGTTATTTCATCGCCCTCAGACCTCTAGGGCTATGTAAATAATTCTGTGGTCATTGTGTTACCCACAAAAAAGTAAAGATACATTTGCGGAGATTAGATAAAAAGCTGACAGTTCTCGCTATAATAGTTAAAGGGGCCAGCCCGAATTTCTTAGGAATCTGAAAATTACACGTTCATGAACGTATGAAATTTAAACGCCAAAATATAGAGAATTAGTGTATTTACCTTGTCTGAAAATTTCAGTTCAAAATATTGAGTAGTTCGGACGTGAATGCAAAAAAAGCTTAACTGGACACTAGCTCTTTTAAGTTTTTCTTTTAAATTGTTATGGTCGTTTTACTTGATAAGCGCGACTATATTTGATACCAATTTTAACTTAATCAACAAAGAGCTTTAAAAGTGAGTCAATCGGGTTAGATTGAAAGCTGCACATAATCATATACTCGTTTTATTCAGACACTTCTGTGTAATGCAAACAGAACACAAGTCCTCGGCCACCGAGCCATACCGGCGATTGGAAGTTGTTTGAAAACGTATCACATAGCTTGAAGAAGTTGCTCGGATCTAACTTAGAGGCTATTAAGGGCTTTTCATACAAAATTAAGCCGTTTTAACCCCCAAAATGTTATCGGGATGGCCCCTTTAAAAACTAGATAATGTAAAGATAATTTATTGAAAATTTCAGTCAAATTGATCCATTATGAACAGAGACATCAGCTTTGGAAATTCCGCCTAGCCTCGTTCATTTATTACTAAAGGCAGATATACCTCTTGAATAATGTATGTTTAATGATGATCCGGTTTTTAATCGGATTCCATCAAAGCCTGAAGATTATCAAGTATTTCTATTTTGATTTTGTTTTCTGAATTAAATGTTAAATAATCAATCTGAGGATACATTTAGCGTGGATTAAGCCGTGAGAAATTTGATATTTTAACGAACAAACAACAAAGGCACACACATCATTACTTCAAAATTGCAAATGTCGTGGGTTTTTCCCGGTTTCCTCCCACTGCTAAAGACCGCTACACGCAAGCGAATTTTGGAAATAAAATTAAAATGTATGTTAGTCCCAAAATGACCTAGTTTGTGTCAAGTGGTTGTTAAACCCTCTCTTTCTTTCTATCTCTCTCTCTCTCTCTCTCTCTAGCTCATCTCTCTCTCTCTCTCTCTCAAAATCCCACCAATGATGATCAGTGGCTTTAAATTTAAAACATATCAATTGAAATGAATAGATTAGGGATTATTTAAAAAATAAGTTTGGCTGATGAATATTAAATAACAATCAGTCAGAATTCAACTAACCACCCTGATTCAATCAACTCTAGATTATTAAAAACGCTTATATGAATATATCATATACTACTTCTGAATTTATTAACATGCTAGGTTTCAATACACATACAGATATGGTTATCAAGCAAATAATGATATTTAACAAAATTGTGGTACAATATATAGATAACTCAGGATTATATTTCCAAAACAATATCAAATACTGTAATAAAAAAAAGTAGAATAAAAAAATAATTTTAAGGTTGCCAATAGAGAAAAACATAATCAAATATTGTATTAATAAAAAAATATAGAATGAAAATTATTACGTTGCCAATAGAGAAAAAAATTACCAAATACTGTATTAATAAAAAAAAATAGAATGAAAATCATAACATGGCCAATATAATAGAGAAAACAATTACCAAATATTTTATTAATAAAAAAAATATAGAATAAAAATTATAAGGTTGTCAATAGACAAAACCAATTAATCTGATTAAAGCTAACAATGGAAATGACAAGGTAGCCAGTAAGGGCCATTGTGAGGGTCTATGGTGTTTATACGTTGTTTATTGAGTTCTAATCAGATATTGAACAGTTTGATGTTGATAACAGGTGTGGTATACGGGTATATCAAATAATGCACGGTTTATTTATAGTAAGTAGAGGGCGGTGTAGTCAGAGATATGAAAACAAATATTCTATTTATTTAAACTTAAGCCATACATTGGTCCTTTGAAGTTGTGTAATTTATAAAACTGTAGGTTGGGACGTTTGACAATGGTTGGCGGTCGTGTTTACGTTGGTTATACAATACTGATATCATCTCACGTCGTCGCAACTCGCAATCGCTTGCCGACTGTTAGAGATCCACTCATTCAAATTAATCCCTACGCAAACATACCTTTTCACCCGATCTCACCCACAACACACAGATATTTGTAGCCCAATTAACGTTTCCACGAAAGGTATTGATATGCGGGCAGCCAATGACGCAGGGGGTGTTCGTGATGTTTCTCAGACATAATGTCTCCTCTTCGTAATTCGCGAGACATAATCTACCAGTCTCGATTTATAAAGATGCTATCGGGAAAATCTTGATAATAGTAGTGTGCGTGTGTAGATAATGTCTTCCAGTTGTTAGTCCACTGTTTGAAGGACAGGGACCGTCTTTAAATTAATAGAATTGTAGGGTATTGTCAGAAATAGACGTTGTTAATGAAATTGCAGGGTAGGCTACTGTTAGGGAGCAATGTTAGGGTTGGGTAGTGTTAGGGGTAATAACATGTTAGGGTAGGGTAGTGTTAGGGTAGTAAATTGTTAGGGTAGGGTACTGTATGGATAATAAAATGTTAGGGTAGGGTAGTGTTAGGGGTAATAACATGTTAGGGTAGGGTAATGTTGACCTATATTTCTGGTGGAAATTAACCCTTTATAATATTATAGTTTTAAAGTGATACCTATAGCGCTAAACGGTGCATCACAACATTACAGACTAACAATTGAATTGACAGGCTGGACAATTTACTAGTCAGTCAATCTACATGCCATAAAATTACTGTAGAATATAAAATAATTGAATCTTAGATCACAGTTAGTTTTTATCTGCAAAATCATGTAAAATTACAGTAATATGCCTTAGTTGACAATATCATGATAAATGAAATGTGTGGTTTAATGGTCAATACTAAGTTATATGTTATATATACTGCACGAGAATATGCATTTCAATGAAACGGCATGCAAGTCCAATATTTCAACTAGGATAACAATACAATTTTGTTAAGACTCGACGGTGTGTTTTTCAATTAAATATGTCACAGCAAGTCCAATAAAATAAAACCAAGTACGAACAATCCAAACCATTAGACAAAATTCGAAGTCCTAAAAACGGTATAGGCAAAAATGTGTAAAATCGCAAAATAGTGTAATCAGCATATGGACTGTTCACCGTGTACAAAATACACGACGAACAGTGGTAGCAGGTGTCCTATTTCATGTTGTATAGAATTATATATTGATAAGACTCGTGGATGTGTATTTCAAATAAAATAATTCACGAAATTCCAAATTTTTCATCTAGTAGTAGTATAAATTATAAAAATGTTTGATTGGGATTTTGCCAGTAACCATATTTGAAATCATGGTACACGATTACATCGAAGTGTGATGTAACATGTGTTCGGTCTTGTAATACTTCAATCAACTTGTTTGGCCGTAATATTATTTGAAATAATGGTACACCAACATCGAAGGATAATGTCACATGTGTACGGTATTTTACCTAGATTTCGCCTAATAGTTTGGATGCAGCTATGGCGGGTGGCTAGCCAGGCAGGGGAAGCTTACTCTTCCGGACACCTGTTACCACCGTTTGTCGTGTATTTTGTACACGGGGAGCAGTCCATTTGCTGATTACACTATTTTGCTTGAATATACTATTTTGCCTATAACGTCTTTTAGGACTTCGAATTTCGTCTTACGGTTTGGATTGTTCGTACTTGGTTTTTATTTTATTGTAATATTTGTTTTATGTATCGATACGAATCGAGGACGCGCATTTCAATATTTCATCAGGTATAAATAATGTACGATTTGGACTTTGCCTAAAGGATGATTGTAATGTGTGATGTAATATTTGTTTAATGATTGTATTACAGGAGAAGGTATTAGAAGCTCAACAACAAGGTTTATCACCAACACCCGGTTCAGGCGTGGGCGTGGCAGGAAAGAAAAGTAAGAATCAGACAGGTGTGTGCATGGATTTTAAATCCTCTTTACCTTTAGTTTCCAATAGCAACCAATAGTTTATACTTTTCACTCGTTTCAATCTTAGTCTCCACTTGGCAAATCTCGACAGATTCCAGTACCCTACATCTAGACTCGGCTGTATGACAAATTCGCCATTTAGTTTCCAATAGCAATCAATAGTTTATACTTTTCATTCTTCATCTTGGCAAAAATATAGAACTTGTCCCAGAATTTGAAGAGTGTTGTTGAGTATTTAATTGCTTTCCTGGTTTCCACAAATTTCTAGGGGGGGTCACAGTGGTTTAGCGAGTATGCTGTTGATTCACTTAAAAAGATTTTCCCAGCTTCAATTCCTGTGCTGGACGAGAAAGTTGCATGGGATTTGATTTACAAGGTTTCCTCGAAGTCGATGAGTCAGGATGGAGGGCCTTGCAAGGAACTGTGTAATGATTTGGATAAGACAAAAAAATCATGGCACGGTGTACACATCGGTTGTTTTCATAAAAGAACCTATGACAGTTAGAATTTGATGTAGAACTTTGACCGCTGTCAAGGCAAAATTATCCTCATTGCATCCACTGCATGGTATTTGATGGTCTTCATTAGCCCAGTTGGTACAGAAACAAAGGATGTCAAACCCCATTTCAGAAATTGTTAGATAGATGGCTATAAAGTGGAATTTGGTTTTCTAGAAATAAAACACACATACGCTGCCACGAGCATGATACATGTCACTATTTTATGCTAGAGTTTGCATTGTTTTTGTTTGGGGGGGGGGGGGAATGAGGGCCTAGAAGAATGAACCATACTGCTGTACCTAATCCTACCCATGTGAAATGGAGATAGGGGCGCCTTTTCAATCTCATGGTTTTCCTCCAGGCACTCCGGTTTCCTTCCACTGCTAAAAACCCCTACGCAGGCGAATTATTGTTAAAAAATTGAAAACCATACGTTAGTCCGAAAATGACCTAGTTTGTGTCGAGTGGACGTTAAACCCCATTTCTCTTTCTCTCTAACCTCAGGATTTATGGTCTGACAAGAAACATTGTCTAGCTGCTCGGATGGGATGGAAAACCGAGGTCCCGTAAAAACATTGGTATGCACGTAAAAAAAACCTTGACAGTTGGAATCCAAAATAAAACTAGGCCATAATTCCCTTTATAGCATAACTGTATGGCATATGCCCATCTTCATTAGCCCAGTTTTATCACGCTATATAAATAGAGGATTATTATTATTATTAGTTTAGGAGCAGAACAGAACAGTAGGATCTTAAACACCATTTCATTTTATTTCATTTATCAATTATTTGCTTGATGTAGACAAAGGTATCCTTCTTGAATCATCACGTAGTAATAAATTCATTATTTGTGTCTATAAAATTGTACCTTGTGTTAATATGTTCAATTACTAAATGTCTATCAAAGTCATTACTTTAAACAGGCAATTGTGTAAGAGCTAAATTAGCCTATTGCAGGTCTTTCTATGGGCATTAAATGCTATGTGATTTATAAATTAGACATATTACAATCTGATAAAAACACAGATCCAATTTCGTTTCGTTTTTTATAGTTCAAAATTTCGTTTTACTTGTCTTTACTACACTTTAGGATCTGGAAGGTTTGTTATTTAACTCGTGTTCAGCTTTAAATGAGGGGTCAGCCAATCAAATTGTCTGTCGAATAGGGGGTTTGACCTCTCTTGCACGGAACTGTGGGTAGACATGAACTCCGACAGATATCAAAACAAAGCAAAAAAAGATCAAAATCATAGCCACTTGCAACAACTATTCTGATTGGTTAATCGAATGACTGAGCTTATGGGGTCAAATGTCATTTTCTACGTCACAGAAGTGATCTCCCACTATAAGTTGTTAGATCTACATGTAGTGTAGGCCATCGAAAGTATAAAAAACGAAACGAAATATAGATCTGTAATTTAATTAGATTGGACATTTTATAAACATGACAAGACCACAATCAACTCTAGATGTCATCGAATGTCTCTGATATTAAGTAGATTTGATTAGTATAGCATATTAAAGCTACAGTACAAATTCAAATTTTTAAGTTATTTTTTTAAAATGTATTTAAATAAAGCCTTAAAATAGATGTTATACATGTATAAACAGTCCTAGAATAATCCTATTAATACTATAATTCACTATTGCCAGCTGAGGAATAGGCAAAAATACCATTTTTAACTTCAAATTCCAACGTTGGAAAATGGCTGCCCCATGTTGTCAATAGGAAAACAAGGAAGGTAATTGTGCTGTTATATCCTGTGTCAATGATTTTAAGGGTGGGAAATAATGCCCATGGTCGTATAATAGTGAGTTGATAATCTATTGAGCAAGAGGCATAGAAATAATTGTGTTTTGATTTTTTTTTGAAAATTTAAAATTCTCGCTTTAAACCCCATTTTATTTTGTTTCCAGATAAATTGACAACTGTTCCTGATAGCGATAGTAGAATGAATTTATCGTACAGATTTCCACAGGAACAATGGTCGACAGCACAGATATACTTTGAAGAAGAAGTTTTATAGGCATCAGTGGAAAGCGTCTGGGAATTGTTGGTGTGTTCCTGCAATTATCCTCGCACAGAAATGACAGAATATATTGGAACCAGGAATCAGACCCAAAGCGTTTTCTCATCTTCTTCTCGTACAAAAACTGTTAAAATGATCAGACCCTAACCCTTGCTCATCTTCTTGGGTTGGGGGCAGAGCTTTTTCAAAAAGCTTAAGGCTCCTCTTAATACACGACGATTGTTGAAGCTTAGTATGCTCGCTTGTTTCTTGAACAATTGATGGACTTCAATTCTAAGAAGGCTGCGATGGCCTCATACTCGCTTCCTAGTCCATGGCATGTGTATTCCTTAGACAATTGTGCATAGATTGACAAACTACAATTTTTAATACGACATCACAATTCCAATATGGCTGCGGCTCCTGGTCTATGGCATGCATGTACCTAAGACAATTGTGCATCGATTGACAAACTCTAATTTTTTTTTTGACATCGTAATTGCACGATTTTTTATGACATCGTAATTGCACGATGGCTGCGGTTCGCGGTCCATTGTATGCTGGTACTTGTTTAGACTCGTAAATGTCAACGTTGTTATGTCGTGGTCACATGTTCATTTAATCTCAGAGGAAAATCTGAATTTGATACAATCACCATGTCTCTGAGTCGGGTCAAAAAATGTAGCCTAAATATTGGGCCTTAATCAAGAAAACTTAAGCAAAAATATTTTATGAATACAGCTTTTTCATTGGATTAAATTTGAGATCCTGGCCAATGAAATATCTGGATACTTATTACATTTTAGTTATAAGTTTTTTGCGATAAGGCTTCTGGATTGTTGAAAGTACACAATTAGTTTTCACTAATATTTATCATTGCACACAGTCGCCTGTACAACCTCGAGGGTTTTATCCCAGTCCTCCGGTTTCCTCCCTCTACGTGCAAGAGAATTATTTAAATAAAATTTAACCATATGTTAGTCCCGAAATGAGCTAGTGGACGTTAAACATCATTTCTCCCTCTCATTACACCCAATTTATGAAGCAATAGAGCCTGGGCAGTCTTTGTTTTGTATTTATTTATATCACTGTTGTTTATTATAATATTTTAACTGTAAATATTGTGTTTAGGCTTTCAAAAAAGTTGTAAGTTTGAGAGATGCTGTATTTGTTTATGTGGGGGGGAGGGAGGGATGACCAAATGGTTAGCGCACTGTATCATAAAGCCTGTCATTGAGTCAACTGGCATGATTTCGAATCACCGGTTGTACGTGACTAGTAGTACCCTTGTGGGGTTTTCATCCCACACTTGTATGTGTCAAGAAATCGGGCCGTCTGGGTACCCTTGTGGTGTTTCCATCCCACACTTGTTTGTGTCGAGAAATAGGGCTGCCTTGGTACCCTTGTGGGGCTTGATCCCACACTTGTATGTGACAACAAAGAGGGTCACCTAAGCACCCTTGTGGGGTTTTGATCCCAAACTTGGTTGTGACAAAGAGTCAGGTCAGCTGCCTAGCCCTGTGTTGAGGTGTGGGGGGGAGCTTCTGAATGACCTGACACAAATGTGTTCCAGTGTTTAATACACAGGGGACCTGACACATATGTTTTTAATATTAAAACCCACAGTATAACAGAGATATTTTTAACTATGATCAAAACGTTGGGTTGTAACAGGGAGGGGCTTCTATGATATATAATATCTAGAGTTAAACATGCATTATTCAAGAGCTAAATCTGCCTAGTGCAGGTCTTTATTTGGGCATGAACTGTTTTCTAAAGTATTAATTAGACATTAATTAACGGATCCAGGCCTTAATCAACTTTGGATGGCACCAGATTGCTCCGATATTAAACAGATTAAAACGTTTCAGTGATAAATCAAATATGGCGCGCCCAGACTTGTCGAGTCTTAGCTTTGATCAACCAGGACCATGGTTGAAATTATTGCACAGGTCGGCAAAATCTGCAAATGCCAATATCTTCGCTTGCAATAGAGTAATTTGAATGAAATTTTCAAATTATTCATTTTACATCATCTACTTTCGAACTAGTATAGCAAGAATGGCTAGTTCTGATCTATATCTTGAATAATGTAACTTTAAATAAAGTAAATGTTTTGTTGTCAAATGTTAGTATTAATTTGTTGTGAAACATTTGTATTAATTTGTTGTCAAATTTGTTGTCAAATATTTGTATTGAAATAATAATCTTATCTGTGATAAATCTTTAAAGGACAACATTAGCTGTTGCAGTTTGGCAACAATATTATTTGCCGTTACCAATGTCATTTAATTTGTGGTTTATTGGGTTTTTTTTCCAATTAGGCCAAATTGTATTCTGCTTATGTATTCCCCTTGTTAATATTTGCTAATTTTATTTCTGTTTTTTTTCTTTTCAATTAGGCAAAATTATATTCCTTTATCTGTCCGTATGAATTGGTGATAAATATTAAATATATAAAAATCTGCAACAAGTTGATGTGTCCTTTAATATACATGTATATGATAACATTAAATAATTTTGTTGATATATTAGGGGACTCTCCTTCATAAGTCAGATAGTTAGTTTGTAGGTTGTAATTATAAAATGGTTCCTTGGCATTAATATTAGGGTCCTTGGAATTAATATTAGGGTCCTTGGCATAAGGGTCCTTGGCATTATTATTTGGGTCCTTGGCATTAATATTTTGATTCACTAGTTGTGCGTGACAAAGAGTAGGGCTGCCTGTCCCATCTCAGAGGTTTTCCTTCCACTACTAAAGACTCTACGCGCAAGCGAATTGTTGAAATAAGTTATGACCTAGTTTAATTGTGTCCAGTGGATGTTAAACTCATTTCCTTTCTAGTTAAACCGTACTGCTTATAGCAGAACATCTCCTGTGATAAAAATGTAAACGAACAAAAAAAGGATATTTGTTGATGTATTGAAATTGATATCATATTGCTCCGGTGATACAGCACTGCGCAGGTCCATCCGAGATCTGTTTTGTGCTCCGGTTCCCGACGACTATATAAAGGGAACACCCGCACAATTTCATTCAAGTCTGATGAGTTCAAAATGAACGAAACTAGTAACTTCTTGAGAGAAATCTGGGACGGCTACTCACCACTCATAGATTTCTAATTTAATCATATTATATTGTTTGTTTGGGATTTAAATGTGTATATATATATATATATATATTAAAGTAGATAAAGTACAAGTACTTCTTTGTTTACGGTAGATAAATGCATATAAAAATAAAAGAATACGTCCAGGTAAAAAATTCTCCACTTTACTTCATTCCGACATACATTAAGTCATATAAGCTATAAACAGTGTATTGTGTATTTGAGAATTTCTGTAAAAAGTTTAAATTCTACCGCAAATGTTTTGTATATCTGTGTATGTATGTATATATATATACAATGATAAATATGGTTGTTTAAGTTAAGATTTGGTTTTTTTTGTTTATTAGAAGTGAGTGTGTGCTGAATCTTAATATATTTATCAAAATTGTAAATAAAAATATGTTCACAGAATATGTATTTTGAGTGGTATATGTGGTGCTGAACGGAAAGCCTAGCAAGGAACCGAGTTTAGTCCTTCTGATGGGACAGACGCGGCTATCCCACGTAGCACACTAGATGGCGTACCTAGGCCTGTTGTTCATTAGCTCCCTTGATGAAGAAAGGTAGAACCCATTACAAATATTTCATATCGCTGATTTACAATTTTAATAAAAGAAGGTTTATGCTCCTTTTTTGAGATCATGAACCACGTGGATAAGTCAGTAAAACGCTGGCTCTGGAGGTTGGAGGTTCGATCCCTGCATTGGCCAAGTCGAAAGTTCATCCCGATTTTTTGTCATGGTTTCCCCTTGTCAGTGACGCACAAGCATATTATTGAAATAAAATTAAACCATGTTAGTCCAGAATGACCTAGTTTGTGTCAAGTGGACGTTAAACCCCCTGTCGTTCTCTCTCTCAATCCAATGTTTGTAGAATCAAGGGACTTCAAATGATGTCATTGTTCCAGTCTTCTCCTTGAAATTATGGTTGTTATATAAAATTAACTTTCTAAAGTTTTGAACCCATTTACCATCCCCTGATCTTGTGGGTTCCCTTGTCGGTTGGGGGATCACAGGGCTAAGTGCAGTTGGAATTTGATATAAGAGTAGGCTATAGTGCCACTGCCTGGGCAAAATTTCCCTCATAGTACACTGTATGGCATATGCCTGTCTTCCATTAGCCCAGGTTAGGTGCATAACCGTAGGACGTTAAAGGGTCAATCCCGATAAAGTTTTTGAGAATAAAATCTATTAAGATCCCCTACCTTAGGGCCGAGCAACCAACTCAATATATGTAATACGTTTTCAAACAACCTAAACCCACAGTCTTCATCTTGAACCATTCACAGTGTAGTCCTCTAAAGGAACGGGAATCGATTATCGGGTCACCCAACGAAAGAATTGACCCGAAATCATAAAAGGGTTACGTGTCAGGATAAGCTATTTTAACGCTCACGTCCAAACGACTCAATATTTTTAGCTGAAATTTTGAGTCAGGGTATATACACCAGTCTTCTATATTTCGGCGTTTAAATTTCATACAGACTCGGACTTTTATTTTTGAAGCTCTGTTCTATTCTATTTGGGACTGTCCCTTTAAACCCCATTTCATTTCATTTTCCTTGTGTGCAGGTTTATCACAACACAAAATATGGTTATCAAAAGAACTAGGTGAAGGCTTTCAAAGTTTTGTCAAGGTGTGATAAAGATGGAAAGATCAAGAGACGACTGAACCACCAAAATAGCCCTAACTGGTTAATTGATTAGTGGGTGTTAAGTGAAACTTACTTCAATATTATTGACCTTACTTCAACTTGCATGACCAGAATTAATTCCAAAGGTTAAATTAATATCTAATCTGAGGAAACCATGGAAATTAGAAATGAAACGCATTCATTTATTAACCATTATTAATATGTTATGGAAACAGTTTTATATAAGCAGTCTTGCTTGTTACTGCATCCTATTCACTTATATTCTCTTAAATGATAAACTGTAAATACTAATGTTCTCCGGAATAAAATACTGTTTAAAGGGACAATAACACTCTTGCTGGCTTGACAGGTCCAGAAAAAAAAATTAGCCTTATTCTAACTACAAGATGTTTAAGTGTCCTACCTGTTGTGTAAATTATCCATTACAACCTATCTTACTTGTCCAGAGGGTTCGAAAATATGTTTAAATCCAAGTTGCATTTGAAAGTGCTTAGTAAGGCTTGTAGTTGAATTTTTCCAATTTTTAAAATTAGGTGTGTGAAGATGAAATTTGTATCATTTTTTTAATTGGAATATTGTAAAATAGTACAAATTGTTGACCAGAATAAAGATTGGAACATATTATTCAGTTACAACAAGAGTGGTATTGGGGCTTTAAACCAAAAATATGTTTGCTTACCTTAATTAGCAGTTAGCCGGAAAAAATGACAGTCGATTGCAAAATAGTTAAATGTGCAAATTGTCACTAATATTTTAAATTGAAGGGAAGTGTGTAATTAATTGAAATTCGGTACTTGCAGGCCCGAGGCTAATGGGGGGGGGGGTTGACATCATATTTCTCTCCGTTTCAATTCTTAATTCATGTGCGCTTATTTTCAATATTAGGCCTGCTTTCATTGACCACTGGTTCATGTACAAGGGATTCACCAAACTTATGACATGTACGTACGTGGGATTCCCCAAGCTTGCACGTACGTGGCATTCCCCAAAAAATGTGACATCATGTACATGGAATTCCCCAAACTTGTGACATCATGTACGTGGGATTCATTAAACTTGAGCAATTTTACTGTATACATGGAAACACACAAAATCGCGCGCGGAAACACTGTATACGAAAACGCGCACTTGGAAACCGGGCCTTATGTTCATCGGGACATTCCGCCGTGCCTCCCCTCTTGTTAGTGGTGCAGGGCTGGCCACCTGGCAAGGGACAACGTATAGTTTTTCGAATGGGATGAAAAATCGAGATCCCTCATACCACATTATATGGGGGGGGGGGTGGCCTAGTGGTCTAGAGTGCCGCGCTTCAACCTCTAGCTGGCCAGCCACCTCTGGCTTGCGGCTGTGGTTTCGGGCCCTTGTGTAAGCGTATGTGGCATGGAGCGACGGGTGTCTTCTCAACCTCGTGGGTTTCCTCCGGGCACTCCAGTTTCATCCCACTGCTAAAGACCCCGACGCGCAAGGGAATTATTGAAATAAAAATTGAAAACCCTACGTTACTCCCAAAATGACCTAGTTTTTGTCGAGTGGACGTTAAACCCCATTTCTCTCTCTCTATTAGCCCAGTCGGAATATAACAGCAGGATGTAGAACACCATTTCATTTCCGTCTTGCCTTACTTGTGATTTTTTTATTATCGTTCGTTATACAACCTTTGTTTTTGTGCTGACCTGAAAACAACGGCCATGACTCTTTCGACAGACCAGTTAAAGTTTTTAGAATTTTGTCTGATATTTCTGGCGATAATTGTATTAGCACTTTAAACTGAGAAGATAAACTTCCTTCCCGTGTTGAACGCGGGAGTAGGTGCTAACAAAAACAATAAAAATCTCCTGAAATCATTAGGACCACAGGGGATCAGTGATACAGAAGGAGGGCCTGACAAGGACAGCTGCCTAGTCGTTCGGATGGGACGAAAAACCGAGGCCCCGTGTACACATTGGAGTGCACGTAAAAGATCCCTTAGCAGTTGGAATTCGATATAAGAGTAGGCCGTAGCGCCGCTGCCCGGGCAAAATTTCCCTCATAGCACACTGTATGGCGTGTGCCCGTCTTCAATTAGCTCAGGTTAAGTGCATAACAGTAGGACGTTAAACCCCATTTCATTCATTCATTAGGACCACAAGACGATAAAACTTTATAAATAAAATGAACGGGGCCCTGTTTCACGAAAACTTAAACTAAAATCCTTAAAATCGATTTTGACTAAAATCAAAATGAGATTTTAAATTTTATGCGTTTCACGAAGATCGATTTTAACTTAAAATGCAATTTTAATGGATTTTGTGAAACGCTTCTATCCTAAGTTAGGATGAAATTTTAGTTTACAATGATTTGAAAGGTGATTTAAGTTTTTGTGAAACAGGGCCCGGGGGTTCAACGTCCTACTGTTCTGCTCCGAATTGCGCTAATGAAGACGGGTATATGCCATAAAGTGTGCTATAAGGGAAATTTTGCCCGGACAGCGGCGCTACGCCTTACTCTTATATAAAATTCCAACTGTCAATGTGTTCACGGGACCTCGGTTTTTCGTGCCATCCGGGAGACTAGATAGCTGCTGTTGTCAGCCCGTCCGTCCTGCATCACTGACATTACTGTTGGTTGGGGTAGGGTTTGTTATAAAATTCCAAGTGTCAATGTGTTCACGGGACCTCGGTTTTTCGTACCATCCGAGCGACTAGATAGCTGCCCCTGTCAGCCCCTCCGTCCTGCATCACTGACATTGTTGGTTGGAGTAGGGTCTGTCATTGATTCAACTGGCGTAGATTTATATTCCTGGGGTGAGGAGGGGGTGAGTACTGGCAAGCGTGGTTTCGATGTTACTCATGAAATGACCCAGTTTGTGTCGAGTGGCTGCTAAACCCTATTAACTCTGATATTTGTTTTTATTTACGTATATATAAATAGATATACATTGTGATTATTTGTTTCTAATTTGTCTCGAATAACATCCCCATGTATGTTTGGCACAATATAGCCCGGTTGGATCTGATTTGCCACAAAACACCCCCCTCTCTCTCTCTTCTCTCTCTCTCTCCCCTCGCTCTCACTCTCTCCCCCTTTCACTCTTCTCTCTCTCTCTCATCTCTCTCTATCTCTTTCCCCAATTCTCTCCCCCCCTCTCTCTCTCTCTCTCTCTCTCTCATTTATCTCTCTCATTTGTTTCGTAGTTATTTTTAAGGGTTGAGGCGACAGCATTCATAAAAATACAGACTATAGTTACACTTTCACAAAGATGGTTTATAAATTCCTTGGTGTGGACGTAAACACAAAACCAAAACGTTATAGTAAACTCTGCTGCTCGGGCAAAACACTCTATCATATTACTAAACTAACATCTCAAACTGACGGAAGAGAGAGAGAGAGAGGGAGGTGGGATTAAACCTCCACTCGACACAAACTAGGTCATTTCGGGACTAACATATGGTTTAATTTTATTTCAATAATTCGCTTGCGCGTAGGGGTCTAAAACAGTGGGGGGGGGGGCGGAGGACCCGGAGAAAACCTACGCGGTTGGACAGGCCAACCTACTCCTTGCCACGTACAACCGGAGATTCGAAACCATGTCAGTTGACTCAATGACATGCTTTATGATACAGCGCGCACGCTAACCAATCGCCCCCCCCCCCCACCCGGAAGCGTTGAAGAGATGACAACACTCTAGCTTTCGATTTCAAATTATTATTTTTCATTTAAAGTGTTATTCCAATCATCTATATATAATAACTGCTGCTGCCCCGGCAAAATACTCCTTTCTATATCACATTACACCACAAGGCCTGATATAAACATCTCAGAATATAACTCCAACTTCAGTTTTCAGATAATTATATTACTCCGATTCGGGTTGTTACATACTTCCCACCCGTCGCCTTTTCGGGTAGAAATATTGGCCTCCTATACCATTAAGACCTACTCAAAACAAAATGTCAACACTGGTTTTTTTGTCATCAAACATCAAAACTTACAAAATAAAACTTATTGTACGTTTAATATAATACAATCTGCTGCTGCTCTGGCAAAATACTCCTTTCTCCACACTCCACAAAACTGGCATCTCATCTGGTGGGACTCTAATAAAGTTCTTGCTTTCGTTTTCAAATTATCATTTTTTATTTTATTTTTATAAAAAAGTTTTATGAAGACCGTTGTGATATTATCTTGTATATATTAATATATGATGCTGCTCTGGCAAAATACTCCTTTCTTTACCACTCTACAAAACTGACACCTCATAAAATAGCATATGGGGAGACTCTTGCTTTCGTTTTCAAATTATCATTTTTATTTTATTTTATTTTTTAAAGTTTTATGAAGACCGTTGTGGTATTATTTTCTATATATGTATTAATAAATGCTGCTGCTCTGGCAAAATACTCTTTTCTCCATCACTCTACAAACTGACACCTCAAAATATAGCATCTGGTGAGGCTCTGACTTTCGTTTTCATATTATCATTTTTATTTTATTTTATTTGTTAAATTTTATGAAGACCGTTGTGGTAGGCCTATTATCTTGTATATAATAATAAATGCTGCTGCTCTGGCAAAATACTCTCTTCTTCACCACTCTACAAAACTAACACATCATAATATAGCATCTGGCGAGGCTCTGACTTTCGTTTTCAAATTATCATTTTTATTTTATTTTTTAAAAGTTTTATGAAGACCGTTGTGTTATTATCTTGTTTATATTAATAACTGTCGGGTAATTAAAGACGGTGTTCTGGTTTTAAGGAGAATCTTGTCTGTTTCCAATCATTTTAATACAACTTATTACTTCTTGTCAAAAATACTGTTTATCTTCCCGTTAAACTAGGTTGAACTAGGGTGAAACCTGCAAGGGCGGGCGCCATCTTTCCAACAAATCACGACATTTTGTGTGTGTGTTTTTTTTTTTCTCAGCGTGTGCGGTGATGATAAAGACGCGGTGACACGCATGTGCGTTAGAATATCGGATCTGTGTTGTGTTAGAAGAAGTTTCAGGAATGTACGTGTAAGAGCCGCTCGAAGAGAGAAAAAAAAAACACGCGAATATTTCATTTTTGTTGAAGAAGTTTAAGGAATGTACGCGTAAGAGCCACAGAGAGAAAAACAAAACACGCGAATATTTCATTTTTGTTGGCGAGGATTTTTTAAAATGTATTTATATTGCTACATTATCTTGTTAACGATTATCGGTTTTGACGGTTTTAGTATGTTCGCCATCTTTTAAAACATTCTTGTCTTAAGGAATCACTGTCAAGATGTTTTAGAGTGGAACTTAATACACTCGATATAGACAACACAAAACGACATAGGGGTCTGGGGAATTCCTGAAATAAAACACTGACACCTAATCATTGGAGTCTTTTTTTCTCTTAATAATCGAGAACCACCGTGGTTTGTGTGAGAGAGGGAGAGAGAGAGAGGGGGAGAGCGAGAGAGAGAGAACACACAGGGGTCGAGAGAGAGAGAGAGAGAACACACAGGGGTCGAGGGAATTCCTGAAATAAAAGACTGACACATAATCATTGGAGTCTTTTTTCTCTTAATAATCGAGAACCACCGTGGGTTGTGTGAGAGAGAATGGGAATGAAATGGGGTTTAACGTCCTACGCTTAAGCACCTAACCTGGGCTAATTGAAGACGGGCATACGCCATACAGTGTGCTATGAGGGAAATTGTTGCCCGGGCAGCGGCGCTACGGCCTACTCTTATATCTAATTCCAACTGCCAAGCGATCTTTTACGAACACTCGACCTCCAGGCTAGCGAACCAGCGCCTTATCCACTTAGTCACCGTGGTCCCCGTGAGAGAGAATGGGAGAGAGGGAGATAGAGAGAGACAACACATAGGGGTCGAGGAAATTCAAGGAATTAAAGACTGACACCTAATCATTGTAGCCCTTTTTATACGCCCACATAGAAATGTGGTCGTATATTGCCGTCGCCTCCGTCCGTCCGTCCGTCCGTCCGTCTGTCGGTCCGTCCGTCCGTCCGTCCATCGTCCACAATTTCTTGTGAACGCTCTAGGGGCTAAAATTAATAACCGATTGACTTTAAATTTATACACATTGTTTAAGGTCATGAGAGGAAGACCCCTATTGATTTTCAGCGATTTCCGATAATTGCTGTTAGAGTTATGGCCCTTGATCACTCCAAAAAATCTTGTGAACGCACTAGAGGCTAAAGTTAATATACGATTGACTTTAAATTTATACACAGTGTTTAAGGTCATCAGAGGAAGACCTCTATGGATTTTCAGCGATTTCCGATAATTGCTGTCAAAGTTATGGCCCTTGATCACTTCAAAAAATCTTGTGAACGCACTAGAGGCTAAAGTTAATATCCGATTGACTTGAAATTTATACACAGTGTTTAAGGTCAACAGAGGAAGTCTCCTACTGATTTTCAGCGATATCCGATAATTGCATCCAGAGTTATGTCCCTTGATCATTTTGAAAAATCTTGTGACACTCTAGAGGCTAAAGTTAATATCTGATTGAATTAAGATTTATACACAGTGTTGAGGGTCATGAAACAAAGAAGCCTAGGAATTTTCAGCAATTCTCGATAATTACTGTTAGAGTTATGGCCCTTGATCACTTCAAAAAATCTTGTTGATGCTCTAGAGGCTAAAGTTAATATCCGATTGACTTGAAATTTATACACAGTATTGATGGTCATGAGACGAAGAATCCTATTGATTTTCAGAATATTAAGTGTTTAAAGAAATTCGAATGATTTTCTGATAATTACATAATGAATTGTTACTTGTTGTATGATTCTAGTGTATTATAAATGTTTCATTACTGAAAAAAGTAAAATATGCGACAACTCTTGTTGACTGCCCGGACGATTTAGCTGCTGTGGGCGTATGTTTCGTTGCCTGGCAACCTATCTTTACTCTTAATGATCGAGAACCACCGTGGTTTGTATATGTGTGTGTGAGAGAGGGAGAGAGAGAGGGAGAGAGAGAGGGGGGGGGGGAGAGAGAGGTAGAGGTAGAGAGAGGCCCCATCGAGAACCGCCATGGGTTGTAAGTAAGTGTGGGTGCGAAAGTTCTTTTGGATTTTCCATTGTCGGGGAAGAGGGTCTGATATTGAAAAACATCTAGTCGTTCCGGCGGGGAACTTTCTCAGTCGACAGTGGAATCGAACTCAAGGCCCCTCTGATTAGTGAGTCAAGGCTTTACTCGCTGAACCACGGTGGTTCGAAATATTACAAATCTGGCTCGCTAACCGCTGTGCCATTTCCCTCCCTCGGTTCTTTACTGACGTTTCAACAATCCAGTCAGCACGAAGATTTATTATCGAGTTGCACGTGTTGAGGGTAAAAACTTCACAAATACCTAAAACATACCAAGGAGAAATATCTGTGTACAATAACTCTGTCGCGAGAACAAACCGTTTGTCATTTTAAAACGAGATTACCTGATAAACTGAATGTTTAGCATGTCTGTAGTAGGAATGAATGAATAACAACATACGCTCTACAACAGAAAACGGTCCGTAATTAAAATTAGATAGCTATATGTGGCTTTTAATTAGGTATCTGAATCTAACTTTTAGATATCCGAATCTCTTGTTCAATTAGATATCTAAATCTAACATTTCATTGGATATATAAATCTAACTTTAATGGACATCTAATTCTAATGTTTAATTAGATATCTGAATCTAGAGGCAAAAAAGATATAGGATTAATTAAATACATGAATAACAACATACGCTCTACAACAGAAAACGGTCCGAAATTAAAATTAGATAGCTACATATATATGTAACTTTTAATTCACATGGGTATCTGAATCTAATTTGTAGATATCCAAATCTCTTGATCAATTAGATTATATATCTTAATCTAATTCTATTTGGATATCTAAATATAAGGTTTTATTGGCTATCTAAATATAAGATTTTATTGGCTATCTAAATATAAGATTTTATTGGCTATCTAAATATAGGGTTTTATTGGCTATCTAAATATAAGGTTTTATTGGCTATCTAAATATAAGGTTTTATTGGCTATCTAAATATAAGGTTTTATTGGCTATCTAAATATAAGGTTTTATTGGTTATCTTAATATAAGGTTTTATTGGTTATCTAAATATAAGGTTTTATTGGCTATCTTAATATAAGGTTTTATTGGTTATCTAAATATAAGGTTTTATTGGTTATCTTAATATAAGGTTTTATTGGTTATCTAAATATAAGGTTTTATTGGTTATCTTAATATAAGGTTTTATTGGTTATCTTAATATAAGGTTTTATTGGTTATCTTAATATAAGGTTTTATTGGTTATCTAAATATAAGGTTTTATTGGTTATCTTAATATAAGGTTTTATTGGTTATCTAAATATAAGGTTTTATTGGTTATCTTAATATAAGGTTTTATTGGTTATCTTAATATAAGGTTTTATTGGTTATCTAAATATAAGGTTTTATTGGTTATCTTAATATAAGGTTTTATTGGTTATCTTAATATAAGGTTTTATTGGTTATCTTAATATAAGGTTTTATTGGCTATCTAAATATAAGGTTTTTAAATTGGATATCTAAATATAAGGTTTTTAAATTGGATATCTAAATATAAGGTTTTTAAATTGGATATCTAAATATAAGGTTAAATTAGAGATCTATATCTAACGTTAAATTAGAGATCTATATCTAACGTTAAATTAGAGATCTATATCTAACGTTAAATTAGAGATCTATATCTAACGTTTAATTGGCTATCTAAATATAACGTTAAATTAGAGAACTAAATGTAAGGTTAAATTAGATATCAAATTATAAGGTTTAATTGGATATCGTAAGCCATTATTTAAAAAAATATCTGATTTTAATCTGGCGGTAAATTAGATATTTGAATCTAATGGTAAACATATCTCATCTTTAAATTAGACATCTATACCCCATGTTTAAATTAGATATATATATCCCATCTTTAAATTAGATAGATGTGCCCCATCTTTAAATTAGATAGATATACCCCATGTTTAAATTAGATATCTATATCCCATGTTTAAATTAGATATATATATATCCCATCTTTAAATTAGATATCTATATCTCATGTTTAAATTAGATATATATATCCCATGTTTAAATTAGACATCTATACCCCATGTTTAAATTAGATATATATATCCCATCTTTAAATTAGATATCTATATCTCATGTTTAAATTAGATATATATATCCCATGTTTAAATTAGACATCTATACCCCATGTTTAAATTAGATATCTATACCCCATCTTTAAATTAGATAGATGTGCCCCATCTTTAAATTAGATATATATACCCCATCTTTAAATTAGATATCTATATATCCCATCTTTAAATGTTTAAATCTAACTGATTAACCTATTAAAGATAAAACAGTCTTTCAGGAGTCGTGTATCCTTCTGCTGTCCAGAGAGAAAACATTAAATCAAACGTGTTCAACCCACAAAGGGCTGCACCGTGCGGATCGTGTCACCCCCCCCCCTCGACATCAGGGGTTGACTAAAACGATGTCTGCCAGTATGGTAGATTCGTTGACCCCTGGAGAAGTTAGCATTTTGAGATTGCTTGCGGGTCCACCTTTTGTCCTGAAATTAACGTCATTTTTAATACCCAATTAAAATTATTTCTTGACATATTGGTTGTATACCGTTCAAGGCGCCCTAGAAGAGACCCTTACGGGGTAGGGAAAAGGGGTCTCCGGTTCCTTTTCGTTACTATGACCCACGACCCATGGGTACGCTACTAGTCTACTACTGCATGTCAATCAAGGTCTGATATTTTATTGTGATCGTCCCTTAACATCTTTATCTAGAACCTCTCGTTTTAACCTCGCCCTTTGATTAATTAATCGCCACGCGTCTTTAACTCGATGACAGGTATTCTCAGGTGTGTAAAGGTGATCAACCTGAATCTACCTGAACCAGGTATTCATACAGACGACAGCCTTGACGCCAGGTAGATGATGGGCGAAGTGTTCTAACTCACCAGGGGGTCCACTCCCGTCTCTATCGGCACAAAGTCTCCGTTTACCCATGGCGGCTCGGTCAAGTGGTCGCGTATGAAAGTGTTAAGAAATTGACAAAGTGCTCGCCGCCGTATGTCTTTACACTGGGTGTACGCGGACACGATCTGCTTGTGCAGTCTCCTATATTCGTGTATCGGGTTTCATCTGTATTCATAACCCATTGAATGTGAGATATTGGAGGTGGGCTGGGTTTTATTGTATGTAAACTCAACCTTCGTCTGTAGTCACCTCTTATCTTAGCAATCAAAATACAAAACTCTTTATCGGGGCGGGGTGGTTGGGTGGCCGAGTGGTTAGCACGTGTGCGCTGTATCACAAGGCCTGTCATTGAGTCAACTCGCGTGGTTTCGAATCCCCGGTTGTACGTGACAAGGAGTGGGGTCGCCTGTCCAGCCTCCGGTTTCCTTCCACTGCTAAAGACCCTACACTCAAGCGAATTATCGAAATAAAATTAAAACCATAGCTTAGTCCCGAAATGACTTAGTTTGTGTCGATTGGACGTTAAACCCCATTTTTTCTCTCTCTCCCTCTCTCTCCTCTCTCTCTCTTTATAAGGGCGGTATGAAGGATTTTAAAAGTGGGGGTGCAGCAGAGTGGTGGGCGCCAAAATAATGCCCAAGTTACTGATATTGATCATAATCAAGTGTATCATTTTATAATTGAAAGACTGTCAAATTTGGTTGTTGAGGGACGGGGCGCTTTTTTTTAGGGGCCCTTATTTTTCTGCTCTTTATATATATATCGTCAACGGGTATATCGAGATCGAGGGGCGTATTGACGTTAGACTGGGTTTAGAGAGAGAGAGAGAGGGAGAGGTGGGGTTTAACGTCCACTCGACACAAACTAGGTCATTTCGGGGCTAACATATGGTTTTTATGTTTTTTTCAATAATTGGCTTGCGCGTAGGGGTCTTTAGCAGTGAGAGGAAACCGTGGGACCCGGAGAAAACCAAGATAAACTTGCTTGTCGTTTACAGAAATCACACGTATGCTAACGTAATCGGTTACGCAACAAGTCAAACACGGTCTTAACGCGTTCTCTTTTCTCAGTGTGCTGGGGGTTGTTGGGTTTCCTCCCACTGTTAAAGTATCCTACGCGCAAACGAAGTATTGAAATAACATTTATATACTACCCCCCTCCCCCCGCCTCTTTATCTGGATATCTCCCTCTCCCTATATTTACGGAATATAAAAAAGTGAAATACTAGTACTACAATGTTTTGGCAGAAGGACGTTTTTCCATATTCCTATAACATGTTGAATATCAGGAAAACAATGGTGGACATCGGAGCGAATGGGATAAAATCACATGAAATGGGGTTTAACGTCCTACTGTTCTTATAAAAACCGGACTATGGGCGAAATTTGACCCGTACGTCGAATTCAAACTGTCAAGGTTTTCTTCGTCCCAACCGAAAGGCTAGACACTGCTTTTACCTCGACCCTCCCTCCGTCCTGCACCACTGACAAGTGTAATTCCCGCCAGAAAGGGACGATACATGTACTCCTATCATTCCTGCACCACTGACAAGTGGAATTCGCGCCAGAAAGGGACGATACATGTACTCCTATCATTCGTGCACCACTGACAAGTGTAATTCCCGCCAGAAAGGGACGATACGTGTACTCATATCATTCCTGCACCACTGACAAGTGGAATTCGCGCCAGAAAGGGACGATACATGTACTTAAAACACGTGTTGATATTTTAAGATTTTAAATAACTCGTGTTTTAATTACGTGTGAAAACGACATTTGTAGGCACGAGTATGTAATTATTGTGATAATTGTGGGTAATTTACGTGTAAATATTAATTGACGGGTCTATACCGATTACAACCTTGTTGAACACACAGGGGGATTTTATCTCTCGTAAAGGGACAATTCACTGAACAAAAAAAGGGGGGGGGGCGAAGATGATGATGTAATGGGGTTTAACGTCCTACTATTATGCACTTAACCTGAGCTAATTGAAGACGGGCATACGCCATACAGTGTAGTATTAGGGAAATTTTGCTCGGGCAGCGGCGCTACGGCCTACTCTTATATCGAATTCCAACTGCCAAGGGATCTTTTACGTGTACTCCAATGTGTACACGGGACCTCGGTTTTTCGTCCCATCCGAACGACTAGGCAGCTGTCCTTGTCAGGCCCTCCTTCTGCATCACTGACAAGGGGAAATCACGCCGGAAAATCGAGATAACTTTCTAGGCCAATGCAGGGATCGAACATCCGACTTCCAGGTTAGCGAACCAGCGCCTTATCCACTTAGCGTTTGGATACGAACTGGTTAAATATTTTATGCTTGTGATACGAAATGGTGGGGATCGGATATGAGAAACATTTTATACCCCCACTAAGAGCTTGGTCGCCGGGGAGACATTCCTCACGGGGTCAATCACTTTGAATTGGAAATGACGTCAGAATTTGTGGACCAAACCCAACCCTAACCCTAGCACGCGGTGCCTGTCGGTGTCTCTAACGTTCTTGAACGCGAGATTTCGTCAATTCGCCATAGCCGGTATGGTGAGGAATGTCTTCCTTGTGCAAAATTTCCCAACTAAACCGAACACCGTTGTTTAAGATGGGGGACCTGTTTCACGACATTTTAAGGAAGATCAAATTTAAGTTTAAGTAATTTGATTGGATAATATTCTATTGATTTTAGCGCTTTGTCAATCCAAATTAAAGTATTTACTAACATTTAGATTTTATGAAATTTTATCTTTAATTAGGATTTCGAGAAACAGGAGTGTGGGACCCAGGTGTGGTCCGGGCAATATTTCTCTTATAACACACTGCACGGCTTATTTATAACCCGTGGGGGTTGGGATGGCCTATATATATAGTGGTCTAGAGTGCCGCGCTTCGACCTCTAGCTCCGGTTTCCGTCCACTGCTAAAGACCCCTACGCGCAAGCGAATTATTGATATAAAATTAAACCATAAGTTAGTCCCGAAATGACCTAGTTGTGTTGAGTTGACGTTAAACCCCATTTCTCTCTCTCTCCAATCAAAATTAAAGTATCTACTAAAATTTGGATTTTAACTTTAGTTACGATTTGAAGAAACATGGCCCTGGATATTTGTTAAAATTTTATTCTGCAAAATGTCACTTTATGAATGGTTTATCAGAAGTGATTTATCGCAGTGTCGGCCATATTGATTGTGTTAATTGTCACGTGATTAATTACCTTGTTTACAAATCACTACTTGTCTTTGTAACACGTGACATATACCCAATATATAACCACGCCCACACCTACTCCATTTCTCTACGATATCACTTAGATGGAAGCGGGCGTTAAATATAGCTACAGAAATAAATATTCCTGACATAGACGGGCACAAATCCATTCTTTTTTTATTCATATTCATAAATGACTGTAACCTGCGATAAAAAATGTTATTTATGTATCTTTTGTTTTAAATATTTATTATTTATTTTAATAGGGGGGAGGGGAATGGCAGTTGGAATTCGACATAAGAGTAAGCCATAGAACATAGAGCTGCTGTCCGGACACAATATTCCTCATAGCACACTGTATTGCATGTGCCCGTCTTCATTAGCCCAGTCGGAGCAGAACCGTAAGTGCGTTAAACTCCATTCCATTCCATTAGCCCAGTCGGAGTAGAACAGTAGGACGTTAAACCCCATTCCATTCCATTAGCCGAGTCGGAGTAGAATAGTAGGACGTTAAAAGTTAAACTCCATTCCATTACATTAGCCCAGTCGGAGTAGAACAGTAGGCCGTTAAATCCCGTTTCATTTCTCTGACAACACAAACTGTTTAAATTTGGCTATCGTGAATCTAAATTTGTCTAATTTTCCAGAACAATATTGGTTGATGATCTTGTATTTGAAGGGGCGTCTGTAACTACAGGGGCAATAATTGATGACAGAGAAATTCAATCTCCTTCAATTTTACTCAAGATGTTCGTGACGTATTGACCACTGTGTTGAGTATTTGCTCAATAATTTAAACTCGCAACTCCGCGGCCACCATCGCTCATTCCAACAAAAAGGCCGAACAACACTTGGGTAATTAAGTCGCCGATTCTACACAGAGAAAAAGAACTTGAAAAGATTTCGGATCAATGTCACCGTCGAGAAAATGTCACCCTTTTTTTTAAAATCGATGGAACTAAAAGAATTTTTTTTATATAATGTTAAAAAGATTTTGGTTTTTTGTCCGCCATTATATCAGAAGAATTTTTGTTTACATATGACGTCATTAAACAGATTGCGTAAAGAAAGGATTGGAAAAGGCGCACTGATTCAAGCAAATAGTCCGCCATTATTCCGCCTAACACACCGTGAGAAAATGAACCGCTGTAAAAGAAAAAAGATTGGGGCTTTTAGCTGGATAAATGATCGAATTTTGTTAATCCAATTAGACGCGATCATACCGGGACGTGGATTCTTTTCTATGTTTTCAAAGAAAAAAAAGATGAATTTATGAAAAATAATTTTCAGTTGGCTCTATCAATACCGTCGTCGTGCGCGTGATCGATGCGCTGTTTGTTGGGAGAGTTAAGTGCCCCTGCGGCTATTGCTTCTTCTAGTGTATCGGCGTTAAATAATGGAGCGACACATAGTTTATTTGATGGGGAAATTATTAGCACTCTTATGAGGTAGAGTTGATAAAAGACGAACGAGTGTAAAAGTTCGGTGAGAAAATAGCCGCGGGTGCGCCCTCTAACACAATACAAAATGGCCGACTAAAACTTAAGTGGTTTGTGTTTAGTTTTACACGCTGTCTTCACATTCGGGAGTCATCGGCCGATGTTGTTGGACACCCGGACTACACCGCCATCCCATTAATGGTGTTGATTTTTCAGATTCCATGAATAGCCATTTTTAAAAAGATATTCCACGTACATTTCCCTTACACGGGGTAAGAAACAAAGAATATTTGTGTAGCATATCTAGAAACGAGTTCGAAAATACTTGAATTGCCTCCTCTCTCTTTACCATTAATTGTACATAATTTTACACGGGGCGGTGACCGAGGTGGCTCGGTAGGTAGGACGCTGGCTCACTTACTCGGGAATCTCGGGTCCGCTCCCTTTCTTTGTTGGCCGGGAAAGTTCCTCGGGAATTGACGGATTGGTTTCATCTTGTCAGTGGTGCAGAGCAAAGGTTTTTTTTACGTGTGCGCCATGTGAACACGGGGCCTTGGTTTTACGTCCCATCCTAACGACTATACGTTGCCCGTCAATCTTGCATCACTGACAAGGGAAGGACAACGTCAGAATGTATGTAAATATTTGTCGAGTCTCGAGTCTTAGGTAGAATAATAGATATAGCCCCCGGAGTCGCACAGATAATTGGACCTCGGTTTTACGTCCCATCCGAATGACTTTACATTGTCCCTCCATCTTGTATCACTGACAAGGGAGGACCACGTCAGAGCTTTACGTAGAATAATAGATAAACCCCCTGGAGCTGTACAGATAATATTAATTTGACACATGGAACGTAAAAAGATCGCCTACAATAAAAATCATACATTAATTACAATAAAATTAAATTTGTTGATTTCTGTGGGGGATTTCCACAACTCGATTTGTCACGAGATTTACCTCTATCGAGCACTGACACACGTGACTGACATGTGACAGAGACTCGCCAATTGTGGAGTTTAACTGCGGGATACCACACGCCATGACAATTCATTTTATACTCTAAACTTGATACAATATAATAATTTTATTACTAATTACACTAATGACATTCTTCCATCAACTTGACGCATTTGACATAAAACATTTCATTTAAATTGACATGAAATGAAGAATTATTAACCATATTATTTCAAGTAAAGTTTCACTTCAGTGAAAAATTAGATAATTAATGATACATTTTGCTAAAGCAAGGTATTTGAATTCGGATGAGACAACAAACGCGGTCCTGTGTACAAATTGGCATGCACATACAAGATCCCCTGGCAGTTGGAATTCGATATAGCCTAAGAGTATAGGCCGTAGCGCCGCTGCCCATGCAAAATTTCCCTCATAGCACACTGTATTGCGACGGCGTATGCCTGTCTCCATTAGCCCAGTTTAGGAGCAAAACAGTAGTCATTGAAAGGGAAAATCTAGCCGTACTCATTATTAATTATTTTCAGCCATATTTGGTATATTATGAAGATTTACAAAAACTACAATAAAGTCGACTTGTGTGCGTACAGCGTAATCCAACAACAAAACCCCCCAGATCATTTAATCCTAACTTCATGTTTTCTTTCTATAGAACGGGATTAAATTTCAGTTCACATTGAACTTGGGATATTTGAGAATACGTTTATTTATATACACAATAAATGACGTTAAACAATAAATGACGTCACAAAGTATACTGCCATGTGCGTTTGGTAAACACGTGTTTTCCCCCCTTTAACATATTATACAGAACATTTTAAGCATCCATTGCTTTTTGTAATAATTCGTGAAAGCGGATTTTGTGAAATCTATTTTAAGGACATTTGATTAACGTTGCGTTGTTTTGATGGAGCGTGGTGGGTGGGGTGGGGAGATTTTATAACAATTTCTTATCATTTAGACATTGTTCACGTTATTTTGATTAATTGACCGAGTCGGGGAGATAGTGAGGTAATTTCTATTAAATGACCGAGTCGGGGAGATAGTGAGGTAATTTCTATTAAATGACCGAGTCTTGTAGTTTCTGACGTAATTTCGATTAAATGACCGAGTCGGGTAGTTTCTGACGTTGACGTAATTTCGATTAAATGACCGAGTCGGGTAGTTTCTGACGTAATTTCGATTAAATGACCGAGTCGGGTAGTTTCTGACGTAATTTCGATTAAATGGCCGAGTCTGGTAGTTTATGACGTAATTTCGATTAAATGACCAAGTCTGGTAGTTTCTGAGGTAGTCTCGATTAAATGGCCGAGTCTGGTGAACACTCGTCGAGAAATAATCAATATACGAAGTAACCTTAAAATGAGGGCACTGACCGCGGAGACGGGGCACGCAGGTGAGAGGGGAAGGGGGATTCCCCCCAAGAAAATTATCTGTCATTCCCTTGCCTCTGTCGCCAATCCAAGAGCTATTTTCGGACATATTTGGGTCTGAGAAAAGGTTCTTTCAGCAATAAAAAAGGGCACTGTCGAATATTAGGAGGCCCCTTTGGATCCGCCTCTGAAAATATTTGGTAATTTCATGACATCCCGATCTACGTAATTACAACATTTCTAGGAAATAATATGGCAGCTGGTTTGGAATTCAGGAATGGGTTGATGTCCGCATTTTATCATGTCCCGTTTCAACTTGGCAAGGGTGGTGCTTTCAGAGATAACATTGCGTGTATGGTTATCGTCCGGAAGGGACGGAAATTCTAACTGCCAACCTGTCGGACGCGTGCGTGTAAAAATAAGATTGTCGGTTGAGATTCCGGTGTTTTTCGAGAAAGTTCCTCCTCCATGTCGGGGGGGGGGGGGTGGCCTAGTGGTCTAGAGTGCCGTGCTTCGACCTCTAGCTGGCCGGCCACCTCTGGCTTACGGCTGTGGTTTCGAGCCCTGGTGTGAGCGTATGTGGCATGGATATGGGGCACCTTCTCAACCTCGTGGGTTTCCTCCGGGCACTCCTGTTTCCTCCCACTGTTAAATACCCCTACGCGCAAGCGAATTTTGGAAATAAAATTAAACCATATGTTAGTCATACTAGTAGTTTGTGTCGAGTGGACGTTAAACCCCGTTTTTCTCTCTCTCCATCTTTGTTTCCCCAAAAAAGTGCAGCCCAAGAAAGACCACCGTTATGATTAAACCCTAGAACATTTCCTGTGATATAATGTAAAGTATGTCCATCTTCATTGCCCCAGTTATAGGAGCAGAACAGTAGGACGTTAAATTCCCATTTTATTTCATGTCATTCACCATTTGCCTGACAACGCGCCACCTTAGTAACCAAACTCTTCACGTTATACAGTTCTGTTCACCAGGCGTAACATTTCATTCATCGCATTCATAAAACATATTTAATAATTAATGCTCCCCGTTATACACCGTTTGTTCTCGTGCGTGTTCGACTCACATCTGTATTTCGACCATGGAACGCGTGCGCACGGAATTATATAACGGTTTCGCTTTTACGCTTCCCCCCCCCCCCATCTGATGAATAATTGATTCAGCTTTAAAACAGTGACGATGATACGCGGCACGTGATAATGTTCTTATTTTAATACATAATACATAAAGACAAAGAGGAGAACAATGGCGTTCTGTTTACTCATAATATGTGTACATGACTGGTTTTTATTAGAGAGAGAGAGAGAGAGAGAGAGAGAGAAAGAGAGGTAGAGAGAGCAGAGAGAGAGAGAGAGAGAGAGTGGATTAACGTCCACTCTAACATATGGTTTAATTTTATTTCAATAAATCGCTTGCGAGTAGGGGTCTTTGGGAGGAAACTGGAGGACCCGGGGAAAACTCACGAGGTTGGACGGGCGACCCTTCTCCTTGCCACGTACAACCGGGGATTCGAAACCAAGCCAGTTGACTCAATGCCAGGCTTTTCTGATACAGCGCGCACGTGCTAACCATTCGCCCCGCCCCTTTTATGAAAGAGGCATTGTCACTCTCACCAAGAAAAATTACATGGCAGCAATAGTGTTTGTCGTTCGGATGTCAAAGTTGTCATTTAGAATTCGTAATAAGAGCTGACCCTGGCGCTGCTGTGCGGACAAGTGGGAGAGAGAGAGGGGGAGAATGGGACTAACATATGGTTCAATTTTATTACAATAATTTTAATACGCGTAGGGGTCTTTAGCCGTGTGTGTGTGGGTGGGGGGAGCGGACCCGGAGAAAACCCACGAGGCTGGACACCAGCCTACTCGGCCTACAGCTTGTCACGTAGCCTACAAGCTTTGAATCGAGACCACGCCAGTTAACTAACCGTGATGACAAAATTAATCTCATATCGCACAGTAGCCTATGGCGTAGGCTATGTCCGTCTTCATTTAATTTCATAGCCTATGCCCCCCAACTCTCCCCCACCCCCTCCTTCTACCCCTCCCCCTTCTCTTTAAAGCATCATGTTATCTCATTTGGACAAAAATATTGTTATCAGCATTTAATGCACAGGGCAACAATTACTAGTACTACAGAATCCTGAGTTATTATTCGACCAGATGGCAGAAGGTTTTCGTTCTGTCTTATCAAGTAGGATGTCAAAAACTGAAGAGTTTTAGCATCCGATTGGTTCAATACTTGACGACTATCGTAGTAGTCTCGAATATTAAAAAAGATTAAATGATAAAGGATTAAAACAACTTGTAATTCGAAACTACGACTGAAGAGAGAGCGGTCCCAACGAAGGGAAGCAAAATGGCGGCGTTACTTAGCGACGTCATCGTCACGAGAGGTCAACGTGTAATCATCTTGATATATTTTTGATGAAGCAGAAGGCATTTATGAAGTAATTAATATAATGAATTCGATAAAGAGGCTGAAGAGTTATTTTCTTGTCTATATTGTCTGGCTAATTACTTGGCAGTATCTTCAAGTGGCCCCGAGGGAACCAAGGCGTCAGAACTTGATCCCTGTTCACAATGGCGCAAGATTTAAAGACTCTAAAAGAGTTAAACTGTTTAAGAAAAACAAATTCTGATTAAAAAGACATCATATGGCAACATGAGCCTCCTTAACACTTCATTATTATCGCCCAGGTTTTATTACCTCCTCATGTCGTCTTGCTTGTGTCTGTTTATACAATATAACCCTTTAATGTAGGCCCATAGTCAAGTAGGACCTAGTAGAAATAAACCGTTCTATGAGGGTTGGTAGTAGGCTATAGGCCTAATATAGGCCTATTCGGTTAAATAATGAGAGAGAAAGAGATATACGGAGAGAGAGAGAGAGGGAGAGAGAGAGCGAGAGAGAAAGAGGGATGGGATTTAACGTCTACTCGACACAAACTAAGTCATTTCGGGACTAACATATGGTTTAATTTTATTTCAAAAATTCGCTTGCGCATAGAGGTCTCTAGCATTGAGGGGGAAACCGGATGACCCGGAGAAAACCCACGAGGCTGGACAGGCGACCCCACTCCTTGCCACGTACAACCGGAGATTCGAAACCACGCCAGTTGACTCAATGATAGGTTTTTGATATAGCGCGCACGTGCTACCCCCCCCCCCCCCGGGTAAATAATTGACACATTATCGAAGATAGAAATAAACCATTATGTTAAGGCCAGTAAGTTGGGCATTGGGAGGCACGATGGGAGAGAGAAATGGGGTTTAACGTCCAGTCGACACAAACTAGGTTTAAGGCCTGTCATTGAGTCACTGGCGTAGTTCCGAATCCCCGGGTAGGCCTATTGGGTAGCCTGTCTCATCTCCTGGATTTTCTCCGGTTTCTTCCCACTGCCAAAGACCCACTACGCACAAGCGAATTATTGAAATAAAGTTGAACCACGTGTTAGTCCCGAAATGACCTCTAGTTTGTGGTGCGTGGACATTAAAGCGTTTTTATTATCGTGTATTTATCCGCTTAATGTTTCTGAATTTCCGATGTCGACTCTCAGTAATCCCAGAGGGTTGGGATAGCCCAGTGGTCTAGAGTGCCGCGCTTGGACCTCTAGCTGTCCGGCCACCTCTGGCTTGAGGCTGTGGTTTCGAGCCCTGTTGTGAGCGTATGTGGCATGGAGATAGGGGGGCCTTCTCAACCTCGTGGGTTTCCCCTGGGTACTCCGGTTTCCTCCCACTGCTAAAGACCCCTATACGCGCAAGCGAATTATTGAAATAAAATTAAAACCATATGATAGTCCCGAAATGACCTAGTTGTGTTGAGTGGACGTTAAACCCCGTTTCTCTCGTTCTCTTTCTCAGTAATCCCGACATTAAGGCTACCGTTAATGACTAATGTCCGACGATAAACTCTTGATAATTGTGGTTATAGCGCATGATAAATACTCATATTATTATTAATCTTTGTAAGTCTTTCATTCTGAAATATATTAATACATATCGTGACGCCTAATACCCACAAACAGTTTGGGACGAATTTCGTACAAAGGACGAAGTCAGTAGATCTTTTAAAACCTTCTGATTAAATTTCCTGTTAATTGTCGGCCATTAATAGCAGGATTGATCAGTCGGTGTCCGCGTTTCGTGTTGTCCGTAAAATTATTAACTAGAAATCATTCTATTGATGGTAATCAGCCTCCAATCGTTTCATCTTCCCTATCCGCCATCTTTCTCATCTGTTTAGATTTCACGTCTGCCAATCCTATATCATTTCCCGCGGTGCATCGCGAGATCGTTCGTCTCTCGAGACCACCTCGTGCCTCGTGAGTTAATTCATTAATGGATGATTAGAAATTAAAGGTTATTTTTCATTTCAATTTATTTTTATTTTTTTTTATCTCCCGTTTTTAATAATCTCTCTATAGCCACGTTACATTGTATAAACGTGAAATAAAAGAAAATGAAAATTGATGATGCGTTGCGTTGCGTTTCAGTCGCTAGCCGGATGATACAAGTCTGTTGTGTGAATAACAGTCGGTACTGGCAATATATAACAAAGACTGAAACTGCTGTGCATGACATCAAAATAATTTGTCCCGTCTCTTGTTTTTTCGCTATCTCTGATTAGAATCGGTGAATTGTGACTCGCGTATTATTTACGTACACCGTCCATTAAGAATTAACAATGGCGCGATATCGTGGCGATCTCTGAGCGATGTAATGGGTTCTGAAGTAGCACCAGATCGGAATTGTGGAAGTTCTTCGAGATTTATTTATAAACATTTTAAAAGCTGATTCACAATCTGGTTTTCAAGTCAGTTAGTTCGTTCCTCTGGAAGACTGGAATACATCACTCTCCGTTTTTCTTGTTTTGTTTGACAAAACGTCAAAATTTATCCATTTCGGAACTAACGTATGCTATTTATTATGTTTCCTTGTAATACTTCGGTTGTCCACAAGGATTTTTCGCTCCCCTAAACTGTACGTGTCAAGAAGTAGGGTAGGCGGTCCAACCTCGTGTTTTTGTTTCCTGGTCCTAGGATCTTGCTCCCGCCGCTAAAGACCCCTACCAACAAACGAATTATTAAAATAAATCTTAACCACGTGTTAGTCCCGGAATTACCTTGTGTGTGCGTGTGCCCCCCTTCCCCCCTCTCTCTCTCTCTCTCTCTCTCTCTCACACACAACCACATAAGAACTCTTGCACATTTATTAATTTCAATTCATGTCGGTTATTCATGTAGAAATATATTTTTATTATTTTGTTCGAATTTCATGAAAATAATACAGACGGAGGAAAGGGGGTAGGCCTAATCATATAGCATGACAAAGCTCACTATTCACAGGCCAGATCTAAATGTCCCCCCACCATTCATCATGACCGCAATCAGGTGACGATAACTATAGCGATGAAAGTTTAAAGATAGGAGGAAAATAATTTTCCCATGAATGAAGGTAAATTGGCCAATTGTAGATTACAATACGTGCTAGGGGGCGCTAGGTGTAGTAATCTTATTAAGTACAGGTAAAAATAGTACCCGATAGGCACCAATTGTAAATTACTCCTCCCGACAATGGCCCAAAATGATAATGGCGATCATATCTACGTCTTCACTTGTAAAAATTACAAGCAGTGATTTAATCTTGCGCGTACATAGCTAAGAGGTTAGGGACTCATTGATCCGGAACTTCATCCTTGATTATCCAGTCATTAAGACAAGGACAAGCCTCACTTATCACAATACAGATGCTTTTAAACTATTATGTCTGGTTGACCGAAGGTTAGATAAACGAACCAATCAAATAGCTATGAAGAGGTATTATCGCGGTTATCAAGATCTTTATGCTTTGTGGTTTTTGACTCTTGTTTGATGTCTTCTTCAACATTACTTGACCGATCAGGCGAAACCTGCTCAAAGGAAGACAAACGCAGAGTTAATTTTTAAAACAGCGACATGTTTTGAAAGATATCCTCTGATCTATATAGTTTCAATACGCCAAAGGCATCAGCGATGAAATTATCATTTTCTTTATTCATTAAAAAATATTTTACCGACACGAATAAACTATTGAAAAGGAAATGAAGGTTGAGAGAGGGAGAGAGAGGGAGAGAGAGAGAGAGAGAGAGGGAGAGAGAGGGGGGTAACGTCAGTCCACTCGACACAAGCTAATTAATTTCGGGACTAACATATGGTTTAAACGATTAAAAAAGGGGGTGAAGTTTTAGTTTAAGAGAGAGAGAGCGAGCGAGAGAGAGAGAGAGAGAGAGAGAGGGGGGTAACGTCCGTCCACTCGACACAAACTAAGTCATGTCGGGACTAACATATGATTTAATTTTTTTTCAATAATGCGTTTGCGCGTAGGGGTCTTTAGCAGTTGGAGGAAACCGGCGAAAACCAATGAGGTTGAATAGGCGACCCTTCTCTTTGCTACGGATGAAGTTTGAAATTCGTATAAGTTGTTGAGAAGGGAGACATAAATTTGACTAATATCGTTTACGGGAATAACGTCAAACTTTATTATTATTTGTTATTCTGCATTGGCCGAGAAAGTTCATTTCGATTTTCCGACGTGATTCCCAATTGTCAGTGATGCAGAAGGAGGGCCTGACAAGGACAGCTTCATAGTCGTTCGGGTGGGACGAAAAACCGAGGTCCCGTGTACACATTGGAGTGCACGTAAAAGATCCCTTGACAGTTGATTTTCGATATAAGAGTAGGCCGTAGCGCCGCTGCCCGGGCAAAATTTTCACTCATAGCACACTGTATGGCGTATGCCCGTCTTCAATTAGCTCAGGTTAAGTGCAGAACAGTAGGACGTTAAACCCCATTTCATTCATTCATATTTGTTATTCTCGGTGGAAAATATAAAATCCACGTTACATTAGAATTATGACATAGGAACACCAGGGGTCTGTTTCGCAATCGCAAAATTCTAACTAAGATAAAATCTAATTTTAGTTAGTGTATTGGATAATATTAGATTGATTTTAGTGCTTAGCCACTCACAATTGAATTATCTACTAAGATTTAGATTTTATCTTTAGTTAAGATTTCGAGAAACGATCCAGATTTTACAAAGAGATTAAAGAAGAAGTCAGCTTCTAATTATACGAATTGTTAAATTTGAATATTAAATTACATATTCGAACTTTTAATATCGAATAATTCACATTTGTTTATTATTTATTTTATTTTGGAGGCTTATAACAGGTTAATATTGAGGCTCTCAAAGCATGTAGCTTATTTGATAAATGTGTAGGTTTTGTAAGGTTCAATAAGCTTATAGATAGCCATAATATAGCATGCTTCACACCATATAAAAACTGGACATCGGTGATTGTTTTTATAATTCAATATTTTTTTTACTACTTTAAGAGAGAGAGAAGTGGGGTTTAACGTCGCCTCGACACAAACTAGGTCATTTCGGGACTAACATATATTTTTTTAATTTATTTCAATAATTCGCCTGTGCCTAGGGGTCTTAAGCATTTGGGGGGGGGGGCAGAGGATCCAGAGAAAACCACAAAGGTTGGACAGGCGACCCTACTCCTTGTCACGTACAACCGGGGATTCGAATTACTACTTTAACAAATACTGGACATGGTTGTTTAAATATTTTTATTTTAAAGGGACAATAACACTCTTGTTGGCTTGACAGCCCCAGCAAATAAATAATAGCCTTATTCTAACTACTAGATGTTTAAGTGTCCTACCTGTTGTGTTAATTATCCATTACATCCTATTTTACTTGTCCAGAGGGTTCGAAAATATTTTAAAATCCAAGTCACATTTGAAAAGGTTACGTAAAGCTTTTCAAACCATGTAGTTGAATATTTCCATTTTTTTAAAAATTAGGTGTGTTAAGATGAAATTTGTACCATTTATTAATTGGAATATTGTACAATAGTACAATTTGTTGACCAGAATAAAGATTGGGACATATTATTCAGTTACACCAAGAGTGGTATTGAGCCTTTAATTAAGGCTGAACATGGTTGTTTGTTAAAAAAATGGGCAAATTAATAAAAATAACATTAGGCTACTTTGAACATTCATAACCAAGGTGTTACGTGCTTGAACCTCGTGTGACCTAACATTTCGTTTAGAAATAATTCCCCAATTAGTTCATTGTATAGTTAAATATAAAAAAATATGGCGATCGCAAATTAATTAAATATATTTATAGGCTAAAATTTGCAAATGCTCACTTATAAGATCACTGTGTAGTAGAATATAAAAAATGTGGAGATCGCAAATTAATTAAAAATATTTATAGGCTAACACAACAGTATGCAAAAATGCACTCTATGCCTAATGGACCCACTGCACTGTGCTGTCTGCCCAAATGTCTGCCCCAGAATGTGTCTTTCCTTATACGAGAAATCACAACCGCTGACAAAAGTCAAACAAACACGCTGTCATATTTTATACCAAAGAAAGATTATTGATAAATGTAAACAAACCAGGGTGAGCGACTCCAGTCATAGAGAGTTAAAAAAAGCCTACTCCACACAAGAAAGGCCTTGACTTAAAGGCGTCACCCCAGCAACAATACAACACGGAATAAATGTGTCTCCATGATTAGAAAGCCGAATTGTCGTATCAATAGATCGCTCATGTTTAACATCGATAAGTAAATAGTATAGTACATCAGGCGAACACGAACGAGATAATAATTCTAGCCGACAAACCACCCCACTTTTGTTCCAGCATTTGACTACATGAAAGTAAATTACGTGCCGTAAACCTCCTCGTGGGTGTACACGTCACGTAAAGTGTTAAACTCGTCACACATGCACGCGACACCATGACGCTCAACAACAAAAACGTTTAGTGCGTGGAATTTGCCACCTTCAATAGCATCGGTCAGAAGTCGGTGCCTTGATGGGCGTGTGGGTTCTTGCGACACCTTTTCGATATAATTCGGTATACAATGAACTTAATGTATGTATGACTTTATATGCGTCGTGATAAACGCCATGTTTATTCAGCAGTTAAAGAAATGAAATGGGGTTTAAAGTTTAAAGTCCTACTGTTATGCACCTAACCGTGGCTCATGGAAGACAGGCATGTGCCATACAGTGTGCCATGAGGGAAATTTTGCCCGGGCAGCGGCGCGACGGCCTACTCTTATATCGAATTCCAAGTGCTAAGGGATCTTTTACATGCCAATGTGTACACGGGAACTCGGTTTTTCGTCACATCCGAACGACTAGACAGCAGTGCTTGTCGGGCCCTCCGTTCGGCATCACTGATAAGAGGAAACTACGCCGTAAAATCGAGATAAACTTTCTCGGTCAATGCAGGGATCGAACACTCGACCTCCAGGCTAGCGAGCAAGCGCCTTACCCACTTAGCCACGTGATCTCCCAACAGTTAAAGAACCCAAGTCTCTTACTCAATATCATCCAAAATCTTCAACATTGAAAACACAAATTATTTGTCAATTTAAAGTTGCTGAGTCTCAATATAATCCATAGTCTTCGACATTGAAAAATGAATTGTTTGTCAGTTTAAATCAACATTGATGTTGTGATCTTACCGGGAAAAGATGGGCTTCTGATATTCAATATTTAAGATAAAATAATACAAATTTTACAATTGGTACACGAATCGTGTATTATGATGCGTTTTAGTCCTATTTAGGCCCATCCTCTTCGCAGTGTTCCGTTTGATTAGAGCTAATCCTACTACTCCCTGCTGGACTGAGAGGGTATTATTGTCACTAATTATGACTGGTCAGTGATCCTATTACTGACCAATCACTGACTTCGTTACAAAGGTATTACCTTTAAAACAGGGCGTTTAATTAGGGCAACTGTGTTTACATAACGTTACGTCATGGCTGCACGTTTTTTTAATGCTATATTAACCAGCGCATAGCAGGATATTGCAGCAAAACTAATTGCGTGACAAAGGAGGCTATCGGTATTGACGTAAAGTAAACACTGCTGTATGGTAACGAACAGACTTTCAACGTTTTTAATAGCTTAAATCTTTGTCCAAAATATTAAGGAAGACCCAAGATTAAACGACGGACTGTCATGTTACTGTACGTAAGTGGTAGATTTGATTGAACGAGAAGAATAGACACACTTACTTAAAAGTTCAAGAATCCGAAGCGAATCCAGCAATGGCCAGAGAGGGATTTCTCGGGCCGTTGCTTCAGGAATATGATTTAGGCCCTACAAACAGGGGACTAGAAAAACGAGTCTAGATTTATTCCACACATCATGTCAAAGGGTTGACGGCATATTCTTATTTGAATAGCATGCGCAATAAATACTATCATTGTAGATTGGAATAACCAGAGATTGCCGTTCGACTGAGACTTATCGCAGATTCCGCCGAAATTAACTATAAACGGAAACGATTGACTCTAAATCGGTTTATATACATTCATATTACATTATTATACGTTGCGACCCATTTGTGTCAGATTTAGCTCGTTTTAATTTATCATTTTCCAATATCCAAGGTTGGACAGGCGATCCTACTCGACCTACTCCTTGGGGAATCGAAATCACACCATTTGAATCAATAAAAAATAAAAAATAAAACCAAGTACGAACAATCCAAACCATTAGACAAAATTCAAAGTCCTAAAAAAAAAAACAAATAAAAAGGCAATGGCAGACCACTGAACCCGGCTAAAAACTTTTCTTGGAAATAAACTAAAGCAGATCAGTAATTATTGGTAATCTGTTCCACCTGTATCTAAACCAATCGATTAATCACGCCACCTGGTAAAATCGATAAATCAATATATCTATTAGCAATAATCGAACCAGATTTATCCACGCCCCCTCCCTGCTACCTAATCAATACTACCGTCTCAACTGTTCAATTCGTCTGACAAGACAAAGGTTAGAGTTACGTACAAAGTGAAGTGAAACGGGGCTAACATTCTGCTTTAGTTCACCAGCTGATTGGTTTGGGGAGGGGGGGGGGGGTGGCACAATGGTTAGCGTGCGCGCGCTGTATCATAAAGCCTGTTATTGAGTCAACTTACGAATTGTACGTGGCAAGGGGTAGGGTCGCCTGTCCAAGATCGTGGGTTTTCACTGGGTCCTCCGGTTTCCCCCACTGCTAAAGGCCCCCACGCGCAAGCACATTATTGAAATAAAATGAAACCATCTTATGTTAGTTCCAAATTAACCTTATAGTTTTGTCGAGTGGACGTTAAATCACATTTATCTCTCTCTCTCTCATCTCTCTCCATGCAGTGTACGCTGCAACCTGGGGCCTGTTTCACAAAATTTTAACTTAAGATAAAATCCAAATTTTAGTACATACTTAAATCTGATTGGCTAAGCGCTAAAATCAATCTAATACTATCCAATCAAATTACTAAAATCGGATTTTATCTTAGTTAAAATTTCGTGAAACAGGCCCCGGGTCATCATTTAATATCTAGCACTAATTTCTCTCACATTATTTTGATACCAAATCTTTGTTTAAGATTTCGTATAAATCATTTAAAACACCCCAAATCATCTGCTTCGTACTTGTGTCCAGAAAGGTGACTGATTAATTTTGATAAAAGGTGTTTAATTTACAAGTAATTAATTTCCTGACCACTGTTCTAAAATTAATCAATATACATCAATAATCAATTGGGTTGTTTATTTTTCAACAGTGATTGAGAAATTAAATGCTATTAAATTGAACACTCATTCTCAAAATTGAATGGTCAGCTTTAAACTGAACACGAGTACAAATTAGATGATTTTTGGTAATTTTAAACGATTTTTACATTTTTTTTTTACAAAGATTTGATATTAAATGAAACCCAAGAGGTTGAGAAGGCGCCCCTATCTCCATGTCACATACGCTCACACCAGGGCTCGAAGCCACAGCCGTAAGCCAGAGGTGGCCGGCCAGCTAAAGGTCGAAGTGCGGCACTCTAGACCACTGGGCCATCCCTGCCCACCCCACCCCACCCCAGCTTTATGGCCAACATCTCCGAGACTGTTATATTTCAAGGGGCTGCGATTCAATTATTTAATTTCAAAATATTACATAGATGGTTACCTCCAGGCACCCCGGTTTCCCCCCACTGCTAAAGACCCCTACGCGCAAGCGAATTGTTGAATTAAAATTGAACCATAAGTTAGTCCCAAAATGACCTAGTTATGCTGAGTGGACGTTAAACCCCATCTCGTTGAATTTTTCCAATTTTTTAAATTCGGTTTGTTAAGATGAAATTTGTATCATTTATTAATTGAAATATTGTAGAATAGTACAATTTGTTGACCAGAATAATGATTTGGGCATATTATTCAGAGTGGTATTGGGGCTTTAAAGCCGCTGATTTAGACAGAGTCAAAATCGGCCCTAATTAACAAATCAACGTCTAATAATTTACTTACACCTATGTCAGTCTATGCAGTCCGACATTTTTATCGTGTTACCGTCAAAAGTTGTTTATACACGGTAGCAGAGAATGTTTGGCGCGTGCCTCAGTCCGTTCCCGCCACCAGTAACATCTACACATATAAATAAACGTCACATATTTTACTCATATAAATAAACGTCACATATACTACACATATAAATAAACGTCACGTATTCTCCACAATTAAATAAACGTCACATATTGTACTCATATAAATAAACGTCACATATACTACACATTAAAATAAACGTCACGTATTCTCCACAATTAAATAAACGTCACATATTTTACATGTAATTTTAACTACGTTTCAATTCCCCGGACCAGCTGACGTGATCATTTGATTTCATCCACTCAACGAAATGGGGTTTAAAGTCCTACTTTTATGCACCAACCGGGGACAATTAAATTGAATGGGGCTGAACGATTCGCACCAATCGGGAAAATGAAGACGAGTATACACAACGGGGGAAAATGGGAAACTAGGCAGAAATTTATCGGAACAAAAACTGGGTTCTAGCCCGGGGCCTTCTTAATCACAGAGATAGCACGGTTCCTAACACCTGCATCGAGACAATTAGATATAGGTACACCCCAAGGGAGCCATGGTTACTAAATGGGCAAGACGCTGGCCTCGGGGTCGCTTGTTTGATCCCTGTATTGGCCAATAAAGTTAATCGGGATTTTCCGACATGGTTTTCCCTTGTCGGTGGTGCAGACGGAGGGTCTGAAGAAGTTAAAAGGGCAACTGCCTGGTCGTTCGGTTGGGACGAAGAAAAGGAAAGGTCCCCTGGCAATTTGAAATTTTCCACGGTCAGCGGCAATATTGTCTACTCTTATATCGCATGTACACAAATTTAAAAAAGAATTAAAATCTAACTATGTAACATAACGATTTTGTTTTCTTTTTTTTCTTTTTTTTAAAAATACATAAAATCTTTATTTATACATTCTGTTAAAACCCCACAATAATAAACTATCAAAAAGAAATAAAAGAAAAACGAAAGAAAAAAGAAAATCTTTAGGAATATGACATATTACTTTTTGTGTACATAAAGTTATCAGTATAACCGGGAGAGATTTATTTAAATTAAAATAATTTCTTTATGGAATTTTAAAAAAAAATGGTGTAAAAATGAAAATGTGGACGACATACTTAGCTTCAAGGAGAAAACCATTAACAATATCGCACGAAGACAATTTGAGAAAAATATGTTAAATTGTTCAACCATTTCCCAACAACATTTTTTTTTTTTTTTTTACTTTCATGCGTTTTTTTAGAAAAAAAAAAGTAAATAAACTTACTGTATAGATAATTAAATTTGACGATTATCGGTGGGGTATAGTTCAGAAGGCGATTGCAAATACACAGAATTATAGAAATATTTTTACTAAGGGTGTAAGGGACCCTTCTATTTAATTGACTGCCTGTCAAAACGTATCATAGAACACTCCATCACGAGTCTGCGCAATTAACTCAAATATATGTTTAGACGGCAAATGGCGCATTCTCGTGAATTCTTTGTGAATATAATAACCCCATATATTAATGTCCCTTTAGCGTGTCATGGAAACTTCTAATATTTCTAAGAATATCTGAGAAAATGAACCTGCCTGAGTGATGTCTCTTTTTTTACAAGGTGCATTAAGACGCGGGTCTGCTTTCCAAATGTCCGGAGTCTCTCGTTCAGTTCTTCGAGTTCTGGTAGCCATAGTGATAAAAGAAGAGTCGTTTCCTGTATAAATGGAACATAGCTCCGTTGTCAGGAATTTACGGGAATAAATTGGAGATAGTTTTTAAAATTAATGAACATTATACTGTTAATTACTGTTTATTTAGTAAAGTTTCAAGTTTTTTTAGTCTCGAATAGGACACGTTCCGGGATTTCAAACTTCCGGTTTTATGAAATAATGGATAGGAGATAATGGCGTCTATATGAAGTGAGATTTATCTCTAGAAAAAAAGTAAATAAATTCAATAAATTCTCTTTGACTACTGGAAGAATAATCTGTAGTAAACGTAAATGGCCACAGAACACAAAATATTTCTCGTCACTTAGACCGGCTGTAACCTTTTCCCAAATATTCATTGGACCGAACGCTTTCTACCACATATGGACGTGTGAGGTTCTTCATGAAAAACTTGAGATACTCAAGCTGGAAGCAGAGACAAGTAGGCCTACACATGAAATTCCCGGCCCCACATGTCGACGTAACCAACCTCACAACTCTTGAAAATCATGAATATTCACCATTTTTTGAGGCTAGGTTAAAACCTTTTAGGAAATGATAAACCCTTTTAGGCTAGGTTAAAACTTTAAACACGAGGTTAAATAATTTTAGACTAGGTTAAAACGTTTAGGCTAGTTTAAAACCTTTTGGGCTAGGTTTAGATAAAAAGGTTTGAATTGAAAACAAAATATTCGGTTCAGCTTTAATTCTTAAAGCCCCAATGCCACTCTTGTTGTAACTGAATAATATGTCCCAGTCTTTATTCTGGTCAACAAATTCTCCTATTCTACAATATTCCAATTAATAAATGATACAAATGTTAAAACACACCTAATTTTAAAAAATGGAAAAATTCAACTACATGCCGTAACATGGATTGAAAAGCCTTACGTAAGCACTTTCAAATACAACTTGGATTTAAACATATTTTCGAACCCTCTGAACAAGTAAGATAGGTTGTAATGGATAATTTACACAACTGGGGCCTGTTTCACAAAATTTTAACTTAAGATAAATTCCAAATTTTAGTACATACTTAAATCTGATTGGCTAAGCGCTAAAATCAATCTACTACTATCCAATCGAATTACTAAAATCAGATTTTATCTTAGTTAAAATTTCGTGAAACAGGCCCCAGGTAAGACACTTAAACATCTAGTAGTTAGCATAAGGCTATTTTTTTTTCTGGACCTGTCAAGCCAGCAAGAGTGTTATTGTCCCTTTAATAGTTTTGAGTTTTACATTTATAAATATCTGATAATGACACCAGAAAAGTACTTTTAAAAAACGAAATAAATCGTCCGCCATCTTCTAAATGACAGGTGACAAGGTCGCCATGGAAACATTGCATTTCAATTTCTTACTCCACAGTTTTCAATTTCAAAAATGCTATGTTTGTCACTTCGCCATTAGGTCGACATTCTGTTAACGAGTAAGAAATTGAAATTAACACTGATTAAATTGTAAAATATTTTTTCTTGCAGCCGTATTCCCCTGATGACGTTCAGAGATTAGGAATTCCGTTACAGGAGAATGTGTTCTACCCAGACACAACATTTGGTAGTCGACATATTTGAAGTAGCAGGAATTTTTCAACATTTCCTAAATAAAGCTGCGACGTTTAGAAATTGCTGGCTGTGTAATTTTCGACCCCTCCCCTCTACGTTAATTTCCACCAATTTACAAGATTTGTAAACAAGGTAGAACATAATATGAGTTTGTTTTTCATAGATTACCGTCACTCTGTTTACAAACGGCAGGCCGATCAAACGAAAGCATGCCATTTCTTTCTCGTTACGCCATTATTATTGAGTGTATTGCGTCACGACTATTTGCGATGACGTAAGCGGTTTATGTAGGGAGATAGTGGCGACGTAACGAGGCACGGGTCTAAATGCAATACGGGTTAATGAAGGCGGGGCGGTCTTAAGACATTAACAACATTATCAGCCAGTCCGCAAACATAACCAAACATTTATATAAGATCTGATGTTTACAAACAAGGGGATTTAAACCCCCATCGACTTCAACATCTTAGCGATGACACGTTAATAGAAATAGACATCTAACTCAAATAGGCCGAGCTGCCATCCGGCCATCTAGAATTACATGCGATCCATCTACAGGTTTAGCGTGAACTAATTTAAGAAAACGTTCCCCGTCGTTTTTCTAGAAACTCAAGAATTGTCCGACTGTTTTCAATATTTGTTTTCTCCCTCAAGTAAGAGAGAGAGAGAGAGAGAGAGAGAGAGAGAGAGAGAGAGAGAGAGAGAGAGAATTGGGGTTAACATCCCTTGGGCACAAATTAGCTTATTTCGGGAATAACATATGGTTTAATTTTATTTTAATAATTCGCTTGCGCGTATGGGTCTTTAGGAAACCTGAGGACCCGGGGAAAACCCACGAGGCTGGACAGGTGACACTACTCCATGTCACGTACAACCGGGGATTCGAAACAACGCTGGTTGACTCAATGACAGGATTTATGATACAGCATACACGTGCTAACCGTTCGGCCATCAATATAGAAGATAAATTTTACTACAAATGAATCCGTGAAAAGGGGTGGGTAATAGTTACGATGGGTAACCTTAATTTAATCCAAGAAAACTAAAATCCACAACAAACCTACTAGTATACTAGTATGGTAAAGCAATAACATATAAAAAATATTTTTTAGAAATAAGAAAAGGGTCTTGTTGTACATCTAAGATGTTTTAGTCAATGTTGCTACTTTTCGGCGGTAACGCCACTGCGTCTACCATTGTCGTGGGTAACGTCCATGCGCCTGGCACGACAAGTGAGTGACCCTAGTCCTTCGGTTGGGAAGAACCGCATTGTAATAATCCATTAACAGCTAGAATCGAGAAAAGATCGCTGCTTAAGTAAAAGTGTCTACCCCTCTCGCATTGAACACCTGATAATTAAAGCATCATGACTCCCAGCAATAAAAAAAATAAGTTTACTTTATTTAACATTTAACGATAAAACTCTGTCAATAATAATAAATATTTACTATAAAACTATATGAAACATTTTACTATAGAGCTTTATTCAACATTTGACTAATTTGGCCGCAAGTACTCTTTTTTCCAGGTTATTGCGGCCCTTGGACCCTCGCCCATAAGGAACTAGGATGGTAGCCCCCCCCCCCCCCAAAAAAAAATATAAAAAAAAATCAAGAATTGCTACGGCTGGCCCTGCAATAAAACCTATATATTTACTTTATATTAATTTATAAAACATTTTACTATAAAACTTTACTGAACGTATTTTAACACAAGACTCGTGAAATGGGTTTATTTTTTTTTAAATTCAGACAAATTCAGTATCAACGTATGTTCAAACAGAATTTAATTTCAAGGGTTTTGTGCATCTCCGCGAATTGTCTGTCATCGCCTAGTGGGTCGGACCCCTTGTCTATAGAAACCCTTGATGTTATAGATGTAAATCAACGGTATCGAGATCTATAGGGATCTCTAATTTTAGATTATCTTTTCTGATTCGATTGAAGTTTGCATGTAACAACAGTAGAGATTTCCCTTGTCGTGGGTTCTGTTCAACCGGTTCTATTTCTGACCAAGTTACATCGTTCGGGGGATCTGTGGGGTTTCTACATGTGTATATCTGACCAAGTTACATCGTTATCAATCTGTGCAGGTTCTGGTGATCTGTTGGGTTTCCCCGACTTCGGGTCTGTGCTGTATCATAAAGCCTGTCATTGAGTCAACTGGCGTGGTTTCGAATCCCCAGTTGTACGTGGCAAGGAGTAGGGTCGCCTGTCCAACTTCGGGGGTTTTCTCCGGGTCTTCCGCCCCCCCCCCACTGCTCAAGACCTCTACGCACAAGCGAATTATTGAAATAAAATTTAAAAACCATATGTCATTGTTAGTCCCGAAATGACCTAGTTTTTGTCGAGTGGACGTAAAATCCCATCTCTCTCTCCCCCCTTTCTCTCTCCTCTCTCTCTCTCTCTCTCTCTCTCTCTCCTCTCTCTCTCTCTCGTTATCTGTGAATCTGACAATCTGTGTGGTTCCCGATTTCCCGTCTATGATAATACGGCCAGATCCCCAAACATGTCTTAACAATTCTCTCCCTCGTCTAATTGTTGATAATAGGCATGCCTGGATTGACGGCGGGGGTATTTTAAGGAGTCACTAGGGGATAAGAGAGGGGTTTCGGGTTTCCAGCACGCGTTGTGACGACATCTGGCGCGTATTGTAACTGTAAACGTAATTAATATGACGACACGACCACTATGGTTGTTAGAACACACGCTGGGTTGCGGGAAACATGATGCCGTATAATTATTAAGGGATTTCGGGGGCCTTGTTTTGTAGTTTTTAGGGAAGTAAACAGCGAGTTAGAACCCAGACCCGTAATTATCAATGATTACTACACATTTGTTGGTTAAATGTTATCCCTTGTTAGTCACGTGATGTTTAATCTCTCTCTCTCTCTCCTCCAGCGGTTTCCCTTTTCATCTTTCACTTTTTGAATTGAACGTGTACACATTGATTGGCGTGCACGTAAAAGAACCATTGACAGTTGGAATTTGAAAAGAAAGTTGGCCATATTCCTACCTATGACCTGACACAGCACACTGTATGCCCGTTTTCATTATCCCAGCTGTAGCATAACAGTGGTGCCTATATGCCCGAGTCGTTGAACAGGGCAAACGTTTTCTAATAGGATACTCTCGTGGCCGAAAAGTAGGACATTAAACCCCATTGCAACGACTATATATAGACGCTGTTCTTCAGCCCCGCCGCCCTGCACTGCTAGCATGACAAGGAGAAACCACTGACTTCATACATCTTCCAAAAAGACAAAAGTGACTTTCTTTGCTAGGGGGTTGGTTAATAATAATAATAAGGATAATCGCGTCATTTTACAAGGGTAGCAAATTAGGCCTGAGGTCTTTTTCCAATTTGGCCCTTGGCACAGATCGTGCGAATGATTTCGATCATTACTCCCGGAAGAAACCGAAGAACTCGGGGGAAACCTGCCTGATCAATGTGGTTCTTTGATCTCTCAATGATTACTTGTTTTTACTACTACGGGCCAGTTATCCTCTTATTATTACTGTTTGTATCATGTATTGTTATTGCAATGATTACTTGTTTTTACTACTACGGGCCAGTTATCCTCTTATTATTACTGTTTGTATCATGTATTGTTATTGTATGGATTTAAAAATCATTTTATTGGTTTCTTATAATTAATTAAGCTGGTGTAAGCTACAATATTATGTATAAATAGGCTGCGAGATGAATATGTATCATTAATTTGAAAACGTGACTTGTATGTGTCATGAAACGTTGTTATTAAATAATAGAGAAGTAGTTATATCCATATATACCTTGTGTTGTGTTTTGTTATGGATAGAGTTCTTGCCCTGAGCTGGGATAGAACCCTCGCTGCATTGGTGAGAAGCCGCCCTTCTATCGCCACGGCTATCCGACCAGCAGAATGGTTAGCGTGCGCTGTATCATAAGGTCTGTCATAGAGTCAGATTTATCGGTTGTACGTGACAAGAAGTAGGGTCACCTTTCCAAACTCGTGGGTTTCTCCGGGTCCTCCGGTTTCCTTCCACTGCTAAAGTGAGCCTACGTGCAAGCGAATTATTAAAATAAAAAAAAGGATCCAAATGTTAGATCGGAAATGTTAGACCTAGTTTGTGTCGAGTGAACGTTAAACCCCATTTCTCTCTCTCTCTCGATCTCTCTCTCTCTCTCTTTCTCTCTCTCTGTGTCTCTCTCACACACACACGATTTCACGCGATGGTAAATCCACTGATTATCAATTAGTATTTATTCAACAGCGTGATCCGTGGAGTATTTATCTTACAATACACCACCGGAAATAGATTTAAAACTCGAGAACAATTCGCTCCGACTCAATGTTTAGTTTCATGTGAATCACAGAACACTCCACATGAGACCCGTACATATATCACGTGATCTACCTGTCGCACCGGAAGCTTCAACTCGCTCGACGTCACGTGCAAGGAAGCCTAGAGGGTGAGACGAGGATGCGGACGTTGACAGGGAATCAATGGTGGACTAGATTCTCAAGTTTTTGTCCCCTACTCATCCTCCTATCCACCATGCACCTTGAAACTCAGGTACGATAACTCCCATCGATATATTCAACAAAAGACGTCCTGCACGAGCCACGAGCTCGCCTCACGTGCCGTTAACTCCCCGGGGATCGATGTTTGGTCTCGAGTGAGGGAAGGATCGATAATCCGCCAGGGGAACGGAACGCCATTGTTTTTGTCAACTGAGCGTATAGAAGTACATTATAAATACCGCTTGCTTACTGCCTTTTAATTAAGGGACGAGTGAATCGTCAACAAACCCACTGTCCGTGCATCATATTGATTTGAGGGTGTTTTGTGTTGGGAGCTTTGTCTAATCACCTGGTGTGCGACAGGTAAATCATTGTAGCGAGCAACAATTCCAAGCTTCACAGACCAACATCAATACACGAGCCGCAGGGGCACGTTCTAGCAAGAAAAACGGCGCGTGCGTCGTCGAGATAAAATGCGTGCTCACAAAATGCCTCAAGCATGATACACAAATTTCAAAAATAATTTTGATTTTTGGATATGCAGATGTGAGTCGACGGTAATTTATTTTTTGTCACCAGAAGGGCGTTGAAGAAATTCTCTCGAAACTATTATAAGAGTTTATACAAAACAGTTCTACCCGATTCCCTTTCAAGTATTCTCCTAACAATGACCATTCATGTTCTATTTTAAAATAAATTTGTTAGGAATTATTCAGTGCCATTGCATTCTCTTGGTTTGAAATCGGTCGCCCTGACCCGTCCTCGACTGTTGGAAATTATTCTTAGTTCCTTAGAATGGCGGTGGCGTATCTGGAAACATGCCACACTGGGTTATGTTTATATATATTAAGGTCCACTGGTTTCTTGTACAGAGTGCTGCGTCCCTGTATACTCCGATAATATCAAATTGAAATTTGATATCTTCGCCTTTCTGGTAATCATACACCATAGATTTCAATCAATGACATCGCTGTAGTATCGGGGCCCTCTTTCACGAAATTTTAACTAAGATAAAATCATAATTTTAGTAATTTGATTGGATAATTAGTGTGAAACACTATTGTTTTTGTTAAAATTCTTCTTCTTCTTCTTATTATTATTCTTTTGTTTTGAGTAGATCTCAGCAACTGCTTGTCGAATCGTTACGATTTCTTCGGTTTCACTGGGAAAGAGGGTGTGACTTAGAGGATAAAGCTATTTTGAACGTTCTGCGACAATGCGAAATGTCCGAAATCACCGAAGTTATCATTTTTAAAATATTGCAGTAATTTTTACAATAATCATTAGATTTTAACTTTCGATACATTTTGGCATAGCCAGTGACAGGGCACATATCTACGATACTTTCGATTTTTGATTTTCGGCAAATCTTCGAAGATATTAGGCGTTTTTTAAATTTCAATTTCATTTTCTAGCAAATTGGATTAAGAGGTGAAAAAGGACGTAAAATTGAGCTATTTACAACCTATTCAGGCTCTTGAGTGAAACAGGGCCCTGGTCGTGCGTTTTTAATTGTCTAGGAGGGGGGGGGGAATGGTTAGCATGTGCGCGCTGTATTATAAGGTCATGCGTTTTTAATTGTCTGTAATGTTAAATATAAATCTGATTCCAATCAATCCCCTGCATTCCACTGGGCGGTGACCGAATAGTTAGCGTGTGCGCGCTGTATCATAAGGTCCGTCCACGAGTCAACTTGCATGGTTTCGATTTCCTGGTGACATGGAGTAGGGTCCCTGTCCAGCCTCGTGGGTTTTCTGCGGGTCCTTCGGTTTCCTCCCACCGCTATAGACCCCTACAATAAAATAAAATTAAACCATAATATGTTAGTCTGTGTCGAGTGGAGCATAAACATCATTCTCTCTCTCTCTCTCCCCCTCTCTCTCTCTCCCCCCCCCCCTCTCTCTCTGTGGTGACGTATCCGATACAGTTATATTATCACTAATATCATTATTCACGATCTCAAGTCATTCTACTTTCGTTTTGTTCTGATTAAACCGTCTCGTGTTTATCTGGTGGTCGGTGTCTCGTATACAAACACCATGCTGGCAATTTGATAGTTATGGGAACACACATCCTACCGTTATCCCAGCTTAATATGAACAAATTAATCAATTTATGATACACAAATTTAATCAATTCCTGCCATAGCTTCCAGGACGGTGCCGGAGAAATCAATTCAAACAACAAAAGGCGATTGAAGGAGTAAATATGAATCAGGTTTTTTTTGTTCGTCTCCGTTTTCTCTCTAGCACTGATTTTATAAACACAAACACACGACTATAAAGAGAGTGAAAGAGAGAGAGAGAGAGAGAGAGAGAGAGAGGGGGTAGGGAGAGAAATGGGGTTTAACGTCCACTCCACACAAACTAGATCATTTTGGGACTAACGTAGGCCTATGGTTTTCAATTTTTATTTCAAAAATTCGTTTGCGCGTAGAGGACCCTGAGGAAACGACACGACTATAAAAGGGGCGAACAAATGTTATGAAATGGGGTTGAACGCCCTACTGTTCTGCTCCTGGCCGGGGCTAATGAATAAAATGGGGTTAAACGTCCTACTGTTTGTGCTCCTAAACTGGAAAAATGAATGAATGAATGAAATGGGGTTTAACGTCCTACTGTTGTGCCCCTAAACTGGGCTAATAAAGACGCGCCTATGCCATACAGCGTGCTGTGACGGAAATTTTGCCCGGACAGCGGCGCTACGGCCTACTCTTATATCGAATTCTAACTGTCAAGGGATCTTTTACGTACACGCCAATGTATACATGGGACCTCGGTTTTCGTCCTTGACATGCCCTCTACCCCGCACCACTGACAAGGTGATACGCTGAAGATTTTCGAACCCGGGAAGTGTGTATCAAGGTATGACGTGGTGTGTATAAAGACGTGACGTATTATGTATGCCGACATGACGTAGCATGTAAAAAGATAGTTATGACGTAGTATGTGTATAACGATATGACGTAATGTGTATAAACATATTACGTAGTATGCATAAATGCAAACAAACATTTCAATTTACATAATTTTATCTTGAGCGTTACCAACGAACTACTGAACTTCAGCCGCGAGAGAAAAAAACATGTTGTTTTAATTATCAGCAATAGTTTACGTTGCCCCAGACGAGACCTCGAGTTAATCTGAATATAATGAGTGATTAATCACAATAATATATTAGACTAACTATTTAATAATCAATCAATCAATCAATCGATCGATAGATTAATCGACTTAATCCGATAATCACAATTTAATGAATCCCAACTCAGGATATGGTCAACGATTATCACCACTCAAGATCTGCATTATTCTTTCTCATAAAACGTTCGTAGAAACAATATCTGGACTCAGCCGGATTCGAACTCGTGTTTTGTTATCGACGTTTGGCTTACAATAAAACACGACAAAGGAATAAAAATCTCTAAAAGAATAGATTTATATAAGAAACGCCTCGCCTGGTTTGACAATTATTGAACCGGAAGTAGAAATAAGACGAGAAATATCTAGTTTCCTGACAAAACATCTTAACTGCCACGTGCTCACGTGCTTAAATAATCTCCAAATATTGATTAATGTTATACATGGATAAAATGAAAAGATGATTTTTTTTAATTGTTCGAGTTTTTTACCCATTTTATTGTTTAATCCAGAGCGTTAATGTGATGGATAATAAACTTCGTAACTTTACTCGATAAATTCTCTGTAAAGAAAAATAAAAAAGTTGATATTTTATCAATAGGTTACACAAGATTTATTACATTTCATCATATCGAAGAATAAAACAAATTAAGAATGATCTTTGCCAAAATGTTTCCATGTTTCTTAATTCATGTAATAGTTTACGTGTGAATAACATTCGTCAATGTATCGTCAAAAAACGCGCGACTTGATGAAATGTTAGATAAAGTAAAAAATCTTTGCGAGGTCTTATCGAGTCAAATAGTTAGTGCAGGGGGACTGCGCCACACATGATTTACATAAAGGACAAATATAACGACAAGACATCATACTCCGAAATAGCAAACAAAACAAACAAAAAAAAAAACAATTCAAAATTGAGTGAATGGGTCCGGGGGCTAGCCGTAAGCGTCCACTGCGCTGTACAGTCCCGGGTCTGAAGCAACACAGACTTCACTCAAAATTTCTGTGACGTATGAGTCAAATAAGTCAAATCTATGAGACGTCACATAGTGTAAAAATTTCCGTGACGTCCTCGTCATATCAGGTGACGTCAAATATATGTGACGTCTTTGGGTCAAATAATGTCAAAACGTCTGTGGCCTATCAGTCACATTGAGTCAAAACCTGTCTGTGTGATATCTTAGTCAAATAAAGTCAAAATCTATAAGACGTCTTAGTAAAATAAATTCAAACTCTGTGTCAAAAAGGAAGTAAGTCCCAATGACAAACAAATTTGCGATCATTTACCTGTTATCAATTAAATTGTTTATTAATAACAATACGCTGGTACGGGGGTCAAAAGGTCATGTTTAGTTCATGTCATATGACAATGTTCCATATTGGTATTCATGTACAACAACACTAAGTAGGTAAGAAATTGAGTGACATGTGGCAGTGTATATAATATAGTATGTGACATATGTATTTGTATGTCAGTGTCATGTAATACAAGTCTATATACACGATATACGTATTATAATACACGTAGACATAGGCATGTATACATATTCCCGCCATAATTAAATGTACAGATAGTCCTACTCGTCATAATTAAAACCACGAGTACACTAACAGTAAACAACATCATTAATTAACGAATAGTTAGTGACTGACACCCAGACGGTTATTATCTGTTTCACATTTCACTTATAACTATGCATGAATGAAATATTGTTTTATGGCACGTCAGCACCAACCGGGCCATATTGCGCCAAACTATAACTATGCAGATCGAACTATACAAATCGAACTGAGTTTAACGTCCGTTTTTTCTGTATGGGTTTTAACGTCCTACTGTTCTGCTCCGACTGAGCTAATAAAGACGGGCATACGTCATACTGGGCTAATGCGTACTACTCGCAACTTCGGGTATTCGTCCCACGGCTAACACATTTTTTGCTGTACTTTCGCACGAAAATTCCAACCGGGTGGGTTTTCCCCGGCTCTTTACGGTTTCACCCCACTGCTAAAGACCCGTACGCGCAAGCGAATTATTAAAATAAAATTAAACCACATGTTAGTCCCGAAATGACCTAGCTCGTGGCGAGAGGGCGTTAAACCTTATTTCTCTTTCTCTCTTTGTGGAAGGCCCAGACCATGTTTATTTATTTTTATTATTGCTCGTTAACCCATCTTTATAGATCAGTTGAAATATAAATGAAAAATAAAAAAAATGTAATTTCCGCTGACTGATAATGTTGCTACACGCCAAGCCCGTGTTCATTATCAGTGAAATACTGAAACTCGTTGATAACAATCGTTTTAATTTATATTTCATAGAGTTTTAATTTCCCCTGACAATATCGTCTACTACGTCACATGTAAAACATCAAATATTATTTATAAACATGGAGTAGATTATAGTTCCGCACTAAATGAAATACATTGTAGTTCCGCACTGAATATTTTCTCCTAACGAGTTTATTGTCTGTCGCCATGTTTTTATCAAGCGGGACGGGTAATCAAGCGTGTATTTCACTAATTAATAAACACTGATTGATGGCGAGGTAGATACACGAGCTATACAGGTAAAGAGAGAGAGAGAAATGGGGTTTAACGTCCACTCAACACAGCTAGGTCATTTCGGGACTAACATATGGCTTAATTTTATATCAATAATTCGCTTGCGCGTAGGGGTCTTTAGCAGTGGGAGGAAACCGGAGGAAACCCACGAGGTTGAGAAGGCGCCCCTATCTCCATGCCACATACGCTCACACCAGGGCTCGAAACCACAGCCACAAGCCAGAGGTGACCGGCCAGCTAGAGGTCATCCCAGCCCCCTGCTACAGGTAAAAACGGAAGAAACGGGAATATTTTTTTGGTCGTTTCTGAGGTTGCTGTTGACAATTATCAAAATTTTAATTATTACTCTGTTTCCATAAGGGGGTTAGGATGACATGGTGGTCTAGAGTGCCGCGCTTCGACCTCTTGCTGGCCGGTCACCTCTGACTTGCGGCTGTCGCTTCGAGCCCTAGTGTGAGCATATGTGACATGGAGAAAGGGGCGCCTTCTCAACCTCGTGGTTTTCTTCCGGGCACTCCGGTTTCCTCCCACTGCTAATGACCCCTACGCGCAAGCGAATTATTGAAATAAAAATTGAAAACCATACGTTAGTTCCAAAATGACCTAGTTTGTGTCGAGTGGACGTTAAACCCCATCTCTCTCTCTCTCTCTCACATATTATCCATGCTAAACTTTTCTCTACATTCAACCCCATCTCTTCCTTCCCCTCTCTCTCTCTCTCTCTCTCTCTATTATATACCTAGTTTGTGTCAAGTGGACGTTAAACCCCATTTATCTCTCCCTAAAGATCCCAGGACCGTTGGTAACCCAGCGTTAGAATCACTAACCACGAGGTCTCGGATGAGCTCCTTGTGTTGGTCGAGCAATTTCCTAGGGATTTTCCGGCGTGGCCCCCTTTCTCAGTGCACGTAAACGAACGCTTGCGAGCTAGAATTCGATATAGAGAGAGAAAAACGGGATTCAACGTCCACTCGACACAAACTAGATAATTTCGGGACTAACATCATAATATGGTTCAATTTTATTTTAATAACTCGTTTGAGTGTGGTAATCTTTAGCAGTGGTAGGAAACTGGGGGCGAGAAAACCCCACGAGGTTGGATAGGCGACCTTACTCATTGCCACGTACATCCGGGGAATCGGAACCACGCGGAAAAAGAGGACGTTAAACCTTATTTCATCTCACTTCCTATATATGGCTATAATGGCACGTGCATGGTATTGAAATCTATATAATCTCAATCTCTCTCTTTTCTCTCCCCTCTCTCTCTTCTCTCTCTCTCTTTTCTCTCCTCTCTCTGTATCTCTCTCTCCCTATTTCTCTCTTTCTATCTCTGCCCCCCCCTTTCTCTATAATGGCACGTGTATAAATGATATTGAAGGTGTGTATACAATCTCAATCTCTCTCTCGTCTCTCTCTCCTCTCTCTCCCCCTCTCTCTCTCCTCCTTTCTCTCTCTCTCTTTTTCTCTCCCCCTCTCTCTATAATGGCACGTGTATGAATGATTTTGAAGGTGTGTATACAATCCGCCCAACTAAACACAGTTATGAATTATTGAACAGTTTTAAGCCGATTACCGATATCTGACGCGGATTAAAACTAATCCCATTTTTATGAGATGATTCATTTAAGCTAAAAATATGACGTCGATATGCAGATTGGTTGTTAGGGACGACGATGACATCGATATGCTTCTTATTCGATAGAACGACGATGATATGCTAATTGTTTTTTTTTTTTGTGACGACGATGATATCGATATGCATATCGGTTGTTAGGGACGACGATGGTATCGATATTATGCTGATTGATTGTTCGGGACGACGATAGTAACATCGCCATGTTTATTGCAATGCTAGGGTCACACTATCACGATTCGTGCACGGTGCAACGATTGGAATCGTGGTTTTTGAAATTCGGAATAATCGTTGTGATCCTATCAGGTTGAGGTTAGGGAAGAACTTTATCGTAGTAAGTGAGAGGGATATTTCGGTCTCCCGTCCGATCAGGCAGGTTTCCCCGAGTTCTTCGGTTTCTTCCTGCAGTAATGATCGAAACCATTTCGCACGATCTGTGCCAAGGGCCAAATTGGAAAAAGGCCTCAGGCCTAATTTGCTACCCTTGTAAAATGACGCGATTAGTATTATTATTATTATTAGGTCATTCATAGCAATCGTGTTGACCGTATTGGAACGTATCCGAACGTATCGAAACGTATCAGATCATGGACTCGATAGGTACAATCTGTTGCTGAGTCAGGTGGTGGGATTTCGATCCCCGTTTGCACGTGACAAGGAGTACATATAGCGTGGCCTGTCCAACCTATTTGCTTTTCTCCGGGTCCTCCGGTTTCCCCCCACAGCTAAAGACCCCTATGAGCAAGCGAATTATTGAAATAAAAATGAACCATATGTTAGTCCCGAAATGACATAGTTTGTGTCGAGTGGATATTAAACCCCATCTCCTTCTCTTTGAATAACCGCTCGGGTCTTAAGTCAAAGTTTGGTTTTAGTCGTTCGTGTGGGGCATTAAAAAAACGTCGAAGTTGGTGCAGCACGGTGGACCGAGAAAGGGACAATGTCTAGTCTTTCGGATAGAACAAAAATTTCGTACACGTAAAGGAAACCTTTGTAGCTGGAAATCGAAAAAAAGAGAACTTCCTTCATAGATGCCGGCAAGTAGGACGATAAACCCCATTTCATTTCATTTGTTTTGTAAAACAAGACTTCAATTCCAATGTACGATAAACGTGATGACTTTGACTTTCCTATTGTTAACTTTCCATTCATTAGTAGTAACATTCCAATATCACCAGCTTATGGAGTGTTTGTGTCTCAGCTAATTCATTACGCGAGAGCTTGTTCATTCTATTCTGATTTTTTAAGTTGATCGAGGCATTTGTCATCTAAGCTTCAACTACAGGGATACTTTCAAACTAAACTTTTTAAAACCTTTAAAAAGTTTTATGGCCGTCACATTGATTTGATTAGTAAATATGACATGTCTCTTTCGACTATTATTTTTGATATATTTCATTGACGGGTATACTATCTCCCTGATAATAGAGGTCTACTACGTTGTTAACACTGTTCATCACGTGTATTTTGCATACCGATAGTTCATTGGCCAATCACAATATTTTACCGAGATTTCGCTTAAAAGATTGGATGCAGCTATGGCGAGTGTGGCATGCCAGCAGGGTAAGCTTACTCTTCCGGACACCTGTTACCACTGTTTGTCGTGTATTTTGTGCACGGTAAACAGTCCATATGTTGATTACACTATTTTACCTGAGTACACTATTTTGCCTACACCGTTTGTTTTCGGAACACAAACGGTGCAGGCTGTCATTGATAGTCCATGGGCCAATCACGCTATTTTACCAGATTTCGTCTAATAGTTTCGATGCAGCTATGGCGGATGTGGCATGCCAGCAGGGTAAGCTTACTCTTCCAGACACCTGTTACCACTGTTTGTCGTGTATTTTGTACACGGTAAACAGTCCATATGCTGATTACACTATTCTTATTACAATATTTTGCCTATATCGGGTTTTTTTAGGACTTCGAATTTTGTCTAATGGTTTGGATTATTCGTACTTGGTTTTATTCTGTTTTAAACGGTTTCTTTTACAAAAATATGTTACATTTTTATTATTTGAAATGGATTTTTCCTATTTGCGTATAAATCTAATCAGTAATTATTTTAATGGCGATCTCGTGTTTCAAGGAAACGTACGATTTATTGAGACGAAAATGATGAAAGCGAAGATGCGCTATGATGATAACGACTGTCGATGATGCGATAATGATTATTGTTACATTTCACGGAACTTTTTCAACAGCAATACACTCAAGGCCGTATCTGGTGCAGGGGGTAGGTTGCACCCCCAGAAAAATAAGGCGCCCCTAGAAATGGCGCCTCCGCTCCTCCACAATAAAATTTGACAGTCTTTCAATTATAAAATGATACACTTGATTATGATCAATATCAGTAAATTGGGTATTGTATTGGCGCCCCACCACCCTGTTGCACCCCTACTATTAAAATACTACATACGACCTTGAAGCACCTCTTACTTGATTAAAAAAATGTGGGTTATATGAAATCAACAATGGAACTAAAATATCCGATGTCTGGAGATGATACTATACACAACCGTCACGTGCATCCATATACCACGGTAATTTATGATTGACGTGCGACACGACCTTATAAAGACTGTCGTCTGCTGATAGTGACGTCTGCCACTAACACAATCAAAAGATTATTTTAGAAAGATAAAAGACAAATTGTGAACATCACTGAATTTGTCAAATCATTTTACAATAAAATCGGTGAATCAATCAAATTTATTTTTGTTGGTTTTTTTTTCCGACTTAACGGTAGAAATCACTTTAGATTAATTTTATTCTTTTTTTCCTTTTTTTTTACACACCAATTAACCCAAAAATTCCTGTCAAGTTATTTAGGGCTGTTTATAATAAAATAAAAACCAAGTACGAACAATCCAAATCAAAAGACAGAATTCGAAGTCCTAAAAACGTTATAGGCAAAATAGTGTATTCAAGCAAAATAGTGTAATCAGCAAATGGACTGCTCCTCGTGTACAAAAATACACGACAAGCAGTGGTAACAGGTGTCCGGAAGAGTAAGCTTACCCTGCCTGGCGCCACACCCGCCATAGCTGCATCCAATCTATTAGGCGAAATGTCAGTCAAATAGCGTGATTGGCCAATGAACTATAGTATGCAAAATGCACGTGATGAACTGTCTTAACGATGTTGTAGACATTAACAGGGTGATAGTAACAGTATACGTGTCAATTAAAAATATCTAGAATAATAGCCGAGAGAGACACGTTATATTTACCAATCAAATCAATATGACGGCCATAAAACTTTTTAAAGGCCTTAATAAGTTTAGTGCGCAAGTATCCTTGTAGTAGAAGCTTAGATGACAAATGCCTCGATCTACTTAAAAAATCAGAATAAAAGGAACAAGCTCTCGGGTAACGAATTAGCTGAGACACAAACACTCCATAAGCTGGTGATATTGGAATGTTACTACTGATAAATGGAAAGTTAACAATCGGAAAGTCAAAGTCATCCCGTTTATCGTACAATTTAACACTCAGTTTATGGCAATTGTCATATTCGAGACGCAGATCCAAGTAGGAAGCGTAATTGTCACTGTCAGTGGTATTTTTAATTTCGAGCTCATCAGGATATATGAAGTCTACATAATCACTAAATTTAGGATTATTAAGGGCTAAAACATCATCAATATATCGATAAGTGAAATTAAAAAGTCTGACAGATCGTTTGTTTGTTTTTACGAGCATCTGCATGTACTCGGCTTCGTACGAATAGAGAAACAGATCAGCAAGCAAAGGTGCACAGTTGGTGCCCATCGGGATGCCAACCACTTGCTGATATATTTCCCCTCCAAATTCAACAAAGATGTTATCAATTAAAAAATCCAACATCTGAATTATCTTGATGGCTGTGTATTTGTTTTTTGAATCACTGTGATACTTAACGAAATATGTAGAATTATAATTTACAACTAAATATTGATAACGAGCAGTACCCGATTTAGACGAAAAGACACTGTGAATAATGTCTTTCAATCGGGCTTTTAATTTACTATGGGGAATTTTAGTGTACAAAGTAGAAAAGTCAAACGTTTGAATAGATGAGACTGAAGCAAGGGATCTAGATTGCAGACCATCAAGTAATTCTTTGGAATTTTTTAATATCCACATTTGATTTATACCACTTCGAGAGTATACTTTGTCACAGTATTTTTGAATACCCTCTTTAACAGCTGTTAGTATAGATGTCAATACCTTTGAAAGTGGTTTTGTGGAACAACGGGATGAACCTGCTATAAAACGCTGCTTGTAAGGATTTTTATGTAATTTAGGTATCCAATACAACAAGGGCAAATCTGTATAGGTACTTCCACATGGAGTACCAAATGAAGTAAGTACAGATTTGTGATTGGATATAATTTCATCCTTACTAAAAGTAGATCGTTTATATGTAGCACTGTCGATTGGTTTCCCGAAATTAAGTTCTTTGAACAGACAGTCAAAATAATGTCGTTTACAAATAAACACTATATTATTGGACGCTTTGTCAGCTGGCACAATGACATAATTGTCATGCAAGGCATTCAGATTTTCAACAATGCTAACATCATTGAAAATAGACTTAGGCCTAGTGTCAACTGACAAACGTTGCATGTATATTCTTCGTTTAAGTAAACGACTGATAGACTTAGTCCAATCAGAGAGAGTATCCGAGATACCATCTTCCCTCTTAGCCCATGATCTAGCGTAGTCCTCTACGGCATCCATAATAAGTTTGAAATTTTGATCCCATGAAAATGGTTGCGGTTCCCGGTATTTGGGTCCTTTGGACAAAATTTCACGTAGCTTATTATTCTGGACTATGTTCAAATCACCAGTGACCACATGTCCAGCTGGCGGGTAAAGGAAGGACGACGTAGAACAAGAACATGGTAGAGGGTTATTGTATAAGTCTTGTGCATTGATGTCAGATAATGCGTTTCTGTAGTTAAATATTTTGGATGCAATAGGTTTAGTATAAGTATAAGAAATCCTAGGAACAGTAACAGTTTTGAAGTAAGGAGGGATGTGTGCTGTGACTTGCTTATGGTGTAGTATTTGGCTTAATCCGATAGCATCAATGCCTTTATTAGCAAATTTCAATTTTAGAAATGAACTATTTGTGGTGTGTGACGCATCAGACTCAGTTGCAATGTCCAGACGGACTGCAAGTCAATCAGTGGTTACATGGAAACGGTCCCATTATAATTTGCGTTAGACGGACTTTTCGTCGGTGAAAACGCGAGCGGCAACCCCGCGAAAACGCGTACATTGAAAACGCGTACATGCATGGAAAACTGGCCTTAGTCAACCTGTATAAATTGTAAGAATAATTGTAACCAATGGTGACCAATAACAACTGATTTAAATAATTTAACAAATTTCTGTAGGGGGTCTTTAACGTTCTGCCGATGAAAAATGGCTCCATTATTTGTTGATTACTAGAGACTTTCGCTTATTTTTTTTTTCAAACTCTTCAGGTAAACAACAATTAGTTCTTTTTGTACTTGATAACGATACGAGAATACTTGTCGAAACGTTGCGCTACATTTGTATAAACCAGTGATTGTTTTCCGTATAAATTATGTTTTTTTTTTCAATGTGCTCAATCGCTAAATTCCACTCAGTGTTAGGATTGTTGTTTTTTCAAAAACTTTAAAATTTTTATGTATTTAATACGTAAGAGTAGTTATCTTTTTCTTTTCATATATATTATATTATATTTTCACTAGGCTTCGATTTTATTTTACCCGGAGGACTAGACGCCTTTTATCGTAAGGTATCCCATCCCGGAAGAAGCGGGACTGGAAAACCAAATCCCGAGGATCTTTCTTACCGAACACTGGAATGGAACCCGTCAGCCGGAGAGAGAGAGAAATGGGGTTTAACGTCCACCCAACACAACTAGGTCATTTCGGGACTAACATATAGTTTAATTTTATTTCAATCATTCGCTTGCGCGTAGGGCTCTTTAGCAGTGGGAGGAAACCGGAGTGCCCGGAGGAAACCCACGAGGTTGAGAAGGCGCCCCTATCTCCATGCCACATACGCTCACACCAGGGCTCGAAACCACAGACGCAAGCCAGAGGTGGCCGGCCAGCTAGAGGTCGAAGCGCGGCACCAACATTTTACTCCCTAAACCCTCACAGCACAAATAAAAAAACAACTCACATTTAATATCTATCATCACGTGACCAATACTATTATATTTGACATCAGCAGCAGGTATATTGATTGTATTAATCGATATTCGATAAATTAACGAAGCGAATTGAAATCGATCATGACGAATGACGACAAGAGTCAGTATACGAATCAATTTTTGTCTGGGGTTTTATAATTGATCAGTCAGCCGACATTACAAGGTAAACAAAATAAAAGAATGGTTCGCTGCAGTTTTTTTTTTGAAATGTTTATTCTATTTTTAGACTTGTCTTTGATTTACCTGAGTCAAAAGGATTCAAATATAAGAAATCCATACAGTTGTTTTAAAACGAGAAATAATCATTCGAATCCCTTCGTTTCTTTGTGTCAATCATTATTACCTACGTCAAAACACGACTTACTCTTTTGGTGATGCAGTCAATTTAAATGCGACAATTGATTTAAGACCATTTTTAGATTTTTAAAGCAATTAAATAAATCAAAAAAATCGGAAAACTCGAGTAATAACACGGCTGAATCTTTTGATTATGCAGTCGAATTTAAAACGACAATTGACTTAAAACCATTTTAGAAATTTTAAAGCGATTACATAAAAAAAAATTCGAAAAAATTCGACAAATTCAAGAAATAATCATTCGAATCCCTTCGTTCTTTTTTTCATTATTACGTCAAAACACGACTTAATCTTTTGGTGATGCAGTCGAATTAAATGCAACAATTGAATGCGACAATTAATTGAAAACCATTTTAAGCTTTTTAAAGCGATTAAATTTAAAAATATCATAATTAATTCGATAAATTCTATTAATATATATTATGATCCCTTAAAATGATTAAAAATGAAAATATTAAGATTTTCTTTTAATTCCTTCAGTTAGACACCGTAATTATTTACTTTTAAACATAATTAAATGAAACGTACGCCAAGAAATATAATCTCTTTAAAATTAAATGAAATAGGGTTGAACGATTCTGGTGCAATGGGGATAATGAAGACGGGCATGCAAAATACAAAAAAAAAATGGGGGTAAACGTCCTACTCTTCTGCACCTAACCCGGGCTAATGGAAGACGGGGCGAAATACAGTGTGTCACATTACGAGGCAAATTTTGTCCGGACAGCAACTGAATTCCAACTGCCAGAGGTTCTTATACGTGCATGCCAGGGCGTACACTTAATTTTTTTTAAGATACTACTCCCGCCCACACACAGGCCCTCCCCTCCGCCCTGCACCACTGACATGGGAAAACCAAGACGAAAAATAACGTTCAAACGGCAAATATTACCAAACTTTGTTTGTTTTAAGTCGACGCAGGATATAAAATGAAATGAAATGGAGTTTAACGTTCTACTGTTCTGCTCCTAACCTGATCTAACGAAGACGGGGATACGCCATACAGTGTGCTATGGGGGAAATTTTGCCCGAGCAGCGGCACTATAACGGCCTATTCTCTTATATCAAATTCCACCTGCCAAGGGAAAAGAGGGCATAAAATCCCATTTACAAAAACGTTTTACTCCATAAATACAAGTTGTCGGCTAGGGATCAATAATATTTATTTGTTTATTTATTTGGAGTAATTTTAGAAGTATGTTTAAAATAGTTTAAGAGGGTGTATTATTGTTGTTGGTGGTTGAAGAAGGTGAATATATAAACAAGGGGTCGAACAGATCGAGATCTCGGCTCAAACTAGCTTTATCATCCTCCACCATCTTCTCTTGGGTTCGTCATTTATAAAACATGTCAATTACCATGGAGACACGATGGTACAAATAGACATAAACTATTTAGTTCAGATATAGTTCACGGTCTGACAAGAAACGGTGTCTAGTCGTTGGGATGGGACGTTAAACTGGGGTCCCGTACACAATGATATAGTTCTGGGATTGGCAAGAAACGGTGTCTAGTCGTTGGGATGGGACGAAAACCCGAGGTCCCGTACATGAGGATATAGTTTAGGGACTGGCTCGGAACAGCGGCTAGTCGTTCGGATGGGACGAAAAACCGAGGTCCAGTACACAAGGATATAGTTTAGGTAGTGGCAAGGAACAGCGGCTAGTCGTTCGGATGGGACGAAAACCCGAGGTCCCGTACGTGAGGATATAGTTGAGGGACTGGCTCGGAACAGCGGCTATTCGTTCGGATGGGACGAAAAACCGAGGTCCAGTACACAAGGATATAGTTTAGGTAGTGGTAGCGAACAACGTCTAGTCTCTCGGATGGTACGAAAAGAAATATTTTGATAATTGTTTAGTAATCATGTGTTCTATAATAATGGCTACTGTAGTAAGGACCGTTACAGCGAGCGTTTTCGACGGCGAAACGTAATGGTACCGTTTCCATGTAACGAAATCTAGTCAGCAGATGGGCGAAATGAAATTGTGTTTCTCGGCATATGTCGGATCCAATCCAGAACCAAATAGTTGGGACAGACTAGTGGTCTAGAGTGCCGCGCTTCGACCTCTAGCCGGCCGGTCACCTCTTGCTTGCGGCTGTGGTTTCGAGCCCTGGTGTGTGCGTATTTGGCATGGAGATAGGGGCGCCTTCTCAACCTCGTGGGTTTCCTCCGGGCACTCCGTTTTCCTCCCACTGCTAAAGAACCCTACGCGCAAGCGAATTATTGAAATAAACTTAAACCATATGTTAGTCCCGAAATGACCTAGTTGTGTTGAGTGGACGTTAACCCCCCCCCCCTTTCTGCACCTATCCATTCTTTCAGGAACGTTGACAAATTTGGCAAAGAACTCACCATGTTTGGGTGGCTCGAAGGGAATCCAACTAAAATATCAAGTACTATACAGGCCTATATAATAAGTAAGCCACCGATAGATAGATAGATAGATAGGCCTAATGAAGTCTCTCTAAACCTCTGTTCAAACTTCGGTCCAGATTTTCACACGTTCTTGTTCCCTGTTTGAACACGGAGATTAATGTCGAGTGGTCTTCTATAGTCCTCAGTTGAACAGAGTGTACTTGAGTTTAGTATTAATCCATGGTCAGTATTACACGTTTGTTGTTCTATCTTTATTACGAGGAGTAGATTAACACAGCTCTGATTATGTCCAATTTGTTGGCAGGTATTCAACCAGAAAAATGTTATTATACGATTTCGGTGCCTTGAGGCCCATCTCCTTCTATTTCCACCTGTATTTTGTCAGCGGCTTAACGTAACAAGTTAATGCCTAGCCCAAGGCCAAGTACAGGTTCGTTACGTAACCAAATGAAAATATGAACTTAGATAAGTGGCGATCGTATCAACAAAAATTCACCAGCCATCTTCGTTTAGGTTGTGAATACGAAACAGATGTAGCCATTTTCCTCTACATCTGTATGACGTCACATTAGTGAGAAATGACGTAACAATACATTTAGTCTGAAATGGAAAAGAAATTACACTCTTATTTCATTGAAAGAAAAATAAGAAAATAACGAATAGTTGTTTAATAGCAAAGAAATAAAATATATTGGGTTGCCATGGTATTATTTTTCAAATTCATTAAATACAAAATGACAAAAATAAAGTATGTGTTTCCTAAGAAAATGAAATGAAATGGGGTTTAACGTCCTGCTATTATGCACCTAACCTGGGCTAATGGAAGACGGGCATGCGCCATACAGTGTGCTACGAGGAAATTTTGCCCGGGCAGCGGCGCTACGGCCTACTCTTATATCGAGTTTCCTAAGAAGTTCTGGATCTGATTGATATATTTTTTTCTTGAGCCACGGTGGCTAAGTGAGTTTGGTACCTGCCCACTAACCAGGGGAGGGGGAGGGTTGTTGTCTCGGTCTAATCGTTTTGAGATGAAAATATAATGTTTCGTGTACGTACATGAAACGCCGCTGTCCTGGCAAACTTTCCACCATAGCACAGCGGATGGCCTAAGGCCGGACTTTATTAACCCAGTTCGTGTTGAAAAGTAGGACGTTAAACCACATTTTGTTCATAATATTCTGATAAACAATCTTGGCGTGGGTTCTTGGCGTGAAATTTAGTTAGCAACATGACATGCGTAATGGATACAACTATCGTTGGCAGACGACCTTGTTCGACCGTACCTTGGCCTCTTGCTGGCCTTCTGCTACCGATAAATGCTTTTAATGAATTAAATGATGACGCGTTTGTTTTTATCTCGACTAACAGAGTAATTAAATGATTTTCTATGTTGTTGTGACGTCTATACCGAGTAGTATATAGTACTCTCTCTCTCTCTCCCTCTCTTTCTCTCTCTCTCCGCCTCTCTCTCTCTCTCATATTATTTTCAATGATTTCCTTTTTCTATGTTGTTGTGACGTCTAGCCAGTAGTTTATAGTACTCTCTCTCTCTCCCTCTCTTACTCTCTCTCTCTCTCTCTCTCGCTCTCTCTCTCTCTCATATTATTTTCAATGATTTCCTTTTTCTATGTTGTTGTGACGTCTAGCAAGTAGTTTATAGTAGCCTACTCTCTCTCTCCCTCTCTTTCTCTCTCTCTCTCTTTCTCGCTCTCTCTCTCTCATTATTTTTAATGATTTTCTATGTTGTTGTGACGTCTACACAGTAGTCTGATAAATAGTAACAAAACGTGTGAATATCTCGAAACAACAAAAAATAAAAACACATTCCAGCGAGTAAATAATTTATTCCAATTTAACTGTTTAAATTATTTTTCTAAACTTGTTTAATTTTCAATTCTTCGTGGACTGTTCTGTTTGAAAATTTCAATGCTTAAACACTTTTATCTAAAAGGGTTTGAACAGCTTTGAATTTTTAAATTAGCCCTTTTCCCCGACGAAATAAAAAAGCAAAATTTTAACATGTGTACCCGAAAAACAGAAAATCGAATTGGAGAAGTATTGTTAATATTGGCTAAATCGAATGAAAAATCATTTATATTTTAGATGATACAATCCAAGGAGCGAAGTGATTCAGAAATTGTGACGCTGTTTAATTTGCAGATTTAGCTCTTGCATAATGTATGTTTAAATTTAGTATTTAATATTTAAATTACAAAACAAAATCAACGGTAGATAATCTTTCAGCTTGGATAAGATCGAAAGATTTTACTCAACATGTATCGGTGGCTCTGGCTTGTTTAAATGGTGTAAAGAAGATGGTGAACGATGTTTCAGAAATCGTAACCCTGTTTGTTTGAGATAATTTTAAGTCCCGAAATGACCTAGCTTGTCTCGAGTGGACGTTAAACCCCATTTCTCTCTTGAGTGTTATCAAAGCCTTCCTCCATGTCACATACGCTCACACTATACGACTCGAAACCACAGCCGCAAGCCAGAGGTGGCCGGCCAGCTACAGGTCGCAGCGCGGCACTCTAGACCACTAGGCCACCCAAACCCACCATTGACGTGTTAGAAATCTGATCGTTTCTTTTATTTTGCATAGTGAAAATTTGCGTTTTACTTATCTTCATTGAAGATTATAAAAAATTACACGAAATATAGATCTGTATTTTAACCAGATTGGTGTTTTAGCTCCATGCAGCCATTTTAATATCAAGTGATTAAGAAAGCTTAACAGTAAATCGTGCTTGTCAGCATTTTTAAAAATCAGAAATTTAATGAAATGGGTTTTAACATCCTACTATATTCTGAACCGACTGGGTAATGAAAACGGACATGCGCCATACAGTGTACTATGAGGGAAATTTTGCCTACTTTTATTTTGAATTCCAACTATCAATGGCCCTTTTACATGCACACCAATGGTTCTTTTACATGCACACCAATGGTTCTTTTACATGCACACCAATGGTTCTTTTACATGCACACCAATGTTTACAAGAGGCCTCTGTTATTCGCCCCGTCCGAACGACTAGACCATATCCTTACCAGCCAGGCCATCTTCCCTGCAACATTGACAAGAGGAAACAACATCGGAAAATCCCGAGAAATTTTTTTCAGCCAACACAGACTCGACTAATTACCTCGGTTTTTCGTCCCATCCGAACGACTAGACATCTGTCCTTGCCAGGCCCTTTGTCCTGCAACACTGGAAGGGGAAACAGCATCGGAAATATTCCGAGAAACTTTCTCGACCAGCACCGGGAGCAAACTGAAGATCACCTGCTTAGCGATCCGGCGCCTTACTCACTGTGCCACCACCACAGTATAAACGTAAGATAATAGAAACACCGAAGAGAAGAAGAAGAACAACACCGGAAAATCCCGAGTAACGTTCTTGGCCAACACGGGGGGCTGGGATGGCCTAGTGGTCTAGAGTGCCGCGCTTCGACATTTAGCTGGCCGGTCACCTCTGGCTTGCGGCTGTGGTTTCGGGCCCTAGTGTGAGCATATGTGATATGGAGATAGGGGCACTCCGGTTTCCTCCCACTTCTAAAGACCCCTACGCGCAAGCGAATTATTGAAATAAAATTAAACCATATGTTAGTCCCGAAATTACATAGTTGTGTTGAGTGGACGTTAAACCTACTTCTCTCCCCCTGTCTCCCCCCTCTCTCTCTCCCCCTCTCTCTCTCCCTCTCTCTCGCCCACGGCCAATACCGAGAGCGAACCAGCGACCACTTGCTTAGCGCCTCACTCCCTGTGCCATCCCCAATGTATAAACGTAAGATAATTGCTATATACCCAACGAATAAAAGATATTTTATCGATAAGATGGTCTAACAGATAGCCAGCCAGAAAACAGGAAGACAGTTGTTATGACATTCTAGAAAATAGTTTCAGGCCTTTCTACAAATTGTTGATAAACGGCGAAAGAAGAGATTTTAGAAAAACTGTAAATATTTTAATAATTGACTTTATCTCATATTCTCCTTACTTCTGCTTTCTTCCCGCCATTTTCTTCTTATGTTACAACAATAGACACAGCAAGATGTTTGAGCGGAAAAAAAAATCCCGCTATTTTTTTGTTGACTTTACTTCAGGCAGAAGACAATTTACTTCTGCTCACTCATAAAACGCGGGAAAATCGATTAAGAAACGTTTTTTGTTTGTAAATTGCATTTATATTTTTATTTCATTCAGCTTTTCAAAATTATTTTCGTTTATCTTTTGAAAGTAGCAAGAGCCGGAAAGAAGTTCTTCGGTATTATTCATTATGACCATAGAACGAACATTTTTTTTGTTTCAAGTTTTGAGTCTAAAGTAGCAGGCTAGGAGATTTTAACATAATAAAAATATTTTTGTTTTATAAGAATATGTTTTCAGGAATAATTTCAACACTCGAATCAAAGTGCAGAATAAACGCCATGTTTTTGGAGGCCAGTGTTGTTGTTTGTTTTGCATGAAGTGTGTTCTCTGTTCTTCAACAATTTCAATATTATGACGTTAATTTGTTATTCTATGATAGTTAACAGGAACCTCACTCACCGACTCCATCTTTCAATTTTACATTAAACCATTTTTTGTTTTTGATTTAGATCCGCGTCATGTATTCAAATATTAGTTTTATATAAATGAAACAGAAAGATGGAATCGATTACGTTTTGGTTCAGAATGTGACGTCATATTAGATTATGATCTCGTTCTTTACGTGACGTCATATTTTGGTTTATGGACACGTTCTGGATGTGACGTGTTTTAATGGAAATTAAAACTTATTTAATAATTAGAGAGCTAAAGAAAAGACGGAAACATTTTGCAGCTTTTATTAGGAAAACGTAAAACTTACCTTTTATTCTTAGAAATTATAAATGTAGTTGATTTTGTGCTGTATTAAAATCTGAGAATTGTTTTGTTTTTGCAATGTCTATTTTCTGTCTTGTCCGCAGGTTTATCTTGTATATTTTTGTTTTGCGTGTGGCGCGACCCTCCTGCACTTACTGTTAAGGCTCATCGAAAAGATGTATGGAAATTTAATCTGCATGTTTTGGAAAAAATATCAAATTTTCTGCAAGTTAAATAAACGCCAAAACATGCCCAAATTGATTATTTAACAAATGATATGACAAGAAAATTAAAATACCAGTGCTTGTTAATCTCACGGTTTGGATTAAAACGAGGCCCATCAAAAATGTGGAAAAATTCAACTTTATGGTTTGAAAAGCTTTACATAAACACTTTCAAATGCAACTTGGATTTAAACACATTTTCGAGCCCTCCGAACGAGTAAAATAGGATGTAATGGATAATTTACACAACAGGTAGGACACTTAAACATCTATAGGCTATATAGTAGTTAGAATAGGGCTATTTTTTTTTCTGGACCTGTCAAGGCAACAAGAGCGCTATTGTCCCTTTAAATGGACTGATAGCCCTTTTAGAGATTCAACTGTAACAATATTGTAGTTTGCACGTAATTTAAAAATCACTCAAATAGCTCCCCCCCCCTCTCCCTCTCTCTCCCTCTCTCTCTCCCTCTCTGGTTTCAACTTACACAATATTGTAATACGGGATTCAAAACCCTACACACGACGTTTATAAACTTTAAAGAAAAAAACCAATAAAATTTATGAAATTAAATCTAGAACCATTGTGCTTTTGTATCCATTGTTAAGGGAGTGTTTCGCACGGCTAACAAATTTGTGAGCTGTATTTTTACTATTCTGTATGGCCCATAGATTTACGAAAGATTCTCGATAAATTATTGAAATCTGCTCCGTTATGCGAGGCGGTACGATGGAAGACAAAGATTTATCCACGAATCCCGATAAATTATTTAATTTTTACTGTTAGGCGTGGAGGTACGTGAAAGAGAAAACGTAATGGTTTTGTTGATGAAGCGTTGAATGTAGAGTAAGGTTTAGTATGAATTATACATGTGTTCTGTTCACGCCTGATGGCTGTCGAGTGTGGCAAACATTGCTCACTATTGCTTCTCTCGTCGACGAAAGAGAGAGAGAGAGAGAGAGGGGGGAAGGGGAGAAATAGGGTTTAACGTCCACTTGACACAAACTAGGTATATAATATATAGAGAGAGAGGACAGGGAGAGAGAAATGGGGTTTAACGTCCACTTGACACAAACTAGGTATAAAATATGGAGAGAGAGAGAGGGAGAGATGGAGAGTAAAGTTTAGTATGAATAATATATGTGTTGTGTTAACGCCTGGTGGCTGTCAAGCGTATTATTATATAAGCGATGGCTGGCAAATATTGCTCACTGTTGCTTCACTCGTCGACCATTTTTATTATCGGGGAAGGAGACGAAAAGCTTTTAACTTAAACCGCTGTTAGTCGCGAAAGCTCCCATGAATTTACTAGCGTGGGTTTCCCCTGTCTGTCAGTGGATGTAGAAAGGGGATTTTTTTTTTTTTTTTTTTTTTTTTAAAACAATATTTTATTCATTTAAATATACAAATTTTTTATAATAGATATAGGATACGATAACAAGCTTTATCAGCTTATATAAAATCGCATTGAAAGCTAACTAAAGCCGCCATGGCAAATGGAAATCAAAAGAACAGCAGGTCGCAGCGCCACTATCCGGGCAAAATGTGCCTCAATAACGCAGGTGGTCAACAAGAGTAGGACGTTGAACCCCAGTCTATTTCCTTATATGCGAATATGTTCTATAAATAGACAAAGCATATCCTGCCTCGTGTCGTGTAAATATTAGAATCGGTTTAACGTAGGCTGTATTTTAATTCAGAATACCATCCGGGGACCCACCCCATGGCTCGTTGATTATAACTGCTGCGCACCCGCCGCACATACTCTGTACTTCAATAGAAGACAAAACCTTAATTTGACTGATTTGGTTGATATAAATGTTTGGAATATAACTGAGATATGAATATCTGGGATATGAGTAACCGAGTAACTGGGATATGAATATCTGAGATATGAGTGACTTAGAAATGAGTAACTGAGTAACTGGGATATGAGTAACTGAGTAACTGGAATATGAGTAACTGGGATATGAGTAACTAGTAACTGAGTAACTGGGATATGAGTAACTGAGTAACTGGGATATGAGTAACTGAGTAACTGAGTAACTGGGATATGAGTAACTGAGTAACTGGGATATGAGTAACTGACTAACTTGAATATGAGTAACTGACTAACTTGAATATGAGTAACTGAGTAACTGAGATATGAGTATCTAGAATATGAGTTACTGGGATATAATAAATCGGGATTTAATCAATTTCAAACTGTGATTTTAAATAACGCCCCTTCGCCCTATTTATATTGTCTTTAAATAAGCATAAGATTATGACAAAAACTATTTCGAGGGCTTTTTATTCGATAAGCTTTACATATCATCGAAACACTACTGTTTTATTGTACGGAATTGACCATGTGGACTCACTCAATTTTTCTAAAACTGTCCATTCTTTCTTTGAAATCACCAGACGGTTCCAGGGACAACCATAAACACTCATTATAAATATATTTTCACTATAATCATACTTTCATGTGTAGGCCTACATTGATTATTTATTTCTAAAATGTAAATACATGTATCTATATCTGACAGGGAGAGGTGTTCAATATAGGCTGTGCCTGTTTCCCAATCCCTATTCAGATAAAAATCTGAATAAAATATTGCTTATACTATCTTGAAACACATTCTATAGGGAAAGCTTTATTATGTCAGGAATCGGTTGCTTTCTCACCAAATAATCTCTTTTTTTAGAGTTAAAAGTTTTTACAGATAACCTTAATGTGCTAAGTTGACCAGTATAGAACACTCTGACATTTCTCACAGAATGTACATTTAAAATCCGCCCCTGTTCTGTTTCCAAGGAAACTAAATGTTATTGAATATTTTACGTGATGATTCTTGTAACTTGGGATCTAAAAGACCAGTCATAAATCATATTTCATATTCATAATACGATAAACCTCTAGTTGATGAATACCGCTACTTTATAGATAGGGGGGATTGGATGGCTGAATGGTTAGTGTACGCGCGATGTATCATAAAGCCTGGCATTGAATCAACTGGCGTGGTTTCGAATCTCCGGTTGTACGTGACAAGTAGTAGGGTCGCCTGTCGAACTTCGTAGGTATTCTCCAGATTATCCGGTTTCCTCCCTAAAGACCACTACGCACAACCGAATTATTGAAATAAAATTAAACCATATGTTAGTCCCGAAATGATCTAGTTTGTGTCGAGTGGACGTTTAACCCCTGCCCTCTCCCTATCTCCCCCCCCCCTCTCTCCACCCGCTCTCTCTCTCCCTATCTCCCTCCCTTTCTCCCCCCTCTCTCTCTTATATAAATAATGTCTCCATATCTCCTCTCTCTATTATATACACTGTCTCCCTATCTTCTCTCTCTCTCTCTCACTCTCTCCCTCTCTTTTCCTCTCTCTCTCCCTATCTCCCTCTCTCTCTCTATTTTATACAATGGTTGGACATTAGTATTACATAGATTATCTTATTGGTACATAAGCATAACACTATAAACGTCTAGCTGAAATGGCAAATAATTTACCTGTACTGACTCCCTTCGAGGTCCACGTTCAAAAACATTATTGGTGCGAATTATAGGAAAATTACCAAATTATAGATACCGATGGATTCTAGTTTGAAATATCAACTTCTAATCCCCCCCAAATTTATTTGGATTTTTCAATTAACGCTAGTAAATTTGTTCATGCTGATAATTCTGTGTTTTAGACACTTTGTAAAATGAAAGCTAATTTACTATCATAAAACTCTATAAAATCTCTATTTTTTAAAAAAGTTTATTTGGATATCCACAGATTATTTCCAACCCCCTTTAGAATCTGACAAATTATATACGTTGAATAATTCCTTAGAATATCTGTCTTTTAGGAAGAAGATAAAATCAGGAATTAAACCCACAAGAAAAGTTTAAATGTCCGAATCCTGTACCTTTTTCCAAGTCCTTGTTTTAACAACAAAAAAAAAACAAAAAAAATCTCCTATTAAAGGTATAATTTTTTAAAAGGTTGAAATGAAAAATAAGAGAAACATTGAGGGATAATGTCGGAATTTTAAATGTCCAAGTCCTTATTTTAATAAAAGAAGGGAATATTGTATCCAAGGTACATTTTTTTAAAAAAAAAGGTTGAAATGAAAAAAAGAGAAATATTGAGGAATAATGTCCGTCTTTTAGATGTCCAAATCCTGAACCCTTTTTTCCAAGTCCTTATTTTAATAAAAGAAGGAAATATTGTATCCAATACCATCTTTAAAAAGGTAGAAATAAAATTAAGTGACACATTGGGGCATATGTCGGCCTTTTAGATGATGTTTTTTCTTCGTCGTATGAGTGGACGTTAAACCCCATCTCTCTCTCTCTCCTCTCTCTCTCTCTCTCTCTCTCTCTCTCTCTCTCATAATTTTTTAAAATGTTGAAATAAAAATAAGAGACACACATTGAGGGATCCCTCTCTCTCCCTCCCCTCTCTCTCTCTCTCTCATAATTTTAAAAAAAAGGTTGAAATGAAAAATAAGAGTGACACATTGGGGGATATGTCGGCCTTTTAGATGGTATTTTTCCTTCGTCGTATGAGTGGACGTTAAACCCATTCCTCTCTCTCTCTCTCTCTCTCATAATGTTTTAAAATGTTGAAATGAAAATAAGAGACACACATTGAGGGATATGTCAGTCGGCCTTTTAGAATGTGTTTTTGCTTCGTCGTATGAGTGATGTGTTACTACTCTACATTAAGCTCTGGTATTCACACGAGACAAATAACTCAACAGTCCATTAGCAGATTAGGAAATTATTGATGTACTTTATCGACTCGTTTCCTCCGTTGCTGGTTAATACACGTATTCAGTCCAACTGGCTTGCGTCAGTACAACATTGGGATTCAGAATTTATTTTTGTTTTTATCCCCGGTTCTGCTTTCCAGATGCTCTGGTTTTGGTTAGTCGATGGGAATCTCGTGTAACGGAGAAATAGAGAAAAGGTTGATCTTACAAAAATATGGAAAATCTAATGATGAGAAGATGGAAATGAAATGAAATGGGGTTTAACGTCCTATTTGGATTCAGAATTTTTTAAAATTTTTATTCTTGGTTCTGCTTTCCAGATGCTCTGGTTTTGGTTAGTCGATGGGAATCTCGTGTAACGGAGAAATAGAGAAAAGGTTGATCTTACAAAAATATGGAATATCTAATGATGAGAAGGATGGAAATGAAATGAAATGAAATGGGGTTTAACGTCCTATTTGGATTCAGAATTTATTTTGTTTTTATCTTTGGTTCTTCTTTCCAGATGCTCTGGTTTTGGTTAGTCGATGGGAATCTCGTGTAACGGAGAAATAGAGAAAAGGTTGATCTTACAAAAATATGGAAAATCTATTGATCAGAAGATGGAAATGAAATGAAATGAAATGGGGTTTAACGTCCTATTTGGATTCAGAATTTATTTTGTTTTTATTCTTGGTTCTGCTTTCCAGATGCTCTGGTTTTGGTTAGTCGATGGGAATCTCGTGTAACGGAGAAATAGAGAAAAGGTTGATCTTACAAAAATATGGAAAATCTAATGATGAGAAGGATGGAAATGAAATGAAATGGGGTTTAACGTCCTATTTGGATTCAGAATTTATTTTGGTTTTTATCCTTGGAGAATTTGAGAAAAAAGTTGTCCAACAAAAAAATGGAAAATCTATGGAAATGAAGTGTTGTTTAACGTCCTACATTTTAGGCCGTTATGGCTAATGATGACAAGAAAATTAAAAATATGGAAAATGGAAAAATCTAATGAAAATAAAAAAGATGTCGATGTCCATTGTACGGATAAATGTAGGACGATTTTTTAAAAATATCTTTTTTCTCTCAGCTGTTATTTATATTTCAGCGAATGTAATCTAAATAATTTCAGATTCATAATGTTTCATTTGTGTTAGAATGCATAAAAATCAAACACCCAAAAACGAAAACCACCTAAAAAAAAATCAAAATACAATCGCCAGGGGCCGGTTGCTCAAAGCTCCGTTATCTTTTAACGATCCGTTAACTTTAACAGAGAGAAAGATTGTTGCTGAAAATAAAGGCTCCAAACATTCTGTGGTGCAAATTTTTCCTACAGATTTATGCTAATATTTCTAAAAGAAAAAATAAAGTATTCTATAGTGTTTTCTGTAGTAAATTTAACGAAAACAACACGTTACCAAGATATAGGTCCGTTAGAGTTCAACGGATCATTAAATTAACTTAGTTTTGAACAACCGACCCCTGGCCATTGTGTTCAATGACATCTACAGTGCTAAAAAATTAAAACATTCTTATTACAAGAAATGTAAGGGGGGGGGGTCAATGGTTTATAGCGGTTTTGTTTCTTTTTAGGGTGCGATTAAAATTAACTCGAAGAGTCAATCTCGTTGCACCATTATCAAAAATTGGCGTGCTTGATAATTTTTTGGCCAAATAATTACAAAACAATACAAGACACGAATTTGTTGACCATGTGAAGTTTTCCACAAAAAAGGAATACCAAAATACAAATGTTCCTTACTCTATTTCTTAAATATTCTGTTATTTCTTGAAGCCAGTGATTGTTATTGTAGAGGCGTTTGATTCCTGGCAGTTATATCTCTAAAAGAATTCCTGGCCCTCACAAATTACAATATTGTAATAATAAAATAAAAACCAAGTACGAACAATCCAAATCATAAGACAGAATTCAAAGTCCTAAAAACGTTGTAGGCAAAATAGTGTATTCAAGCAAAATAGTGTAATCAGCAAATTGACTGCTCCTCGTGTACAAATATACACGACAAGTAAGGTGAATCTCTAAATCGGGGGACACATTAGCCGAATCGCTCGACCGAATCAATCGCCTTCGAAATTCGCCTAGTGTGCCCTCTGTCATTCGGTCGAATTTCAGTCCAAAAATAGTTCAATCTTGTTCAGTATTTACTTAGCTATAATGAATTACATTTGCCAATATTTGACTTCATTTGTAATGAATGAATGAAATGGGGTTTAAAGTCCTACTGTTATGCACTTAACCTGAGCTAATTGAAGACGGGCATACGCCATACAGTGTGCTATGAGGGAAATTTTGCCCAGGCAGCGGCGCTACGGCCTACTCTTATATCGAATTTCAACTGCAAAGGGATCTTTTACGTGCACTCCAATGTGTACACGGGACCTCGGTTTTTCGTCCCATCCGAACGACTTCATTTGTACATGATATAAATTCAAAATGGTCAAATCAAACAAACACTAAATCATATACAATATTTGCTAAAATATTTTAAAGGCCATTTTTTTTTAAAACCCGACTGAAACTTTGAGATTGTTTACAGTTGATATTTTAATTTTGTTTTCTTCATAAAATTTTAAATAATCAACTTGAATACGTTCCGTTTTAATCGTGAAAAGTTAAAATTTTTCGAAAGTTGCAACTTGACGATTCGCGACTTTAAGTTTTAGATTTAATTGTTTTCGTATGCGAATTTCTCAGTAAGAGCTCATTGAAAGCTTCTCATTGTCAGTATATAGTAGAGGACCAGGCCCCAGCAAAGTCAATCGGATGGGGCGAAAAACCGAGGTCCCGTGTCAACATTGACATGAACGCAAAAGATTTCTTGATATTTGGAATTCGATATAAGAGTAGACCGTAGCGCCGTTGTCCGGGTAAAATTTCCATAATAGCACACTGTGTGGCGTATGCCAGTCTTCATTGGCCAAGTAGGGCCAGAACAGTAGGACGTTAAACCCCATTTCAATTCATGTCAGAATAGGTTGGATTAAGTGCTGAAAATGTAGAAATAATCCGGTATAATATGCAAATCATGTTCTTATTAAACGTATTTAAACATATTTTCGAACCCTCTGGACAAGTAAAATAGGATGTGATGGATAATTTACAAGTACGGTTTGAAATTCTCTAGAACTCGGTGTAATTATTATCTCAACTCTCTTGGTATCAGAATTATTTTTAATTTTTTTTATAATGTATCTTTTTAAAGTAACTCTAAGGATAATGTTCTACTTGCCCCTTTTTTATTTCTGATACGCTTTAAAAAAACCCAAAATACAAGTGTCTGTATCAATGGCAAGAGATCATAAAAATTATATTTTCATGTAGGATGCGTTAGCGGTTTGGGAATTTTCTTTCCTGCTAATTTATGACCTGTCAGATATATTTTTTTTTGTCATGAAAATGGAAAATACTCTTTTTTATTTTGTTGAAGTATCAATTTGTTTTTGGAGATAAAATTCTATATTTTTGTCCGTTAGCTTTTAACGTGGTGCTAAGTTTGCAAATTCAAAAGATAAAATCCATAAAAAGCAGAGGTTTATCTGCATGGGTTTTTGGTCGAGTTTTACGCATTCAAGTTACATGAAATATGATAAAAAAAAAAAACAACCAACAGCCAAGATTTTATAAGCATACACATAATATCGATCGAGTTTACGTCAGTTAAGCCTCATCGAAATTTTTTTAAAAATAATTTTTCTTTTGAGTTCATTTAAAAGATCATATTTAAGTGGATTTATCAAATATTTAAAACACCCTTTAAGATTATTTCAGAATTTTTTAGGTGGGGAATTATTAAGAAATATTTTAAAATCGTGAATTGCCTAATATTCTTAAAAAAAAAGCGATATTCGTATTTCACTTAATGTTACATTATGTAAGATTAAGATCAAGAGTTGACCGTTCCTGCTATAATAGTTCAAAAATAGATAATGCAAAGGTAATATACCGAAAATTTCGTTCAAATGACTTTAATCTGAGCGACGTTATCAGTGTTTTTAAATAGATTGTTTATTATCGTAGCAACGTCACTTGTTAACCGAGACTAAGTCTAGCTTCTCCATTTTTAAATCAAATCATTAAATGGCGATCGTATTTCAATCTGTGAGATCCGATGGTCTAGAGAGTTGATAATAGACTTGTCATGTGAATAAATAAATATCTAAAGGACAATATTATAAAACACTGGGAGCCAGACAAAAGAGAGAGAGAGAGTGTGAGAGAGAGTGAGAGAGAGTGAGAGAGAGAGTGAGAGAGAGAGAGAGAGAAAGAGAGAGAAATTTGGTTTAACCACCACTCGACACAAACTAGGTCATTTCGGGACTAATATATGGTTTTAATTTTATTTCAACAATTCGCTTGCGCGTAGGGGTCTCTAGCAGTGGGAGGAAACCGGAGGACCGGGAGAAAACCCACAAGGTTGTACAACCGGAAATGGAAGCCAGAAATAGGCCCACAATAGACAGATTTATTTCTGACACAAGGCATCTTTAAAACGATTCTAAACTACAATATGGCAAGAGTTTAATCTCTGAAAGGAGCATCAATCTAGAATGGTCACGTTCCGTTCAGTAATTTCAATGAAAGGACGAATTAAAAAAATTCTCAACATTCAGCATCATCTGACGGCATCATCTCAATATTTTCGATGAGCCTCTTTTCCATCCGACTGAAACCGAGCTGGGTGAATATCTTTAATGTCGATATTTGTATATTGTTTTCTTAATTTAATGTTGAATAATTCATTTCCTCGTGTGATTGCGATGCATGAGCGTGTTAATGGAATTTAAGCAGCGAGTGGTTCACGTTGGTGACAACGTCAAGTTTGGTGTGAGTTCTGGGGCCTGTTTCACGAAACTTTAACTTTAGATACAATCCAAATTTTAGTACATACTTAAATCTGATTGGCTAAGCGCTAAAATCAATCTTATACTATCCAATCGCATTACTTAAATCGGATTTTATCTTAGTTAAAATTTCGTGAAACAGGCCCCAGGGGGGTAAAATCAAATGATATTTTAAAAGTTATAGTTTTAACACGGATCCTATTTCGTTTCGGTTTTTATAGACCAAAACTTCGTTTTATTTGTCTATACTACACTAGGATCTGGAAGAGTTGTTGTATAACCCACGTTCTTGGATGATGTGAGGGATTGGCGTTATGTGCACGGAACAGTGGGTAACTCATTAGAAACACCAATACTGATTGGTTTATCAAATGTCTGACGTCATAGGATCAACAGCCTTTTGTATGATCCCCGACTCGACCTCTCACTGCACCCAGTTATACCTTCATGTAGTAGAGGCCATCGGAAGTATATAAAAAAAACCCGAAACGAAACTGTTCCCCAATCTTTATTCAGATACAAATCGGAATAAATATATGGCTTTATAAAACAAAGGGGATCACGGTGGCTAAGTAGATAAGGCGCTGGTTCGCTAGCCTGGAGGTCGAGTGTTCGATCCCTGCATTGGCCGAGAAAGTTCATCTCGATTTTCCGGCGTGATTTCCCCTTGTCAGTGATGCAGAAGGAGGGCCTGACAAGGACAGCTGCCTAGTCGTTCGGATGGGACGAAAAACCGAGGTCCCGTGTACAAATTTGAGTGCACGTAAAAGATCCCTTGGCAGTTGGAATTCGATATAAGAGTAGGCCGTAGCGCCGCTGCCCGGGCAAAATTTCCCTCATTGCACACTGTGGCGTATGCCCGTCTTCAATTAGCCCAGGTACGGTGCTTAAGCGTAGGACGTTAAACCCCATTTCATTCATTCATTTCTGGGGCTCCAGCGGCATCTATTCAACCTTTTCATTAAAACTAACCCTACCCCTAAACCTTGTTTTGACAGTGTGTAATACGGATGATGGTTTCTATAGTCGACGCGCGATTCAGAAGTGGCCTTCGTGAGACTGATAGTGGAAATATGTCTAGTCGGTAGGATGGGACTAAAAACCGAGGCCTGCATGTGTGTACATCTAACGTGCATGGCAATTAACTCATGACAATTGGCATTCGAACACACCCGTCAACAATTAATATTTTTTCTCGGTGTAAATTGCTACGACCGTCGGTGTCATCCAGTACCTTATTGCGACGAAGAGAGGTCCTAGGGTATCCCCATTATAAGGCCCCTCCCATTTCCAGTACCTTATTGCGATGAAGTGAGATCCTAGGGTATTCCCCTTATAAGTCCTCTCCCATTTCCAGTACCTTATTGCGTTGAAGAGAGGTGTTAGGGTATTCCCCATTATAAGTTCCCTCCCATTTCCAGTACCTTATTGCGATGAAGTGAGGTCCTAGGGTATTCCCCTTATAAGGCCCCTCCGATTTCCAGTACCTTATTGCGATGAAGAGAGGTCCTAGGGTATTCCCCATTATAAGTCCCCTCCCATTTCCAGTACCTTATTGCGATGACGTGAGGTCCTAGGGTATTCCCCTTATAAGGCCCCTCCGATTTCCAGTACCTTATTGCGATGAAGAGAGGTCCTAGGGTATTCCCCATTATAAGTCCCCTCCCATTTCCAGTACCTTATTGCGATGAATTGAGGTCCTAGGGTATTCCCCTTATAAGGCCCCTCCCATTTCCAGTACCTTATTGCGATGAAGTGAGGTCCTAGGGTATTCCCCATTATAAGTCCCCTCCCATTTCCAGTACCTTATTGCGATGAAGTGAGGTCCTAGGGTATTCCCCTTATAAGGCCCCTCCCATTTCCAGTACCTTATTGCGATGAAGCGAGGTCCTATAATATTCCTCTTATAAGGCCCCTTCCATTTCCAGTACCTTATTGTGATGAAGAGAGGTGTTAGGGTATTCCCCTTATAAGGCCCTTCCCATTTCCAGTACCTTATTACGATGAAGTCAGGTCCTAGGGTATTCCCCATTATAAGTTCCCTCCCATTTCCAGTACATTATTGCGACGAAGAGAGGTCCTAGGGTATTCCCCTTATAAGGCCCCTCCCATTTCCAGTACCTTATTGCGACGAAGTCAGGTCCTAGGGTATTCCCCTTATAAGTTCCCTCCCATTTCCAGTACATTATTGCGACGAAGTGAGGTCCTAGGGTATTCCCCTTATAAGGCCCCTCCCATTTCCAGTACCTTATTGCGATGAAGTGAGGTCCTAGGGTATTCCCCATTTTAAGGCCCCTCCCGTTTCCACAAGCTCCTGACTAGAGGACGATAAACGTGTGTATTAAACGGGCACAGCTGACCAAATATTCCTTCGTCATAACGAAACAAGGGCCAGAGCTATTTTATTTTGTCTTTTTCTCCCCCCCCCTTTATGCATGGCGATCTTTGTTGACCTTTTGGTGAATATTCATGATTTTGGGGCGGAAGGATACGAAGGTTGTGAGGTTGGTTAGGTTAAAAATGTAGGGTCAAAAATTGCATATTTGTTGGTTTTTACTTCCAATTTGTGGATTTCAAGTTTTCCATGGCGAACTTCATACGTGCCACATCTTGCTGCATCTGTGGTAGAGAGCGTTCTACGCAATGACAATTTGGGTAAAAGGCAACGGGGAAATCATTGGTGATCTGTTTCCAAACGCACGTTTAGTCGGCCATTAATCTCCGGTCAGTGACTGTGGCAATGTCCATTGGCATTTTGAATAAAAACATCTCAGAGAGAAACACATTGGGTTTAAAATCCACTCGGCATTAACTAAGGAATTTCTGGACACACGTTTGATATTTCGTTGAAGCATAACTGGTCTTTAGAATTTTAGTTACCCGGAGAAAAACCACGAGGTTAGGCAGCCCATATCAATCGGACACTCCACCTCCCGGAGAAAAGATAAAGTTGGTGCCATTGGGACTCAGTCAGTAAGAAGACTCTGACTCACTAGCCGTCTGGTCCTGTGTTTGATCTGAGATGTTGGCCCAGAAAGTAACCCGGGATTTCCCTGTGAGAGGTTTCCATGTGTCTGCGGTGCAGGACAGGGTGTCTACCAATGAACAGAAATTGAATGGGGTTTAACGCCCTATTGTGCTGCTTGGACTGGGCTAATAACAGCGTCTGGTCGTTCGTTCATTCGGTTCTGGAGTTTAACGTCCACTTCCACCAGGTGGGGGGGGGGGGTGGGGGTATCGTAGACAAAGCGTCTGGCCGACAAAACGAGACACGGTGTATTCTTTTGCTTGCATATAATAAACTAACCCTTGACATTGGGAATTCGTCGAAGATTAGGACGAAACGTCGTTATCCAGACAACTGCACCCGCCCCACATCCCATAGCACACTGCTTAGTGTATGCCCGTCTCCATTCGCACGGTCTGCGCAGACAAACCGGAAGTGAAACCGCATTTCATTCCAAAAGAGATAATACAATACAACAAAATAAATCAGAAGAAAAAAGATTTAAATTTTTACGCTTTTATTGCATAAGTTAAATAAAACTTTGTGTTGTGGACACATACACGCGTCACGTGACAGAATGGTGAACGCAGATCAAGACATAGGAATTTAAAATGGCACAAATTAAAAACAGAACATAGAGAAGAAATATTATCACAAACAAGCCATGGTTTGAGAGACAGTGTGTGTAATTCATTTCCAAAAACACAGATGACAGTCTATAGTCAGTTTCCAATAACTGGGATATCCATCATCAGGACCTATAGTCCGTTTCCAATAACTAGGTCATCAGGACTTATAGTCGTTTCAATTTGGAGGTCTTCTCCTAAAATATCCTTAGACATTAAAAAGAACTTGATGTTAGCCGAATAGAATCCTTTATATATCGTTCATACTTTTTTTGGATTTTTTTCTGAATTAAAAGTTGAATAATGAGCTTGAGATTTTCCGAAAAATGCAAAAAGCTCAGAGACATTAAAGCTTGGAGATTTTAAAGCATAGAGACTTTAAAGTTTTGATATAGTTAGATCTTAAGAAAAAAGAAACGGAGACATTTTTATTCTCAAATTTTAAAAAAAAATGGTGTTGTCACGGTCTTTGTTTTAGTTAAGCCAGATAAGACAGTTATTGGAACTGGACAATAGACGTGGTTATCATGTCAGCGAAATATTCACAATAAAGTCACAGCTATTTGTATATATAATATAATATATATCTATATACAATAATTCATATCTCACACAAAATAGTTTAATTTCAAATTTTACTATTAACACTATTCACAAACAACACAGCTAAACTACAGCATTCAAAATGGCGTCGGGTTTCGGATTTTCAAATATTTGAATTGAAAAGAGTAAAAAAAAAGAGAACGTCTTTAAATATATATATATGATGATGATGAAAAGAAGGAAATAAATATGTGATGTAATGACATGCATCTCGTAAATTCTCACGAGATGTGGTCAACGTTTATAAGTTTTTAAAAGATAAAATGTCACGTGATCAAACAATATGGTTCTTGATCTGTTTCAGAGAAAAATATGACGTCATATGTACACATTATGTTATATAAATAACCTATATATATTCCACGATAAACATCAACTCATATAACACGTTTGATTTTTCTTTACAACAATTCGTCACTCAGCAAAAAAAAAAATGTCCACATTTTCCTGGCAGTCCTGTTTTCTTTATTATTGAAAACTGCTGTACACTATCTCCGCCGTCAATATGTATTACTCCGCGGTGAACGCCCGCTCCGTCATTTCAACACGTACATGTAAATCATTTGGGCTGGAACGAGATCTTGAAGATTTGACAACTCGTCCGAGTGACTTGTCCTAATTGTCTTATTATATAGAATAGCACTTCCGTTAACAGTCACTCGGCAAACTGAGGTATATTTTGTTGTTTAGCCTTTCACTTGTGTGTGTGTGTGTGTGTGCACGCACCCGGACTTCATCATTGGCTTAAGGGACTTGACAGATCCGAAGGTGTGCGAGGAAAATCTGAGTTGACCGAACTGGGCATGTCGTCGGTGTGCATATATCCCGGATGTTGTAACATTGGGTCACTTTCTGGTGAGGAACCGTTCATACCGCCCATACAACCTTGATGCATTGGATCGAAAGTGTTCATCTGAAAATAAAAAAATAAAAAAATTATAATGACGAGAATTAACAACGGAATAATTTTTCAAAAATACATTATGAAATAAAATTAAACCAAGTACGAACAATCCAAACCATTAGACAAAATTCGAAGTCCTAAAAAAAGGGTATGGCAAAATAGTGTAATCAGCATATGGACTGTTCACCGTGTACAAAATACACGACAAACAGAAGTTTCTTTTAACTTATGTATCCCTTTTGGTTTGTCTGAAGCCCCTACTACGTTCTATGAACACAATCGACAAATTGGTGTGCTAAATTCAAAGCGAGTGACTAGAATTACATAGAAATAGTTATTTTCTTTTTCTTCTTTTCTAACAAACCAAAATATCTTAATTTACAAAACAACAACCAAAAAAAAAGAGCAGTCACAGCCAATCGATAATCGATCAATTAATTGAACAAAATATCGATAGCATATTATTCATGATCAGAACAAAAAAAACCACCGATCGATTTTCTATCATTCATGATTATTCAGACTTTAGATTTGGAACAAAGAAAATTCCAACCGACCGTAAAACATGGAAATAATATTGAATTTAGTACACTGGCAAGGCGATTACAGAATCGTGACATTGAGATATCTTAAAATATATTTTTAAATATAATCAAGCCAAATTATCCTATAATTCCAGCTTTGGGTTTATTTAGATCTTAAGAGCGAAGAACAGCTGAACTTTTATTTTCAAGGAGAGCCGTGGTTTATTGTCGGGTCGTTCGGAGAGACCAGGGGCCTGTTTCACGAAATTTTAACTAAGATAAAATCCGATTTTAGTAATTCGATTGGATAGTATTAGATTGATTTTAGCGCTCAGCCAATCAGATTGGAGTATGTACTAAAATTTGGATTTTATCTTAAGTTAAAATTTCGTGAAACAGGCCCCAGAGGTCTTATTTACGGAAACTTAATCTATATTATTTTAGGAATTCAGCCGTTTCATTGGTCAAAAGCTAAAGTTTGTACTAGGATTTTAAACTCTCAACGAATGAAAAGAATATATTCCTGAAAAAAGGCCCAGGTCGGCTGGAGAGATCTATTTCCCTATCGGTAATTCCAAGTCACGGGTCGGGCTAGGGTTACCTATATCTTAACCAAATCGCTTTTCTTAACCCGTTTATGCCTTGTCTTACTCGGTGCGTAGGGGAATTCCCCAGTCTCCAGCCAGGCATTCACACTTCTATTATGTACGTCATAAATTATTACGTCATCATAAAGATAACGAATGTCTAAGATCTAACGTTTCAATAAAATGTTGAGGCTTAGACATGGAGGTTACTGATTTTGTAGACCTATATGCAGCTCGGGGAAAGAATATTATTCCCTTTTCATCTACACACCAATATTGCATTTGCACATTTCCTAACTGAGCTTGATCAATTAAGATATTTCCAAGATACAGACGTTTTACTTGAGTTTGAAAATACGATTGACGGTGATCGGGACAAGTTTGTGTACAGTCGACAACGTTACTATGACAATTGTTTTCCCTAGTTTCAATATGCAGATGGAGTTAGGTTTATTGTTAATGCGGCATAATTTAAAAGTGAACAATCCCCTTTAATAATTTTGGGAGAGGTCATAATTATTAAAAACTTTAAAATTCACAATAAATAGCAGCACTAATCCACAAATAAACACCCAAGAGCGATACACCCCCATCCCTACAACCCCTAAACATATATATAACGATAAAAAAGTACGCGGGAAAAAATGGAGCAACACTTGAATAGAGAAAATAAATTCTAGGAAAATAAATAACCTTCTAAGAAATGAATTGTAGATCAAATTTAAAAGTAAAAGTATAATAGGTAAATGCGAAATTAAACAAACTTGCCTAAAATTCAAAATTAAGATCAAAATGATGGATAAATCAAAATGGCGGATAAATCAAAATGATGGATAAATCAAAATGGTGGATAAATAAAAAAAAGTGGATAAATCAAAATGGCGGATAAATCAAATGTGAAATGGCGGATAAATCAAAATGGCGGATAAATCAAAATTAAATGTCGGATAAATCAAAATGGAAGATAAATCAAATTTAAAATGGCGGATAAATCAAATTCAAAATGGCGTGTACATAACAAATAGAATAGCGGTTAAATTAAAATGGCAGATAAATTAAATTCAAAATGGCGTAAACATAACAAATAAAATAGTGAATAAGTTATATCTAAAATAAAAATAGCAGTTAAATAAAAATCAAAATGGCGTGAAAACAAAAAAACAAAATGGCGAAGAAAACAACACAAAATATAAAAAGAAGCAGGACTAAACCTAAACCAAGCAAAATGTCCACCCCAGACGGTGTTATGGCGGCAATCTAAGAAAATTAGAATAAAAGGCCAAGCAGGCATACCGTGGGGTGGATAGCCCGGATTTCGACCGAGCCCGATGTGAAGTTGTTTCGGGTCCCGGACGGCTTAGTCCCGGTCCTAGATATAAACAACTGTGTCGTCCTCTTCGTGAGAGCCAAGAAAACTGCTCACCAGTTGTCGAAACGGAGCGTGGTGGGCGTCCATCTCTCCCTGCATGGCAAAATCACTCAAAGCCTTCCAGGGTGTCTGGTAGCTCTGCACTTCAACTGGACTCGCCTGGATACCACCCGGGCCTTCATTTCGAACGGGACTAGTTGCTACCATGGGAACGCCTGACAATGGCCGACCCAATCCATTAGCATGCTGCAAGATAAAATATAACAGATATAAGTCATGAGAAATTAGATACATGTAATTTTAAAATTATTTTATATATTAAGAACAATAAAATAAACCAAAGTACGAACAATCAAAACCATTAGACAAAATTCGGAAGTCCTTAAAAAAGGGTATAGGCAAAATAGTGTAATAAGGCAAAATTTCAGGCCATTTTTAACGCTATGTTAGATTTTAGGTTCTTCTGGAGTTAGCCAATAGATATCAGAGGTAGCAAATAAAATAAAACCAAGTACGAATAACACAGGGCCGTCGTAACAGAATTATCCCAGCGCAGAGCTGTAAACATGGGCTTCCTACCTACACAACCACCTATAGGAATAAACGGGTCGATAAAATTAAACGGTTATTTATTAAATTGGTACTTCGAACAAAAATCAGTGTTTAAGCATTAAACACGACCTTTCACGAAGCAAAGATTGCGATATACATAGACTAGTACGGCACCCCGCGCAACCGACCCTTGAATAACATATTATTTCTATACCAAGGCTTTTTATTATCGGGATTGGTTTTAAACAAGTTGTCTCCAGATAGAAAAATAATTGTTTGGGGTTTTTAGAAAAGAGAAAAATATATTCTCATTGTTATTCCTTTTAAAATAATACTACAATCATATCCGATCTCAAATAGAACATTTCGTTTCGTGCTTTCTTACATTTCTAAAAATAAACGAGCGGATTTATAAATCGTGGAGAAAAACACGTCCGGGATGGTAAACCGCTTAAAACTTCATAAATACAAATCATCAACAATATTTAAAAAAAAACTAAGGGAAAGGGAGAGAGAGAGAGAGAGAGAGAGGGGGGGAGGGAGGGAGAGAGAGAGAGAGATGTGTGTTTAGGTGGGAGTAAAATGTGTGACAAATTTCGGGTGGATTTATCTGGAACAATGTATGCAGTATACAATTGCAGCAGGGTTTATAGTGAGGGGATAATACCATGGAAGATACAATAGCTGTGACGTATTTACAGAGTGACGTAGGTTCAAGTTGTTTGTGTTTGTATTGTTTGTCAATTGAAAGATATAAATATTACTATTATTGCAATAAACCCCGCTAATCCATGACGTAATACCCATCCAACATTATTTGTGATTTATATTTCCCCATCGTTCAATTCTAACATCAAAAACACTTTTAAAGTCTTTTTTTTTAATTTCCATTTTCGTCTTAGAGCTGACCCGTGTTTTGCTTTTTTTTCTTTTTTCATTAAGTTCATTCATTCATTTTTAAGAAACTTAACATTTCACGAAAGAAATTAATTATTGGAAAGATTTGTTCCAATTGTATGAATGAAATCGTGATGTCTGACTTTGGTTTGCGGTAAAATGATGTCGAATCTTTATAACGATATTTTCCCAAATAATTAATATATGAATGAATGAATTAATAAACGTAAAATTGTGCTATTTCTGTATTAAGGTAATAGAGTTTATCTCAAGGATACTAAAAAAAATGACGACATTAAAACAAAATAATTTAACGTCTTTATTACTATTTAATTTCGTCTTCTTTCAGTTAAAATTAAAAAATATAAATAAATAAGAAAAATAAAATTAAAAATATAAATAAATAAGAAAATAAAATTAAAAATATAAATAAACAATTAAATAAAATTAAAAAATATAAATAAATAAAATTAAAACAGTTAAGCGATAAGTGGGCCTAATTAAGGCCTCATTAATATAAGAAGATTCGTGTGTATTTTCTGAACTATAACATCATGAATAATTAGAGATACTTTGTTTTTAATTAAAGTAAATAAGATGGCTGCCTGGTACGAATATATATTCTAATTCTGTTCATACTTTGGGCTAAATCAGGTCTTTATTAGCCTCAGTCTGAGAGGGAGAAAGAGAGAGAGAGAGAGGTGTGGAGAGAGAGAAAGAAATGGAATTTAACGCCACACTAGACACAAACTATATCATTTCGGGACTAACATGGCTTTTAAAATTTTATTTCAATAATTCGCTGGCGCGTAGGGTCTTTAGCAATGGGAGGAAATCGGAGAAAACCCTCGAAAAGCCCAGTTGGAGCAGAACAGTAGGACGTTAAACCCTATATTTCACGTCGGATTAAATTATGAAATCTGATTATTCCAGATATTTTTAAACAATATTTGTCAATAAATACAATTATACTATACAACGGAATAAAATAGAATAAAAAAATTGTTGCCAAACAACGTCGTTTACCCCCCCCCCCCCGGACATATTTTAAGATATCGGATAAAACTACAAAGGACGAGGGAAAAACAAGTTCGAGCCTCTTCTATCAAGGTGATTATATGTTTGGTGACGTATCGCCGTGAGCACGTGACAGATGTTACGGGGTTTTGATCGGCCTGTGTTCTTTAATTAGCTTACTAATTATGGGGGAGGGTGGAACGCCCGCGGGAGGAGAGACTTCTGGCCGTCAACAAGTACACTCCGCTATCCCCGTCCATACCTGGGTGAATAGACAACTGAAGTTCTCCGAACAATAGATATGTGATTGAACAAGCTGTTTGTGGCTGACTCTGATTCGTCTGTCAAATCCAACAACCATATAATTATTTTCCGGCTTCAACGATTATTATTCTTTTTTATAATTTATAAAAAAAACTAACCCCGGTTCGTTTCATTCACCAATAGAATTATATATCTCGAGGCCATACAATTCTTGTAAAAATCACAAAGAGAGAAAAGCCACCCCATCTGGATCGAGTTTGTGTCTAGAATTTTATTTGGATAAAATATGTCAACCTATTGACGTCACGAGATCAAAGACAGTTGACTTATTGATTAATTAGTTTATATGGTTAAGTTTCATTTTGTCTGGAAATGAAATGGGGTTCAAGGTCCTACTCTTGAGTGCTATGATGGGTTAATCATTTTATAAAATGTTGTTAAGGTCGTTGAATGGGCACACCCTGGTGATGGAGAAAGTAAGGTACTCAACTTGGACGTAGGGGTCTTTAGCATTTGGAAGTATGTAGTATGGTATATGGGTGTATGTAGTATGGTATATGAGTGTATGTAGTATGGTATATGGGTGTATGTAGTATGGTATATGGGTGTATGTAGTATGGTATATGGGTGTATGTAGTATGGTATATGAGTGTATGTAGTATGGTATATGGGTGTATGTAGGGTATATGGGTGTATGTAGTATGGTATATGGGTGTATGTAGTATGGTATATGGGTGTATGTAGTATGGTATATGAGTGTATGTAGTATGGTATATGAGTGTATGTAGTATGGTATATGAGTGTATGTAGTATGGTATATGAGTGTATGTAGTATGGTATATGTGTGTATGTAGTATGGTATATGAGTGTATGTAGTATGGTATATGGGTATATGCATATGAATATATGTATGTATTGTATATGTAGTATGGTATATTTGTATATGTGTGAGTTATAGAACATGTAAACCACATGCTAGATCAATTAGAAATAATAAGGTGGGCGTGGTACTGGTAGCACGTGAGTTCAGAGGAAACACAGGGTGAATATAGTATGTTTGTTTTATCATGAGAAACATGAAATCACGGGGTGGAGTAGATTACATAACACTGGTGACTCCAGGTACAACTTAAGTTCAACGTTCATACGTTACAAACCACCCAGATCAGTTAAACATCATACGTCACAAATCAGTTTAACGCCATACGTCACAAATCAGTTTAACGTCATACGTCACAAATCAGTTTAACGTCATACGTCACAAATCAGTTTAACGTCATACGTCACAAATCAGTTTAACGTCATACGTCACAAATCAGTATAACGTCATACGTCACAAATCACCCAGATCAGTTTAACGTCATACGTCATAACCAAACGAATTATTAAAATAAAATTAAAAACCATATGTTAGTCCCGAAATGACCTAGTTGTGTTGAGTGGACGTTAAATCCGATTTCTCTCTCTATCTCTCTCTGTGCACTGGAGTACATGTTAACTGCAAATATCGCACGATACGACCCAAAAGGTCGCCATTGTTACGGTTCCAACCTTAAGGTCACATAATAAAATATTTCTGGTCTTGATATCATGTGAGAAAACATTTCTAATGAATGAATGAAAAAAAAATGAATGTTGTATTTACAAGTTTGGTATTATGAAGAGAAAATTGATTGATAACATTTAATCCTAGCTGTGCGTCGACTTATTAGCATACGGTCTAATTACTACACACAGAGAATTCGCAACGAATGAAACAGTCATTAGGCCATTGCAAACATCCAAATGAAATAGGCATTGTCTTCTAAATACCGTATGAATTGCCGACGCCTTCACAATGGTTTGTCAAACGAGTGCGCGAATCGAGTCAAGGCTGGGAGAGAAAAATGTTCGTCTTTGTTCGCTCGCCAGTCTCCGCCGTCTCAACCTCCCGTCACTACAATACGTAGTGACAACAATTTGCTTTTAATTACAGCGTTAAAAGGCTTAAACCCTAACGCCATTTCTTAATTTCCTGCAATAACGGACACGCTATTCCGCGAACATTGAAAGGTAGGAACCGAACGAGAGGAAATGAAAGAACTTCGCCATGGTAATCTCAGCGCGTGGAGGTTTACCAGGAATATATTTAACAGTTGGAACTAGTCTTATTAAAGGGGACCGGAATCAGTATTCAAAACCAGGAATGGTGGAATAAATTGTAGTACCGCTGATTCCCAGGGTCGATCTAATTCCAAGTCCGTTAGATACGACACAAGACAAAGTACATCAATCACACGGGCAACTATCGACTATGTAAGAATGGGTCTCGGTCCTGAATGGCGGACATTTTATAATGTGGACTCCATTGTACATCTTCCGTACACACAAAAGTTCTATTTAATAAATGGAAGACGAAAACACACTTTTCAAAGTCCTCAAAGTATACTTAATACATTGCATCGGAATACGATTCGAGAAAATGATTTTTACAATTGATAACCTACATGACTGAACCGTATCGTGACAATTGCACTGACACCCAAACGACTTCTGATTTGAGAAATCTTCGGAAACTACCCCCAACAACGCCATTTTGTCTTTTGACGTTGATGACGTCATCTATATGATGACGTATCGAATCATGGCTTAGTATCCATCAAAACTATCAATGGTGATTGCCGAATATTATCCAGATCATTTTGCATCCAGAAAATTTGAGCGAATACGTATTCACTGATCTCTGGAAAACACGGCATTTATTTATTAACTTTATTAAGTTCGCTATAATATTTTTAACTTATTTTATTTTGCGATAACCAAACAAAATCCCATTGTGTAATCGAGAACCATTCCAGATCGCAAATTTGTTATGCGAGTAGAGAAAGCGAATATGGCCGTTTAGAACAGATCAACCTCGGATTAAACGCAGCGGGAGGACTGGTATTGTAGATTTTTATCAATCAATTTTAATTGTTACAAAATATCACGTCAGACATTGAGAAAAACGCGCCATAAAACCATCCTTTTATTAACGTTAACGGAATAATAGTTACGCAACGTTTCTCCTCGCGCTGGTGCCGACGCGTCAAATCAAAAGCGAACGCGGAAGACAAAAACCCGTCTCGAGGAAATCAATAGGTTATTAAATATGGTTTCATTATATACTAATATATATTTGCTTCGCTGGGTTTTACAATTTCCTGCGTTAGGGGCAGATTCATTAGTTGTCGTTTGGTTTTGCATTGGAACGTGACCAAGATGAAAATAAGAATTAATTACGTTTCCTCTGTTTTTCAATCGGTTGTTTCGTGGGCAGTTAAATAATTTGTTGATTTGGACGATGTAACTGCAAATATTGAATCATTATAGGTCGGTAGCCATATTGATTGACGCGTGCGAAATTTTGAAGTTGATTTCAGTAACGTCGGTCCATGAAAGGTCATTCTGTTACGCGACTTAATAATTCGAGCTTTCTTGACAACTGCTAAAAGACCACGCCTACCCACAAGAGAACTAATGAAATAAAATTAAACCATATGTTAGTCCCTAAATTGACTATTTTGTATCAAGTAGACGTTAAACCCCATTCCAATAGGCTGTCAAAACAACCGCCCTAGCCATCGCCAACACCCATGGAAAATACTTTTTTTTATTTCAGTGGCACTGAACAGTAAACCTATTCTAGCAATTTCATTTGTCAAAATCTGGCCTCATACATACAACCTGTGAAGACGATTTTTTTATTTCGGTCTATGGTATAAATTTACAAGATGGCGACGGATTAAAAGATGGCGACGGATTACAAGCCATGAAGATGTTGATGTATGTTAATAATTATAAATCTGGTCAAGGGTCCAATATGGCAGTCTCGAAGATCTATTTTTTTTTTTGGTCTCTTTTAAGTTGAACAAACACGAGAGAAAAGGACCTCTTTAAAATGTTGCAAACAGAAAGCAAATCTTCGATTTCTCTCTCTTGGTTCTCCATTTAAAGATCTTGACCACTGGCTACTTGAGTTAGAAGATTACACATCGTAAATTAGATTGCGGGAAAGGCTGCGTGATAAATTAAAGGTTTTATAAGACTTTATTAGTCTTAAACGGCTCTCGTGTGGTCCGACAAGATTTGTGGTGATTCCGAATAATTTAATGTTTGGTTGGAGAGTATCAAGCGAATTTCGGCACGCGACACGGAAGTGAGGCCATGAATGTAAACAATAGAGGAGTAGAAATTAAGACGGTTTGTCCCTCTCCGTGATTCCTCCTCTCCGTCTTGCACTCGGTTCTAATACCACCATTAAATATAATTACACGTGATTACGGCTGGCGTTAGAAGATACAATACAACATATTTTCCCCAGCACGCATCACACAGGCTTATTACAGGCACGGAGAAGGGTAATTTACGCGAATTATCCCCAACTCGGAGGCACGATACGAAACTAGTGATCTTAGGGAGTAGGAAATGAAATAAGAGGAAATTAGCGTTGATTGCTGGTTCGGGATGATGGTGGGTCGTTTGGTCTGCTCGCTGTTATATTCACCTCCCCTGGTATTATGTTCACCTCCCCTACTATTAAAAAGGTAGACTATGATTAAACCGGATCTTCTCATGCTATTGACCTTTAACCCGAAACGTCTTGTAACTAGACACCCCTAGCCACATGCCTCAATAATCCACTTTAGAGCTTTATTTTAATATTGTAATTGTTTGAAATTTTTGTCTGCAAACATTCTTCGTGGTTTTTTTTTTAGTTTAAACTTTTTTTTTAAAACGCCAGCGACTATGATTATTTTAAAACATAAAATTATAAAAAAAATACACAGTCACGAGAAGAGTTTCCAGATAGCAAACAAACTAATAACACGTATCCGTCCCCCTAAAATTACAAGAAAGGGTTCAAGCGACGATGGCAATTAGTTATGACTCAGAAAATTAAATATTTTGTGTATGTTAATATTTATAAATCTGGTCAAGGGTCCAATATGGCAACGAATGAATAAAATGGGGTTTAACGTCCTACTATTATGCACCTAACCTGGGCTAATGGAAGACGGGTTTTGTGTTTAACATTTGGATTTTACTGGAGTAGGTAAATTATCTTAAAGTTATACCTGGTTGTGTCAAAAGTAACGCTGCCAGGTTTTAAATTCAGATTCGAACCCGAACCGCCCTGGTGTGCATGCTGGTTGATATTGGATACATGATTTAAATCCATATTCGAACCCAATCCATTCAGGTGTTCAGGCTGATTTACATTAGTAACATGATTTAATTTCAGATTCGATCCCAATCCACCCTGGTGTGAAGGCTGGTTGACATTAATGGCATGATTTAATTTCAGATTCGAACCCGATCCACCCTGGTGTACAGGCTGATTGAACTTGGTTACATGATTTAATTCCAGATTCGAACCCGATCCATCCTGGTGTACAGGCTGGTTGACATTAGTGACATGATTTAATTTCAGATTCGAATCCGAACCATCCTAATGTACAGACTGGTTACATGATTTAAATCCAGATTCGAACCCATCCTTTCTGGCGCGCAGGCTGATTGAACATTCAAAACAAATAATTAATCGTCTTCAGCTTGTCCCATCACTAATCGGATCCCGGATCTACTAAATCAAAGACGTTTGGTTCCTTTAACGAGATTTAGCCTTTGTCTTGAAGAAAGTCTTAAACGAACACCTGCACGTATAGTCGTATTCACCATTGAAATCAACAACAACAAAAACCCGTTTTCAGTTTCACCACACTTTGGACATGTTTTGGTTTATTTTAATTCATCTAAATCAACACCTGCGTGGATAAATTTTAATCTTATTTATAAAAAAAAACAAAACCCCAACATTATCAAGAAAAAAAAAAGTTAACTCGACCTTCTTGAGCTGATTGTAACGTTCTTCGGTAGAGGTTTGAAAAGCGATCATGAATTTATATAAAACTCGGCACCACTGACTTGAATAGTCTTTTCTTTAAGACGTCGAATTTACCCTAAACTTATTTTTTTTGTGAGCTGATTGTGAAGTTCTTTGGTAGAGGTTTGAAAAGCGATCATGAATTTATATAAAACTCGGCACCACTGACTTGAATAGTCTGTTATTTCTTTAAAACGTGGAATTTATACTAAACTTATCTTTTTTGTGCGCTGATTGTAACGTTCTCTGGTAGAAGTTGAAAAGCGATCATGAATTTATATAAAACTCGGCACCACTGACTTGAATAGACTTTTATTTCTTTAAGACGTGGAATTTATACTAAACTTATTTTTTTGTGCGCTGATTATAACGTTCTTTGGTAGAGGTTGGAAAAGCGATCATGATTTTATATAAAACTCGGCACCACTGACTTGAATAGTCTTTTCTTTCTTTAAGACGTGGAATTTATACTAAACTTATTTTTTTTGTGCGCTGATTGTAACGTTCTTTGGTGGAGGTTGGAAAAGCGATCATGATTTTATATAAAACTCGGCACCACTGACTTGAATAGACTTTAATTTCTTTAAGACATGGAATTTATCCTGAAACTTATTTTTGTATGATATTAAATAGCATGATATCTCGCTGATTACAGAATGTGGAATATTTCTTTTTCCTTTAAACAAGATAAAAAAAGGTTACGATTCGCCGCACGATAAATCATTATACATCCGCGGGGTGGCGAACGAGGAATGGAGTCGCGTATCTCCAGCCTTTTACGCAAGCACAAACAAATTATCCATTTCTTTTCTTCTTCCGATTTTGTTTCAATTTAAAATTTAATGTAGATGTATTTTAAGATTGTAAAACAAGTGGGAGAATTAAACTATTTTTAAAAATATATCATAACCTAATGTACAAATAAAAAAGCCAGCATAGTGATCAAACTGGTTCCTTAATGTTAAGAATTTCTTCATTTTATTATTTGGTCACGCATTTACTGGCGTGGTCTCGAATCCCAGGCTGTACGTTACAAGCGAATTATTGAAATAAAATTAAACCATATGTTAGTCCCGAAATGATTTAGTTTGTGTCGAGTGGACTATAAACCCCAATTCCCTCTCTCTCTCGCTCTCTTTGGTCACGCATTTAAACAAAGTGTGTTATATTTAGTATTTATATTCATAGTCAAGTACTTTAATTGTGAAAGCGCGGAACAGACCGAAACTGTATCTGGACAAGGTACCATTCGTGAAATAGAACATTAACGGGGTTAAAGACTGAAACCCAGCTCGTCATTTTCCTAAATATCTGTGCTAGAATACTATGAACTGTTTATTTGTAAAGCGATTAAAAATGACTTTCGAGCACATCGTAGCGCTATTTAAAACATCTAGTTGAAACCCTCAAACAAAATCAATAGATATGTTTTCCATAAATGGAATTTTAATGAATATCGAACAAGATTATATAAAAGATGACACCAGAAGCAAAACAACCTCATATTAAACACAATTATTTTTCTCTTTTCTTTTTTTTTAAACAATATTTTATTGAATATTAGGATTAGGAAAGAGGCACAGCCTATATAATGCCTCCCCCAAACACAATTATTAACCAATTAGAATCTGTGGGTTTCCTATAGCGAACAAACAAGCAAACTTTCTCTTTTCTGAGTCCCCTCTATTATGTGACAAGAAGTATGGTCGCCTGTCTAACCTAGTGATTTTTATGGACACCCACCCACCAATATTAAATATATCTAAATGACAGTTGGAATAATTACAACATAGATCGTGTGTGTGTGCAAATTTTTTCTCATGGCACACTGTATGGCGTATGATCATCTCCCATCAGCCCATGTTATCTGCATAATAGTAGGACGTTAAACCCCATTTCATATCATTTCAGAACGTCTGTGAACGAGAATGACTGGATAAATAAGACTATATTATAGGATCCGGGAAGTGGGAGGCTGGGAGAAATTCTGGACACCCCCCCCCCCACACCAATATTAAATATATCCAAATAAAATCGCATCGTGTGTGTATGAGGATGACTGGATAAAGAAGACTATATTGTAGGATCCGGGAAGTGGGAGGCTGGGAGAAGTAAGTTATCAACTGTACAGACATTCAGAAGAATGTAAGATTTAACGATAGGGTAACGACAAGAGACCGCTACACAGCTGGGTAAAGGATGAGATTAGAGAAACCATGGTCTATAGCTTGATATACCACAGATAAAATAAAACTCATTTAAAATTCATCGTTTTACTTCACTTATAAATAAATACACAAACGTAATGGACGCTATAGGAAAAATACGACGTACAAGAAATTACTAAAATTTCTCTAAATCTTGTAAAAGAAAATATTTCTTGGAAATTAAATGAAATGGGGCCCTGCTCCAGTCAAGGGGATTTCTTTGGCGTTTCTTCCCATGAAAGTTTCAGGTTTTATCAGTGGAGTAACTTTAACTATTGTTATCGAAGAAAAAGGGAATTAATACTCAATTAATTGTTACGAAATTTTCCCCCCAAACCAATGGAAAGCGTTTGAATCAAATATATCGTATTCATCATAAATACACGTGCATGTGTGCGGTATTGATTAAAAAAACAAAGTTTCCACATCAATATGTTTCATAAGAAGACAGATCGCGATTAATGGTAAATTAAGAACAATTTTACCATATCAAAAATACTCTCGGGAAATAATTCGTTTCAGGAATATTACCAGAAGCGGTTTACAATTTTCAGTAATTACTGTCCGAGAAACCGTTACAGGTCAAAGTTCACAAACAACTCTTTAAATATTTCATAAAAAAAATTATTAAATTAAATCAAATAATGTCCGAAAAAGAGTTAAAAGTCAAAGTTCACCAACAACTCCATAAATATTTCTTAAAAAATATATTAAATTAAATCAAATTTTAATATTTTAATTTAAAAAGGTCGGTTATAGACAGCAGGGGTGTATTATCAGATATACCTTGTTCAGTATGGGGTCTTGTTCTTATCGCGTTTAATATACCCTTATCGTTCATAACTTGACTCAGATGTTTGGGAAAATTTGTTGTCGGCGAAATTTTCAAATATTTTTGAAAACCGATTTACTTTATGATAAAATAGAAAGAGGTTGTATTTTTATTTATTTTTTTTAATTTTTTTTTTTGCATAAAATTTCCAAAACAAGTCCTTTAAATTGATTATTTTTTATCTGGTCGAATGTTTGAAATTTGCTTAATTTTAACAATTTATGAACAGTCTGGTGTAGAAATATAGGATTTGTTTAAAATATTGCTCTGTAATAAACAAAAACGAAACGAAGGTACCAATTTGAAATCCACCTGTATTACTAACTTCAAAAAATCAAATTACAAAACAGAAACCGTTGTGGGTTACTCGGGTTTTGATTTCAGAAACTACTACTTGCTAAACACAAACAGCATAATACTAGAACTTGGCCATCCGAGATATATCTGTCCCCAAGAGTTAGGGTTAGGGTTCAGGTTAGGTTTATAAATTGCATGCCAAACGTACAAATTGAAACTGTAACAACGGTGGATTGTCGCTAAAACTATTCTGAAGGGTTAGGGTTAGAATTGTGGGTATAAATACGTTCTGATATTTCTAGGATATCCAAGATTCAGTAGCGTGCACACAAACAAATCAAATTACAAAAGAAAAAGAGAAACCGTATTGTGGGTTACTCGTGTTATTATTGGGTTATAAGGTCAACTTCGATTACCGGGAATATAAACATTTGTAAAAACTGTGAAGTATATGGTATTGTATATATATATACGAGAAATAACAATATCTTAGATACGTAAGTAGTGGTATAACCTACAATAGTCCATGTACTTTTACTAGCAGTCACCCATTTGAACTTTCATTATGAGTGATTTTTGCGGTGTGCTGTACTTTTAGTAAGGGTGTGTTTTTGCTGATTTCACTATTTTGCCTATACCGTTTTTTTAGGACTTCGGATGTTGCCTAATGGTTTGGATTGTTCGTACTTGGTTTTATTTTATAGGTCAGTATTCTGTACTTTTAGTATGGGAGTACAGTGTATATTTACTGATTTCACTATTTTACCTATACCGTTTTTTTAGGACTTCGAATGTTGCTCGCTCTCTCCCTTCCCTCTCTCTGTGCCTCTGTCTCTCTCTCTGCCCCCCTCTCAAACTGTCTCACTCTCTCTCCCATAACAAAAGTATATTTTTTTAAAAGGATCTTACCTTTTCGTGTTGTTGCTGATGTAACTGTTTCATAAAGATGCTTCGTTTTTTGTCTTTGCACCTTTTGTTCTGGAACCAGACTCGGATGACTCTTGGACTTAATCCGGTCATCTCGGTCATCTGTTCCTTCATGAGAGCATCCGGTCTTGGATTGGCGTTATAACAAGTTCGTAACGTGTGTAGCTGTTTCTCATTCAGGACAGTTCGTACCCTGGTTGTTTTGTGTTCCGCTGACTTGTGAACTTGGGGTCGGGTTTTGGTGCCAGTCTTTTCTGGTCGCCCTAAAATAAAAAAATAAATAAAACAATTAAATAAAATAAGAAGGAATCTTATATAATTGTTAGTTTTGTGAACTTGGGGTCGGGTTTTGTTGCCAGTCTTTTCTGGTCGACCTAATAAAAAAATTAAAATAAATACAATAAGAAGGCATCTCATATAATTGTTACTTTTTGTTGTTGCCCCAAGTGCTCGACCATCATGTTTGCATTTGGTAACGACATTTGTTTTAGATTTTGATGTGTAACATTTAGTGCGTGCTTTTCGTATCCTCGCATCCCGCAACCACGCAGTGTGTCGTGTGATTAATCTAAACCAAATCAAGAGCCTTTACGTAAATATTTTTTTTTGACCAGAACAGATCGTTTCTGGAATCCGAATATCGTTTAATTTAACATAAGTAACGTGTTCTGTGTAGAAGACAGTGTATGCTGATTTTTGTATTCGACTTCTCTAGTCCCGTGCCCTAACAATATTTCTTAAAATCACTAACACAACACAGTTTTTATGGGATACAATCACTGATTTTATTCTAAAAACACAACGTTTCGACAACTATCCTCTTAACGTTATCAATTATTGAGAAACGTTTAATAAATATAACGCCACTAAAATTAATGGTCGCGATACGATAACGTCACAACGTTAAATTATTGAGAAACGCTCAAGAGTAAAATTAACGTCACTAAAACTATTGGTCGCGATAACGTCACAACGTTAAATTATTGAGAAACGTTTAAGAGTAAAATTATTGAGAAACGTTTAAGAGTAAAATTAACGTCACTAAAATTATTGGCCGCGATAACGTCACAACATAAAATTATTGAGAAACGTTTAGGAAATAAATTTACGTCACTAAAATTAACAACAGGGATTATTTCATAACTTGCCGACCTTACTCAATGAACTTATGACATGACAGTGCAACTTTTTTTAATATCCTTTTTTTTTTTATAAGCAAACGACTGTGATTCTAAAATCGATCATACGAAATTCAATAATACACCGTATATTTTCTGAAAACACAAATTCACAGATTAGATAAACACGCTAACTTTTCAGGAATTTCCTCAAAGATTTCTAATGTTGTTGAGAAATTTCTGATTGTCTTTGTATTGGCGTCGCGTCAATTATAAAAACAAGCTACAATATTATCGTTAATTATCAGATTTTCTACCGGTTATTTATTATCAATATTCCCTATTAATAATAACCGTTTAGCATTGAATGAAATGGGGTTGATTGAACGTCCTACTTTTCTGCGCCGACTGGGCTAATGAGACAGGCTTGTTATTTAACATAAGTATTCCCTATTAATTGTAACTGTTTATCATTAAATGAAATGGAGTTGGATGTCCTACTTTTCTGCGCCGACTGGGCTAATGAAGACGGGCCTGTTATTTAACATAATTGTTCCCAATAATAAATGAAACGGATTGAATGTCCTACTTTTCCAGGGCCTTGTATAAGCCATACTGTAGTTCGATACAGTCTATTATTACAGATACATGTAATTCCAACTATCAACGGTTCTTTTACGTGCACGAGAACGTGACGCCGGCTTTCAATCTAAAATGGTCCCCGTTTTTTGTTTTTTTTAAAAATCCCACCCGAAGGGGGGGGGGGGGATAAGGCTTTTTTCGAAAAGGGACAGCAGCCTTAAATGGTTTAGTTTAATATCTGTCAACATTTTTATTTATATGTTAAAATGTCTGTAGCTTAAACAAAAACATATTATTCATATTATAGGGGCAAATAGTGTAATTGATCACCCATGCCCTTTTTTTAAAACTAAAATGTACACGCCCTTTTTATTGAGTGACAACAATTTATTGAATTATATATAAAAACGGACAATTGTTTGAAAGGGTAAAAATGATATGAGATGAGGTTAAAATCGTTCACCTATAATAAGACAAAAACTGTCCCAATACCACTCTTGTTGTAACTGAATAATATGTTCCAATCATTATCCTGGTCAACAAATTGTACTAATTTACAATATTCTAATTCATTAATGATACAGATTTTTAAAAAATTGGAAAAATTCAACTATATGGTTTGAAAGGCTTTACGTAAACCTTTTCAAATGTAAATTAGATTTAAAAATATTTTCGAACCCTCTGGACAAGTAAAATAGGATGTAATGGATAATTCACACAACAGGTAGGACACTTAAACATCTAGTACTTAGAATAAGGCTATTTTTTTCTGGACCTGTCAAGCCAGCGAGAGTGTTATTGTCCCTTTAAGGAACTGTTGTGGCGTTGTTACCCAAGGTTTAACTAAGATTTAAAAATAGGATGTAATAGCGCATTATAAATGTTCACATTATTATTATTATTATTAATAAGGCTATTTTTTACTGGACCTGTCAAGCCAGCGAGAAGGTTATGGTCCCTTTAAGGAACCGTCGTGGCTTTGCTACCCAAGGTGTGGTGGCTGATTGGATATAGGATCAACAGGTGTTCTAGTTTTTACTTGCAGACAAACATCAAGTTTGAGTCAAGTACCTGTATTTGTTTAAACAAGAGTTTAGAAATCAAGTTGACAAGATGTAATGTCAACCTGAGCGTAATGTGAGATACATGTGTATATGTTATATGAGATACAGCAATATGTAATATGATATATATGTAATGTGATCTATATTTCTGTATACCCTGATCGTTTGAATTTATGGGAGTCGATTGACTTTCTGTTTTAAATATTCAATTTGTATTTATGGAGGAGGGGTAGGATGGCAGAGATTGTCGTTGTGTATTAAATACCTAGTTTTAATAATTTGGCAGAGAGAGAGAGAGAGAGAGAGAGAGAGAGAGGGGGGTTGGTAATCTCCCAGTTATGACAATGGCTGCTAATACAATTATCATAGACTTAGTTTAGTACGCATAAACAATATGGCGTTCATTTTAAAAGGATACTTGATCCAAACGAATAACAAAATACTTATTGTTCGATCCGGGAAACGTAGAGAGAGAGAGAGAGAGAGAGAGAGAGAGAGAGAGAGAGAGAGAGAGATCGAGTGAGGGAGAGAGAGAGAGTAATGGGGTTTAACGTCCACTCGACACAAGCTAGGTAATTTCGAGACTAACACGTGGTTTAATTTTATTTCAATAATTCGCTTGCGCGTAGGGGTCTTTTAGCAATGGGGAGGGGGACCGGCTATATATGGACCATGAAAACGTACTCATGTCGGCACATCGCGAAGATAAACCGATCGAGAGAATTTCTCTTGAGATGAGGAGTCTGATATCTGGCTACATCTCTCGGTTCTCCAGATAGAATACCACAAAGATTTATACAAGCGCAAGACAATCAATGAAACAATTCGATTGAGAAGATTAAAGAGCGTGTTCAGATCACGAATTGTTTCAATTGTTTCTCTTGTCCCAACAAAAACCAAAACACGGCAACTCGCCTCCACCGCACGCTTCGTCACTAATTATCACAAAACTATGGCGCTATGGTCGCCGCCGACAAAGACAAAATTATTCCATCTTTGTTTAACGGTTCTTGGATAATTGTTTGTCTGCATGCGCGTTAAAGGTCGTGGAATCGAACCATTGAACAAAACTCGACACCACACACGACTGCTCTAATTCGCATTTTCCCTTGTGACCAAATTAATTACACGTTGAGTAAACGCGTACACAAAACTCGCCTGGATGAAATCAGTTAGCGGGGGAAGAGATAGTAGTACAGTAACGAAAGCGTCCAAATTAATTTCCAAACTTAAACAAATTTGTGCGAGAGACGACGACGCGGACGAGGAGAATGTTGGTGTTGGTGTATCGGATGTCCTCGGTTCCTGGTATTAGAACTACAAGAATAGAAATCCACAAACTAGACAATCACATCATTCGTATTAATCTTCGAATGCTTTGTCTGTGGCACGTGTTTCAGGAATTATGTTACGGTGTTCGGGTAATTCTGTAAAGGTTAATATCATGAAATACGCACCGCGAGCCGATCTCCCCGCTCCGTCATACAAAGACTCGAGGACCTCGGAAACGCCTAATTGAATTTGAGCGCTGATTAGCTTCGTCATATGATGTTTAAAGCAAATGTTAATTCTGATTTATAAGATTACAATTTAATTGGAGAAATATTTACAGTTATACGATTACACGCGCCATCGAGTTACGTTTGTCGTGAATACAACGTATATTATCGTAAACACAACCTTTTAATGAGATATCATTTAATTTATCTGGAGACGGAAGCGTTTGATCTGGGAAATACACGCCATCAAGTTGCGTTTGTCGTGAATACAACGTATATTATCGTATAAACAAAATTTGAAATATCATTTAATTTATTTGGAAGCGTTTGATCTGGGAAATACTCGCCATCAAGTTGCGTTTGTCGTGAATACAACGTGTATATTAACGTAAAAACAAAATTTAAAATATCAAAGATTGCACCAATATTACGAGCAGAATAAGGTGAAAATATATCACAATTACCAATTACAAAAGTGGGGTTATCATGGGTTTTTTTTATAAGCAATATTTTATTCAGATTTGTATCTGAATAGGGATTGGGGAACAGACAAAGCTTATATTAAACCCCTCTCCGTTATCGTGTTGTGCAAATGTTCTTAATTAATATCTTGAACCTAATAACAAATATTCGGTTTTATCATCATTCAAAAACAACATTTAAAATATCATCTGGAGACGGTGTAGCGTTTGATCTGGAAAATACTCGCCATCGAGTTACGTTTGTCGTGAATACAACGTATATCAGCGTAAAAACAACATTTGAAATATCATTTAATTTATCTGGAGGCGGTGGCGTTTGATCTTGGAAATATCTAAAGGGGCACCGACCACCAACACTGACCAGTGGTCACCACTTGAGTAGCGCCGCTCATTAAAACATTAACTTTAATCACCCCCTTATCAAATATTGATAATTTCTAACAAATAATCTCTTTGACGTTTTGACCACTGCGTAGATAAGGTTATTAATAATTTGTAAGATGTTGTTTTTATCGTTTGAGATGAGTCAACCCTCTGGTGTTCAGAGCTTATCAACTTTATTTATTTTATATACAATGTATGTTACAATAAGAGTGGGTTTTTTTCTTATCAGATTAAATTTATTTTGTTTTAAAATTAAATGTTTAATTACTAATTTAGAATACATTTTAGGCCGAAAGAAAGACCTGCAATAGAAAGATTTAGTTCTTGCATAATGTATGTTTAATATCATGTAAATGTGTATACATCGCATGTATTACAATTAAAGTGGCTTTTTTTCTTATCTGATTAGATTTATTTTGTTTTAAAACTAAAAAGCGTTTTATTTACGTTTGTTCTTTTTAAGTCTTGGTCTCGGGGCCTCGGGGGAGGAAATTTTATCGTTTCTGTTGACAGTCTTAATGTTTTGTAAACATATTTAGGTTATGAAAACGATTATATTTTGTGCTTTGATTTTATGAAAAATCTTAAGTGACTTGACATTAATTAATCTATGACAATTGGATTGCTAAAACGTCACTTCTCGGCCAAAAATTCCTCTCATTCCTACTACAAATTATTTTTAAATTTAAAATTTCAATATTAATCGCATGAGAACAAATCATTATTTTTTTCCTTGTTATTTTATTATCGATTAAAATCCATTGTATGTTTCGTTTCGTCTAAACGCAAACAAAATTCCTCAAACCTGGTAAAATGCTTGACTTGGTTCATCAATCATAAAGTCAATTAGTTAATTAATTTTGAATCAATTAAGTTAATTAATTTTATTTTTAGAGCTAACAAATGATATACACGGGACGCAGTTACTGTTTATAACTCAGCTACCGCGTTTCTCTTATTTATCCAGCAATTGTACACCAGAAATAAACGGGAAATGTTTATAACTCAGCTACAGACTTCTCTTGTCATTTATCCAGCAATTGTACACCAGAAATAAACGGCAAATGTTTATAACTCAGCCACAGACTTCTCTTGTCATTTATCCAGCAATTGTACACCAGAAATAAACGGCAAATGTTTATAACTCAGCCACAGACTTCTCTTGTCATTTATCCAGCAATTGTACACCAGAAATAAACGACAAATGTTTATAACTCAGCCACAGACTTCTCTTGTCATTTATCCAGCAATTGTACACCAGAAATAAACGGCAAATGCACTCCATAGCACCGAGTCGTGTTTATTCTTTCTATTCTTTCAGTTCATTTACAGAATGTCGCCATTGTTACACTGACAACAATTGATGTTGCACATTTGCATGGAAGTCAGACAATCAATTTGTTTTAGATAATCGATATGACAATAATATATTTCAGAGGAGGTCTGTCATGAATATTATTTTTTTTTGTTCTTGGGTCGAGTAATATTATTCATATAAAAGACATACAACGTTTCTAATTAATAAAAAAACACAAAATTACTTAAATTAATCACACGGTATGTATGGTCTCCGACTCTATCCCGGTTAGTGGAGAGAAGTAGGACGTTAAACCAAGCCTCATGCTTAATTTGCTACCCTTGTAAAATGACGAGATTGTTATCATTATTATTATTATTATTATTATTATTATTATTATTATTATAAACCCGTGAGTTTCTAATTCATAAAATAAACACAAAATTACTCCAAATTAAAATCACACGGTCTCCGACTCTACCCCGGTTAATACAGGAAATAAAGACGTTAAACCCCATCTGATTTGTCCGGCAATAGATATAATTTAGTTGTGGTAATTATAGCCTAATTTAATCACCTATTGATCATTTATCAATTATAAATTATACAGGTATGATCATTCAACATCATCGATTTATGACCAGGAATAATTTCAACAATTACATTTGATTATAGATTCCTGTATAGTTTAATGATTCCAATAAATGACTTCATTCATGTCTCATAATTGTAACTCGGGTCAGTTAATTAATTCTTTTCGTTGACTGATATTTTGAAAAAAAAAACATTTGAAAAACATAATAATACTAACCAACCTACATGACTATTGGCAACTGAGAGACGTTTAAGGGTAAAAAATAACCCCGGTCTTTAATATTAATTAATGAGAAACGTTTCAAGGGTTGAAATGACGTTACTAAAATTAATGGTTATGGTAATGCCATGACGTTAAAATATTGAGAATCGTTTAATAAAAATAATGTCACTAAAACGCCATAACGTTAAACTATCGAGAAACGCTTAATACTAAATTTAATGGCCGCGATAATGTCACGTCAAAATATCGAGAAACATTTAAGAGTAAAAATAACGACACTAAAATTAATGGTCACAATAACGTTAAATTATTGAGAAACGTTTCATTAATATAACGTCACTAAAATTAATGGTCGCGATAACGTCACAACGTTAAATTATTGAGAAACGTTTAGGAGTAAAAATAACGTCACTGAAATTAATGGCCACGATAACGTTAAATTATTGAGAAACGTTCAAGAGTAAAATTAACGCCACTAAAATTATTGGCCGCGTTAACGTCACAAACGTTAAATTATTAAGAAACGTTTAGGAGTAAAAATTACGTCACTACAATTAACAACTGTGATATTGTCATAACGTTTAATTCTACTAAAATAACTGCATCGCTTTCAAAATAATCTTTAAAACAAAAATCGACTTGTTTCTAAATAACAGCATTTTTCGTAGTAGAATCATTGCCGTGTTTTATTTAACGATTTATTTCTTCGTGAAACGAAACGCTTATTGTTCGTCTGATGAAGACTAAGGGGGGTCAATAAAATATCATAAAGCGAAGAGTTTATCACGGCATGCTGGAATATAATTGTTTAAGAAATAGTTTATTGTTATAAGTATGGCCGACCCACTGTGTTCTTGTGATAATTCTGTCTTCTCGACTACTACTCCGTATTTCGCCAGATTTCTTCATACAAGAATAATAACATTTAACGACTTTCTTTGTTTATTTTATTGATAAGAAGCAAGTATTCTTTGATAGATCAATAGTTTTAACATTGTGTTATTTTAAAGGTCGGCTTCATTAGAAACAAATACTAAATATATTTTTGTTTTTTTTTTATGTTTATTTGTTTAGAAATCAAAATACTATGGCTGAAGTTTATTAAGATTCTACGATTGCTAGATAAAAAAAAAGACGATCATGAATTACATTTAAACAAATGATCGATGCAGAGTAGATGAATTTTTTTATAAAGCGAAGTGACACTTTAAATTAACTGTTCGTTTCGTTCTTTTACGACAAAGAGACGACACAAGTCTCACGAAAATAAAAAGGGGATTAATTTGCTCGTGACAGGGAATAATTAATCTGACCCATATATGTACATAGATATTGTTTGTATTTAATACCTGCACTAATTTGGAAAAAAAATAAGTTAAATGAATTTTTTTTTTAAATCTAAACTAAATGAAAGACGTTTTGACAAATAAAAAATAAAATAAATAAATAAATAAATAAATAAATAAATAAATAAATAAATAAATAAATAAATAAATAAATAAATAAATAAATAAATAAATATAAATAAATAAATAAATAAATAAATAAATAAATAAATAAATAAATAAATAAATAAATAAATAAATAAATAAATAAATAAATAAATAAATAAATAAATAAAAAATCATTCTTATTGTATTGCATTACCAGCTGATCATTAAAATTATATTCATGTCACCCTATTCTGGAAGCAGTTTTATATAAGCATTAGGTTCCTTGTTACTGTATATAAGAGTTCTAAATAAATACTTTTTAAATCAAATAAATAAATAAATAAATAAAGCGACTTACCAGCTAATTGGATATCCACATGTTCATCGCCATGTTTATTTTTATTGAATTTTTTCTCGTTATTATTGTTATTGTTATTATTTACAGAAACGGGGGATTCACACCCGGCCTTTTCAACAACATCGTGGTCATCTTTACAGAATAGTCCATCCTCACGTAAAGCGAATTCGTCGCCAGGTATGAGTTGGCGACTGCACGCGACGCATCGGAAACAGTCTATGTGATATACTTGTCCTCGCGCTCTCATTACAAAATCACTCTTACTGAAACCCTGACTGCATTTTGAACATTTTGTACCAAATAATCTGAAAAGAAAAATTAGAGGGAATTAATATAATTATATTCATATAAAAGAAACAAAGTCCGTCTTCATTTTCATAACAAGACTGAACACCCACCTGTTCATACAATGGATGAAATGGAACCAATATGTGTAACTTTGCAAACGTATTTGGAACTCTGAATACGAATTTTTATCGCGCTATATAAATTTGGATGGATATTAGCATAATCAGTAAAGATAATGAGTTTGAAACATACATTTTCTATTTTAGCCGAAGTATAATAAAACAAACAAAGTTTGGATGGATATTAGCATTAAGTAAAGAAAATGAATTTGAAACATAAATTTTCTATTTTTGACCAAATATAAAAAAAACACAATCTGCTAGTTTAAAATGATGTGTGGAGAGTTGACGCATCACGGACGTTTAACACAGAAATTGCATTTGATTAAAAATGTTAAACTTTAAATTCATCAATAATCACAAATTAGAAAAAGCGAACGTGAAGAGCTACTAATGTCTTTAATAAAATGGGATTTAAAATAAAATATTTGTCAGTTTCAAAATGCCCCCGTCTTAACCTAGTTGATGCTGACACGTAAACCTTTGAATTCCATGTAATTTTCATGACAACTTTCTAATGAGTAATACAATCAAGTCCTGCGTGTTATAAGTTTATGTAATTTAGCGTATGTGCTGTTTATAATGGTTTCTCTGGTATGTTGGAGGCGTGTCGAGTAACTATCTTATGGTTATTACAAACATATTTAAGGGGGAGAGAGAGAGAGAGAGGGGAGAGAGAGGAGAGAGAGAGACGGAGTTTAACGTCCACATAACATACAATCTATGTCATTTAGAGACAAAGATATAGTACAATTGCATTTTAATAACTTGCGCGTAGGGGTCTTTAGCAGTGACAGGAAACCGGACGACTCGTAGGAAAACCCACGAAGTTAGGAAAGCTGAAAAAAATAATATACCGACAAGTAGGGTTAATGGAACCTTTATAAGAAAGACGAGTTAATTTGAAAAATAAAACGATATAATTCGTCATTTATTTATTTATTTATTTGTTGCTAGGAGTGTCCAGTAGACAGCAATATGGTCAAAATGGTCGACGATTTCTTCCTAAGTAAATGATATATTATTATCTATATAAAACGAAACCGCTATGAAATGATAATATTGTAATGCTATACACAAAGATTTTTTGATGTTTTGTTTTCATAATGTAGTGTGGTATTTGTATTTTATTTTGCGATCTTTATACTGTATCGTTTATTTCTCTCTAGGTCCGGTTGTGCATACAGTTATCTTGTAATGTGTGTTTGAATTCATGCGATCGGTCCTCATATTCTTCTGTTTGATTTACGTTTCGTATATATAATATGTGATTAGATTTCGGGCCACTGCGATATAACAAAGCGGAATTACAATCGTCTGCGATTCCCCGGGAACGTAGGTCGACTTACAATCCACTGCGGAAACGTAGGTCGACTCTCGGCTACTGTGATTTAACAGTATAATGATTTACATAGAATTGTCTGCGATATCACTTCGCTGGAAGCAGACGTAAAATAAAGCTATTTCACACACAAATTTACAGAGATCTGTGAACTACTCCGGGGCTACTGCGATTTAACAAAGCGGAATTACAATCGACTGTGATTTCCCGGGCTACTGCGATTTAACAGTAAGTCACGATTTACAGAGATTTTCAATCTACTGCAACTCCGGGTTAGCGAGACATTGACCCAAAATACGCACACAACGAACGCTTTTAGGGTACTTCACGTGTACACCCTGTGAATCTATGCTTCAATCGCTGTGTGATCGAGGCGTCGAAAATAAACCGTAATTAAATTACGTTGGTCATTGTCCAAGTCAAATCATGTCTCCTGAAATCATTCATAGGGGAAAATTGGCGATTGAAATGAATTTGTTCCGTGTACAATATGTTCACAGGCGGTGATTTGACTTGTAAAAGATGAGTGGTCCTCCCTGCCGTGTGGTGGTGTATCAATTTACAGGGGACAGATGGGGTTTGTGGTTGGTAGCGACACAGTTTCAATAGAAGGCTTGAACTCGCTTTAACTACGTACATCTAGATGCAGTACATGGGGAACACACAGAGAGAGAGAGAGGGGGAGAGAGAGAGGGGGAGAGAGAGAGAGAGAGAGAGAGAGAGGGAGAGATGTGGTTGGGAGGGACAAGGTTTCAATAGAAGGCTTGAACTCGCTTTAACTACGTACATCTAGATGTAGTAAAACTTGCGGTCGTTGGTTGGGGAGCAGAGAGAGAGAGAGAGAGAGAGAGAGAGAGAGAGAGAGAGAGAATGGGGTTTAACGTCCACTCGGGTGGGGAACAGGGTAGAAATATTGGTTGACTATCTTAAAACTCTCATCAACACATCATTTAGTTTTTTTTATGTCAAGTTTCGAAAGCACGACATCGCAATCATTTCCATATGTTTATAGTTTCAAAACCACGACATCGCTGATATTTTCATGCGCTCAGTTTCAAAGCTTCGACATCGCGGATATTTGCATACGCCCAGTTCTTAAAAAAAATGAAATGGGATTTAACGTCATACTGTTCTGCTCCTGGGATAATGAAGACGAGCATACGCCATACAGTGTGCTATAAGGGAAATTGTGAACGGACAGCGTCCAGTTTTAAAACCACGACATCGCGGATATTTCTTGACAGATGTATTTTACGTCCAGTAACAGATCTATGACCTTGGCTTAAAATTACGGACATGTTGATTTTAGTTCCCGGAAAGTTTTTAAACACACAATATAAGTTCTATATCTATTTTTAATCTACATATTAATGTCGCTACAGACAGACATTTTTATATTTTTTTTGTTTCCACCGTTCTGATATTCTAAAATGTTGACCGATGTCCGAAGAAAAACAAATATTAATTGCACTGAATGATAAATTTGAGAAAGACGAGAGTATCCTCGTCGAAACGTCGCTTTGTATTAAACTCAGTAATGATGTATCAATAGAATTGTACCTTGTGTTATTATGTTCAATTAATAAATGCCAATCAAAGAAGACACATTTATTATTTTGAATTACGTTCAATATTAAAATGTGCTATACTAATTGGACGAACAAGATGAGTACGCGCCATGTAGTGTGGTGAACTATACGGAAGTCCGGACATACTCTTTACCGAATTGCAACCGGCAATGATTCTTTTACGTGCATACCAGCACGTACATCGAACCACGATATTTTGTCTCTTCCGAACTACTAGACACTGTTCCTTAACAGACAAGGAGAAACCACGCTGAAAAAATCCCGAGGTTAACGCCGCTGCCCGGGCGAAATTGCCCTAACTGCATGGTGTATGCACGTATTTATTATCCCACCTGCCTGCCTGAGAAATGGACACTGTTTCTTAACAGGCGAGGGGAGCCACACTAAAAAATCCCGAGGTTAACGCCGCTGCTCGGGCGAAATTGCCCTAACTGCATGGTGTATGCACGTATTTATCATCTCACTAGCTTGAGAAATGTAGCACGGTTAACGTTATTGCATGTTGATTAAGCCACAACAATAAATCCTAATTTAATCCAATAATCACAACACGTCGGATTAATCAGAAGCAAATGAGATCAGGATATATAAAAATAAAACAAATAATGTATAATCTATTGGTGGCAAAAATATTACAGAAACCTAACCGCGGAACTGATCCTTGTCAATTATAATAGATTTAATTTACTATTTAATAAAATGATTTCTTTATTTGATTAAATGAAGGAGAGAGAGAGAGAGAGAGAGAGAGAGAGAGAGAGAGAGAGATGGGGTTTAACGTCCACTCGATACAAACTAACTAGGTCATTTCGAGACTAACATATAGTTTAATTTTATTTCGATAATTCGCTTGCACGTAGGGGTCTTTAACAGGGGGGAGGGAACCGGAGGACCCGGAGGAAACTGATTAAATGAAAGGTTCGTTGGTTCAAAATAGTTTCATCGTCAGTTTGTTTTTTTATACGATAAATAAAAACGAAGTGTGAGAACCGAAGCGATAATTAATAAATGAAATTACTTTATTATCACAAAGTGTGATAAACAGTCTTTATGAACTAATTTTGTTTTAAACCATTTTTTTATTCGGGTTGGCTGAATGGGATCGGGAAACAGGCATAGCCCATGTAAAACTCTAAAACCCCTCTCCCTATTAGGATGAACTATTAGGAATTAAATATAAATATATCTAGGATAAATCTGAATAAGTTTGACATACGAGTTGTTTATATTAAAATATTGGCTACTATGTTAAATGGTCTTCGATGCTGTGATGGTAAATAGTGTTGATGAACTATTAGGACTTAAATAAAAAATATAATCTAGGATGATGCTGAACAATTTCCTAATTTTAAGAGTTTATATTTATATATTGTCTCCTATGTCCATATTATGCTGATTTCACTATTTTGCCTGATTAAACTATTATGCCTATAACGTTTAATTTTGGGGAATTTTGTCTAATGGTTTGGATTGTTCGTATACTTGGTTTTATTTTATGTTAAATATACTTCGAGATGAATTGATGAACTATAAGAATTTAAATATAAGTATGTACTAGTATATCTAAGATATCTATGATAAAGTTATTGTATAATTTCCTGTGATTTAGAGATGAGTTTAGGATACATCTTTATCAGTAGACAACACGCGGACATCAGTACTTGAAGAATTCAACCCGTTCCGTTATAGCCCTTCCGTTAACGAGTATTCAATAGACGCAACGCAACGCAACCATGTCTCTGTTACCAAACATCGTCAATATATTTATCTTATATTTGGTTTTTATAAAATCGGGGGCCCTGCGTCGTCCCGTCCCTCAATCGAACACTTTAATCAGCGATATATACTGATATCCAAAAGGAAGTATACACATTAAAAATGTGACTAAGTTTTATTTAGATTAAAAACAGTTAATAAAATATCAGTGAGATTGCCCCTTGCGTCCAAACGCAACATTTCTAAACAAAAAAAGGTGAAACAAATTGAAATTGTCCCAAATATCGCATAGAATGGAAAAACGACTTTCTTTTTGACATCAGTATATATGTGTACACTTCCAAGATAATAGTGGTCTCATATTCTTTAAAATTGAGTCTCTATATTTTCTCCAAATAAAACGGTTCGACTGTTTATTTAAATAATAATAATAATACTAAATATTATGTCACTACAGCGAAGGTATTTTCAAATTACATTTCATCAATTCGTGAGGACTTGCTTTGTCACTGAATAAAACATTGTGATATATTTAAAATAATAAACAAATATGTTTTATATAGCAACAGTGGGTGTGCTATGGCTGTGTAAATAAATATACGTATTCATTATTACGTCATGGGGAATATATTAAAAATAATGTGGTATATCACTTGGTAATGCTATGCAATAAAATAAAACAAAGTACGAATAATCCAAACCATTAGACAAAATTCGAAGTCCTAAAAACGTTACAGGCAAAATAGTGTAATCAAATTATAGTGTATTCTATTCATTCGGATATGACATTGTTTAAACGTATTAAATACTATGTGATACTGCTTAATATCTGAACCCGAAAACTATGCAACACATTCAATAAATATTCTTATAAGTTTTAAATGTTATTGTATTTTATTAAGTCGAGTATGGCATTGTTTATATCTGTATCGAAAACTATACAATGCATTCAATATACTAATAAGTCGTATAAATATGAGATTGTTTAAACGTATTAAATACTGCTTTATATCCGTATCGAAAACTATACAATGCATTCAATATACTAATATAAGTTTTAAATGTTATTATATTATATTCATTCGGATATGACTGAATGAACAATTTAAATACTATCTATATTTCGTCGGATATGACATTGTATGAACGTATTTAATACTATTTGATACTACTTTATATCTATGCAATATAGTCAATAAACACCTACCATGTGATATATTGCATACTACGTAATATGAATATTGACGTCATTATAAAATACATATTTTATAATTATATTATACACTTAGTTTATTCTGTATATTATTATATTACGTTTTACCTCGAGGCGATATCCGTATAATAAACACTAATTCAATAGGCGGGGATAATATACATTTAGTATTCTATTAAATATTTGAATACATATTTATTTATATTACGCCAATTTTAAATAATAAGGTTTATTAATATACCGTGAAGTAATTATCATATATAAGTATTTGAATATGAATATAATTAGAATCACATTACGCACTCACACGGTTAATATTACGATGTTTAATTTCATGTGCTAGTTTATAACCCCGATAGTTTATATTAATGTGATACTCGAATATACGATGAAATATTCTATTCTATTGAACGCATTTTTTAAATATAACAATGTTCTAGTTCATAATCACAATGGTTTATATTAATGTGATACTTGGATATTCTATGAAATATTCTAAAAAACGCATAATTTAAATATCACAATTAACTGTATATTTAATGTAGTTATAGTTAATATACAGATTGGATGTTTGTGTTTTGGTAGCTTTGAGGGAAGACAGAATTAAACACGGATTATTCGAGATGTTATACGAGTTTATTTTGAGACTGACACATAGAATAATAAAGCGCGGTCGATCAGAAACCCCCCGAAATATTCGAGATGAAATAAAACCAAGTACGAACAATCCCAAACCATTAGACAAAATTCGAAGTCCTACAAAACGGTATAGGCAAAATAGTGTATTCAAGAAAAATAGTGTAATCAGCATATGGACTGTTATCAGACTTCATCTGAGACCAACACACAGAATAATTAAGCGCAGTGGATCAGAAAGCTGCCAAATTTTCAATAATCATATCATAATTACAAAAAAAACCCAAAAAACATGAAATTCACTTTTCTTACCTGACGTAATCTCGTTTACAATATGTCTTCCCGTCACGTACAAAACATGTGCAACTTTCATCCAAATACTGGTTACAATCGGCACATTTAAGACACGACGCGTGCCACTCTAAGTCCGGGGCCACACGTAATATAAACTGGTCATGAATATTCGATCCACAGCCGACACACACCGACGTTCTTCTCGGTTTCTCTACAAAACAAAAAATTAAATATACAAAATAGAAAAAAAACCTTTAGAAAACACTTGATAGACAATCGACAATAAAAATATACAAAATAGAAAATAAACTCTTAGAAAACACTTGATAAACAATCGACAATAATTTTTTTAAAAATGTCATGTTTACATTGTCTTGTCATGTCGTTGACAGTGCCATCAAACATGGAAGAAAATTAGCCATAATGACCGTTGTTGATGGCGAGACAATCGGCGAAAAATTAGGAATTGTGAAAATGGTAGTACTTACTTGCGGGGGGCTGGGGTTGAGAGTCCGCGGTCATGATTATGATTATTCCAGACACGGAATCGTTTCACGGTGAATTGTGAACTGTAACGCACGTGTATAACAGAGTAGACGAGCTAACAGTTTGTCTCGATCCTACAAGCACCACACTTAAAAACTTTTATGAAGCAACTGACATTCAATGCTTCTATAACGACATTATGGGAAAGCGAGGAACGTGATTGGTCGCTTTCTACTGATGGCCGCTTGAGTCTTCATAGGAGGCGTGTTCTTAATTGACAGTAGCCAATCAGAGACGTTGGCGTTTTGCTTGATTGACAGAGTAGAGATTATTCGTTGAAGCATCTGTCAGTTTGGCTGTCTACGGAGTGAGTTGTGTCGTCTGCTCGAAACAGGCTCACTCAAGCTTTAAACATGGAGACTGACAGCCTACGCGAGTAATTCATGTTCAGGATTAAAAGATTGATATTAAAGATGGAAGGCTTCGTGTCTCGAGTTTTGTTTCTTACTGTCAACTTTTCATCAACTTCGAGTTTTCAATGTCAGCAAAAAAAATCCTCAAAAAAATCCCTTTATTTCAATAGATGGAGTCGGTGACGTCATTTGTCGAGAGAAATCCTCGAGAAAAATATTAAAATCAACCACTATTATAATTATTAATTTTAAAAAGTAGGCATATTTTAAAAATCAGTTTTATTGATCATTTGAGATTGTGAATTACTCTCAAGAGTAATGGCTATTGTTTTAGCTGTACAACTAGTAATGCACAAAGTTAATACATGTGCAACCATTTTCATTTTAAAGCCCTAATGACGAATGTCCTAGGATAAATGTCAAATAGCGAAGAAGAGAAATGGGGTTTAACGTCTACACGACACAAACTAGGTCATTTCGGGACTTACATATAGTTCAATTTTATTTGAACAATTCGCTTGCGCGTAGGGGTCTTTATCAGTGGGAGGAAACCGGACGACCCGGAGATTATCCACGAGTTAAATATAGGGTTTTAGATCGTACACAATCAAAAGTACATTTTTAAAAATAAATTCGAGTGAAAATATATTAAAGTTATCATTATTTACTGTTTATGTTCTTTGTTTTTGGTACATGCGATGTAAAACCATTGCCCCCCACCCCACCCCACCCCACCCCACCCCAAAAAAACAAAACCCAAACCCAACCCCAAAACAACAAACAAATCAAAATTCGGGGCGGTTCAGCTTATAGCTGGAGCGCCATAGAAATAAAATGGAATGGGGTTTAACGTCCGACTCTTCTGTGTCGACTGGGCTAATGAAATGAAATGGAGTTTAACGTCCGACTGGACTAATGAAGACGGGGTATCATCATATAAAGATGACGTATCTCTAGTATTTAACTTATCACCATTACTCCAACCTCGTGGGTTTTCTCCGGGTTCTCCGGTACCCCAATGCTAAAGACCCCTACGCACAAGCGAATTATTGAAATAAAATTAAACCATGTGTTAGTCCCGAAATGATCTAGTTTGTGTCGGGTTGACGCTAAACCCCATATCTCTCCGTTGTTCTCTTTTTTTCTCTCTCTTTCACAATTACCATGAGTTCTACTGATATCAAAACGCCATTTTTATATGTTCGAGATAAATACAGTTATAATGATTCTTGTGTCTTTTTTGTACAAGCCACCTTAGTTGTGAAGACTTTTAAAAGAAATACCCGGATTACATGATAAATGAAATGAAATGAGGTTTAACGTCCTACTTTCTGTACTGACCGGGATAGTGAGAGAGAGAGAGAGAGATGGGGTTTAACATCCACTCAACACAACTAGGTCATTTTGAGAGAGAGAGAGAGAGAGAGAGAGAGAAATGGTGTTTAACATCCACTCAACACAAACTAGATCATTTCGGGTTTAACATATGGTGTAATTTTATTTCATTAATTCGCTTGCGGATAGGGGTATTTAGCAGTGGGAGGAAACCGGAGAGCCCGGAGGAAACCCACGAGGTTGAGAAGGCGCCTCTATCTCCATGCCACATAGGCTCACACCAGGGCTCGAAACCACAGCCGCGAGGCCAAAGGTGACGGCCACCTACAGGTCGAAGCGTGGCACTCTTGACCACTAGGCACCCCCACCCCCGTTCATATTAAGATTTGTCAACAATATGTCTTGTTGTGCCCTTGAATGACTACCCTCTTTCAGACCACCCTCCACCCCCACCCCAACTGTTACAAAAGTCAATGGTGTATTTACAATCAAAAATTGAATACCTGAATCTTTTGAACAATAAAATATAATTCTATTTAAAAAGATGTATTGGCCATCAAATGAGAATATCCACTGTAAAAAAACCGGTATATTTATCACTTAGAAAAAAAATGTAGGCTACACGTATCGAGAGTCGGAGAGAGAGAGAGAGAGAGAGAGAGAGAGAGAGAAGGAGAGTTTAACGTCTACTCGACAAAAACGAGTTCATTTTGAATTCGCTTGCGCGTAAGGGTCTAGCAGTGGGAGGAAACAGGATAAAACCCACGAGAGAGAGAGAGAGAGAGAGAGAGAGAGAGAGAGAGAGAGAAGGAGAGTTTAACGTCTACTCGACAAAAACGAGTTCATTTTGAATTCGCTTGCGCGTAAGGGTCTAGCAGTGGGAGGAAACAGGATAAAACCCACGAGAGAGAGAGAGAGAGAGAGAGAGAGAGAGAGAGAGAGAGAGAGAGAGAGAGAGAAGGAGAGTTTAACGTCTACTCGACAAAAACGAGTTCATTTTGAATTCGCTTGCGCGTAAGGGTCTAGCAGTGGGAGGAAACAGGATAAAACCCACGAGAGAGAGAGAGAGAGAGAGAGAGAGTGTGTAACGTTCACCCGAAACAAACTAGGTCAGCTATAGAAAAAATTAATTTCAATAATTCGACAAAAACTAGGTCATTTTGAATTTGCTTGCGCGTAGGGGTCTAGCAGTGGGAGGAAACTGGATAAAACCCACGAGAGAGAGAGAGAGAGAGAGAGAGAGTAACGTTCACCCGAAACAAACTAGGTCAGCTATAGAAAAAATTAATTTCAATAATTCGACAAAAACTAGGTCATTTTGAATTCGCTTGCGCGTAGGGGTCTAGCAGTGGAAGGAAACCGGATAAAACCCACGAGAGAGAGAGAGAGAGAGAGAGAGAGAGAGAGAGAGAGAGAGAGAGAGAGAGAGAGAGAGAGAGAGAGTGTGTAACGTTCACCCGAAACAAACTAGGTCAGCTATAGAAAAAATTAATATCAATAATTCACGAACGCATAGGTATTTACCGTACAACAAGACCCCATAAAAGGCATGCAGTTTATTACAGTTTTACCGTAGTATATCGCATAAACAATCTATTTCAAATTCTTTTGTTGTATTGGGCAATCTTAATGAACTTTCTGAAACGTAATAATTCTAAATAATTTCTACTATTCAAGAAAATGGGTTAATGGGGTTTTATTTATATTGTCAATCGAAATCAAAGAATTAAGGGAAAATATTCGACCCGCAACAAACAGAGAAAAAAAACTCTACACTGCACAAATACCGAATAGATTGTCAAATAAATCCAGCAAATAATACAATTTCTAATAACTAATCGCCGCCATTATTTACAATGGATCGGATGAAATTATTATTCAAAACTACAAACCATTGATTTCTGGTAATGGTCACAGTATTATGAATGGTGTTTGAACAATGAATACACCTTTAAAGCGAGTGACACACCCGTGTCTTTAGTCGAGCTACGAAATTGCGATTAATTGTACGGCATTGAAATGATATGAAATGGGGTTTAACGTCCTGCTCCTAAACTGGATTTATGAAGACGGGCATATTTATGTCATACAGTGTGAGGGGGAATTGTGCCTCTAAAGCTAGTGCCAAACCATGTTTCTAACCGAGCTACGAAATTGCAATTATTTGTACGGCATTGAAATGAAATGAAATGGGACACGTCTTACTTTAGGACTGAATATATAGAAATGAAATGGGGGGGGGGGACGTTTCGGCTAGTGTCGGTGTTTTATTTAAGGAGCCACGGTGGCTAAGTGGATAAGATTGGCGTGCACGTAAAAGACCCTTCACAGTTGGAATTCGATATAAGAGTAGGCCGTAGTGACGCTGTCTGGGCACAATTTCTCTTAAAGCACACTGTATGGCGTTTGCCTGTCTTCATTAGCCTAGTTCGCAGTAGAACAGTAGGACGTTAAACCTCATTTCATTTCATATATTTTATAAAGGTCGCCCTCGCTCCTGTCGGTCCTACCCCAACCCAACCCCAACCAAGCTAACCAAAACAGCTTTTATTTTTCCAAAAGATTTTTAAAAGTCAGTAACCATAGACCAGTAGCTATTTTGTTTACTGTTGTGTGTAGTGCGATCGTCCTGCACAAGCTATCAACATATAAAGTCAGTTACCACCGACCAGCAGCCAATTGCGCAGTGGCTATCTTGTTTACTGCTGTAGTGTGTGGTGCGATCCTCCTGCACAATCTATCACCATATAAATTCTTCGAAGTATTTTTAATAAAAACAAATATCAACGTTGTAATGCAAAAAAAATTGCAAAAGTTTTGAAACCCAGTATTTAGCCATGGCTTACTACCTTTAAGTTTGTATAAAAAAATCTGGGATAATTCGCCTAATCATTGAATAAAAAAACCTAATTGTTAATTTGTTCAAATTCTTGTTAATTCTGTGAGTGTTTACCGCGAGTAAATCAGAAAGCCGGGTTGCCTATAAACTGACGACCAGGTATTGCCAATAAATGGAAAACGAACAATGGCCGACCCGATCGATTTATCGATGACTAAATAAATCTTTCTTTCAGCGAACAGATTTAGTCCAATAAATAAAATATAATATGTTTATTGTCACAATATTTGCTGAGTATCCCCCTGCTCGGCTTTCTGTGCTCTAGTTTAGTCAAATAAAATATCGAACCAGTTTTTTTTCTTTTACTTCTATGAAACCCGTTATCCTTTATTCGCCAGAGCGAGATGAGAATAACATAAAAACAAAAGTCGATATTTAACGCCATTCTTTTTGTGTGTCTTTGGGTAATTTTATAAAATCATATATTGTGAATGTTTAATTGAGATTTTTGAAAACACGATGTGGCGTTGGGGAAATACAATATTTTATGAATTAAAAAAAAAATCCAATATTTATAGAGTTTCAAAAACGTTACGCCACTTTTTATAATTGATTTAAATAAAAGTCAACAGAGATTTTTTTTATGTTTATAAAGTGTAATACGGCTAAGTATTGTTTTTAATAATAGATGTTTGTTTGTTTGTTGGGGGGGGGGAGTACGCGTGCGCTTTAAATTAAAACGTTTTTAATTGAGTCAAGTAGCGTGGTCTCGATCTCGGACATGTACGTATGAGAAGGGGGGGCGGCTCGTTTTCTTTGATCCATTATAATGAATGAATGAATGAATGAATGGAATTGGGTTTAACGTCCTACGCTTAAGCACCTAACCTGGGCCAATTGAAGACGGGCATACGCCATACAGTGTGCTATGAGGGAAATTTTTGCCCGGGCAGCGGCGCTACGGCCTACTCTTATATCGAATTCCAACTGCCAAGGGATCTTTTACGTGCACTCCAATTTGTACACGGGACCTCGGTTTTTCGTCCCATCCGAACGACTAGGCAGCTGTCCTTGTCAGGCCCTCCTTCTGCTTCACTGACAAGGTGAATCACGCCGGAAAATCGAGATGAACTTTCTCGGCCAATGCAGGGATCGAACACTCAACCTCCAGGCTAGCGAACCAGCGCCTTATTCACTTAGCCACCGTGATCCCCTGATCCATTATATTATATATTAGTCCAAAAATGACCTAGTTTCCGTTGAGTAGATGTTACCCCCCCCCCCTCCTCTCTTGTTTTCTCCCTCTCTCCCTTCCTTTCCCACCCTCTCTCTCTCTTCCTCTCCCCTCTCTCTTCCTTCTCCCCCATTATTATTATTATTATCTCTCCCCCCTTCTCTCTCTCTTTTCCTCTCCCCCTCTCTCTTCCTCCTCTCCCCAATTCTCTCTCTCTCTCTCTCAAACAGATTGCTCACGACGACACGACCGCCATGTTGATTTAATCCAATGGGTGAAGCTGTGAATGTTTTGATTGGTTGAACAATAAGATGTTTAACCTTGACCTGCGTAGTTGACTTCATTGATGAGTAAACGTGTTATCAACCTTGATTGTTAGCTAATAAACTGATTTACGGTAGTTTTATCACACAATGATATATTATTGGATCTTTTACGTGCACGTCATAGGACGTTAATCCCCATTTCATTTGGATTGTTTTGTCCCGTTCGAACGACTAGACAAACACGGGACTTCGATTGTTTTTGTCAAATATTAAACAGTCGGACGTTAAACCCCATTTCATTTTATTTCGATTTTTGTCCCATTCGACCGACTAGACAACTGACCTTGTCAGGCCCCCAATCATGCACCGCTGACAAGGGGACACCACTTCAGAGATGAATTTCTTTTACGTTCTTTCAAATACACACTATGTCTTTTCGGGACCCGGGGAAACACCAAAGAGGCTCTACAAGCGACCAAACTTCTGTCACACACAAGCGTTGGAAAGAAACATAGCCCCTGGTAGGCACCTTAAAATCTCGTTGATTATTTTCATACATCACACTCCCTGAAAACCTGATGTCCGCCTTCTTTGTTGTCGATTAGTCTAATCTCGTGGGTTGTCTCTCCCTGCTAAAGACCCTACGCGCAAGCGAATAATTGAAATAAAATTCAACCATTATGTTAGTCCCGAAATGACCTAGTCTTTGTTGTCGGGGGCAATAACTCAGAATGAAAATTATATTACTGGAATCGGATGGACTTTAGGAATCTAAAATTGTAGGTCAAATTTGAAAATTTGTGTCTTAATTTTGTTTTTTCAATTTTCGAACGACAAAAGTCCCATAGGAATTTTCGAAATTGAAAAATGTGAGATAGTCCTTTTCTTGGAAAAGGTTCAGGGTTTACAAAAATGTTATTTGTTTGAAAATAGGTACAGAATTGACGAAGCTATGGCCGTTTTTAAAATTTGTAATACCGCACTAAATTCTGTCTTTTTCGGTCTGCGCACAAGTTTCAAATCGGCTGTATCAACTGATTTCGATGTTGTGATATGTGTTTTTGTAAGTAAACCGAACTCTATTATAATGTAATTATCTCTGTGAATAGAATATCAACTGTGTTTTGGTAGCAGGATTAACAACCAGACAATTGCTGAAATCATTAATTTGGTCTGGAGTAGAAACAATAATTTGTCGTAGATTTGATAAGAAAACAATGGAGTGTTTTTCAGGGGTTGAATGGAGATTGGTTTAGGTTTTGAATGGGGGTTCTGAATGGAGATTGGTTTAGGTTTTGAATGGGGGTTCTGAATGGAGATTGGTTTAGGTTTTGAATGGGGGTTCTGAATGGAGATTGGTTGGGGGTTTTGAATGGAGATTGGTTTAGGGTTTGAATGAAGATTGGTTGGAGGGGTTTCTGATGTAAGGAGCTGCAGTGGTTTAATACCTTAAATAAACTAGTTAATGAAGGTGTTAGAAAAAGATGTACAGGTAAATTAGCGGAACGAATAAGAAGCTGATTATCCTCAGGGCATAATTCTATAAGAATTAGGTTTCGAATTATCAGTTGTACGTGACAAGGAGTAGGATGGCCTGTCCAGCCTCGTGGGTTGTCTCCGGGTCCTCCGGTTTCTTCCCACTGCTAAAGACCCCTACGCGCAAGCGAATTATTGAAAAAAATTAACCATATGTTAGTTCCAAAATGACATAGTTTGTGCTAAGTGGACGTTAAACCCATTTCTCTCATTCTCTCTCTCTCTCTCTCTCTCTATCAGAATTAATTGTGTGTTTTAACTTATTTTTTCAGGACGGAGGGCCGGAGTCTCGTGAACATATTTGTGTGCACGTAAAAGAACCTTTGACAGCTGGAAGAAGAATAGGCCGTTGTGCTGCTTCCCGGACAAAATTTCCCTCATTGCCATTGGACAATGTATGGCAATCTGAGTAAAACACAGATCCTATTTCGTTTCGCTCAAAATTATAAAAAACCGAAACGAAATATAGATCTGTATTTTAATAAGATTGGCTGTATTGCCTATGTTCGTCTTCATTACTCCAGTTCGGAGCCGAACAGTAGGACGTTAAACCCCATTTCAATTCCCGACATATCATATAAAGGTGATTTTTAGGGTAAGCTTACTCTTCCGGACACATGCTACCACTGTTTGTCGTGTATTTTGTACACGAGGAGCAGTCCATTTGCTAACTACACTATTTTGCCTCTACCGTTTTTTTAGGACTGGTTTGGATTGTTCGTACTTGGTTTTTATTTGATTAGTCTATAGCTAACACATTGGAGGCGAACACTGTCCATAATACAACCGCTTCATTTAAACTAGCGATATTGGTATTAATATTCCCCTCTTTCCTCCATACAAACTTACAAACAACTGCATTTCTCAAATACAACTTTTAAAAACTATATTTTTTAAATCGGTTGAGAGAGAGAGAGAAAGAGAGAGAGAGAGAGAGAAAGGGGGGGTTAACGTCCACTAGACAAAAAATAGATCATTTCGAGACTAACACATGGTTTATTTTTATTTCAATACTTCGCTTGCGCGTAGGCGTCTTCAGCAGTGGGAGGTAAACCGGATGACCCGGAGAAAACCCACGAGGCTGGAGATTACCAAGACAACGTTTGGTTAGCTATTGAAGGATATTGTTTTAATATTCTCCGGTTAAACTGTTATAATGTCTAAATCAATATAAAAAAAGAAATATGATTAAAAACTAAGTTTATGACCAGTTAAACTGTTATATAATGTCTAAATCAGTTTTTAAAAAAAGAAATATGATTAAAAACTAAGTTAATGACGTCAAATGAACCGGGCTCATATAAGTTCGAATTTAAACTGTTAATTAAAATTTTGTTATCACAACTTTCAACTATACTGAAGACCCCCGCCCACCCCCTTCAAAAAAAACCCCCAACAATAGCAAAGTAAAGTAAAATGTAATCTAAAAGTAAAACAATCACATGATTACTATAAAGTTGATATAATCGACGCGAAATCAGAAGATTGTCATCATGAAACGGGGTGTTGGGACGGCCTAGTGGTCTAAAGTGCCGCGCTTCGACCTCTAGCTTGCCGGTCACCTCTGGCTTGCGGCTGTGGTTTCGAGCCCTAGTGTGAACGTATGTGGCATGGAGATTAGGGCGCCTTCTCAACCTCGTGGGTTACCACCGGTTTCCTCCCACTGCTAAAGACCTCTACGCGCAAGCGAATTATTGAAATAAAAAAAATAAAATAAAAACATATGTTAGTCCCGAAATGACCTAGTTGTGTTGATTGGACGTTAAACCCCATTTCTTTCTCTCTCTCGTTATCATGAAAATCAAAAAATATAAAACCATTCTTACATAAATAAAACAAGCCAATTAATAAAATTCGAAGAACTTCTAAATATTTCTTTTGGGGAAAATTTCCCTCATAGCACACTGTATGGTAAATGCCCGTCTTCATTATCCCAGTAGGAGCGAAGCAGTAGGACGTTAAACCCCATTACAATTTCATTTATTTGTTTTTGTGGAAATGTTTTTCGTTTGTTTTCGATATGAAATAGACAATTATTTAAATAGATACTAAGCAAAACAGTAGGACGTTAAACCCCATTTCCTGGTCATTTATTTTGTTTTTGTAGAAATGTTTTTTGTTTGTTTTCGATGTGGAATAGATACGATGTGAGAGCAAACTCCCCCTTTCATTTCAATTCATTTTTATTTCTATTTTCTTTGGGGTTTTTTGTGGAAATATTTTTCTTTTGTTTTAGATGTTGGATAGACAATTATTGAAATGGATACTATGTACTTATGTCATTTGGTACTCGGTGATTATTGTGTGTGGAGATAGAAATAGGACAGATATTGATATGACCGTTGGCCAGCTGCCTAGGATTGTGAGTTTCAGCCAATGGTCAGCAGATAGAACCGGTAAATTGACCTTTATAATCAGTTATACGCTGACCTCACCCATTGTTTATGGTCTGACCCTTGACACGTTGTATACAGCTAGCTTCCATATCAACACAGATCCGATACTGAACAGCCAGTTTATACCATGCGATTAAACCAAAGTAACTTCCACCAGATCTCCAGAGAGAGAGAGGGGGAGGGAAGGCGAGAGAGAGAGAATGAATGAAATGGGGTTTAACGTCCTACTATTATGCACCTAGCCTGGGCTAATGGAAAATGGGCATACGCCATACAGTGTGCTATGAGATAAATTTTGCCCGGGCAGCGGCGCTACGGCCTACTCTTATATCGAATTCCAACTGCCAAGGGATCTTTTACGTGCACTCCAATGTGAACGCGAGACCTCGGTTTTTCGTCCCATCCGAACGACTGAGAGAGAGTTGGGGTTTAACGTCCACTCGACACAAATAGGTCATTTCGGGACTAACATATTAAAGGGGCCAGCCCGAATTTCAAAGAATCTGAAAATTAAACGTTCATGAACGTATGAAATTTAAACGCCAAAATATAGAGGAATAGTGTATTTACCTTGTCTGAAAATTTCAGTTCAAAATATTGAGTAGTTTGGACGTGAATGCCAAAAAAACTTAACTGGACACTAGTTCTGTTAAGTTTTTCTTTTAAATTGTTATGGTCGTTTTACTTGAAAAGCGCGACTATTTTTGATACCAATTTTAACTTAATCAAAAGAGAGCTTTAGAAGTGAGTCAATAGGGTTAGATTGAAAGTTGCACGTATATTGACTCGTTTTATCCAGACACTTCTGTGTAATGCAAACAGAACACAAGTCTTCGGCCACCGAGCGATACCGGCGATTGGAAGTTGTTTGAAAACGTATCACATAGCTTGAAGAAGTTGCTCGGATCTAAGTTAGAGGCTATTTAGGACTTTTCATACAAAATTATACAGTTTTAACCCCGAAAATGTTATCGGGATGGCCCCTTTAAAGCAAGGTAACTTTCATCAGATCATGACCGTATGTAGAATTTTAGAAATTGGGGTGTAGCAGAGATAGATAGAGAGAGAAAGAGAGAGAGAGAGAGATAAAGAGAGAGATGGGGTTTAACTTCCACTCGATACAAACTAGGTTATTTCGGGACTTACATATTAAAGCAAGGTAACTTAAATTCCACCAGATCAGGGCCGTATTTAGGATTTTAAAAGTTGGAGTGCAGCAGAGTGGCGGGGCGCCGTAGCCTCCATGTAAACTATACAAGAAAGTTTGGATCAGGGAACACGAGCCCATTGGCGTTTGGGCGCCCTTAAAACTGACCGACTGATCAGTGCCTTTAGGGCATCACTGTGTCATCATAATCAAGTGTATTTTTATAATTGACAGAGTGTCAAAAAAGTAATTTTGGGTGGGGAGGGGGGGGGCGAAATTTCTCGGGGTGCGATGTACCCCCTGCACTCCTGCCTCAGATCTTATGAATTACTCGAACTTGTAATAACTCACGCAATATGGACCCCCCCCCCCCCCGGGCCCCCGCCCTTCAACTTACACAATAACCCTCCATTTGATTTATGAAATTGCCAGTTTATACCTTTTTTAAAAAGATTTGAAAAAAAATATTAGATAAAGTCATCCTCGTTAATCAGAGTCACAAGAGACTTATGTTGAAAACTAATTTCTGTTTTAATATTATAATGTTTAACAACCCCTTGTCAAATGATCAAAAAATCTAAATCCAATTGTTTTTTTCTATTATACGTTTTTCCCTTTTGCTCCTAAACTGGGTCAATGATGACGGGCATACACCATACAGTGTGCTATGAGGGAAAATTTGCTCTGATAGCGGCGCTATACGGCCTAATCTTATATCGAATTCCAACTGTCAATGTATCTTTTACGTGCACGCCAATTTGTACACGGGACCTCGGTGTTTCGTCCCATCCGAACGACAAGTCAGCTGTCCTTTTTAGGCCCTCCACCCCACCCTGCATCACTGACAAGGGGTAACCATGCTGACAGAGAGCAGACTCTTACTTTATTTGTTTGTAACGTGCACTGAGTGTTGTAGAGTAATTATGATGAAGACGATGATGATGATAAAGAGCAGGACGACGATGATCGTGATGATGATGCACTATTAACTCGTAGTATTTTATTTGATTGTAAATTGCAGTGCATGTTGTTGAGTAATAAAGAAGTCGACGATGATAAAGAGAAGGACGACGATGGTCATGAATCGTAATGATGATGAGCTATAAATATTACCTTTTAGTTTATTAATTTATCATTTGTAATTGATAAAGATAAGAGAATACTTGTCGAAACGTCGAGCTATATGTTATGGAAGCCTATAACTACCATTCATAATTTCTACTTTTCGCCCCTTCAAAACACGAAAGTCGAAAAGTCGAAAAGTAGAAAGTCGAAAGTCGAAAAGTAGAAAATAGGAAATTAAGAAACTTTCCGAATTTCCTATTTTCGACTTTCGACTTTCGCCTTCTTACTGACATCAATAAATACAAAAATATGACTAAGTCGAAAGTCGCCAAGACGGTATACAAGCCAAAATGCAAGTCGAAAATAAGAAATTAGGAAAAAAAAAATAATTCTTAATTTCCCTTTTTCGCGTTGATTTTGGCTTGTATACCGTCTTGGCGACTTTCGACTTTCTACTTTTCGACTTTCTACTTTTCGACTTTCGACTTTCGACTTTTCGACTTTCGACTTTCTACTTTTCGACTTTTCGACTTTCGACTTTCGTGTTTTGAAGGGGCGAAAAGTAGAAACTATGAATGGTAGTTATAGGCTTCCATAATATGTGCATAAACCAGTTATTAATTTCCATATAAATTGTCTTGTTTTTCTTAAATGCCACTCAATGATTATATGATGAGCTAACTCGCAGTATTTTATTTAATTGTAAATTGCAGTGAATGTTGTTTGTTTTGACATATGGAGATTTTCTTCTGATCGAACGATTAATCTTGTTTATATATCTTTTGTACAAATATAACCTACCGCGGTATAACATGTTTCAAGTCACTCCCTTCAACAACTCGTATTCTTATCATAACGTGTTGGGGGTCTGGCTTAGACTTCATGTTAAAGAGACATGTCTTAAAAAGACTACGTGATAATACTGAGGGAGAGAGAGAGAGAGAGAGAGAGAGAGAGAGAGACAAAGAGAGAGAGACAGAGAGAGGAGGAGAGAGAGAGGGAGTGGAAAGGGAGAAAGATAGAGAGAGAGGGAGAGAAAGGGGAGAGAGGGAGAGAGAGGGAAAGAGAGGGTGGAAAAGAGAGAGAGAGAAAGGGGGGAGATGGAGAGAGAGATAGATGGGACTTAACGTCCACTCGACACAAACTAGGTAATTTCGGGACTAACGTATAGTTTAATTTTATTTCAATAATAATTCGCTGGCGCGTAGGGGTCTTTAATAGTGGGAGAAAACTGGAGGACCCGGAAAAAACCCCAAGAGATTGGAAAGGTGGCCCTACTCCTTGTCAATGACAGGCTTTATTATACAGCACGCCCATGCTAACCATTCGGCCACCCCCCATCTACTTAACAGGAACTAGGTCATTTTGGGACTAATATAATAATATGGTTCAAAGAGGGAGCCCTCCCCCCTTCTTTCTCATACGTGCATGTCCGGGATCGAGACGCACGACAGTTGACTCAATCAATGACAGGCTTTATGATACAGCGGGCACGTGCTAACCATTCAGCCATCCACCCCCCCCCCCCATGATAATACCGAAAGGAGAAATTTATAGATATGGCATGTCTCTCTGGTCAGAATAATGTGTCGCTATTTGATGAATTTGTAGAAACTCTACATAATATATATTAATTTAATGGAACCTTTTAGATTAGGCCCTGGATGGCTACAGTGACTAAATGAGGGGTGGGGAGTACAGATGTCATTATGAGCCTATTAGACAGGGTCTTGGATAGCTACAGTAGACTGGAGGAGGGGTGGGGTTGTACAGATTTCATTATGGGATATAGACTGGGCCCTGGATGGCTACAGTAGACTGCAGGAGGGGTGGGGTGTACAGATGTCATTATGGGATATCGACTGGGGTAGTGATCTGGGAAACTGACGAGTGGTACTGTTCGTATAAAGACAGAGAATACCAGAACGTGATTAAATAAAGGCCGCCATGATAAACTGATATCGGGTTGATTATTGTTTCTCTGTGTTAACTGATAGATAGGTCTTCAAGTTTATCTAATTAGTCTAGACCAGGGGCCTGTTTCACGGAATTTATAACTAAGATAAAATCCAAATATTAGTAATTTGATTGGATAATATTCGATTGATTTTAGTGCTTAGCCAATCAAAATTAAAATATCTACTAAAATTTGGATTTTATGTTTTGTTCAGATTTAGAGAAACAGGACCGTGTTATTCTACCATTATTGTAAATTGAATGGGGTTTAACGTCCTACTCCCCTGCATCAACCGTACTTATGACGAGCTCCAATGTAAATTGAATGGGGTTTAACGTCCTACTCCCCTACATCAATCGTACTAATGACGAGCTCCAATGTAAATTGAATGGGGTTTAACGTCCTACTCCCCTGCATCAACCGTACCAATGACGACGGACATGCGCTATGCAGTGTGTCTGGACAGCCTCACTCCCGCCTACTATTCAATCTGGCAAGGGTTCTTTTCCGTGCACGCCAATGGGCATTTCTTCGATCGTACTTATGACGGGTTATTCAATCCTCACGGGCTATTCAATAGTAGGCCTCACTCCCGCCCACTATTCAATTACGTCAATTTTTCGTTCTACCGAAACGACTACGTCCCACGTCTCTGCACCCACCGAGTTAATGGTGACGCCAATAGACCGTGCTGTGTGCTACGAGGAATATCTTGCCAAGGCAGCGACGTTTCGGCCTACACTATTCAATCTGGGAAGGATTCTTTAACGTGCACGCCGATGTGTTGACCTCGGTTTTTCGTACCATCCAAACGACTATACGCTGTTCCTAGCTAGGTCATGTCCAACCCCGTGGGTTTTCTCCGGGTCCTCCGAGTTCCTTCCACTGCTAAAGACCCCTACGCACAAGCGAATTATTGAAACTTAGTTTTTAATCATATTTCTTTTTTTAATATTGATTTAGACATTATAACAGTTTAACCGGTAAAAATTAAAACAATATCCTTTAATTGCTATTTTTCTATCTCTCTATAACGTCATTTGTTGTAAACAAACTTCATCTTGGTAATCTCCAGCGTCGTGGGTGATCTCCGAGTCATCCGGTTTCCTCCCCCTGCTGAAGACGCCTACGCGCAAGCGAAGTATTGAAATAAAATTAAACCATATGTTAGTCCCGAAATGACCTAGTTTGTCGTGAGTGGACGTAAAACGCCATTTTTCTCTCTCTCTTTCAATAAGCGGCGAAAAATATAAACGGAGACCATCTCTATATAAAAAGAACAAAAAAAAAATAAGAAAAAAAAATTGGAAAGTTTTTGAATATAGGAAATATGTGGAAGTTAACGTTAAATTTACAACACGTTTAGTGAAAATGTTAAAAGATCGCCGACTATTTTTAGACATCCATTACGCGTCATCCGGGTGTTATATTTGAATAAACTGCATCAACTCTCTAGGAATAGAGATGGAGAAAGCCATATGCAACTACTTCCGGAACTCCCCTGATACCACGAGAGGAACACCCGCGGGTTGTCATCAATTAGGCTCGGATATTCAGTTCTCTAGCCGTGGGTATTTTAGCTCGCTCGGGTTCATATCGTAGCCCACATGTTATAAATATGCATTCCTTTATCGCTTTTCTACAACGTTTGCCATTTGGAGAAGGTGCAATAATTAGCCATGCGTTTACCTACACCGGAGCTGTGCGACCAGTGCAGACTGGCATCTACTCAAATTCACGCAAAGCAATGTCGTAGCGACCTCCTTATAAGGTTCCATTTTAAAGCAACGATCTTGGTTGTACAATGAAACGGGGTCTAACGTCCTATTGTTTTGCTCCGAGTGGGATAATGAAGACAGGAACATTTGATTTTTATTCCCTTACTGAATAACCGGCGTGATGCAGAAGGAGGGCCTGACAAGGGAAGCTGCCTAGTCGTTCGGATAGGACGACAAACCGAGGTCCTGTGTACACATTGGAGTGCACGTAAAAGATCCCTTGGCAGTTGGAATTCGATATAAGAGTAGGCCGTAGCGCCGCTGCCCGGGCAAAATTTCCCTCATAGCACACTGTATGGCGTATGACCGTTTTCCATTAGCCCAGGTTAGGTGCATAATAGTAGGACGTTAAACCCCATTTCATTCATTCTTATTGAATAATTTATTGGCAGGAAAATGGCTAAAAGTCTGCGAAATTGGATTTTTTTTGTTCCGTTTCTTTTATGAGAATTCTATGATAATATATTTTTCTCAGCGACATGTCTCTTAGACAAAGCGCCCCCCCCCCCCAAAAAAAAACAACCAAAAAAAACAAAATCGAATTAGCTCCCCCCCCTCCAATATTTCGCCAGCAATAATGATTTCTCAGGAGCGTTCTTAGCCCACCACATCCTCAGCCCCTACAAAAAATTCCGCAGCCCCACCAAATTTCTTGAGCTGGCTAGAGATCCCAAGCACGTACTAGTCACCCGATGATTTTGCCTCGGCGGTTCTCGGCTAGAAATAGCCTAGAATGATAGGAGAATATTTGAACTCGGAAAACTCGACAATTAAATTATCTTGAAATCTAAAAAGGTCGAAAAACCGTAAATAATAATTATTATTTAATTAGCGTAGATTTATTTAGAGCACCGATAAGCGAATATTTAAGGAATTGGTGAATAGAAGACACGTGTTTAATTAATGACATTAAAATAGACGCCTTTTCGTATTAGGGGGTTGGATGGCCGAATGGCTAGCACGTGCGCGCTGTATCATAAAGCCTGTCATTGAGTCAACTGGCCCGGTTTCGAATCCTCGGTTGTACGTGACAAGAAGTAGGATCGCGCTTTTACGATTAGAGATGGGGCAAGTTCTTTTACGATTAGAGATGGGGTAGTTCCTTTAGGAACTGTCTCTGAGCGAACGATGTCTCGCTACACAGTTCCTCACGGGCCTTATTATCAACTAGTATGAAAATAAGGCTTTTCTCCATCTCGGTTCTAAGGCTACTGTAGATCCTTACCGTCTACTTTGCACCGTGATTCTTCTTTGATCGCCAAAAGAAAACATTTCCTGACACAACCGACACAAATTTATAATAATTCAACACTATTTTCACGTAGAATTCGACGTTAGAAAAAGATAAACAATATCGTTCAAATCTGGCCGCCATGTTTGTTTACTGACGTCAGCGCAGACCGGTCTTTTTCTAACATCGAATTCTACACGAAAATAGTGTTGGATTATTATAAATTTGTCTCGGTTGTGTCAGGAAATGATTTCTTTTGTTGATCAAAAAAGTTTCACGGTGCAAAATAGACGGTAAGGATCTAAAATAGCCTTAGAACCTAGATGGGGTAAAGCTTTATTTTCATACTAGTTGATAATAAGGTCCGTGAGGAACTGTGTAGCGAGACATCGTTCGCTCAGAGACAGTTCCTAAAGGAACTAGAGATGGGGCAAGTTCTTTTACGATTAGAGATGGGGGCAAGCTCTATGCTATTAGAGATGGTACAACCTTTCTACTACGATTAGGGGTGGGACAAGCTCTATTTCTATTAGTGATGGGACAAGCTCTATTACGATTAGAGATGGGGCAAGCTCTATTACGATTAGTGATGGAACAAGCTCTATTACGATTAGGGATGAGAAAAGCTCACTGTACGATTAGTGATGGGACAAGCTCTATTACGATTAGGGATGAGAAAAGCTCTATTACGATTAGGGATGAGAAAAGCTCTATTACGATTAGGGATGAGAAAAGCGGTATTACGATTAGGGGTGGGACAAGCTCTATTACGATTAGGGGTGGGTCAAGCTCTATTACGATTAGAGATGGTGCAAGCTCTATTACGATTAGGGATGGGACAAGCACCATTACGATTAGGGATGGGACAACCTCTCTATTACGATTATAGATGAGACAACCTCTCTATTACGATTAGGGGTGGGTCAAGCTCTATTACGATTAGAGATGGTGCAAGCTCTATTACGATTAGAGATGGGAAAAGTTCTTTTACGATTAGAGATGTGGCAAGTGCTATTACGATTAGAGATGGGACAAGCACCATTACGATTAGGGATGGGACAAGCACCATTACGATTAGGGATGGGACAACCTCTCTATTACGATTATAGATGAGACAACCTCTCTATTACGATTAGGGATGGGCCAAGCGGTATTACGATTAGAGATGGGACAAGCTCTAGTACGATTAGAGATAGGCCAAGCTCTATTACGATTAGGAATAGGCCAAGCTCTATTACGATTAGGAATAGGCAAGCTCTATTATGATTAGGAATAGGCCAAGCTCTATTATGATTATGAATAGGCCAAGCTCTATTACGATTGGGAATAGGCCAAGCTCTATTATGATTAGGAATAGGCCAAGCTCTATTACGATTAGGAATAGGCCAAGCTCTATTACGATTAGGAATATATCCCAATTCTGGCGTTATCTATACCCATTTACTTCCAACGGGGACATATGGTCATCTAACAAATCAACACATTAACATCCAATCAAATCACCTGAACCAAATAAAAGCCTTACACAACATTAGAAATATTGACTCCCTAGATGTATTTAAATCTCAGCTAAAGACGTTCCTGTTTACAGAAGCATCCCCGTAGTTCAACCGAGAAAACTTGAAAAGTGCAATAAAAACTTTAGTTTAAGTATAACTGCGCTATATAAATAGATGCTTATTATTATTATTTGTAACCCCCCAGTGAAAACTGACGCGGCATCCCAGAGGCGGACCCAGACAATCCTGCTAGGGGAGAATTTTTTTTGGAAAAAATCGGGGTGTCAGTGGTGATATGTGGCGCATATCTATTTTTTACACTGTTATTTTTATACTGTTGGATCCGCCTCTGTGGGATCCAACCATACCACGATATCATATAAATATTATTGACAGTCCCAGTGGAAACTGACGAGGCCTTATGTCAGGTGTACCTAATCGATTTAACTCGAGATAAAAGACAACTGAACGTCGTCAAGCGACACGATGGCGACAGAATCGAGCTAATAGACTGATTAGAATCGTAGATAGATTTAGACTAATACCCTCGAACCCCCCAACACGACCGTACGACAGGTATTCAGTCTCTAACACACACTTCAACCATCAAAACCAAATCCCGTTTATCACTGACGAGATGTCAACTAGCGAGAATTAAGATAACAACAAAAATGGCGGTTACACTCGACCTTCAGCTCTTTTACAAGCATCGTTCGTGAGATAGCGGAGGGAGAGAGAGAGAGAGAGAGATATGGGGTTTAACCTACACTCAACACAACTAGGTCATTTCGGGACTAACATATGGTTTTAATTTTATTTCAATAATTCGCTTGCGCGTAGGTGTCTTTAGCAGTGGGAGGAAACCGGGGTGCCCTGAGGAAACCCACGAGGTTGAGTCGTGAGATAGCATAATAGTTGATTGGTATACAACAAAATATAATCTGAATGACTAAAGAGTGAGAGAGAGAGGGAGAGAGAGGGAGAGAGAGAGGGAGAGAGAGAGATGGGGTTTCACCTACACTCGACACAAACTAGATCATTTCGGGACTAACATATTGTTTTCATTTTATTTTAACAATTCAATTGCATGCGCGTAGGGGTCTGTAGCAGAGGGGGCAAACCGGAGGACCCGGAGAAAGCCCACGAGATTGGACAGGCGACCCTACTCTTTGTCACTTGGCAAGGAATGTTTATTTTTGAACCAGTGTCTGTTTGTATACACCAAATAATCCTGCTGTTCTTATTGGGCAATACTCTTAAAAACCCACCACCAAGGCTCCGTCGATTCGAGTTCGATTCACATGACACTTGCCATTCGTGTTCTTTGGACAACTGCGCATCGATATACTACCTATGTGCTTGTTTTACATAACATCTAGTATCACTTCCCGACGAAGGAGAGATAAGCCAAGGTCCCTTGTACACATTGGCGTGCACGTAAAAGATCACTTGGCAGTTGGAATTCAGTTCCTGCCCGGGCGAAAAACTCCCCTCATAGCACACTGTATGGCGTATGCCCGTCTACAATTAGCCCAGGTTAGGTGCAGAAGCGTAAGACGTTAAACCCCATTTCATTTCATTCTATTGTTTATAATATGACCAGGTAGGTACAGGTATATTCATACAAAGTGACACCTGGTTGTCAAGGACTCACGTTCTTACTTTCTTCCCGGAGCCCCTATAAACCCTACTTGAGGTTATTGGTATTGACATGTTGGATTAAAAGCCACGAGGTCCTCGAGATCTAGACATGGTATTATAGTAACCAAGGTATTCTCTAGTTTAGGGGATTATCTCAAGGAGGTAGGTGGATCAGACGATCTGATTGTGGGGGAGTAGGATAGATTCGGGTGTCTCTATAATAACCATGGTTTGTCCCGGATCTGATTGTGGGGGAGTAGGATAGACTCGGGTGACTCTATAATAACCATGGTATGTCCCGGATCTGATTGTGGGGGAGTAGGATAGATTCGGGTGTCTCTATAAACGCCTGTCCTGGATCTGATTGTGGGGGAGTAGGGTAGACTCGGGAGACTCTATAATAACCATGGTATGTCCCGGATCTGATTGTGGGGGAGTAGGATAGACTCGGGAGACTCTATATATAATGTCGTTAACGCCGCTCCCGTTCCTCGATAACCTTGGTAAACCCGGACCGTGCACCATGGTTTGTCCCGGATCTGATTGTGGGGGAGGACGCCGCTCCCGTTCTTCAATACCACGGTACATCGTTCCGTTCCTCAATAACCATTCGGACTGTGGGCAAATAAACTTGGTATATCCGAACCGTGGACATCGTTCCGTTCCTCAATAGCCATGATATATTCCGGCGGTGGACATCGTTCCGTTCCTCAATAGCCATGGTATATTCCGACCGTGGACATCGTTCCGTCGAGTGACGAAAATAGCCTTGGTATATCCGGACCGTGATTCGAGCGACGATTAACTGGACATCGAATGATACCGACTGGATAGCGCGAGACTACCGTTAAAGACTCCCATTTTTCATGCCCTCAAAACACCTGGTCAGACCCATAAATGGCTGCTCACCAACAAAATGGGGCCTTATGTGTCATCATGAGGAACTCACCACACGTGACAGTAAATTAGAAACACCGATAACAAAAACACGGCCATTAGAAACGACAAGAGAACTATGAAAGAATGAAATGGGGTTTAACGTCCTACCTTAAGCACCTAACCTGGGCTAATTGAAGACGGGCATACGCCATACTCTTATATCGAATTCCAACTGCCAAGGGATCTTTTACGTGCACTCCAATGTGTACACGGGACCTCGGTTTTTCGTCCCATCCGAACGACTAGGCAGCTGTCCTTGTCAGGCCCTCCATCTGCATCACTGACAAGGGAAAATCACGCCGGAAAATCGAGATGAACTTTCTCGGCCTATGCAGGGATCGAACACTCGACCTCCAGGCTAGCGAACCAGCGCCTTATCCACTTAGCCACCGTGATCCCCAAGAGAACTATGAAAGAAAGAAATGGGTACGTGGGCAGGCCCGAAGCTAGCGGGGGCCAAGAGGTACACAGTGGTCGTTGGTTTCGTATTGCGTCCAATGCAAAGAGTGGCGAAGGCCCCAATTGGGGTAACCGGTTCTTTCTCCATTGGGTAGAGGCACCCATAGGGTACCGGTTTGCTCCAAGGGAGGCAGCTAACATCCTGCCCCCTCCCACACCCGCTAGCTACGGACCTGGTGGGTTGGCGGCCCTTGGTTATTATCGCCACTGAGCGTCAACTGAGGGATTTCAAAACTAGAATACTGTGAAAGATAAATCTCTAGAAGGAATGAATGTCAGTCCAAAAATAGTTCGAATTCCATTGAGTATTTACAAAGATATGGTCAAGGACACACGACACAATTAAATCATCTCCAGTCTCCCTTGAATCAATGGTCAAGGTCGAAACTACCAAATCTTTAAAACAATTTTCGTTCAAAATGCAACCTTAATCCTGGAGTCCAGAATAAAAATTACTCGCTCTCAGCTCTGACTGTGGCCAAATGAACAGATATAGAGGCGTGCCTAGAACTGGCTCTATTCAAGTAATGGCTACTTAAAGTTACATTATTCAAGATATGGATAAGAACTAGCCATTCTTGCTATACTAGTTCGAAGGTAGATGATGTAAAATGAATAATTTGAAAATTTCATTCAAATTACTCTATTTCAAGCGAAGATATTGGCATTTAAAGATTTGGCCAACCTGTGCAATAATTTCAACCACGGTCCTGGTTGATCAAAGCTAAGACTCGAAGCGTCTAGGCGCGCCATATTTGATTTATTGCTGAAACGTTATAATCTATTTAATATCGGAGCAATCTGATGCCATCCAAAGTTGATTAAGGCCTGGATCAGTTAATTAATGTCTAATGAATACTTTAGAAAACATTTCATGCCCAAATAAAGACCTGCACTAGGCAGATTTAGCTCTTGAATAATGCATGTTTAAGTATTGGCTACAATCTATTGGCTAGGTTCGGGGTCAGATTTTAACTGTGTTGTTTCTCAAGTTTCAAACTCCAGTAATGATTGAACAACAAACCGTGGTCATGTTTTCGTCCAACAGTTCATCAACACCGGCCCGTGATTTACTTTCATAAGATGAATTATAGAAATAAACAACGGTGCCAGATTGACGTCTGGGTCTGCACGAGCAAAAACACGACCATGTTTTCACGTACTGTAACAATAAACTTAATCTGACATTCGAGGCAAATAGAACAACTCTATACTCGAATAGATTGAGAGAGAGAGATAGAGAAGAGAGAGAGAGAGAGAGAGAGAGAATGGGGTTTAACGTCCACTCAACACAACTAGGTCATTTCGGGAATAACATATGGTTTTAATTTTATTTCAATAATTTGCCTGCGCGTAGGGGTCTTTAGCAGTGGGAGTAAACTGGTGTGCCGAGAGGAAACCCGAGAGGTTGAGAAGGCCCATATAGATTGAGGGGAATTCTAACTCGTTTTACCCTTTCTTTTAAATACACCATTCAATCAACTCAATCTGACATTCGAAGCAAATAGTACAACTTTTTTCCCCTTATTGAGGTGAATTCGAACTTGTTATACTTTTTTCTTTTAATTACACCATTCAAGATAAGAATTCGAGTTCCTCTGTGAGCCCGTCTTCATTAGCCTAGTCGGGGAAGAACAGTGGGTGTTAAAACCCATTTAATTTTCTGTTAGTAGAAATACATGTATAACCTAGTTCATTGCCAGGGATGTTTTGGTGTGAAGGCCTCATCGTTAGAAGAAACTGATGAGGCCGATATGACAGGCATACCCCAACAATGTACTATTTTATATAGACAATGTTTCCAACGCATTGACGTTGTCACATATTTAGCAAAATTACCCAAGAACAGGCAAGTTTCATGTCGATCGTACACGAATTGGCGGAGCCTTAGATTCTTTTGACGAGCGTCGCCCGAAGAAGAAGAAGAAGAAGGAGGATAAGAAGAGTGTCGTCCCAATAACAAGAATGCCACCCAAAACCCGTTAACCCCCTCTCTCTCTCTCTCTTTCTCTCTCTCTCCCTCTCTCTCTCTCTTTCTCTCTCTCTCTCTTTCTCTCTCTGCTATTTATAGAAGCACGATAAAAAAAATTGAGACCAGGAAATGAAAACCAGTAATGCAATTAACCTGTTTAATTGCAACGTTTTCATTCTACCTGATTTGACTATTAACCAGATTCCCTGATAAATTACAGTTAAATATAGAAACCTGTATAACTAATTATACACTAACATCCACTAATTCCCGCCATAATTTAATTACGGTGCTACACACATCCTTCTTATCACGTAGTCTCAATCAACAAGAGAGGAACTCCTTGTGGGTTTGGTAGGAATTAAATGAATTGGGGTTAACATTTTACTGTTTTGTTTGCTCCAAATGGCTTAAAGAAGGTGGACAGTTTGAGAAAAAATTGACGGACAGCGGCACTACGGCGTGCTCTTATTTCGAATTTCATCTGTCAAGTGTTCTATTAAGTGTGCGCAAATGTGTACCTCTTTTTTTTATGTCCCATCCGAATGATTATATGTTGTCCCTTGCCAAGCAAAGGAGGAACTGCGCCAGAATATCTCGATGATGTTTCGTGGACCATCAGCAGGATCGAACACGTGACCTATGGGTGTTATTGTACCAACACTCTACTCACTGAGGAGGCGGGGTGTGTATAACCGAATGGTTAGCACGTGCGCGCTGTGTCATAAAAGCCTGTCATTGAGTCAATTGGCGTGGTTTCGATTCTCCGGATGTACGTGACAAGGAGGCGGGTCGCCTGTCCAACCTCGTGGGGCTTCTCCGGTTTTCTCCCACTGTTAAAGACACCTACGCGCAAGCGAATTATTCATATAAAATTAAACCATATTATGACCTTATATAGTTTGTGTCGAGTGGACGTTAAACCCCATTCTCTACCTCTCTCTACCTCTCTCTCTCTCTACCTCTCTCTACCTCTATCTCTCTCCCTCTCTCTCTCTACCTATCTCTCTCTCTTCCTAGTTTGTGTCGAATGGACGTAAAATCCACCTCCCTCCCTATATGTGATCTTTGAAAGTGTTCTCTCTCTCTCCCTCTCTCTTTACCTGTCTCTCCCTCTCTCTACCCTCTCTCCCTACTCCCTGCCCCACTGCGACTCCTTGATCTGTGGAAGTGTTCTTTCCCCCTCTCTCTCTACCTACCCCCTGAGCCACCGTGGCTACTGTATTTGATCTGTGAAAGTGTTCTCTCTCTCTCTCTCACTCTCTTTACCTTTCTCTCCCTCTCTCTCTCTCTCTCTCTCTACTCTCTCTCCCTACTCCCTGCCCCACTGTGACTCCCTGATCTGTGGAAGTGTTCTTTCCCCCTCACTCTCTACCTACCCCCTGAGCCACCGTGGCTACTGTATTTGATCCGTGGAAGTGTTCTATCTCTCTATTTCTCTCTCTCTCCTCTCTCTCACTCTCTCTCTCCCTCTCTCTCTCTCCATACTCACCGTGGCTACTGTATATGATCAGTGGAAGTGATAATAACGTGTCAATTTATACGTCTTGTAAGAGACTCACCGTGTTCCTTTGTAACTCGTTTAATCAGAATTAACAAGAGGAACAAAACGATGACACGAAATCTACAAATGACGGTAATCAACATGGACGTTCGGTCGTGAGATGGTAGCCCACCCTGGTCGTCCTCTAATTACACACCGTTACCCCTAACCACGCCAGACATGCGCATTGTTAATAAAACCAATTTATCTTGTTAACCGGTGTGGTGAAGATAGACACCAAGTTGATATTTACTTCGACATTTGATTTCAACTTTCATCTCCAAAGCCATGTTGTGTTTTTTTTCTGGTTTCGCAGATTTGATAAAGAGGTGAAAGACATTTGATTAATCGTACATCACCCCAGAGAGAGAGAGAGAGAGAGAGAGAGAGAGAGAGAGAGAGAGAGAGAGGGGCCTTTCGTCCAGTCGACACAAACTAGAACTAACACATGGTTGAATTTTATTTCAATGATTCGCCTGTACGTAGGAGTCTTTAACAGTGTGTGTGTTGGGGGGGGGGGGGTCCTAAGAAAACCCACGAGGTTGGTCAGGCGACCCTACTCCTTGTCACGTACAACCTGCAAATGGCACCATTCGTAAAGACCAAAGCCCAATATCTAGAAAACGAAATGAAATGGGTTTGATTGAACGTCAAAATGAAGGCGGGCATACACAATACAATGTGCTATACGAGGGAAATCTTCCCAGGACAGTCACGTTTCGACAATTCATTTCTGTTTCATCGAATTTATGTCAAGGGTTCTGTCTGTTCACATCAACGAAGAAGCGGATGGACCTCGGTTTGTCCCACCCGAACGGTCAATTCCTTGTCGGGTTCTTCGTAAAGCACAAACGACATAGGGAAATACAATGAGACGGTAGATTCGTTTGCCGTCCAATCCAAGCGATTATTCCTCTCACCCGATATACCCAGCCTCACCACCCAAACAAGTCCGCGCCGAGATGTGAAAGTCTATTTGCTTGTAAGACAACGCGGCAGGCCCGTAGCCAGGGGGTCGCACGGGGGGGGGGGCAACTGCCCTCCCAATACTGAGTCTTGCCCCCCCCTCCCAATATCACAAGAAAATTGGCCTTTACCGCAAAATTCATGCAGATGCCCATGCTAGTTGGCCCTCCCTAAAACATCTTTGCCCCCCAAAAAACAACTTCCTGGTTACGGGCCTGCAACGCGGACGCCTCCTTCAGGATGAAACCTGCCTTGGGTGCCCCCCACAGAGACGCTATGTCTCACCCAACTAAGCCCGACGATGCCTGCTTAGTGGCTTCCGCTCTTGTCTGCGATATCACCCTATGTGGAAGTAGACGTTAAACCCCATAGAAGAAGTAAAACAACTCGGACGATTCTAAAATGGGAGAGAGAGAGAGAGAGAGAGAGAGAGAGAGAGAGAGAGAGAGAGAGAGAGATGGGGTTTAATGTCCACTCAACACAACTAGGTCATTTCGGCACTAACATATGGTTTAATTTTATTGCAATGATTCGCTTGCGAGTAGGGGTCTTTAGCAGTGGGATGAAACCGGGGTGCCCGGAGGAACCCACGAGGTTAAGAAGGCGCCCTTATCTCCATGCCACATACGCTCACACCAGGGCTCGAAACCACAGCCGCAAGCCAGAGGTTACCGGTCAGCTAGAGGTCGAAGCGCGACACTCTAGACCACTAGGCCATCCCAACCCCCTGGACGATTCTAGAATGGGAATCTTCTTCACAACAGGCCGGTAAACAGAGAAGAAGAAATGAAATGGGGTTTAACGTCCCACTATTATGCACCTAGACTGGGCTAATTTAAGACGGGCATACGCCATACAGTGTGCTATGAGGGAAATTTTGCCAGGACAGCGACACTACGACCTACTCTTATATCAAAGTCCAACTGCCAAGGGATCTTTTACGGACACTCCAATGTGTGTGTACACGGGACCTCGGTTTTTCGTCCCATCCGAACGACTAGGCAGCTGTCCTTGTCAGACCCTCCTTCGGCATCACTGACAAGGGGAAATCACGTCAGAAAATCGAGATGAACTTTCTCGGTCGGCAAATGCAGGGATCGAACACCCGACCCCCAGGCTAGCGAACCAGCGCCTTATCAACTAAGGCACAGAAGAAAAAGAAATAAGACAACTCGGACGATTCTAGAATGGGGTACCATCTTCACAACAGGCCGGTAAACAGAGAATGTGTCAGAAATAAAACTCATGATTTTTGTTATCATCAAAACAAACATGAATACAGAAAATACAGGTAGCGCGTGATCCCGGGATTTAATATTAGTTGCTGGATTAAAAGATTAAAGGATTAAAAGATAAAATCAGAAGCAAGAGCCAATTTACAAACAAGTTAAATCTATTCTTACAACAATTTACAAATAGGCCTATGTCAAAATATACCCACGTTCGTGATCCTCTCGACTATTTTTGCCATTTTATTTTCGATTTCAAGATAACGTTACCCTAATTATTACGGAAGTCGGGAAGCGGCTTCGATAACCCGGAGGTCACTTTGTTGGCCGAGAAAGTCCATGGGGATATTTGGGCGTGGTTTTCTCTTGTCAGTGGTGTAGGATAGAGGGCCTGGCAAGAGACAACGTATAGGCAGTCGGACAGTTGGAATTCGATATAAGAGTCGGCCTCAGGGCATTGGCCCAGTCGGAGCAGAACAGTGGGACGTTAACCACCAGTTCATTCGAATTAAATAAAAGTAGGCCGTGGGTCGCTGTCCGGGCGAAATTCCCTGTCTTTATTATACCAACTGGAGGAGAACAGTGGGATGTTAAACTCTATTTCATTCCATTTAAATAAAAAAAGGCCGTAGTGTTGCTGTCCGGGCAAAATGTTCCTCATATCACACTGCATAGTGTGTGTCTGTCTTCATTAGCCCAGTTGGAGCAGACAGTGGGACGTTAATCCCCATTTCATTCCATTTAAATAAAAATGGGCCGTAGTGTCGCTGTCCGGGCAAAATGTTCCTCGTAGCACACTGTATGGCGTATGCCCGTGTTCATTAGCCTATTCGGTGCATAACAGTAGGACGTTAAACCCCATTTTATTTCCAACTCGGAGAAGCAGGTGATAGCTGAGAAGATATGAATAAAGAACGATGTTTATTTGAATACATAATTCCAATCTTGTTGTTGCCGCCATTATGGTTCGAGTTATAGGTCTAACGTTAAATTATCAATGTTGTTGGGTGTCTTGTAACTGACAGCTGTCAATCAAAGAATGTAAACACGTGCCTCGTCTTACACATCTCGCGTGATTAGATTGGTAAGTACGGGCTGAATGTGTATTACGTCACGATGGTTTGTAAACATTACGTGTTGTATGTAATATAGGGAGTAGGAAGGCACATGTACGTGCATGTCAGAGCTAATGTAATTAGAGCTAGGTAAGTATGTTATCATCTGACAGCGAACGGTTGTTAAATATTTATTGTAAGCATCTTTAATTACTTTTAGCAATATATATATATTTTCATTGTATTATTCACGTTCCAGAATTATGCGTGGATGTTAGGAAACATTTTGAGAATGAAGTGAAGTGGGGTTTAACGTCCAACTGTTCTGCTCCGAACTGGGCTAATGAAGATGGACTTACGCCATACAGTGTGCAATGAGGGAAATTTTGCCCAGGTAGCGGCGCTACGGCCTTCTCTTATATCGAATTCGAACTGCTAATGGATCTTTTACGTGCACGCCAATATGTACACGGGATCTCGGGTTTTCCTCCCACCGAACCTCCGTCCTGCCCCCCCCCCCCATATCATATCATTTCTGTCAATTTATCATTTACGTCACCATTTTTAATTTCTAAATCACATCAACAAATATTAGGTCTGATTTAGATTTAGATTTATGAAGACAGTGAAGGACAACTGCAACATAAAGTATAAACAATACAGATAACGCAATGGGAAGTGAATACGACTGATATAGTTAAGTGAAGAACAGGGGATCACGGTGGCTAAGTGGATAAGGCGCTAGTTCGCTAGCCTGGAGGTCGAGTGTTCGATCCCTGCATTGGCCGAGAAAGTTCATCTCGATTTTCCGACGTGATTTCCTCTTGTCAGTGATGCAGAAGGAGGGCCTGACAAGGACAGCTGCCTAGTCGTTCGGATGGGACGAAAAACCGAGGTCCCGTGTACACATTGGAGTGCACGTAAAAGATGCCCGGGCAAAATTTCCCTCATAGCACACTATATGGCGTATGCCCGTCTTCAATTAGCTCTGGTTAAGTGCATAACAGTAGGACGTTAAACCCCATTTCATTCATTCATTAAGTGAAGAACAAAATATCGGAGCCCTATTGGAACACCCGTCTCATAAAGCAGCTGATTTGTATTACCCTCTCTGTCTTACAAGGGAGTGTAGTGGAAATAGGAGAGAGATAGAGAGAGAGAGAGAGAGAGAGAGAGATGGTTTAACATCTACTCGGCATAATCTAGATCATTTCTGGATTAACATATACAGAAATCCGGAGTGATCAGACATAAGGATGTGACAGAGTCCACTGTAGTTTAGTGGGAGGAAACCGGAGAACCCAGAGAAAACCCACGAGGTTGGACAGACGACCCTACTCTTTGTCACGTACAATCGGAGAATTGAAACCACGCCAGTTGACTCAATGACAGACCTTATTAAACAATGGGCACGCCCCCATATCCAAGGAAGAGAAAATCCAACGTTGTTTTTCTTAATTAAAGACACATTATGGGAGATTAGATAACAGGTTAGCAGTTCTCACTATAATAGTTAAAAACTAGATAATGTATAAGGGCAATTTGCTGAAAATTTCAGTCAAATTGATTCATTACTAAAGTCGGTACGACCAAAATCATAGTCTCGATTAGCCATTTTTAAATCATTAAATCGCAAAGGAAAGTTATACAGCAAATCGGAACATAATCCAATAAATATCGCAGTCTAGCGTTGACATCGAAAGTTTACAATGATCTGAATACTAATTAATGTTTAATGTTTAATTAATAATTTAGATAACATTTCATGCATAAAGAAAGGCCAGTAATATGCAGATTTAGCTCTTGCATAATGCACGTTTAATGAAATAGTCTATTTAGGTAAATTTGGTCGTGGATTAAGCCTTGAGAGAATATGATAATTTTCGAAAAATGCAGATCCTGTACTAAGAAATTTGATAGTTTAACCCTGCCAGTGTCTAGATTTGCTTTTTTAAAAATGAATAAATTCTTAACACAAGGTACAATTTTATGGATACACAATTACTGAGTTTGATACTAAGCGACGTTTCGACGAGGATACTCTCGTCTTTATCAAGCAAATGATACAAAATATATGAGTGTGGGCAAATATATACAGAATATGCAACAAAGAATAATAAAATTGCAACAAAGGCAATAATCCGATCCAATTAGATCTTAACACCTTTGATTATGGGGCCATTAAGAACTAAACCTACACAACGAAAATCTCTTGTTAAATGCTGTTATATATAAAGATCAGTGTATTAACACTATTAATGGAAAACCAATTAACCTGAGCTATAGATAAACAATAAAGCAAGAGTGATCACTGATGCTGGTGTAAAGAAAATATTGATAATTAAAAAATTAAAAACAAGTTTATAAAATATGTTAATTCAATGAACAGAACACCATGAAAGATATATTAAAAAATGTGTGTTATTAGACTGAAAAAATGAAATAGAGCATTGTGAAACATATCTCCCGCTGTAAAAAACTTTTTGTTAAGTACCGAAAAAAAGATATGGAAATAAATTCTTCAGATCTTCAGTGTGCGTAGCTCTGACTAAAATATAATGAACAATTGAAATCATCTCCAATTTTATCGATATCCAAATGACAACCCTTCTCTTTAAAGTATTTAAAGGTATCAGGTTCTATTGTGCGCGAGACAATACGTCATGAAGTGTCCCCCATCCACGTGCCATATGGCGCCAATATGTTTCAGTCATGCTACAAGATTAAACCATGTTCAAATGGAATCTCGTCACGTGATCATTATGAGACTGGGACTTTAGTAATATTCTGTGTTTATTTTGAAATATAAAACTATATTTATTTTAATGTCGTCTAGATAATTATAGAGTTTGGTTTATAGATCATAAAAACAAAACAAAACTAGCTGTTAATTATTCAAACACACGAAATATTGTCGTGTTATAATCGCACGTGATTACCGTTTCACAATATGCAAAATTAATTACTTTTCCCGCCAAAAGAATAGAAAAAAATAGTTTTGTATGACAGTTGAGGATCACATGATTGAAAATAAACAATGGTTTCCAGAATGAGCAGCATATTGAATAATCTGAACAACCAAACAACTAATAACTATGGTAACACAAACTTGTCAGTTTTAACATTGAAATTAAATGGAATTATGTTTTAACGTCCCACTTGTCCCGGACCGATTGGGTTAATAAAGACATTTAACCCGGACAGTGGCTTATCGGCCTATTTGTTTTTTAATATTATAACTATCAAGGGTTCTTTTACGTGCACACCAACATGTAGGCCTACATGACTACACACTGTTCCTTCCTTTAAAATGATAAATCTATTCTCGGCTATATAAAAGTAGCATTGAAAAGCATGGAAATTGGTTGAACAAACTGTTTGAGAGAGAGATACAGAGAGAAGATGGGATGAGATTTAACGTCCACTCGACACAAATTAGGTTAATTAGGTTATTTTGGGACTAACACATGGTTAAATTATATTTCAATAATTATCTTGTGCGTAGGGGTCTTTAGCAGTGGGAGGAAACCCACGAGGGTAGACAGGCGACCACACTCCTAGTCTCGTACAACAGGGGATTAGTACCCATGCTAGTTGATTCAACGACAGACCTTATGATACAGCGCCCCCCCCCCCCCCCCAGTTGGTGCAGGAGAGTAGGGCGTTTAATCTTATTTCATTTTCCCCAAATCACTACGCCCCTCAACTTCACGAGGGTGTACATTATATGATGGGGAGAGTGGAAAATGGCCGGATATAAAACTTATGGGCAAAGATGAGCGGTGGGTCGCCGGACTATTCCACCGGAACAACTGATTCCGCCCCCAAATGAACTGCCAGGAAACACAAAAAATAAAAATGGACTTTTTCGTCAGCCATAGTTTGTGGTTATGTATAAATAAGAGAGAGAGAGAGAGAGAGAGGGAGAGAGAGAGGGAAATGGGGTTTAACGTCCACTCAACACAATCACGTCATTTCGGCACTATTTTATGGTTTTAATTTTATTTCAATAATTCGCTTGCGCGTAGGGGTCTTTAGCAGTTGGGGGAAACCGGAGTGTCCGGAGGAAACCCACGATGTTGAGAAGGCGGCCCTATCTCCATGCCACACACGCTAACACCAAGGCTCGAAACCACAGCAGCAAGCTAGAGGTCGAAGCGCGGCACTCTAGACCACTAGGCCATCCCAACCCCCGCACCCAAATGAACTGTCAGGAAACACACAAACAAAAAAAGGACTTTTTCGTCTGCCATAGTTTGTGGTTTGTGCCTGAATAATGAACAGATATGAAACATATGGTTCTGAATGCGGGTTCAACAATAAACATCATTGTGAGATAATCTCGCTACACAATCCACTACTCGACTGAAACAATTAAACGCCACGCTTCGCTTCACCACAGATATTAAGATTAATACAAAAAAAAAACTGTAAAAATCATTAACGTTTCCGACCCTCTTCATTAAAAAAAAACTGATAGAAAAATAACAGAGAAATATTATCGTACAAAATCTGTCTGTTTTTTTGGATTCCCCGCGCGCTCGTAAAATCCATATTAATCACGATTAACCCTTTATTGTTAAAACAGTGACGCGTCTCGCTTACCAGGGGGTGGGGTGGGTTCGAACCCGGTGTTGACCGAGGTCCCGTGTACTTGTTGTCGGGACAAATATGTTGTTTAATTATATTTCAATAATTCGCTTGAGCGTTGGGGCTTTAGCAGTGGGAGGAAATCGGAGGACCCGGAGAAAACCCACAGTGTATGGCGTCTCGCTTACCAGGGGGTGGCATGGGGCGGGTTCGACCCTGGGCCCCGTTTCACGAAACTAAGATAAAAACCGAATTTTAGTAATTTGATTGAATAATATTGTGCTTGATATATAACGACAAGAGAATCATTGTTGAAAAGTAGCTTTAATAGAAATATATTAATTGTATCCATATAACTTTTGTGTTGTATTTTTATTGATTTAGTTCTTAGCCAATCAAATTGTAGTATCTACTAGAATTTGGATTTTATCTTTAGTTAAAGGGACAATAACACTCTTGCTGGCTTGACAGGTCCAGAAAAAAAATGAGCCTTGTTCTAACTACAAGATGTGTCCTACCTGTTGTGTGAATTATCCATTACAATCTATCTTACTTCACTTGTCCAGAGGGTTCGAAAATATGTTTAAATCCAAGTTGCATTTGAAAGTGCTTACGTGAGGCTTTTCAAACCATGTTACGGCATGTAGTTGAATTTTTCCAATTTTTAAATTAGGTGTGTTAAGATGAAATTTGTATCATTTTTTAATTGAAATATTGTAAAATAGTACAAATTGTTGACCAGAAACAAGATTGGAACATATTATTCAGTTACAACAAGAGTGTTATTGGGGCTTTAATTAGTTAAGATTTCGTGAAACAGGGCCCTTCTCTGTGGGGAGTTGGGAAAGAACAGTGTCTAGTCGTTCGGGTGGCACGGAAATCCGATGTTCCGTGTCCTTTTTGGTGTGCGGGTAACAGAACCCCTACCCACAAGCGAATTATTGAAATAAATTAAACCATATGTTACTCAACACAACTAGGTCATTTCGGCACTAATGTCAATAATTCGCTTGCGCGTAGGGGTCTTAAGCAGTGGGAGGAAACCGAAGTGCCCGGGGGAAACCCACGAGGTTGAGAAAGCGTCCCTATCTCCATGTCAGAAGATGTATCATTGAGTTATGACCCAAACTAGCAATTGTCACCAAAATTTCTCCCTGGAAGAACATAAAAAAAACTTTCAGAAGAATAACCTCAAATTCCCCTGTATATATCCACAGCCGCCCGCGACTTTTAGATCTCAAGTTATTCCGGGCATCGAATATCCCTCATCGATCAAGGAGATTTACCGTTACAGGTTTATATCTAGGGTTAATATTTAAATCCGTACTGGGCTATTATCTAGGGTTAATATTTAAATACATACTGGGCTATTATCTAGGGTTAATATTTAAATACGTACTGGGCTATTATCTAGGGTTAATATTTAAATACATACTGGGCTATTATCTAGGGTTAATATTTAAATACATACTGGGCTATTATCTAGGGTTAATATTTAAATGCGTACTGGGCTATTATCTAGGGTTAATATTTAAATACGTACTGGGCTATTATCTAGCGTTAATATTTAAATACGTACTGGGCTATTACCTAGGGTTAATATTTAAATACGTACTGGGCTATTATCTAGGGTTAATATTTAAATACGTACTGGGCTATTACCTAGGGTTAATATTTAAATACGTACTGGGCTATTATCTAGGGTTAATATTTGGATTCTGCTTTCCTAATCAAATGTTGAATAAACACGTTTAAGTACGTGGAACCAACCGAATATTTTCATATTTTCATAAAAATGCTCAAAGAAATATTAAAATAAATTTGCAGTTTTTGATAAAATACCTAAACCTGTTTTATATTTTCAAAATGTATCCAGAGTGGAGCTCGTCAATAAAATACGTCTAAAGTATAACCCTGTAGATTTATAGTGAAACAACCGGAAGCGAGGTCTGATCTTTGATAAAAGAGAATCGGATGCGATGTAACACGTGAAACTCGTCGCCATATTTCCACGAGATCTCGAGGAGTTGAAGTCACGTTATACGCAGATTAATAATCTCTCCAAATCAGCACATGTCCATCTCAAAACATTGAGCATGCGCAGTCAATGATTCAACGCACTCCCGAACGACAAGTCAATTCCGTTTCAGCGAGAGAAATAAATCCCACGATTGCGTTTTGCTTTTAGCAAATTGAGAAATTTCATCGGGGGTAATGATTTAATTTTCCGATACAAGATACGTGACCGTGTCGAAGGCTCGTCAAGCCGAGTCTCACGTGATCTTGTTCTTTGATGACAGGAAGGTAGATGATACGTCACACGTTTTACAATGGCCTCGAGTCTCGAGCACAGCACGAACATTGCACGCTTCACGGACCTCTTTCTATCTTATCAAATATTCAACCAGCATTCATTTTATCTTCACATTTGTGTATCACCAAGGTGTGAGAGAGAGAGATAGAGAGAGGGAGAGAGAGGGAGAGAGAGAGATGGGTTTTTACATCCACTCCACACAAACTAGAGACAAACAAATGGTTTAATTTTATTTCAATAATTCGCGCAAGTAGGGGTCTTTAGCAGTGGGAGAAAACCGAAGGACCCGGAGAAAAACCCACGAGGCTGGACAGAGATTCGAAACCACCCCAGTTGAATCAATGACAGGCTTTATGATACAGCGCACACGTGCTAACCAATCGGCCACCCGTATCACCAAGATAAAAATCTTATTAAAACAAATTCAATAATTATCCTTTCTTCCAAGAATAGAAGCCAAAACAATACGCGCGAAACTATTTAATTATATTTTACGATCAAAACAAAAAAAGAAGTTTTTCTTAATGGATGATCAAACCGAGGGAAATATATTACATAATTAGGTTTTGAGTGTGAAACAAAAAAAATAACTAACAACAAGAAAAAAAAAATATTCACACACCAAAAAAAAAAACAAATAAAAAAAAGAAGAATTTTACTAATGAGATCAAAATTAATGTAAGATGATATAAAAATGGTAAATATTATTTAAAAGCTGGTTTGCATGTTGGCTCCATCTGCCTTCGAGAATATTTGTGCTCGTGGGTTTAAAAAATTCAGAACAATAGACTCATAATATTATTTTTCATATTTCATAGAAAAACCTGGCTCGCGCGCAATGATCGCACCAAACGAGATCTCGTTTAAAAGCGTGACACGAGAATTCGTGCACGTGTTGCGTAATAATACAATGCACGCGGGTTGTGCTCGCGGCCTCTTGTTAACTCAACAATAAAACTAGAATGTTAAATTGTTTACATGGTGAACAAATATCACCTCGATTTATCAAACTTATTCATAATTTTAAATTGAATAATTTGGTTATCCCATTTTTCAATTTACCGCTTGGATGGCGAATTGAATGGCTTACATTCTTTTTTAAAGGGACAATAACACTCTTGCTGGCTTGACAGGTCTAGAATTTTTTTTTAGTCTTATTCTAACTTCTAGATTGTTAAAATGTCCTACCTGATGTGTAAATTATCCATTACAACCTATCTTACTTGTCCAGAGGGTTCGAAAATATGTCTAAATCAAAGTTATATTTGAAAGTGTTTATGTAAAGCTTTTCAAACCATGTAGTTAAATTTTTCCAATTTTTTTCAATTTGGTGTTCTAAGATGAAATTTGTATCATCAATTAATTTGAATATTGTAAAATAGTACAATATGTTAACCAGAATAATGATTGGGGCATATTATTCAGTTATTGGGGCTTTACGGAACGGCAGAAAAATTGAATTTTCTTTACATCCGAACAGAATGTTGAGGTAGTGTAGGCCCTACTTGTATACGGCGCAACAAAACCGGAAAATTGTTGTTTTTAATGATCTACCGATTTAGTACCGGTAATGGATGAAAATCAAAAGACAATTATCACGTAATTATTTCAAAAGTCCCAACCTATATATGTTCGAATGTATAAATCATTTTGTCTTTTGACATAAATTCCACTCAAGTCAAAAGTTCTGTCTACTTCCTTTTAAATGACGTCATTTAAACTAGAGCTCATCTATTGTAACGTCATTAAATCTTGAGCTTACATGTTGTGACATAATATTTCACACTCTCTGGCAAAGGCATGCCCAAATATTTAGATCTAAAATTGAGAATAATTTTCCCAAAAAATATTTAACGCACAGCTACAATTACAGATACACAATAAATTTTGTATTTATATTATTTTGAGTTAAAACAAGTAGTAGGCCTACACGTGTGTTTTAGAATACGTAATTCAGTTTTGAGCTCATAATGCTGTGACGTATTTCACAATCAGCCATTCTACACGCAGCGATAGTTTGTACGATTTAATGCAAATGTAAAACTCGTTAATTTAATATGCACAGATACACAATTAACTTTGCATTTGTATCCACCTCTGGCTTGCGGCTGTGGTTTCGAGCCCTGGCATGGAGATAGGAGCGCCTTCTCAACCTCGTGGGTTTCCTCCGGGCACTCCGGTTTCCTCCCACTGCTAAAGACACCTACGCGCAAGCGAATTATTGAAATAAAATCAAAAAACATATGTTAGTCTCGAAATGGCCTAGTTGTGTTGAGTGGACGTTAAACCCCATTTCTCTCTCTTTGTTTTTATATAAGGCCTATTTGGAGTTTTAAAAAAGGTAGTACATGTATATGTGTGTTTCAATATTATAAGTGTGTGCATGTGTTTTTAAATTCGAATTAAAATACGTCACAAGTAGAAGAAAAATATTGAGAAAACTAAAATATTAAACATACAGATTTTTTGGTTTTCAACAGCTTAATTCCAGTGGCCATCTTTTTTTGTTTAATCCGTATTATCTCTCTCCCATGTTTTTTTTAAACGAAGAAAATATTTTAAAAGTCGGAAAAGAAAACATATATGTTGACGTATATTATCCTCGAATAAAATCAGACAATGATAGAAATATTAAAAAAACACAGAAATTTGTCGATCATATTAAATTTTTATGTAAAATCCCGGTTTATAGGAAATAAAGAGAAACTGATGGCAAACACCGTCCATTAACGGCTCAACCATGTTCAAATAAAATAAAATAAAACCAAACCAAGTACGAACAATCCAAACCATTAGACAAAATTCGTAGCCCTAAAAACTGGTATAGGCAAAATGGTGTAATCAAACAAATTCCACAAATATTTATGTAAGTTCAACTCGATTTTTTGTCCCCGTCTTTTAAGCAATTTGTTAAAATTTTCACTTACTTATAAAATAGACTTGTAATCTCGTTCTCATTGAGTGAAATCAAAATAACAAAAAACCCAAGAAATGTTTTCTCCACCATTTCATTTTATCCTCAAAAACACAATACAAATATTCCGCCATAATCTGCGAGTTGTCAAGAAGATCCTTATTAAAATAAAAGCCTGTTCCTGGAAACGGATAATAGATAAATGGCAAATAATGCCAGGAACTTTTCTCTATAACTACGATCTAGCATCAGCGACAAGAAAAAGCTAAATACTGTTTGTGTGCCGTAATAATTTGTAAAAGCTTTTAGGTTGAATTTGTCGAGTGAGAGAGAGAGATAGAGAGGAAAGGGATTTAGGACCAAAAACTTCTCCACAAGGGTTCAAAGATTGGCTTAGATTGGTGGCTACAGATTTCATATCCATTAATGTATTAATAGAGCGGGGTATAAGAATGGCGGACGTCGTAGAGAGCATATGATTTAGTGTAGATGGTTTTGCAATTTGTATTATTAATATAGTTAATGTGCAGATTGATTCGTGTGTGTCTAATACCCATATTATATAGCCAGAGATAACCGGATGGTTTTATTCTCTCGATGTCAGCACGATCGGTAACATAACGTGTAAAATTCCGCGAGCGCCAAGACAAGAAAATATTCGTTAATGGACGAAATAGTGAGAGAGCGAGTTACCAGGGTTACACTGTCAAACATTATCTGTCTGTTAAAGTCCATTAGAGTTTTTGGTCTCCATTATCCAAAGCTTTTAGCTGGAACGAAAATTAAGTTCGATTCATAGCTCTCTCGCCGAGTGCTTTTCTACGCGCGCTTTTTGTGTCGTGCCAGCAGACGTCATTTTGTATTAGCAGAAACTTCCATCACGCAAACAGCGTAATGGACGTGGGGCACCGCAATTTCTTCATCTAAAAGATCCAAGATGTTCGAGAGCGAAGACCATCTCCAATTTTCTTTGATGCTTTCATTTCGCCTGTCATATATAATTCATAACGTCGGCTGTTCCTCGTCATTCTGTTCCCGCCATTTTCGTCCATCAAAATTTTTACCATTTTTCTAACAACTTTTTAATCAGTCTGTACGCATAGAAACACAGGAAATGTAATATTTTAAATTTTTTACCGGGATTATACACATTATAGGAACACTACTTCCAGTAGAAAGGCTTTTGATGTAAAAAAAATGTTTACAAATCCTGTCATCTTGGAAGGTTTGGTTTTTGATGTTTCTTTTAGAATTTTTTTAGAGAGACAAAGAGGGTTAATAACTTCCACTCGACACTTACCAGACAATTTCAGAGAGAGAGAGAGGGGAGAGAAGGGGAGAGAGGGGGGGTGATATCTTCCACCGACACTAACCAGGCAATTTCAGAGAGAGAGAGAGAGGGGAGAGAGAGAGGGGGAGAGAGAGGGGGGGTAATAACTTCCACCCGACACTAACCAGCCAATTCCAGACTAAAGTCCATTTTTCACGCAGATAGAGAGAGAGGGGGGGATGGGGGGTGTAATAACTTCCACCCGAAACTAACCAGCCGATTTCAGACTAAGGTCCATTTTCCATGATGAGGGAGAGAGAGAGTGGGGGAGGGGAGGGGGTAATAACTTCCACCCGACACTAACCAGCCAATCCCAGATTAAGGTCCATTTTTCACACAGATAGAAAATGTAACCACCACAAATGCGTTTTCTTCTATTCTGTTGCAGCTGTATTCACATATAATAATGGATGCCCGAAAAATGTCGCACAAAATAGAGTGTATCCATACAAAATGTTAAAATCCTTATTAGTCAACTCAGTACAAATTCGTGGTTTTCAATTACAAGAATAGTAAAATAAGTGTTTTATTAGGGTCCGACGATAGTCGGGGAAGTAAAACTAGAAATGTCCGAAAAAAAACCCAGGTTTACGTCGGTTTTCTTTGAGAGGCGAATATGAGGAGCTGACATTGTATGTAACCGGCACAAAAATTTTGGAATATTTGACGGCCGCAAACGCGTGTTTCTGCTATTCCAGCCCGTAAATTTGGTGTTTTATTATATAGATTTCGGGCACTTTATTTTGCCAAGTAGATTACATAAAAATTTGTCCTGCCGATCAAAATCATGGGGGGGGGGGGGGCAGAGACATATTCGTCGCCCCTTCCGATCCTAAATCCGCGCCCTTGCATATAACTACATGTTATTTTTTTGTTAAGAAGTACTGTATTTGTGGGATTCTATGTTTATTATGTGTACGGTACCGTATTTATCCAGGTCTTACTGTACGTGTAATCAAATTTTCACTGACATTTATTTAGGTTAAATTTTACACATTTTCACGTAGTTCTGGAGGGTTGTTATGTCCGCAGTGTTAGACTAGATTGCCCGGACGATAGAGACTTCGAGATTTGTAAGGAAAACAACCCGGATCCGCAGATGGCAACACAACCCCGGTTCTTTAACCAATATGGCGGGAGAATAGGTCACACATAGCGCTTGATCTCAGCAAACATACGTCACATGAAAAACGCGGGAAATAACACGAACATCACGTTCTATAGAGAACGGAATTCATTTGGCGTAAAGAATCACAAGTCACTATCGTCCAGATCGGAAGCGCGCTATTGTTTCCTTTAATGAAACCCAATATGTGGGACCGAAATGACCGAGACTAGTGCCTAATCTACAAACTGAAACTAATACATGTAACAATATCGTGCCAGTGTGACGTTCCCCTTCGTTCCCTGTTTTTAATTAAAAGCGCAAATCGAGGATACCCTGGATTTTTCCCAGTGCGATCAACAATCCAGGCGGATGAATATTAATTGAATAAAATGAGTGCATGTGGTATGAGATATCACGTTATTCCAATCCCCGGGTCGACGATACATTAACTAGATTAGTCCGCGCAAGCACCGGGAGTTTGTTCAATTCCAACTTGAGCACGGAATTTTCACGCCTTTGGTTTATTTCTGGATATTACTATGTTTCATGTTGGCATTGGAATCTAGTCGTCCGCCATCTTGAGCCGAGTAACGAATTCCATGGTGAATAAAGGATCATACGTCTGTATTTGTCATAACGGTAACCCGTGCAACCGTAACCATGACTACGTATATAACTTAAGCCACTCTAATTTGAATGTCTGTTCTTCGTGAATAAATATTCAAAATTCAGCCACAAAAAATAATTTGAAAACAAAATTTACCCAGGCACTCTTCTCTAAACAAAACGTCGAACATAAGAATTGAGTGGATTATTTTTGGGCCAAAACCCCTCGGAAAACTAAAAATTAAATTGGTTTGGCTTTGTATACATAAAGAAGAGTCTAGGCGACCTTCGGTTATGATCGTTTCCCGGACAGCGGCACTGTGGCCTACTCATATATCGAATTCCAACTATCAAGGGTTCTTTTACGGGCACGCCAATCTCGATTTTTTTCATTCTACCCGCACGATTCTACATTGTCCCTCGCCAGGACATCTATGATCTATCCTGCTTCACTGTGACACAAATGTTAAACCGCGACGTAAAAGTCCCGATGAAACTTGTCGCTCAACACCAGGATCCAACCCTCGACAGCGAGGTTACCGATTCAACATCTCACTGAGCCACCGCAGCCCCTAGTTGTGCCGTTTGCTATATATAGCAGCAAGCAAAGAAGAACCTGGGCGAAAAAGGGTTGGTAAGGATTCAAAAATAGCCCTAGACCAGAAGTGGGGATTGGCGATATTTTCATAATGCAGCTATATAGCAAGCGGTAGGAACTATAAGCGGACCCAGCCGACATAGTCCTATTAGAGACAGCTTCTGGGGGAGCTATGCCTCTCCCGAACTGTTGATAAAACGAGATTATTGTTGTATATATGATCGCGTGCATATTAAGATTATAAACCGATCCGTCTTACAAGAAATAAAAACATCCGCCCGATCCGTTTATCACCGATCTTGTCCATTTATTCATTAAATATATATATTACATTTACGATTTCTTGTAAAATCATCTTAATGGATAATAAATATATATAATTCTAAATCTATAGCTGCTTATATATAATCAGGAGTTTGGACTAAGACACAAACGAGTAGAGAGACTGTTGTACATTCAAATAAATAATCAGGATTTGGATTAAGTATCATATAGAAACTCAACCGCTCCTGTAAAAGGCTGCACGTTAAACTCCATTTCTTCTCTCTCGCTGTAAAAGGTCGTACATTCTAATAAATAATCCGAGATCAAAGAAAAACAATTGCTTCTGTAAAAATCTTATTTATAAATTGTCATTGAATACTCTGCGGATTTATTATTATTTTGCCTAAACCGTTTTTTTTAGGACTTAGAATCTTGTCTAATGGTTTGGATTGTTCATACTTTGTTTTATTTTATTTCTTGTTATGAACAACAATCGCGTTTTAATTGAATTTCTTAATGGTGGCAATAATATAGGTATAAGTTTAATCCATGCATTAATGTATAATCTGTTATTGGTTAGTATTTTACCATTTACGGCTACTTTCATTTTGGTTTTGCTCGGGTGGGTTGGTTGGAACTCACGGTGGTTCAGTTGGTAAGACTTCGAGATCCAGTTTTCAATTCCGGTGTTGGCTGAAAAAGTTCATTTCCGGTGTGACCCCCCCCCCGCCCCCTTGAACTACAATTTGTAGGGTACTGATGAGCTGGTGAAATGAAATTTTATAGTGGTCTGCCCCCTTCATGGGCTTTAGATAGCGCAGACCAATAAAACTAAAAGGAACAAAAATCAAAATTGATGACTGCAATTGAAGGAAATGTGTCGACCACGACTCCACAGCTACGAGTCTATGCGCAAGGTATTCATTTCAAATAGTGTGCAGATGTTTTTGTCTTTTCTCAAATTTCATTTAACACAACTATAAAATTGATTAATTCATATCACACTATACATAATTTGTCTTCATTCATTTTCTAATCCATGGAATGAACAAAACATGAAACCATTCGAAATAATATTTTGTACCCTGCCTTATACGCCAACAGTCTACCATTCTCCTTCGATGTCATTATTGACCCACCCTCACCAGTTGCAAAAAAATTTAAAAACAGGGAGTGGTGCATTATCAGAGCACTTTCTGCCTTTTTTTTTACAATAAATAACATAATTAACTCAAAAACAAAAGAGTCTATTATCTCCCTTGATATTTAATTAATTTCTAGTTTTATATTATAGAGACAGAGAAATGGGGTTTAACGTCCACTCAAAACCAGAAGGTCATTTCGGGACTAACTTATGGTTTAATTTTATTTCAAAAATTCGCTTGCGCGTATAGGGATCTTTAGCAGTGGGTGGAAACCAGAGTGCCCGGAGGCAACCCATGGGGTTGAGAAGGCGCCCCATACGCTCACAGCAGGGCTCGGAACCACAGCCGCAAGCCAGAGGTTACCGACCATCTAGAGGTCGAAGCGAGGCACCTTAGACCACTAGGCCATCCCAACCCCCTTTTATATTATGATACGTTCGTTTATTTGTACCATGTATATGTTTGTTGTATCGTATAATCGTAATAATATAATTTTTTTAATTGTATGCTTCTCGCGGGCGTTTTTTTGCAATGAATTTACTTAATTACTTACAGAGGCGGACCCAGGAAATCCTGTTCGGGGGCGGGGCGTGGGGGTCCAACGAGAAAAATTTTGAAAAAATCGGGGTGCCTGTGTTGATTTGTGGCTGCATATCTATTTTTTTATACTGTTATTTAAGGTAATTTATGAAAAACATTCACAAATAAATTTCGCCTGTCCAGCCTCGTGGGTTTTCTCCGGGTCCTCCGGTTTCCTCCCACTGCTTAAGACTCCTACGCGTAAGCGAATTAATGTATTAAAATGAAACCATATGTTAGTCCCGAAATGATCTAGTTTATGTCGAGTGGACGTTAAACCCCGTTTCTATCTCATAAATAACTAATTGACGTAAGCAGGACTTCTTTAGAAGCGGTAAAACTACACATGGAAGTAAATAGTGATCCGTTAATGACTTTATGACAATTATCCACAAATCATATCTTAATATCATTTATATTTGGCATTTACTTACAAAACTTGTTAGCCTACTTCTTCAGAATCTAGATAATTCATATAATATATGGGGCGGCCTAAATTCAATAGAAGACCCGAAGTGTCAAAAAGGAAAGCCGGCTAATTTGTTCGGTGGAGCGATTCTAAAATCTAGCAAATTTTCGTTTCATAACACGAAGCCGGTCTTAGTTTTCATACGATAACTTCTAACTCGTGTCAAGGAATAACAATCAACGGCGTTCGAAGGACGAGAAGATTTGATTAAGCGAGTGGCTGTCGTCATCGCTGCCATGTAATTAGTCCGATCTAGACATCGTATTAGCTTGCTACAATTTCATCTCGACACACAATTATCGTCTCTTCTCATCCTAAACTCAACGTTGCATAAACAATGGCTACTAACATAGTTCATTGTCTCGTTATCACGTGACCCGAGACAAGATGTCGGCCTTATCAGTAGTTTTAACTACAACCATATGACACCGTGTCCCTCAATTCATATCAATATCTGGAGATCAAAACTTCGGCATGATTGACATGCAATTGCGCCTTCGTTTTCCGTTTATTTCCCTCAGGTCGCCTAAGAAATAATTCTTCAATTAATCGTGCAATGCATGGCTTCATTTTGTTTTAAACGCACGCCTTTCACGGAGTCGGCTTTACCTGTTCGTTCACGCGGAACGCACGAGCGTATTGTTTAACGGCACAACCATATGTACAGGATAATTGTTATTCTTGGCTTTTTGTCACACAAGAAAAAAAAGGAAAAAAGTCGGAATATTATTAAGGTCTGGATTTAATTAATTATGATAATTTGTTCGACCGGGTGGTATATGTGGAACTGGAAGTTAACGATTAACAGGTGCCCGCCAATAAAACAATAATAATATTAATAACCATATCATTTATAATGTATATCTCCAGTAACACCCCGGTAATATACAAGTTTTACCGCTATGATTTCTCATTAAACATTAAAAACCCAGTCCATTATCGGCACCTTTCATCTTTGGTTTACCTGTGCACCGGTGATGGAACAGAAAGACAGCGGTTTAATCAGAAGCGGCGAAGATCAATCGGACGCCACGCCTTTTAAATATTCGTGAAAGAATATTCGATGAGATGAGTTGATTTTTTAACGGGTTTTGTTTTTGGTGTTCTGGTGAGGAGTAACGAACCATTCCGATTGAATCAGTACTCGCTATTGTCACATCGCACAACAATAATATACTTAGTTTCTTTCCGATTGAATTAATGCTTGCTATTGTCAAATCGCACAGCAATAATATACTTGCTTTTCTCTTATTGTGAAATATTTTTATTATTTTATGAGGAAAATTAAGATTCCGTAACAGATTAGATTTAACATCAGATTTCCTACATCATCAAATTGTGCAAATTGACTCATTTTTGTTGAAAGTCATTAATTATTGATGAACTTGATCGATGTGATCCGTAAAGGTGTATCTCATAGACCTGATCTTTGATTCCGCTCTAAATATAACAAACAGGTGCTAACCGATGATAATAGCAGCGAACAACAAGTTCTTATCTCTGCTTGTAATAATAATCAGGAATTGTTGGATGACATTGAAATTAATGTATCCGACCCCTGGTTCACAAATCATTCTCAGACTTGCGTGTAAGGGTCTTTAGCAGTTGAAGGAAACCGTGGAGGACCCGGAGAAAAGCCACGTCGATAGGACTTGAATTAACGGAGCCTTAGAATATTTCGAAGAGCCTCACCCCAAAAACGAGAACAAGAACAGTTCCTGGTTCAAAATGGCCGATTGCTAGTCGAACGAAACGTCTCTCGGTAATAAACACTTAGGCCTATGGATTAATTCTATTGTATTGTTATCTATTATTTTACTACCATTTGCGGTTTAAAACGATACCAGAATATTTGTCGAAACGTCGTGCTATATGTATGATTAATTAGTTATTCTATTAAATGGTTGTTGCGGTTTTAAATTGTATTTTAGTTTCCAATGCGCATTTGTATATCAGCACTTAAAAAACAGCTGTTTAGTCGTTCGGATGGGACGAAAAACCGAGGTCTCGTGTACAAATTGGCGTGCACGTAAAAGATCCCTTGGCAGTTTGAAAACGATATAAGAGTAGGCTGTAGCGCGCTGTCCGGGCAAAATTCTCCTCATAGCACACTGTATGGTGTATGCCCGTCTTCCATTAGCCCAGGTTAGGTGCAGAACAGTAGGACGTTAAAACCTCATTTCATTTCATTTCATTACCAAGCACATAATATTCAAACCGACCCGTAAAATCTCAGCTGGAGTTGAAGTAATAATCCAAATAATTGAATGATTTTACTGGAAATGAAAATATCTGCAGCTTAAAAATATTATTTTAGCGAAAATAAAATAATTTGATAATTAGTTAATACACTTACGTTAATTGGTTTGTTGTCATGATTTCATATTTTCTCAAACTTTTTACCATCAGACATGACAGGTTGCTAAGTTACATTGAAATCAACGGTCATTCGTCGTCATTGGTGATGGATGGTCTTACGTTCGAGGTCCTGCCCCAAAATCATCTTGATAGCATCTGAAACTGATTCCTGCAATTTACTAAAAGATTGAAGAAGCGAACTGGAAGAAAGCGTGTAAAGGTTTAATTACGTAGAATGATGAAGATGAAGTCATATATCAAATTGTAAATGGCGGGTATAAGCGCGTGTTATAACTACTAAAAGGATTGCTAAATTTCATCTCATTTTAGCGGTTATTACGAGCACCGCTGGCTTTATAATAACAACAAGGGTCTGTTAGTCGAACATCGACTCAAGTTTGTTAAAACGTTTTTCTTGTTAACTGTAGTTGAAGTGTTTCGTTTGTAAAGTGACACTCCGTAATGGCCGATGAGCGGATTGATCGACAGGGAACGACGATGAGAACGAAGCCTCGCGGTATTCTTACGCCAGACGATTTACTACCGTTTCATCAACGTTAATAAAACCGACTTAGGTTAAACACTTATTTTATTGAAGTAACTGTCATCTTGAACAAGGCATTTGGTTGATACTAGGAACTATACATAGCGATATGTACGCTGTGTATTGATTTCGCGTCCATGTTAATTGAGTGCATTCTACGATTTACACCCCCATGCACGATCATTACATTTTTCTAATATGTATGTCAACAGTTTACTAGAATGATAATTTTTCTGACTCATCGCCATTGAGAGAAGCTCGAACATTTTAAAATGAAATATTTATACCTCTTGGGTTTTCTCTGGATCCCCCCCCCCTGCTAAAAAAACCTACGCGCAAGCGAATTATTGAAATGAAATGAAACCATATTATTATGTTAGGCCGCTAAACCCCATTTCTCTCTCTCTCTCTCTCCCCCTCTCTCTCTCTCTCCCCCCCTCTCTCTCTCCCCCCTCTCTCTCTCTTCCCCCCCTCTCTCTCTCTCTTTAAAATGAAATAGGGTTTAGTGTTTATGTCTGGCTTTCACAAGGGTTACGAATGCTACGAATCGCCCCGAATAGTGGCGAATCGAAATTCGTGGCGATTCGGCTAAAAAAATTAAATAGATCGTAGAAAATCTAGAGTTGCTGCGAAGCAGTTACAAATAGTTCGCGAAAGAGTTACGATAATCCGTGACTAATCGGCTTACAAATATGGTGGATGACCAATAATTGACTTTGCCTATAGTCTCGGGGAGGGGACAGGAACACGTTGCAGGATGGGTAGTGCATACCCCCCCCCACCCCTGACCTACTCCGACGACCTGGTTACGGGCCTACATGACTTGCTGATCACTGAGCTCTGTTTCACGTCCAATAATTTATACTGTACTATTTAACCTGACTGACTCAGGTCTCGTTATTTTTAAAATCTATTTTTCATCTTCTTGGCATTCTGGGTGATAAATGGCTAAATAAGAAACCCAGTCCATTTCTCTTCCAGGTTGTAAAAATAAATGTATTTAACAATTACACCCCAGTGCGACATGTGTCAAGGAAATGTGTTTCCGGTTCCGTTAAATCTCGTGTTTGCGTCGTCATGGCGCCACGCGCGGCCTATACCAGACAACAAAACTCAATAATGATGCAAATAAAACTAATTTTTCATTTCTAACACAGAGTAAATCCAAGGTAACATTTTTAATGATCTTTAGCTGTGGATTGTGACGTCATGTTTTACTATTCTGGAAATAAAATGAAATTGGCTTCAAGGTCCTACTGTTTTCCCATGACTGGCATACGCCATACAGAGAGAGAGAGAGTGAAATGGGGTTTAACATCCACTGAACACAACTAGGTCATTTCGGGACTAACATATGGTTTATTTTTTTATTTCAATAATTCGCTTGCGCGTAGGGGTCTTTAGCAGTGGGGGGGGACGGGATGCCCGGAGGAAACCCACGAGGTTGAGAAGGCCCCCCTATCTCCATGCCACATGCGCTCACACCAGGGCTCGAAACCACAACCGCAAGCCAGAGGTGGCCGGTCAGCTAGAGGTCGAAGCGCGGCACTCTAGACTACTGGGCCATCCCAACCCCCTATATACAGTCTGCTATGAAAATATGAAATGGGGGTTTAACGTCCCACTGTTCTGCTCCTAAACTGGGCTAATGAAGACGGGCATACACCATGCTATGAGGGAAGTTTTGCTCGGGCAGCGGCGCTACTGCCTACTCCTATCGATTTCTAACTGCCAAGGGATCTTTCACGTGAACAGCAATATGTACAGGGGATCTCGGCTTTTCGTCCTATCCGAACGACTATACGTTTTCGCTTGCCAGGTCCTCGATCCTTGATTACTATGCTGGTTTACGCCGTAAGATTAACCAATGGTGTTTTATATTAAATTTGTTCCAATTAATCTCTTAGTTTATGACATAGCATTTGTTGTTTCTTTTTTTAAAAATAAAATCACTACTTTTTTACGAATTTTGTGCTACTAATTAGTAAGTGCAGGAGGTCCGCACAACACGCAAAACAAAAATTTACGAGATAAACCTGCAGACAAGACAGAAAATAAACATTGCAAAAAAATAAACAATTATCAAATCATGTTAATGGATCCGGTTGTCAGCCGTAAACGTCCGCTGTGCTGTACAGTCCCGGTCTGTTGTGGTACAGGCTTCACTAAAATGATTTACAAAAAAGACGTAACAAAAATAATGCGACCGATCTGCAATTGACTTTAATTTTTAGACTTTATCCAGACAAGGTGTTCTATATTTAGGGAAGCTTCTAGGCCAAGGTCTATAACATTTTTTACTTTGTCGAAAGCATTTCTTAAACGCTCAGTCGTCATAAAATCACATCCACATCCTTGGCTTGGCTGAATTTGAGTACAAAACCCACTTTCACCCCCCCCCCCATTCCCCCAAGTTGCGAGGGTTGGGATTGGGAAGGGGGGGGGGGCGTCAGAAGTGAAATACCCTTGGGTATCGCTTCATCTAAACCCGACACTGATCTTTCAGGTAATTTCTTAATGGACTGCGCAGCTTTCACTACGTCTCCGATTAATAATTATGATATTACAGTATCATAACGGTAAGGTTAAAAGTTATCATGATAAAAATTAATTATCGGGATATCAATTTGAGGTTTTAGAAACAGTAAACGAGGGACAAACATTAAAGTTCTAATTAATTATATTAATAAATCAAAGAGTGGGAAAAGAGAGAGAGAGAAAAAGAGGACATTTGGTATTTTCAATGGTTAATTATATTAAAAGGATAGATTAATAACGTGGTATGTTGCTCGATCAAAAAATGGCTGCGCTTTTTGACCTTTTGTCGCAGTGACCAGTGGCATTGAATGGCGGGAAAACGTACCAAAAACACTAATATCCAACGCCTTGTTTGCTAATAAACCGAATTGATAGACAAACACATGCGCGTCAAACAATATAGATTTTTCCTGCACGTGCCCCTCTTCCCTGTAAAAAACAAAAGCCTTTTGGTCGGACTAATTATGTCCTTGGAGGCACGTGACGCCATCATCAGATCGCCCAGTTCTCGTCTCGTGCGCGCGTGCGAGATGACAACACACGCGACAGGGGGCCTCATTGAATGGAATCAAGATTCAACAAAATATCTCCTTCTTGGTCTGAAAATGTTTCTCGTAAACAGCAGGAGAAGGAGACAGGGCAGCATTTAGACCAATTTTCGTCTTAAGATGACAGTGATGGGCTATTTATTTAACAAAGGGGAATTATTATTATTATAAAAATTACTCAAGGTTGTCTTGAAGAAGAACAGGCCTACAAACCCTTGATTACTCTACCCCCTCATATCAGCAAGTTGTTTAACAAAAAATAAGAAAGACTAAAAAAAACTCACACGTCAATGCTTGAAATATTAATTTTTAAGTTTTTGCTATGACCCTTGATTACTCTGTCCATCATATCTGTAAGTTGTTTAACAAAAAATAAGAAAGACTAAAAAAAACTCACACGTCAATGCTTGAAATATTAATTTTTAAGTTTTTGCTACGACACTTGATTACTCCGTCCCTCATATCTGTAAGTTGTTTAACAAAAAAAAAAAAAAAAAAAGACAAAAAAATATTCTCAGACGTTTAAATTCTTGAGGAAGGGGTCGGGGTGGGGTGGGGTCTGTCATTGAGTTAACTACTGTGGATTTGAATCCCCGGGTCCTCTGGTTTCCTTCTACTGCTAGAGACCCCTACGCACAAGCGAATTAATGAAATAAACTTAAACCACATGTTAGTCCCGAAATGACCTAGTTTATGTCGAGTGGACGTTAAATCTCATTTTCTCTCTCCCCCCCTCTCTCTCTCTCTCTCTCTCTCTCTCACACACACAAATGCTTGAATTATTAATGTTCAAGTTTTTCAGACGTAAAAATAGTGGAATATATCCTCAAAGATCTACAGCATAAGACAAGAGGTTAAACATAATGACGATTTTCAAAACTTGAGTTATTTCAAGGAACCGGGTCAGACTCGGGGAGTTAAAGGAACCGAACCGCTAAAATTCTGGATCTAGAAATTGACACAAATGGGTCGCAACGCATAATATAATAATGTAATATAAATGTGTATAAACTGATTTACATCCAATCGTTTCTGTTTTTACTACAATGTGGCGAAAGTCTCAATCGAATGGCAATCTCTGGCGTCTGGTTATTCAAGTCTACGCCGACGGTATTTATTACTTGTGGGATATGTCTAACCTCGTTCTTCGAGTCCCTTCTTACAAATCGCGCTGAAACGCGTTATGGTACACGATTCGTGACACGATGTACCAATGGTAAAATGTTTATTTTGTCCTAAATATTGGATATCAGAAGCCCATCTTTTCCCGTAAGGTCACAACATCAATGTTGATTTAAATTGACTAAATAAAATGTGTTTTCAGTATCGAAAACTTAGATGATATTGAGTTCGAGACTTAGCTACTTTAATCTTCGTCGGCTACGTTATATTTAGATTCCCCCTCTTGGTTCATATTTGAATCTTAAAACAACTGCGCAAGAGAGAGAGAGAGGGGGATGGAGAGAGAGAGAGGGAGAGAGAGAGAGAGAGAGAAAATGGGGTTTAACGTCCACTCAACACAACTAGGTCAATTCGGGACTGACATATGGTTTAATTTTTTTTCAATAATTCGCTTGCGCGTGTAGGGGTCTTTAGCAGTGGGGGGGGGGGGGGAGACAGGAGTGCCCGGAGGAAACCCACGAGGTAAAACAACCGAGAACTGACCACTTCTGCCATTGTCTTTATGTACTTCCGTGCCAACCAATCCAACTGTTTATTTTTAGTATATAATTTTCTTTGAGGAAGGACCCAATCGTTCGGATGCCGTGACAAACCTAAGTCCCATGTACGCATTGACACTTGTTTCGCGTTCGGATTAATCCCAATTTTTCGCGGTTTCACGGCATTTTTTTGTCGAAGGCGTGTTTTTTCGGAAATCGTTTTATTTTTCACACGTTTCAATAATATCTTCTGTAAAAAAACAGGATTGTTCGAGATAATTCTGTATCGATAAAAATCAGAACTATAAATAGCGAATAATAACACTCAAAACGATTAATTGACCGTGAAACGATATCAAAGACCTAAAGACGGTTTGTAGAAAATATCGGCGATATCCCCTAATATTATAGGCCGTTACGCGCCCTGATGTTATCTCTCCATGTTATTGGTGAACGTTCAAACTTCATTGATTAGATAGAATGGGCGATGTTCAGTGATCCAGGCAAGATTTAAATTCTTTTCTTTCACTATTCCTACACTATGATTTCTTGTAGGGGGAGAGAGAGAGGGAGAGAGAGAGAGAGAGAGAGAGGGTAGATAGAGAGAGATGTTCAGAGATCCAGGCAGGATTTAAATTCTTTTCTTTCAATGTTCCTACACTATGATTTCTTGTAGCGAGAGAGAGAGAGAGAGGAGAGAGAGAGAGGGATGGGGAAAAAGAGGGGGTTTAACGTCCACTCGACACAAACTATATTATACATGTAAGGTCATATATGGTTTAATTTTATTTCAATAATTCGCTTGTGCGTAGGGGTCTTTAGCAGTGGGAGGAAACCGGAGGACACGGAGAAAACCCCACCAGGTTGGACAGGCATGAGGCGACCCTACTCCTTGTCACGCACAACCGGGATTCGAAACCACGCCAGTTGATTCAATGACAGGCTTTATGATACTGAAGTCAAACGATTAATATTCCCGTTTCTAAATAATTTAAACCATTCCAAATTCTTTTTTTTAACATTTTGATAAAAAATTATAACCAATCTTCATTAAATGTCAAATTTGAACAGTCAAACTGTCATGACTCGAATTAAATTTTTTTTAGCCCTTTACACGTTTTTGATCCCGAGCGATGAATAAGCTAATTACCAGCGAGAGTTAATTGCCCTTGTCGTGTACTGCCTCAATGATCAAAACAAAATTAGACGCAAATAAAGTCGTAAAATAAATTCTATGAAATAAGAATATTTTTTTTATGTCTGTGTGTGTATGATCAGTTTAAGAACACGGATTTTTACGATATAAATATAAAAAAAATATTTAATTCATGTTTATAATGTAAATATTTATACGAAATCATCATTTTTTGTACCAGGGACTGACTTCAGACGTCACTTGACAATTGTCTTCTCCATGTTGTTGTTTTTTTCTTGTTGTAGTCGTTGTTCTTATTCTTCTTGATCCAACCTCGAGCGTTTTCTCCGGGTCCCCCGGTCCGCACCCACTGCTAAAGAACCCTACGCGCAAGCGAATTATTGAAATAAAATTAAACCATAGGCCTATATGTTAGTCCCGAAATGACCAATGCTTTAAGGCTCTGTCAATTCGAGTATGATCTCCACGCAAGTCTCGCTAACCAGCATTGGAATGAAAACTCTGCTTAGGAGAATGCACGTCTGAGGGTGAGGAATGATTTAATCTGAGGGTGAGGAAAAACCAAAATGGCCTGGTGAAAACCCACGAGGGTGGACATACGACACTTCTCCTTGTCACGCGTCAGGCCAATCTGAAACACAGCAAAAACATCGCTATTTGTACTCTCTCCATTTTGTTTTTTTTAAAAAAAGAAAAGAAAAACGAAAACTGATGTAAGGTAGAAGATAGTTTATCGGCGCGAGATCGAACATTCTTTAAACCAATGAAACGAATCGTGACATCCGAGTTAGAGAAGATTCAAAGATGGCGGGTCTCGTGCAGGCCTACTGGTTGTAATCCGTCTGACAAGGATTATCGGGTGTGTCTCGAGGCGAAATAAATAAATAGTAAATTGGACGGATTTGTTATCTGGGAGTTATCAGCCACAAAAATCTAACAACAATTAATTTGTATAGTAATTGGTTTACATCGGTGAAAGAGAGATAAAGGGGTGGTTTCGTACCGGTCATACACAGGGCTTTACCACTTCGTTATAAGATCAGCCCTCAGGGCGAATCAAGATGTCTTACAATAGAACATAAAGGTTGGGTCGGTTATAATGTGAATTCAATCTTGTATTTACTCCGGTTTCCTCCCACTACTAAAACTAAAGACTCCTACGCGCAAGCGAATTGTTGAAATAGAATTAAACCATATGTTAGTCCCGAAATGACCTAATTGTATTAAGTGGACGTTAACCCCGTTTCTCTCTCTCTTTTAATTCCATATTTCAAAACCTTTTTTTTCCTCAACTAGAAAACATGTGATATTATATAATTGACAAGCACTTCTGTTTCGATCCCCACCCCTTTATCAAACAGTGTATCATTGTATATATTTTTATTATTATCTAATTTTAGTTAAAGTTACAATTGACCAATGTCCGAATTAATATCTCACTAATCTCTCATCTCTTTTAACTGTTTGGTTTAATTCTAAGCTTGTATATTTCTATGTTCTACTGTAACTTTTAGTTCGTAGCCGTCTAACCCTAGCGATACCTATCTTGTTATTTGTGACCGTTTGCCAGTTTTGACACTCGTTTATTAAAAGAACATTTTTTTATTTTTTACCGTCATTAGTGTTGGACTAGACTACAACACCCAGAAAACAGCCTAACGGCATAACTAGGAACATTTAAAGTTCCGATGTGCGATTTTCTCTTAATGGCAAGCTGGAATGAAATGGGGTTTAACGTCCTACCGTTCTGCTCTGACAGGGCTAATGAAGACGGGCATACGCCATTTAGTGTGCAATGAGCGAAATTTTGCCTACTCTTATATCGAATTCCAGCTGCCAAAGGCTCTTTTACGTGCGCGCCAATGTGTACCGAACGACTAGACAGCTGTCCTTGTGGGTGGAAATCACGCCGGAAAATTCCGATGAACTTTCTCGGCCAATGCAAGGATCGAACAAGTGACCTCCAGGCTACCGAGCCAGCGTCTTGAGACATCTGGCGTATTTTGTTGAGCATAACTGATTTAAAATTGGAGTAAAAACGGAAATGATTGAATGTAAATCAGTGTATATACTGTACATTCATATTACAGTACTATATGCGTTGTGACCGATTTGTGTCAATGTCTATGTCCAAAATATTAGCAATGTAGCCCCTTCAAAGTATGTAATTTACAGTAATGCTTACATTAAACGACCCAAGTTTTTAAATATTAATAAAATATCTACAAATGGCATCTAACGAAACGAATAATCTGTGTTCGCGCCAATTAAATTACATACATTCATCCATTCCACGGAGACTAAAGATGTCGTTTCAATTCAATCATATCAAAAAACATTTTTCCCCGTAATTTTGATAAAAACTTATCTATGGGCCTTGTCTAAAATATATCGCACTTTATCAATGCTTTTATTCTACTGTATTATTTCTACTATTTTATTTCGAATAGACCCGATGAATAATTCCGTTACTACCTTCCCCAAATTAATCCGATTCCAAATTAACTCATTTGGACCCTTTTAGCAACCTTATCTACATTTCGCGGTGTCAAAATTTCGAACAATGGCGCCATAAACTGATTACCCCGGTGGCTCCCTCTATTGTACGATAATAGCTCGTTCTGATGAATAATTCTGCTCGTAATTTCGCGAATTGTTTACATCCGAGTTATTTTTTGCCATGCTCATCTGATTAATCACCGTATTAAAAAAAATTAATCAAACTCTCAAAATAGTTATCTTTTCATTTGTATCTCCCCCTCCCCTCAACCAGGGTCGTATGTAGGAGTTTTAAACTGGGGGTGCAGCAGAGTGTTGGGGCGCCAATATAATGGCCAAGTTTCTGATATTGATCATAATGACGTTTATCATTTTAAAACTGAAAGACTGTCATTTTTTTGTGTGAGGGGTGGGGGGCTATTTCTCGGGGCGCCTTATTTTTCTGGGGGTTGCAATGTACCCCCTGCACCCCCCCCCCCCGAGATACAGCCCTGCCCCTAACGTTTGAGCTGAAGTTCAACGAGTTCTTACATATCGCTCTGTTCATTTAGTATGCATGACTTAATGCACATTATTCTATTGAAACCATTTACAATGATACGCTACACACAAAGAATGGAAAAATTCCTGCCATGTCCAACTAAACAGCTGATTAATTAGATTCCCAATCGAAAACAAACCTAAGATTATTATCTATCAATAATAATGAACACACGCAAACACATCTCGTTTATTTCGCCATTCTGTTTAAAAACTTGTGTCGCAAACTTTGTATCTAAATTATTCCAATGTCGCACGCGTCATCGTCAAGCTTGTTCGCTTTAGACGTCATAAAAGCGCGAGGCGGGAAATTGGTCCGAGTCACGTATATTTGCGTGCTAGCGTTGACTCGCGAGATGAGAGAGAAAGCGGACAGATACGGTATCAGGCGTTATATTTAGAATTTGACAAATAAACTACACAAAGTTTCTAAGTGGGGTTTGATTAAATGATCGGCCATAAATTGATGTAATTAAATCGCAATTGCTGCTTTATCACACTGCACGAGGGAGTCAAATTGATTTGGATATTTGGAGAAATAATATATTAAATTGTGGATTGTCGATTGAATGTCCCATCCGAACGACAAGGGGGATGGGAGAGGGGGCATTGTGATCGAACCTGGGGTCGCTTGGGTTGTGAGCAAAATCCTTACTCAATGAACCACGGCGTCTCCGAGTCCGTCCCGTCTATACGCCATAAACATTTATGTTTATGACCGTTGGCTTGCACATGCATGGGGGGTTGGGATGGCCTAGTGGTCTATAGAGTGCCGCGCTTCGACCTCTAACTGACCGGTTACCTCTGGCTTGCGGCTGTGGTTGTTTCGAGCCCCAGTGTGAACGTATGTGGCATGGAGATAGGGGCGCCTGCTCAACCTCGTGGGTTTCCTTGGGGCACTCCGGTTTCCTCCAACTGCTAAAGACCCCTACGTGCAAGCGAATTATTGAATTAAAATTAAAAAAACCCACATATGTTTAGTCCCTAAATGACCTAGTTAAATGACGTTAAACCCATTTCTCTCTCTCGCTCTCTCTCTCTCTCTGTCTCTTGCACGTGCATGACATAAACAAAGTGTATGACCTGGCTTGCACGTGCATGACATAAACAAAGTGTATGACCTGGCTTGCACGTGCACAATAGCCTACATAACCATGCCATGGGTCAGATATGCTACAATATTTCACACAGCCCAATATTACCCGGTTGCACTGCGGGAGCCCCCCCCCCACACACACACACATTTGAATGTTGGTTGTTGGAGGCCCAGACTGGATATTGTTCCCCATGGAAAATCATGGGTCACCATGCTCTGACTTGCACGTACGTGACATAAACAAAATATATGACCTTTGTGCTGCACGTGCATGTAACAAAAATAATACGCTTGCTGGTGACATCATTTAAATCAATAATCAGTTTATGAATGAATAATATTTAATAATGCAGTCTCGGGCAAATCGTCTGGAAGAGAATTTCCTTCAATAGTCCATACACTCGATAGACTCAAACCAAAAGCTTTTACGATTATTTTATTGTCCCAAAATCGTTATTTCCCAGCGGAAACATTTTGTCAGAGAATTTCCAGTTGAGTAATTCTAACATGTTGTAATTCACTTCTGAAGAAGCAGACGAGCCGTTTAGAAATATCATACTGATTAAAGTTCACAGATCACGTGACCTCCGCCATCAGTTATCTTTGAACTTGTCTCGTGCGTGTGAGAACAGATGACGGTTTATGTGTCGTCATCAAATATGACATCACTTTTGGAACCAGTCGCACGTGGCGCTTCTGAACATGTAGCAAATTTGTTAGCTGTTTGTTTACATCTTGCACGTGACACGGGCGTTCGATTGGTGGGACGGAATCGCTGGACAAACAAGATGAACGTTCGTCTGCTGCAAAGTAAACTTTATTTGGAGTAATTTCATTCTGCAGGGGGAGACCACACCAGTTCTACATTAATTTGTTCTTCTGTCGTTAGACGGCGCTTTGTTCGACACGAGGCAGTCACGCTTCGATACACGCGCTTTCTGCATTGTATCGCCGACATTCCCGGACTACTCAAATGAAATATGGAGGCATACAGATTTTTAATTCTTTCAAAGAAAACAATCAACACAGCCCTTTTGCTTTTCCATTTTTCATGTAGTAATTTTCAAACAAACCTTTATACGGGCTGTGTGGGAAATAAAAAAAAAGAAAATATTATTTCGAGAAAGAAGGGTAATATTTGTGTGCGTTTGATGTGCGAAAGGTTGACGTCTGCTGGAGGGTAGGAATACTCCCTGGTTCACAGTTTTACATGATAACATCCATTGAAAGAAAGACAATCTGGTATTGATAATCTTCTCGTGTATACACCATATTCCATAAGGTTATTAAACTACAATTTCTCAATGTTTATCATAGCTAGAGGGCGTATCGAACGTTTCAGATTTCTCGTCTTTTTTGAATAGAGAGACTTTCACATCGTCAATGTTTCCCACTCACAGAACAAATCAAGTGGAAATATACTGAAATGAAAGTGTAATTAAATAACGCGAGTTCTGATTATTTAATGGGTTTTTATAAATCTGGTTTGTTTGCGGCAGGTAAAGATGATCAGGCATTCCATAGTAGCACGGGATTGTTCTCGGCTAAAACTCGACATGACGCCAATATCTATTTTAGAATTTAGAAATGGGGTTTAACGTCCACTCAACACAACGAGGTTATTTCGGGACTAACATATGGTTTTTAAATTTTATTTCAATAATTCGCTTGCGCGTAGGGGTCCTAAGCAGTGGGAGGAAACCGGGGTGCTCAGAGGAAACCCACGAGGTTGAGAAAGCGCCCCTATCTCCATGCCACATACGCGCAGACCAGGGCTCGAAACCACAGCCGCAAGCCAGAGGTGGCCAGAGGTGGCCGGCCAGCTAGAGGTCGAAGCGCGGCACTCTAGACCACTAGGCCATCCCGAACCCCGCCTGTATCTTACTGACGGTCTTATGTGGGACTCAAATAAACTCTGACCTTGTTTTCTATTTTATCCGAGTGAATTATCCGACGGGTATTATTATTATTTATATTATTTAGAACCTAGTTTACTTACTATCAACTTTATAGACTGACAGAAACCAATTTATTTAGATGCCGTACAGTTTGAAATGTAGTTAGTACTGGTAGTGGTGAACTTAATATAGCGCTGCGGCCTCGGAGAGAAAGAGAGAGAGTGGAGAGAGAGAAGAGGGAGAGGGGGTTTAACGTCCACTCGACACAAACTATGTCATTTCGGAACTAACATATGGTTTAATTTTATTTCAATAACTCGCTTGTGCGTTTCTAGCATTGGGCGGAAACCGGAGGAACTGGAGAAAATCCACGAGGTTGGACAGGCGAGCCGACCCTACTTCTTGTCACGTACAACCGGGTATTCGAAACCACGCCAGTTGACTCAATGACCGGTTGCTAACCAATCGGCCATCCGCTCCTACATACAACCCCTGCGCCTTCGGACCATTGTGGTGGAGAATTTTTGTGGAAGGTAAGAACGAAACTAGTTTGATTCACCCTCTCGCGCACTCCACTGAAAGATCATTATTATTCAGTGGATGTGAAAATAAATTTTAATTTTTTGTGAAGATAAAATATAGGCCTATGTCATTTTTTAAAAAAAATTGGAACATTTGATGATTTTTCCCGGAAGTGTGAGGATTATCCAGTACTTAATCTTAATGGAAATAATAGTCTCGGTCACCCAGAACCTCCTAGTCTTCAACATACAGAATATTCGTAGAATATTTTTCTGGATGATAGAGACTTTGGAAATAACATCTGCTGCCGTCTCGGTTAACCTTCCCGTCGGCATAGTGAATAAAATGAAATGAGGTTTAACGCCCTACTGTTCTGCACCGACTTGGGGAAATTTTGCCCGGGCAGTGACACTATGGCCTACTCTTATATCGAATTCCATCTGCCAAGGGATCTGTTACGTGCATGCCAATGTATAAAAGTGACCTCGTTTGTTCGTCCCATCCGAACGACTAGACAGCTGTCCTTGCCAGACTCTCCACCCTACATTACTGACAATTTCATTTCATTTCATTTGCCCAGTCGGTACAAAAATAGGACGTTAAACCCCATTCCATTTCATTTTATAAGCTGACAAGAGCTCGCGGCACGTGCGATGCGGGGAAGGTTTAAAGCATCCAACAGGGGTTCAAGGTCTAAAGCGTCCAGCAGCGACTCTTAAATATGTCAACCATAAAGGAAAAAGGGTCTGTCCATAACCCCAATTCTTCTCACGAGTTTCCGGTTTCCATTCGTGGTAAAAGACTCCCGCGAATACGCTAATTAATCACACAAAGAATTGTCATATCTTGAAAAGTCCCGAAATGACCTAATTGTATCGAGTGGACGTTAAGCCCCACTTCCTTCCGCCCTTCTAATTAAGATGAACTAGGAACTACTTGCATGCACTTAGTTATCTTTTACTTAATCTTGGACGGGCGCACTTCTAACAAAATCCTAAAGAGAGAGAGAGGGAGAGAGAGAGAGAGAGAGAGAGAGAGAGAGAGAGAGAGAGAAAGAGATGGGTTTAACGTCGACTCCTCACAAACTAGATCATTTCGGGACTAACATATGGTTTAATTATATTTCAATAATTCGCTTATGCGTAGGGGTCTTTAGCATTGGCAGGAAACCGGAAGAAACCGGAGGACCCGGAGAAAACCATCGGAATTGGACACGTATAATAGGCCTACAACCGGGGATTCGAAACCACGCCCCCCCCCCCAAATCCTAAAGTAGCACCAATTCCAGTATCATTCACATGAAACTTGGACAATTGTGCATATATTTTGGATATGGCATCACAGTTGTCTTATTTATATAATCTTAACGCACGCACAGGGCTCTTTCATATCGGAAGAAATCGCAGTACCCGGAGTAAACCTACGAGGCCGAGAAGGTACCTCTACCTCTAAGTCACATACGCTCACACTAGGTATCGAAACCTCGACCGGAAGCCAGGCCTCGAGTTCACAAAGCATTTACTCAACTTTGAATCACTGTTAATGAGAAATATCTTTGATCCAGAAACACAAAACTTTTCACACAGTTTCTTATTAATGTATTTGATACATTAAAACAACAAAAGTTTTATAAAGGGCTATATTTTAGTTAAAATAAGGCGAACAATTCTGCGAAAATTCTTAACTTGAGTCGGAGTCTGAGAATGCTTTGTCAACTCAGGACCTGAGGTGACAAGCCAACTAAAGCATCCCCGGATCAGGGGGTGTGTGTTACCTACATGGGCCTTAGTCTCGGTCACCCAGAACCCCCTAATATTTGTAGAATATTTGTTTGGATGATAGAGACTATATGGGCCTATGTGTGGATGAAAACACCCAGCTTGTCATATTAACGCCTGCTGTAGCAGGATAAGTTGGTGCTAACTTGTGTTAATCAAACGCTAAGGTAATCCGGGTTAACAATCCCTGGGACAATCATCGTACATTCACACACCGTTATCGCAAATCATATCAGATATATATATATATATATCGACACAAACAATGTGGTTTTGGACTAACATATGGTTTAATTTATTTTCAATAATTCTTGAGCAGTGGGGGAAACCGGAGGACCCGGGGAAAACCCACGGGGTTAGATAGGCGACCCTACTCCTTGTACACGGGCTAGAATTGCAGAAAACGCATTTGCGGTGATTAAATTTTCAAAATGTTCTCCCGGTGGGTGATGCCCCCCATACCGCGCGACGATCGATTGGTTGTTTGGAATTCGGGTCAGCCAGGAAGGCTATATAAGCCTATATTGGACCAAATTGAAGTTGCTGTATTCACAGGCTGGAATAGCACGAAACGCGTTTGCGGCAGTGAAATTTTCAAACTTTTCTCCCAACGGTCCTGTAAACGATTGTGCTCGATAACGATAAGAGGATACTTATCGAAATGTCGTGCTTGTGTATAATAAACCAGTGATTGTTTTCCCATATAATTGTGTTAGTTCTGTAAACGATTGATTGGAATTCGAGTCAGTCACCTTAATTATATAGGCTATATTATACCACTTTAAAGTTGCTTTGTTCACCAGCTGAAATAACAGGAAAACGCGTTTGTGGCAGTTAAATTTTCAAAATGTTCTCTTGTGAATTTCTAGGTCCCAAATGTTAGAGATTTAACTCCTTTAAGCTCCGCTTCTTCGACTCTCGAGGAAGACATTTCGGGTCCCCCCCCCCACCCCCTAACTATCATCGAACTCGTACGACTATTGCTTGACCTATACCCAATCAAACTTAGCGCCGAAAAATGCAGAATATTACGTGAAGGGCTAGATACGATGTATGTTGTTAAGGCGAGATCAAGCCTTCTATTGAAGATGGTCTAATACAGGTTTTGGAACTTGTTGGGCCAGACGATTAAAGGGAGACAACCACATTTACTGAACCGCAACTGCTGCGCTCTTTCTACAGCCGAAGAAACAATATTCTTCGAATGTAAACAATCATTGAAGATTTTTAAACATTTAACTTAAATAATTTTATGTATATAAACAGGAATGATTTTATTGAACTATTCGAACAGCGAAGTACTGTTTCATTTCTGTGTTCTATTTATCGGACCATTTCGTCCTTTTTCTCTGAAATCGTTCAAAGGGAGGTAACTCTCATTTAGCAATGGCGTCGAAAATAATTCTTTGCAAGACGTCGAGTTCAACTTGGTGCTGTAGACGCCTTTTATACAAAACATTCGGTGTAAAGTTTTACAGCAGAGCTAGCAATGATTGTAATTTGTATTTTCTAAGACAAAAAAGTCCCTTTGGCAGGGCCAATTACTTACAAAAAGTGACAACAACCGGCTTTGCTCAGCACAGAAGAAATCTCGGCTCTACCACAACGTCCAATCTAAATCAAGATGTAGCAAATAAAACGTATGACAAGGAAAAGAGTAAGATATTTGGTTATTTAAATCAAACAAATGAACTGAAATGAAATGGGGTTTAACGTCCTACTGTTCTACTCCTAACCTGGGCTAAAGTCATTGAAGACGGGCATACGCCATACAGTCAGTGTGCTACTGCTATGATACTCCAGGGTGTCTAGAGGTTTCGTCGATACGTAACCTCTAGGCTCCAGTACTAGTGCCATCATTGAGCACCGTTCGACTGAATTTTTTGCGCATCGAAATGAAAGGTTTCAGTCGATAAAGCATCGAGCTGAAAGACGCCAGTCGATAAAATCTGAATGCATGTCCTACCTTATTGTATGATCTTCCTTGAGCAACAATGACACTTACTGACAAACAAACGTTGTTCAGTGAAACTGGTTTATCCAATATCATACCGATAACATTTCATAAAGTTGCCAAGTTGGGATAATTTGACCTTTTTTTGACGTCATATCCTCTCCATTAAAAAATAAGAACACTTGTTTTAGCGAAACGAAATGCATTATTGTAAAATATTTCTATGGATTAGGTATGAATTTTTTTTGTAGATAGGAGTTGCACATAAAGTAAAATAGTGTTTGAGGGGATCGAACTCCCGACCTCCAGGCTAGCGAGCCAGCACCTTACCCACTTAGCCACGTGGAAGAGCCCCCATGAGCCTCAAAATTAGTTTTAAAAAAAAAACATCACTAAATCTTATTAGAATCGAAATAAAAACAATGACATCAACAACATGTCATGATTTTTGTTTATTGATCATATTGATGTCTTTTTAATCAATGACTTGCGCATTAAAAGGATTGCCTTCAAATAAACTCTTGATTTCGTTTCATGTTTAACCCTGTTGCTAATATGCATGTTGCCGGCCTTCACCTCTCGCCAATATAGGTGATTTCCGGTTTTATCGTTTGGTATTTGGTATCTCGGAGTATTTTTGTGAAATCTCTTAAAATAGACAAGAAAACAGATTTTGTGGAAAGTAGATGGATATGATATGTAAGTTTCATGTGTTAGTGTTGCAGATAACTGAAAATTGGGAGTTTTGCCGTACGCTGAAAGAAGTAAACTAGTTATCAAATTCTGCGGCGAGCTTTTGACCGTTCGGATGTTAGATGTTACGTTGTCAGCATATCAAAAGAGTAACATCTAACTTGTTGGATTACTGCTATGACTATGAGTATGAGATGAGGAAAATTTTGCCCGAGCAGCGGAGCTATGATGGCCATATCTTATATTGAATTCCAACTTCCATTGGATCTTTTACGTGCACGGCAATGTATACACAGGACCTTGGTTTTCCGTCCCATCCAAACGACTAGACAGCTGTCCTTGTTCATTGAATAATAATCTCATACAGGAAAATAAATTCAATATGTTTATCATGAGCATCTGACTGTCTTCTGTGTTTGTAGAGATTTGATTTTTTTTTTTAAATCTGAAGGATGTCTGCCTTTACACTCATGTAATGTACAGGAATCGTGATTACTTTGTACTGTCTAAATTACATATTTTAATTGGCTGTTGGACTGGTTTTGTGGAGCCTCTTCGGCTTCGATGAAATAGCAGTCTTAGACTCTATTACTTAGCAACAGTAATTGAGTAGTTTTATCAAATTATCATGCTGTACGTATGCTAAATCTGACAAATTGTTGCAGTTATTTATTATTTGTAACCATTTTATTTTCAGATGATTTTCCAGCTTCGTATGATCCGAAATACGTAGAGAGTAGATGGTACGACTGGTGGGTTCGTCAGGGTTTCTTTCAACCTGAACATCATCAGGTACGATTGAATCTTCTTTGTTTTACAGTAATTACACTCCTTATGAAATGTGGTTCATTGAGTCAGTTAGACACTGGCTTGCTAACTTGGATGTTTTTTAGGGTTCTGTCTCGGCTTTGGCCAAGAAGGATTTTCTGTTGGCATACACAAAAAGAACCCTTGACAATTGAAATTTGATAATAGAATAGACCCTAGTGCTGCCGACAAGGCAAAACTTTTCGCATAGCCAATTGTATTTTTCAAGTCTGGTCTTTACTTGTCAGGTGTGGTGCCTCGTTGTTCGGATGGGACAAACAGACTGAGGTACCGTGTAATAAAAATAATAATGTATATTTATAAAGCGCATATATCCATCCAGAAATGCATGCTCAAAGCGCTACACAATTATTAACCCGGTCTCTAGGATACAGGTAAAGCCTGATTACCTCCCTTTACCCCCGAACTCTTAGAAAGAGTCCCAACACATGCAGCATCAACTTGAAATTCAAGGAGCGCATTAGTTTTTTGTGTAACACATACACCATCCTACCGGTACCCATTTACAGCTGGGTAGACTGGAATACAGGGATAAAGTGTCTTATTCAAGGACACAAGAACTCAGCGCACAATTCGGGTCTCGAACTTGCAACCATTCGGTCACAAATCCTACTCTCTAACCATTGCGCCAAATCCCTCCCACATTGTCGTGCGTGTAAGAGATCCCTTGGCAGCTTGAATTTAATATAAGAGTAGGCCATAGTGGCGCTGTCAGAAGCTAAATTTCCCTCCTAGCACAATGTATAGCGTATGTCCGGCTTCATTGACCCAGTAGAACATCATGGCTGCCAGACATTGAATGAATGAAGCCATCTGGAAAACAAATTGGCTATACAAAATTTTCCAATGAAATGTTGTGAAGCTAGATAAAAATTATTTCAGAAAAATGGAATAAAGAATGATGGAAAAGAGGAAGAAATATTCTCGATGGTTTTACCTCCACCAAATGTCACTGGTTCTCTTCATCTTGGTCATGCTCTAACAAATTCTGTACAAGATGCCTTGATAAGATGGTAAGTTTTACATTTTATCCTACAAGATTGTTTAATGGGGGAATGGCCAAATGTTTAGCATGTGCACGCTGTATCATAAGGTCTGTCATTGAGTCAACTGGGGTGGTTTCGATTCCCCGGTAGTATGTGACAAGAAGTAGGGTTGTCTGTCCAATCTTGTGGGTTCCTCATTAGCCTGATTAGGGCAGAAAATTTTCATTGCCTATCAATGGCCTAAGTTAAAGGAATGTTGATTTAGTCATGTTTTATTTTTGTTTTTAGGCATCGAATGTCTGGTAAGAAAGTCGTATGGGTACCAGGATGTGATCACGCTGGTATCGCGACACAGGTTGTCGTGGAGAAAAAACTATGGAAAGAAAAGAAATTAACACGCCATGACATTGGTAGAGATAAATTCTTAGATGAAGTATGGTACTGGAAGAATGAGTAAGTCTTGTTTTCATTACAAACTTGTTATCGTTTTGTTTTAAGAGTATTTGTATGATTTAAGGGGCATTACATGAGATTTGATTGAGAGCTGGCAGTTCGCAATATAATAGTAAAAAACTAAATAAATAATGTAATGGGTATTTGCTGAAAATTTAAGTCAAATTGATCCACTCTGAACGTAGATATAATTAGCTTCTGAAATTTAGGCCTAGCCATCGATCATCCTTTCTAAAGTCGTTACAATAAAAAACATAGTCTTGATTATCCAATTTTGGATTAAATCATCAATTTCTGGACTAACATATATTATTTCAATTATTCACTTGCGTGTAGGGGTCTTTAGCAGTGGGGGAAAACCAGAGAACCCATATGTAAGTCCCAAAATGACCTAGTTTGTGTTGAGTGGATGTTAAACCTCATCTCTCTCTCGAAGGTTATTTTTGTGATATTGGAGAAATAAGTTGGGAAGGGTCTGAACTCAGATCCCCCTCTGGACGCTTGCCCAAATACTGAGCACACTGTGAATAAGTTGTAATATGATTTTTGTTTACTAGGAAAGGTGGTGATTAATTTGTATTATTATTTTTGTTTACTAGAAAAGGTGGTGTTATTGTTGATCAGATGAAGAAATTAGGTTCATCATTAGATTGGAGTCGGGAATCTTTTACAATGGATCAGGTACGTTTTATATCCTACCTGTAACTTTTCACAAATACAGTCGAATGTCTGTTAAAATAGGTTCATCTTTACTTCACAGGGGTGTTGGCTGGCTGTAGCATTAAACCTGTCATTGAGTCAGCTATCGTGGTTTCAAATCCCCGGTCGTACGTGATAAGGAGTAGGGTCACCTGTCCAACCTCGTGGTTTTCCTCAGGGTCCTCTGGTTTCCACCTGCTGCTAAAGACCCCTACGCGCAAGCGAATTATTGAAATGAATTTAAACCGTATCGTTGCTGAGCTTCCAAAATCTTGTATCTCGAATTTTCCTACTTTTCAGGAGACATAAACAAACTTTACAAATCTAATAATAACTGGCGAATTGAATTGTTCCTTCGATATATACATGCTAAATAAGACTACCTTCAAGGGTGCATGAGTGTGTAGCATGTACCTATAACACCAAATTAAAAAAAACTGAGATAAGATATTTTAAAGACTGTGCTAATGAATATGGGGCAAACTTGGTGTAGATGTTCATTACAAACGAAAAAAAAAGCGGTTGGAGTGCCCAAGTTTAGATTTGTCATTGATTCCATGAAGTAGCTAGGTTTTGGAACGCTAAATACTGTTTAATTCAACATGGCGCCCGTGGGGTTTAATATATCATATTGAATTACACAGTATTTAGCGTTCTAAAACCTAGCTACTTCATGGAATAAATGACAAATCTAAACTTGGGCACTCCAACCACTTTTATTTTTGTTTACAATGCTCTCCTCTGAGTGTTCCAACTTTGGATTTATATTTAGCCGTATACCCCTCTCACGGGTGTTAAATCAACACCCTTGTCTATATACTATCTCTTCTTTGTTATGACAAGTAACAATGTTACAAACCAACCCAAGGCATCCCAGTTAGCCAAATTATGGGCACTAGCATTTCAATCTAAACGATTAGTACAACCCCGGTAAGCGAGCTAGCGACCCCGGTAACCAATTTGGAACCCCGCCAATTTGTTAAACCTCTGTACAACCCTGGTAAGCGAGCTACTGACCCCGGTAAAAATCGCAAACCCCGGTAAAGCCTACAATAGTAACCATGGAAACCCCACCAGGCTTTCGGAATAGTATAAATAAAATCGTCCAACACGTGAGTCCAACCAGTCTGAAGAGTTCAATACGAACGAAACTAGTCACTGACATTCGGGATAACCAGGTCTCCAAAGCCACTTTATCTCTTGTAGATGTTCATTAGGCGACTGTTTTGACTGAGCTCGATGATGAACATGGGATTTTAATCAGATTTCCCTTCTGCTTTCTCTTGGTTGAATTCCAACTGCAAATGGTTCTTTCACGTGCACACAGAGGACGGGTATCCATTGAAGAGTAGACACTAACTATTATTATTACACAGATTATGAATAACTTTTGGGGTTGAGAATATTATTTTGGAATTTTTTTTTTGAGTAAAGCTACTTTGATGCATGATGATTTGTTTTCTTGTAGAAATTAACCAAGGCAGTGGTAGAAGCATTTATCCGACTCCATGACGATGGTTTGATTTATAGAAGTAACAGGCTTATTAATTGGTCGTGTTCCTTACAGTCGGCGATTTCAGATATTGAGGTGGGTGTTCCCGAAGGAGAATTTTGCCAGGGTTGCACTACTTATCTATATTATACAGGTGTATCAAAAAAGTCACAATCTCTGACTGTGTAAATCTCGAAGGACAATTTTGCCAGGGTTCCACTACATCTATACTATACTAGTATTAGATAGTTCTGACTGTGTATATCCAATTAACGGATTGTCAAGAGTACAATTTTGTCAGACTGAGGATGAGTTCATTTCTTTTAGAAGATTGAGTCTACTATCAGGGTTGGTGGCTACACTAAGGCTGTCCCGACTCCTGGGGCTGAAATTTATTGTATAGGGGTAGCTAAAACCGGGGAGTAACATAGGTCTTGTGGCGTTGATTTACTGCTTCTTGTTTCACAGTTATGCTATGTTCAACCTGAGCAACTGCGGGTCATCCGTTAGTTATGTGATAAATATTGTAGACTTGTTTGTCTAACAATATCGATTTAGTAAGTATTGAGACTGGTCGACAGAATGTTCCGTCAATTAGTAGGAATCGCTTTTAGATGACTAATATGATTATTTCGCTTATAGTGTTTAGGCCTGATACTTAGCCTCAGGTTAAAGGGGGGTTGGATGAGTAGAGCGGGCATGTTGTATCACAAGGTTTGTCATTGCGTCAATGAATGAATGAATGAAATGGGGTTTAACGTCCCACGCTTAAGCACCTAACCTGGGCTAATTGAAGACGGGCATACGCCATACAGTGTGCTATGAGGGAAAAATTTTTGCCCGGGCAGCGGCGCTACGGCCTACTCTTATAAGTGGATAAGGCGCTGGTTCGCTAGCCTGGAGGTTGAGTGTTCGATCCCTGCATTGGCCGAGAAAGTTCATCTCAATTTTCCGGCGTGATTTCCCCTTGTCAGTGATGCAGAAGGAGGGCCTGACAAGGACAGCTACCTAGTCGTTCGGATGGGACAAAAAACTGAGGTCCTGTGTACAAATTGGAGTGCACGTAAAAGATCTCTTGGCAGTTGGAATTCGATATAAGAGTAGGCCGTAGCGCCGCTGCTCGGGCAAAATTTCCCTCATAGCACACTGTATAGCATATGCCCGTCTTCAATTAGCTTAGGTTAAGTGCATAACAGTAGGACGTTAAACCCCATTTCATTCATTCATTCAATCACAGACGAACGATACATACAGAGCATGCCCTTTTACCATGTTATATTTACACGTGGGGGGGCGGGTGGTCAAACGATTTAACACATGCCCGTTCGGTCAGATGGTCTGTTATCGAACCAAGTCACTTGGTTTTGATTTTACGCTTGTACGTGACAAGGAGTAGGGTCATCTTTCAAATCCCAAGGGTTTTCTCCAGGGACCTTTCGGTTCCCTCCCACTGCTAAAGACCCCTAAGCACCTGCGAATTATTTATTAAAACTTGAACCATATTTTAGTCCCGAAATGATCTGGTTTGGTGTCAAGTGGACGTTAAACCCCATTTCTCTCTCTATATTTACAGGTAGAATCGTTACCTGTGGGAGGTAAAACCAAATTAAGAATTCCAGGATATGATAAACCAGTTCCCTTCGGAGTTTTAACTTCTTTCTCTTATCAGGTAGAAAACTCAGGTAAGCTTAAAGTATAGTTTACATGTTCTTGACAAAAGAATGAATGAATGAAATGGGGTTTAACGTCCTACGCTTAAGCACCTAACCTGGGCTAATTGAAGACGGGCATACGCCATACAGTGCGCTATGAGGGAAATTTTGCCCGGGCAGCGGCACTACGGCCTACTCTTATATCGAATTCCAACTGCCAAGGTGTCTTTTACGTGCACTCCAATGTGTACACAGGACCTCGGTTTTCCGTCCCATCCAAACGACTAGGCAGCTGTCCTTGTCAGGCCCTCCTTCTGCATCACTGACAAGAGGAAATCACGTTGGAAAATCGAGATGAACCTTCTCGGCCTATGCAGGGATCGAACACCCGACCTCCAGGCTAGCGAACCAGCGCCTTATCCACTTAGCCACCGTGATCCCCTTGACAAAAGAAAACGAGGATAAAATTTGAAATTTCTTTTGTAATTTTTTTTTCAATGTATTTTCATGTGTCTTAAAGTCTCAGCATACGAGAATAAAGTGGCTAATCAGAGGGCCCTAGAGGCAGGTCAAAAGGTCCCTGACTTGATCCTGGTGTCATGTTCCTGGTGCAACGGATACTGTCTTATAACTATTATCCGTTGCTTTCACAGCCGACTATTCTCGTCACTAATTTTGATTGGTCGAGGGGATATTCCAGTAGCCATTGAGATTCCTTGAAACTAAATTTTCCGCGAAATATTCGAATAACCAGACGCTTGATCTCCAGTAGAAACCCATATTTAAATTAATCGAGTCACAAAGGTCAAAGGGGACAAAGGGCAAGGCTGTCAACATTCCACCATGGCCGATCGTATCACGTTTTGTCGAATATGTAGTGGAATTATTGGAGTAAAAAAAACGACGATTGTTTTTTTCCCCGGCTTTTCTTGTTATCAGTGGAGGTCGCCATCTTTAAATCACTGCAGCTGCTCCATATGTTACCAGGTAGTTAATTGGACAAATCAAATAGTGACGTAGGTTCCGCAAAGGGAGGTTATTACTCATAAGTGACGAGAATATGGTGCTGCGTAAGCAACGGATAATAGTTATAAAACTAGTATACTGTTGCTTCAGGAACATGTCCGGTGTTGGCTTATAAAGTTTCCCCTTATTGTCAGTTTAATAGCACTGGAGGGCCTGGCAAGGAGTGGTATGTAGAGGAAACAAAAGAAAGGTCCTTAAAATAATCTTTGGCATCAACAAGGCCTGTTTTTATCAGCCTTGTTGATGCAGAAAAGCAAGATGCTAAATCTCATTTTATTTCCATTGTTTTCGTCCTGCTAAAGTATCAATCAAAATCATCCATTTTTTTTTAATAACCATATATTTTTATTTTCAACTGTAATATTATCAACTATATATTCTATCCACCATATATTCTATCCACCATATATTTTAAAAAACATGTAGCTTATCAACCGTATATTTTATCAACCCTATTTTTGATCAACCCTATATTTTATTAACCAACCATATTTTTTATCAACCCTATATTTGATCAACCCTATATTTTATCAACCAACCATGTAGTTTATCAACCAACCATGTAGTTTATCAACCATATATTTTATCAATCGATAGCATGGCGTTTTTGGCTTTCTTATTTTGTGCTAAAAATAGCACCACTTTGGGAACATTTTTAAGTGAAAGCCCTGGTATATTTTATCAACCGTATATTTCATATTTTTTCTTTTAAACTTTAGATGAGGTGTTAACAGTAGCAACTACAAGACCAGAGACCATGTTAGGAGATGTTGCCATAGCGATACATCCTGACGATAAACGATATTTACATCTCCATGGTAACCATGTAATACATCCAATAGATGGACGGAAGTTACCGATTATTGTTGATGATTTTGTGGACATTAATTTTGGAACAGGTAAGAGTGTGATGATTACAAATGATGAGGACTGTCAACAAAATATATCCATACTGCTTTATTTAAAATCGCCCGGTTTCACAATAAAATTTATGATCGCAATACACAGCCCTACCCAGACAATGAAAATTTCCTGGTTAGATGCTGAATCATTGTGTGTCTTATTCCTGAAGCAATAATTATAATAATAAATATAATCTCGTCATTTTACAAGGGTAGCAAATTAAGCCTGAGGCTTATTTTCAATTTGGCCCTTGGCACAGATCGTGCGAATGATTTCGATCATTACTGCAGGAAGAAACCGAAGAACTCGGGGGGGAAACCTGTCTGATCGGACGGGAGACCGAATATCCCTCTCACTTACAACGATAAAGTTCTTGCCCCGAGCTGGGATTGAACCCTCGTTGCATTGGTGAGAAGCCGCATCTCTATCGCCACGGCTATCCGACCAGCTAGTGTAATTGAGCTTATGAGCATTGCGTACTGCGTACAGGATTTAACACCCTACTTTTCCGTACCAACTGGGCATACGAAATCATACCGCTAGAGGTTCTGTTGGGTGGCTCAGTAGGTTGTTAAAGGGACAATAACACTCTTGCTGGCTTGACAGGTCCAGAAAAAAAAAATTAGTCTTATTCTAACTACTAGATGTTTAAGTGTCCTACCTGTTGTATAAATTATCCATTACAACCTATCTTACTTGTCCAGAGGGCTCGAAAATATGTTTAAATCCAAGTTGTATTTGAAAGTGCTTACGTAAGGCTTTTCAAACCATGTTACGGCATGTAGTTGATTTTTTCTAATTTTTAAAATTAGGTGGGTTAGGATGAAATTTGTGTCATTTATTAATTGTAGTAATGTAAAATAGTACAATTTTTTGACCAGAATAAAGATTGGGACAAATTATTTAGTTCCAACAAGAGTGTTATTGGGGCTTTAAGGCTGAGTCACACTAGTGGATTTTTCCTTTAAGACAAATCCTAGCGAACATCTTAAAGGATAAATCCTCTGGGTTTTTATGATCATACATTAAGTAAAATCCTATAGGTTTTGGTCATGTGATCAGTAATACCAGAAATGTAAATATGAAGGAAACTACAAAGATTATCTTTTCTCTCGTTTATGGTAATCTTCGGACTGAATAGACCACAGCACGCTTTGGCGATTGAAAAAAAAAAAAATTCTCTGTCTCGGCCCAGTTGAGTTAGACGTCTGCCATTTTGATTGGTCAATTCACAGTACAAATCCTACGAAAATAGGACTTGTTCTAAATCTAAGGATTTGTCCGTAGGTCAGAAAATCTATAGCCTATAGGACAAATTTTCCCGATCACATGAAAGGATTAGCTTATGGATATAAAACCTCAGGATAAATCCACTAGTGTGACTAAGCCTTTAGCTCGCCAACCTGAAGGTCCCGTGTTTTATTCCTGCATTGAGAAAATTAATCACGATTTTCTGGCATGGTTCTTCTTTGTCAGTAGTGTAGAACGTAAAAGAACCCTTGACAGTTGGAATTCAAAATAAGTGTAGGCCATAGTGCTTCTGACCGGGTAAAATTTCCCTAAAAGCACACTGTATGGCGTATTCCCATCTTCATTAGCCCAGTAGGAGTAGAACAGTAGGACTTTAAACCACATTTCATTTCGATTCATTTCTACCCATCTCTGGAAATTTAACTGAAATCGGAGAGGTCACAGGTCATTCCCCAAAGAAATGAAAGTAAATCTAATTAAGGAATTATAATATCAGGTGCTGTCAAGATCACTCCAGGTCACGATTATACCGATTACGAAGTGGGCGTTAGACACGACCTTCCGACCTTGACAGTCATTGATGCAGACGGTAAAATGATGAACACAACGCTGGAATTTAACGGACAGAAACGATTTGATGCACGATGGATGGTTGTTAAAGCGTTAAAAGAGAAGGGTCTGTTTGTAAAGGAAGAGCCCCACAATATGAATATACCCCTGTGTAGGTGAGTAGGAGAAGTAGATTAATTAGAACCTTGTCAGTGGTGCAGGACGCAGGGCTTAAAGGAACAATCCCGATAAGAACAGAGTTTCAAAAATTAAAGTCTGAGTATTTGTGAATTTTATGGACCAAAATATAAAAGCATGGTGTATTTACATTGTCTGGAAATTTCAGTTGAAAATATTAAGTCGTTTGGACGTGAACGTCAACACTGCTTATCTGGACATGTAACCCTTTTAAGATATCGGGTCATTTTTTTCATTGGGTGACCTGATAATCGATTTACGTTTCTTGAGAGGTCTATACAGTGAATGACCCATGTACTGTACTTAATAACAAAAGGTAAATTTCACCTACATATTATTTTTATAGAAAAAAGTCTGGTTTTATCCAGATACTGTATAATACAAAGGTCTCCATTTCCAGATGCAGACTGTCAGGTTTAAGTTATTTACAAGCGTATCACAAATATCGGGTTAGTTGATCGGCTTTAGATAATGTGTTTTAAATGATTTTAACACAAAATTAAGCAGGTTTATTCCCCAAAAAGTTATCGGGATTGGCCCTTTAAAGGACGGCTGTCTAGTTGTTCAGATAGGATGAACAACAGAGGTCCCGTGTACACATTGGCAGTTATAATTCAATATAAGAGTAGGCCGTAGCGTCACTGCCTGGTCAAAATTACCCTCATAACACACTGTATGACCTATGCCCGTCTTCATTAACCCAGTCGGGGCAGAACAGTAGGGCGTTAAACCCCATTTCATTTCATTTATCTTGGGGGGGGGGAAATACTCACTAGTCCATCAATATCTGTTTTTAGTGTTTGAGTTGGGTTGGGAGAGGGTTCATTAGTCCACCGATATATTTCATTTATGAATGTATAAATAAACAAATGATAATAATTGATTACATAATATGCTCTTTTTTTTATTATGGGTGGGTGGTTATAAATGTCGATGTGAGATTGAATTTTTGTGTGACTGTCCTTGACCCAATTAAAGCTAATCGACGTTCCGATAGTATGTAGTTTTTGGCTTCTTATTATGTGCTAAAAAAGCACCACTTTCTACGTGAGAAAAATGACCGTTTGGGAAAATTTTGAAGTGGAAGCCCTGGTTGGGTTTGTTTTAGGGTTAGGTTTATTGATACCTATATTTATAGTATTTCTTTTACCAGAAGACTAGTGAGCATCTAGTATTGTTTTGGTGAGACATTGCATTATATATCGAGTAATTTGTGGATGAGACATTAAACTCCATTTCATTCCAATATATATCAAATATAGTTTTAATTTATTATTTTCAGTCGATCAGGTGATGTAGTTGAACCTATGTTAAAGAAACAATGGTTTGTGAATTGTAAACAAATGGCCGAGCATGCTACACAAGTTAGTTTTCATCTATCTTTATTAAGAGCTAAATCTGCCTATTGTAGATCTTTCTTTAGGCCTGAAATGTTATATAAATTATCAATTTGACATTAATTAACTTATCCAGACCATAATTAACTCTGGATGTCATTGCTAGCCTGCAATATTTACTGGATAAGGATCCGATTTGCTGCTCAACTTTCATTCATTTAATCATGATAATCGAGGCTAGGTCGAAAATTCAATCTCAAAATTCTAGATACAGAGTAGATTGGTAAATTCTCTTTACATTTTTTAGTTTTTATACGCCCACATACGCCGTTTGTATGCTAATAGTGTTAAAATATGGTATATCAAGGTTGTGGACCCAGTATAGGTCACAATTTTAATTCCATTTTGATGAAACTTGAAATGCATGGTTATAACCTAAAGATCTTGATTCTTTTCGATATTTGCGCGTATCAAATTGTAATTTAATGAATTATAGCCTTTGATTGTAGGAAAAATCACTTTCAGTTTTGCTAGTTCTCTAACCATCTCTCGAAAATGTGGGCGTATCCTGTCTGGCAGTGCCAGCTTACTATCTTTAACTAATATAGTGAGAACTGCCAGCTCTTTATCTAATCCTAAACTACAACATTTGTGACCTATGAGTTAGTTGTCTCAAGTCATTGATCACAATAATAATATATGAACGAAAATGGCAAAAACGGCTATAAATATACAAAAATATTCCTTTACTTTATTTGCCAAATCTGAACTTTCAGTTTCTGTTTTTTCATTAAAAAGATATTTTAGTCTATTTTTGCGAATTGTAACTCATATTTTTTGTCATCTATAACTTTCAAGGGGGCTTGGCTAGCGAATGGTTAGCGTGTGAACGCTGTATCATAAGGCCGCCCATTGACTCAACTGGCGTGGTTTCAATTCCCCAATTGTACGTGACAAGGAGTAGGGTTGTCTGTCCAGCCTCGTGGGTTTTCTTCTGTTTCCCCCCACTGCTAAAGAGCTCCTACATGCAAATAAAATTGAACCTAAGATTAGCTCGTAAATTACCTAGTTTGTGTCGAGTGTGTGTTAAACCCAATTTTTCTCTCTCTCTCTCTCTCTCTTGCTATATGTTTAAGATATTTTAATAAAAAATTTCTTTTGAATGGGCATTGATTTTACAAAATTAAATCAAGGCATTAGCTAAACAAGGAACAGCTTTTTATTAGGGCCTTAAAAGCTGCAGGGACTCTAAAAAAATCTGTTTTTTTTGTTTTTAAAATTCTTCATGGCTTTTTATGTGTACTGTAGTTTGTAAAAAGGCGTTTATAGAAAAAATTTGTAGTTTTAAAAGGTCAGTGTATTATTTTTTAATTTTTTTCCAGGCAGTGAAGAGCGGAGAATTAAGGATTATTCCGAGTAATTATGAGAAGGTTTGGTTTGATTGGTTACATGAGGCATGTGATTGGTGTATTTCACGACAACTCTGGTGGGGACATCGTATACCAGCATATAGAGTAATCTCCCCTTTATTACAGGTAAATAGAGTAATCTCCCTTTTATTACAGGTAAATAGAGTAATCTCCCCTTTATTACAGGTAAATAGAGTAATCTCCCCTTTATTACAGGTAAATCTCCCCTTTATTACAGGTAAATAGAGTAATCTCCCCTTTATTACAGGTAAACAGAGTAAGCTAGTCTCAAGTGCATGTTTTTCTACCCCCCCCCCCTTTTTTTTAGGCGTGGTTTCCCACTTGTCAGCGGTGCAGGACGGAGGGCCTGGCAAGTGACAATGTATAATCGCTACGATGGGCCGGAAAACCGAGGTCCAGTGTATAACTACACATGGAGGTCAATTTAAAAAAACCCCAAACCTTGACAGTTGTAATTCCATATAAGAGTAGGCCGTAGTGCCACTGTCCGGACAAAATTCCCTCATTGTACACTGCATTGGGTATGTCCGTCTTCATTAGCCAAGTCAGAGCAGAACAGTAGAACCTTAAAGCCCATTACATTTCATTTATCTTTTTTCTACCAAAAAGAAGTCCGGTCAATTTTTAGTAACATTAATAAAGTTCGAAATGAACGAAACTAGTCGCTTTATGAGAGAATTTTGGGATGGCTACTCACCACTCATAGATTTCTAATTTTACTGACAGAAGTTGAAACTTTTGTTTTTTTTTCTAGGAAGAAGAAGACGTGTGGGTTAGTGGAAGATCAGAATCAGAAGCAAGAGAAAAGGCCGGGAGAAAACTTGGAATACCGACTGATGAGGTGACTATTGAACAAGGTGAGAGAAGGTGATATAACTTCTAGTTAGACTGAACTGTTAACTCGTACAAATAAACTTAGATTACTGGGATTTATCTACAAGGAATGGTTCCTGTCTTCCTCGAATGCATCACTAAGATCCAAACTTGTTATGGGGACTCTTCTGCCCCGCTTTTCCTATCGTTTGTACGGTTTTATCGGCTTCTTACTGGGATGAAACTTAGATTATTTCGGCTAAAACAGATAACTGTGTTGTGCACCCATTGAACCCTATTTTATGGAGTCAAAAGCCCTTTTCCCTCCACCCTTCCTATTTCCTGGGCTCTATCAATCGTTTTTTTGCCGACAAGTTAGATACATGAATTTCAATATTTACAGCTGTCTGAATCAGTGTTGTTTTTAGGAAACATAGTCATGACTAAGCCAAAAATGTTAGGGAATATAGAAGATAAACACAAATCGTTCGCATGCATGTAAAATAACCTTTGTGAGTTTTAATTCGATGAAGAGTAGGCAAAAACACAAAATTTCCATCAAAGCACACGTCTTAGTTGATGCAGAAAGTAGGTCAATAAGCCTCATTGCACTTCATGACCTACTATTATTTGGAATATTTGCGTTGATTTTATTCTAAGATATAATCATCTCTTAACTCTTTAACTAAATATTTTTGTTATATTTTTGTAGACGAAGATGTTTTAGACACATGGTTTTCCTCTGCTTTATTTCCATTTGCTGTTCATGGTTGGCCAAATCAGGTAATATTTAAACTTTCTGATCACCATGGGGAAACTTAAATCTCTTAAAGTTACATTATTCAAGAGCTAAATCTGATTACTGAAAGTCTTAATTTACGCTTCAGAAGTTATAGAAATTATAAATTAGGCATTAACTAATAGTTAGTGCAGGGGGACTGCGCCACATAAAGATTTACATAAAGGACAAATATAACGACAAGACATCATACTCCGAAACAACAAACAAACAAATAAACAATTCAAAAAGTGTGAATGGATCCAGGGGCTAGCCGTAAGCGTCCACTGCGCTGTACAGTCCCGGGTCTGAAGTAACACAGACTTCACTCAAAATTGAAAATGTCCAGATGGCAAGAAAATGAATTTTTGAATAATAAAAAACCGATATAGGATCTGTGTTTTAATCAAATTGTAGGTATACTCATTTTTCAAGATTATCAGCCCATCTTAATAATAGCAAGGTGTGTAAAATTGAGTATATAAAAAGCCTATGTTAGTCTCAAAATGACTGTAGAGGCACCTGTCCAACTTCGTGGGTTTTCTCTGGTTTTTCCGGTTTCCTCTCTAAGCGCAAGAAAATTATGGAAATAAAATGGAACCATGTGAAATGACCTAGTTTGTGTAGAGTGTACCTATATTGGTTTATCTCGAAATTATCCAATATTTTAAAGTTACTTCTTATATTGATGATTTCACAATGATTTTTCACAATTTCAAAAACTGGGGGGGGGGGGGGGGGGGGATGGCTGAATGGTTAGCATGTGTGACGTGCGTGCTGTATCATTGAGTCAACTGACGTGGTACCGTTGTACGTGACAAGGAGTAGGGTCGCCTGTCCAACCTTGTGGGATTTCTTCCAATGCTAAAGACCCCTATGCGCAAGTGAATTACTGAAATAAAATGAAACCATTTGTTAGTCCCGAAATGACCTAGTTTGTGTCGAGTGGACGTTAAACCCCATCACTCTCTCTCTCTCTGTCTTTATAAGGGGGGTTGGGATGGCCTAGTGGTCCAGAGTGCCTCGCTATAGCCTCTAGCTGGCTGGCTACCTCTGGCTTGCGGCTGTGGTTTCGAGCCATGGTGTGAGCATATGTGACACCTTCTCAACCTCGTGGGTTTCCTCCCGGCACTCCGGTTTCCTCCCACTGCTGAAGACCCCTACGTGCAAGCGAATTATTGAAATAAAATTAAAACCATATGTTTGTCCCAAAATGACCTAGTTGAGTTGAGTTGACGTTAAACCACATTTCTCTCTCTCTCTCTTTATAAGACGATGTTGTTGTTTTTCAGACAGATGATTTCTATAATTTTTATCCAACAAGTTTACTGGAGACTGGAAACGACATCTTGTTTTTCTGGGTGGCCCGGATGGTGATGCTGGGTCACAGATTAACAGGAAAACTTCCATTCAATCAGGTGATTCAATTAGAGCCATAGCAGTGGCGTTAAATTTTATTTTCATTGTATTACGATTCCTTCATATCCATGTTTGTATTTCGCCCCATCTCTTAAAACCCTTTTAATACAAGGAGCTCTGTGAGTACGGAAATGAAATGGGGTTTTAATGTCCCACTGTTCTGCTCCTATACTGAGCTAATGAATACGGGCATATGCAATACAGTCAGCATACGAAGGAAATTTTGCCTGGGCATGCACACCAATGTGTACACGGAACCTTGGTTTTCTATCACATCCAAACGACTAGACAGCTATTCTTGTCAGGCCTCCATCTCACATCACAAACAAGGGGAAAATACGTCAGAAAATCCTAATGAACTTTGTTGTCCGACACCGGGATGGAACCCATAACCTCCAAACAGAAGACTAGAGGACTAAACCCCCATTTCATTTCATTCATAATCTCGACTTTATTTTGAACAGGGTATCACGGTGGCTAAGTGGATAAGGCGCTGGTTCGCTAGCCTTGAGGTCGCCTGTTCGATCCCTGCATAGGCCGAGAAAGATCATCTCGATTTTCCGGCGTGATTTCCCCTTGTCAGTGATGCAGATGGAGGGCCTGACAAGGACAGCTGCCTAGTCGTTCGGATGGCACAAAAAACCGAGGTCCCGTGTACACATTGGAGTGCACATAAAAGATCCCTTGGCAGTTGGAATTCGATATAAGAGTAGGCCGTGTACACATTGGAGTGCACGTAAAAGATCCCTTGGCAGTTGGAATTCGATATAAGAGTAGGCCATAGCGCCGCTGCCCGGGCAAAAATTTCCCTCATAGCACACTGTATGGCGTATGCCCGTCTTCAATTAGCCCAGGTTAGGTGCTTAAGCCTAGGACGTTAAACCCCATTTCATTCATTCATTCATTATTTTGAACAATAAAGCGACATGAAGTCAATATTTTGCCTGACTCGTCTAAACCTACATTTCATCCAAGTACTAATGGATTAGGCCAAGCCAATATATACAGCCACCTGTGTATCGGCAGCAATACTTTGTTTAATGTTTCATAGCTTAAAGCCCCAATAACACTCTTGTTGTAACTGAAAAATATGTTCCTGAAAAATATGTTCCTATCTTTATTCTGGTCAACAAATTGTACTATTTACAATATTTCAATTAATAAATGATACAAATTTCATCCTAACCCACCTAATTTTAAAAATTGGAAAAATTCAACTACATGCAGTAACATGGTTTGAAAAGCCTTATGTAAGCACTTTCAAATACAACTTGGATTTAAACATATTTTCAAACCCTCTGGACAAGTAAGATAGGTTGTAATGGATAATTTACACAACAGGTAGGACACTTAAACATCTTGTAGTTAGAATAAGGCTAATATTTTTGTTCTGGACCTGTCAAGCCAGCAAGAGTGTTATTGCCCCTTTAAAGAAATTTGGAACTAAAACCGTTTGATATTGAAAAGAGCATCCAATAAGTACCTTTTGTTTTTATATAATTTTTATTCCCAAGAGAAATTAGTAAAATTTTGAATAGGTGTTCCTGAACAAAAGTTCATATTACTGTTATATTATAATTTCAGATTTTATTACATGGTCCGTTGGCTTGTTATTTCAGATTTTATTACATGGTCCGTTGGCTTGTTATTTCAGATTTTATTACATGGTCTGTTGGCTTGTTATTTCAGATTTTATTACATGGTCTGTTGGCTTGTTATTTCAGATTTTATTACATGGTCTGTTGGCTTGTTATTTCAGATTTTATTACATGGTCTGTTGGCTTGTTATTTCAGATTTTATTACATGGTCTGTTGGCTTGTTATTTCAGATTTTATTACATGGTCTGTTGGCTTGTTATTTCAGATTTTATTACATGGTCTGTTGGCTTGTTATTTCAGATTTTATTACATGGTCTGTTGGCTTGTTATTTCAGATTTTATTACATGGTCTGTTGGCTTGTTATTTTAGATTTTATTACATGGGTTGTTGGCTTGTTATTTTAGATTTTATTACATGGTCTGTTGGCTTGTTATTTCAGATTTTATTACATGGGTTGTTGGCTTGTTATTTTAGATTTTATTACATGGTCTGTTGGCTTGTTATTTCAGATTTTATTACATGGTCTGTTGGCTTGTTATTTTAGATTTTATTACATGGTGTGTTGGCTTGTTATTTTAGATTTTATTACATGGTGTGTTGGCTTGTTATTTTAGATTTTATTACATGGTGTGTTGGCTTGTTATTTTAGATTTTATTACATGGGTTGTTGAAAGATTCTGCTGGACGTAAAATGAGCAAATCACTAGGTAACGTGGTCGACCCTATAGATGTTATTCAAGGCTTACCACTAGAGGTAAATAAATCATTATTTCGTGTTGACGAGTCGTTAAACCCCATTTACCTTCAGAAAATAATTTTATCTGAATGACATGAATTAAATAATTATGGAAATTTTACAGATAAATAAACTATAACACATAGGCCCCTAATTAGCTGTTGTTCCATAAGTATGTGTTATAGTTTATTTATCTATCCAATGTAGTTACTAAATGCTACTTAAAGAATATTTACAGAAAAAGTATTTTTATGTTAAACTGATTTTATTAATACTTTTTGTATTAAATAAATAAATGATTTTGTTAAATTTTTTGTTGTTTGTATTAACCGATTTAATTAAATTGTTAGTATCCATGGTTCAGTTAAATTGTTTGTATTAAATGATTTTGTTAAATTTTTTGTATAAAATGAATAGGAAATGCAGTCACAACTTAAACAAAGTAATTTAGATTCGAAAGAAATAAAGAAGGCGATGGAATCCCAAAGAAGAGAATTTCCACAAGGTTTACCAGAATGTGGGGCGGATGCCTTGAGATTTACTCTCTGTAATTATGATTTTAAAGGTAAAACATGTTTTATACTGGGGGGGGGGGACCTAGTGGTCTAGAGTGCCGCGCTTCGACCTCTAGCTGGCCGGCCACCTCTGGCTTCCGGCTGTGATTTCGAGCCCTGGTGTGGGCGTATGTGGCAAGGAGATAGGGGTGTTTCTCAACCTCGTGGGTTTCCTCCGGGCACTCCGGTTTCCTTCCACTGCTAAAGACCCCTACACGCAAGCGAATTATTGTAATAAAATTAAAACCATATGTTAGTCCCGAAATGACCTAGTTAGTTGTGTTAAGTGGACGTTAAACCCCATTTCTCTCTCTCTCTCACTAGGGGGGTTGGATGGCGGAATGATTAGCACACCCCCCCTGTACTATCATAAAGCCTGTCATTGAGTCAACTGGCAGGTTTTCGAATCCCCGGTTGTACGTGACAAGGAGTAGGGTCGCCTGTCCAACCTCGTGGGTTTTCTCCAGGTCCTCAGGTTTCCTCCCACTGTTTAAAACCCCTACATGCAAGCAAATTAGGGTTTACCAGAACGTGTGTCTGATGCCTTGAGGTAAAAGATGTTTTATAGTATGAAGTTTTCAGTATTAAGGCATTTCAGTCATTTATCAGTCTTAACTTACTGTTAGTGAAATTGAATGTGGGGCGGATGCCTTGAGATTTACTCTTATGTTCATTTGATTTAAAGGTAGAACATGTTTTTACTACGAATATTATTCAACCTGTTTGGTGGGGTATTATAGAACATGTTTTATAGTAGCGGTAGGGGTATTATAGAACTTCTGAATATATGCGTATCAGGGCTTCCATTTCAGCAACATTGATCAGTCTTAATAGACTCCTAGTAAAATTACCATGGCATGAAATTACAATCTCAGATAATTTAACCTTAAATCACAGATGATTATATGGTTTTTAGGTGTAAATTCACTTAAATATTAATATTCTTTGTACACATAAAAGAAGCCTTGACACTTGGAATTTTTTAAATAGTAGTTGGTAAAGCTGCTGTCTTAAGCAAAATTCCCCTAATAGCCCAGTTGGTGCAGAAGTGTAAGCCGTTAAACTCCATTTCTTGTTTGGTTTTTGTTGACCCATCGTTATCTTTTGATTTTTTCTAGCCGGAGAGATAAGTATGGACATCGCTCATGTTAAAAGTCATCGTCATTTCTGTAACAAAATCTGGCAGGGGTTTCGATTCGTTGAAGATAAATTAGGAAATAATTTTGAACCAGAGAAATTAGAGGTATTTATTTGATTAAATAGGATATATAGCCAAGCATTTCTATATAATGCTTGTTACATGTAATATTTTATTAATTATTAATTAGTGGCATTCTCTATTATAAGGGAGGGAGAGACGTTGAGAGAGAGAGGGAGGGTGCAGCTACGAGATAATGGTCAGGAAAGGGAGAGAGGGTAGCGGAGAGAGGAAGGTCGCGGGAGGGGGAGTGATAGAGTGTGTAACCAAGAGAGGGCAGTTAAGAGAAGGACAGGATGTGAGAGAGAGAGCACAACCAAGAGAGAGCGAGGAAAACCAAGAGAGGGATGGAGAGGCAGTGAGAGGGAAGGGGACAGCTGAAAGAGGGCGGTCAAGAGAGGCAGTGAATGGGAGGGTTTAAGGGAAAACTCAAAACTCTCAGGAAAATGGGAAGGAACTGGGGGACCCTGGAGAAAACCGACAAGATAAGCAGAGGATACATCTTGACACGCATGGGGTCGAAACCAAGCCACTTGAATCAAGGACAGACTTTATGATCTAAAGTGCATGCATTAGACCACTCCACCACCAAACAACATATGATACATAAACATTTTTAAGAAGCTTCGACATTTTTAAATTCTAGAATCAACAATTTACTTTTTTATTTTTTAAACAGAATTTTAACAACAGATCATACGATGCTGTAGATTTATGGATATTAAGTCGATTGAGTCACATGATACAGTCATGTGATGACTATTTTAGGTCGTATGATTTACACCATGCTACTCGATCATTACATACATTCTGGCAATCTGAATTCTGTGATGTTTATTTGGTAAGTTTATTACATTTAAATTGTTTGATTTTAGTGGGATCGAAAATTCAGTACAATTATGTGATAAATTAGACAAAAATGCATATTTATTACCTGGGGATGCAGGGGGTCTCGTAGTTGTTAAGAGGTAAGGGTACTAGACTCTTTGACAAGAGGTCCCCCTGTTCAGATCCCAACACATACCAAGAAAAATCTCACAATTTCTCAGGTTTTTTCATGATTGTTTCCAGGGCTAAGAAATATTGAGAGAGATGGCTTTCAACATCCACTCGACACCAACTAGGTCATTTTGGATTAACCAAAGGTTTAATGTTATTTCAATAATTCGCTTGCACATAGGGGTCCATAGCAGTGGGAGGAAACCGTGGGATCAAAAGTAATACAAATAAACCATGTTTGTGTTAAGTGGACGTTAAACCTCATTTCTTTCTCTCTGCCTAGTTATAAATAAATATTAATGTGGATGAATGAAAGAAACACTAACACTGTTTTCATCGTCAGATGTCATTTAACCAATGTTTCGAATCCACATTAATATTTATCTAGTGAAGAACAATTCTGTATCCGATTTCTCGATCCATTGTTTTAATATTCCTGTTGGACGCGGATTCAACCTAAGTTTTGTAGTTACATTGTATTTATATTAATTTATGTATTTGTAGGAAAATGTGAAATCGGTATTTATTGAAGGCAGTGAAGATGACAGGTTATTAAAACGACAAATTCTATTTACGTGTGTCGAAACATTTCTAAGAGCTTTGAGTCCTTTCATGCCTTTTATAACAGAAGAGCTTTATCAAAGATTACCAGAGAAGGGAGATAATTCTGTCAGCATCTGTGTAGCTCCGTATCCACAGCCACATCAGGTAACAAACAAATGAAATAAATCGTAATAGTTTATCTGTTTTGAGCATGCATTTATGGAATGAAGCTCGTGCATGATGAATGTATATAAGATAAAACTAAGTACGACCAATCCCAAAAATGAAATAAAATGGGGTTCAATGTCCTACTGTTCTGCTCCTAACCTGGGCTAATGAAGACAGACATACGCCCTACAGTGTACTATGAGGGAAATTTTGCTACGGCCTACTCTTATATCGAATTCCAACTGCCAAGGTGAACAATCCAAACCATTAGAGAAATTTCAAAGTCCTAAAAAAAACGGTATAGGCAAATTAGTGTAATCAGCAAATTGACTGTTCATCGTGTAGAAAAAATAGGTGTCTGGAAGCGGGAAGAGTAAGCTTATCCTGCCTGTGCCACTAATATTACATTTTAACAGATATGTGTAATGAAAAAATGTGATTGACGATATCTCGAATGTGTCGTATTAATTTAATATTTTAGAGTATCAAGGGAGCCAAGGTGGCTGAGAACGATTCTTGTTATCAGGATAGGATCCAAAACATGTTGGCCTGTTTATTCCATTGGCACCATGTTATAGATCACATGAAGTTGGAAATCAGAATATGATAAGGTCGTAGTGCTATTGTCCCGGCACCAGCAAAATGTCCTCGAAATCCAATCTGATTAAAATATGAGCGGCTTTTGACCCTATGAGTCAAACATTGATTAATTAATCAGCGTTGACGTTTCTGTTGATTTGCACATAGTCTCGAGCACAGCATGCCGAAAATTCGCCAACAGACCGTTCCATTGGCTATTTCCTCACATCTAGAACATATTTTATATAACAACTCTTCCAGATCCTAATGTTGTGAAGACCCGCTTGCTTAATGTAAGGCCCCTATTTTTAATGAGTTGATGAATAATTTCAGTATAAATGGAGAGATGAAAATATTGAAGATGAAATGAAAAATGTACAGATTATTATAAATAAAGTTTTATCACTGAGAATATTTTTTAATTTAACAAAAACTAAAGCTGACAGTAAGTATAATCTTTTGGTATAAATGTTCAATATGAAGCCGGCGGGGGTTGTAATGGCCTAGTGGACTAGAGTGCCGCGCTTCGACCTCTAGCTGGCCGGCCACCTCTGGCTTGCGGTTGTGGTTTCGAGACCTGGTGTGAGCGTATGTGGCATGAAGATAGGAGCGCCTTCTCATCCTCGTGGGTTTCCACCAGGCACTCCGGTTTCATCCCACTGCTAAAGACCCCTACGCGCAAGCGAATTATTGAAATATAATTAAACCATATGTAAGTCCCAAAATGACCCCATTTCTCTCTCTCTCAATATGAAGCCATACTTAATTAATGTTAATAATTATAAGGGTCACCGGGATTATAATTAATCATGTTAACCAACAAAGAACTTGGATACACTACAAATAAAGAATATAGATAAACATGAAACCATTTAGCATATAGATAGAAGTATTATCTATTGTACATTTATACCATCTAATTTACTAAATGTCATTGTGCTTGATAACGATAAGAGGATACTTATCAAACGTCGTGCTTGTGTATAATAAACCAGTGATTGTTTTCCAATATAATTATGTTAGTTCTGACAGTAAGTAAATTTAGTTATATAAATTTAGATATTGTACTTTTTTATTTTATTTTGTTCCATCCCACACCACTGACTAACCAAATCCTAACACCCTTAGGAACTTTTGCGGCCGACAGAAGAATGAAATCTGAGTCTTGAGGCCCCTGCATTGGCGGAGAAAGTTCATTGTGATTTCTGACGGGGTTTCTCCATGTCAGTGGTGCAGGTGGGAGGGCCTGACAAAGATAGTCATTCGAATAGTGCCACTGCCCGGGCAAAAATTACTTCATAGCACGCTATATGGTGTATGCCCATCTTCATTATCCCAGTTGGAGCAGAACAGTAGGACGTTAAACACCATTCCATTTCATTTCATTTCATTAGCTGAGGTGTTGTAGAGAAGTAGGACATTAAACTCGATTTACAGATTTCAAATAATATTGTTTTGTTTCTTCTTTTTCAGCATATTTGAGAATAAAAGACAGTGAAGTGGGTGTGTGGAATAAATACAGTTCTATATTGAAAACATTATCTCGTGCCAGAACATTTCATATAGTCAGTGATAAAAGTGCCATTCCTGATACCTGTTGCCATAGTTACATAAACAATGATATAGATATACATCTTAACCTACAGGTAGGCATATCTTTTGTTCATTTGGGAGCCGCAGTGGCACAGTTATTAAGATACTCCCAGGAATGACTGAGAAAATCGTTCGGCAAACCTCGACAGATTCCGGTACCCTCTGTAATCCTACATCTTGACTCGGATGTATGACAGTAAGTGATGTGTACCTACGACCATACATTTGCGATGCGACTAGTCGACTGCCGATTTACTTTAACAGGAAAATGTGCCACCTTTACAAAAAAGTCCCAAAATGGCAGCCATTTTTTAGTTTGTTGATATAATCTCCAAGGGTGCAGCCATTTTTTATCCAGGTCCTTTAAAATAGTTCCAAAATGGCGGAATTTGTAATACATCCGAGTCTAGATGTAGGGTACCGTAATCTGTCGAGATTTGCTGAGTGTGTGAAAATTCCAGAGTGGTTCCCCCTTATCAGGGGTGCAGAATGTCGTTCAGATGGTAGGAAAAAATGAGGTCCTGTGTTCAGATTGGCCTGCACGTAAAAGAACCTATAACAGTTGGAATTCGAAATAAGTGTAGGCCGTAGAGCCACTGTCTAGACAAAATGTCCCACATAGAACACTGTACGGTTTATGTCTGTCTTTCTTTACGGAAATCTGAGGCCCTGTGTTCATATTGCCGTACGTGTAAAACAAGGGTATTCGAAAAATGATAGGCCGTAGATAGAGCTGCTGTCTAGGCAAAATGTGCCTTGTAGGACACTGTATTATGTCTTATCTTCAATAACCTGGTTGGTACATAGAAAATGATTAGTAAGCACAGATCTGTGGACAAAAAAAATATTACACAGACATTGAAGGCAATATACATCTTAGACTGGTGGCCAGTCTCCTCCACACACCAAAAATTGGCCAGTCCTCTCCAAAAAAAAAACCCGAAAAAAAACGTAATCTCTAGAGACTGGGCAAATAGAGCTTCATTCTCATCTAGTAGGTCAACCTGCATTATGTAGGTCGTGTGACGTCGTGCACGTGATCACGACAAATCTAACAACAACGTGACGTCAACCCTCAGAAGGTCTAAGCATGACTGCTTTGCACTCCAGTCTAGACGCATGATTCATGTCACGTGACTCGGGGCTTGCTTGATAACTGTCAATCATTCCAAATAAGGAACAACGTAAAACATGACAGGAACGCCCATTTAATTGTGAAGCTCGCAAATTGTCCAGTCTCTGGTGCTGGTTACAGGTTTACTCAAATTTTTTTTTTTATACAAATGGAAACGAAAGTGTTGGTTTACTAAAAGTTAATACTTTTATATAAATCGAAATGTAAAATAAATAGAAGAGACTGGGCCAGTCTAATAGAGCTGCTGTTTAGGCAAAATCTGCCTTGTAGGACACTGTATTATGTCTTCAATAACCTTGTTGGTACATAGAAAATGATTAGTAAGCACAGATCTGTGGACAAAAAAAATATTACACAGACATTGAAGGCAATAAACATCTAATCAAGTGAATGGCTCCAGGCGACATTAAATTCTGCTCAGAGGCGGATCCAGGGTGGGGGCCCTCCCTAAATCCCTAAATAACAGTATAAAAAAATAGATATGCGCCACAAATCACCACTGACACCCCGATTTTTTCCAAAATTTTCTCAGGGCCCCCCCCCCTAACTGGATTTCCTGGATCCGCCTCTGATTCTGCTATTGTCTTTGTTATTGTGGAATGTATTAAGTTTTATATTATATTTGTTACTGCAGGGTGTAGTAAAGTCTACTGTAGAATATGAAAGATTAAATCAACTCAAAGATAAATTAAAAATTGAGATAGAGAATATTACCCAAACAATAGAAACAGATGATGGAAAATCAAAAGAAATCCTTAAAAAGTTTACACAACAAGTAAATAGAACTTTTCTTATAATAATAATAATAATAATAATAATCGCGTCATTTTACAAGGGTAGCAAATTAAGCCTGAGGCCTTTTCCCAATTTGGCCCTTGGCACAGATCGTGCGAATGATTTCGATCATTACTGCAGGAAGAAACCGAAGAACTCGGGGGAAAGCTGCCTGATCGGATGGGAGACCGAATATCCCTCTCACTTACGATAAAGTTCATGCCCTGAGCTGGGATTGAACCCTCGTTGCATTGGTGAGAAGCCGCCTCTCTATCGCCACGGCTATCCGACCAGCATACCTACCTTTTGTAGTCAGAGCCAGATTTAACTATAGACTTGGCAGGCTGAAGCCTTGGGCCTCTAGCTCTAGGGGATCAAGTTGTATAACATTTACCGGTACTGACACTATCAAATGTTGGATGGTTGGGTGGCCAAATGGTTAATGCGTGCGCTTTGGATCAGGTCTGTCATTGAGTCAAGTGGCATGGTTTACTTCGATTCCCAACTTGTACACAACAAGAAGTAGGGTCACCTTGTTCAACCTAGTTGGTTTTCTTTGTGTCCTCCGGTTTCCTCCCACTGCTAAAGACCCCTACGTGCACAGCGAATTATTGAAATAAAAATCGAACTGTATGTTAGTCCTGAAATGACCTAGTTTGTATTGAGTGGAGGTTAGACCCGATTTCTCCCCGTCTCTCTCTTTTAACTAATTTTTTAAATATTAATTTTCTTTTTTTTTTTTACAGAGATATGATAAAGGTGTGGAATTAGAATTTATAAACAATGTGTTGAAAGTATTGAATAATTTAGAATAAAATATTATTTATAGAAACAGTGTTTGGTGGAGTGTATTTGACTAGCTGTAGAAAGAACGAATCCCTGTAAAATAGAGTCGCCAGTCCAACCCTGTGGGTTTTCTACTGGTCCTGCGGTTTCCTCCCACTTACGAGTGAATTATTGGAATAAAATAAAACCGTATACTACTCCCGAAATGACCTAGTTTATGTCAAGTGAAGTTAAACGTCATTTCTCTCTCTCTCTCTCTGTAGAAAAAAATATTACCAAGATTAAATGAAATGAAATGGGGTTTAATGTCTTACTTTCATCCACTGACTTGATTATTGAACATGGGCATAGGCCATGCAGTGTGCTTTGAGGGAAATTTTGCCCGGATAGGGGTGCTATGTCCTATACTTATTTGGAATTCTGACTGTCGAGGGATCTTCCAGGGTGCATGCCAGTGTGTACATAGGACATCGTATGTCATTTATGGCAGTTGGGGAAAAACAGGCAGCATAACCAAGGTTGTGGATATGTGAGAAATAGACCAGGTGTGGGGTTAGGGTTATATTAGGGTTAGGGGAAAAATAAACCTGTGGTGACGGTGTACAGGCAATTAACAGAGCTTGTTGTGGAGGGGGGGGGGTAGTGTGGCGGCAAATAACAGAGCTTGTAGAGGAGAGGGGGGGTAGTCCTGTGTTTGCGGCGTACAGGCAATTAACAGAGCTTTTTGTGGAAAGGGGGGGGGGTACACCGCAGGGCTCTATAAAAATTGAGTGTGCCTGCGCACACACTTGAAAATGTGTCTGCAGGGTCATACTCAAAAGGAGAGTATTCAATTGCCAGGTATATAGCAGGGATGTAGCCAGGATTTGCTGAGTGTTGGAAAAAATCTTTTGCGAGCGAAGCGAGCCAAAAAAGTTTTGGGGAGGGGGCGTGGTCTTTTATTATAATAATTTAACCATTATTGGTGTATTTTCAGAGCATTTGCTGACTTTTATTTGCTTCAGTGCAAATTAATTTCCATTTATATATTCAAATTTATATAGGCCTATTCTTAAAACGGTGTTTGTATTTTATTTGAGTACAACGAATTATGACAACAGGTAGATATTGATAATTAAAACACGTTGTTTTATTTGACTTGTGTCTCACAAATTATATTATCAATACCGGTACGGTGGAATGAGAATCAGGTCAGACAGAAGTTGAAAAAGCTCTCATTGTCCTCCTAGTCCTACTCCACGGTCAACACGGGCAAGAAATAAAAAAAGAAACATTGACATTGTGGACAGAATAGGATTTAGTATAGATTCGGTAGAATTAACCGAAGAATGAGTACATTCAAAATTGATCGTAAAACCGAATGTACGACACCATTTACGACATCCAAACCCTTAACATTGAAGTGCCGTAAATTGGTCTTGGTGACCGTGAAATGATTGGACCTGCACAACTTCTAAATAGAAATAAACAACATACCGATACTTAACTTTCTTTAAACTAATTTGGGATGATAGGGTCTACTACGGCACACAAAAATAAATAATGCCGTGGCAGACATGGTTTGCGTGGGCTTTAACTTACCGCATGGCTTTGCCGTTAGCAGTGGGTGATAAATTTCGAGCGCTGGGTTTGTGTACAGAGTGAGAGAAGGACGAAGTCGAAGGGGTTTATATATGACTGGGCGTCTTTCTTCGACCTGATATAGTTTGATTCTTGGGTTGGACTCAGCAGAAGAAATTTATTTACATGATTTACGTGACAGTAATAATTAAAAAAAATATTTTTTTTTTAAAAATGTGCCTGCAAATTTTTTTTAAAAAGCAAATGTGCCTGCGCACGCTGTGCGCATGTGCGCGGAAATATCGATGCCTTTGTATGGGTAGTGTGGCGGCAAATAACAGAGCTTGTGGAGGGAGAAAAATAGGCCCAATGTAGTGGCGAATAACCAGAATTTATGGAGTCGGGGGAGAGAGTGGGGGGGGGAAATAGGCCTGATGTTATGGCAAATAACCTAATCGAAAGGGGGGGGGGGGGCAGAACACAATAAAGATAATTACTTTCTATGGTATCGTCTTTTATTTATGAATATTTTATAAAAATGTGTACCACAGTTTTTGAACCCATCTGAATGACTAGACAGCTGTCTTTGTCAGGCCCTCCCTCCTACATCACTAACAAGGGGAAACCACATAGGAAAATCCTGATGAACTTTCTTGGCTAACCCCGGGATCGAACCTGTGACTTATCTACAGTGGATCGCAAAATCTGGAAATTTAAACACTATGTCCATATAAATCTATAATAACTGTGTTATAAAATTAAACACAACACATCACTAAGAAAATAAAAAGATAATTTATTTATTTTCAGTAAAAATCTTAATAAAAAGTGATGATATAATTAAATAAACACATCAAACCAATCTGATTAAAATACACATCTATATTTTGTTTTGTTTTTTATACTTTCGTGGCCTACACTACATAAAGACCTGACAAGGTGTACTAGGAGGTCATGTTAGGGATCACACGAGCGGCTTTTGACCCTATGACATCAGACATTGATTAATCAATCAGCATTGACGTTTCTAGGTGTTTACCCACAGTTCTGCCAAAGCACGTCAAAAACTTGCTGTAACAGACTGTTTCATTGGCTCATCCATCATACCAGAACGCCGGTAATATAACAACTCTTCCAGATCCTAGCGTAGTAAAGACAAGTTAAACAAAATTTTCAACTGTACAAAACGAAACAAAATAGGATCTGTGTTTTTACTATAAATAGAGCAGTATTTTCAAACTACAGTCATCTGGAACAAACAAACAAAAACCCTGGGAAGATCATGATTTTTAAATACTAGGACAAGGTAAAATATCCACATGATCATTTCTACAATAAATCACAATAGATCACAATAAATTACAATCATTAGCCATAATAAAAAAAAATGGTCAAATCATTCACAAGTCAAAATATCTTTAACATTCATAAGACATATCATACAGCACATCTTGGATTCAAAACATTTATAGTTGTGTAACGGAGACAAAATTGGACAGAACTAATGATTTTTGTTTCTACCTGTTATCGATGACGATATAAAATGCAGAGAAGGAGAGAAAAAAATGGGGTTTAACGGCCACTCGACACAAACTAGGTTATTTCGGGATTTTTCACCACAAGAGTTCTAGAAAAGCCCCAAGGCCTTGCCATGTCTTCATTCATAATATAAAATTTCATTACACTTGCAACCTCGTGGGTTGTTAAAATAAAATTAAACCATATGTTAAGTCCCGAAATGACCTAGTTGTGTTGAGTGGACGTTAAACCCCATTTCTCTCTCTCTCTTTCTCATTACACTTGAGTATACATCTTGGATTCCAGGGACTCCATATTCTATTATGTTAAATTTAATCACATATTTCATTATAAAATATTATAATACAAACATTCATAAAGGAATAAAAACTTTCTGTTTTTATATCAAATCCTGAGCATTTTAAAATCTATTTAAGGCCATACAATAAAATATTCTGGCTACCAGACAATCCTTTAAAAAAAAAGAACAGATGTTTTTATTTTTGCATTTTTCTTTTACTTGGCTAAATGACTTCTCACCAACAATTACATCACATTTCAAGTTACTACATTCATCTCATGTTGTTTATCCAGTATCATTTATGATTGCCTGTGCTGTAACATTTATTCGGTACTGGATAACTGAGCCTATGGTACACAAATTACACATCCAGTTTTATTAAAATGTTTTTATAGAGTTGCTAGCTGTAACCCGTGGAAAATATTCACATGAGGTAGTTAATTTTTTTTTAAATTTTTTTTTTCAAATAAAAACAGGTTATATGACTAATTTTAATTAAGAATAAGTAAGTGAAGCTTCCCCTAACCCAGCAGTTTTACTCCAATCTACGGCTTTATTTTTAGATTATCTGGGAACCCAATTATTTTTTTTGTACGATGTTGACACATTTTCATCCGTTAATTTTACTGTGTTTCCATTCTGTGTTTTCTTTCCATGAATTACTTCCGTCTTCGTATATTTCCTACAGATATAGGAATGAAAAAATACAGATATAGGAATGAATAAATATAGATATAGGAATGAATAAATATAGATATAGGAATGAATATATTAGATATAGGAATGAATAAATATAGATATAGGAATGAATATATTAGATATAGGAATGAATATATTAGATATAGGAATGAATATATTAGATATAGGAATGAATATATTAGATATAGGAATGAATATATTAGATATAGGAATGAATATATTAGATATAGGAATGAATATATTAGATATAGGAATGAATATATACAGATATAGGAATGAATAAATACAGATATAGAATGAATACAATACAGATTTAGGAATGAATAGATATAGAGGACCGACGGACATACTGACGGCAATATAAAAATGGATAACCGAGACTTATTTTAACAACATTAGCTATAACAATTGAGACCTACATTGTTCTTCACACAGCCACAACTCGACTCCGAATGATGTGATTTGATTAAAAATTTTAACATTATTCCTTTTCTTTATCTATATCTAAGCTATCATAGCGAAATCTGGCCAGCTCGTTATCCAAATATTACATAATGCATCTTTAAGTTTTGATACAATGTCCCTTTAAAGGAGAATAATAACGCAAAAAGTTCTTTTAATATGAAAAATAACGTTAATATTAGAATATTTTTGACCCTGCGAAATTTTAAAAGTCACTCTAAATATTTTTACAAAGGAAAAATATACCAAAAAACACCCAATTGACCTTTATGCATATCTGCAGCCTCGTTTTGATTTTTTCCGTAAATGACGTAATAGTTGATCGACTTTGTGAATTTCCCTATAGAAGGCTATAGAAACTGAGCAGGACATGCCGTCAATTTGACTAACTGGGTGCATAAACATAGACAATTGCCTTGCTTAGGGATATACTAATAGCACCAACAATAAATCGAGAAGCGTCTGTCATTTTTTTTTTAAAATTTCCAAGCGAGACAACACGCAGAAAAGGTCGAGCTGGGACACAGCGATCAACGAGGCGATGTCAACAAAACACGTTTCTCTTTCAAATTCTTGTTCGGAAAATTTCGGGTTATATCTGCTTATGAACGTGACCAGTGCAATTTTAATAATTTTATTGTGTCGATATCTTTCTGTTAAAACTCTGTGCATTCTATGGCGAAACCGGCAAGCCTTCAAAATCTATCTATAGAAACCTCTTATGTAACCATAGCAACGAAATGTAAACACCGCTAGAGTGGTAGCCTGAATACTATTGTTAATTACTATCCCCCTTTTGAATCGTCTTCCGTAGGCCTATTTCGATGATTTTGCAGTCGATCATAAATAGTACTAAATCATGTAAGAAGTTTGTCCGATGTAATTATGAGCGTGATACTACTTTTTGTTTAGCGTGAGCGAAGGCCCTACTGGACCATGGTCCTATCACTGTATGATGACTATGTGACCCATTTTTAGCGACGTTCTCGTATCTAGTATAGGGCATATATTACCATAATTATTAGTTTTTATCTGATATATTTTTTTTCCGATGAAGGGTGAACACCAGTAGGGCCGCAATAAAGCCGAAAGTCATTGCGAATCGAAGGACTGAGTGATAGATAGGCTAGTTGATAGGAAGGATAAGAAAAGTGAAGAAGGTGTGTCTACTAAGTCTACGCTGTTTTTTTTAATTTCTAGTGCCTATTTATTTATCATTATTGTAACTAGAATGTTCCGAACCATCATCGTCACCGTTGTTCCTCGTATTTCTAATTCGTCGGTACTGATAGGGAAGAACACTCTGGGCGAAATCAATGTCTGACAAGCTGTCACTTTCTGCTGATACCCTATTGAAATATACATCGACTGCTAAACGTAGATCAACTATTACGTCATGTCACGTGATATAGCTTCAGCTCATTAATTGTCGGGTGTTTCCGTAATTGCGGAAATCAGAGAGTGTTTTTTAACGTTATTTGTTATTAAAACTTAAAAAAAAAAAAAAAAATCTGAAATGTGTTACATAATGAACTAAGTAAATGATAAAATTAAACTTTTACTTTAGCATTCTCCTTTAAAGAATACATAATATAATAAAAATACCTTTTTCCATTTAGGGACAGTAGCTTTAAGTATTGATACAATGTCCTTTTAAAGAATACATAATATAATAATAATACCTTTTTCGATATAGGGACCAGGGAGTATAGCTTTAAGTGTTGTCACAATGTCCCTTTAAAGAATACATAATATCATGAAATTACCTTTTTCCATATAGGGACTGTAGCTTTAAGTGTATCTATGGCAAAATGAACAGATTCTAATGATTCTCGTCTATGAGCTGATGAAATAGCGATAATAATACTCGCTTGTTTTACAGGTACAACACTGAAATAAAGAAATAACTATAATAATACTCGCTTTTTTTACTGGTACAACACTGAAATAACGAAATAACTATAATAATACTCGCTTGTTTTACAGGTACAACACTGAAATAACGAAATAACTATAATAATACTCGCTTTTTTCACAGGTACAACACTGAAATAATGAAATAGATATAAAAATACTGGATTCCTCTACAGGTATCCCCCTGAATTAGGGTAAAACAAAATGGAATTTAACGTCCTACTGTTCTGCAGGGCCGATGCAGTGTGTTACGATGACAGCAATTAGCAGATCCATATACTCTTAATCAAATTCCAATAAATAAATTGAACCTCAGACACCTTGGCTTGGCAAGAATTATTTTAACCAACATGTTCACCAATGGGGAAACAGGTGGACCTAAGTTTTTTGTACCATCTGAAGTACTACTCATGTTCCTGAAACAAGACTGATAGTTTTACAACATCTGGCCGTTGCTTGTTTACTTCACGATTCTCGAACTTATAGCTACGTTATCTGCAGACACATGAGCAGTAGCGTCCAGTGAGAGGTTGTGATATAGCGAACCCCACCGAAACCTTGACATTGGACAAACCTTGAACTTTGCAACTTGATTATCACAAGTAGACATTTTAGTTTGAAAGAGCAAAGACTTGGTATTCACGACAACTAAGGAATCTGATGGGCTCACAAGCTGGGCTTCTACCCAATCTAACTTAGTGTCCAAATATGTGTGAAGTGCTTGATAGTATGTTCGTACTTAAAGCCATACTATCAAATATGTGTGAAGATAACGCTACATGCACTGAAGTCTTACCCTATTCTATGAACTATGGCTATATTTCCCATAAGTCTTACCCTATTCTATGAACTATGGCTATATTTCCCATAAGTCTTACCCTATTCTATGAACTATGGCTATTTTTCTCATAAGTCTTACCCTATTCTATGAACTATGGCTATGTTTCCCACTTTCCATTTTTCTCTCACCATACCACAGATCTCCAGCATTTTTTTCAGTGCCATCGGAATGTACGCTTCATATTCTAATCTGGTCACATTCTTCCCATCAAAGTTATCCCTGGTTGTACCTGTTAAAATAAACCTGGTTTATATTATAAATCTGTTTCTATGGTGATTGTATTCATTAATTAATTAGAAATACACAATTCACAATTGTCTTTATCAAGTCATTTTTACTCACAAGTTACCTCAAATTAAGTTTCACAAAGATCTCTACTGCTGTCAAACTGGAGTAACTTTTTGTATTATTGTATGGCCATAGATAAAATCTGAAATGGAAGGAGGTTTAACTTCCTGCAAAAATTCTTTTACGCACACACTATCTTATACGAGGGGCCTCAGTTTTCATCCTATACAAACAACTAAACACTGGTGCTGCACAACTGATAAGAGGAAACCATACTGTAAAATCATGAGGAATCACAGGTTCGAGCCCCAGACCTTCTGAGTAAGTGAGCACCTTACTCACTGAGCCATAAGGCCTTGGCCCCCTGTGCACTATTTATATATTGACAATAAAGTAGACCTACCTACCTATAAATGTTGTGATGGCTCCATAAGAAGGGGAGGTAACAAGATCAACTAATTTCTCCACACTGATCACATCTTCTATAATATCCACATGATCCATAGTCTATTAACCTTTCAACTTTAACCTTTCTTTCAACTTCAAATTTTACACTTTGATCTTTAACCTTTCTTTCAACTTTAAACTTTGAACTTTCACTTTTCAACTTCGAGCTCTACACTTTTAACTTCAAACTTTGATTTTTTTTAACTTTTCAACTTCGAACTCTACACTTTCAACTTTAAACTTTACACATTGATACTGGGGTACTTTAAACTTTAACCTTTCTTGAAACTTTCAACTTTCAACTTTAACCTTTCAACTTTATACCCTGTTAAAACTGACCAAGTTTGAAGCGCAACGGCTTCTTGTAGCCTGTGTCTTAATCTGGTTTGACCTTTAACCTCCACTTATAGGTGGTATAACAGCAAGTTCGTCCCCAGTTTTTAAATCTATTATTAGATCGTCGTTGATATCCAGGTATTCTTCATTCAACGACAGAATTAAATTCTCACTTATAACGGATAAACTGAAACAAAAAAAATAATTTATTTTAGAAATTTATATCTTTTTTATATGAATAGGAATATAGAGGCATGAAATCTAACGCCAAAATCTAATCGTACAACTAGTGATGCATTAAGGCAAAGGTTTCTATATGATCCTCTTAGAGGTGTAAAAATAAAGATTTAAATCAAATAACAGCATAATAATAGTGGTCTAATGAAGAAGGGCATCCCTACAGTGTGATATGAGGGAAATTTTGCTCAGACACGGCACCACAGCCTACTCTTATCGAATTCCAACTGTCAAGGGATCTTTTACATGCACTCGAATGTGTACACGGACCTCGGTTTTTCATCCCATCTGAACTACTACACAGCTGACCTTGTCAGGCCCTCCCTCCTGCATCACTCACAAGGGGGAACCACACTGGAAAATCTGGATGAACTTTCTCGGCCAATGCTGGGATCGAACAATCCACCTCCAGACTAGCGTGCCAGCATCTTAAACACTTAGCGACTGTGATCCCCAACCTCAGGGAAAAACCTTGCACATGCTCTGAATGTAGTGACACTAAGACGTCCAAGACCAAACATTAAACAACAACATGACAGCTGTCGCTAAGGGTGTATCTGACTAGTACTGGCACAATATTTCTCATTTCCTCCTCTCATGATTCGCATATTTAAGCGCAGTGGAGAGAGAGAAATGGGGTTTAACGTCCACTCGACACAAAGCAAAATAGGTCATTTCAGTTCTAACATATATGGTTTAACTTTATTTCAATAATTCGCTTGCGCGTAGGGTTCTTTAGCAGTGGGAGGAAACCGGAGGATACGGAGAAAACCGACGAGGTTAGACCTACAACCGAGGATTCAAAACAGAGCCAGTTGACTCAATGACAGGCTTTATGAAACAGCATGTATGTGCTAACCATTCCACCATATACCCCCCCTCCCCCCAAGCGCAGTGGAAGGGTAAGTACCGTATATGATGAATAGATCACAGGTGGTTTAAAATAATCTAATGTACATGTAGACCCAGGGGACGCGGAGCCGGCCCGATTTCGGGGGGGGGGGGGGGCTACTGACCATACCCCCCCCCCCCCATAACCTTTTTTTGCTTTTTTGAGCTTTTGGCGACATTTTATTTTCACTATTAAAAATTATTGCTAGCCCCCCCGGCTCCGCGGTCCCTGTGTAGGCCTACACCATACCTGTTATATTTCTCTAAAAGTTGATTTAATATTCTTCTTGTACTGATCCTCGACGGATAGTTAACTATCGTTTCTTTCTCTCCAACTAATTCTCTACTTTTGGCAAAAAATAAAACCCTCACCTTAAATTATAAAATAAACAAAATTTATGAACAGAGTTAGTGGGATTCAATATTTCTAGGCCTACTCTGAGTCTGAGTAGGCTAATGAAGACGAGCATGGATGGAGGGGGTGAGGTTGTTGGTGAAATATTGGGGGAGGGGATTAAGCTCCCCAATCCGTAGCCCTCCCCCCCCCCCAAAAAAAAAAACTGCTATGGGTTCTTTTACGTGCACGTTATGTGTAGCTTACACAGGACCTTGTTTTTTTTTGTTCCTTCCGAAGGACTAGGCTTGTCCCTTGCAAAGATCAGATCCACCGTCTTGTTAAATAAGGTAAATAGTACTAGTAGTCAAACTAAACGACTTGGAAACAGTTTGCGACATTTCAATTTACCTACATTTATAAATGTATTTGACTCCATTGAAAAATTAACCAATAAATGAAACTGACACGGATAATTTCACAATGAATTATGGACAATCATCGCTAATCTGTAAATTCTGAACTTTAATCGGCCATTTTCTCGCAGGATTTATCTGCCCTTGGCCTTGGCGTGTTTTACTTCCGGTGTCAGGGTCTAGTAGGGAAAACAATCAGAAAACGCTGTTATATGGTGATTATGTGAGTATTTTATCATATTTTGTCCACAGAACTATTTTAAACGTTTCTTCATTCATCATCATATGATTTCATTCCGCGTTCTGTAGTAAATCCTCTATTTATAGGTCGACTAATCAAAACGAACGGCGGTAAATTCAAAACCAAAAAATAACTCATAGAAACGCAGGTGCTCGGTTCTTTTTGACGACATAGTCTGACACTACTGACAGCATTTTGATACATATCTAAAGTCGGTCACATCCGACCAAATTATTTCAAAAATCGTTTCCTGCAGGCACAATAGAAAGTTCCAGTCACCCAGTATATTATGTCACATGTGTCTTCTTTTACGTGCACACCAATGTTTTAGCCTACATACGAGGCCTCAGTCGTTTGTCCCATCAGAATGACTAGACACTGTCCCTTTCAGGACCTCCGTAGACTAATGAGAGAGAGGGAGGGGGGCATAAATGGGATTTAACATAACTCGACACACACTAGGTCATTTCGGGACTAACACGTACTTGGTTCAATTTTATTTTAATAATTTGCTTGCGCTTATATAGGGGTCTTTAGCAGTGAGAGGACAGCCGACCCTACAACCGGGAAATCGAAACCACGCCAGTTGACTCAATGACAGACACAATTATAATACAGCACAAACGTACTAACCATTCGGCCATCCGACCCTCTGAAAACAAAACATCTCCTACGTTATATTTAGTTAGAATTCGCAAAAGAGTAAACGGAAAAGCCGTCGCCTGGCGAAGTTCACCCTATCGCATTTCACATGAAACCGTAGAATAATTAAAATTATCAACATGGCCGAAGTATTGGGTGGGCGAGACATTCGTTTCGAACTCGATACAACTATTAAAACTGAGTTCTCTCCCTTAGTATAAACATCAAAATATATAACCCGCGCGACAGAGCGCGAAAGAAAGTTCCCCACTGAGATGCCAAAGGCCCCTTAACAGAGGAACTCATAGAAGATAGTGACGACGCGGTGACATTTTCGAATTCGAGGGCTGTATAATTATTCCTCAGTGAAGATGACGTGACATTTTGAAACTCAGATATTGTAGAATAACTGTTCTGTGAAGATGCGGTGGCGTTTTGGAACCCAGGTACTGTAGATTAACTGCTCTGTGAAGATGCTAATGCTATGACGTTTTGGAACCAAAATGGTGTAGAATAACTGTTCTGTAAAGATGCGATGACGGTTTGGAACTTTGATATTGTAGAATAACTGGTCTGTGAAGATGCGATGGCGTTTTGGAACCCAGGTACTGTAGATTAACTGCTCTGTGAAGATGCTAATGCTATGACGTTTTGGAATCAAGATGGTGTAGAATAACTGTTCTGTAAAGATGCGATGACGGTTTGGAACTTTGATATTGTAGAATAACTGGTCTGTGAAGATGCGATGGCGTTTTGGAACCCAGGTACTGTAGATTAACTGCTCTGTGAAGATGCTAATGCTATGACGTTTTGGAATCAAGATGGTGTAGAATAACTGTTCTGTAAAGATGCGATGACGGTTTGGAACTTTGATAACGTAGAATAACTGGTCTGTGAAGATGCGATGGTGTTTTGAAACCCAGATGTTGTTTTGGAACCTAGATGCTGTAGAATAACTGTTCTGTGAAGATGCGATGACGGTTTGGAACTTAGATATTGTAGAATAACTGGTCTGTGAAGATGCAATCTCGTTTTCGAACCTATCTATGATAGATGTAGAATAATTACTTCGTGGAGATGCAATGACGTTTTGAAACCTACACTGTTAGATGAAAACTGGTAAAATTACAGTAATTTACTGGCAGCAAAATTTGCCAGTAAACTTACTATAAATAAACATACAGCTGTAATATTATATAGTTTCTGTAATTTGACTTTGTGTGTAACTTTACCTGAAAACAGTAAAAAGAAAATAACTATGAGTTTGTTTTTAACTTTGGCCTGTAAATTCACCACAACACAGTAAATGAACGGTTACAGTAAGTGTATTTTTTTTAACTTCAATTCAAGATGTAGATTTAACTAAAAGCAGTAAAGGAAACATTACCGACAATTGACATTCCCAAAATACGACCCTGTTACACCAGTATTGTGTCGGAATGTTGAGGGTATAGTATAGTGGTTTAAATATAATATGGTATGTAGAGGTATGCTATAGTCGTATACCACCAGGTAGCCTGTGGGCGTGGCAAGGGTATACTTTTATCTTTGAGTGGCATTTAGTAAATGGATAGAATGGAAGAACAATTACTGGTTTATTAAGGCGACGTTTCGAAGAGTATTCCGAAGGGAGGTAACCGCCATGCCGCCATTAGGGTTATGGTACCCTATACAATAAGGGACGGTGGCATAGCGACACGGCGACACAACGATACGCTCCCATTCCGAAAACGTATAGAGAGAATATTCTTCGAAACGTCGCCTAAATAAAACCAGTAATTGTTTTTCCATAAGTATGTGTTACGGGAGTGGCAAGGGCATCTTTGTTCATTAAAGGGACAATAACACTCTTGTTGTAACTGAATAATATGTCTCAATTTTACAATGTTCCAATTAATTGGCGATACAGATGTCATCTTAACACACCTATAGTTTTAAAAAAAATGGAAAAATTCAACTGTATGATTTGAAAAACCTTACGTAAGCACTTTCAAATGTGACTTGGATTTAAACATATTTTCGAACCCTCTGAACAAGTAAAATAGGATGTAGTGTATAATTTACACAACAGGTATGAGCCTTAAACATCAAGTACTTAGAATGGGGCTATTATTTTTTTTTCTGGAGCTGCCAAGTCAGCAGGAGTGTTATTGTCCCTTTAATGGACAGAGGTGTATTATTCACAATCGTGATGTATTGTTAATTGAAACTAATAACATGTCGTCATATAATATTATGACATCATATCTATTAATAACTGATGAGTTAATTAACACGTACGACTTTTATTTAGTATAAAATACACGGTTTGTTATAACTAATACTATAAATTAATGAATATACTATATACTAGTATACAAATCATTGATTAATTAGTATACACTCAAGGCCTTCTAATTTATGCTTTCAGTGTGTGTGTGTGTGGGGGGGGGTATCAGAAGGTCTGTCATAGAGTCAGTTAACTGGCGTGGTGTCGATTCCCCGGTTGTCAGTGACGAGAAGTAGAGTCGCCTATCCAACCTTGTGGGTCATCTCCATGACCTCGAGTTTTCTCCCACTGCTATGAAAACCCCTAGGCCCAAGCGAATTATTTAAAAAATGGACCATACTTAAATCCCCAAATCACCTAGTTTGTGTCGAATTCTCTCTCTCCCCTCCCCCTTTTTCTCTATATCCTCTCTTCTCTCTCTTTCTTCCTATATCTCTTTCCCTCTCTCTCTCCCTCCCTCTTTCCCCCTCTCTCTTCCCCCTCTCTCTCTATCTCTCCCCCCCTCTCTTCCTCTCTCTCTCTCTCTCTCTCTCCACTAGTTATAATAAATGACCTTTACACATTCCCCCAACATGTCGGTTAGTGTGCTTATGAACATTTCTAAATACCAATTGTTGTCCAAAGTTTGATGAAAGTAAAAGTTCGGTTATTGAGGACTATTATTTGTCTGATGTATTATGATATACAACAATAGGTATATAGAAAAGACCTGTATAATTTACCTCTACTGTCAGGTAATAGCTGATCATACGTCACATACCTGGGCCATATCTTTATCTCACCATGGTACCCACGGTCAATGTTATATACCATGATCAGGGTCGTAGGTAGGATTTTATATGTGGGGGTGTAGCAGAGTTGTGGGGCGCCAATATAATGGTCAAGTTATTACTGATATTGATCATAATCAAGTGTATTATTTTATTGAATGGTTGTCAAATATATTTGGGGGGGAGGGGGCGCCTTTTCATGGGGCGCCTTACTTTTCTGGGTATGCAATGTACCCCCTACAACCCCGCTAGATACGGTCCTGACCACGATGACTCGGCACAGAGAGATGATTTGGGGCAAAGTCAATTCTATACGTTCGGTGTTATTTTGTGACATCGGGTGGGCGGTGATTGGTCACAGAATGGTTAACGCGTTCGCGTTGCATTATAAGGCCTGTCATTGAGTCAACTGGTGTGGTTTCGATTCCACGGTTGTACGTACGTGACAAGAGTAGGGTCGCCTGTCCAACCTCGTATGTTTTCTCTAAAGAATCCTACGCGCAAGCGAATTACATTTTTGTAATAAAATTGAACAATGTGTTAGTCCCAAAATGACCTAGCTTGGTTCGAGTGGAAGTTTAACCCGTCTCTCTCCCACTCTCTCTCTCTTTCCCTTCTCCTCTCTCTCTATCTCCTCCCCTCTCTCTCTCTCCCTCTCTCTATCTCCTCCCCTCTCTCTATCTCCTCCCCTCTCTCTCTCTCTCTTCCTTCTCCTCCCTCTCTCTCTCTCTTCTCCTCCCTCTCTCTCTCCCTCTCTCTCTTCCTCCCCCTCTCTCTCTCTCTCTTCTCCTCCCTCTCTCATATGAGTATGTTAAAGCTGAAGAAAACCCATTGAGTAATAATTGCAGCATGTGTTTTTTTTCTATGATAATATCGATTATTGGATGAAATGTGAAATAGTTTATTACGAAATAGAATCTGATCGGATCACGTCTGCGGCTGTCACAGGCTCAGACCCAACGTCCCATTCCGTCAGTGGAGAGAAGAGTTCTACTACAGGTGAGACAATCTAGATATTGACTCCTTTCGCTGTATTGACGGCAATATGGCCAACTTGAACATGGAATGAAAGGAGCAGGGGCCAGTTGCTCAAAGCTCCGTTATCTTTTAACGATCCGTTAACTTTAACGGAGAGAAAGATTGTTGCTGGAAATAAAAGGCCTCGAACATTCTGTGGTGCAAATTTTTCCTACAGATTTATGCTATTATAAAAAATAAAGTATTCTATAGTGTTTTCTGTAGTAAATTTAAAGGAAGGTTAACTAACAACATGTTATCAAGATATGTCCGTTAGAGTTTAAAGGATCGTTAAAATAACTTAGTTTTGAGAAACCGACCCCAGAACGACTGTAGCATTTTCTATAACATGTATCCGCAATGGTTGTGTTGACTTGGTTTAGCCAATTTTCTGTGTCTAATTCAACTCGGAGGAATCGCATTAAATCAACTACTTCAACATAAAACATCATTTTATTCTGTCTTTGGTGCTTCGACGTTTCTTCGAGGCAGTTCAAGAAATAAAATAAAATGGGGTTTAACGGCCTACTGTTATGCACCTAACCTGGGCTAATGGACGACGGGCATACCCAATACAGTGTCACTGTGCTATGAAGCAAATTTTGCCCGGGCAGCGGTGTTTGTGATCCTAAAGTACAAGTCCATATTTTAGACAGTTAATAACTGTGTTTATTTGAGTGACTGGTTAATCTAAGCTAAATATCACGTGCTTTTGAATAGAGATTGGGGCGCGACAGCATGGGCGCTAGTCTGAAGTCGAATTGTATTATTATGGAATTAAACCTGGAAATTTGAACCAAAAAACGTGTTAATAAATGTGTTTTACATGGAAGCCATCCAAAGTCTCCACTACATGGTCCGACGAGACGGATTTGAAGATAATAAAGGAACTGAAGGACGAATTCTCAACGAAGTAGGCTACGAAAGTTCTGTCAACAAACGACGTCATAGAGCGCGTGAATACTTCAACTTCCGCAGAACACAAAGAGGTAGTTTTTTTTCCGTTTGTTGTTAAATATAAACAATGCCCGCGAGTTTAAATAGAAAGTTTAAGGTTAGAGAAGGACACAGGGCAAGTGTGAAAAAGTTTGTCAGTAAGGCTGAAGACATTCTGATTAGTTTAACGTCTGAAAATTTGGAACACGTATTTGATAAATTGAATCAGATTAGAGAAACTCTTCAACAAAAATCGGAGATTTTACAAACCTTGGACAAGGAAATTCTGAACTCTGTTGATGAAGATAATATCATTGAAGAGATAGAAACAAGTGATGAATACTCTGAACTTTTAACTTTAATGCTTCATCGTCTTGAATCGAACTTAGTCAAGGTCAAGCCAAGTGAAACACAGGAAAAAATACCGATTGAAGCACAAAATGATCCAGAGCTACAGTCTACTAGTACTATTAGTAGTAAATCTGACTCACAACAAGTTAATGTAAATAAACATACAGACTATTCTGCATCACGCATAAACTTACCTAAACTGGATTTACGAAAATTTGATGGGGACATTAGTAAGTGGCAAACCTTTTGGGATTCGTTTCAATCATCTATTCACGATAACACTAGTATCTCAACCATTGATAAATTTAACTATCTTTTAACCTTAGTAGAGCATGCTGCTGCAGATGCCATATCAGGGTTATCTCTTACTACGGCGAATTATGAAGATGCTATTTCTCTCTTAAAGCACAGATTTGGTAATAAACAATTAATTATAAACCGACACATGGATTTATTGTTGAACCTAAACCCGGTTACATCTAATCAAAATCTTGGAGGACTTCGACAATTATATGACACAGTCGAATTTAATGTTCGAAGTTTGAAATCTCTCGGTGTTTCACAGGAAACTTACGGAAGCATCCTTACTTCTGTCATCATGACTAAACTGCCCAATGATGTTAAATTAGCAATAAGTCGTGAAAGTAAGTCAGATCAATGGACCTTAGACCAAATTCTTGAAATATTTCGCAATGAATTAGAAGCTAAAGAACGAATCTACAGAACGCTTCCGTCTACAAACAACTCTTATTCCACTGCACAGCATCCCAATCACTACAGTCAGTTAAGACGTCATTCTCATCATAGCCAAAAAGGACAACCATCTGCTGTTGCACTCCTGACCAATGATAGCTCCAATGGACCAACTTGTACTTATTGTAGAAGGGACCACGCCTCAGCCAGTTGCAAGACTGTAACTAATATTGAAGCAAGAAAGGATATTTTACGAAGATATGGCCGTTGTTTCATTTGTCTCAGACGATATCACACAGCAAAAGAATGTCCGTCAAGGATGAGTTGTTTGAAGTGTAACGGTCGTCATCATGTTAGCATATGCCCGTTATTAACTGATACTAGATCGCAATACTCGGACCCGAATACAACCTCAGTGAAATCTGCTTATCATCCTTCTCATCAGCGAGGACATGGCTCAAGAGCTTTTGTCAATGGATCGGCCCCTAGAGAAAGTAATTCCTCACTTACCTGTTTACATGCAACTAATACAACTTCGTCTCCAGTTCTTCTACAGACAGCCAGCGCTTATACATTCAAAGAAAATTCACCACACTTAGGATTACCACTGAGAATGCTTTTCGACACTGGAAGTCAAAGGACTTACATCACTAGAACGGCAAAGGAAGCAATGAACCTCCCTGTATGTGGACAGCAATCTATCCGGGTGAAGACATTTGGTTCTACAGATGAAATATTACAAACAGTTGACGTTGTCGAGTTTTGTGTAAGACTGGACGATCGATCAGATATAAAACTTACAGCCTTTGCAGTGCCGTTTATTTGTGACCCTATACAACACCAGTATGTCATGCAGGCACAACAATTGTATCCACATCTTCGTAACCTCTGGTTAGCTGATTATGTCAACGGCGAAGATGGTCTCACTGTGGATATTCTCATTGGGTGTGACCAATACTGGAAACTCTTAACTGGTAAAATAGAACGGGGGGAGAGTGGACCTACAGCTATACACACCAAGGTTGGGTGGATATTATCGGGGCCAACTGCAGGACCTCCTTGTTCAGATGTTCACAACAGTACTCTTATCAGTCACCACACATGTTTTGAAATGTACTAACACAGTATCTAACTATGAGGATAGTTTGACAGGTGAATTAAAGAAGTTTTGGGATATCGAGTCAATTGGAATCAAACCAAAGTCTATATATGAAGAATTTCTTGAAAGAATAACCTACAACGGAAAATACTACGAAGTGTATTTACCTTGGAAATCACCACATCCTACCTTACCGGATAACTATGAACTTAGCTTTAAACGTCTTCATAATCTACTTAAACGTCTTCAACGGACACCAGAAATCTTCAAGGAATACCATAATGTGATAAAGGACCAATTAGAAAGGGGAATTGTTGAATTAGTTCCTAAAAATTCATCTCAGCAGTCTGACTTTGGAGAAATACATTATATTCCCCATCACCCAGTTATACGACAGGATAAAACTACCACTAGATTACGAATTGTCTACGACGCCTCAGCAAAATCTATTGGACCATCACTAAACGAGTGTGTCCATGCCGGGCCTACATTGACTCAGAAGATAATGGATATCATGACACGATTTCGATCGTTTCGAGTGGCTCTAACTGGAGACATAGAAAAGGCCTTTCTAATGGTTCGTATAACAGAGAAACACAGAGACGTCCTTAGATTTCTTTGGATAGACAACACTGAAGATCAAAATGTCATTCCTTTAAGATTTACTCGGGCGGTATTTGGTGTAACTTCAAGTCCATTCCTACTTAATGCAACGATAAAGCATCACATTGAAAGGTACATTGAAGAAGACCCACAGTTCGTACAACAATTCTTGAACTCTATCTATGTCGATGATGTAACCTCTGGATCGAATTCTGAAGAAGAAACTTATGAGTTATATATCAAATCAAAGCATAGACTCTCCGAAGCTGGATTCAATCTTCGTAAATTCTTTACAAACAATCCAAATTTACGTAAAAAGATTGAAGAGAATGAAAATTCAATTTCAGAGATGAACGAAGTTAAAACTGACAACAAGGTTTGTGAAGAAATCGAGACATATACCAGAACATCACTTGGAAGTAATCCTGCAGAAAATCTTTCCTCAACTGAACAGAAAATACTTGGTATTAGATGGAATTTCAATAGTGATGAATTTATCTTCGATCTTTCGGACATTGTTGCGGAGTCAGCGACTTTAGAACCAACAAAGAGAAATGTCATTAGCATTGCCTCAAAATTTTACGACCCCTTGGGAGTTATTTCGCCAATAATAGTTCAATTTAAATTACTGTTTCAAGATATATGCAAGGACCAAAGGGATTGGGATGCACCTCTGGATGGAGAACTTGCTATAAAGTGGACAAGGCTCATAGAAGGATTAAGGGACATGAAACCAATCATACTTACCAGGTGCTATTTTGGTCAAGAAGACACACTTACCTGCCAGCTTGTTGGATTTTCTGACGCATCGTTAGCAGCATACGGAGCAGTAGTGTATTTAAGATTTACCACTAGTAGTGGAATTTTTACAAAGTTTATAGCCTCAAAGTCTAGAGTCTCACCTATTAGTAAGCAAACAATCCCACGATTAGAACTTCTAGCAGCATTAGTATTGGCAAGATTACTGAATGTTCTACGCTCTGCACTGGAACCTGTTATGAACCTCTTGGAGCCCATATGCTTCTCTGACAGTAAAATAACACTTTATTGGATAACCCAACCTAACAAGGAATGGAAGCAGTTCGTACAAAACAGAGTTGATGAAATAAGAACCCTGATTCCAAACTGTGAGACAAGTTGGAAACATTGTCCTGGACCAGACAACCCTGCTGATATTCTTACCAGATTTATAAGCCCAGATGAGTTAGCAAAGTCATCATTATGGTGGAATGGACCTGTTTGGCTGACCAGTTCCAATGAAGAATGTTCAAACGAAGATTCTGATACAGAACTTGGTGAAGGATGTCTTTGTGAAATGAAAATAGGTCAACGTAGAAATATAATGGTAGATACTGTCAATTTAGTTACTGCGAACGAAAGAACTGGAATTCAATTTCTGCTGCAATGTACAGATTTCAGTCAGAAGAATAGACTATTACGAGTGACTGCCTGGGTTCTGAAATTTATTGATTTACTCAAATCTAAGACCAGAAACAATATTGAAAAATCTATCTCATTACAGGATATTAATAAAGCAGAGAATTTGTGGTTGAAGGATGTACAGGACGCCGTAAGGTCCAGAGAAGATTATAATAAACTTTGTCATGAGTTCAACACCTTTGAAGATGAATATGGAGTTATCAGATGTGGTGGACGATTACAGAATTCAAGTCTTTGCTACGCCTCAAAACACCCAATACTTTTAGATAAATCTCATTGGTATACCACTCTTGTTGTTCGAGAAAGTCACAAAAGAGTACTTCACGGTGGAGTGAAGGCTACCCTCACCGAAGTTAGATCAAAATACTGGATAATACGGGGAAGACAGTTTACCAGACAGCTGATATTTTCTTGTACTGTATGTAAAAGGTATGCTGCGAAGCCTTATCAATCACCAGACCCTCCTCCTTTACCATATTTTAGAGTAATGGAATCGCCAGCCTTCTCTTCTATTGGTTTGGATTATATTGGACCATTGTACATCAAATCTGTACCCGGAAACAGTTCGAAAGTATGGATTTGTTTGTATACATGCTGCGTTACCAGGGCAATTCACCTGGAAGTAGTACCTGATCTCACATCAGCATCCTTTATCAGAAGTTTTAGAAGATTTACTTCTAGGAGATCAATTCCTTCTATAGTCGTTTCGGATAATGCTAGTACCTTTAAACCTGCTGCGAAGGAAATTCAAGATATTTTGAAGGACCAAATTGTAAATAATTATTTCACCGAACACAGCATTAGATGGATATATAATCTACCAAAGGCCCCTTGGTGGGGAGGATTTTTTGAGCGGCTTGTAAGATCCATCAAAGAGTGCCTGAAGAAAGTCTTGGCTCAAGCCAGATTAACATATGATGAACTTCACACATCAATTACAGAAGTTGAGATGATATTGAATTCTAGACCTCTTTCTTACATAACATCGGAAGACTCTGAAGAACCTCTTACACCTTCTCATCTTATTTGTGGTCACAGAATCGCAAGTCTGCCTGACAAGTCTGATACAGATTCATTTGACCCACAATCTACTCATGAAACCTTAACTAAGCGTATGAAACATGTTAAAATTGTAATGGACCAATTCTGGAACAGGTGGCGGACGGAGTACCTTATGGAATTAAGAAATGCTCATTGTCATAACCATGGAAAGTCATCTAAGGGTGTTCAAGATGTTTCGGAAGGAGATATTGTTCTTGTACACGACGATGATCATCCTCGGGGATTTTGGAAACTCGGAATGATACAGGGCCTCATAACTGGTGAAGATGGAAAGGTAAGAGGAGCAATGGTTCGTCTTAAACATCTTAATCGTAAACCTATGATTCTTCAACGTCCTCTAAAATTATTATACCCCTTGGAAGTTAGCTCTAATATAGTAGATGACAGTCTGCTAAATGAAGATACAGAACCTGCAGATCCTGATAACCTCGAAACTATGAAAACAATTATATCTGACAAGACTATGGGAGAGTTAAAAGATGGATCAAGTCGTCGACCAAAGCGAACAGCAGCTACTGAAGGGGAACGTCTTAGAAGGCAATGGATAGCTGAATTAACGAACTCTTAATTTGAATTTATAATGTTTATTGCTACTATTATTGACACTTGTTTAATTGTATTGACTTCATTTCAAAGTCAATAGGGGGGAGTGTTTGTGATCCTAAAGTACAAGTCCATATTTTAGACAGTTAATAACTGTGTTTATTTGAGTGACTGGTTAATCTAAGCTAAATATCACGTGCTTTTGAATAGAGATTGGGGCGCGACAGCATGGGCGCTAGTCTGAAGTCGAATTGTATTATTATGGAATTAAACCTGGAAATTTGAACCTAAAAACGTGTTAATAAATGTGTTTTACATGGAAGCCATCCAAAGTCTCCACTACAAGCGGCGCTGCGGTCTACTCTCATATCGAATTCCAACTACCAAAGGATATTTTTCGTGAACGCCAAAGTGTACACGGGACCGCGGATTTTTCCAGAAGATTGAAAACCTTACAGAAGGTTACATAGCAACCTTATCTGATCAAAATAGCGCCATATTCAAATAGGGACGTTGCAATATTTTTTTCTGTTTATATATCAGGCCTGGTTGCTTCCCAAACTTAGGCTGCCTATCTACAGCTAGCTCCGGCTGAGAATGTGGAACGCTGTGTGCAGTATGGCCTGGTGGAGTAGGGGGATTTACCCCTCCCCCCAATAATTTGGCCGCAAGTACCCTGGACCCTCGCCTATAGGGACCTACAAGGATGGAAGCCCCCCCCCCCCAATCAAGAATATTGCTTCCGCCGGCCCTGTATATTGATATTGCGAATGCTGTTCTCGGATTGGCGACGTTTTGATTTGAATATGACAAGCAAATGAATATGACAAGCAAATGAATTTGACTACCAGGGGTGAAAAAACGGGTTTACAAGTTGGCGTGGCGTGTACGTAAAAGATCCCTGATCAGTTTGATGGAAACGCTGCAGTCCGGACAAAATTTGTATCGTAGAACATCTCATGGATATGTACGTCTTCATTACAAAGGTAGCTGTAGAGTCGTTACGGTGGGGCGAAAAACCGAGGGCATGTACGTAAGAGATCCCTTGGCAGTTTGAATTCGATATAAGAGTAGGCCGAAGCGGGCAAAATTCACTCATAACAAACTGTGTAGCGTATGTCCGCCTTTTTTTACTCAATCGGAATAGAACAGTATGACGTTAAACCCCATTTCGGGCACCCCGGTTTCCTCCCACTGCTAAAGACCCAAGCGAATTATTGAAATAAAAATTGAAAACCATTTCGGGCACCCCGGTTTCCTCCCACTGCTAAAGACCCAAGCGAATTATTGAAATAAAAATTGAAAACCATATGTTAGTCCCATAATGACCTAGTTTGTGTCTCGTGGACGTTAAACCCCATTTTTCTTTCTCAATTTAAACCTCATTCCATTTCTGTCTTCATTATCGCGGTGGTTCAAAAAGTAGGACGTTAATCCCCATTTCATTTGGATTTTTGTTTAATCCGATTTAACCAAATCCGAGAGATTGTCTGGCATTGGTAATTAGAGTTTGTTTTCTTAATTAATTGTTAAATAAACAATTTAAATTCGTTTCATGGGGATTAAGTCTTCGATTTATCGGGTGGAGGATCGTTGATAGAATCTGTTTGTGAGGCGACATCAATTTGATTTCTTGTTCTTCCAGTCGCTTGAATGACGTTAAAGATATTTTGTTAAATATGTAGAACTGAATACTGTTGTGCAGCAGAGCCAGCTACCTTTGGTTTTGAAATAAGTCTGTTCTCGAAAATATGAATTGAAATGAAATTTGGTTTAACGAACTACTGTTCTGCTTCGACTGGGCTAATGAATATGGGCATACACCATAGTGTGCTATGAAGGTGAATTTTGCACGGACAGCTTCGCAACGGCGTATTCTTAAAACGAATTCCAACTACCAAGGGATGTTTTCGAGTAAGCCAATGTGTACACGAGACTTCGGATTTTCTACTCATCCGAACGACTAGAAGGCTGTCCTCGCCAGGCCTTATATCCTGCACAACTGGCAAGGGGAAACCTCCAGAAAAAATAAGGACGATTTAACAGGTGCCCCCGAGGCCTGAAGAACAGAAAATCACATTGGTGTGGCCTGAATAATATACACGTATATCATAGGAAATATCATAGTTTAATTATTTAATACTGTTAATATATATCCCAGCACGTGTTACGTATCGATAACCTTCACGTTACGTAATAAGATATACATTGTCAAGGTCGTGATCGGGGTATATCACAAATACAGCGGCGATATAATTTCACAGAGAATTCACACTAAAGGGCGCGGGGGGGGGGGGCTAGTGCCGCGCTTCGACCTCTAGCTGACCGGCCATCTCTGGCTTGCGACTGTGGTTTCAAGCCCTGGTGTGAGCGTATGTGGCATGGCGATAGGGGCGCCTTCTCAACCTTGTGGGTTTCCTCCGGGCACTCCGGTTTCCTCCCACTGCTAAAGACCTTTATATACGCGCAAGCGAATTATTGAAATAAAAAATTAAAATCATATGCTAGTCCCAAAATGACCTAGTTGTGTTGATTGGAAATTAAACCCAATTTCTCACTCTCTAAAGGGACGCGCCCCACACCCCTCACTCATTATACCCGAGATCAAATGAATGATAATATTTATTAAATCTCTAATCAATGTTATATGTACACGCACATGGGTGAATTCGGGTGTGGGAATAGAGGGTGTTCGTGCTTGCAGTCAAATCAGGGGCTAAAACCTTAAAAAACTGCAATAATTTTCTCAACTTATTCGACCTCTGACGTGTCCTTTGTAGCTTATTGACATTTTATTTTTGTGGTGGGGCTGAAGGTGGGCGGACGGGAGAGGTGGTGGAGTAATCAATATTCTAATAATTGACCCTACCCCACCCCACTTATATCTGACCCCTGACCCGTCCTTTGTAGCTTATTGGGATTTCATTTTTTGGGTGTGGTGATTGGGGTCGGGAGTATGTAATCAATATTCAATAATCGCCCCGCCCCCTCCCCGACACACAACCCTTCTGTAGTCACCCATAGAACTTTAGACACTGCAATAATTTTCTCAACTTAGTTGACCCCTGGCCTGTCCTTTGTAGCTTATTGACATTTTATTTTTTGTGGTGGGTTGGGTAGAAGTAATCGATATTCTAATAATCGCTCCTCCCCTTCCTCCCCGACACACACTCCTTCTGTAGTCACCCATAGAACTTTAGACACTGCAATAAATTTCGCCACTTATATCTGACCCCTGGCCTGTCCTTTCGTATTTTATTTTTGTGGTGGGGAGGGGCGGGAAGAATCAATATTCTAATAATTAACCAAACACCCCCACACCCCTACTGTGATCCCCCATAGATCCGCCCTACATAATATCACCGTGCAATAGCTGTCAACAAGATTTCGTAAGACCATTGATTTAATAACGGTTCAGTTATTAATGCCCAGTTATATTGCAAAATCAGACCTTAGTTATGAACTTTGGCATTGTGTTATGTTCCTTTGTATAATAAATGTTATAGCTACGTTACGGCTGATTGCTCCCTTTGTTATATATCTCCCGTTATACGTACCTACCTACCTGTGAGTTCAGGTATATATTATAAGTAGTATTATAATACATAGGTAGGTTTAATCTGTGTAATTTATAAATATGTATGTGTATATGTGTATGTACACACGGTAATAAATATTAAAATAATATTTGTGTATGAGCGGGAGAGGAAGAGATATTGGGGTGGGAGAGGGGAGAGAAGATAGAGGTGGGGGGTAACGTTCACACGGCAAGACAAATATTTGTTTAAAATAGAGAGGGGGGGGGGGAGTGGGGGGGAGGTGAAGGGAGGATAGAGACGGATGGGGTTGGGTAGATAACGTCCACTCAACAGAAATTGTGTGGGGTCGAAATTGCTCATATGGACACAATGGCACTTGGCACCTCCATTTACCTCTGTTAAAACCACTCGGCACTCCATATATATATAAATCTGAAGTTGATAGACCCATTCGCCTATCCAACCTCGTGCGTTTTCTCCGGGTCCTCCGTTTTCCTCCCACTGCTAAAGACCCCCACGCGCATGCGAATTATTGAAATAAATTTAAACCATATTTTAGTCCCGAAATGACCTAATTTGTGTCGAATGGCTCTCTCTCTCTCTCTCTCCCTCTCTCTCTCTCTCTCTCCTCTCTCTCTCTTTTCTCTTCTGATTTATCTATTTGTTGCATTAGTTTGTGTTGAGTGGACGTTAAATCCCATCTCTCTCTCTCTCTCTCTCTCTCTCTCTCCTCTCTCTCTATAATCGATCTATTTGTTGTATTATATAAAGTAGATATAGGATGGTGTATGTAATTAAAACCTGTAAATAATAGATGATGTGTATGTTATTGTGGTGTATAATATAATTACCATGCAGTATATCATATTTCAACAATACAATTCTTACATAATTAATGATAAAATGAAATGGGGTTTAACGTTCTACTGTTCTACATGCATAATTAATAATATGAGCTACTAGTGTTTACTGTTCTGTACGAATAATTAATAACTTCGACTGAAAGCTGACGCCCTGTGTTAACGTTTTAATGTTAAAATACCTTTCGTAACAGGGACCGCCATGGTCTAACTAAAGGGTTCGGTGCTGTGTTGTCCGAGAAACCCTCCCTCCGGTGAAGGACGAATGGTTTGGCAGGACCTTTCGTTACAGGGACCGCCATGGTCTAACTGGAAGGTTCGATGCTGTGTTGTGCGAGAAACACCCCGGCGAAGGACGAAGGGTCTGGCAAGGAACGGTCTTTTGAATCCCCGGTGGCGTGGTTTCGAATCCCCGGTTGTACGTGGCAAGGAGTAGGGTCGCCTATCCAACCTCGTGAGTTTTCTCCGTTGTCCTCCGATTTCCTCTCATTGCTAAAGACCCCTACGAAATTAAATTAAATTAGACTATATGTTAGTCCCGAAATGACCTTGTTTGTGTCGAGTGGACGTTAAACCCCATTCTCTCTCTCTCTTTCTCCCTCCCTCTCTCTCTCTCTCTCCACGGTACGACTGGCGTAGAAAAGTAGAACGGTCGTTAAACCCCATTCTCTCTCTCTCTCTCTATCTCTCTCTCCAAGGTACGACTGGCGTAGAAAAGTAGAACGGTCGTTAAACCACATTTGATTGTATTCTGATTAACAACAAGTCGTCAATATATTCAATATAATTGTCTATTTGATACGCTCGTATGATATAACACTCCGCGTCATATTTCAATAATATCAAACACGCCTATTAAAGTCTAGTCACGAGTTCGTGATATATTTTTAAAAATATCGTGATATGAAAATTTTTCATATCGCCCAACTTTAGTCACAACCTCATTCTCCCAAAGTAACGTCGTGGGATTTCACCAGGTCCTCCGGTTCCCTCCCACTACTAAAGACCCCTACGCGCAAGCGAATTATGGAAATAAAATTGAACCATATGTTAGTCCTGAAATGACCTAATTTGTGTCGAGTGGTCGTTAAACCATCTCTCTCTCTCTCTCTCTCTCTCTCTCTCTCTCTTTCCCCGAAGTGCATTCAGTCTGTCGGATTGTGTTATAAAATCTAGTAACAAATAGAAAACAGTGTAACAAAGTGATATCATTTATAATTTAGGTGCATTGAACTCTGCTAGTTTTGACAATAGATGATTTTGACTTTCACCTCATATTAATCTTAAATAAGATATTTTTCATAGAATTTTATCAAAATAAACAACGGTTTATCTCTCTATTTCTTAAACAAAACAAAACACCACATATATACGCTTCTAACCTAAGCGCGCCCCTTCTTCCTTGAGGGTATAAAAAACCGATTCCTCTCAATAGGAATACAGAAAACTCTCGAATTTACGAGGCACAAATACACAAAACTCTCGAATTTACGAGGCAAAAACTCATTAAAAAAAATTTCCCGTTACGTCGGGTATAATAAAACACACACCAAACAATATAGGAGATAAAACCGTGAATATGCCTATTATGTGATTGTTTGTGAGTTAATATCTTCACCGCAAATACAGCGATGGACAACGAAAAATTTATTCAATCGTCTATTCAAGAATTTCCTAATTAGGAACTTAACTCAATTCCAGCCAAATCTTTATCTACAAAACTCTTATCTGTTTTCACTACGATAGTGTTACAACAGTGCTTTGTTCTGTAGTACATGTACTTAGAACTGTCGATACAGCCTACAGGTAAGAAATCCCGCGGCGCAATCAAAGACAAATTGATGAAACTTGAGGTAAAATCGATTATATAAGTAAGAAACTATATAACGTATAGTTATTTGGTTCTAATTCTAAAACCAGACACGGCTTGTTTATATTTATATTCCCATTGTAAAATAACATATCGTTCTAAAACATGACGCAGGTTAAATTATGTTATGAAATATCAGTTCAACACATACTTAATCGTACCCCCTCTATAAAACCATATCGTTATGAAATATCATTTTAACACATACCTAACCCTATCCCCTCTATAAAACCATATCGTTATGAAATATCATTTTAACACATACTATATCGCTATGAAATATTGTTTTAACTATACCATATCCCCACTTTAAAACCATATCGTTATGAAATATCATTTAACACATACCTAACCCTATCCCCTCTATAAAACCATATCGTTATAAATTATCATTTTAACACATACCTAATCATACCCCCTCTATAAAACTATATCGTATGAAATATCGTTTTAGCTATACCTAACCATATCTCCCTGTAAAACCATGTCGCTATGAAATATCGTTTTAACTATACCATATCCCCACTTAAAAACCATATCGTTGTGAAATATCGTTTTAACTATACCCTATCCCCTCTTTAAAACCATATCGTTGTGAAATATCGTTTTAACTATACCTAATCACACCCGCTCTGTAAAACCATATCGCTATGAAATATCATTTTGTTAAACGACCCATCAAGCTAGTCTCATTTATAATCCTTGAGTGGCATTTAGTGATTGAGCACATTAAAAACACAAGACAATTTATATTGAAAATAATGACTGGTTTATACAAATATAGGACAACGTTTCGACAAATATTCTCTTATCATTATACACAATTGATAACGATAAGAGAATACTTGTCGAAACGTCGTACTATATTTCTATAAACCAGAGATTGTTTTCCATATAAATTGATAACGTTAAGAGGGTACTTGTCGAAACGTCGTGCTATCAAGTGTATAAACCAGTGATTGTTTTCATTATCAATTGATTTGTGTTTTTTAAGTCTCATTTATGTTAATTAATAAACCAGACTGAAATCAGATTTAAAGAAAACTCTTTCTTTCTTTTCAGACCTAACTAATTATTGATCAGAATTGATCTCAATTAAACAGCTTAAACAATATAACAGCCTGTTTTAATTAACGATACTGGAAAGAGATAGATAGATATAAATATATAGAGATATATATATATATAATGTATTTAGCTATTTATTCCGAACAAAAGGCTAGTAGGTCTGACATTCATGTTAGTCCACGGAACAATAGTAAATATACTCCCGTTGCTGTGCCAGTCGAATAAAGCCGCTATTAACCAGCCAGTAATTCCCCGAGCTTTGAATAGAATAGCGAGATTTGGATTAAGACACACAGGAGAGGATCAGTTAGCTCGCCGAACTTAGACGTGTTCTGACAATGTTCAAATCATTTCGAGCTTTATTTTTTTATTTTGGATTTTTCTAACCTGTGTGTGTGTGTGTGTTTTGTTTAAGATATTATTAGGACAAGAGACTGACAAATCTTTGATTTTGAAACTCGAATTTCTCTCGATTGTTTTTTTGTGTGATCGGTGATTTGTTAGGAGGAGAGTGAGAACAATCGTGACGCCAACGCATTTGTTAATAATTAATGTAAGGAAATTTGTTAGCGTTTTTGATTATTCCGAACACCTCGGGGTTTTTTTTTTTTAACACAAATGGATTTTACCCCGAAGTTCGAGAAGCGATGATACACGGAATGGCTGTTCTGTAACACCGAGGAGATTTTACGTGGTTTCTGTTTTGTTGTTTTTAGTGAATAGTGTTTTAATTGACTCCCACAACGCGACTGAGACACAACAATTCTTTTAATCTTAGCCCCGCCATTTGGGTTGGGTGACATTCTTAATATTAACTCGTTTGTGATTCAACTTTGGACGTTTCATTGTGGCTGAATTAATTAAATAAAAGTGTTTTTATATTTTTCACGGTTCTGTCTTTCAGAGTAGGGGAGTCTTACTGACGAACTAGAAATGGATTCTGTGAACGGACTGTGATTAATTTTGTGATGTTGATGTTGTTTCTGTGGTCGTCCGACGAATGTCTTGAGACCAAGAGGATAAATGTATTCCTAGTCGCAGTGAGATGAAGAACGGAGACCCATCTGACGATAGTAGTTCTACCCCTGTTCACACCATCACCCCAAAACACGATGTGACGGAAACAAACCTTGACGACATCGAGGAAAATTCGGGAATTCTTAACGCCAATTCCCCGTTAAAAAATGACGTTTCTAAAGACCCCTCAAAGCCCGAAGACGTCACACAGAACGTCGGGGATACCCATAACGCAACAGAGGCCGGCGACTCCAAGGAAATTAACAATGGGGTTACGGACGTTAGCCCGGCTAAAAGTGGAAGCGAGGAGGGTACTCCGTCTCGAATTCTCAGTTTTCGGTTATTTAAAAAGGAGTCTTATCAACGTCAAGTGGAAAGAGAGATATCCGAGAAGGAGAAGGCCATAGAGAAGCAGGCCAAGGCCCAGGAGGCCCATTTAAAGGATGGGGTGTTAGTGTTCGGGGATGAGGAAGATCAGGAGGAGGCCCCTAAACCAGATCCGGGTCTGGTGGAAGGGAATTCCCTGCTAGACTCCTACGGGATATTACCAACTGATTATATCGGGAAACCAATCGAAGAAATTGACAAAGTTATCATAGATAAGGTGAGTTTGTTTTTTCCTTTTCAAAATTCTTTTTTCTTTTTCAAAATTCTTTTTTCTTTTAAAAAAAATTAAAAAAATCTGTGTCTGAATTAAAAACTATGAAGGATTAGGAAACGATAACAGGAACTTGTTGCCATGGCAATAAAAAAATCTGTGTATGAATTAAAAACTATGAAAGAGTTCGGAAACCTGAAATAGGAACTTGTTGCCATGATTTAAAGCCACTAAGGCGGACGGGGGCCACAGGGGTCCTCCCAAACGTAACTAACGTGACGAAATTTATGACGTAGCTGGCTTTTTTTTTCTCCACAGGTAGCGTGTCTCAGATGTTCAGAATGGGGTCCTCCTCCAAAAAGCGAATTAGCCCCCCCCCCAATACTTCACCAACAATAATGATTTCTTAGGAGCGTTCTTAGCCGGCCACATCCTCAGGCCCTTTAAAAAATTCTGTAGCCCCACCAAATTTAATGAGCTGGCTACGGGCCTGCGCTAAGGGTCGTTTGAGTGAGCGTTAATCAAGAGTAAACTAAATTAATATTACGAAAGGTGAAACTCTAACAGGAATACCAGTTTAAAAATGGTTATCTTTAGTTTGGATTTCGAAAAGTAGGGCCTAGGGCTTTTCAAGAGCCGCCCAATAAGTTTTCATTCATGAGACCAAAACCATGAGGTTTTTATTGGTCATATTGATGTGTTGTTTTTTTTTTAAAAAGAATACTAGAATATTCTAATACATTAATCAAATAGGATCAAGTCGTTACAAAGGATATTCAAGATGATTTTATTTCTTTTTTTTTCAAATAAGCTTTGGTGAAGATTATATTTTTTTAAAAAAAACACTCAGTGTTGAATCTAGTTTGTTCCTGAGGGATTTTTCTCTATATTTTCATCTTACACGGACTGGTTCCTGCTCTCCCTCAGATGTATCACTGAGATCCGAACGAATTCGCACTGTCACAGGGAATCTTCCGCCCTCCTACTTTTTGAGTGTGGGGGTTTCATCGTCTTTTTGACTTGGAACTTTTTAAGCTTAAAGTAGATAAGTCTTTTACTCCATATCATCCAAAGTCTTCAATATTAAAACACAAATTATTTGTCATTTTAATTCGATATTGATGTTGTCATCTTACCGGGAAAAGATGGGCCTCTGATATCTGATATTTAAGACAAAATAAACATTTTACCATTAGTACACAAATTGTGTAGATCTACATGTACCATACTGCGTTTCTGCACCATTTGTAACAAGGGACTCGAAGAACAAGGCTAGACATATTCCACAGTTCATGTAAAACGGTGACACATATTCTTATCTGGAGTGCATTCACAATAAATACTATTGGTGTTGACTGGAATAACAAAATGCTAGAAACTGCAATTTGATTGAGACTTCTGGCCTGTTTCGCAAGAACAAAACGTGATTTGAAATAAGAGTAAAAACAGAAAGATTGAATGTAAATCAGTTTTTTAACATCCATATTACATCATTACATGTATATGCGTTGCGACCAATTTGTGTTGATTTCTAGCTCCCAAGTATTAGCGATTTAGCTCCTTTAATTATTTTCCAGTTTATATATATCTAGTCATTACCTTTTTGGAAAAGTTGGGGTGGGGGTCTATAAGAGCTAGTTCAGGGTTCCTTAGCAATGGGAGGAAACCAGAGTTCTCAGAGAAAATCCACGAGGTTGGACAGGCTTCAAGGACACATAGAACAATGGTATATTGCTTCCAAAAGTTGGGGGTGGGGGTCTAGTTCAGGGTTCCTTAGCAATGGGAGGAAACCAGAGGTCTGGGAGAAAATCCACGAGGTTGGACAGGCTTCAGTGACACTTAGAACAATGGTATATTGGTTCCATGTCTGCAAGTCTTCATTGAGAATGTACTTTTGTCTCCTGGAATGAAATTAACAAAAGAATAAATGAATTCTATGCATGATGAGAGATTGGTTGAGAATTGAAAGTGATGAATAACGTTAGGCGTAGTTATGAACACAGAGAGACAGTGTAAGACATGATGACACTCTAGGGAACATGACACCATGGCAACAAATAACATCGACATCTTCCTCAGACAGACAATTCTCTACAGGTTTTCTTTTTGATGTAAAATGTCTTTTCGCCCGGTTGTCATGAAATAAAATGATTAATTAATTTATAAAGCTTTAGTTAACTATCACCCAGGACATTTTACCGGCCTCGTGATAATTGAAGTTTTTTTTTTGTGCAAGACATTTTAAAAAAACGGGGTATGGCATGGAACATCTTTGCTTGGGTAAAGGGCATGGCATATCTTTACTTGGGTCAAGGGCATGGCACATCTTTGCTTGGGTTAAGGGCATGGCACATCTTTGCTTGGTGCTTGGGTTAACGCCATTCGTATAACTTTGTTTGCGGTAAGGAAGGAGATGATACATCTTTTACTTGAGATAAGGTTTTGACATATCTTTACTTCGAGTAAGGGCAAGTTATTTGGGGTATGGGTACAATGTTGTACATTTTAATTATCTTGTTTCTTTAGGCCTTCAGTGAGTCTATGACTGGGCACAAAAGTATACCGCTGTAAAGCTTGTCTCTTTAAGCTAATCTATGGGTACAAGTAAAAACTGTTGATTGTCTCTTTAAGCTAATCTATGCCTGTTGATTGTCTCTTTAAGCTAAGTCTTAAAGCTGCAAGGATTACATGGGTATATATGATTGTACCGTCATGGCGTGTTTTCTATTTGTCTGTTGTAAATTCAATCAGGTAGAAATACATTCATACCCCGATATTGTTCTTGTTATGTTTGTGGTATGTTTATGAAAACGTGCTCGTTTTAACACCCTATACTAGACAACTACACCGTGAATAATACCCTGTGAAATAATTTGTTTTTTTATTGATATTTTCACACCGTAGTACTTGATGCTCTTCTACTACTTGTTGTCTTTAAGGGTCCTTCAAATATTTAATGGGCTACTATTCGTGGACTTCCTTTCATCACCCCCGCACCTAACTTGAAAGGGGGGGGGGGTGGATGGCTGAATGTATCATAAAGCCTGTCATTGAGTCAACTGGCGTGGTTTCGAATCCCTGGTTGTACGTGGCAAGGAAGTAGAGTCGCCTGTACATCCTCGTGGGTTTTCCCCGGGTCCTCTGGTTTCCTCCCACTGCTAAAAACCCCTTCGCGCAATGACCTAGTTTGTGTCGAATGGATGTCAAACCACATTTCTCTCCCTCTCACTTAACCCTAAATGAAATGAAATAGGGTTTAATGAAGAGGGGCATACACCGCACAGATTGCTTATGTTTATTTTATTCAGAATAAAAAAATTGAAGAAAACAGAAGAAATTTAATTAAAACTAAAAGCTGATATTAAGATTAAATACTTGTAGTGTAGCCAATTAACAATAGTAAGGTCATTAAATGTTTAATTACAAACTTTAATCAAGCCAGATTTAATTAACTGAATCAGGGTTTGCTTCATAAAAAATGTCTTCAAGCTGTAATTAAAATTGATTAGTTGGGGGTTTTTTTGGATGAAGGAATTTGATTATTATCAAATGTAAATCCAAACAATTAAATTATTTAAAGAATTACGTAATTATGAAAGTCATTGAGGCATTGAGAACAACTTGTGAAAGGCGGATATCTAAAATGTCAAGTGCAAATTACAGTCCTTCCTTTGAAGAAGTCATTAAAAGACTCCTGCAAATTAGCTGAATCGCTCTCCTAAATATGAGATTAATAAAATACTTTCAGGTTTTTTTTAACTTTTAAACTGCATATATTCAAAGTATCAGGAGCTTTTTATGGCTCCGCACAATTTTATAAAGGTGAAGAGTGAAGGACTGAAATTATCACACAAGGTATATTATATATACATGGGGTTTAACGTCCAATCAACACAAACTAGCTCATTTTGGGACTGACATATATTTCAATTTTATTTCAATAATTAGTTGACCTAGTTTGTGTTGGGTGGACATTAAACCCCATTTCTCTCTCTCTCTCTCTCTCTCTCTCTCTCTCTCTCCCTCTCTCTCCCTCTCTCTCTCTCTCTCTCTCTCTCTCTCTCTTACATAATGTATCTGTAATTGGTGGCCATGAGTCGATGCCAAAAAATGAAACAATACCAGTAAATATGTTTATAAAATCTATTGATTATTGATTATTGATTACCACATGAGAGGATTATCCCATTAGTTGTAAATCCTATAATTACAATAACTAATCACGCTGGATCCAGATTTAATTCCCTAAATCTCCACCCTATTTTCGGGCTCCTTTGTAACCTCCCCCTCTGTTTGATAATCTTAAATTTGTTGTTAAAAGTATATACATGATTTCCCAGGGTTTGATAATCTTGTTAGTCCCGAAATGACCTAGTTTGTGTCGAGTGGACGTTAAACCCCATTTCTCTCTCTCTCTCTCTCTCTCTCCTCTCTCTCTCTCTCTCTCTCTTGATAATCTTGCTCCTTTCTTTTAAAGTCTCTCACTTATCTCTCTTGTTTGAACATCATCTGTTTCTTGTTTCTTAAAACGACGCGCTCCAATAGAAAATGACGGGACTCGAAACTTGGTATGCTTGTTCTTTGAACAATTGCGCATCATTTGTCAGATATGTAGTATGAGGTTATCATGGTGGCTAAGTGGGTAAGACGCTGGCTCGCTAACCTGGAAGTCGCATGTTCGAACCCTGCATTGGCCGAGAGAAAGTTCATCAGGATTTTCCGATGTGGTTTCCACTTGTCAGTGATGCATGACAGAGGACAGCTGTCGATTGATTTGGATGGAACATTGGCATGTATGTCAAAATCCCTTGGCCATAGTACTAGTGTTGTGCGGTTTTTAAATTTTCTTTCGGTTTCGGTTTTCGGTTTACTGTTAAAATGACTTTAATTACGACTAGTAAATACAAAGTTACTGTAAAAAAAAACAACTTAATTTAGGTGCACCTTCAAGTTGGATGTGTTTCCGAATTCAGCAGAAATATGCTTTTCAAAAAGATTGCATTATATTTAGTACTGTCCATAGAAATGTACTGTCATCCAACCTTTTGTAGAGAGAAAGCCACGGACTTGGAAGACATTTTACTTCTTGAGGAAGCCATTCGTGCCTAATATTGACAACCAGATGATAAACCGAAAGGAATTGAGAAAATAAATAGTCTAGGCCGTCCAGACTTATTAAACTATTAAGGGGGCCTGGTTGATCTAAATTCAAAACGAAAGTGGTGGTTACATTAAAATTTTGGAATTTATCAAACATTTCCGAAACGAAAAACGGGTAAATTAAAATTTAGGAATTTGGAAAAATAACCGAAACGCATGGTTATTTTTTTGTTTTATCGGTTCGGTTTTCGGTTTATATGTAAACACCGCGGTTATTCGGTTAAACCGAAAAACCGCACATCACTACATAGTACCCCTACATGCAAGCAAATTATTGAAATAAAATTAAACCATATGTTGGTCCCAAAATGTTGTAGTTTGTGTCAAGAGGTCATTAAACCCCCATTTCTCTCTCCCTCTCCCTCTCTCCCTCTCTCTCTCCCCCTCTCTCTCTCTCTTTCACCTAACCATGGTTGTGACAGGTGCCACATTCCTCTGGGTTTGGGATTGACAACAATATTTGCTACATAATTTATAATTACAATTGATTACGATGACGATAATTAACTACATACTGGGTACTCAAGTTGAAACATTGATAATACTTGTCCTTAATATGACACATTAATTATGTAAACTAATTAATCGGCTGTATAACGCACAACGTAATTCTTGTAATCCTTTTGTTGATCGTATCGAAACACGCCTGTCAAACAATTTACAAGGTTACATAATGATCACATGGGACAGGTATCCATGACAAATTGAATACAGTTATAAACAGTACTGTGTTGTTACCAAAAAAAACACAGTGGCTCAGTGATTAGAGCGCTGGTTAACAAATCGAAAGTTCCGGGCGATTTTCCATCGTGGTTTCCCCTTGTCATTTTGGCATGTGGCGTGGTTTTGATCCCGTGACAAATAGTATGGTCACCTGTCCAACCTCGTGGGTTTTCTCTGGGTCTTCCGGTTCCCTCCCACTGCTAAAGACCCCTACACACAAGAGAATTATTGTAATAAAATTAAAACCATATGTTAGTTTTGAAATGACCTAGTTTGTGTCTTGTGGATGTGAAACCCCATTTCTCTCTCTCTCTTTCCTCCAATTGCTAAGAGTTCCTACAATGTATGTGCATACGAATTATTGAAATAAAATTGATGCATATATGTTAGTCCCAAAATGACCTAGTTTGTGTTGAATGGAGGTTAAACCCCACCTCTTTTTCTCTCTCTCTCGGAGGTTGGGTGGATAAGCTAATTCCCTGCTTGTTATTGTATTTTTTCTGGGTTCTGCGGTTTCCTCCTACTGCTATCGACCCCCACGAAGCAGTGAATGAAGGAAATAGAATCGAAACCAGTATTTCTCTCTCTCTCTCCCTCTACTCTCTCTCTCTCTCTCTCTCTACCCTCTCTCTACCCTCTCTCTCTCTTTCTCTACTCTCTTTCTCTCTCTTTCTCTCTTGTTCTCTTTCTTTCTCCCCTCTCTCACCCCCCTCTCTCTTTCTCTCTCTCTCTAATTGCTGTGCCTTTGTATCTCTACTTTGTAAGAAAATCAATTTAAAAACTTGGTTAAAGAAGAAGAAGAATTGGCTTGTAGTTGGTGTGATTCATTTTGTCATCCAGTTTAACTTAATGAATTATTAATGTCAAGAAAACTTGGCTGATGAGAAATCAATCGAAATATATTGAACTAAAAATGAAGCCGTAGATTGGAGAAAAACTGCTAAAAACTAAGCAGGTGGAAGTAATCTCTGTAGAAACTACCGTATTTCCTCGGTTCTATTTCGTTCTGCAACCCCCGTTCCCAGGTTCTATTTGAGGAAATATGGTATACAGATCATTTGATTAATTGTTAACTGGGGTGGCCCATGTTGATAGAAATAGACCCACAGTGGTGGCAATGAATGAATGAATGAAATGGGGTTTAACTTCCTACGGTGCTATGAGGGGAAATTTTGCCCGGGCAGCGGCACTACAGACTCTTATATCGAATTCCAACTGCCAAGGGATCTTTTACGTGCACTCCAATGTGTACACTGGACCTTGGTTTTTCGTCCCATCCGAACGACTAGGCAGCTGTCCTTGTCATGCCCTCCTTCTTCATCACTGACAAGGGGAAATCACGCCGGTAAATCGACACAGTGGTGGCTGACTAGCAAGGAGATTCAGGGTTCTACCCCCTGTCTTGGCTGATTAGTTCTGGAAGCCACGATGGGTTGCTAGCCTGGACGTCCCCAATTCAACCCCTCCATTGGCTGAGAAACGGAGAAAGTTCATCAGGACAGGAGAGAAGAGAGAAACAATGTAATTTCGGGACTAACACTAACATACATTTTGTATGGTTCAACTTTATTTCAATAATTCACCTTTAGCAGTGGGAGGAAACCAAAGGACCCAGGGTAAACTCACATGATTGAACAGGCGACCCTACTCCTTGTCACATATAAGAAGGGATTCAAACTCATGCCACTTGACTCAATGACAGACTAGACCATCCCACCTCCCAAAAAATAGTACATGGGCATAGCTTGGTTTTTCATTCCATTTGAACAATTAGGTAACATTTTTGCAGATACCTTTTCTAGCGAACAAGAACGCGGTTGTATATCTTACAGTTCTCCTCTGTCAACAGAGGGATATAAACCCTGGACGTTCTTGACTTCCCACTACAGGGTATTAACCCTCTATGTTCTCGTCTTAAAACTGCGGGACATAAACACTGGACATTCTCGTCTGCTCACATCCAGGGATATTAACCCTGGATGTTCTTGTCTGCGAACTGCGAGATATAAACCCTGGACGTTCTCGTCTGCCAACTGCAGGGTTTTAACCCTGGATGTTCTGGTCTGCCAACTGTGGGATAAAAACCCTGGACGTTCTCAACTGCCCACTTGCAGGATATTAACCCATGGACGTTCTGGTCGATATTGAATTGAAGGAGAATCACGTTATTGTTGGTACATGTACATGTATATACTAGCGGAGAATCGTTAATGGATGCTATCTGTTGTTTGTTATTATAATAATAAATCTATATCGTAAAAACAATAAATATATATACTGACCATTGTCATGACACTCACGACCAACGATCAATAGTTTTATAGATTATACATGTTTTACCTTCAGTTAATAGGCCACGTAGATTTGATTGACTAAGACGCAAGTTTCCTTAGCCAAAACTTTGCATGTTTATAAATTCATCGTTATCATTCATTGTGCCGTCTTTCAGTAGATTTATATATTAAACATGCATTATTCAAGAGCTAAATCTGCCTAGTGCAGATCTTTATTTGGACATGAAATGTTTTCTAAAGTATTAATTAGACATTAATTAACTGATCCAGGCCTTAATCAACTTTGGATGGCATCAGATTGCAACGATATTAAACAGATTAAAACGTTTCAGTGATAAATCAAATATGGCGGTCCAAGACGCTTCGAGTCTTAGCTTTGATCAACCAGGACCGTGGTTGAAATTATTGCACACGTCGGCCAAATCTTAAAATGCCAATATCTTTGCTTGCAATAGAGTAATTTGAATGAAATTTTCAAATTATTCATTTTACATCACCTACTTTCGAACTATTATAGCAAGAATGGCTAGTTCTTATCTATATCTTGAATAATGTAACTTTAAGCATGTTTTAGCATCAGTTAATAGGCTCCGTTGATTTGCTCGAAAAATACGCAAGTTTCCTCATCCAAACGCTGCATGTTTATAAATTCATTGTGCCGTCTGTTAGTGGTTTTATACATTACGCAGGGTGGTAGGATGGCTGAATGGTAAGCATGTGCGTGGTTTGGAAATCCCTGGTTGTACGTGGCAAGGAGAAGGGTCATCTGTCAAACCATGTGGGTTTTCTCCGGATCCCACTGCTAAGGACCCCTACACGCAATCGAATTATTGAAATACAATTAAACCATATGTTAGTCCCAAAATGACCTAGTTTGTGTCAAGTGGACGTTAAACCCCATTTCCCCTTTCTCTCTCTTTATAGATTACGCATGTTTTACGATGAGTTGATATGGTCCGTAGATTGAACATGTAGATTATCATGATTATTATCACACATTTCTAAATGGAATTAGGGGTGGGATGGAATGCTAGTGGTCTTTCATTGAGTCCAGTGACAGTGGTTTCGATCTTACATTTGTATGTGTTTTCTCCGGTGTCCTCCCACTGTTGAGAAAACACATACAAATGTAAGATCGAAACCACTATCACTGAACTCAATTCTCTGGTGGCCTCCTACTGCTGGATGGCTGAATGGTTAGCGTGCGCGCGCTGTATCTTAAAGGCTTGTCATTGAGTCAACTTGCGTGGTTTCAAATCCCCGGTTGTACGTGGCAAGAAGTAGGGTCGTCTGTCCAGCCTCATGGGTTTTCTCCGGGTTCTCCGGTTTCCTCCCACTGCTAAAACCCCTAAAAGCGAATAAGTGAAATTAAATTAAACCATATGTTAGTCCAGAAATGACCTAGTTTGTGTCGATCTCTCTCTCCTTCCACTGCTAATATAAAGGACCCCACATGGAAGCAAATTATTGAAATAAAAATATATCATATGTTATTCACAAAATGACCTAGTTTAGGTTTATTGACATTAAACCTAATTTTTCTTTCTCACACACAGTTCTATTGTAGTAGTATTTCTATGGCGCACAACAGCCACATGAATGTGCTCATGTGCACTTTACAAAGACATTATTATAGTGCATGACTACATACATGTAATGGATCGAATAACAAAAGAGCATTCTTAATAATGAAAAAATAAAAATGCCAGATTAATCTTGAGATTAAATTACATGTAATTAGAAATAAAAATAGCTGTGAATAATCTATATATATATACCGATCACTGATTAAAAAGCCTTTTTAAATTAATATGTCTTTAGTTTAGTTTTAAAACTAGCAATACATGTATCATTCGGATAGCCGTGGCGATGGAGAGGCGGCTTCTCACCAATGCAACGAGGGTTCAATCCCAGCTCTGGGCATAAACTTTATCGTAAGTGAGAGGGATATTTGGTCTCCCGTCAGATCAGGCAGGTTTCCCCCGAGTTCTTCGGTTTCTTCCTGCAGTAATGATCGAAATCATTCGCACGATCTGTGCCAAGGGCCAAATTGGAAAAAGGCCTCAGGCCTAATTTGCTACCCTTGTAAAATGACGCCATTATTTATTGATAATGATATTACGAATTTGAATTGGTAATTTGATGCATTTTGCGTACATTGTCTATTTTTCACAGCTGAATGCGAACTAAATTGTACTCAGTCCATATAAACTGAATTATACTCAAACTGTGCTGAAATATACCCAGTCCAATGCTGAAATATACTCAATCCATGAACGATACTCAAAACTGATTGGTTTACATTTGAGTATGAATTCGGATCGTTAGGTTTTTCCGACAATATTCGGTCTGATTTTTGACTACTTAATCCCTGCTAATATTATATTCAAATTTATTATTTATCATTTAATAAAACAAAGTAAAAATAAATCATTGGTAGATAATCTCACTGGAAGGCAAAGCTAAGAAAGTGTCTAGTCATTCAGATGGGACAGAAAATGACCTGTTTACATATTGGTATACACATAAAAGGACCATTAGTTTAAACTTATTGTATTGCATCGACATTGACATTGTACAATACAAAAGGATTAAACAAAAGTTCTAACAACTTATAAACGTTTTCAAAGGACCATTGACAGTTGAAATGGGTTTTATGAGTAGGCCATACCGCTGATGGAATATGGCTGCCTTCTTTAACCCACTTCATATGGAGAGAAGTACACATGTAGGATGTTAAATCCCATTTTATTTCCATATTTAAACATTTTTAAAATTACCAAGAAATGATAAGAAAGAAAAAATTCTGGGAGTAACAGACAACTTTTTTAAAAGTTAGATATATGGCCGCCTTCTTTAGTCCACTTGATACAGAGAGAAGTAGGATGTTAAACCCCATGTCATTTCCATATTTAAACATGCATTATTCAAAAGCTAAATCTGCCTAGTGCAGGTCTTTATTTGGGCATGAAATGTTTTCTAGAGTATTAATTAGACATTAATTAACTGATCCAGGCCTTACTCAACTTTGGATGGTATCACATTGCTCCGATATTAAACAGATTAAAACGTTTATGTGATAAATCAAATATGGCGCGCCAAGACACTTTGAGTCTTAGCTTTGATCAACCAGGACCGTGGTTGGAATTATTGCACACGTCGGCCAAATTTTCAAATGCCAATATCTTCGCTTGCAATAGAGTAATTTGAATGAAATTTTCAAATTATTCATTTTACATCACCTACTTTCTAACTATTATAGCAAGAATGGCTAGTTCTTATCTATATGTATATCTTGAATAATGTAACTTTTAACATTTAAAAAAAAACTAATAATGATAAGAAAGGTAAGACGCTGGGAGTAACAGACCACTACAATGTATATTTTATTTTATTTGAATTATCGATAAATTATTGTTATTGCAGACGTCTGTTTGCCAAGACATTAGGATGTTTTTATATTCCAAGTTGTCACCATAGCAAAAAAAATAATACATTATTGCTTGAAGGCTTAGTGACAACGATACAATTCTATAAAAGCTTAACTTTGATGTTCAATTATAAATCAATGAAGCGTCTGGATAATAGGATGTAAAAGAAACGTCTGGATAACAGGTTATGTGTAGGAAAAGTGAAAAGACAGAACTCCTTTTAGAAACGTCCGGATTCCTCCCACTGCTAAAGACCCCTATGTGCAAGCGAATTATTGAAATAAAATTAAAACATATGTTAGTCCCAAAATGACCTAGTTTGTGTTGAGTGGATTTTAAACCCCATTTCTCTCTCTCTCACTCTCTCTCTCTCTCTCTCTCAAACTCTATTCTCTCTCCTCCTCCTCTACTCTCTCTCTCTCTCTACTCTCTCAAACTCTCACGCTCTCAAACTCTATTTTTCTTTCTTTTGTATAACCCATTATTTATGTATCAGCAATCTGTGATTTGTGAGTTTTATAATGGACATATCAAGCAATATATTAACTTGTTATTGAATATCAATTGAATATCAATAAACACCGCAGAAATAATATCACATGCTTCCAACATGGTAATTAATAAAATACAAATTTCCTTACAACTTTAATCAATTATAAATTATACATTTCTTACAAGGTAACGAACGACTAACGAGTTTCACAATTTTCTTTGAAATAAACCATTGATCTGAAGCTCAAATGGAAAAAGAATTTTTACCTTTAGAAATGCTGCAAGAGTTTAAATTATGTTTAAACAAACGAACGAACGGGAATTTGCATGTATCGAATAACTTTATTTAATGACGTAATTTATGACGACTGTTTGAAGTCTGGAGGTCATCTTGACTAGTTGCCCTGTTATTCTTAATATCAATATGAGTAGTCTATCCCTAATACAGGATCGTGAGTTTCGTAGTTGGCTCCATTGTTAATCCCAATATCAGTAGCCTATCCCTAGTACAGGATCATGAGTTTCGGAGTTGGCCCCTTTATTAAACCCTATATGAGTAGTCTATCCCTAACACAGGATCAGGGAAATTCGGAGTTGGCCCCATTCACAATCCCAATATCAGTAGTCTATCCCTAACACGGGATCAGGGAAATTCAGAGTTGGCTCCGTTGTTAAACTCTATATGAGTAGCCTATCCATTCACAGGATCAGGGAAATTTGGAGTTGGCCCCTTTATTAATCCCAATATCAGTAGTCTATCCCTAACACAGGATTAGGGAAATTCGGAGTTGGCCCCATTGATAATCCCAATATCAGTAGCCTATCCATTCACAGGATCAGGGAAATTCAGAGTTGGCTCCATTGTTAATCCCAATATCAGTAGTCTATCCCTAACACAGGATCGTGAGTTTCGGAGTTGGACCCTTTATTAAACCCTATATTAGTAGTCTATCCCTAACACGGGATCAGGGAGTTTCGCAGTTGGCCCCTTTATTAATCCCAATATCAGTAGTCTATCCCATTCCCAAGATCGTGAGTTTCGGAGTTGGCCCCATTGATAATCCCATATGAGTAGTCTATCCCTAATACAGGATCAGGAGTTTCGGACTTGGCTCCATTCACAATCCCAATATCAGTAGCCTATCCATTCACAGGATCAGGGAGTTTAGGAGTTGGCCCCATCGTTAATCCCAGTAGTCTATCCTAATACAGGATTAGGGAGTTTGGGAGTTGGCTCCATTGTTAATCTCAATATGAGTAGTCTATCCCTAATACAGGATCAGGGATTTCAGAGTTGCCCCTTTGATAAACCCTATATGAGTAGTCTATCCCTAACACGGGATCGTGAATTTCGCAGTTGGCCCCTTTATTAAACCCTATATGAGTAGTCTATCCCATTCGCAGGATCAGGGAGTTTAGGAGTTGGCCCCTTTATTAAACCCTAATTGAGTAGTCTACCCCTAACACAGGATCAAGGAGTTTCGGAGTTGGCCCCTTTATAAAACCCTATATGAGTAGTCTAACCCTAACACGGGTTTATGGAAATTCGGAGTTGGCCCCATTGATAATCCCAATATCAGTAGCCTTATCCCTAACACAGGATCAGGGAGTTTGGAGTTGGCCCCATTGATAATCCCAATATCAGTAGCCTTATCCCTAACACAGGATCAGGGAGTTTGGAGTTGGCCCCATTGATAATCCCAATATCAGTAGTCTATCCCATTCACAGGATCGTGAGTTTCGCAGTTGGCCCCTTTATTAAACCCTATATGAGTAGTCTATCCCTAACACGGGATCAGGGAAATTCGGAGTTGGCCCCATTCACAATCCCAATATCAGTAGCCTATCCATTCACAGGATCAGGGAGTTTTCGGAGTTGGCCCCATTGATAATCCCAATATCAGTAGTCTATCCTAATACAGGATTAGGGAGTTTGGGAGTTATTGGTGCACAGACATAAAACATTATACTCCATTTCATGTTGAATTTTTTAGTCCATTTGGAGTCTAAAGTAAGATCAGAGACAATCAAAAGTACTTTTATTTAATACCTCTGGGGCCTGTTTCACGAAATTTTAACTTAAGATAAAATCCAAATTTTAGTACATACTTAAATCTGATTGGCTAAGCGCTAAAATCAATCTAATACTATCCAATCGAATTTTATCTTAGTTAAAATTTCGTGAAACAGGCCCCTGGTTGCCGTTTTTCGCTTTTTATTAATCACACTGCCATTTTTATTACCTCTTTTGACAAATATAGTTTTTCTTCATACTTGCCTGCCCCAGGGATATAACTACCTACGTAACGTCCGACCAGGAATATTCCTGTAAGCTGACAAACGACTTCTGGTGACCTAATTCTAGCTTCTGTCAACCCCAACTTAAAATGTCCACCCATAGCATTTACACCCCCCCGCTCCACAAGCAACCCTGGCTGACATACAACACTGTAGAGCTTATTCATATTTTCCATCCCCACCCCCCCATATCCACAAGCAGGGTGACTTCTAGGTTTCATTTTAAGATTTAAATATTGTTGTGTTTTATATTTTTCAGACCTTTGTTGTTATTGCTAAAAAAATCAAAAAGAAATTAATCTACAGATTCTCGTCGACGAGTTCCTTTAATCTTTTACCACCTTGGAATCCATTACGGAAATTAGCTGTTCGTATCTGCACCAATCAGTTCTTCGATTATTTTGTGATTTTAACGATTTTGACCAATTGTGTTTTTCTGACGATACCTGATTTAACGTTTTCCGAAATTTCTGAGTAAGTATTTTTTTCATTTGAATTTTTTTTTTATGTCTCTCTACGAGTTTGACGGGGGTTTACAAGTCAGGAGGTCCAAGGTCGGTTCCTGGTGCTTGTCACAGAACATAATATGCCATTCAGAAAAACATTTCCTATCATTCATAACCTTGGGATGTTTTTCTGGTTGTGTTGCTAAGGGCAATACATGTATCTCTCATCTGGAAACAAACATACAAATTAGTCATTATCGTATTTTAAAATGTCATGGATCCCGTAAGATTTCTTTATGCTTTATTTAATGGGGGGGTTGGGATGGCCTAGTGGTCTAAAGTGGTGCACTTCGACCTCTAGCTGGCCGGCAACCTCTGGCTTGCGGCTGTGGTTTCGTACCCTGGTGTGAGCGTATGTGGCATGGGGATAGGGGCGCCTTCTCAACCTCCTGGGTTTCCTCCGGGCACTCCCGTTTCCTCCCACTGCTAAAGACCCCTATGCGCAAGCGAATTATTGAAATAAAATTAAACCATATGTTAGTCCCGAATGCCCTAGTTTGTGTTGAGTGGCCCGTTAAACCCCATTTCTCTCTCTCTGTCGCCATATATAATAATAGTAAATATACACTAGCAAGTCTGGAAATAAATAAGGCACCTGTCACAGACAATGTCAGGCACAGATTCAGGCTTTTGTCAGGCACAAAACCTCTGGCGCCCGTCATTTTGCCCGGCACTGATTTGTCTTTTTTGCTGATATTATTAATGCATGCCCCGCAATTAGTTGAAAATGTCAGGTACTATTTCATTAATGCGTGATATTTTGTCGGGTACATCTTTCACCATTATTTCCAGGCGTGTCACTAGGGAATTCTAGATTTTGAAAAAAAAAAAAAGTTTTGGTTCGTAAAAATTAAAGATGCATTATGTAAGATTTAGATAAGTGACTGGCCGTTCTTGCTATTGTTAATTGAAGGCTTACTATAATTGTATATACTTTATTAGCTATCAGATGTACGTCTGCCTTTCATGGCTACATACATAAAAGTGATAATCTACAACACATCAGGACAGAGGCGTCCTCTCACTGCACGTGCATTACATGTATATGAAACTAATTAATATTCATGAGTCTTGACAGTTCTAATAGTTATAAAAAAATGAATATTACTTTATTCTGGCCCCAAGTTCAAAAAGCATTCTCAGACGTTAAAATAGATTAGAAGTTAGAACCATTGTATCGTGTAAAACAGTCGTCCAATACAATCCATTCATTCAGAGGTGGATCCAGGAAATGCAGTTAGTGTCAGTGGTGATTTGTGGCGCATATCTATTTTTTTATACTGTTTTTTTAGGGATGAAGGGGGGCCCCAGGCACCTAGGCCCCCCCCCCCCCCTGGATCCGCCTCTGAAAAAGTTTTATTTTCACTTTCACAATTTACGACCAATATTCGTTGATGATCGATATTCAACTTTCGCAAATTAAAAACATAATTTGATACAGCTGGATAATTAGTGATGAATAAAATATATCATCTTATCAGACAATCTGCGGGGAGGAAAGAAAAAACTAATCTGATTTACTTGTATACAAGACAGTATCCACCACGATTGCCATTATTTGTCATTACCTCGCTGACAGTATGATTTACGCTGATAGGTAAACGGAGCGACGTGTCAGCGCCGTGTCGGGTTGACCAAGGAATGAGAGTAATTACAATCAGGGTCTCCTAGTGTGTTTTTATCATTAACTTAAAATTGAAAATGTCACCCAAATAATTAGAGAGAAGAGAGAGAAAGAGAGGGAGGGAAGGAAGGAGGGAGAGAAAGAGGGAGAGAGAGAGCGGAAAGAGAGAGAGAGAGAGATGGGGTTTAGTGTCCACTCCACACAAACTAGGTCATTTTGGGATTAACGTATGGTTTTCAATTTTTATTTCATTAATTCGCTTGCGCGTAGGGGTCTTAAGCAGTGGGAGGAAACCGGAGTGCCCTGAGGAAACCCATGACATACTTCGTCAAAGATAATATGCAATAACCCATATACTTCTCTATTTTGGAAAGGGAAGCATGGAAAGGGGCCAGGGCCTCATGCATACTATTTCTGCCGGTCACCGTCACCCCCAGGCACTATGGTAATAAAACATTCATCCATACATGAAATTAAACAACTTTCAGATTTTATTTTAAAACTTGTGACTGTTCAGGAATTGTTTACACCAAGGATGGAAAATGTTCATCTGTTGTCATGGTGACCAGACGAGATCTCTCCCAATCGAATTCAAAATCCATGAAATTTTAATTATAAAAAACACCCAACAACAGATATTATCTCCGCATTTTATGTCGAATTGTAATTAGAGCTACCTGTACTAGTGTGAGGCAGGCAGGTTGAAACCTTTACTAGGCCTACTTGATATATACATGTAAATAGCCTACATCAGTTCCTGGAAGAAAATTACAGGAAAGTGATAGATTAATACTGGTACATCCCTGAAACAGAATTACAGGAAAGTGATAGATTAAAGCCACAATAACACTCTTGTTGTAACGGAATAATATGTTCCAATCATTATTCTGGTCAACAATTTGTACTTTTTTACAATATTTCAATTAAAAAAATGATACAAATTTCATCTTAACACACCTAATTTTGAAAATTAGAAAAATTCAACTACATGCCGTAACATGGTTTGAAAAGCCTTACGTAAGCACTTTCAAATGCAACTTGGATTTAAACATATTTTCGAACCCTCTGGACAAGTAAGAGAGGTTGTAATGGATAATTTACACAACAGGTAGGACACTTAAACATATTGTAGTTAGAATAAGACTAATTTTTTTTCTGGACCTGTTTAGCCAGCAAGAGTGTTATTGTCCCTTTAATACTGGTACATCCCTGAAACAGGCTAAAACAATCTGAAACTATGTAATTTTCCTCTAGCCTTCTTCAACCAGAACCATGTCGGCTAAGTTATTAATAAGATGCTGGCTGAATAAGTTTATCAGGACTTTCCGACGTAGTGCAGGATGGATGGCCTGACAAGGACAGCTGTCTAGTCTTTTGGATGGGACAAAAAACTGAGGTCCTGTGTTCACATTGGCTTGTACATAAACGATGCCTGGGCAGTAGGAATTTGATATAAGAGTTGGCAAAATTTCCCTCATAGCACACTGTATGGCGTATGCCCGTCTGCATTAGCTCAGTCGGAGCAGAACAGTAGGACGTTAAACCCTATTTCATTTCAATTTCATTTCATTTCTGCTTCAAACCGCCTGAGATATGCAAGATATGGGATCACAGCTGTACACGTGACAGGGTGTTCTAGGCCAGTCTAAAGAGCTCCAGATAGGACGGTTTCAGCCCTTCGTACTGCAGAATGTTCTCGTTGTCGGGCTTTGCTCCTGTTTGCTCACTACATGTATTATTTTAGCGTTTTCCGAGATTCTGTCCGGATTATCGCCCTTATTGTTGAAATTATATCACATTCTTACACCTGACATCAAAATGAAAATGAAGAGACGACAACTGACAAGATTGGTCGCATTTTTTTGTTACGTCTTTTTTGTAAATCATTTTAGTGAAGCCTGTACCAAAAAGAGGCCCGGGACTGTACAGCGCAGTGGACGCTTACAGCTGTCCCCCAGATACATTCACTTGATTTCATAATTGTTTATTATTTGTAATGTCTATTTTCTGTCTTGTCCGCAGGTTTATCTTGTAAATTTTTGTTTTGCGTGTAGTGCGGTCCTCCTGCACTTACTATTTAATACAAACAACCCGCAACGAAATATCACAAGATTAATTTTACTACGGAAATAATGTCAAAGTTAATGATCTTTAATATTTATATCACGTTGACCTTTGTCCTGAACACAAATAGCCTTAAAGCAATAATTTAACGAGGTTTGTGTTCGTTAAAGAGAATAACAAACAAACACTCTCGAAGAATGGCAATCATTAGAGTAGCTTTGAACACAAATTAACCAGTTTAAAAACACCAACCTAATACTTGCGTTTGAAGAATATATATTTCCCAGACTGGCTTGTTAAGGCTCTCCAAAACATTTCAGACAAAATTGGGCGACTTTAGACAGCTTTGGGCATGCCCTTCTTTTGCTGTGTGGTTAGCTGATTGATCTTGTAGGCTACATGACAAGAAATGGGATTGCCTACTCAGTTGATCAGTTACATGCAAGCAATTTGTTTTTAAAAAATTTACCCTTTGTTAGTCCCAAAATGACAAATTCTTTTGTCTAACAGGGTAAATAATCTTCTATTGTTCATTACTGACAGTAACATTATGCTTGATTTACTAGGGGTTAAGGGATCACGGTGGCTTAGTGGATAAGGCGCTGGTTCGCTAGCCTGGAGGTCGAGTGTTCGATCCCTGCATAGGCCGAGAAAGTTCATCTCGATTTTCCGGCGTGATTTCCCCTTGTCAGTGATGCAGAAGGAGGGCCTGACAAGGACAGCTGCCTAGTCGTTCGGATGGGACGAAAAACCGAGGTCCCGTGTACACATTGGAGTGCACGTAAAAGATCCCTTGGCAGTTGGAATTCGATATAAGAGTAGGCCGTAGCGCCGCTGCCCGGGCAAAAACTTCCCTCATAGCACACTGTATGGCGTATGCCCGTCTTCAATTAGCCCAGGTTAGGTGCTTAAGCGTAGGAGTTAAACCCCATTTCATTCATTCATTTACTAGGGGTTAACCTGGCATAGTGGTCCATCCAGCCACCAAACCGATGTTACTCCCCAGTTGAAATTTCACCCTCGAGACAACCCTATTATTATTATTATTATAGATTTGTATAGCACCACTTCCACAATTCTGTGCTCCAGTGCACTTTACAATATAGATATAAAAGCAACAAATAGAAAAACATTAATTAATACAAAAAGGTTATACAGGTAAGGTACGACATAACAATAGGTAATCACGTACCGGTACATTGAAAATTCTTAAAACATCACCATATAGGAAAGTGTATAGAATATAAAAAAATAATAAAATAAAAGTAAGATAATTAATAAAACAAATAAAAGATAATTATCACAATAATAGTTAATATTTGGTCTAAATACAATACAATTATTTAAATGCTTCATTAAAAAGATGTGTTGCCTATTGTTGCCTTCCAACCCTGAGAAAACCTACAGATAAAGAAATGACATTTACAAATATATTAGTATAGATATTATAACAATGTTTTTGAGATCCAGAAAGTAAATTTGAGAATAATGATACTATTTATGGACATTAGCATTTAGTAATCTCAACACCAATCTAAAAGCTTTTTTTATTGTCTTTATTTATCGAGATCAATTAGTTTTCTTGTTTTTTCCAATATTTACTGATTGGATGAATCAGCTTCTAATGCTGTCGTCCATAAATAAATTTCTATGACATTCGTCATAATTCTTCAGCATTTGTAAAATATTTCTTTGCGTACTGTATATTTTGAAAAGAAATGACGTCATTTCTTAAATTACTTCTTTACTTTGGGTATATTTCTGTACAAATTACTTCTTCACATAACCGGTTTCCTCTCACTGCTAATATAAAGACCCCTACGCGCAAGCGAATTATCAAAATAAAATTCAACCATATGTTAGTCACGAAATGACCTAGTTTGTGTCGAGTGGACGTTAACCTAATTTCCTTCTCTCTCTTTCTTCACTTGATATTATTTCCAGGATTTCTGTATAAATTGAAACACAGATTTTTGTTAATAGATTTGGTATAATTGAAGTTATTTTAGGGGTTATAATGTGAATGTTGAATCTCTAATAAGAATCCCTCTGGCTTGCGGCTCTGGTTTCGAGCCCTTGTGTGAGCGTATGTGACATGGTGATAGGGGCGCCTTCTAAACCTCGTGGGTTTCCTCCAGGCACTCCGTTTTTCTCCCACTGCTAAAGACCCCTACGCGCAAGCGAATTATTGAAATAAAATTAAACCATAGTTAGACCCAAAACACCTAGTTTGTGTTGAGTGGAGGTTAAATCCCATTTGTCTCTCTCTCTCTCTCTCTCTCTCTCTCTCTCTCTCTCTGTCCTTCTCTCTCTCTCTAATATCAGTTGAAAAATGTTTTCAAAATTAAATATTGATCAGTTTTGAGAACACTTTACCATTGATCAAATCGTGTTAAAAAACTGATATTTTCAAAAAAAACAAATGAAGTGAATTCTGGGTTAATTCAACCTTCTACAAAATGCAAATGAGGCAGGGATTTTTTTTGTGAGAAAGAGAAAGAAATGGACTTTTACATCCACTTGACACAAAATAGGTCATTTCAGGACTAACATATGGTTTAATTTGATTTTAATAATTGACTTGTACATAAGGTTTTGTAGCAGTGGGAGGAAACAAAGGGATCCATGAAAGCCCAAAAGGTTCAACAAGCGAACCTATTCTTTGAAATGGAAACCACACCATTTGAATCAATGACAGACCTTATGATCTACAGTGTATATGTTAACCCCCCTAACCCCACGGATGTGTTACGTAAATAATATCTTTGATATTAATCTTCTTTTCTTCCTGTTTCTTCTTCATATAAATAAACTGACATTCTCCTGTCTTAAAATAAATCAGTAAGGCTTTGTCGTCGATTTTTTTTTTGCCCCCCGCGACTGTGCGATGATATTTTTATGATTATTAACCTTTTGTATGATGTTTATATCTTAAGGCCTGGCTGGTAGGATTATAATTAGTGTGGTATATCATTAATATCACACGTTTGTCATGTTGTGACCTGTAGGTTAGAGCAATATAAGTCCAGAATCTATAATCTTGGCACAAACAATTAGCATACTTAAAGATTGCGTTGAGTTAGAACTATTTCTTAAGACCTTGACGAAATCTGTATTTAGCCGTGCCCAATAACCAGGAAGTCCCAGATTTCTATCCGATGGTTGCGAAATTTTCTGTCAGGTTTCTATTTGTCTAGTTATCCCGTCGTCACGTTGGCTTGCACGTAAAAGAACTCTTTATAATTGTATAGGATGGTAGGAAAAACTGTTGGCTGAAGGTTCACGATTCCCTTGCAGTTCAATATCAAAATAAGAGCAAACCGTGGTGCCACTATATCCAGGCAAAATTTCCCCGAATACCAATAGCACATGGCATATGCTTATTAGTCTAGTTTGTGTATATCTTGTAAAAACTTTTGAAATTTGAGTTTAGGTTTTTTTCTGTTAGTCTGGGTATGTCTCTTGAAATTTAAATTTATTTATTTCCTGTCCTCGGTGTGTGTATTTCCCTTGAAATTTGAATTTAGGTTTTTTTCTGTCCCTGTATATGTCTGTTGAAATTTAAGTTCAGGGTTTTGTTTTGGTCACCAGCCTGAGCATGTCTCTTGAAATTTGAGCTCATTTTTTTTTTCTGTCACCATTCAGCATATTTCTGTTGTATAATAAAAGCTAAATTTGCAAGAAAGATGTTTGATATTGATCAATAAGTCCTACTATTGTTTCTATTCTTAGTCAAGACAGGTCTTATACATGTACTAATCCTATTGACTTTATCCTCTATAACAACCTACTCAACTACATATCAGACAGGTAGAAAGAGAGAGAGAGATAGAGAGAAGGAGAGAGAGAGAGGGAAGAGATAGAGAGAGGGGGAGAGATAGAGAGAAGGAGAGAGAGGGAAGAGATAGAGAGAGAGGGGGAGAAATAGAGAGAGAGGGGGAGAGATAGAGAGGGGGGAGAGATAGTGAGAGAGATAGAGAGGGGGGAGAGAGAGAGAGAGAGCATATACCACACAGGGGGAGAGCAGGATGGAGAAAGAGAAATAGAGAGAGAGAAATGGGGGGTTTATGTCCTCTCAATACAAACTAGGTCATTTTGGGACTAACATGGCTCAGTTTTATTTCAATAATTTGCTTGTGCATAGGGGCTTAAGCAGTGGGAGGAAATCTGAGGACCCTGAGAAAACACAAGAGGTTGGACTGGCAACCCTACTCCTTGTCAAGTACAACCGGGGATTTGAAACCAAGCCAGTTGACACAATGACAGACCTAATGATGCAACACGCACGTGTTAACCCTTAGGTCACCCAACCCACAATTCGCTTCAGCATAGGTGTTTTTAACAGTGGGTAGAAACTGGAGGACCCGGAGAAAACCCACAAGGTTGGACTGGCAACCCTACTCCTTGTCAAGTACAAGTGGAAAATCAAAACCATGCCGCTTGACTCATTGAAAAACCTTAGGATCTAAAGAGCATGCATTTAACCAATCGTCCGTCTTCATTAGCCCAGTCAGAGCAGAACAGTAGGACCTCAGTTTTTTCCCTTTGTCCTGACAAGGACAGTGTCTAGTCCTTCGAATGGGAGGAAAGAAATGAGGTCCGGTGTTAGTAAAGAGACAACCCTTGACAGTTTGAATTTGAAATAAAGGTAGGCTGCATCACCGATGTCCTCATAGCACAATGATGGTGTATGTCTGTTTTCATAGCCCAGTTGGTGCACAGAAAAAGTAGGACGTTAAAACCCATTTCATATGTTATACTCGATAACCACTTGGCCGACCTACACCTTTACCACTAGGGGATCACGGTGGCTAAGTGGATAAGGCGCTGGTTCGCTAATCTGGAGGTCGGGTGTTCGATCCCTGCATTGGCTGAGAAAGTTCATCTCGATTTTCCGATGTGATTTCCCCTGGTCAGTGATGCAGAAGGAGGGCCTGACAAGGACAGCTGCCTAGTCGTCGTTTGGATGGGACTAAAAACCGAGGTCCCGTGTACACATTGGCGTGCACGTAAAAGATCCCTTAGCAGTTGGAATTCGATAAAAGAGTAGGCCGTAGCGCCGCTGCCCGGGCAAAATTTCCCTCATAGCACACTGTATGGCGTATGCCCGTCTTTAATTAGCTCAGGTTAAGTGCATAACAGTAGGACGTTAAAAACCATTTCATTCATTCATTCCTTTACAACTAATAAAAAGTTGAAATGATGAAACAAAAAGTCATGATCCAAACCCAAAATAAATTGAAATGTTTTCTGACGAATACCCTTGGCTTCGAGAGAAATATTGAAAAATGGTTTTGTGTTCAAGCTTGGAATATTGAAATTGTTTTGCCTTCGTTGTATACATGGTTTTGTGTCTAAGCCTGGAATATTGAAATTGTTTTCCCGATCGTGGTATACTTGGTATAAGTAATATGTTATTATAGATATACTTTATAAATAACTGATCCGTGTCTTAATCAATACCAGGCCTCGAGTTCACAAAGCATTCTCAGACTTAAGTTGAGAATTTGCTCAAATTTCAATCACTGTTTATGAGAAATATCTTTGATGCAGACACACAAAACTTTGCACATTGTTTCTTATTGATGTATTTGATACATAAATACAACAAAAGTTTTATAAAGGGCTATATTTTAGTTAAAATAAGGTGAACAAATTTGAGTAAATTCTCAACTTAAGTCTGAGAATGCTTTGTGAACTCAGGGCCCAGGACTTATACATGTATCAGGGGGGTTGGATGGCCGAATGGATAGCAGGTGCGTGCTGTATCATAATGCCTGTCATTGAGTCACACTGGTGTGGTTTCGAATCCCATGTTGTATGTGGCAAAGAGTGGGGTTGCCTGTCCAACCTCGTGGGTTTTCTCTGGGTCCTCAGGTTTCCTCCCACTGCTAAAGACCCTTTACGCACAGGAATAACCTAGAGTGCCCTGGACATGCCCATGTTAAAACCAAATTTATTTCACAAGATGCCTTGACAGTTAGAATTCGACAAATAGTAGACAGATCGTAAACCCATCTGAATCACCGTAAAATGCCGACCACCTGTAGGCTACACCAGTACAGACAGTTTGATTGCTTAATCAGGGGGGTTGGGATGGCCTAGTGGTCTAGAGTGCTCCACTTCGACCTCTAGTTGGCCGGTCACCTCTGACTTCAGCTGTGGTTTCGAGCGTATGTGGCATGGTGTGAGCGTATGTGGCATGGAGATAGGGGCGCCTTCTCAACCTAGTGGGTTTACTCCAGGCACTCCGGTTTCCTCCCACTGCTAAAGACCCCTACGCGCAAGCGAATTATTGAAATTAAATTACACCATATGTTAGTCCCGAAATGACCTATTTTTGTTGAGTGGACGTTAAACCCCGTTTCTCTCTCTCTCTTGATTGCTAAATCAGTTCAAATTTCAAAGATCATTTGTTAGAGGTGAGAGATAAGAAATAAGAACAAAGCTTATATAAATTGACATAAAATTTGAACCGAATTAAAAACATTTGAACCGAATTGAAAACATCTGGGGAAAGACAATTGAACAAAGCTTATATGAATTGACAGAAAATTTAACTCCAATTGAAAACATTGGGGAAAAACAATTGAACAATGCTTATATAAATTGACATAAAATTTGAATCCAATTGAAAACATTGGGGAAAGACAATTGAACAAAGCTTATATAAATTGACATAAAATTTGAACCGAATTGAAAACATCTGGGGAAAGACAATTGAACAAAGCTTATATAAATTGACATAAAATTTAACCCAATTGAAAACATCTGGGGAAAGACAAATGAACAAAGCTTATATAAATTGACATAAAATTTAACCCAATTGCATGAAAACATCTAAGGAAAGACACAATTGTTAAATTTTTAATCGGCGCCATTGTTTCTAGAACAATTATCCTGTCGTCGTCATCAGACCGCTTCTTAAAAACTGTTTTCTTTGTCGTATAAAACTGCTGGAGGACTACCAAGTATATGTAATAATAGTTACTATGAAATATTGATGGCTTCCCTAGCAACAAGACACAAGAATTCCTTCAACCTTTATCTCCATTGTTTCAAGAAATCAAGATCATTATAATAAGAATTGATCAGAATTCAACCCTAATTCAATGCAATTGACATTTTCGAATCCTTCTTCTTCTTTCTTTTGCCGTTTCATTCTGCCTTTGTGAATAAATAAATGAAATGATATAAGATATTTATTACATCAAGCGTTGACACGACACGGAGGACATTTTTGAATCCTTCTTCTTCTTTTTGGGCCGTTTCATTCTCCTATTGTAAATAAATGAAATGAAATAAGATATTTATTGTATCAAGACGTTGACATAATAATAATAATAATAATAATAATCATGTCATTTTACAAGGGTAGCAAATTAGGCCTGAGGCCTTTTTCCAATTTGGCCCTTGGCACAGATCGTGCGAATCATTTCGATCATTACTGCAGGAAGAAACCGAAGAACTCGGGGGGAAACCTGCCTGATCGGACGGGAGACCGAATATCCCTCTTACTTACAACAATAGAGTTTATGCCCAGAGCTGGGATTGAACCCTCATGCATTGGTGAGAAGCTGCCTCCCTATCGCCACGGCTATCCGACCAGCTAAATGAACGACAGCGTGTATACAGACATGTAAACAGAGACATAAATATCTATTAAATATGTGACTACAAGTCATCCATTAAATAGATACAAACAATAATACATTTAGAAATATTAGCCGAAAGCCTGAATTGATTCAAAACTATTCAAAAAATGAAAATATAATAAAGCTTTTAAAAGTAGGAAATTGTTGTATTGAATTGTGTTTTTTTACCAGTCCGTGTTCGTTGTGCATTTCAATTTTGACATTTTTAACATTATTTAATTTTATGAATCTTTTTTTCGGTAATGTAAATATCAAAATATTAGATTGCACTGTATATCTTGTAAATAGCAGGACGGAGGGCCTGGGAAGGACAGTATCTAGTCATTCGGATGGGACAAAATATAAAGTCCTGTATGTGTAGTCTACTCATTGATATGCAACTAAAGAACCATTGACAGTTGGAATTTGAAATAAGCGCTGGTTGTAGTGCCACAATCCATCCAATATTTCCTTCATAGAACAATGCCTGTCTCTTTAATCCCAGTCGGTACAGAAAAGTAGGACATTAGCCTAACGCTATTTCATTTTATAAATTTTAAAGATATTTGTATTTTTTTGAAAATAAAAAATGTTTCCTGGTTTAATCCACATTGAGATATACTTAGATTAATTATTTGATATTTGATACCGAAAATTAAATCAAAATATCACTTTATTCTGTTAGGTTGTCCCTTTATTCTGTTAGGTTGTCCCTTTATTCTGTTTGGTTGTCCCTTTATTCTGTTTGGTTGTCCCTTTATTCTGTTTGGTTGTCCCTTTATTCTGTTTGGTTGTCCCTTTATTCTGTTTGGTTGTCCCTTTATTCTGTTTGGTTGTCCCTTTATTCTGTTAGGTTGTCCCTTTATTCTGTTTGGTTGTCCCTTTATTCTGTTTGGTTGTCCCTTTATTCTGTTAGGTTGTCCCTTTATTCTGTTTGGTTGTCCCTTTATTCTGTTTGGTTGTCCCTTTATTCTGTTAGGTTGTCCCTTTATTCTGTTAGGTTGTCCCTTTATTCTGTTAGGTTGTCCCTTTATTCTGTTTGGTTGTCCCTTTATTCTGTTTGGTTGTCCCTTTATTCTGTTTGGTTGTCCCTTTATTCTGTTTGGTTGTCCCTTTATTCTGTTAGGTTGTCCCTTTATTCTGTTTGGTTGTCCCTTTATTCTGTTTGGTTGTCCCTTTATTCTGTTAGGTTGTCCCTTTATTCTGTTTGGTTGTCCCTTTATTCTGTTTGGTTGTCCCTTTATTCTGTTTGGTTGTCCCTTTATTCTGTTTGGTTGTCCCTTTATTCTGTTAGGTTGTCCCTTTATTCTGTTTGGTTGTCCCTTTATTCTGTTTGGTTGTCCCTTTATTCTGTTTGGTTGTCCCTTTATTCTGTTTGGTTGTCCCTTTATTCTGTTAGGTTGTCCCTTTATTCTGTTGGGTTGTCCCTTTATTCTGTTGGGTTGTTGTGATAATTGAGTCAACTCGAATCCCTGGATGTACTGTCAAGAAGTAGGGTCACCTGTCCAGCCTTTCTCCGACCTCCGGTTTCCTCCCACTGCAAATTATTGAAATAAAATTAAAACCATATGTTAGTCCCAAAATGACCTAGTGTGAGTCGAGTGGACGTTACCCATTTATCTCTCTCTCTCTCTCTGTTGGATTGTCCCTTTATTTTGTCTCTTCCCTCTATTTCTGACATTTTGACCCTTTTTTCCCCTATATTTCCAATTGTTTTTCGCTATATTTTCGACTCTTTGTCCCTTTATTCCCTATATTCCCGACCCTTTGTCCCTTTATTTTCAACTTTATGTGGTATTATTCAATGTTTGTAACATTTATTAATATACGATATATTGATACATGTGTAATAACTCGGGATCCACGGTTTATTGTTCAAGTTGTAATATACCTTGACAACGATAAGTTGTATAATATTACCTTCGATTACAGGATTAGTTGTAACACGACGCGATTAATCAACAACAACATATCACTAACTTTCTAAATGTCACTTTGTCCTAGATATTAAAAAAAATAATAACACATATGAATTCATGCGATAAACTTGCTTTCTTAAAGGCCCAATAACAATCTTGTTGTAACTGAATAATATGTCCCAAACTTTATTCTAATCAAGAAACTGTACTTTTTTTCCAATATTCCAATTAATTGGTGATATAAATATCATCTTAACACCGAATTGGAAAAATTGGAAAAATTCAACTACTTGAAAAGCTTTACGTAAACCTTTTCAAATGTAACAGATTTAAAAATATTTTCGAACCATCTTGACAAGTAAAATAGGATGTAATGGATAATTTACACTTAAACATCTTGTAGTTAGAAAAAGGCTATTTTTTTTCTGAACCAGTCCAGCCAGCAAGAGTGTTATTGTCCCTTTAACACACATATGAATTCATGTGGTAAACTCCATTTCTAAACCACGTAGCAAATATATTTGAGAAAAATAAATCAATTTGGATTATGTGAAACAATTTCCTGAATTTAGATTGATATTTTTTTATGTGTGTGTATGGTGGGATGGGGTTGTAGATTGCTTTCAAGTTTAGTGCCATGGATCATACAAAGTAGCACTAGGTATCTGGTATCCTTTAACTTGGTTGTTTTGCTTTTTAATTAATATAATAGCCTTTGATTTCAAAACATCCTTTTATAATTCAAAAATGGTTTAAGTAGTACTATGGCGTAATTAAAGGCTTTAGATAATTGAATGTGTCATCCATTTCTAAACCCCTCTCTGAGAAATTAAATGGTGTACCATTAAATTAAGCCATAGTACTAATTAAACCATTTTTTAAATTTAAAGTGTTATTATCAATTATCAAAGGATGCTTTGAAATTAAAGGCTAATATATTAATTAAACTGCAAAACAACCAAGTTAAAGGATACCAGATCCCTAGTGTAGGGAGCCGCGATGGTTCAGTTAGTGAGATGCTGGCTCACTGACCTGGACGACCCGTTATTGATGTTCACATATTTCACTGAACATTAGAAATTACAATGTTTTTTTAAAAATGGATTATAAATCACTTTATGTACATATAACATTAATGTGTGCTTTTAGAAACATATTCGTCTATGTTAATGTTCAAAAGGATAGTGACATATGGCATTCTATTTTTTAAGTCATTTGTATTTTCAATAAAATATATAAAAAAAATTCCACGCTAAAAATTACTCCTGATAAATATTTTACATGTAATTAAGAAAATGTAAGTTAAAGAGGCATTATACAAGAGCTAAATCTGCCTATTGCAGGTCTTTCTTTTGGCCTGAAATGTTATAAACTATTAATTAGTCATTAATTAACTTGACAAGACCATAAAGGCATCAGATTTCTCTGATATTAAATACATGTAGATTAGAACGGTTCAGTCGTATTTTTGATTTTTGGAACGGTGGTTGCAATCAATGCACACATCTTGTCAAGCCTTCAAAGGCTAATATCTTGGCTCAGAATGAAGTAATTGAATGATATTTTTAATATATTCATTTTACATTACCTATTTTCAAACTATTATCGCAAGTATGGCCATCTCTCTAAATGTTGCGGCGTCCCAGTGAGTAGGACACTGGATCTTGTTTCTAGTTTTTTGGGTACAGGTCGGAGGGCTAGGAAACAACAGCGTATAGAAGTCATTCAGATACAATAGACCTTAGTGCCATTCTCCGGGTTAAATTTCCCTCATAGCACACTGTATGATGTGTGACCAATCTTTCATTAACCAAGTCAGGAGCAGAACAGTAGGATGTTAAATCCCATTTATCAAAATAACTCATTTTAGACCACATTTACCGACATACACACCACCAAAATTGTACTTTTCATAACACTGTCCGAGAAAAAAATCTCTCATAGCACACGATATGGCGTACATTGTCTTTATTAGCCCAGTTGGGGCAGAAAAGTAGGACGTTAAAACCCAATTTTATTTATGGCTTTATTTATTCGTTTATTTATTTTCCATAGCATACATTGTCTTTTAAAGCCCAGTCGTGACGGAAAAGTAGGACGTTTCGACCCCTTTTTATTTCTGGTTTTATTGATTTGTAATTTATTTTCCAGGTATGTATTTTTGGTGATCTATTTTTTTGAGATGATGATCAAGGTTATAGCAAGAGGGTTTATTGTAGAGAAATATACATATCTACGAGATGCGTGGAATTGGCTCGATTTTATCGTCATTGTATCTGCGTAAGTATTATTATATTAACATTTATAAAGCGCTATCTTCCACAAAACGTGTTCAGATGCGCAGTACAATATAATTCAATAAAATATTTAATAAAAATAAATATACATATAGGAAAACTAAATAAAGGTATAGTAGTAAAACATAACATGGTAGCTTAGAATACAAACTGATATCGCAAATGGGTTTTAAAAGAATTATATTAAAGTTAAAAGTTTTCTTAAACAAAAATGTTTTAAAGCCCCAATAACACTCTTGTTGTAAGAGAATAATATGTTCCAATCTTTATTCTGATCAACAAATTGTACTATTTTACAATATTTTAATTAAAAAATGATACAAATTTCATCTTAACACACCTAATTTTAAAAATTGGAAAAATTCAACTACATGCCGTAACATGGTTTGAAAAGCCTTACGTAAACACTTTCAAATGCCACTTGGATTTAAACATATTTTCGAACCCTCTGGACAAGTAAGACTGGTCGTAATGGATAATTTACACAACAGGTAGGACACTTAAACATCTTGTAGTTAGAATAAGGCTATTTTTTGTTTCTGGACCTGTCAAGCCAGCAAGAGTGTTATTGTCCCTTTAAGAAGTGACTTAAAAGACAATAAATTTGTGCAGTATCTTATATTAAACGGTAAAGAATTCAATAATTTGGGTGTCTGAACTGTAAAAGATCGATCTCCAAAAGATAAAAGCCTTGCTGATTTATTTACAAGTAAAAAAATAATCAGATCGTTGTGTCAGTGTTGGTATAATTTTATTATCATTGTGTCTGCATATATAAGTATGATTTTATTGTTATTCTGTGTGCATTTAAAGTAGGATTTTATTGTTATTTCTGTCTTTGTAATTAATTATGATCTAATCATTGCTTCATTTTTTTCCACGCTGGATTTTAATCAATCTGATAAAAACCTGTACATATCCTATTTCGTTTCGTTTTTTTATAGTTCAAAATGTCGTTTTACTTGTCTTTACTGGACTTGGATCTGGGAGAGTTGCATCATGTAACCTGCGTTCTTATTGATTGATTGATCAATGTCTAACATCACAGGGTCAAAAGCCGCTCGTTTGACACCTGACATGAACTTCCCTCAAATCACTCGTCAGCTCTTCATTTAGTGGAGGCCATCAAAAAGATTAAAAGAAGAAATGGAATATAGATCTGTATTTTAATCAGGCTTGATTTTAATATATGCAAACTTCAAGCCCCCAGAATATTTGTTCAGCATTTATCTAAATGATTAAAATTATTATTAATTTTATAAACACTGATAATCAGAGTTGGCAGCATGACATAATAGAAACTAATTAAGACCTACACTAATGTAATGGATAAATATTACGTTTCAGATTTACAGGGGGGGTTTGGATGGCCGAATGGTTAGCACATGCGCGCTGTATTATAAAGCCTGTCATTGCGTAAATTGACATGGTTTCGAATCCCTGGTTGTACGTGGCAAAGAGTAGGGTCGCCTGTCCAGTCTCGTGGGTTTCCTCCGGGTCCTCCGGTTTCCTCCCACTGCTAAAGACCCCTACACGCAAGCAAAATTATTGAAATGAATTTAAACCATGTTAGTCTCAAAGCGACCTAGTTTGTGTCGAGTGGACGTTAAACCCCATTTCTATCTCTCTCTTTCAGATTTACGACTATTTTGATAGAAGAAATCTCTCCTGATACCTCGGTGGGTAATGTTCAAGTATTGAGGACGTTCCGGGTTCTACGAGCGTTAAAAACAGTCAACATCGTGCCAGGTAACTTGTATATCAATATTTTTATAGAATTATTCACACGAAGCAGATCAAGTTTCTTTATTTAATTTTTGTTTTCCTTTGTCAAATAATGTACAGAAAATAGGCAGTTGGAATTCAGTTGCTGCCTTGACAAAATTCTACCTGCATTACTTAAACATGCATTATTCAAGAGCTAAATCTGCCTAGTGCAGGTCTTTATTTGGGCATGAAGTGTTTTCTAAAGTATTAATTAGACATTAATTAACTGATCCAGGCCTTAATCAACTTTGTATGGCATCAGATTGCTCCGATATTAAACAGATTAAAACGTTTCAGTGATAAATCAAATATGGCCGACCCAGGCCCTTCGAGTCTTAGCTTTGATCAACTAGGACCGTGGTTGAAATTATGTCAGCCAAATCTTCAAGTGACAATATCTACGCTTACATTAGAGTAATTTGAATGAAATCTTCAAATTATTCCTTTTACATCACCTACTTTCTTATCTATATCTTGAATAATGTAACTTTAATATATTCCCATTTAATTATATGTTCGCCTTTAAAAAAAACAAATGTTTCACATCATTACACAGGCGGATGAGAAAGTTGCTTGGTGGTGCTAGGCAACAGGGCCTGATGGCCGACAGGGCCTGATGGCTGACAGTGTCTAGTCATTCGAATGGAATAAACAAAAAACTAGGTGCATGTCCTACTTCATAAATACACTTATATTGTATGCTTTCTTCTACATTCCTGTTTTGCATTGCTTGTATGGGGTATTTAGTATTATGTTTTGTGCAATTATACAACTTAAAAATTCTGATTAGTTGTTTAAACTTATAGCTTTTAGCATTATTAAATCTTGATTATCGCCCTTTTTGTTAAGATATTCTATTGACGTCATTGATAACATTACGACGTATTTACGTCACACCATTCAGTTAGCAGACAACTGCCTCCTGAGGCGGTCTACATTTTCTTTGCTTCTTTGTGTTCGGTTGTTTGTGCATTTTCTTGTACGAGTGAAATATGTTCAATTTTCAGTGAAGTCTGTGTTGCTTCAGACCCGGGACTGTACAGCGCAGTTGACGTTTACGGATAGCCCCCGGATCCATTCACTTTTTTTTTAATTGTTTTTTTGTTTGTCTTGTTTGCTGTTCCGGAGTATGATGTCTTGACGTTATATTTGTCCTTTATGTAAATCATGTGTGGGGCAGTCCCCCTGCACTAACTATTAATGTACAACACATCAGGTGCTTTAAATCATAAGATCTGGCATTGAGTCAAGAAGCGTGGATTCGTTTCGTCAGTTGTGTCTTGACAACAGTAGAGTTGGATGCCCAACCTCCTGGGTTTTCTGCGAGTCATCTGGTTTCCTCCCATGACTATAAACGTCTCCACTCGATTCTAAGATGTTGTATTTTGTGTCGAGTGGACGTTAACCCCAGTTCTCTCATTTTATTAAATGAAAAACATTGATGATGATGATGAAGATGAATGATGATGATGATGATGATGATAATGCATTCATGATGATGGTGATGATGATCATGATGATTTATATTTCAGGGTTAAAGACGATCGTTAATGCTTTACTTCGTGCTTTCAAGATGTTAGTCGATGTACTGATGTTAACACTCTTCTGTTTGATGGTGTTTGCCTTATTTGGTCTACAAGTATATCGTGGGGTATTACGACAGAAATGTGTTGCTGTTTTTAACGCTACTGCGTCATCTGAGAGTTATGATCTATTTATAAAAAATGAAAGTAAGAAAAATAAAATCACTATTCACGATATTGGGGGTTATAATATTAATAATAATAATCGCGTCATTTAACAAGGGTAGCAAATTAGGCCTGAGGCCTTTTTCAAATTTGGCCCTTGGCACAGATCGTGCGAATGATTTCGATCATTACTGCAGGAAGAAATCGAGGTACTCGGGGGGAAACCTGCCTTATCGGACAGGAGACCGAATATCCCTCTCACTTACAACGATAAAGTTCTCGCCCTGAGCTGGGATTGGGTTCATTCCCTGTTATGCCTCACACACACACATCCACATTGTCCCGGTGCTTCACAGTCCTTAAAACATACCCTGGCTCCTATTTTACAAAGCATGGCCCTGACTCCTGTTTCACAAAGCATGCTCTGACTCCATGTTTCACAAAGCATGCCCTGACCAACTCCTGTTTCACAAAGCATGCCCTGACCAACTCCTGTTTCACAAAGCATTCACAGACTTCAGTTAATGAATTGATCAACTTTCAATCACTGTTTATGAGAAATATCCTTAATTCACATAGTTTCTTATTGATGTATTTGATACATCAAAACAACAAGAGTTTTATAAAGGGCTATATTTTAAATAAGGGGAACAATTTTGAGTTAATTCGTAAGTTTGAGAATCTTTTATGAAACCAGGGCCAGTCAAGGTAGGCTACTTATAAGATTAGTTTAGTCCTGGATCGGAACTGGGCTAATAATGACGGGCATATTTTGCCCGGGCAGCGGCTCTACGGTCTACTCTTAAATCGAATTCCAACTGCCAAGGGTCTTTTACGTGCATACCAATGTTTACACGTGACCCTGTTTTTCCATCCCATCCAAACGACTTGACAGCTGTCCCTTTCAGGCCCTCCATCCTGCATTAATGACAAGGGGAAACCACGCCAGAAAATCTGGATGAACTTTCTCTGCCAATTCAGGGATCAAACACCATACCACAAGGCTAGTGAGCCAGCATTTACCCACTTAGCCGTCAATTGTATATTTCTTCTATATTTCTTTTTGTGGTTGGATGGCTGAATGGTTAGCATGCACGTGTTGTATCATAAAGCCTGTAATTCAGTCAACTGGCGTGGTTTAGAATCCTCCGTTGTACGTGACAAGGAGTAGGGTCGCCTGTCCAACCTTGAGGGGTTTTGCCGGGTCCTCCGGTATCCTCCCACTGCTAGAAACTCTTATATTGCGCAAGCAAATTATTAAAATAAAATTAAACCATATGTTAGTCCCAAAATGACCTAGTTTGTGCTGAGTGAAGGTTAGACCCCATTTCTCTCTCTCTCTCTCTCTCTCTCTCTCTTTCTCCCTCCCTCCCTCCCTCCCTCTCTCTCTCTCTCTCTCTCTCTCTCTCTCTCTCTCTGTTGTTTATTTATTGTTGTTTTTGTGTATTTTTAGCGAATTGGTTAATAGAAGATGACAATCCTGTTATTTGTGGTAATACTACCGGTGCTGGGTGAGATAAGATTTTATATTATCATAAACCACTCTAACCACGTGGGTTTTCTGCGGGTCCTCAGGTTTCATCCTACTGCACACTAAAGAAAAGTCACAAACGAATTATTTAAATAAAATCAAAACCATATGTTAGTCCTGGCCCAGTTTGTGTGCCGTGTGGACGTTACACTGCCATTCTCGCTCGATCTCTCACTCAGTGCAGCCCCCCCCCTTTTTTTTAGAATTTGCAAACAAAGGTTTTTGAAATTTAACATCCTACTGTGTTCTGCTCTGACTGGGCTGATGAAAACAGATATGTGCATACAGTGGCTATGAGGGAAATTTGGTCCAGACAGCGATGCTACAGCCTACTCTTATATTAAATTCCAAGTGTCAGGGATCTTTTACGTCCACAGACATGTGTACACAAGACCTTGATTTCGTCCCTTGTCAGATTCTATGTCCTGCACCATCGACAAGGGGAACCAGGCCTAAAAAATCCTTCCCAATCAATACAGAGATTGAAACATAGGACCTCCAGATTATCGAGCCAACATCCTACTCACAGAGCCATGCCGTCACCCTCAGGTTTTTTTTTAAAGTGAAAGCCATGATAGCAAAGATCTCGTAAAACATATTGTTTAAAGTTTTGGTTGGTTTTTGTCCGTGTGCCTGGTCCCCCTTCCCTACAGTGACAAACTCATGGTTGAATGGATGAAAATGTCATTTATTGATTTAAATAATACTTCATTTAAAACATAATAAATAACTGTTTATTTTATCTAACTAAACTATAAAAACTGTACTACACAAAGTACTTCAAAAACCTAATGACAACAATATGGCCAAATGAATTGCTGTCTGAGTGAAGACAGGCAAACAATTTCAGGCCCATATATTTGTAGATATTGAAGTTTGAAAAAAAGAAGAAAATATTTGAGTGTCTGTGTGTTATGATTGTACATATTTTTTGTTTCTATTTTAGGGGCTGTCCTACTGATTTTATCTGTTTACCAGATATCGGTGAAAACCCTAATAACGGTTATACAAACTACGATCATTTCGGTTGGGCCATGCTCAACGCCTTTCAGTTGATTACTCTGGATTTCTGGGAAGATAATTACGATAAGGTCAGTCTTGTTATCATTGTCGTACAGATTATTTTTGGGGAGTTTTTTCTGCATGTGATTTAGATCATAAGAACTGCTATTGAGTCAAATGGTGTGATTTCAAACTTACAATTGTCCAACCTTATGGTTCATTGCTGGGTCCTCAGGTTTCCTCCCAATGCTAAAGACCCCTACTTGCAAGTTATTGAAATAATATTGAACCATATGTTAGTCCCGAAACGACCTGATTTTAAACACAGGTATTTATTTTCTTGGCTTTATGTATTTAGGAAACCTTTTTTGTCATTGTTCCCCGGTGGTACGTGACAAGGAGTAAGGTGGCCTGTCAGACCTTGTGGGTTTTCTCTGGGTCCCCGGATTTCCTCCCATTGCTAAAGACCCCTACTGCAAACGAATTATTGAAATAAAATTGAACCATGTGTTAATCGCAAAATGACATAGTTTGTGTCAAGTTGGTGTTACCTCTCTCTCTCTCTCTCTCTCTTGTTTTGTCATTGCCCGTATATGCCGGTATTTTTTTCTTGGCTCTATATATGTATTTCAGAAATATTTTTGTCATTGCCCGTAGGATGATTTTGTTTCTCACACTAATAATAGAAAAATCAAGGATTATGGATATGTTAATTTCCCTGTCGAAATGAGACGCGATTTTAAATCATAGTATATTTTACAATAGTCTAGACTACTCTAAATGAATGTACCTCTATTGTTGGGTGTGTCACTGGCAACAAATGAACTTTGACTTCTGATGATCATACGAATATATTAGAATGGTTTATTGTAAGAAATGACCCCTGACCTCCACTCATACGAATATATTAGAATGGTTTATTGTAAACGTGAATAAAAGTCTTGATAATACCCAGAATGAATTGTATCAATATATATTGTGAATTATTGGCTCGCGTTCATTTTTCATTGTAATATAAGCTATAGTCATTGGTTTAATAAATAGGAAATTAACTTCGGTCTGTCATATTGCAAACCCCTACTACACTATTTAAAGGACAATTATTAATAAAGTATTTTACTTATATCATTGACTTAATCTAATTGAATAGAGAGGCGGCTTCTCACCAATGCAACGAGTTACGAGGGTTCAATCCCAGCTCAGGGCATTGTAAGTGAGAGGGATATTCGGTCTCCCGTCCGATCAGGTCGGTTTCTTCCTGCAGTAATGATCGAAATCATTCGCACGATCTGTGCCAAGGGCCAAATTGGGAAAAGGCCTCAGGCCTAATTTGCTGAACTTGTAAAATGACGCGATTATTATTATTATTAAAGTATAGATCTATATTTCGTTTTTTTTATACTTTTACTGGCCTACAAGTTATTTAGTGGTAGTTCACGTTCTATGTGTTTTAGTCAGATTGTCATTGACATATCACTGTAACTAATTTCTTTCGCATTCGTTTAATTTCAAATCTTTGTTTTAATATCCGTAAAAATAATATTTTAAAATCACCTAATCCGTACTTGTGTCAAGTAGCCCAGGGTAGGTGCAGAAGCGTAGGCCGTTAAACCCCATTTCTTTCCAGTTTAACCCTTCCTTAGCGCATAAATATTCACTGAGGTAGCGCAATATTTTTAGGCAAAATGTGCCAAATACTGTATACATTATTTAAATTAGTCCAGCTAAGTAACTAATGAATATAGAACTTTCAAATTTTCAAGGACTACTTATTACTATCTCAGGTTATACTTGGCAAGTTTTGACCTACTTCTACCAAGTTGCCATGGTAACCAGGTAATCCAAGATGGCCGCCACTTTTTTAAAAAATCAAATGCTGTAGGCTATAAAATAGATATAAAAATAGTGCAAATTGTATAGAATATGGGGCCTAACATGTTTCCCAAAAAAGGGGGATAACATCTAAAATTTGAAAAATAATTGTGTGATAACTAATTAAAGACAGATTTTTCGAGAATTTTTTTTTTCGCACAAAGACTTACAAAAAACATTTATTTTGTCATCAATAAACTTCTAAATTGTTTTTTGAACAAAATATGTAACTATCTCATTGTGAACAAAGAGAAATATAAAATATGTTATGGGACATGTCTGATCATCGCCAAAACTAACCTCATCTGGGGGGGGGGGGCAGCGAAGGTAGGCGGGGAAGCGCGAAGGTCGGCTGGTCAACTTGCATTGGTCCAGGAATATTGTCAGCTATGTCATCAAACGCCTCATTTTCTGAGCTTTCAGGAGATATGTCGTTTGTCGGTATATCGTATTCACTGCCAAAGCTATCGGGCCCTCAATCTTCGTCATTTGAGCCGTTGAAAATGAAATCTAGGGCATGTTGAAATGCGTAGTATTTGTTGATATTTTCGTCGGATGTTATGGTTTTGTATGACCCGGATGTTGGCTATATTCGGTCGCTAGTAATACCGACGCTAGTTACACACTCCCGAGTTAGATTTCACGTGATACAAGGTCACTGAACCATGCATTCTAATATCCCGACATTTGTCGGCAGACGCGGTCAAAAACGTTGCCGACAAATGTCGGCAGACGCTAAGGAAGGGTTAAAGCTGACCATTCAATTTTGATACGCTAGATTAAATGATACCCATGTTACATTGATACCGTCATGTCATACAAAATAGATGTTTGAAAGCTTCACTCCAAATTGCAGATCCACCGCTCAGATAGTGTTAACATAGTACAAATTTAAAAAAACGTCAAATCATGCATTGCCCCACTGAGAAGTTATATCATTTATCCTTAAGCCCTTGGAATACCTGAAACTAGCACTCGTTATAAGATAGCTAGAGTAACGTGAGAGATTTTGAAGCCCCCCGCCCCCAAGAACTAGTATTTGGTCCTACTACACCATGGGGGTTGGGTGTCTAAATGTTCCAATATGAGCGCTTTAGATCATTAGGACTGTGAATGAGTCATTTGCCATGGTTTCAATTCTCCGCTTGTACATGACAAGGTGTAGAGTCGTCTGTCCAACCTTGTGGGTTTTATACAGGTTCTTCGATTTCCTCCCACCGCTAAAGACCCATACATGCAACTACATTTTTTATTAAAGTATTTATCAGTATTCCAATGGACTTTGTTTTCAAGAATATAAAATGATTTTTGTTTGTATGACACTCCGGTTTCCTCCCACTGCTAAAGACCCCTACGCGCAAGCGAATTATTGAAATAAAATTAAACCATATGTCAGTCCCGCAATGACCTTGTTGTGTTGAGTGGAAGTTAAACCCCATTTCTCTCTCTCTCTCTCTGATTTCCTCCCACTACTAAAGATCTGTACACGCAACCACATTTTTGATTAAAGTATTTATCAATAGTCCAGTGCACTTTGTTTTCAAGACTATAAATTGATTTTTTTTTATGCTTTTATATTTTGGTCCATAAATTTCACAAATACTTGGACTTTAATTTTTTAGACTCTGACCTTAGCGTGATTGTCCCTTTAAAGTATTTATCAGTATTCCAATGCACTTTGTTTTCAAGAATATAAAAATAGGTTAAAGTAGACTATTTATCAGTATTCCAGCGCACTTATGGTTTGTTTTCAAGAATAAAAATAGATTTTTTTTTATGGATATATTTTAGGTTTGTTTTCAAGAATAAAAATTGATTTATTTTATGGATATATTTTAGGTGATACGAGCGCACTTATGGTTTGTTTTCAAGAATGAAAATTGATTTTTTTTATGGCTCTATTTTAGGTGATACGAGCAAGCGGTCCGTGGAATGTGGTGTTTTTCGTGTTGGTCGTATTTTTCGGTTCGTTTTATCTGATTAATCTGATGTTAGCCGTTGTCGCACTCTCGTACGAGGAAGAGGCAGAGAGTGCAGGAAAGGTAAGGGATCTGATTGGCTGATAGTCAGACACTGACTCGCTAACTAGGAGGAGCTAGCTAGGTTCGTTCTGTCTAGGAAAGTTTTGTATTGGTGCAGGATGGAGGGTCCTGACAAGGAGCAGTGTGTAGTTGGCTGGATGGGACGAAAAATAAGGTCCTGTGTACCCATTGGCATGCATGTAAGAAATCTCATGACAGTTTGAATTCGATATAAGAGTAGGCTGTAGCACAGTTGCCCGGGCAAAATTTCCCTCATAGCACACTGTATGGCCATCTTCATTATCTTTCTTGGAGTAGGACATAAACCCTGTGAACACTGACTATACATGGGGTGTTGCACGTCCTCCCTGTATTTACAGGACGTCATATTAATTATGACGTCAATGTTATTGAAGCTTCACACGCCCCAAGCTGCAAAACCGAAATTTTCGGGTATATGCGATACAACGCCAAGCCGGTTTTGCTGCATTTCTGGTTCTAATGGTTAAATCCTATTTTATTTCATTTATCAGGAACGGGAGAGAGAAAGAGCTGGTGAAAGGAAGAAAAAACCCAACCCACTTTATGACGTAGCTATTCTAGCAGTGGCTAACAAGCGCAACCACAAAAATCGCGATAATAAGGGACCGAAACTAGAACTTAATAAACGGAGAGGCTCTCATTGGCCAAAAATCAGTACCGTTAATCCTAAATTCAGCCCCGTGAATCCGAACAAACCAATGATAAAGAAGCCGAGTAAAGACAGTGGGTTCTCGGAAAATATGAAAGGAAATCGAAAAGTCATCCGACACATGGACAGCCAGGATAAATTAGACTCCGACATGATGAGCATGAGCAGTGGATCAGAAACGAAGGGGAAACCTAAAGATATCTTGCGTAAAATCTTGATCAAACAAGACAGTGCTGGAAACGTAAGTTATTATTATTATTATTATTATTATCATTTATGTAGCACAAAATGTGTTGAGAAGCGCTGTACAATAGACATTACATAAAAGAAATTAAAACATACATTTAAAAATCAATAATAGTTGTATAAATTAAAGCAGTAAAAATAAAACTATGAGTCCGATCAGGCAGGTTTCCCCAGAGTTCTTCGGTTTCTTCCTGCAGTAATGATCGAAATCATTCGCACGATCTGTGCTAAGGGCCAGATTGGAAAAAGGCCTCAGGCCTAATTTGCTACCCTTGTAAAATGACGCGATTATTATTATTATAATCAAAAGTTTGTTTAAATAAAAGTGTTTTCAATTGCGTCTTAAAACTCGATAAAGAGGAAGAACTTCTGAGAGTAATAAGGTGCTTATTCCACAGTTTAGGGGCCTGCACTGTTTTTGTACATAAATTAAATGGCGGGCGGGGTCAATGCATGCTCGTAAAATCACAAGGTCTGTCATTGAAACAAGTGGTGTGGATTTTATTGGGATTAGCTTCAATTTAATAAAGGGATCACGGTGGCTAAGTGGATAAGGCGCTGGTTCGCTAGCCTGGAGGTCTGGTGTTCGATCCCTGCATTGGCCGAGAAAGTTCATCTCTATTTTCCGACGTGATGCCCCTTGTCAGTGATGCAGAAGGAGGGCCTGACAAGGACAGCTGCCTCGTTGTTCGGATGGGACGAAAAACCGAGGTCCCGTGTACACATTGGAGTGCACGTAAAAGATCCCTTGGCAGTTGAAATTCGAAATAAGAGTAGGCCGTAGCTCCGCTGCTCGGGCAAAATTTCCCTCATAGCACACTGTATGGCATATGCCCGTCTTCAATTAGCTCAGGTTAAGTGCATAACAGTAGGACGTTAAACCCCATTTCATTCATTTATTCAATTTAATAATATCGTAGCTGACCAGTCAGGGGTTAGACATCATATGAACGTGCATGTTGAAAAGTTAGAATAGCCAGACTTGTCTTGTTCAACTGCCGCATGTTAAAATACTGTAGGTAGCTTATGCACAATATCTTTATTTTCTATTCATCCATGTTTATTATTGTAAAGGTACTGTTTTAATAAAATAAGCGTCGGGTGTATGGCCGAATGGTTAGCGTGATCCTGCTGCATATCATTAGGTCTGTCATTCAGTCAACTGATATGGTTTTGATTCCCCTGTTGTACGTGACAAGACCCCTAAGCGCAAGCAAATTGATGAAATAAAGTTAAACCATATGTTAGTCCTTAAATGACCTAGTTTGTGAGGCCTCATCTCTCTCTCTCTCTCCATGTTTACATGTTTGATGCCTGGGGTTGTGTACATTTTAGTGTGCACTTAAAACAACCCATGACAGAATTCAACGAAATGTAGATAGAAACGGTGCCATCCGTGCAAATCAAAATTTCCCTCCTAGCAGACATCTTCATTAGTTTGGTTGTTGTACAAAATGAAAGTTATTTTTGATGTCTGTTAAAGCCAATGCCTGTCCGAAATGCATGAATAAAATCACAATCTGCCTTAATCTGGGGGCTAGATGGCCAAATGGTTAGTGCGTGTGCTGTATCATAAGGTCTGTCATTGAGTCAACTGGTGTGGTTTCGAATCCCTGGTTGTACGTGGCAAGGAGTAGGGTCGCCTGTAAGTCCAATCTTTTTTGTGAGTGGATGTTAAATCCCATTTCTTTCTCTAAATATTTGATGTCTGTTTTAAAGCAAATCCCTGTTCGACACTATCATCTGCCTTAAAATAATTATCGTCATTTTTTTTATCCAATACAGGGGTTTATCAAAGTAAGTCTCGGTTTTAAATCTTGTCACCCATTTTTTTCAATTTTTTTTCACAGTTAAAATTTATTTCATTTTGTTACCATTTTTTTTATGTACACACTTATTGTCTCTATGCATGCCGGAAATATTGCACTATATATTTTGCCTATCATTCTAGCACCTTTTTAGTTCATTTTTTTTTATCCCAAATTATTTTTGCATGTACAAAAAATAAATTGGAGACTGCAGTTTAAGTGGTGTTTTGGGGGTGTTTTTTTTTACATACACATTTTTAAATCCCTATATTATAAAAATTGCCCAACGCAAAAATAATCTAAATTGAAAATATTTTGTTAAAGGTTTCATAGTTTTCTGGTAGTTGTAAAAGTTGCTTTTTGTACGTATGATGACATTGGCTACTGATTCAAGAATAGATTAATTTGTGTCATATACGGTACTAGTATAAAGGGGTGTGTCCGTCTGTCCGTCCGTCAGTCACACTTTTTGGAACACAATAACTCTCTTTCTAATTGAGCTAGAATATTCAAACTTGGTGTAGGTGTTTATTGGGTCAATACCTTGATTGAGAATGAAGATGAGCATTTTCCGCTTAGGGGTAAGCAGAGCTAAGCAATTTGTTTGGTTGATGCTTTAGGACACGATAACTTTAGTTGTAATTAAGTGAGAGTGATGAAACTTGGTGTATAAATGTGTTGAATAAACGTGGGTGTCTGCCGATTTTTAAAATATTTTTAAGCCAATATTAATCGCGGATGTAATTGCCGTCTGATTTCAGGTATCGTCTTCCAGTGTTGTATTGGAGAGGAAATCTACCCTTGGTGAAGGAAGTATGGTGTCTGATTACAGTCAGGATACGTCCGGATCGGTTATACTAAGGGGTAAGTTTAACAAGACGGTTATGTTTAGCTTGAATAATATTGCTCAAAGCGCAGCCAAAAATGATCACAACTAGGCTATGCCTGTTCCTCAATCCCATTCAATTTATGAATAAAATATTGTTTAAAACAACTGTCTTAAACAAAAAGGTTTTAAGTCTGAATCTAAACACAGCAATATTTTTACACTCTGTTGGGGCCGAGTAGGAAAAAGTCCTTTGTCCAATACTGACCGTTGTAGGCTTAGGCATTATGAAGCATGCTGGGCCATTTATCGAAGACCACAACAGTATCCTAGTTATGTTTCAAGTTATTCATGGATAAAATATGATTTAAATACGTTTTATCGTTGATGCATGTTACAGACACTACTCATAAAGTAACTAGGGGGGGGGGGGCGGGTAGTCTACTAGTAGATTCATGGATAAAATATGATTTAAATATGTTTTATCGTAGAGGCATGTTACAGACAGTGCTCGGGGGTTCCGATGGCCTAGTGGTCTAGAGTGCCGCGCTTCGACCTCTAGCTGGCCGGCCACCTCTGACTTGCGGCTGTGGTTTTGATCCCTGGTGTGAGCGTATGTGGCATGGAGATGGGAGTGCCTTCTCACCTCGTGGGTTACCTCCAGGCACTCCGGTTTCCTCCCACTGCTAAAGACCCCTACAGGCAAGCGAATTATTGAAATAAAAATTAAACCATATGTTAGTCCCTAAATGACCTAGTTGTGTTGAGTGTACGTTAAACCCCATCTCTCTCATGTAACTAGGGTCAACCTCCCTCCATTCTGTCCCAGTCACTTTTGTTGCTTTTGTCTCCGAGTCTCTATTAATAAATCTCTTAATCACAATAATACTGGGAAGGCATAAACATTCTCACACAACTCATCCTTAGTCTTCTTTCGAACGCCCAAGATTTAGGAATAGCTTTCTGCATTATAGGACTAGTTGTTTCAAGCGTCTTGGGTGTTCATGTGACTTGGGTGTTCATGTTACGTGGGTGTTCATGTGACTTGGGTGTTCATGTGACTTGGGTGTTTATGTGACTCAGGTGTTCATGTGACTCAGGTGTTTATGTGACTTGGGTGTTCATGTGACTTGGGTGTTTATGTGACTCAGGTGTTCATGTGACTCTGGTGTTCATGTGACTTGGGTGTTCATGTGACTTGGGTGTTCATGTGACTCGGGTGTTCATTGACTCGGGTGTTTATGTGACTCGGGTGTTGGGTGTTCATATGACTTGGGTGTTTATGTGACTCAGATGTTCATGTGACTTTGGAGGTTTGTGGGATTCTAAAGAGCCCTGCCAAGTGCAGATTTGGCATGTCCAAGTGCCTAAGACGTTTTAAGATGAATAATAATGTCAAAAGATTGCAGAAATATATCTTTAAATCTTTTTTTTTTAGCGGATGAACTTGAAGATCCTGAAGATATGGAGTACCACGGACAAGTCCTCGATAGAAACTGTTTCTGTTGTTCAACATGCTGGCGCTGTGGCTATAATCCCTGGGTGCGTTTCCAAGGTTACATCTTCCGATTTGTGTCTGACCCTCTCTTCGATCTATTTATAACACTGTGTATTATATTGAACACCGTTCTCATGGCAACCGAACATCACAAGATGTCTACATTGACAGCAGAAGTCATCAGATTCGCCAACTATGTAAGTATTTTTCAGATTGTCAACTTATGTATATAAGTAGCACTTGTTAAAATTGAAGTCTTGATCAACAAGCCTCTCAATTTTTGTTGCGTGTGATTTGTCCATATCGTCCAGTACTGTTGACCAAGCACAAAAATCATTCATATTTGACTGAAGATTATTTGTCTTTAATGGAATGTAAAATTGTATTTGTCTTTAATGGGGTTGGATGTACCATGAGGGGTCTGTCATTGAATCAACTGGCGTGTTTTGGATTCCCCGGTTGTATGGGACAAGGAGTAGGGTCGCCTGTCAAACCTCATGGGTTTTCTCCTGGTCCTTCAGTTTCCTATCAAGATCCTAAGCGAATTATTGAAATAAAATTGAACCATGTGTTAGTCTCAAAATGACCTAGTTTGTGTCGAGTGACGTTAAACCCTGTCTGCTACAATTACTAACTTAATTTGGAACAAAATCATTTTCATATCTGACAGCTTCACATTGGAATACCCTTTCAAACAGTCGAACCCTTTCTACTTTCAAATCATCACTGATAAATTATTTCAATATTATGTTGTAAATTAGGGGCAGGGTATCATTCAGATTTGTTGTAAAAAGGGAAGAAATTGCACATACCATCTGGAATCTAATACACATATCCAGTTAATAGATTGCCGCCCAGAAAGTGTTAAATACTGTCAAGATACCTTAAAAAATGCAGAGTTTGTGCAACCGATGTCAAAACTAAATGGTGTTATTTAAACTACAAGGTTGCACAAACTCGTCATTTTTTTTATGAATCTTGATGGGGTATGTAACACTTTCTAGGCGGCAATCTATTAACTGGATATGAGTATTAGATTCTAGATGGTAAGCTCAGTTTATTTTCTTTTTTCATCAAATCTGAATGACACCCGGCCCCCTAGTAAAATGTTGCTCAAATTGTAGAGAACTTCTTTCTTGCATTATGGTCGTACATTGGATTAACGCTATACAAATGTTGACATTATTTTTATGACGTGAATTATATTTTCAGGTATTTACTGTGGTGTTCACACTAGAAGCGATATTAAAGATAACAGCATTCAGTAAATATTATTTTAAATCAGGATGGAACGTGTTCGATCTGGTGATTGTTATTGCTAGTTTGATAGATCTGGGATTGGAAGACATCGATGGCTTGTCTGTTTTCAGAACATTTAGATTGGTAAGTTTTTAAAAATAGTGGTTTCAAATCCCCAGTTCTACGTGACAAGGAGTAAGATTGCCTATCCAACCTCGTGGATTTTCCTCTGGGTCCTCCGGTTTCCTGCCACTGCTAAAGACCCCTACCTGCAAGCAAATTATTGAAATAAAATTAAACCATATGTTAGTCCAAAAATGACCCAGTTTGTGTCGAGTTGACGTTAAACCCCATTTCTCTCTCTCTCTCTTAAAAATAGCAGTTGTTTTGTCTCCTCTCTTTGAGTTTATTATAGCGGGGTGCGGTGGGCGAATACTCAAATCGTCTAGATCACAAGGTCTACCACTGTGTCAAGTGGCGCCTCCTGTTTCCTGCCACAGCTAATTAACGACCACTATATAATATAAGGTTCAATCCCAGCTCTGGGCATAAACTTTATCGTTGTAAGTGAGAGGGATATTCGGTCTCCTGTCCGATCAGGCAGGTTTCCCCCGAGTTCTTCGGTTTCTTCCTGCAGTAATGATCGAAATCATTCACACGATCTGTGCCAAGGGCCAAATTGGAAAAAGACATCAGGCCTAATTTGCTACCCTTGTAAAATGACGCGATTATTATTATTATTATTATTATAAACAAGTTGTTAAAATAAAACTGAACTTGTTAGTCCAGAAATAAACTGGTTTATGTTGAGTTGACGTTAAACTCCATTTCTCTTTTTCTCTTATAATGCATACTATACTATAGCTAGCAGCCCAATTTTTCAGAGGCCCAATTATAAATTTTGTTATTTACGATTATAATGATTTATTGTTATAAATTATTTATGTTTTATTATTGTTATTGTTATTTATATTAATTGTCATTTATTATTATTATTTATATTAATTGTCATTTATTATTATTATTTATATTAATTGTCATTTATTATTATTATTTATATTAATTGTCATTTATTATTATTATTTATATTAATTGTCATTTATTATTATTATTTATATTAATTGTCATTTATTATTATTATTTATATTAATTGTCATTTATTATTAATTATTTCTACTACTATTTTTATTATTATTTATAATTATACTGATTAATTTTTATTTATTATTAATTATATTTTTACTATTATTATTTCAGTTACGTGTTTTTAAGTTGGCTCAATCCTGGCCGACGATGAGATTACTGATATCTATCATCGTAAATACATTCGGAGCTCTGGGAAACCTCACCGTTATTTTAGCCATTATTATTTATATTTTTGCCGTCAGTGGTTTACAGTTGTTTAATGATAAATATCAACCTGCTGTCTTTTATCCCGACCCGGTTCCAAGGTACGTTATATTTCTCTTTCTCTCCAGTTCCATATCAAGGTACGTTATATTTCTCTTTCTCTCCAGTTCCATATCAAGGTACGTTATATTTCCTATATAAATATGGGATGCAAAGAGGGTGGAGACTATTCCAATATTGGGGTTTGGGATGGCCTAGTGGTCTAGAGTGCCGCACTTCGACCTTTAGCTGGCCTGCCACCTCTGGCTTGCGGCTGTGGTTTCGACCCTAGTGTGAGTGTATGCGGCATGGAGATAGGAGCGACTTCTCAACTTTGTGGGTTTTCTCCGGGCACTCCAGTTTTCTCCCGCTGCTAAAGACCCCTACGTGCAAGCGATTTATTGAACCCATTTTCTCTCTCTCTCTCTCTCTTTCTCTCTATTCCACTATCAAAAATTTCGTTTTACTTGTCTTTACTACACTAGGTTCTGGAAAAATTGTTATCATTAGCGTGTTCTGGATGATGTGAGGTATAAGTCAATGAAACGATCTATTACGCAAGCTTTAGGCGTGTTATGCAGAGAATTGTGGATAATCCACTAGAAACATCATAGGGTCAAACGCCACTTGTACGACCTCTGACGCGACCTTCCACTACAACCAGTCAGCTGTTTATGTAGTGTCAGCCATTGAAAGTATAAAAAAACGAAACAAAATATAGATCTGTATTTTAACCAGATTGCCAGTATTTCAGGCAAATACTAAAATGTTTTTTTTATATTTTGCTACAGGTGGAATTTTAATGATTTTTTTCACTCGTGTATGATGATTTTCCGTGTCCTGTGTGGAGAATGGATTGAACCATTGTGGGATTGTATGAAAGCAGAAGACGAACTTTGTATGTTGATATTTCTTCCAGCTCTCGTCTTTGGAAATTTCATGGTAAGAAATTAATTTGGTTAATTTTTTTATGCTGATTCAGATGATATGCATTACTATTTTATTATTTGTTTCTCTCAAAAAGACCAAAATAGAAGGCTAGCGTGTCCTATAGATCATAAGGTCTGTCATTGAGTCAACGGGCGTGGTTTTTGATTCCCCGGTTGTACGCAACATAAAAGGTAGGGTCGCCTGTCCAACCTCGTGGGTTTTCTCTTGGTCCTCAGGTTTCCTCCCATTGTTATAGACCCCTGCACGCAAACAAATTATTGATAAATATGAAGCATGTGTTAGTCCCGAAATGATCTAGTTTGTGTCAAGTGGCCGTTAAACCCCATTTATCTATCTCTCCCTCACCAAAATAGAAACAAAAATTTCGAATAATATAATTTATTTATGATTCCAGGTTCTTAATTTATTTTTGGCGTTGTTGCTGAACGCCTTCGCTACAGACAGTATGAACAAACACAAAGAATCAACCAAAGTGGAAGAATCGAGACTGAAATTAGCGTTTCTCCGAATAAAAAATCTGTGTTGTGGGTGTCTACCGAAGAGGAATATGGTGGAACCAGATGTTGACGAACGTGGAACAGACGGCAACGAGACCAACCCAGAAGTAAAAGGTAAAATATCTCGTATTTATAGACGTTCTGTTTAAAGGGTCAATCCCGATAATGGTTTTGAGAATAAAACTGCTTAATTTTGTGTTAAAATCCCTTAAAATCCCCTACCTTAGGGCCGAGCAACTAACACAATATATGTGAGACCGGTGTCCCAAGCTGTATTATGCGCTGATTGGTTCAAACCAGACTTTTTTTTTTATAAAAATAATGTGTCGGTGAAATTTACTTTTTGTTATCAAGTACAGCACACGGACCATTCACCGTGTAGACCTCTAAAGGAACGGAAATCGATTATCGGGTCACTCAACAAAAGAATTACCCCGAAATCTTAAAAGGGTTACGTGTCCGGATAAGCTGTTTTAACACTCACGTCCAAACGAATCAATATTTTAGAGCTGACATTTTGAGTCAGGGCATATACACCATTCTTCTATATTTTGGCGTTCAAATTTCATACGTACTCAGACTTTTATTTTTGAGGCGCTGTTCAATTCGGGACTGTCCCTTTAAAGGCTTATAGCCGTTACTTTAGCGCTGTATGAATCCATGTTAATAACTACAATACTGTAAAACTCTAAAAAGAAATATCATCCCACAAATAGTTCAATTTTATTCAGTATTAATTACGGGAGCTTTTTTGAAATTGACAGGAACTTTTTTTGACTTCTTCATGATTTTCTAATCGTGAAGGACTTGTATGACCTAGTCCTTAATGAAATTAAGGAAATGTTTTCTATTTGATAAAGTATGTTGATAACGAAACATTATCTCAACTGTTATCAGAATCTGTACTGCTGCTGAGCGGGGATTCTTAAAGGAACAATAACACTAGAAAAAAAAATTAGCCTTTTTCTAACTACTTGATGTTTAAGTGTCCTACATGTACCTGTTGTGTAAATTATCTATTAAATCCTATTTTGCTTGTCCAGAGGGTTCGAAAATATGTTTAAATCCAAGTTGCATTTGAAAGTGTTTACGTAAGGCTTTTCAAACCATGTAGTTGAATTTTTCAAATTCTTTTAAAATTTGGTGTGTTAAGATGAAATTTGTATCATCAATTAATTAGAATATTGTAAAATAGTACAATTTGTTGATCGGAATAAAGATTTTGGCATATTATTCAGTTACAAGAAGAATGGTATTGGCATTGGGGCTTTAAATATCTATGTTTTCTATTTATTTTGTAGAAAAATTGGATGATGCAGATGAAATAAAACCGGTAATGAATGGTGACATTGAAAAAGATGTGAAGAAAATTTCCAATGGTGAAGTGAAATCTAACAATAACTCAAAGGTAAACAAATAGTCATGTGGCTCAGTGGGTGAAGGTGCTAGCTGACTTACAAGGAGGTCCCCGGGTTTCGATACCACTGCTGGTGGAGAAATTGCCTTGGGATTTGTCCGTGAGGTTTTCACAGGTGTGAACTTGAGTCCCCCGCGAGTATGACGTAGGACGCGTCAATGATCGGGCTTGACTGTCGTGATGCCTTGTGACTCAGAATAGATTAGAACTTGAGGGGAACATAACACCAACTAAGCTTATTCGCCATGAATTGCTGACTCATTTGATAAACTGGCAACATGAAAGGGACTCGGGCTTTGTGACATGAGACTTGTACCTACCTCTGTGTGTTTCCTCTGGTCAGGAACAGCACATAGTTGACTAGCACATAAAAGAGCTCTTGACGGTTGGAATTCAACGAACGCCATCTTCATTAAGGCGGGGGGTTAGGATGACTTGATCCTTTGACAAATCGTGAACACAAAAATAAAAATCATCCGTGTATGAGATTTTTTAAAAACAGATTGGGGATCACGGTGGCTAAGTGGATAAGGCGCTGGTTCGCTAGCCTGGAGGTTGAGTGTTCGATCCCTGCATTGGCCGGGAAAGTTCATCTCGATTTTCCGACGTGATTTCCCCTTGTCAGTGATACAGAAGGAGGGCCAGACAAAGACAGCTGCCTGGTCGTTCGGATGGGACGGAAAACCAAGGCCCCGTGTACACATTTGAGTGCACGTAAAAGATCCCTTGGCAGTTGGAATTCGATATAAGAGTAGGCCGTAGCGCTGCTGCCCGGGCAAAATTTCCCTCATAGCACACTGTATGGCGTATGCCCGTCTTCAATTAGCTCAGGTTAAGTGCATAACAGTAGGACGTTAAACCCCATTTCATTCATTCATTTAAAACAGATTATCTGAGAACCTGAGATTTTGTGTTGCCTTGACAATCTATTTGCGTTTTGTTTCAGGATATTAACTCGGCGTTCGAGACGACGTCCAAAAGAGATAAATTCGCAAGTTTCGACACGGCTGTGAACGGATTGAACATGACGGTGGACGTGGAGAAAGGTTTGAAAATAGATGACGGAAGTATTAAACCAGATGATGGTCAAGCTGATGTTGACGTCGATGGACTGGCACTCGGTGATACGGCAGAAAACGTTAAAGAAGAGAAGAAAATTAACGATTGTTTACCACTGTGCCTCTCAAAAAGGTCAGATATTCATTCACCGATTGGTCAAATTGATAACAATCTGGGGTCGGTTGCTCAAAACTAAGTTATTTTAACGATCCGTTAAACTCTTACAGACATATCTTGGTAACTTGTTGTTTGCATTCAATTTACTACAGAAAACACTATAGAATACTTTATTTTTTCCTTTAGAAAGATTAGCATAAATCGGTAGGAAAAAATTGCACCACAAAATGTTTGGGGCCTTTATATCCAACAACAATCTTTCTAAAGTTAACAGATCATTAAAAGATAACGGAGCTTTGAGCAACCAGCCCCTGATTAAAACACAGATCCTATTTCGTTTCACTTTTATAGTTCAAAGTTACGTTTTACTTGTTTTTACTACACTAGGATCTGGAAGAGTTTTTAGTATTGACTTAGGCGTGTTTTGCACGGAACTTTTTGTGATCCACTTGTAACATCACTGCAGATTGGTTAATCAAATGTCTGACTTCATAGGGTCAAAGGCCACTCGTATGACCCCTGACGCGACCTATCACCACAACCGGTCAGATCTACATGTAGTGTAGGCCATCAAACGTATATAAAACCTAAATGAAATATAGATCTATATTTTCAAGGGTCATTCCCGATAATGTTTTTGAGAATAAAACTCTTTTATTTTGTGTTAAAATCCATTAAGATCCCCTACCTTAGGGCCGAGCAACTAACTCAATATATGTGATACATTTTCAAACAATTTAAACCCACAGTCTTCATCTTGAAATGGAGTCATGTGTCCCAAATTGTGTTGTGCGGTGATTTGATAAAACCAGACTTTTATTTTATAAAAATAATGTGTGTCGGTGAAATTAACCTTTTGTTATCAAGTACAGCACATGGACCATTCACCGTGTAGACCTCTAAAGGAACGGGAATCGATTATCAGGTCACCCAACGAAAAAATTGACCTGAAATCTTAAAAGGGTTACATGTCCGGATAAGCTGTTTTAAAGCTCACGTCCAAACGACTCAATATTTTGAGCTGAAATTTTGAGTCAGGGTATATACACCATTCTTCTATATTTTGGCGTTTAAATTTCATACAGACTCAGACTTTTATTTTTGAGGCTCTGCTCTTTTCGGGACTGTCCCTTTAATCATTGTAGAATAAATACTCTTCAAACAACATTCAATTTTATATAATCATATTGTAAGGCCATTTGCTCGTTTGCTATAATTGTATCATAAAGCTGTTTGCTATATTTGTATCAGCCATTTGCTATTTTTGTATCTTAAAGCTGTTTGCTATAATTGTATCATAAAGCTGTTTGCTATATTTGTATCAGCCATTTGCTATATTTGTATAATAAAGCTGTTTGCTATAATTGTATCATAAAGCTGCTTGCTATAATTGTATCATAAAGCTGTTTGCTATAATTGTATCATAAAGCTGTTTGCTATAATTGTATCATAAAGCTGTTTGCTATAATTGTATCATAAAGCTGTATGCTATTCTTGTATCATAAAGCTGTTTGCTATAATTGTATCATAAAGCTGCTTGCTATAATTGTATTATCATAAAGCTGTTTGCTATAATTTTATCATAAAGCTGTTTGCTATAATAGTCTCATAAAAATGTCATTTGCTATGATTTTACTATGAAAAGATTTCTTGCATTAGAATTAATTTGATGGAATTTGTTTTATTGTAGAATTCAATGTATGCAGACTTTTGATAGTACATCACACGGTAAAGTCTGGTTCCGAATGCGAGAAATATCGGTAAAAATTGTGGACAATAAATATTTTGAGACCGTTGTTCTGCTCACTATATTTGCTAGCAGCATTACTTTAGTAAGTATACGACATTAAATCTTTTGGGTTTCTTATTTAAGCAAAAAACAACATAATGTGACCCGCTCCCACGAAACCAGGCACTTATTGCACACCTTTTTTTGTACTACGGGCACAAAAGCATAAACTGTATGCCTTCTTGTTGCTGTGAATGAGCCGATACGACAAACTTAAATCTGAGAATCTTTGTATTGTACACATTGGTGTAAAAGATCCCTTGGTAGTTGGATTTCAGCATAAGAATAGGCCATAGCGAAGCTGCCCGGGCAAAATTTCCCCTTACAGCACTGGGGGTCCGGATGGCTGAATGGTTAGCACATGTGCGCTGTATCATAAAATCTGTCATAGAGTCAACTGGCTTGGTTTTGATTCCTAGGTTGTACGTGACAAGGAGTAGGGTCGCCTATCCAACCTCGTGGGTTTTCTCTGGTTTCCTCCCACTGCTTAAGACCCCTACGCACAAGCAAATTATTGAAATGAAATTGAACCATATATTAGTCCCGCAATGACCTAGTTTGTGTTAGTGGACGTTAAACCCCATTTCTCTCTCTCTCCCCCCCCTCATAGTACACTGTATGGCGTATGTCCGTCTTCATTAGCCCAGTTAGGAGCAGAACAGTAGGGCGTTAAACTCCACAACGTTTCATTTCATTTATAACACAAATCAGAGTGAAGTAGCCTAATTGGATATAAGAGTAGGCCGTAGCGCTGCTGCCCAGGCAGGATTCCCTTCATAGCATATGCCTGTCTTCATTAGCCCAATTTAGGAGCAGAACAGTAGGACGTTAAATATTCGGTCTCCCGTCCGATCAGGCAGGGTTCCCCCGAGTTCTTCAGTTTCTTCCTGCAGTAATGATAGAAATCATTCGCACGATCTGTGCCAAGGGCCAAATTGGAAACAGGCCTCAGGCCTAATTTGCTATCCTTGTAAAATGACGCGATTATTATTATTATTATTATAAACCCCATTTCATTTTGTATTATTTATTTACTTTATTTGCAGGCGTTTGAAGATGTTTATCTAGATGAAAGACCGGAATTAAAACAAGCCCTCAATATTCTAAACATTATTTTCTGTATTTTATTCTCCATTGAGATGTTGTTTAAATGGTTAGCATACGGTCTCCATAAATATTTTACAGCATTTTGGACAATTTTAGATTTTACGATCGTCTTGGTAAGTTAAAGTATATATATATAGTTAGTGCAGGGGGACTGCGCCACATATGATTTACAAAAAGGACAAATATAACGACAAGACATCATACTCCGAAACAGCAAACAAAACAAACAAAAAAAACTAATTAAAAAAAGAGTGAATGGATCCGGGGGCTAGCCGTAAGCGTCCACTGCGCTGTACAGTCCCGGGTCTGGAGCAACACAGACTTCACACAAAATTGAACATATTTCACTCGTACAAGAAAACGCACAAACAACCGAACAGAAATATATGTGACAATATAATATAAACTTATAAATCAATAAACTATAGGATGTTTACAGTAAATCTAAGGGGGGGGGGGGGTGGATGGCTGAATGGTAAGCATGTGCGCGCTGTATCATAAAGCTTGTCATTGAATCTACTGGCATGGTTTCAAATCCCAGAGTAGGGTCGCCTGTCCAACCTCGTGGGTTTTCTCCGGGTCTTCCGGTTTCCTCCCACTGGTACGAGCAAGGGAATTATGAAATGACCTAGTTTGTGTCGAGTGGACGTTAAACACAATTTCTATCCCTCTTAAAGTTCTGTTTTATTTTTACGATGTATTTGAATTTATATTTTGTGAATTTTTGTAGATATCTATTGCGAGTTTGATAGCTGAATCGTTGGGTATCAGTAATTTAACGGCATTCCGATCTCTTCGTACTTTACGAGCCCTTCGACCTCTACGTGCGGTGTCAAGATTACAGAGTATGCGGGTAAGAAGATAACATAATTTTTTAACTCTAGAATAGAAGGGGGGGTTGGATGGCCGAATGGTTAGCACGACGTGCTGTATTATAAAGCCTGTCATTGAGTCAACTGGCATGGTTTCGAATCCCGGGTTGTGTATGTGGCAAGGTGTAGGGTCGTCTGTCCAACTTCGTGGGTTTTCTCCAGGTCCTCCAGTTACCTCCCACTGCTGAAGACCCCTACCTGCTAGCGAATTATTGAAATAAAATTAAACCATATGCCGGTAAGAAGATAATGTAATATTTTAATTCTAGAATAGGCTCCATTGTATCGTTTTAACCATCTCGTTATTGGTCACTATGGTAACCAGCTTTTATTGAGCCTATTTTCTGCCATGGAAAATTTTGCGCAAGGTTCTATGGGTTTAGGGTTAGGGTCTCCCAAACATTCTTCAAACATGTTTCTGTAATACAGTGGCTAAGTCGGTAAGACGCTGGCTTGCTAGCCTGGACATTGCGTGTTTGAACCCAGCATTTGCCAAGAAAGTGCACTCAAAAGATCCCTTGGAAGTTGGAATTCCATATAAAAGTAGGCCATGCTGCAGGTGATCGTTGCATTGGTATCATCCAAAACTCAGCTTATACAACAACTCTTCCAGATACAAGTGTAGTAAAGACAAGTAAAACAAAATTTGAAATAATAAAAACCGAAACGAAATAAGATCTTTGTTATAATCAGATGGGGACTTTGACAGTAAGAATAACTAATGATAATAATATCAACTGGATGAGTTCCATTCTTTAGATTTTTGAAAAGACAATGGATTACAGTAGAACTTGTATTAAGCAAGCACCCAAGGGAAATTTAAAAATGGTTGCTTAATGGAGGTGCTCTTTGACTAGAGGTATCCAATATTGCCCCAACCCCTACCACAAACATTTTTTGGGTGCTCCTTGAAGCTGATTAGGAGTGCCTGCCCGAGCAAGTTCTACTGTACATGTTAATGTTATTTTCATTTTTTTCATTTTTTTATGATTTTTAGATTGTGGTTAATGCATTGATGCTGGCTATTCCTGCCATTGCCAACGTCCTGCTCGTGTGTCTGGTCTTCTGGTTAATCTTCAGTATAATGGGCGTCCAGTTCTTTGCGGGAAAGTTTTTCAAATGTGTTTATCCAGACGGGTCGAGGATAGAAGCTTCTATCGTGGCTAATAGAAGTCAATGTGAAAATCTGAGCGCTACGTTGAACTATACGTGGGTCAATTCGAACGTAAACTTTGATAATGCGTTAAATGGATATCTAGCTTTGTTTCAAGTGGTAAGTTGTTTTCCTCTAGATTCCCTGGTTGCACGCGATAAGGAATAGGGTCGCCTGTCAAACCTTGTGGGTTTACTCCGAGTCCTCCGGTTTCCTCCCACTGCGATTTGTTGAAATAAAATTGAACCAAGTGTTAGTCCCAAAATGACCTTGTTTGTGTCAAGTGGATATTAAACTCCATTTCGCTCTCTGTCTCTGTCTCATTTTCCTCGAATTTTATATCCTTTACAGTCTCATTGCATCATTTAGTGATATAGGAATCACTAGCAAGCTACAATATTTTGAAAGAAGAATCTGTAATAGGAATATCGATCCAAATATGGTTCAATTCCGTTCAGATTTTGGTGTGCCCGTGAAAGAGCCATTGACACTTGGAATTGGATATACCGTATTTCCTCGAATACGACCCCGGGGTTCTATTTCGTTCAGCACCCTCCGACCCCCGGGTTCTATTCGAGGCCCGGGTTATATTCGAGGCCGGGTCGTATTTTTTCAGACCCAAATTAATGCTTCAAAATCTTCTATAGGAGTGACATTTTGGACAAGTAAAACAAGCAGACAGGGTCAGTCTTGCAAATACGAAGGCTAAACTCTCTGTGCATGACATGAGAAAATTCTACTTCCTGTGCAGGGATCATCAAATAATTTATATTTTGACAGGGAGTATTCAGTTTTTACGTTAGACCCGGGTTATATTCGAAACCCGGGTTGTATTTATCTCAACACCCCCTTACCCCCGGGTTCTATTTGAGGCCCGGGTTGTAATCGAGGCCGGGTTGTATTCGAGGAAATACGGTAATAAGAGTAGGCTGCGGTAGCCGACACTTTTCCATTAGAGCCCTATTTCATTTAATATTCTGTTTTTTCAGGCTACGTTTGAAGGATGGATGGAAGTAATGGTCGATGCCATTGATTCAACGAAGGTAAATTCAAATATATTCACAGGACAAGTGACTTTACAAAAGTGAAATGTTCTCGAATATTTTTCTTTGTCTTATAATCTATATTGAAGCATATATATATGTGACCCGCTCCCACAAAACCAGGCGCTTGTCGCACAATTTAAGTGACTTTACAAAAGTGAATTTAAATATTTTTCATTGTCTTATAATCTATATTGAAGCATATTATGTGACCCGCTCCCACGAAACCAGGTGCTTGTCGCAGAACTTCATTTTGTACTAAGGGCACAAAAGCATAAACTGTATGCCTCCTTGTTGCGGTGAATAAGCCGAACTCAATTCCAGATGATACGACAAATTTAAAAAAACTTGGGCTGATTATTATTGAAATATGCTGCCAGGTCTATTAAAATGACCAAGAGCCTGATTTTGTGGGAACATCTCACCAATATCTACCTACAAGCACATGTTTTTTGGAGTTCGGAGTCGAGGCCTGAATTGAAGTTCTTTAGCAGTCATTGAATTTAAACCCATTGAGCTCAGGAAATCTGAATCTCAATCGAGAAGAATTTTTTATCAAGCACCTCACATGGAAAAGTCCATATTTTATTTATGTAATTTCCATTCATTGGGTCAATTGTCATGGTTGCCATCCCCAGAATGAGAAAATCATGTGTCATGGCTGCTATCCCCGAAGTGAGAAAGTCATGTGTCATGGTTGCCATCCATGGAGTGTGAAAGTCTGCCATGGTTGCTATCTCCGGGGTGAGAAAGTCATGTGTCATGGTTGCTATCCCCGGGGTGAGAAAGTCATGTGTCATGGTTGCTATCCCCGGAGTGGGAAAGTCATGTGTCATGGTTGCTATCCCCGGGGTGAGAAAGTCATGTGTCATGGTTGCTATCCCCGGGGTGAGAAAGTCATGTGTCATGGTTGCTATCCCCGGGGTGAGAAAGTCATGTGTCATGGTTGCTATCCCCGGAGTGGGAAAGTCATGTGTCATGGTTGCTATCCCCGGGGTGAGAAAGTCGTGTGTCATGGTTGCTATCCCCGGGGTGAGAAAGTCATGTGTCATGGTTGCTATCCCTGAGGAATAAGAAAGTCATTTTGTGTGTTTTTATTGCAGGTGGATGAACAGCCGACGTTTGAAAGTAATATTTATTATTATTTATATTTTGTGACGTTTATTATCTTTGGATCTTTTTTCACCTTGAACCTGATTATTGGTGTTATTATAGACAACTTTAACGTTCTCAAGAAAAAGGTCAGTTTGAGTTCTTACAGGGAAGGGGGTTGGGGGGTTGGATGGTCGAATAGCTAACCTGTGCCCGTTGCATCATATGGAGACAGGTGTAGACATTATGGGGGGGGGGGAGATCATGGCTAAATGGTTAGCGTGCGCGCGCTGCATCATAAGGTCTGTCATTGAGTCAACTGGCTTGGTTTTAATTCCCTGGTTGTATGTGACAAGGAGTAGGGTTGCCTGTCCAATCTCATAAGTTTTCTCCAGGACCTTCGGTTTCCTCCCACTGCTAAAGACCACTGCGCGCAAGGGAATTATTAAAATAAATTTAAACCATATGTTAGTCCCGAAATGACCTAGTTGTGTCGAGTGGACATTAAACTCCATTTCTTTCTCTCTCTCTCAATTCTTACAAATATTACATTTATTAACATGACAAGACCATAATCAACTCTGTAGATCATCGGATGGTTCTGATTAGATTAGAACACATCAGCCATTTAAGAGTTGAACAATGAAAAACAAAATCGAGACTTAATCGCAATTGTCCAGTACCGTTGCTACAGTAACAAACTCCTCTAATGATACAAAACAGAACAATGTCAATGGGGTTATGTATATATTGTTCTCTAACTTAAATAATAAAAATTTATTTTAATAATAATTATATGTATATTTATATAACACACAGTTCCATGGTTATATGCATGCTCAAGACGCTACACAGTCTGGGTGCCATATATAAAAGGCCATATGAAATAGAGGAGTTTTTAAATTAGTTATGAATGTTTCTAGGTGGGATGACAGTTTAATGTTCCTTCGGGCACTCCGGTTTCCTCCCACTGCTAAAGATCCCTACGCGCAAGCGAATTATTGAAATAAAAATTGAAAACCATACATTAGTCCCATAATGACCTAGTTTGTGTTGAGTGGACATTAAACCCTATTTCTCTCTCTCTCTCTCTCTCTCTCTCTCAGCGGCAATGAATTCCACAGAACAGGCACTTAATGAATAAACAATCTGTATCCAAATGATTTGAATTTTGGTAATTATATGACAATTTTTTATTTGGAGTTTATATTTTGTGATTATAAGAAGATGTTGTATTCTATATTACAGTATGATGGAAGTTATCTCGATATGTTTTTAACACCAAGTCAGAGAAATTATTATAATACCTTAAAGAAACTGGGCAATAAAAAACCACAGAAAACCATCAAAAGACCAAAGGTAAATAAATCGTTTTCATTTTGAAAAAAGGCTGGGGTTGAAATTCTATTGTTTACTTGTCAAAAGTCAGGTCGAGTGGATGTTAAGCCCTTTTTATCTCTCTATTTGTTAAGCGGGGTTTATGTCGACTTTGCAACTTAAAGCAACTAGTTGCAGTCAGTTGCAAGTGAGCTTATGTCGATCATATCAGCAACTGAGGACAACTGAGAGCAACTGAATTCGGAGTGCTTATGTCGACTTAGAACTGATCAAATCCTTATACAGCATTTAGTAACTGGAACATATATGATACTAAAACACAAATTTATATGGAAAACAATCACTGAGTTTGTTTCACACTACGTTTCATCAAGTTCCTCTTGTCATTCGCAAGCAAGTAATGACAGTATAAAGACAAGAAATCAGAAGTGATAGAGATTACACTTAACACTTGACTGTTAATTTATTCATCACATGATCAACAAAATGGCGAAAAATTTAGAAGAGGCATGGCCGGTCTTGACACAATTCTATTGATATATTATTGTTGACATCATCAACATTTGAAAAGTGATGGGTGTCTTATTAGTTTGCTTCCATTTGTTTGTTTATGAAGTCACATGTCACATGTCTCTTATCATGTGATTATATGTCAATGGAAATGAGGTGACGCCAGTTAGAAGAACGCTCATGTTGACTGCAACTAGTTGCTGCCAGTTGCAGTGAGTTGCAGAAAGTTAAACATGTGCAACTGACTGCAACTAGTTTCTTTGAGTTGTAAGGGGCGCTCAGGTTGACCGTTTTCAGTTGCTCCCAGCTGCCAAAATGACATAAGTCTCCCTTTATGATCGAGGGTTGGGTGGTCGAATGGTCGAATGTGTGCCCTTTAGATCATAAAGTCTATCATTGAATGAAGCGGTTTGTTTTCAATTCCGATCTTGTACACAACAAAGAATAGGACCGTCTGTCCCCTACCCACTGCTTAAGACCATTACTTGCAAACAAATTACTGAAATAACTAGGCTGTGTTGAGTGAACGTTAAACCCCTTACCCCTCTGGGGGGTTGGATGGCTGAATGGTTAGCATGTGTGCGCTGTATGTACCATAAAGCCTGTTTGTACATGACAAGGAGTAGGGTCGTCTGTCCAACCTCGTTGTTTTTTTCTTGGTCCTCCGGTTCTCTCCCACTCCATGCAAGTGATTTATTGAAATAAAACTAAGCCATATGTTAGTCCCGAAATAACTAGGCTGTGCATTTATATGATTTTAACAATATATGCTTTTCTCCTTTCAGACCAAATTCCAAGCCTTCTTCTTTGACATTGCGACGAGTAACAAGTTTGAGCTATGCATCATTATTATCATATTTCTTAACATGATAACCATGGCTATAGAACATTACCACCAGTCTCAAGTTATAACAGATGTATTGAAGATATTAAACATTGTGTACAGTGTCATCTTTATACTGGAATGCGTCATCAAGTTGGTTGGAATGAGGTGGCATTATTTCCGACAATTCTGGAATGTTTTTGATTTTATAATCGTGATATTATCTATAGCAGGTAATACAGCTTTTGATATCTTATAATCGTGTTATTATTATGGGGTGTTGGCCAGTTGGCCGAATGGTTAGCATGTGCGCGCTGTCTCATAAAGCCTGTAATTGTCATTGAGTCAACTGGCGTGGTGTCGAATCCTTCAGTTGTACGTGACAAGGAGTAGGGTCGCCTGTCGAACCTTGTGGGTTTTCTCTGGGTCCTTCGGTTACCTCCCACTACTAAAGACCCCTACGCGCAAGCGAATTATTGAAATAAAATTAATGTATATGTTAGTCTCGAAATGACTAAGTTTGTGTTTCTGTTTCAATGTTTCATTATCAATAACATTTTAATTTTACAGTTTTTTTACTCGATGGTATGGTGTTAAAATATATTTCATTATTTTATCCTGTTTACCGTTTAGAATATTCACCATTTTCTGTCATTTTATATTTGACCCTTTAAACCTCAATGGCTGAATTTCCCCCCCCCCCCCCCCCCGAGATGTTGTAGGGTCAATGATGCAAGCAGTCGGTTCTCTCGTCCATCAGGGAAATTGACTGGCTGCTGATCATACCCATCAGTCAATTTATTACACGCCATAGAATTAAAATTTCTGACAAATAACAGTTTAAGATATTATTCATTTGTCCTTTTGTTTTCTTGGTTAATATTGACCTAGTTATGAACAGGGATACGAATAGCAATACACGTAACACGTAACGTATCATGATTGCGGTGTCAAAAACCAGCACTAAATCAGACTATGTGAGAAATTGACCAATCAACAAAATACTTTGAAGAGAAAACCCTGTTTTAGAAGTGATTTTCTCAGCTCTTGTGTTTATTAGTTCAGATGAACGATATCCATATCCATGAACCCTGAATTACCGTTGTAGATTCCATTTGTACCTAGTCAGCGATTAGTCAGAACAGTTATAACAAACCTTGTAGAACATTATCAGAACTTTAGTTCAGTCCTTTTAGACTACAACAAATCCTTATTAAAACACTTGTCTTCTCGAAACCAATGATGACTAGAATTTGAATTTAATGACAAGTGTGCAGAAACAAAACTATCTAGGGAAAATTTTACCTATAGCATACTGCATAGTGTACGCCAGTCTTCATTAACCCAGTAGGTGCTGAACAGTAGGACGTTTAAACCTTCATTTCATTTCATATCCTTAGAATTAGTTTTGTGAGATGATGGCGATGTAGAAGTCTAAATAGATTTATTAACAATTCTGATTTGTGATGTACAAGTCTAAATAGATTTATTATCAAGTGACAATGTTTTCTAGGCATTTTTTTTATGTGACTCTAAAATCGACAAATATTGTTTGTAATCCTTCTGTGGTGGGTGAAAACTTAAAACCAAGAAAATCGACACGTAATGAATGTTGTTAATGATATTTTATAATTTTATGTATGATAGGACTTGAAAGTAATGGTCGTTTTCGTAACTAAATGGGAGGTTGGGATGGCCTAGTGGTCTAGAGTGCTGCGCTTCGACCACTAGCTGGCCGGCCACCTCTGGCTTGTGGCTGTTGTTTCGAGCCTTAGTGTGAAGGTATGTGACATGGAGATAGGGGGCGCCTTCTCAACCTCGTGGGTTTCCTCCGGGCACTCCGGTTTTCTCCCACTGCTAAAGACCCCTACGCGCAAGCCGATCATAGAAATAAAATTAAACCATATGTTAGTCCAAAAATGACCTATTGTGTTGAGTGGACGTTAAATCTCATTTCTCTCTCTCTCTCGTAACTAAATTTTGTCCATGGCATTGTGAATTTGACTCGGGTGTCTTTCCTGACAAAAAGTGCCGCTGTTTCTCTTGACAAAAAGTGCCAACAAATTATAATTTTTATTTATGTTTTATTTTTCAGGGTTGGTTTTAGATGATTTATTGAGTTCAGTTTTCGTGACACCAACGTTGCTGCGAGTTGTTCGTGTTTTCCGTATAGGACGAGTTTTACGTCTGATAAAAGCTGCCAAAGGAATTCGTAAACTTTTATTTGCCTTGATTATCTCGCTGCCCGCTATATTTAATATCGGAGCCTTGCTCTGTTTACTTATGTATATATACGCCATCATCGGGATGTCGTCGTTCGGAAATATAAAACTGACCACAGGGTTGAATGACATCGTTAACTTCCAGACGTTTGCCAATAGTTTTATGTTGCTGTTCCGCGTTGCAACGTCTGCCGGATGGAACGAAGTCCTGGAACCCATGTTGATAGACGAGCCTAATTGTGACCCGGATTTTAAGACTCTGCCGAACGGAACGCGGGTGAGAGAGACCAACGGGGATTGTGGGACACCGTGGTTAGCGGTGATATTTATGGTGTCGTACATATTTATCGCGTATTTAGTGGTCATCAATATGTACATCGCCGTCATTCTCGAGAATTTTAATCAGGCCCATCAACAAGAGGAGGTCGGAATAACGGAGGATGACTTCGATATGTTTTACGTCGTCTGGGAGAGGTACGATCCTCTCGCCACACAATTTATCAAATACGATGCTCTGTCAGACTTTTTAGCTGATTTAGAAGAACCGTTGGGTCTGCCGAAACCCAATGAAATTGCGATCGTATCGTTTAATCTGCCAATCAGCGAAGGCGACAAGCTCCATTGTCTGGATATCTTAATGGCGCTCGTCAAGAAACATCTCGGGGCGGTCGAAGAAAACGAAGAATCTAAAAAGATCCAAGAGAAAATGGAGGAGAAATTTGAAGGAGTTTTTCCATCACGTGTTCAAACTCAAAAGAAATCGACCACAATGCAGCGTAAGAAAGAGGACGTGGCCGCCAGAACTTTACAACGTTGCTGGCGTAGCTTTAAGACATCGCGAGCTCTTAAAAACATAACGAGTCTTGCCATGCAACAAAAATTGGACCTTGCAAATCAAGCATCTGTATCACGTGCTAACAGTATTATCAGCCTCGGGCGCCGTCTGAGTAATGCTCTCAGTTCTTTCTTCAGTTCGTCGCGTCCGAGTAGCGCTTTAAGTCGCGTGAGTTTGAAGAGCAATACATCCCATCATTCCCTGCAGCCGATCAGTAGGAAGACTAAGATAGCGAACACGCTAAAAGTGCCGTCGATAAACACTTTATACCCGTCGGGTTCGGACTATAATGCACATCAGGATAATACTGATATAGAGTTGTGAGGAGTAACCCCCGTGAACGATGGATTATAAAATATAATACTGATATAGAGTTGTGAGGTGTGACGTCGGTGAACGATGGATTATAAAATGTTGTAGACCTACTGAGGACGTGACGTCATCTAAATTGTAAACTGTTGAACGGGGATTGACGTAATGTCCGATGGGTTCAAAAGTCAGTCGTACAATAAGGGTTACATAAAACACAAACTGTGAAATAGTCTGAATTACAAAGTGTGTAACAGCTGAGTTACAAAATGTGAAAAATTATGAAATAGGCTGAATTACAAAACGTGAAACAGGCTGAATTACAAAATCTAAAACAGGCTGAATTACAACGAGAAACAGGTTGAATTACAAAATGGGATGCAGTCTGAATTACAAAATGAGATGCAGTCTAAATTACAAAATGTAAAATAGTCTGAATTACAAAACAAGAAACAGTCTGAATTACAAAATAGTCTGAATTACAAATTGTGATGCAGTCTGAATTACAAAATGTAAAATAGTCTGAATTAGAAAACATGAAACAGACTGAATTACAAAATGTGATGCATCCTAAATTACAAACCATTAAATAGTCTGAATTAGGAAATGTGAAGCAGTGAGTGAGTTCTGATGTGCAACGAATTTTATATTGGCTGTGAAAACCACAACGTAATAATCGTGAAGTGCAACGAATTGTGACAACGTAACAAATTATTAACCCTGCATGACCTTCACCTTGTTTTATTTATCTGTAATTAATGTACATAACACCCAGTGTGTGACTTGATATTATTTATGTAGGTCTCGACAACAAGACTCTTTCTTTTTTATAATCTCACTGCTAGCGTATTGTTTTTATAAAAACATTGTAAATAAATTATTCCTGGAATAGAGATTAGATTTCTATTTTCGTACGTTATAGAAATTTGACATGTGCCAAAAAATATAGTATTCCTGAGTGTGAAGGTTTCCTGAACTATAACTTTGACCTTTTTACCTTGACGTTTAACAATTGACCTTTAAACCTTGACCTTTGAATCATGACCTTTAAATCATGAACTATAACTTTGACCTTTAAACCTTGACCGTTAAATCTTGATCTCTGTACGGATGAGAGTCGGTGTCACAATAGAATAAGTCGTTACTATACATCCCCCCAAAATTGTAAACTATTTTGCACTGCTAAATAAATACTTCCCACAATTATCTAAGTGTTTTTGACTTAAATCGTTGATTTAGGATATAAAATGTCTGTCAACTAGCTTAGTGTCTGTTCTCAAGCAAAGCTACATGTAACTGTAGACAGACAGCCTAAGTTTAGTATACTTGATTCCATACAGCGGGGAGGATGACGGTAATGATCAAGTTTTTGACTTAAATCGTTGATTTAGGATATAAAATGTCTGTCAACTAGCTTAGTGTCTGTTCTCAAGCAAAGCTACATGTAACTGTAGACACACAGCCTAAGTTTAGTATACTAGATTCCATACAGCGGGGAGGATGGCGGCAATGATCAAGTGGCGTGGTTTTGAATCCCCGGTTGTACGTGACAAGGAGTAGGGACGCCAGCTGTCCATCCTCATGGGTTTTCTCCGCGTCCTTCAGACCCATGTGCGCAAACAAATTATTGAAATAAAATTATAACGTGTCAGTCCCGTTAATTATGGTAACCATAACTCTGTTGTTAATTATGCTGATAATAACTCTTGTCGTTGATTATGGTGTCAAGACTTTTGAGGGAGAAATGAGTTCTAGTAGAAATGATTAATACTCAGTAATTTTATTTACAAATTTATCTCACCAGTTAACATTCCACTAATTCTTGTAATATATCGAGACCAACGGTATGCGGTTTCTCCTAAGTTCTTGTAATATATCAAGACCAACATCTGTTAGGTTTCCCCTAATGGTTGTAATATATGGAGGCCAACGTGTATGAGGTTTATCAGGGTCGATATATATCAGTGTATTTATTATCTAAGTTCTTTAATTGATAAACATCATGACACACATTTCTAGTAATGCCAAGACACATTTCTAGTAATGTCATGATACACATTCTAGTATTGCCATGACATATTCTAGTATTGCCATGACACATTCTAGTATTGCCATGACACATTCTAGTATTGCCATGACACATTCTAGTATTGCCATGACATATTCTAGTATTGCCATGACACATTCTAGTATTGCCATGACACATTCTAGTATTGCCATGACACATTCTAGTAATGTCATGATACATTCTAGTAATGTCATGATACATTCTAGTATTGCCATGACATATTTTAGTATTGCCATGATATATTGAAGTAATTGAAGTATTGTCATGACACATTTTAGTAACGCTGTGACATGTTCTAGTATTGACATAAGAACATAATCTAATATTTCCATGACAACATGCTCTAATATTGCCATGACAACATACTCTAATATTTCCATGACAACATGCTCTAATATTGCCATGACAACATACTCTAATATTGCCATGACATATTCTAGTAATTCCCCCATGACATATTCTAATATTGCCATGACAACATATTCTAGTTTTCCCACGACATTTTCTAGTATTACGAATATTTCTGTGATATTTTCATTACAAGTGATATGTAATTATAACTACCGGTATTTAACTGATATTCCACATTTTATGTTTTTATTTTTGTGTGTTATAAAAGCTTATCGTGATAATATTTATCATTTTGAAATCCGTTAAATGTACGAGTATTTCAAATGTAATCTGTTAAATGTACGAGTATTTCAAATGTAATTATTTTGAAATCCGTTAAATGTACGAGTTTGTCAAATGTAATTATTTTGTTTCCGTGAATCAAGTCATGACACAAATAATTCAAATCAACCATTTGTAAAAAAACATTCTGTTGTTGTTTTTTTCTGTTTTTAAAGATATATATTATGTAAGAGCTAAATCTGCCTATTGCAGGTTTTTTTGTTTTGGCTTAAAATTTTATAAATGATTATTTAGACAATTATTCACATGACAAGCCAGTAATCAAATCTCTAGGACATTGGATGATGCAGATGTAAATGGATTTAAATACGATCTCCATTTAATGATTTAATTTTAAAATGGAGAAGCAAGGCTGAGTCTCGATAAACCAGTAACAAGTCAAAACTTTAAACAGTGTCAACTTCAATCAGAATAATATAATTTGAATGAATATTAATATATTGATTTTGTATTATCTATTTTCAAACTATTATAGCAAGAATGGCCAGCTCTTTATCTAAATCCTTCCTAATGCTTTTCTAAAACCACTGATTGGCATATGTTTTTTCAAACACCGATTTAATTCAAGCTAAAATGTAGGCTATTTTGATAATTTAACATTTAATGAAGAAACATCAAACTATCAATTGAGATAATCTCCTGGCGTTGATTCGGTCAGATTAAAATGAGGCCTATCGAAATATTACAAGGAAAATTAAAGGTTGCGCTGGCTGGAATTGACGAATGTTGACAATTCACGTTATCATTGTTAATACTGAATAGAATTCAACCATTTTTGCACTGATATATTTTTCTGAGAAATTCAATTTTCACTTTGTATAATTTATTTAGGCATCTGAACTGTGTTCTATTCATTCTGTAAGCATGTGTATGAGTGATGATGTATGTTTAAGAAACAATATATTTATAAATATGAATACTAGGGGTATACGTTTACAGGTATATGTGAATACTTGTGTTCGAACAACAGGAATTTGCCTAATGATTTACATCAGACTAAATGTCAGTATATCGTATATACCCATAGCAGCCTTAACAAACGCTTAATTTCCAAGGTTTCAGACTCTTATTTACAAACGTTCGTTCACATTCTGAAAAATCTATCCTTTAATCACGTTTCTGACCCTGTGCTATCTGTTTCCCCATATCTTATATACAGTTCTCGTTTAAATGTGTAAGTAGGCCTATTAATTAATGTGTAAAATAGGCCTACATTAGAAATTAATATTGCCTGAGTTTCGCACTTCTTAGAGTATACATGTATATATAGACTCCACACTAATTTTAAATTATAAATAATATTAAGATTAATAATTTGTAAATTAATTTATAATATAATAAAAATATTTGTAAATCTATATATATATATATTAATTGCCATGGAAATGTTTTTAATTTATTATTTATTTTTGGTTGTTGCACCAATCAAAATGTTGAAATAAAAATATTTTTGAAAATTATCTTTTGTTCCTCTCCAGTCAACGCAAACAATTTACATTGTTGATTACTTGGGTGTTGTGGTTAGCGTGTGCGTGATGTATCATAAAGTCTGTCATTGAGTCAACAGGCGTGGTTTCGGTTCCCCAGTTGTACGTGACAAGGGGGAAGGTTGCTTGTTCAACCTTGCAGGTTTACTCTGGATCCGCAGGTTTCCTCCCAATGCTAAAGACCCCCAATCTGTTTTACAGAGAATTACTTACGAATTATCTCTGTCACAGATGACTGTCTTGAAGACGTGCATTGACTTCACGTGGCTTCAGTCATTGGCTCAACGGCTCGTGCGTTGTTTACATAACACAACTGCTTCGGGCAAAAAAGTTAATATTTTGCCGAATTAAGACGCATATGTTATGTCATCTTTATCAGTGATACTAGCGGCCAAGCGAATATTCACTGCGAATATTCACTGCGGGATCAGTTTGAAAGACCCCCTACACGCAAGCAAATTGTTGACCTAGTTTGTGTTGAATGAAACCCCATTTCTCTCTTTCTTTGTTCATTACTTCTGAGAATTGGAGAGCTGCGATGGCTCAGCGAGTAAGTTTCTGAATTGCTAACCAGAAAATCTCTGGTTTGCTGCTGGTGATGGCCCAGAAAGTTCCCCACAATTTTCTGGCTTGGTTTTTCCCTTGTCAGTGGTGTAGGATGGAAAGCCTAACAAAGCGTCTCCTTGTTCGGATGGTAGGCCTACAAAAAACCAAGGTTTTGTGTACACTTGAATTGGTTTGAAGTAGAATAATACGAGGCTGTAGTGCCACTGCCCGGGCAAAATTTCCCTTATTACACACTGTAGGCCTATGGTGTATGCACATCTTCATTTCCCTGAACGGTTCAGGAAAGTAGAAGCTAAATTTCATTTAATTTCTAAATTTCGTTTAATTCAGACTGAGTCCTGCTAAAGGATATAATATGGGGTAATGTCCGGTGGCTAAGTGGATAAGGCGCTGGTTCGCTAGCCTGGAGGTCTGGTGTTCGATCCCTGCATTGGCCAAGAAAGTTCATCTTGATTTTCCGACGTGATTTCCCCTTGTCAGTGATGCAGAAGGAGGGCCTGACAAGGACAGCTGCCTAGTCGTTCGGATGGGACGGAAAACCGAGGTCCCGTGTACACATTGGCGTGCACATAAAAGAACCCTTGGCAGTTGGAATTCAGTTGCTGCCCTGGCAAAATTTCCCTCATAGCACACTGTATGGCGTATGCCCGTCTTCAATTAGCCCAGGTTAGGTGCTTAACCGTAGGACGTTAAACCCCATTTCATTCATTCATTCATTTTTTGTGTACACAGCATCTTATTTGTTTACCCCATCCAAACACACTGTTTGTTGTTTTGCCAGGCCCTCCGTCCTACACAGAGTTATATAACTCTATGATCCTACACCACTGACAAAGTGACATCCCTTTTTACTACACCACTCCATCTTACACCACTGACCAAATCTCCCAAATAGTCCGGTGGCTGAAGGGGGGGCATTGCCACCTGAGCTGTGAATTTATGAGACCAAGTTTTTCTAGACCAGTTTTTCGCGCAGATTCCGAATCTGGGTGGTGAACAGGCGTGAGAGGGGGCGTTTTCAAGATATGGGGGGTCTAATGACTCTAATGTCTTATTACCATCGTGCCTGAGTAGTCTTTTCTGCGATACATTATAACACTTATAAATTAATATTTTGAATGACGATATAGGGACTGAGTGAAAAGCTAGAGAAAACACTTTTCAGGTCAATTTTGAGTCATTTAAATCAAGGTGAAGTCATTTCCCTCTAATTTTACCCCCCACATCAAACAGTTGTCAAGAGCATCATGAACACTTATTTATAGATTTGCAATCCTAGAATTTTTTGTTTTAATAATATATATTAAGTCCACATAATGACAGCCCCACCCCACCCCCCTACATAGACATTAGACCCCCCATATCTCGAAAACGCCCCCTCACACGCCTGTTCACCACCCAGATTCGGAATCTACGCGAAAAACTGGTCTAGAAAAACTTGGTCTCATAAATTCACAGCTCGGGTGGCAATGCCTCCCCCCCCTTCAGTCACCAGACTAAAAGACACTGTGGCTCTGGGCTAACATGCAGTATTTGCACATTTTACCAGTTTAATTCAGCTGAATACAGCTCATGTATAACAATTCTGGATTTACCTATAGTGTTGACGGACTAAAGGGCTAGGGCCTCAAGATATAGGGGTGGCGGCAAAGGTCATATTGCGAGTTTAATTTTATTTCAATAATTCGCTTGGGCGTAAGGGTCTTTAGCAGTGGGAGGAAACCATACTAGTTGACTTGATGACAGACCTTTAGCAGTGGGAGGATATCGAAGGACCCAGAGAAAACCCACGAGGTTGGACAGGACACCTTCTCCTTGTCACGTACAACCGGTGAATAGAAACCACGCTAGTCTCAATTGAAGACCTTATGATACAGCAAGCACGTGCTAACCATTTGTCCATCCACGGGGGATCACGGTTCGCTAGCCTGGAGGTTGAGTGTTCGATCCCTGCATTGGCCGAGAAAGTTCATCGATTTTCCGGCGTGATATCCCCTTGTCAGTGATGCAGAAGGAGGGCCTGACAAGGACAGCTGCCTAGTCGTTCGGATGGGACGAAAAATCGAGGCCCATGTACAAATTGGAGTGCACGTAAAAGATCCCTTGGCAGTTGGAATTCGATATAAGAGTAGGCCGTAGCGCCGCTGCCCGGGCAAAATTTCCCTCATAGCACACTGTTGGCGTATGCCCGTCTTCAATTGGCCCAGGTTAGGTGCTTAAGCGTAGGAGTTAAACCCCATTTCATTCATTCATTCCATCCACACCTCCCAGTTTCAAACATACTTTCGGCTTAACCTACTGGTGTGAGGAGGGGATTATAAGGAGGGGGGGGGGGGATCATGTGGAATGGCCTTATCATGAAATTGGGGGGGGGGGGGGCTCATAAATAGAAAAGCCTTGTGCCGGTCTTCATCTAATTCATTCACTGATGAATAATAAAACATTAAATACTTTTGTTTTTGGTATTCTATAAATTTATTGACAATAAACAATAATACTATTATATCATCTATTATAGGTAGATTCATTATAACTCAACCCAAGTCAGTTTATTATTTTAACAAAAAACACCCGGGAAAACTGAAATATGTTTGGTGGTGAGGTCTGGTCAGGAATTTTTTTTTTTTTTTAAATTTCGGCCAATCAGATATCAGTTCTATGTGTATGGTAATGTAAAAAAGCAGTCCATCGCGACTTGCGTGGAGAATGGTATCAAAGCTGTTCTCTTAAAATTTAATTGGTGAAAATAACAACTGACTTCAAAAGGCTGACCATGAACCAGGCCCCCCGTTTCACACATCATTCACAGACTTACGAATTTATTCAACTTTCAATCACTGATTATAGGAAATATCTTTGATCCAGAAACACAAAACTTTGCACATAGTTTCTTATTGATGCATTTTATATATTTAAAAACAACAAAATTTGGAGGGGTCTTTATCAGTGGGAGGAAACCGGAGGACCCGGAGACAACCCACGGGGGCTGGACAGGCCACCTGACTCCCTGTCACGTACAACCGGAATTTAAATAGTCAATATGCAATCAAATATGTAAAATCCATTAACAAAACAAAATCATGGCAAATGGCAACAAATTATAGCAAATAAGTTAACAAATGGATTGGATATAATTAATATATATATATACAAATATATTTACAAATATATACATGTATAACAAAATTCTTTCTCGAGACAAAATCAATGCAAGCTGCTTTTCGTTTCATTTCCCTCCACAGATCTGTGCCACATTCTCTGATGTCTCTCTCTACTGGATAATTTCCATCTCATTGATGTTGGAAATGGGCATATCAGAGAGAGAGAGGGTTAAGCCCACATGACACAAACTACGTCTTTTCAGGATGTAACATATGGTTCAGTTTTATTTCAAAAATTGCGTGAAGAATGGAGTCAATAGCTGTGGGAGGAAACCAGAGGACCTGCAGAAAACCAACAAGGTTGAACAGGCAACCCACTTCACACAGCTCTTTTAATCTTAATGTGCACGATTTTAACTATTTTGCCAACGCAATGTCTAGTTCTTTGAGGTCTAAATTAATAAATAGAAACTAAAATCACAAACTAAACCTTTTCAAAAAGATCAGTCGAGGATTTTTTTTCTGGATTATTAAAAGTTCCTTTCCTACGCCATCCAATAAACTGAAAACAATGTTTAAATTAGTGTTCCCATTTCAAGAACAAAGATTTAAATTGGTGTAGCCCTAATAACCTCTAGGGAGATGGGTTTAAAATAGGCTATGCCTGTTCTCCAATCCCTATTCAGATACATGTACCATACAAATCTGAATAAAATATTGCTGATAAAAAACAAAAAAAAAACCTATACACAGTAACTCTGGCTCATAGTCACAACGGGTGCTTCAATGAAACCATTAATTAATATACAGCTTTAATATTTCATGTAATTAAAAGACAAATTATACTTTTATATACATAATTTTAAAACGTCTTTTAATCAACGACACAGACTTACTGATAATAGAATGAAATGGGTTTTATCTCTGAAAACCTCCATTTCAGCCTCAGGGAAGCCTCTACTGGATTCCATAACTCTCTATGATTAAATATGTGCTCAGAGAGTCTACAATCGTCCACTAAATGAATTCACCACACTACAGAAAGTTGAGTCCCCATTTGCATCCATCAAGTACACCACAGTACAGAGAGTCAAGTCCACGATTGTATCAATCAAGTTCACCACAGTACGAGAGACGAGTCCATGATTTGTATTAATCAACAATTTCACACTTCATGATTTGGTATAATATAAATACACACATTCTTGTCATTTTAAATCACCAGCACAAAACGTTTTTTAAATTCCATCAATACAAATATACATCCAGTTAAAAAACAATCTATTTTCCGTCTTCATTCTAATGTCTGCCCTCTATATATGCATCTCCATGGAGACCCAAACACTATTGTCACTAGTGAAGCCTGTATCATTACCGGCCCGGGACTGTACCAGGTAGTGGAGGCTTACGACAGATCCCTGGATCCATTCACTTGATTGATACGTTATTTGTTGTTTGTCTTGTCCGCAGGTTTATTTTGTTGGTTTTGTTTTGTGCATGGTGCAGTCCTCCTGCCACTGTACTTGTAATAAGCATACAAATTTCTTACTGTACAAATTACAATCTCTTTAACTGGAGTAAATTATGGCAAGAATCAGGTTTACTGAGTTAGTTAGTTTGGACCAACCCAGAATGGTAATGAAGGTGGCGGTTGTTGAAAATGGTGAATAGAAGTTGGGGGAGGAGGAGGGGTTGTAAAAACAGCCTGCGATGTCGACGTCGTATATACAGATTCCGACATACCCGTATTCCACTGTGGGGGTTGGTTGTTCTGATAATACGATGTAGGGGGGATAGGTGGTGGCGCTAGTGGGGGTGCAGCAGGACCTCCCCATTGAGGGAAGGGGATATTCTGGGGACTGGATGGTCTGTATTGTAAGGTAGTCGACGGTTGTGTCGGAACTTGAAACGATTGGCTCACCGGTAACGGCTGACTTGATATCGGTAAATGTTGACTGTACACGGGTAGCGGCTGATTGGCTAAAGGCTGTAACGGCTGATTGGCTAATGGCTGTAACGGCTGATTGGCTAATGGCTGTAACAGCTGATTGGATACTTGTAACGGCTGACTGACAACTGTCATTGGTTGAGTTGGCATCGCGACTGACATACTGGGTACTGGGATATTTTGACTGTGTATCGGCAAGGGTTGGCTAGAGAGGGGTTGATACAGCGTTTGTTGTTCTTGTATAGGAACTTGACTGGTGGTTATAAATTGGGGTTGGTCTGGGGGAGGTTGTGAGTACTGGGGATAAGAGGGGTTAGCAGGGGTTATGGCCTGCGTATTGTATAAAGTAGGAGCTGATGATATAGCAATTTTATAAGGTTGAAATTGGGGATCTATCGTTCCGTCTGTAGGTATTCGATTATTGTCCAGATTCTTGGTCGTTATTTCACCCTCTCCGTTCTTCCCGTTCTCTTTAATAACATCCATATTTTGTTCACCATTGTCCTCTGTAAAAAGAAAAGAAAATAATATTCTAGGCCTTGCGTTTCTACAATTGATGACAAGAGAGAGAGATGGTGTTTAACATCTACTCGACACAAACAAGGACATTCGGGAAAAACACATGGTTCAATTTTATTTCAACAATTCGCTTGCGCGTAGGGGTCATCAGCATTGGGAGGAAACCTGAGGAGCCAGAGTAAACCACGAGGTTGAACAAGCGACCTGACTCCCTGTCACTTACGACAGGTGAATCAAAACTACGCTAGTTGACTGAATGACACATGTTTGCACTAAAGCGGCGGACAGACTAGCCGAATGATTTGGCCGAATCAACCAGCGTCGAAGTTCGCCTAGTGTCCACTGTCATTCGGCCGAAACAGGTTTGATATATTTGCCTGGTGTGTCCACTTCACCGAAGCATTCGGCCGAAGGTAGAATTCATTAGCCAATCACCTATCATATCCAGATGTCACGTGATTGTTTGACACTGGAGTGTCCACCCATTTGACCAAATAAAATTTTTGCACCGATTGATACAGCCGAATGATTCGGCTAATGTGTCCCCTGCTTTAGGGGAAACCCATCCCATGAGGTTAGGCAGAAAAAACCACACCCCTTGACCCAATAACTGACAGTTGAGGCCACACCCCTCGACTCAATAACTGACAGTTGTGGCCACACCCCTCGACTCAATAACTGACAGTTGAGGCCACACCCCTCGACTCAATAACTGAAATGAAATATTTGGCAGTTTCAACGTCCTACTGTTCTGCTTCTAAACTAGGCTAACGAAGACGGGCATACGCCATACAATGTGCTATGAGGGAGATTAACCCGGACAACAGCGCTACAGCCTACTCTAAAATCAAATTTCAACTGTTAAGGGATCTTTTACATGCACGTCAATGTGTAAACAGGACCTCAGTTTTTTGTCCTATCTCACCGATTAGACAGCTGTCTTTCTCAGGCACTCCATCCTGCATCACTGAAAAGGGGAAACCACACCCGAAAATCTTGATGAACTTTCTCAGCCAGTGTCACCGTGATCCATATTTAACGTAAGACTCCATTGTGTACAAAGGTGGATAATGAAATCTTTGCTGTATCAAACCTTCGTTTTGCCGGAGAGCTAGGATTCGAGAGGAACAGCGAGGGGCAAGGTGACGGGGCGGGGATGTAACAAATATCTCTTACCTTTGTTTATTATTTTCTTGGTTAAATTTTTATCTTTTTTATTTTTTGGTTCATCATCTGATGATTGTAAACTTCTTTTAGTACCTGTATCAACAGATAAAACATCAACATTTAAAACAATTTTATTAAATTTTAAAGTAAATAATAAATAATCCTCCACATTTAATTGAACTCAACAACTGATCAAATATCAACAACTGGAGAGAGAGAGAGACGGGGGGGGGGGGGGGGGTTTGAGAGAGAAATGGGGTTTAACGTCCACTCAACACAACAAGGTCATTTCGGGACTAACGTATGGTTTAATTTTATTTCAATAATTCGCTTGCGCGTAGGGGTCTTTAGCAGTGGGAGGAAACCCACTAGGTTGAGAAGGCGCCCTATCTCCATGCCACATACGCTCACAACAGGGCTTGAAACCACAGCCACAAGCCAGAGGTGACCGGCCAGCTAGAGGTCGAAGCGCGGCACTCTAGAACACTAGGCCATCCCAACCCCCATTCAACAACTGGAACATCAAAAGAGATTACATGTGGTACTAGCTTTTCATCATGTCATATTTATATCATCCAGAGAGAGAGAGAGAGAGAGAGAGAGAGAGAGAGAGTTGGGTTTTAACATCCATTGACACAAACTAGTTCATTAAGTGACTAACACAAGGTTCAATTTTATTTCAACAATTCACTTGCGCATAGCCGTCTCTAGCAGTGGTTACGCCAGCTGACTCAATGATAGACCTTATGATTCAATGCGCAACATTTGGGCAATCATCCCTGCAAATACTGAATAGTACAGAAGTTGACAGAACCATTCATTGGACTGATAATTCCTTTTCAATTCTAACTTCCAAGAGATCTTTAATATCCACCTGATTTCTTGTCTCATCCTACTGACGAGACACACTCAGCTGTGTTAAGAGAGGGAGAGAGAAAAATGGGGTTTAACGTCCACTCGACACAAACTAGGTCATTCTGGGACTAACGTATGGTTTTCAATTTTTATTTTAATAATTCGCTTGCATGTAGGGGTCTTTAGCAGTGGGAGGAAACCGGAGAAAACCCACATACGCTCACACTAGGGCTCGAAACCACAGCCGCAAGCCAGAGGTGACTGGCCAGCTTGAGGTTGAAGCGTGGCACTCTAGACCACTAGGCCATCCTAACCCCCAAGTGTTAAGCCAGAGGGCTCATCACGACAAATGAGAATTCAAACGTAGGATATTGTAGTCAACATATAGAAATTATTTACCTGCTTTAAGAGGTGGAGGCATCATTGTCTGTGTTTCACTGTATGGTTGTACTCCAGGCCTATAATTATAAAAAAATAATATCCATCAATTTACAACTGTCCCAGGTTCTTTTATTTTTATTGTCCCATCTGAACAACTAGACACCTTTCCTTTTGCCAGGCCCTCCTTCCTACAACACCAAGAAGGTTGGAAACCAGGTACTTGTATAAAAGATAGTAAGCTGGCACTGCCAGGCACAGTGCTCACTCTGGGTTCCATTTTTTTCCCGCCAATTTCTCTTTTTAATTTTTTAGGTATATATTTCTTCCGCCAAATTTTTTAAAAAAAAATCAGTAATTTTTATAACTTTTTTTTTTACAAAAATACATACACATTTTACAATTTACAATATTCTTCTCTGCTTTTCCATTCATCTCTGAAAGATCTATCTACCTTTTCTAAATGCCCTTAAGATTGTATGTAGTTTACTAGTTAACGTCGCTCTAATACAACGAGCGATTGACACCAACTGCTAAATAATTGCACTCGAATGTAGCACGTGCTCTCGGTCATTCCAATCGAAATATACGTCAACATTTCTAAGCGTTTTGATTTATTTACTTAAAAACATAAACCCCATTCAAAATATGATAATAAATCCGACAATATGCCATCAAAATGTTGGTGATGGAATACTAAAAAATCTGACAATCTTCTAACGGACTTTGAAATTGAAGTTCAATCTTTCGTTTACGACCCATGGCATATGATTTGATAATACCCGACTTTCGACAACCTCAAGATTATATACGCATTTATAAATTGTAACGACATATCTGGTTTCATTTATAAACGATACCGGCAACTTTAGTGAGAAATATATCAAACAGTAGTCATAATCTAATAATCCAAACGAATCGACCGAGTATTGTTCACCGTGTCCGCCATTTTGAATAATAGAAACCATAAAAAAAACGCTGATTCGTATTGAAAACAAATAATCAAATCTTTTGTCTCTTAATTAGTTTATTACTACTCTTACTGTATATACTTATCAACACTAATCGGGGATTGATCAAGAGACAACAGATAGGTCTATAGATACCTAATTAATTTTTAATTGACTCACTGTCAATGAACCAACAGGTTTATACAGCGTGGAAATCAAAGCTTTGTGTCATTATGACAAGAAAAAATTATTGCCAAAGGTAAAAAAGAATCGCCATGTAGGAAAAAGTTATCGCCAAAAAATCCGCCAGATTGAATATTTTATCGCCAAGATTATATTTTTATCGCAATTGGCGGAAATGGCGATCGACAGCGTGAGCGCTGGCCAGGCAGGATACGCCCACGTTTTCGAGAGATGGTTAGAGAACAAGCAAAATCGAAAGTGATTTTTCCTACAATCAAAGGCTATAATGCATTTCAAGTTTCATCAAAATCGAATTAAAATTGTGACCTATACTGGGTCCACAACCTTGATATACCATATTTTAACACTATTAGCGTACAAACAGTGGCCATTTTGTCTGGCAATTATGGTCCGATTCCCCTGAAATTCAAACTCAACCTTCCGTATGGTGTAACGGTGATAGAGTCAAGTTTTTTAAATCGGATAATAATCGTGACCTCCAGAGGGACCATAGGTGATTTTTCGGACAACAGGGGCCATAATTCAGGAAGTTATGATCTGATATGTGAAAATAACGAAAGGAACAGTATTCGTGTACAAACGGCAGCCATTTTGTATGGCAATTTTGGTCCGAATTTTCCCGAAATTTGAATTTGCCATTCCTTAGGGTGTAACGGTGATATAATCAAACGATTTTTTAAATCAGATAATAATTGTAACCTCCAGAGGGACCACAGGCTAAACCAAGACGATTTTGCATATAATCAGGGGCCATAATTCAGGAAGTTACGATCCGATATGCGCAAATATCGAAAGGAACCAAGATCTTTGGGTTATAACCGTGCATTTTAAGTTTCATCAAAATTGTGATCTCTACAGGGTCCACAACCTTGATATACTATTTTTTAACAGTATTTGTGTACGAACGGCGGCCATTTTGTATGGTAATTTTGGTCCGATTTTTCCGAAATTTGAACTCAACCTTGCTTAGGGTGTAACGGAGATATAATCAAGTTTTTTAAATCGGATAATAATCGTGACCTCCAGAGGGACCATAGGTGATTTTTCGGACAATCAGGGGCCATAATTCAGGAAGTTATGATCTGATATGTGAAAATAATGAAAGGAACAGTATTCGCGTACAAACGGCAGCCATTTTGTATGGTTATTTTGGTCCGAATTTTCCCGAAATTCGGATTTGCCATTCCTTAGGGTGTAACGGTGATATAATCAAACGATTTTTTAAATCAGATAATAATTGTGACCTCCAGAGGGACCACAAGCTAAACAAAGACGATTTTGCGTATAATCAGGGGCCGTAATTCAGGAAGTTACGATCCAATATGCGCAAATATCGAAAGGAACCAAGATCTTTGGGTTATAACCGTGCATTTTAAGTTTCATCAAAATTGTGATCTCTACAGGGTCAACAACTTTGATATACTATTTTTTAACAGTATTCGCGTACGAAAGGCGGCCATTTTGTATGGTAATTTTGGTCCGATTTTTCCGAAATTTGAACTCAACCTTGCTTAGGGTGTAACGGTGATATAATCAAACGATTTTTTAAATCGGTTAATTATTGTAACCTCCAGAGGGACCACAAGCTAAACCAAGACGATTTTGCGTATAATCAGGGGCCATAATTCAGGAAGTTACAATCCGATATGCGCAAATATTTAAAGGAACCAAGATCTTTGGGTTATGACCATGCATTTTAAGTTTCATCAAAATCGAATTAAAATTTTGACCTCTACAGGATCCACAACCTTGATATACCATTTTTTAACAGTATTTGCGTACGAATGGCGGCCATTTTGTATGGCAATTTTGGTCCCATTTTTCTGAAATTCAAATGGCAATTTTGGTCCGAATTTTGCCGAAATTCGAATTTGCCATTCCTTAGGGTGTAACGGTGATATAATCAAACGATTTTTAAATCAGATAATAATTATAACCTCCAGAGGGACCACAGGCTAAACCAAGACGATTTTGCATATAATCAGGGGCCATAATTCAGGAAGTTACGATCCGATATGCGCAAATATAAAAGGAACCAAGATCTTTGGGTTATAACCATGGATTTCAAGTTTCATCAAAATCGAATTAAAATTGTGATCTCTACAGGGTCCACAACCTTGAATTACCATTTTGTACAGTATTTGCGTACGAACGGTGGCCATTTTGTGTGGTAATTTTGGTCCGATTCTTCCAAAATTTGAACTCAACCTTCCTTAGGGTGTAAAGGTGTTATAATCGAACGTTTTTTCAAATCGGATAATAATTGTAACCTCCAGAGGTACCACGAGCTAAAATAGGTGAATTTTCGGACAATCAGGGGCCATAATTCAGGAATTTACGTTCCAATAGGTGCAAATATCGAAAGGAACCAAGATCTTTTGGTTATAAACATGCATGTAAAGTTTCATCAAAATCGGTTCAAAATTGTGACCTCTATAGGGTCCACATGCTAAAAACATGATTTTTCGTACAATCAGGGGCCATAATCCATGAAGTTTTGATCCGATACATGCCAATATCGAAAGCAGCCAAGATCTTTTGGGGATAAACCTATATTTTAAGTTTCGTCAAAATCGGACAAGAATTGTGACCTGTAGAGAGTCCACAAACAATTGTGGACGGACGGACGGACAGGGGCGACGACATAATACGTCCACATGAAAATGTGGGCGTATAAAAAACATCATCAAACAACCATGAAGGTGATCAGAGAATGGAAATATCATCTCAGATAAAATAGTGTCCTTGTTGCAGATAAGAAATTAAGCTGCTCTGGAAATAATGTTAGTTGTAATAATAAAGAGGGAGAAAAACAATATTAGCGCCTTGGGTGTCATTTAGCTATAAAAGGCCACCCGAGGACCCAGTTGGACAGGTGTGACCTTACTCCTTGTCGCGTACAAGAAAGGAATCAAAACCATGACCATTGTCTCAATGGCGGATCGACCTTGGCATTGAGATAAGGTTTAACCACGTGCTAGTCCCGAAAAGAAAATCACAAAGGTATCAAATCTCATCTTTCTCCTGGCTTGGTATTAGAATGTGCAGGCCTTTACGTAAATAAATCTAATCTTACCTGTCAATAGTACCACCAAATATGGGATTGATTCCGGACTGCGAGCTGATAGCGTTAGTATTATTGTGGACAACTGTTGACTGTGACGCAGCTTGATTCATTAAGTGTAACGGACCATGCTGATACCCCAATAAATTATCAGGAATCGGCTCATCCTGTTTCTCTTCCGTAAATCTTCTCTTTGGTTCTTCTTTTGGCGTGGTGTTATATGGGTGGCTGATTGGAGGACCAGTGTCGTACGGGTGGCTGATGGGTACATTTGTGTTATACGGGGGAAGACAGGTCGATGTATTCGGCATGCTCATCGAGACAGTTGGCGTTGATATGTCACAACTGTACGGTTGGCTACATCTCGCAGAAAACTACAAATAAAATGGCATACGTTTTAACATCTTTTCTGCATAAACAGAGAGAAATTGGGTTTAACGTCCACTCAACACAAACTAGGCCGTTTCGGGACTTCAGTAATGGGAGGAAACCGGAGAAAACGCACAAGATTTGACAGTCCACCCTACTCCTTGTCATTATACTAGGCCATTTCGGAACTAATATAGGGTTCAATTTTATTTCAATAATTTGCTTGTGCGTAGGGAAATCGGAGGACCAGGAGAAAACCCATGAGGTTGGACAGGAGACTGTATCCTTGTCATATAATATAATAATATTTATTGTTTTAAGCCTATTCCATCTATATGTGATTTCAACAGGCTGTACAATTATTATTATCCCGGTCTCTAGGATACAGGTAAAGCATGATTACCTCCCTTAACCCCCGAACTCTTAAATGAGCCCAAACATATGCAGCTTCAACGTGAAGTTTCAAGGAGCGCAACAGATTTTTGTGTAATACATACACCATCCTACCTGTAACCTTTTACAGCTGGGTAGACTGGAATACAGGGATAAAGTGCCTATTCAAGGACACAAGAACTCGGCACACAATTTGGGTTTCCAACCTGCAACCATTCGGTCACAAATCCCTCTCCAACAGCCAGTGAATCGAAAGGAAATTTTGAGAGGGGAGCGGATACAGCGGATACCCTTCATCAAATTCCAATTGCCATGGATTCTTTCATGTGCACATTGAACCAAAAGACAGATGCAAGGACGAGAAATGGGGTTACATACACTCCTCATAAACAAGAGCAATTTGGGACTTACACATGGTACAAATTTATTTCATTAGCTTTCATGTAGGGGTCTATAGGCAGACAAACCCTACTTCTTGTATCGAGTATGTGTTGGACCACTTGACCCCCCTCTACCAGGGGACACAACTCTGCGGTAGGAAGAATGGAGAAAGCTAGATTAGAGATGGTCCTGCACATATCACATCATATGTGGCTTCTGCGTTACGGTTAGCCTTGGTCCAGAGTTAGTGCTAGTCTTGTTTACATCTTAAGACGAAATCTGCAGGTCCAAACACCCTCACCCTAACCCACATTCCACGTCATATGTGTTAAAACATGCAGGACTGTCTGCGATCTAGTGTTCTCTAAGAAGAATACCATGTTGACCTAGCTACCTGATTTGGCAGACCTTATGATCTATGGAGCGTGCATTGGACAACTCAACCCCACTCTACCAAGGGACACAACTCTGAAGTTAAAAGAATATAATGTTGACCTACCTGTGGTATCTGTTGGCCTACGAGTGATAACGGTTGTTGTCCAACCATAGATAGAGTCTGTTGAGGTTGGGCTTGTTGTACTAACTCCATCGTTTGACCGTTTGGTGTGGTTATAATGGTCGGTAACTGACCAGGAGACATGACGGTTTGTGGTGGACCAACGACGGTCATCTGACCTCCACCTGCCTGTGGTTGACCTACTAGTATCTGACCTTCGGGTACAGCTGTAAATAAAACAAGTCTTAGATGCGTCATTTGTACTTTTGTTACAATATCAAATTCCCAATTTGATTAAAGGGACATTAACACTCTTGCTGGCTTGACAGGTCCAGAAACAAAAATTAGCCTTATTCTAACTACTAGATGTTTAAGTGTCGTACCTGTTGTGTAAATTATCCATTACAACCTATCTTACTTGTCCAGAGGGTTCGAAAATATGTTTAAATCCCAGTTGCATTTAAAAGTGCTTACGTAAGGCTTTTCAAACCATGTTACGGCATGTAGTTGAATTTTTCCAATTTTTAAAATTAGGTGATGAAGTTTGCATCATTTTTTAATTGAAATATTGTAAAATAGTACAAATTGTTGACCAGAATAAAGATTGGAACATATTATTTAGTTACAACAAGAGTGTTATTGGGGCTTTAAAACACAAATACTATTTCGTTTTGTCTTTTATAGTTCAAAATATTGTTTTGCTTATCTTTACGACTCTAGGATCTGAAACAGTTTTTATATAACCTGTGTTCTGGATGATGCGAGGGAATAGCCAATAAAATGGTCCATTGCTGTTGGTATTCAACTAAAACAATCAACCCGGATTGGTTAACCAAATGTCTGATGTCATTGGGTACAAAAACGCTCATATGGCCTCTGACGCAACCACCCCACTACAACTGTAGAGGACATCGGAAACATAAAAAACGAAACGAAAGATCTAGCGAGCAGACTGATCAATGAAATTCCAATTTGTAATACTGTAAGGATTTGAACCTTTCTTGGAACTGATATTCCTAATATACATTAAACTTTCACAATAGCGCTAAAGGCTGAGTCACACTAGTGGATTTGTCCTGAGGTTTTATATCCATAAGCTAAATCCTTTCATGTGAACAGGAAAATTTGTCCTATAGGTTATAGATTTTCTGACCTACGGACAAATCCTTAGGTTTAGAACAAGTCCTATTTTTGTAGGATTTGTACTGTGAATTGACCAATCAAATGCAGCGCGCACTTCCTCAAAATGGCAGACGTCTAACTCAACCGGGCCGAGACAGAATTTTATTTTTTATTTCAATCGCCAAAGCGTGCTGTGGTCTATTCAGTCCAAAGATTACCATAAACGAGAGAAAAGATAATCTTTGTAGTTTCCTTCATATTTACATTTCTGGTATTACTGATCACATGACCAAAACCTATAGGATTTTAAATAATGTATGATCATAAAAACCCAGAGGATTTATCCTTTAAGATGTTCGCTAGGATTTGTCTTAAAGGAAAAATCCACTAGTGTGACTCCGCCTTAAATAATGCAAATCTTTAAAATAGAATAACCGTTTGTAGAACAACTAGCCGAAGGCCTAAACAAATTCATTTCAAATTCACTGTGGTCTTGGGTCTCCTGAATAGTGCTTGGTTTAACTTTTCAAAAGTGGAATATTTGCTCTAACACTACAGTTTTTGAGAAGAGCAACCAAGTAGCTTTTCTTTCAAAATTAGTTTTGAATTTTTCCTCTCCCAAATACCAATTGACATGTGTATCGAAACTGACTACTATCCCAAGATACATAATTGATCATTTTAATATTATCGAAAAAATCAAAATGGGGTGGATATCAAATCATATCTATGTATTGATTATTGTGATTCAAATCTTATCTATGTATTGATTACTGTGATTGATATAGATGAAATCTTACCAATACATTGATTACTGTGATTGATTGTAGATGAAATCTTACCAATGTATTGATTACTGTGATTGATATAGATGAAATCTTACCAATACATTGATTACTGTGATTGATTATAGATGAAATCTTACCAATGTATTGATTACTGTGATTGATATAGATGAAATCATACCTATATATTGATTATTAGGATTATTGATATCAAATTGATGTGTTTGTTGTGGCTGAGCTTGTAATATTGGTGGTGGTACACTTGTGTTGGGTACTAATACTACATTCTCACTATTCATTCCACCATTCTCTATAATATAACATATATAATCATATACCATGGTGGCTCAGTAAAACAGGTGCTTGCTCATTGATTGGAATGAATGAAATGGGGTTTAACGTCCTACTGTTATGCACTTAACCTGAGCTAATTGAAGACGGGCATACGCCATACAGTGTGCTATGAGGGAAATTTTTGCCCGGGCAGCGGCGCAAAGGCCTACTCTTATATCGAATTCCAACTGCCAAGGGATCTTTTACGTGCACTCCAATGTGTACACGGGACCTCGGTTTTTCGTCCCATCCGAACGACTAGGCAGCTGTCCTTGTCAGGCCCTCCTTCTGTATCACTGACAAGGGGAAATCACGTTGAAAAATCGAGATGAACTTTCTCGGCCAATGCAGGGATCGAACACTCGACCTCCAGGCTAGCGAACCAGCGCCTTATCCACTTAGCCACCGTGATTCCCATTGACTAGAAAGGTTTGATCCCAGGGCTGGCCGAGAAAGTTTTTGATTTTCGAACATCGTAACAGAATTTGAAATAAGGGTTTAACGTCCACTCGACACAAACTATGTCTTTTCTGGACTAACACAAGGTTTAATTTAATTTCCATAATTCCCTAGCAAGTAGGGTCTTTAGCAGTGGGAGGAAACCGGAGGACCCAGACATAACCCATGAGGTTGGACAGGCGACCCTACTCCTTGTCACATACAACTGGGCAATCAAAACCATCCCACTTGACTCAATGACAGACCTTATGTTACAGCGTTCACAAGCTAACCATTCAGCGATACAACCCCCGAAATTTGAAATAAAAGAAGACCACTAAATAGCTTGGTTGGAAGATAAAGCAGAAAGTTCGACCTCATTTCATTTGGATTCAATATAGGGCAGAAGAAAAGCCAAGGTGTAGACAATCATGTAGATTCCAGTAAATTCTGATATTATTTGGAACTTGTTCTGACAGTCTGAATATTTAATCTAGGAGGGTTGTATCAGTAACCATGACAACTCAGATCAGGTCACCTTCTTATCCTCCATTGGCACATTCTTTTATTTATATCTTTTAGTTGGAATTCGATATAAGAGTAGGCCGTAGCGCCGCTGCCCGGGCAAAATTTCCCTCATAGCACACTGTATGGCGTATGCCCGTCTTCAATTAGCCCAGGTTAGGTGCTTAAGCGTAGGACGTTAAACCCCATTTCATTCATTCATTCATTATTTATATCTATATACATATTCACAAAGCATTCTCAGACTTAAGTTAAGAATTTACTCAGTATTGTTTGCCTTATTTTAACTAAATTATAGTTATTAAACTTATGCTGTGTTAATGTATCGAATACACCAAAAAGAAACTATGTGCAAGGTTTTGTGTTTTTGGATGAAAGTTATTTCTTATAATCAGTTATTGAAAGTTAAGTAAATGTCTGAGAATGCTTTGTGAATGAATGAATGAATGAAATGGGGTTTAACGTCCTACTGTTATGCACTTAACCTGAGCTAATTGAAGACGGGGAATGCTCTGTGAACTCCGGACCAGACTCTACAATATTATTAGTTATAACACATAACGGATTTGAGGGAAATTTCTCCCAGTCAGCAGCAGTATGGACCAAGAATTGGATTAAATGCTTCCCTTTCCCCCAAAAAAGTATATGGGTTTTTGTATATTCTTATCTTGTATGTGCACGCCAATGTGTACATGGAACCTAGATTTTTCTGTCCCATCCGAACGACTAGACAGCTGTCCTTGTCAGGCCCTCGACCTTACCCTAATGACATGGGGAAACCACATTGGAAAATCCTGCTGAACGGGGGTTCTCCCGTTCTTGTTTGACTCGGTGACATGCTTTATGATGCAATAGACACGTGTTAACCATTCACCCCCTCCCACGTTCGTCAGAAACTATGACCTACCCATATTATGATGCAATGAGAGTACTTTAATCATTTGGCGCCCCCTCCCACGTTCGTTAGAAACTATGACCTACCCCCGCTGTTCGTTAGAAACTATGACCTACCTATATTATGAGACATGATTAAACCAGACGGTAACGGTGACGATACTAGAGGAGACGTAATCGCCATCGTCGTATATGAGTTGGACATCGATGATGGCATCATTACAGCTGAACCCATAGATGTAAACACTTGTTCATTCTTAAAACCTGCAATAAAAACACATTTACTTTTGTTTAAAAAATAAAACCTCTCAAACAAAAACTCTATACGCTGAATTTGCAATAGATATAGTGATGATCCACTAGGGATCTGGTATCCTTTAACTTGGTCATTTTGCTTTTTAATTAATATAATAGCCTTTAATTTCAAAACATCCTTTGATAATTGATAATAACCCTTTAAATTTCATAAGCAGACGTCACATATCTTTCATAAAGCTACTTGTTTCATTCTTGCAGGTCTTTCTTTATGCTTTAAATGTTTTTATTAATTCAACATTAATCAACTTATCAAGAGCATAATCAACTCTTGATTGATGTCAAGGTATAGTTTACGTTTTTAATACTTTTAAATCCGATCTGCTTTTCGATGGTAGTTAATCATAAACTTAGTTTATTAATGACAATAGGCTATTACAGCGTTATTTAAAATTAGAATTTCTTAGGTCAGAGTGACGTAATTTTACTGAAATTTTCAACATATTCCCGTTACATATCTATTTTTTAACTTTTATAGCGAGAACTGTCAGCTCTTTAGCTAAATCTTATCTAATGCCGGCAACAGATTGCCTAGGCAAATCCTATACTCCCAACTACCCCAAGGCCGGCGGAAAAGAGGGCCCCTGAGACTCCGTTTCAGAGATACGGTTAAAAGAAATCTCAGCCAACGTGGTATCGAGACGAGAGAATGGGTGGAGCTGGCCCATAGCAGAGCCAAATGGAGAACAGCAGTCAAGTGACTATGAGAGCAGACATGGTCGCTACGACCGTTAGCTGATGATAGCGAGAACTGTCAGCTCATTAGCTAAATCTTATCTAATGCCACTTTAAGTCTAAAAAATTTGCAAAGAATGATTTAGTTCTTGTTAAGTGAGAATGTCAGACTATTCCTAGTCGTATGGGTGGCGTCATTTTGTTTCACGATAAACCCTATTTCCCTCCCATCCCCCGACTGTATGAATGAATGAATGAAATGGGGTTTAACATCCTACTGTTATGCACTTAACCTTAGCTAATTGAAGACGGACATACGTCATACAGTGTGCTATGAGGGAAATTTTGCCCGGGCAGCGGTGCTACGGCCTACTCTAATATCAAATTCCAACTGCCAAGGGATCTTTTACTTGCACTCCAATGTGTACACGGGACCTCAGTTTTTCGCTTCATCCGAACAACTTGGCAGCTGTCCTTGTCAGGCCATCCTTCTGCATCACTGACAAGGGGAAATCACGTCGGAAAATCGAGATAAACTCTCTTGGCCAATGCAGGGATTGAACACTCAACCTCCTGGCTAGCGAACCAGCGCCTTATCCACTAAGCCACCGTGATCCTCCCCCCCCCCCCCACTGTAAGTAAACATGTAGAAACTAACCTGGATGCATATTTATCATAGAAGACGAGGGTAAACTAGATGTAAACATGACAGATGTCGGTGATGAGGCTGTTGGTATCATGTGTGTTCCAACTTGTCCTACCATTCCACCTTGTTGCATTCCTGGTAATAAAAACATAATATAGATTGGGTGTAAGTGCGTAGGGCGTTATATAACGTCATGGATAACTGCCACTTACCCCGGATCCAGGATTTTTTCGAGGGGGGGGGGGGGGGGCATACATTGTAACTAATGGAAATCATTAGAGTGCCGCATACATTAGTGGTTTGGTGTAATCCCCAGAGCCTTAGACAATGCGAAAATCATGTTTATATCATCAATTAAAAAGCAAAAATTCCAGTCTCGCCCCCCCTGGATCCGCGCCTGCTTACTGTGTGTAGGACGTTATACATTGCCTCGGAGGTATTTCCCACAAATTATTCTTAAAACATAGTTCGTCACGAGCGCAGCATGTGTTGGACGTTATATTACGTCCTGGATAACTGCCACTCACTGTGTGTAGGGCGTAATATAATGCCTTAGAGGTATTTTCCCCCAACCTATTTTTAGAAAATAGTACCGGTACATAGTTCGTTGTGACTTCGTCAAATTCATTAATCAATAGGGAGTAGTTAACGTTATAAAAACGTCACGCTTACGGGTTAACATCCACTTACAATACAATTACATTATATTGAGACTAACATGCTTATGTGTTGGCGGCTACACTAGGGCTTGATGTACAGGTGTAGCTCTGACCAGTGTGCAATATAGGCCTTTTGGCGTTTTCATACCGCTTCCAGTTTCAAAGTTATACTACTTCCTGTTCTGCTCACACCCTTGCATCGCAAGGTCATCCGCTAGTTCCGCGTTTCTAAACCAGGGGCGAATGGCTAGCGTCCACGGGATGAATGACCACACTCCCAGTAACTTCTAAAATGGTCATATAAGGGTTGTGGAGTCCTATGAGAGGGGAAGTTACATTTCAAGATTTCAGTTGTCAACTTTTTTTTGCTGGCTATGTCCAGTGCTATACAGTTCATTAAAACATTTATTTGTGAATCTGGATTTTAAACGCTGGTGTTTGTGATAAAAACTAAATAACGGAACAGCACTGAATGTCCGAAATGACAGGACATTAAAATATAAATTTGGTAATTATTAAATCTCAACTTTAATCTGTATTCATTCAATGTCAATGTGGTCAGGGGTTGCAGGCCCGTGCAGGGATCCACGGTTCATTTCAGGTGGCTTTTATAGAAAAAGGCCATTTTCAAGTTTCTCTAAAACGCCTGGAAGAGTGCCTGATATGGATGGAAATCCCAGTGACTGGCTTCGCCGACCACGGCCACCCAGTCAGTCAGTAACCTCCTCAAAACCCTTGGGGTTATTGGGTTGGTTTAGTTTTCATTTAGGGGTTAGTGTCTGACAGCTAAAGTGATGATAAGAGAGGGAAATCGGGTTTAACATCCACTAGACACAAACCTGGTTATATCAGGACTAACATATGGTTTAATTTTATTTCAATAATTCGCTTGTGCACAGGGGTCTTTAGCAATCGGAGGAAACCCACGAGGTTGGACGGGTGACCCTTCTCCTTGTCACGTACAATCGGGGAATAAAAACCATGCCAGTTGCCACAATGACAGACCTTATAATGCAGCATGCAATCACTGACCGGTGTGTAAGGGACCTCGGTTTTCCGTTCCATCTGAATGACTAGACAGCTGTCCTTGTCAGGCATCACTGACAAGGGGAAACCACGTTGGAAAATGACAATATAGATAGGTAGCCTATTATTACAAACCTGGTGGTAATACGGAGGGCTGGGTTAACGTCATTGGTTGATTCATAGTAGTTAAAGCTGGTTGACCAATCAGAGTAGACCCTGGTAAAGAATCTGTAAGAAAGCAATAATCTGGTATATTAATATTATACGTCTATATATAGATCTACTGTTGTTCATTATAGAAGGATTAATTTATATTACACAGGGTATCACTGTAATAATGATGCTGGCAGGTTGCCATGACTACAAGGTCTTCAAGGGGGTAACCATGGTTACACCTCTCTTATTATAGTCAAGCCACGACATTCGTTTCAAAATTTTGCTAGTCAAGTCAATTTTTGACTAAATGAACAAATAATTTAACAATTTTTTGTATAATGAAACTATATAAATTTAACTTAAGTCTTTGTGTTTTACTGTTCAGATCTTGGAATGTCTAATTCTATTAATTGACTGACAAGCAAGTTCTCAAGGTGGTCAATTTCCCTGTCATTGCCACTCAGTCAAGACCGGTAGATATGATTGAAACAAGAGCCCAGATGACCGGAGCCAAGCATCTTAGAGTGATGTCCCCTATGTCATTATAACATCTACCATAATATCATCTTTGAGTACATCCAAATTACACACAATGTGAGGCTTATGAAGATAAATGTGTTGAGGTTTGTAGGACATTTTGTCCAACTTTCTGTTTTTATACATAGTCCCATTTTACGTTAATTTTGTTGGGTTCACTTGTTTAAAATCTCCAAACAGATTGGTTTCAAAAATTTGGAATAACTGTCTCATACCAATTGTTTCTTTTTTTTAATTTTATTTATAAATGCCTTGAACTGGAGAGGTTGAATTCGACCGGTTCATTGGCCGAGAGCTAAAATGTGTGTTAGGATTTTAGTCATCAGCCAATGAAAAAGACTGTATTATTAGAAGTTTTCGTGAACAAGGATGATATCATGGTAGATGTTATTGTTTTTTTATATTTTATATTCTAATATTGATGAAGGTATAAAACAGAAACTTTACACTCTACCATAATAGGGTTGGTTACCGGTACTGCTATAACTCATTTTCATTCAGTTGAAAAGTTTTCTTTGAGTAAGGCCCAGTGTTGGTATTTCAAAATTTTAAATGTCTGACATTTTTTCCGAAAATAAAGGGGACACAACTCTTATTACATAATTTCAATCTCGGCTCGGCCCCACCGATAACTATTCCCTTCAATCAGCCTTGAATCAGTTACTAAGCTACGCTCCCAGTGGCTACTGGTTAGCAGGATTTGTTACAATGAAATGCTGCCAATTTCTCGACATTACATGAGTTACATATTAAACATTTTCCCCATTTTGAAATCAAAAGTTTATTCGAATATTGCCAGTTTTTAGTGTGCAATGTGAGTGATTCAGCTAAATATTTGAAATTTCTGGACAAAACTGTAAACTGTTCTGTATTTTCTGTTTTATAATCACCAACAATTTACAAAATATCAAAATAATATTTTTTTTTAATATAACTACATTTTATCACAGATTTCTCTAATGTTATTTTGTTAATTAAATTTTAAATGGATTATAGCAATATTCTCTCTAAATAATTTTTGTTTCACCAAAGAATTCTGTAATAAAGTTGTAGTGCGACATTAATCCACAATCCTAATCCTGTAAATTAATCCTTCAATAAAAATAAACAGTATTACACTTATCTACATACACAATGAACTCTGACTATACAATGAACTCTGACCTTTACACAATGAACTCTGACCTTTGTGATTGTGACTAATATAGGTTCTATAATATGTAATATAATATAATACCTAGTCTTAAACCTTTAGGTTTGTGCATGGAAAATCAGAATGAATCATGATTTTTGGTAAAAAGTTCAATTATTTTTCTATTCATATAAAATGTGATTTCATTAGGGTCCCAGTCAGCAGGTCCTGGGTTCAAGCTTAGGATTTTCAAGTCTAGGTTCCCCTTTTTTTAGAGATGCACAACAGGGGACCTAACAAGGAAAAGCATGTAGTTCTTGTTGCCATGACTGTAAGAGACAGTTTAATTTTGAAGTAGAGAAAGTCGACATGCCACCAATCATGCAAGATTTTCTACATAGCACGGCCTATGTCAGTCATGGTTTGGGAAGAAATGCAGAAAGTTCAACCCCACTGTATTTAGATCAATAAAAGGCAGGAGAAAATCCAAGATGTCGACAATCATGTAGATTCCAGTAAATTCTGATATTATTTGGAACTTGTTCTGACAGTCTGAATATTTAATCTAGGAGGGTTGTATCAGTAACCATGACAACTCAGATCAGGTCACCTTCTTATCCTCCATCACTATTGCAAAGGATTAGGGGGGATTCTTAATTACAAATCTTTAATCATTTTTTTCTATCCAATTAAAAAATTTGCTCCCATTTTGAATTTAACAACGAATTATATATTCTAAAATCGAACAAATTCTTAATTGAACACAAAAAAAAAATTGCAGACAGCCAGATAAGCTGAAATATTGATAATTGATTTCCGCTGTAAAAAAACGCATAAGATTAGAACATGATGTTGAGTCGTTATTTAATTTTTTAAAATTTAACACGGGTCTGAAAAGAAAAAACTTTTATAAATCCTGAAAAAATGAAATACATATTGATTAAATAAATAGATTTCGGAGCCTGCAGAAAACTTTTGTTAACAAATAAAAAACACGAGTAAATTTGTTCCCTGGTGGAATCCATTATTGATGGTGGGTAGACCAGGGTGACCAATCGAAACATCAGCTGATAAGTAGAAAAGAAAATTGAACCAATGAAAGGATCGCAGACTTACGCTGCTGGGTAACTCCTATGAACAAGGGAGCCACTGCTGGAGGACCATTTGTGATAGCTTGTGGTATTGCCGCTAGAGCCTGTTGGAAATGGGCGTATTCTTGCTGCACCTAGAATAAAACAGGACAAACAGTTTGTTATAGTTAACCTACGACCTTTCATGCTTCCATTTTAATTCCTCGAAACATACAACTTCTTTCATGCTTCCATTTTAAAATCAAGATACTACACAATTACACAACATTATACGGTACTTCATTCATCCGTTAATTTCAAAGCATCCGTTAAAATCATCAAACAATGGCCGTCCTCGCTAGAGATAAAGGGACATAATTTATAGGCTAGGCGGTTCCACGTTACCTCATTGTTTACCTTAAAGCACAGTTTTCCTGTACATTCATTACGAACTCGTGTGTTGACAAACTTCAGTTTTTGTCGTTAATATGGAATTTAATACTGATACGGTTCTCTTACCATCGATAAGGTCACCGAGATTTTACTAGCGACACCTGGTGGGAATTCCTTCAGCGAGGACGCTCATTACACAACTCCCTCCTTTCTCATCATACATCAATCTCTAAAGAGGCATTTTCAATTAGGCAATCATCATTAATCGGTAAAACTTTTTAACCGTCATAGCACATTTGAAGGAGATTGTGCGGACAACCTCCAAACCTTGTAATAAAAGGAATTTTTTAGGATTTTACTATGAAGCATCCATGTTTTACAGGTGTTTTCTAGCAGTTAGAAGGAAATATCGCCTTAATTAGTCTCGAACATATTTTCAAAATATTACATGTCTTGTCAATAATAATGCCTCTTTTGTACAATCAATCAACCTTCTTTCAAATCCCTTACTGAAACAACCTAAAAGAGGGCTTTCACTTAGCACTGGTGGCTAAGTGAGAAAGACGCTGGCTAGCTTCAAGGTTCACTCCCAGTGTTGGGACGAGAAAGTTCATTTGGATTTCTGGGTGGTTTCCCCTGGTCATTGTTACAACCTAAAAGAAGGCTCTCACTTTACACTGAGTGAGAAAGTAAGAAAGACCCGGGCTTGTTAGCTTCAAGGTTGCGGCTTCACTCCTAGTGTTGGACGAGAAAGAGAAAGTTCATTTGGATTTTTCGGTACGGTTTCCCCTTGTCTTTGACGCAGAACAGTGGGAAGTTACCCCCCCCCATGTCATTTTATTCGTTTCCCCTTGTCATTGATGCAGAACAGTGGGAAGTTACCCCCCCCCCCATGTCATTTTATTTTTTTCCCCTTGTCATTGATTCAGAACAGTAGGACGTTAACCCCCATTTTATTTTATTAGTTGTGTTTTAAGGGTATAAAATATTGAGAAACTTTCGGTAACATCATGAAATGTCAACATTGTTTTTTTGGTAATCAAACACCAAAACCTACAAAAGCTTATTCCATGATTTCTACCCGAAAAGCCGACGGATGGGATTTATGTTACAAAACCTATCGCACTATTTTGAGGATATTCAAACACTGTAAATTTGTTATTATTGTCCGCGATGACAAGAGATTTCATGTTCAACAAGTTCAAGAAGAACAGGTGTTTCAATAAGAATGTGAAATGAAATGGGGTTTAACGTCCTACTGTTCTGCTCCTAAACTGGTCTACTGAAGACGGGCATACGCCATGCAGTAGGGAAATTTGGCCCGGGCAGCGGCACTACGACCTACTCTTATATCGAATTTAAACTGCCAAGATATCTTTTATGTGCATGCCAATGTGTACACAGGACCTTGGTGTTTCATCTAAACCGCACGACTAGACAGCTGTCCTTGTCAGGCCCCTCCGTCGGTGTTTCAAAAAGGGCGTGCATACACAGTTATACACAGTTCATACGTGATCAATATATCAACTAAAACAATATTATTAACTCAAACCAATCTAACGCAAAATCATAAAATAAAATATAAAATATAAAATTGCTATGAGGGGAATAATACATTAGTGGGTATTAGGTAAAGTGCATGCACAAGCAAAATAAATAATAATAAAAAAAACCAACATTTTTAACTAGTTGTCTGCCAGAAAGTAAAAAATAAAAAACTTATGTTAAAAGAGTTATTTCATTTTTGTGCTTTTTAGGTTGTCTTCCTTATCTAAAGTCTCTGACCCTCCATTGAGTGATTTTTAGTCCTGTGCAAGTCGAAATCCCTAACAATAATATCAGTTCAAAAATGGTTTGAATCCATTCAGTATTCATATAGAAATAATTATTGTCAATGTCAACCAATGATTTTAAACGGACAAGTTTAATAACTCACTGAAACATTTAATTACAGTAAAATCAACCCAAAACATCCTATTTCATTTCCGTTTTTTTAAAAGTTCAAATTTCATTTAACAGTGGGGTTGAGAAAAGTTTATTCAATGAAATATCTGTTTAGTTCAGATCTACTTGGGCTGTGCACAGAATTATGTTCGATACATATTGCATGTTAATTTTAAATCTGCTGTTTGGGGTAGGCCTTCATAATCATGCGACGAAAAAAACACCTGTGTGTATGGTTACTTGGTTCGGTCTGAAAATGTTTTAATTTTTTTTGGAGTGGGGTTTGTATTATTTATTGTTTAGCATTTCTACCTTACTTACTGAGTAAGGTTCTTGAATATAATATCAAAGTTTCAGTGTTATAAGGACTGGAAAATGAGACACAAAAGTAGATCCTCGATTTCAGCTCAAATGAAATGGGGTATATAACGTCCTACGCTTCTGCAACTAACCTTGGCTAATTGAAGAAGGGCATACGCCATACAGTGTGCTATGAGGAAAATTTTTGCCCGGGAAGCAGCGCTGCGCCCTACACTTATATCGAATTCCAACTGTAAAGGGATCTTTTATGTGCACACCAATGTGTACACAGGACCTGGGTATTTTGTCTCATCTTTGTCACGCCCTCCCCTTTCTGCATCACTGACAAGGGGAAACTAGGCCGGAAGATTTCGGCTCAATATATGAGGTTGACGGGTAAACTTAAACACCGTTATTTTTTTTTTTATGGACTGAGAGATTCCGATTTATTTTCTATATGTAAAGTGTTCTAGCAAACAAAACATGCAATATTATATCGTTAATAAGAACGGCAGGTCTTGATAAAATGCTGGTGGGAGTGGTCACTGCTTGAATATGAGTATTTCGGCAATGTTTTCATTTCAAATAATGGTTCATTATATCAGGAACAGAATCTTAATTCTGGAAATTGGAAAATTTGCACAATGCAGCAGAATTTCAAATTTCTATTGATTCTCTGATTGCCTTTAAATAGGGGGAGGGAAGAGAGAAGTGGGTTCAATGTCCACTCGACACAAATTAGGTCTTTTCAATAATTTGCTTGAATGTTGGGGAAGAGAGAAGATCGATGAGTGCGATAATACTCCTCGTGTACCAACTGGGAATGAATGAATGAAATGGGGTTTAACGTCCTACTATTATGCACCTAACCTGGGCTAATGGAAGACAGGCATACACCATACAGTGTGCTATGAGGGGAATTTTTGCCTGGGCAGAGGCGCTACGGCCTACTCTTATATCAAATTCCAACTGCCAAGGGATCTTTTACGTGCACTTCCAATGTGTACACGGGACCTCAGTTTTTCGTTTCATCCGAACAACTTGGCAGCTGTCCTTGTCAGGCCCTCCTGCATCACTGACAAGGGGAAATCACGCCGGAAAATTACAATGAACTTTCTCGGCCAATGCAGGGATCGAACACCCGACCTCCAGGCTAGCGACCCAGTGCCTTACCCACTTAGCCACCGTGATCTTTGTACCAACTGGGAACCATGCCTCTTGACTCAATGACAGATCCTGTGATCCATTACAGCGAAAACTGGTAACTTAGCTGTTCGGATTTTGTGAGATCAATAGGGACTTGGGAGTTATGTGACAATACAAACGTCATTGCTGCAGATCTTTAAAGATTCATAAGACCAACCCCTCCCCCATACTCCGACCAGCATTTTAAAAGAAATAACAAAAACAAGAAACATTATATTGAAAAAAATTTGAAGGACCATTCAACCATAGCACTCATTCTTACATATACTCAATTCAAAGTTTCATATAAAAATATAATCACAGAAATTCATGAAAATTAAAATAACAATTTCATCTCAAGATAAATTGCCTTCTTCAAAATGAAAATATCGAATACAAAAGAAATTATTTCCACCAAGCTGAAAGAGAGAGGCCATTAAAACAGGTTTTTATGTCAGATTAATTAATATACATTGAGAAAATATCGAAAAATATGAATTTTACGGCCAATTTTTGAGACAGGTCGGGACACAATCTGAAGATTCAAGACAAACAGAGTATTTTATTTCAGATAAATTTGAAAATGTTTTAAAGATTATTTGTGTAGAATTTAGTACGACTAGAAGAGAGAATTTCGTGGAGAATTAATTCTGATATTGTTAAGATAGCGGTTAAATGAACTTACAGTTTGAATAAGATTCGAGGCTAAGGCTTTCGCTTGCTGTAAACCCTCCATACTCGGATGTCTACAATAAAAAAAATATAATATATATAAATCATCAATGAGAAAGAGAGAGAAAGAGAGAGAAAAAGAAGAAGAGAGGAGAGAGATTTATTCGTTTGCAACTAGGGACATCTAAAACTTTTAAGTAGCTAAGTCTCTAACTCAATATCATCCAAAGTCTTCGACATTGAAAACAGAAATTAATTGTCAATTTAAATCAACATTGATGTTGTCATCTTAACGGGAAAATCGTCCTCCATAATGCGTTTCAGTGCCATTTGGAAACAAAAGACTCGAAGAATGAGGCTAGACATATTCCACAAGTCATGTCAAACGGTGTTGCATATTCTCATCTAAAGAGCATGCACAATAATTACTGTCAATGTAGACTGGAATAACCAGACACTAGAGATTGCCATTATATTGAGACTTTTGCTGAAAGTGAACGATTTGAATGTAAATCAGTTTACATTAATACATAACATATATGCATTGCAACCCATTTGTGTCAATTTCTAGGTCCCAAATATTAGCAATAAAATTTAGCTGCTTTAATAAATATTGTTTCTCAACGACCTGACAGCCTTTGCTTGTTTAAGAATTCCAATGTCAGCAATATTGCTGTATTTATAAAAAAAAGGGAAAAACCCAAAATATTTTATTTCGTCAATGTGTTTCTTTAACAGACATTATCAACAGGATTCAAATATTTTGTGTTGGCTTTGTATTGTCTAATTGTTTGTTTTGTTACGAAATTTAAATGTTTGTTGTGAATTTTTTTTGTGTATTTCGTCGCTTTCTTTATTTCTATATAGAAATACCACGCCAGGTTATTTAAAGTTTGTTTGTCAGTTTTTTGTATTTCGTCGCTCTCGATTTCTATAAGTTTGTTTTGTACGTTCTTATGTTGATCAATATTATTTTTTATGTCCTACATGTGTAAGAAGAATTTTAAATATGTTTTGTGGGTCAATATTTAGTTTTTTATACACAGAGATTTAGAAAATAGAATTTAAAATATTTAAACAAGTGTCAAATGTTGGCAAGTAAGGCGTTAGATCTACTTACTGTATTTGGATATGCATTGGTTCGATCGAATCGGTATCACCGAATCCAGCTCCCTTGCCACATAACGATGCAATTGCACCGGATTCACTCATAACATGCCGTAAAAAACTACCCTGTTAAAATAAATTCAAATATGTGAATCAAAGTCAAACAAATCTCTGCCTGGATCAAGTCAATAAATATGCGAGGGATTTTTAATCTCTTTTAAACTAAAATATTGTCAAAGCTGAAAATCTTTAGGGAATATCGGTTCAAAATATGGTTTGAATTCGATCAGTATTTAATAAGACTTCGTGAAAAGAAAGTTTCCAAACATCTAGCATCCTCTGCAGGTCTATTGTCGCTCCAGTAGGAATGCCAATAGGAATAAAGGCCTTACATTCACTGTCAAAGTGTTGCCTGGATACTCAATTATTTGAAATTGGGGTTTAACATTTGACTATTTTGCACCAACCGGGCTAATATGAGAGAGAGAGGGAGAGAGGTGGGGTTTGATGTCCACATGGCACAAACTAGGCTATTTAGCAAGGTTCAGTTTTATTTCAATAATTTGCTTGCGCGTAGTGTCTTTAAACAGTAGAGAAAACACAAAAAGTTGGAAAGGTGACCCTACTCCTTTTTAGGTACACGTACATTGTACAAGCAGATATGATGAGACATGATTTTTAGCACACTAGACCACCACCACCCCCCCCACCCAGGCTAAAAAAATAGAGCTGTGATGAAAATCTTGTCCAAACAAGAGCATTTCTTTCTTGAATTTCAGTCAAGGGTTAATATTGTTTACGTCGGGCTTCATTTTTTTTATCCTATCTGAACGACCAGATGCTATTCCTTATTAGGGAACTTTCCCAGGCAACATAAACCATTTTTTCAAACCAAATAATCCATGAAACAGGATATGTGTTGACTGCAATAAATGAAATGAAATGGGGTTTAACGTCCTACTGTTATGCATCTAACCTGGGCTAATGGAAGACGGCATAAGCCATACAGTGTGCTACGAGGGGAATTTTTTCCAGGGCAGCCGCACTACGGCCTACTCTTAAATTGAATTCCAACTGCCATGGAATAGATGGGATCTTTACGTACACGCCAGTGTGTACACAGGACCTCAGTTTTTGTCCCATTCTTGTCAGGCCATCCGTTCTGCAACACTGCCATGGGATAAATGGGATCTTTTACGTACACGCCAATGTGTACACGGGACCTCAGTTTTTGTCCCATTCTTGTCAGGCCATCCGTTCTGCATCACTCACAAGGGGAAACCACGTCGGAAAATAGAGAACAACTTTCTCGACCAATGCAGGGATTGAACACTCGACCGCCTTACAGCGCGCGCGCCTTACCCACTTAGCCATGTGATTCCCCTGACCACAATAAAATAACCATGACAACTTACAGCTGGACCAATAATCTTGTTTTTAACATCAAAAGCTGGTGGTGCATGTTCTAAACCAATATATAATTTCTCTTGTAGAAATGTCACCTATAAATAAGATAAATATGAAATGAACAGGGGCCGGTTGCTCAAAGCTCCGTTATCTTTAACGATCCGTTAACTTAATGGAGAGAACGATTGTTGCTGGAAATAAAGGCCCTGAACATTCTGTGGTGCAAATTTTTCTTACAGATTTATTCTAATATAAAGAATAAAGTATTCTATAGTGTTTTCTGTAGTAAATTTAACGGAACGTTTACAAACAACAGTCACCAAGATGTGTCCGTTAAAGTTAACGGATTGTTAAAAGATAACAGAGCTTTGAGCAACCGGCCCCAGGGGTTTATTATCATCATCATCATCATCATCATCAGTCACACCAACCATCCTGATCATTCATCATCAATCATTATCATCATCATCATTATATTTGTATCGTGCAACTATTTAATCCACTAGCGAATGCACGAGGCGCTAGAAAATATTCTCACTTTTGAGTGTTAATTATAGTGTCTAATAACTAAGTTTTAACTTTGAATTTAAAAACTGAGAGAGAGAATGAGAGAAATTGGGTTTAACCTTCACTCGACACAAATAAGGCATTTCAGGACTACCGAATGGTTTAATTTTATTTCAATAATTCGCTTCCACGTAGGGGGCTTTAGCAGTGGGAGGAAACTGGAGAAAACCCATGTGGCCGGACAGGCCGCCGGACCCTAGTCCTTGTCACGTACAACCGGAAACTGACAAGGAATCCCATTGTCGAATATTTTGAGGAGGTATATTCCACACACCGATAATTAAGGTCGATACAGTGAGACTAGATTTTGAAAGTTTATTATTCGATTGAAAGAGAATATATTTACCATGGCTTGTTGCTGAACTTGAGGACGGAAGAATGTTGTTTGTTGTAATACGGGGGGTGGCGGACCAGGTGGTGCCATCTGGGGAACCGGTGACGGAGACATAAACTGATTATTATCAATCCAATTGGATTTTACTTCGCTACCTTCTTTTAAAATTTCATTCACCTTTTTAATAGCAACTAAAAAATTACAATTTCATAATTAAAGTAAAGTGATGTACATTTTTCTCATGGGTTAATCCACATTTTACAGAAAACAAAATCAAATTAGCAAAGATAGATAATCTCAAGGCTGACGAATTTGCCCACATCAAAATGGCAGACAAACTTATGACAGGCAACCCAACTTCTTGCCACGTACAACTTGGGATTCGAAACCACGCCAGTTGACTCAATGACAGGCAGCATAAAACAGCACGCACGTGCTAACCATTCGACCACCCAACACCCCCCAGCCTTATAGCGCATCTAGATATATACATGTATGAATGAATGAATGAAATGGGGTTTAACATCCTACTGTTATGCACTTAACCAGAGCTAATTGAAGACGGGCATACGCCATACAGTGTGCTATGAGGTAAATTTTGACCGGGCAGCGGCGCTACGGCCTACTCTTATATCGAATTCCAACTGCCAAGGGCTCTTTTACGTGCACTCCAATGTGTACACGGGGCCTCGGTTTTTCGTCCCATCCGAACGACTAGGTAGCTGTCCTTGTCAGGCCCTCCTTTGCATCACTGGCAAGGGGAAATCACGTCGGAAAATCGAAATGAACTTTCTCGGCCAATGCAGGGATCGAATACCTGACCTCCAGGCTAGTGAAAGATATGTATGAACATTCACTACTGGTCTTATAGCTTTATAAATGGAGCTCATGTTAGCGCCACTTGGGTATGATACAAGTCTTCTGGTGTACGCATAGGTAATGGTGTGATGAACTGTGTCTAAAAATACTACATGTTTCGTACAGCTTTTTATCCGTTTTTCGTCATGGAATCCTTTCATTACGCAATACACATGAATGGGTAGCTTACTCAGCCATCTTAACATGCTACAAAGCCCAGAAACTTTTTGCTGTCAGACAAATTAATAAAGAAACAAAAATTGTCGTTTGTCGAACAAATAAAAGACAAAATAAGTAGTAGGGCATGGAAGAAGGGAAATGTAATATGTAATATTGGGGCCAATATTATCGTCATATCTACAAATGAGAAGACCTGAAAATAAGTTAGTATGATCTGATACTAAACTTACTGTTAACAGCTTGTTGGGTTGTAGCTTGTATATATAAATATAATGGTCTTTCTCTGAAATAAAAAACAAAACAAATAAACTACTTTCTATGTCTTTCATTCATTCCTGATGCCCATCAGCCATTCATAACTGAACACATTTAGACAACTGGCAACAAATTTTTGTTTCTTCTTGAAATTGAAACTTTTTTCATGTACAGTAAAAGAATGTCTGTTATTAGGGGTGGGCAAATGGAGGTCGAATTTTGGTGACAAGCATTTTGGCTGCTGAATCCGAATCTGGTGAAATTTTTGTTCTGTGACGTCATTTAAGGTTGGTTCAGTGGCCATTATCAAAATGACTTTTTTTCCAGTTATTACCCTTATATCGATATAGGATGTTATCAAATTATAAATGGGAGTGCAATTTTAGAATCCACGGCCATGAAAACATATATTTTAACATATTGGACAACTAGTTCCAATATTGTCTTGATTTTATGAGAAAATAAGTCATTTTTTGGCCGCCATTTTGAAAACCACTGAGCCAACCTAAAATGATGTCACAGAACAAAAATCCTATCGGATTCGGATTCAGCAGCCAAATTGGCCTTAGAAAACACTTGTCACCAAAATTCGACCTCCATTTTCCCACCCCTACTGTTATTATAAAACTGCAATTCAATTGTGTTGTTATATTATTCCATAGGCCTGCAGAAATTAATAGAGATAAATAAATGGGGTTTATCATCCACTTGACATAAACTAGGTCATTCCGGGACTAAGATGTACAATTTTATTTCAATAATTCACTTGCAGGTAGGGGTCTTTAGCAGTTGCCATACTCCTTGTCACATAAAAGCTAGGGATCATACAAGTAGCTGGACTAATGACAAACCTTATGGTCTAAAGTTCATGCTCAAGAATTAAGTCTAATAGAATAAAGCCTGGTCCCATATCATTACAAATACGCTACTACAAATCCAGAAATTGTTAGCAAATTTCCGTTTTCATTACAATTGTTATTAATGATGACTTACTCTGAGCCATTTGCTTTCTGTTCAAATGATACATATCGTCCTCTCGTTGATACAGCAGCACCGCTTAATTTCATTATCTGAATAAAAACAAACAAATATATAAATTAACGAATATATTCCTTGAGTAGCATTTAGCCTATGTCTATAAACCTGTGATTGTTTTTCCATATAAACGTAGAATGTCGAAGAATTTTACTTACGTAAAGTTTTTCAAACCATGTTACGGCATGTAGTTGAATTTTTCCAATATTTAAAATTAGGTGTGTTAAGATGAAATTTGTATAATTTTTAATTGAAATATTGTAAAATAGTACAAATTATTGACCAGAATAAAGATTGGAACATATTATTCAGTTACAACATACTACATGTATTTTACAATATTTCAATTAAAAAATGATACAAATATCATCTGAACACACCTAATTTTAAAAATGGTTTGAAAAGCCTTACGAAAGCACTTTCAAATGCAACTTGGATTTAAACATATTTTCGAACCCTCTGGACAAGTAAGATAGGTTGTAATGGATAATTTACACAACAGGTAGGACACTTAAACATCTTGTAGTTAGAATAAGGCTAATTTTTTTTCTGGACCTGTCAAGCCAGCAAGAGTGTTATTGTCCCTTTAACGTCCGACTGGGGCAATGAAGACAGGAGTTTAGGTGACCCTACTCTTTGTCATATACAAGTGTTGGACCATTGACACAATGACAGACCTTATGATCTAAAGTGCATGTGATGGACCACTCGACCACCTTATTTATCAATGAATAAATGAATGAAATGGGGTTTAACGTCCTACTGTTATGCACTTAACCTGAGCTAATTGAAGACGGGCATACGCCATACAGTGTGCTATGAGGGAAATTTTGCCCGGGCAGCGGCGCTACGGCCTACTCTTATATCGAATTCCAACTGCCAAGGGATCTTTTACGTGCACTCCAATGATGAGTTGATACTTACATCTTCCTATGTGTTTATCTTTTGTATTATATTTTTCTATGAAGGGCAGGATATTAGAAAGTCATTATTATTATTATGTGTTGGACAATTCTGCCACCCTATCAGGGTTTCCGCCAGAAAAAGCTTGAAGGGGGGTCCAATTTATACGGTCGACCGATAAGCACCCTCCTAATACCACTAATAAAAAGTTAAAAGAAGGCAGGGTGACATGTATCGACCTGAATGGCAGAAAAAATGCACTCTATCACATCTTGAGATGTTATATATATATTTCTTTAGTTACAGATCATTTAAACACTCTTTCTCTTACACAAAACACTTTTTGAAAACATTACTCAGGTGACTGAAAGGGTGTATGAACCCCCCTTCTTCAATCAAAGGGGGGTATGTGCACCCCCCACTGGCTGAAACCCTGCCTATATATGAATGATGAGAAAATAATACTTACATCTTCCTGTGTTGTACCTTTGGTTAATATATTCCTACTTGTTAACGGTGCATCATTTATCTCTACCTCTGATACAAACAAACCACCCGGCTGTAAAATACACAGACTTATATCATTACCAGTACCTAAACCTGTCTTTCTTCAAAATAACAAGTACAAGTAGGCCTACTAATTCAGTAGTGCCTGCCATTTTGTCAGGTAGGCGGATAGGTAAAACTGTTAGTGTTATTGCCGATACAGAACAATATCTATTGCTTTCTACTATTGCTGTCACTTCAAATTACCGTACCATTTGAACGAAAATTCCTTGCTTTGGATCTCCAATATAAAGACTATACACATGTCAGTTTAGTAACTGAACGTTAATTATATATTAAAATAATGTTTCAGATATTTATCACTTTTTATGAAGAGAATACTTAAATGACAATATTGGTGTCAGTCATTATCACGTATGTGATAGAACTCGTTAACCATGTTCCAAATACGGTTTTATCTCTGATATAATAATAATAATAATAATGAGTCTTATAAAGCGCTAATATCCACATCACAATAGGGAAATGCTCTAAGCGCTGACCACACACCAAGCACACTACAACACAAAACTCACATGATAATGTCCTATTTTAAATATAACGTTTGAAAAGATGTGTCTTTAAGTTTGATTTAAATGAAGTTAATGTTTCAGCAGACTTTAGTTTTAGGGGCAATGAATTCCAAAGCGTTACAGAGATATAGCAATGATCTCTGTGTTACAAATTATATTAGGAACGTGGTTAAAAAGTTCTATCACATATATGTCATAATGACTGATCTGCTTGGTAGTAATAAACAAATTCATTGGCGTAAACGTTTTGGACAAGTGGTGTCCTTCTTCAGACAATACAACAATTGAAGCCAAAATAAGAGAGAGAGAGAAAAATTGGGTATAACGTCTACTCGACTCAAACTAGGTCATTTCGGGACTAACATATGGTTTTAATCTTATTTCAATAATTCGCTTGACCGTAGGGGTCTTTAGCAGCGGGAGGAAACCAGAGTGCCCGGAGGAAACCCACGAGGATGAGAAGGCACCCCTATCTCCATGTCACATACGCTCACACTAGGGCTCGAAACCACAGCTGCAAGCAATAAGGGTTCGGCCAGCTAGAGGTCGAAGCGTGGCACTCTAGACCACTAGTCCATCCCAACCACCCAAGCCAAAATAAAGATCTGCAATAGGAAGATTTAGTTCTTACAATTACATACAGCAATGCATCTTTAATTCCATGTAATCACTGCCATATGTATGTTTATAAAATTTTAAAACACCAGTTGAAGAGCTATAGCCTGAAACACATCCTGCATCTTTAATTGCCTTTTCTTACCTTTGCTCGACTTTGATAATGTTGATTAACTTGAGAGAGTTTTAATTTTCCTTCTGCTATTAACATGGCGTTAACTTTAGCCGCTGCCTCGGACGCAGCTTCTAGGCTACTTTTATTTTGGTTATATCGATTGTACATCTTTCTGTATATTACATCAAAACCTTCATATCTGAAATAATAATACAGACAAACTTGAAGTCCGTGATTTCGATCAGGTTTCTTTTTTTTTGTTGATAATACAATTTGTGCTAAATAAAGCCTCAAATTGTACCTGAAGACAGAATTTGTACCGGAACAGCAGGCATAAACTACCATTTCATTCCATGTACCGTACCCGACAATACATGTATCTATGAGAAGAGCATTATATCCAGTCAAGAATCTTGTCTAAATTCTTTCATAATGTAAAATTTTCACCATTCTGCATCTACTGTTGATGGATCTATAGGATATAGTCAATACAAGTAAATGGCATACCGTATTTCCTAATAAGCACATTTTTTCAGCACCCTTTGACCCCCCTCCCCCCCGGCGCTTATTAGAGGCCCGGCGCTTATTAGAGGCCCGGCGCTCTTTGGAAGCCCGGCGCTTATTTCTTTAATAGCAAATTGAATTTGGGGTAAAGCCGTCATTTACCATGGACCGGAGAATCTTTTGAATTATGGCATTTGATCAAAAGCAATCTATGTCTATTAGAGACCCGGCGCTTATTTTCTAAACTACCCTTGACCCCCCCGGCGCTTATTGCAGGAAATACGGTACATGTAGATCTATCAGTTTCTTCAATGTTAAATATTCAATTGGAGTACATTTTTAGTTGTGGAAAAAATTAGATGTTGTCTAAACAATGAAAATTAAACACAACACAGGGAAAGTTTCAAATAGATATTTAAAATGCCCACACAACAGTACAACAACTTTAGGTTGAAAAAAGCTATGGATTACAATAGCTAATAGTAGAGACAAGCAAATGCCATGTGGCATTGGAAATTTTTTAACTTGTAACCTATACTATAAAGAGTTCTGGTTTTAGTGCACCATGGACAAAAGAAAAATCGGCTGTCAACACCAGGATTAAAACCTGAACCAACACTACATTCCCTGAGCCACACATACAACACCACCAAAAATATTGTAAGTGTTTTTTTTACTGAAGTACATGTAATTATACGTAAATACTTCTTGTTGGCTTTTTAATTAGGAAAAGTGATTTAGTCTCTTCAGGAATTTGAAACCACGAAGACCTGATACAAGTATATAATCCCTTCATCCTCTTTTTCCCCTGAAAAATTGTTTAAGGCTTAATTTGACCCTAAAGTTAACCTCAACTAAGACACCAAGACAGTTAAATGAGCCAACAAACAAACAAGACCGTTAACGAAACGCTACATTCTAAAACCTGCGTCAATACTCAATACCTCATCCTACTTGCGCTCACTTGCTATAGTAACTCGTACAAACGCTGATCAAGGGAATAAACTAATAACGCAACCTCACGACAAATCCGTGTCAGATGTACATCTTGATCAATAAACTGTCCTGTCAGGAGTTCGTCTTCATCAATAAACTCGACTTGTCATCATTGATGTCCTTAAAACGGCCTCACAATCGTCAATAGACAACAAAAATAACACCTTAACCCATCATCCCTCCTGTCTCAAAACAGCCTCACAAACGGCAATACACAACAAAAATAACACCTTAACCCATCATCCCTCCTGTCTTAAAACGGCCTCACAAACGGCAATACACAACAAAAATAACACCTTAACCCATCATCCCTCCAGTTTCAATTTGTTTTAGCTACTGTGTAAAATCTGATCAGTAATTGGTTTATTTTAAAGTGTTCAAACAGAACATTCAACAAGAGAAATAAAGCATCCCATACATGTACCTGTTAATTAAATGTGAAATTCATCGTTCAAATGGTATTTGAATAATTATTTTCTAGTGTGTCTATGGTATATTGATGAATCAAGATTCCGCAATACATTCAAATCCAATGGTGTTATTAGTTAATCCTGATATATGTACTTGTTGACACTCGTATTTTATAATGAACCATTCTATAGTTCTATAATTTGGCACAAAACTCACATTACGCTGAAAAATTATTATCCCACAACAACCGGATATTCTAATAGTTTATTACAAAAAAGCTACAATTTTATATTTTAAGTTATATTTTTTAAAATTTATTAAAATAAAGCCTTAAAATAGATGGTATCTATAAACAGTCCTACATGTATGTACATGTACCTTGTTAAAGAATAATCCTATTAATCCTATAATTCACTGTCAGGGTTTCCGCCAGAAAAAGCTTGAAGGGGGGTACAATTCATACGGTCGACCAATAAGCGCCTGCCTAATACCTCTAATAAAAAGTCAAAAGAAGGCAGGGTGTACATGTATCGACCTGAATGGCAATAAAGATGCACTCTATCACATCTTGAGATTTATATGATATTTAATTAGTTACAGATCATTTAAACACTCTTTCTCTTACACAAAACACTTTTTGAAAATATTACTCCGGTGACTGAAGGGGGTTATGCAGGTATGCACCCCCCTTCTTCAAGCAAAGGGGGGTACGTGCACCGACTGCACCCCCCACTGGCTGAAACCTTGACTGTTGCCAGCTGAGAAATTGGCAAAAATATCATTTTCAACTTAAAATTCAAAAGTTTGAACATAGCTATTCTATGGAGAGATTAGGAAAACAAGGGGGGTAGTAATTATGTTATTATTTCCCGTGTCAATGATTTTTAAGGGTTGGAAATAATGCCCATGGTCGTATAATAGTGATTTGATAACCCATTGAGCAAAAGACAATAGAAATAATTAGGTTTTGACTTTCTTAGAAAATGTGAAATTCTCGCTTTAAAGGAGTTAAACCTCTAGCGTAATAATATTAAAAATTAAAAACATGAATTACAATTCAATCAATATTGAAGTAATTATCTTACTGTGAAATATGAGATCTTCGTATCAACTTTTCCAATAAGACAACATGGAAGTAATTTAAAATGGCTGATTCAAAAGCGAAAAATTAATGATTAAAAAACCAGTGTAGACTAGAATATACTAAGATGCAAAAAATTGTCCTTAAGTTTTGACAATTCATATATTTCACTGAACGTACATGCAATTGATTAGAAACTACAGTTAGTACAATATTAATTTTCCAAAAAGGGTTTAATTATACAAATATTAAAGTTACATTATTCAAGATATAGATAAGAACTAGCCATTCTTGCTACACTAGTTCGAAAGTAGATAATGTAAAATGAATAATTTGAAAATTTCATTCAAACTACTCTATTACAAGCGAAGATATTGGCATTTGAAGATTTTGCCGACCTGTGCAATAATTTCAACCACGGTCCTGGTTGATGAAAGCTAAGACTCGAAGCGTCTGGGCGCGCCATATTTGATTTATCACTGAAACATTTTAATCTGTTTAATATCGGAGCAATCTGATGCCATCCAAAGTTAATTAAGGCCTGAATCAGTTAATTAATGTCTAATTTATACTTTAGAAAACATTTCATGCCCAAATAAAGACCTGCACTAGGCAGATTTAGCTCTTGAATAATGCATGTTTAATATGTGCTGTTTGGACCATTTTCGTCTATATTAAGATTTCCAAAGAATAAACCTAAAATCTAAGAAACGTTTTTCAGGAAATATTGAATTTTTCACAGCTTAATTAGTAATACATGCTATTCCACAATCAAAAAGTTCTCAAATCAAATATTTTAGTTTTTATGCTAGTGGTGTAGTGCCGCGCTTCAACCTCTAGCTGGCCGGTCACCTCTGGCTTGCGACTGTGGTTTCGAGTCCTAGTGTGAGCATATGTGATATGGAGATAGGGGCGCCTTCTCAACCTCGTGGGTTTCCTCCCACTGCTAAAGACCTTTACGCGCAAGAGAATTATTGAAATAAAAATTGACCTTGTTTGTATCAGTGGATGTTAAACCCCATCCCTCTCTCTCTCTCTAAATGTTAACATTTTTGTAAGGAAGTTGGAATGTGAAGAAAAGTCAATAATGTACATGTATAACCTTGAACACCTGACTTCATTAAAAGAAACTTTGAAGACAGAGTGTCCAGCTACATCAGACAGATGTTCATGTATACACTGTAAAATATACCCAGGATAGAGTGATTGAAAGTTGAATAAATTCTTACTTAAAGATACAATAACACTCTTGCTGGCTCTTGACAGGTCCAGGTGTCCGGAAGAGTTACATGTAGCTTACATTAAAGATACAGTGTACATTATGGGAGATTAGTTAACAACGAGTTGGAAGTTCTCACTATAATAATTATAAACTAGGTAATGAAAAAAGAATTTGCCAAAAAATTTCAGTCAAATTGATCTGAGCTGAGAAATAAGTGCTCAAAAGTTCTTCATAGCCTCGGTCATCATTACTAAAGTTGGTAGGAAAAACATCATAGTCTCGATTATCCATAAATCGTTAAATCAAAAAGGAAAGTTTGGCAGGAAATCGGATTATAATCCAACAGATATCGCAGGCTAGCGTTGCGATCGAGAATTGATTATGGTCTGGATATGTTAATTAATATCTAATTAATAGTTCAGATAACATTTCAGCCTAAAGAAAGACCTACAATAGGCAGATTTAGCTCTTGCATAATGTATGTTTAAGTCTGAGAATGCTTTGTGAACTCTGGGCCCAATATTTCCTAAACAAGCTTCGTTGCATGTACATGTATGTCTACAGATATTCCCTACTTCGCCCCGTCGGTATGATTTTTTGATTCAGTCTCCACGCACCTGTCCAGCTAGTATAATTACTCTTTAAGGGAGTGTTGCCGTACGCTTCTCCTGTTTCATATAATAGAATACTTACATACTGGTATACATGTAGATTTTACAGATATTCCCTAGAACATATTACTTACATTCCGGTATACATGTAGATTTTACAGATATTCCCTAGAACATATTACTTACATTCCGGTATACATGTTACAGAATACTTATATAATAGATAATCCCTGGCTAGAACAATCCTATCCTACAGCCCTCCGCTAAAAACAACACTCAACTAAGAAAATAACGAATGAAACAAAAGATAAGATAGATTGAGAGAATATTTGATGATGTTTTTACGGGAGGGCGAGGTATGTCTGGTATTGTACCAAACTTGACTATCAATGTATCAAACCCCCCCAAATCTTGTATTTACATTCTCCCACCAGGGTTACAATTGGTCGATATAAACTTCTCGCTCACTAATACAAATAATCAACATTATTTTATACAACAACAGATTGTTGTTTTTGTTTTCTTAAAAAATTCCTGTTTGTTCCAAGAAGTCCAAACATTTTGTTTTTCGTTTGGATGTCCGTTAAAGTAAGGAATATATTTAATACTTTGGATGATTCTGTTGGTTACGCTATATTCCACAACATATACCTGAAGGATATTCAGTAAATATTTACGACAACGGTCTTATTGTTTTTTCTTTATCCTGGACTTAACCATTGTATGTATCTCTACTTCAGGCAGCAACAATGAGAGAGAGAAAGAAATGGGGTTTAACATCCACTCGACACAAACTAGGTCATTTCGGGACCAACATGGTTTAATTTTATTTCAACAATTCGCTTGCACATAGGGGTCTTTAGTTTAGTAGTGGGAGAAAACCAGAAGACCTGGAAATGCGACCCTACTCCTTGTCATGTACAACCGGGGAATCAAAACCACACCAGTTGACTTAATGACAAGCTTTATGATACAGCATGTATCTGCTAACTGTTCAGCCATCCACCCCCCCCCCCCTTCCAGCAACAATGAATAAATTCCTTTCAATGGATCACATCTGAAATCTTTGTTGAATGAAACGTCTTACTGTTCTGAATCCTGTTTCACAAAAAAACTTAGCTAAAATCACTAAAATGCAATTTTTAATTCTATGCATTTCGCGAAGATCGATTGCAACTTAAAATGCAATTGTAATAGATTTTAGTTAAAATCACTTGCGCCCCGTGCAGTGCAGATTTCTGTTTTGGGTACTTACAGTGAAAGCAAATACGCTTCGAAACTGAAATCTGTTGACAGACTGAATTAAAGGTTACAATTGGATCAATGGGGAGAGTTTCATACATTTGTACGTTGTATCAATGTTTGCACATGGTAAGACAGTCAGAGAGAGAGGTGAAATAAATGCGTTTAGTGCCTATTGATATAAATAGAATGATTTCTTTTTGTGTTTAGTTTACTGGGGTTTTGAGTGGCGCAATCCAAATGCTGGTATTGTCTTACAATAAAATTAACGGGTGGACTGTAACTACATTTCCTATGCTATGAAAAGAAATCGGATGAAAATTGTTTTTTGTCAAATTTGGTATTTTAAAATTATGTGACCCGTGCCATTTACAATATTATCGTTATTCCAATTATATCTATATGTCGCAATAGATCACACAATGTAGTTACTTTATAATCAATGTTTGTTAATGTCGTGATTTGTTAAGTTAGGAGAGACTGACGGCTATCCTAAGTTAAAATTGTCCCTAAAAATAAGTTAGTTTAAGTTATTTTAAACTAAACTGGATAATAACAGTAAACTGGTAGCATCATGGGAAACTTAATACAGTATATGTTAATGTCATGAAAATAAATATGTATGTACATGTATGTAGAAAATCTTATTATTAGGTTATCTTGTTAGAAAAATAGGTTGCCAGGCAACGAAACATACGCCCACAGCAGCTAAATCGTCCGGGCAGTCAACAAGAGTTGTCGTATATTTTAACTTTTTTCGGTAATGAAACATTTATAATACACTAAAATTTGATTAAGAGTAACAACTCATTAAGTAATTATCAGAAAATCATTACAGTTTGTTTGGCTTTGATAAAGTTCTCCTCAATGCTAACGTTTAGTATATGAAACATTTAATATCATGGATTTAGCTGTTCAAGTTTTCAAAATTCATTAAAAATCTATATAATTGTTCGTCGCAAGCAAGACCTTAAACTCTGTGTTTCAATCTAAAGTGAATCGGATGTAAACTTTAGCTTCTAATAGTGTCCACAAGAATTTTTGAAGTGATCAAGGTACATAAAAGTAATTTTAGGAAATCGCTGAAAATCAATAGGATTCTTCGTCTCGTGACTTTCAACACTGTACGTATAAATTTCAAGTCAATCGGATATTAACTTTAGCCTCCAGAGCGTCCACAAGATTATTTGAAGTGATCAAGGGCCATAACTCTGACAGTAATTATCGGAAATCGCTGAAAATCAATAGGCATCTTCGTCTCATGACCTTTAACACTGTGTATAAATTTAAAGTCAATCGGTTATTAACTTTAGCCTCTAGAGCGTCTACAAGAATTTTTTGAAGTGATCAAGGGCCATAACTCTGACAGTAATTATCGGAAATCCCTGAAAATCAAAAGGCTTCTTTGTCTCATGACCTTTAACACTGTGTATAAATTTTTAAAGTCAATCGGTTACTAAGTTTGGCCTCTAGAGCGTCCACAAGATTTTTTGAAGTGATCAAGGGCCATAACTCTGACATTAATTATAGGAAATCGCTGAAAATCAATAGGCTTCTTCATCTCACTCATGTAAACAATATATATCAATTTCAAAACAATCAGGTGATAAATGTAGTCTGTAGAGTGGTCACAAGAAATTGTGGACGACGGACGGACGTACGTACGTCTGTCCGTACGTACGGATCAGGCGACGCCAATATACGACCACATTTCCATGTGGGCGTATAAAAATGAATTTGATCAATTTACATAGGTACATATTCGACTGATATCTGATTGTTTATTGGATTATTATAGAGATACATGTATAACAGCTATATGGTGGGCTTTCCCTAAAGATATATTATGGGAGATGAGATAACGAGTTGACAGTTCTCACTATAATAGTTAGAACCTACATAATGTAAAGGCAATTTGCTGAAAATTTCAGTCAAATTGATCCACTATGAACCGTGAACCATTCGAATGAAAGTTCCGCTTAGCCTCGATCATCATTACTGAAGTTGGTAAGGTGAAACTAATAGTCTCGATTATCCATTTATTTGGTTAATCACGGAGGGAAGTTTTCTTGCAAATCGGACAACAATCAAACAAAAATCGCAGTCTAGCCTTACCATCGAGAGCTGATTATGGTCTGAATATAACTTTATTAATGTCTTATTTATAATTTCTATAACATCTGAAGCCTAAATTAAGACTTGCAGTAATCAGATTTAGCTCTTAACTAATGTAACTTTAACATCTCCCTACATGTACTTAAGGTGTGATTTGAACAGGTTCTGGTTTTATTGCACATACATGTAAGTTTTACACATTTTTCAATATATAAGTAGATATGTGGTAATTTAATCTTACCTACATGTAGATACATGTGAGAGAGAGAAAAATGGGGTTTAACGTCCACTCGACACAAACTAGATCATTTCGGGACTAACATTATGGTCTAATTGTATATCAATAATTCGCTTGCACATAATGGTCTTTTAGCAGGGGGAGGGAAACCAGAGGACCACAGGAAAACCCATGATTTAACGTGTATGCTCAAACCCTTCCGCCAGCCAACTCACAGATAATATTAGTTATGAAACTATCATTTGATAAATCTAGCTAGATCAGTAATAGATAATAATGGCAATAACTGAGTTATTTGCTAGTTTTGGATGAACTGGACCAGTGGGATATTGAGACATCGCCAATGGAATTTCATATCATATATCATAATTCATATCTTCGTAGTATAATAATGTAGGTCATTGGACCTGTGTTCACTTTTGTAAATTCTTGGCCATAAGCTTAACTTCAGATAATAACAGTCAATAATATCTCCCAAGTCCAATATGTTAATTTTCAATATCACAGCAATTCACTATTTGAAAAACACATCTGAAACATACATGAATACATGCAACTTGAGACTTGGAACGACATTTTCTGTGATTTACATCACTGACATTAAAGTTGCAGTAATCAATCACTAATTATACTACCATTTTTATCATATCAAAATTGTCAATATATTTTATTATATCCATGCAAACATATTGCTGTGCATATGATGATACTGATAGCCCTAATATTTTACATAACATATCCATCCCCAGACACTACTGTCTACATAGAAATGGTTCCACTACTGCTGCCTTCCGTCTTACTCCAGTCGCAGAGTTCCTTTGCGCAAGTTTTTTAGTCAAATGACTACAAAAAGTTTACTAGCCTATAGCTCGCTTAATTTACAAATAAACTGACCCAAAGCACTACTGCACGCAGCTTAACATATAATAAATCAATTCTTCTTGAAATAAAGGTGAGGCCTTACCGCATAATTATATGATTTGATAAAACCCATCTCCTACGCGAAATTTAAACTGGCCGACCGTCATGGCCGAAAGTTGCGTAATACGTCATTAGGCCTACAACATAAACAACGCTATGCAGAGAAAAACTGTTCGGTAACTCTTTCAATGGTGCAGTCTTCACTATTTGTGATGGAATTACTTATTTTAATACAAACTGTAATGATATGTGTTGACAATTGTGCGTTTGAACCTATTTCAACTTGCGTAAGGGGTCTTAGACTGTACCAATTGTTACCTTAAACACAGTTTAAGGTAACAACCTTAAACACAGTTTAAGGCAGTGATGTCATTAGAAGCCGGCAACCGGCAAATTTCGCCGTTTACATTAGCTCAATTTCCGGCTACTTTTCAGCTAAAATAAATCAGTAATTTAATTATGATAAAATAAAACTAATTTAATTTCGAAACGCCAAGATGTACGTCCGATTGCCCAGCTACATGGCTATTTCACGAAATTTGTATTTTTCATTCATTCTTAATGTCAACATAGACTTTGTTTTTAGCTAGAACTAGTGCTGATATCAAGTAAAATTTTACGCATCGATGCATCGGGCGCAAACATCGATACTCGCATCGATGCATCGGGAATTTTTTGCCGACATTTTGTTATTCAATAATTACAGAAATAATCTAGTATTTCCGAAAGAAACACAGATTTCCCTATATTATCAATATTATAGAAATGTCGATTCATTTGAATGAATATATTTCGACAATATTCTTCTTTTATTTATTTATAATTATGACATTGTTATTGTCCGATTGGAACCCTTCGATTGACACTAGTCGTTGAATGAGGCGTGTTGACTGTTGGCCGTATAAATAGCCGGGATTTATGAAGTCTTTCTCGATTGCCCGTGAAACAAAATAAGATGAAATCGTTTTAATACTATTCAAGTGTTAAAACCCGACCAAGAAAATATTATCCTTCGGACATCGTTCGTTTGTTTGGCCATAAGACCATATATTTGGGATTTAAATGAACCGTGAAGTTGAGGAACATGATTGCCAGGGACAGGGGAAGTAACCAGCAATGAGAATTTTGGTAGTCACTGGATAATGGCGACATAATGGAAGCGTATAGCGTAACAACGTGCGGGATTCATGAATCATTGATTTGTTCTATTACACGTCTATTGTTTTATTTTTATTTATAAAAAAACCACAGAAAAACGTTTTGTTCTTTTCTTGTGGACAAATTTGTGAACTCCCTCAGAGTCCTCGGACACAAAAAGGAACTTAGATTTTTTTTTGCCGATGGATCGATAATACAAAAAAGGGCCGAGAATCGCATCGGTGTCAGCCGAATCGATGCATCGATACTTGATATCAGCACTAGCTAGAACCATTTCCCTTCTCGCACTGTGTAGGAATAGAGCACGCGTTCCCAACCGGCACCCAATATTTTAATCCTTTTCGATTCACTGCACAACAAAATACTCCGTCGGCTCTTATCATACGAAAGATTCCCTTCGATTTACGCACTGTTATCAGATATAATACGCCAGTTTAATTATTCTCCTTTTAACAAACTAGAAACACAGCTAAAATGGCACTTCCCACGAGCCGCTCGCATTGCAAATGCCTAACTCGGAGGTTTCATCTTGGCAGGAAAAAAGGTGTCACGTGAGCAAATAACAATAACATGGCGAGCATGGCTGCATTCCTACCGGCGTCGATAGTTCCCCGATGGAAATCTAAATTACTATTTTCTAAAGAAGTCAAACAATCTTTTGACATCACGAACTATTCGCAGCACTGACGTATTGCCTTCGTGTTCTGTCGTCTTAACGAAGACACGTAATTTGAGAGGAATGCTTTGGCGTGGATATGAAGCAGATGTACGGGTCGGCACGTTTTCTAATTTTGTAGGAATATTACAGACGCAAATTTGAATACCGTAGGGGAATTAAATTTGAAAAGTATCGAGGGGCATCTATTTGTATTACATAATTATGATATTTTGTTGACAGGTATTTTTTTTTTATTATTATAGTCTGAATCCGTCTTCTTAAATATGTGTCCGAAAAGAACGATTTTGAAATAGTTTAAGTGTAATAACCTAGCCTTTTCTACATTGCTGTACATGCTTGTCTTACTTTTATTTTTGATATAATATAAATATTATTAACAAATATAGGATATGAAAAAAAGCAAAAGTTTATCTATAAAAGTCATCTCCCATGTAGGTATTTAACAATCTAAAATAGAAATGTTCAGCATGCACCACAAGCTTTATTTTAGGCCTAATTTCTGAAAAAAAAACTCCTTTTCATTCGTACGGCGCCTGTGGGACCATGAGCCATAGCGCAATCGCAACGGTTTGGTTTGTTTGTAGATTTGGACATGCGACTCTTAAAATTTGCTGCCGCTTACTTTACCAAAATTTCCTGTTACTTGAAAAGTTAGCGACATCACTGGTTTAAGGTAACAAGTATAGTTACTACTGTCTACACTGTCCCTTTCCATTCAAATATAAAGAAATAATGGTTCAAACTTGACTTATGGTCCGAAAAAAATCAAGAAGCTTGTCTGATTCCCCCAGGTCCAAATCAGTCGTATACCGTTCGATGGGGAACACGCAGGGTCACAGTCATCACCCTGGTGGTACTCTGTATTGGCGTTTACCGATAAAGTATAAACAAAGTCATAACATTTCCGTCAGCAGGACGACAACTGAGGAAATCTTTGCAACAATAATGGTTCACTTATTATAAAGCAAATTTATCAAATATGAAATACACAAAACATGGGGTTCATTTGTCAAGTAAATAAAACGTACCAATTGTGTCTGGCGTGAAGCAGAGATATTCTTTGAACGCCTTTCTTCAGGGAGGAAATATCAATCACTTCTACCCCGCAGCCATTTTCCTTTAACATGCTGACAACGCGCACTACGTCACCCAGACGTCACGAAATCAAAAATAAAGGGAATTAACTCCATTTATGAACCTCATTCTTCCTTGTCGAAATATTACATCTATTTTAAATTATTGTCTTTTTTATTGCCTGCGATGTCAACCTATGGGTGGGAGTTTAACGTAAAACCCCAGGAATCAACAAATTAAAGTGTTTTTTTTTTAAAAGAATTATTTTAGAACTTTATAAAAGAACGATTTCCGTTTTTACCACGCATCCAATGCTCCCCTTGTGCACTACACTTACTTACTTAGTTACTTAGACTGCATATCTACAGTTGCCTCCGCAGTCCGCTTTAGAACAAACACGAAGCTAGTTGACGGACATTTTAAGTCATAAATCGACAATGCTAGTCGAAAACATCGATTTTTATTGTTAAATAAATATGAAATCTGTAAGTTCTCTACTTAAAGTTTCATGTACACACACTCATCAGAAGAAAAATACAAATGAAGTTTGAATATACGTATGACAGATATAAAACGGAGTAAAACCAAATTACAAAACAGCACACTGATATTTGGATATGGCCGTCATTTAGGGCAGAGCTAATCGCGAAATATTGATAGTTATTTGTGTGCAAAATGAGAGATGCGCGCGTGATGTAGATAGGGTTACATATAAAAACGGGCAAACGCCTACATGTTAGAGCGGGACACAGACACTTGAAGGGATTAAAAAAAACTTCTTACAATTCTTTGACTAATCTCTTATAACCTTTTGACTAACCTCTTACAACTTTTTGACTAACCTCTTACAACTTTTTGACTTCCCATAGGGGCGTAGCTGGACGATTCGAGAAGCGATCTTTGCGACACTGCCACGTGCCCGACATTGAAAGGTTAGGTCTCATCTTTTAATACGATGGTCCTTATGGCCCACGCCATCGATCCCGAACTAGGGACCGAGATATAGGGTCGCAAACATGGCCGCTCGTTCCGTTCAGAGACAAAATATTTTTACCCGAAAACACCAATTCTCACCTGTAAACACCCAGATGCACCCACGGGGGGTTCCGAGGTTGGGTATTAATATGTTAAATCATCCCCGGGGAGTCGTTTTTTAGCCTCAGATTTAACCTCCTGGGACAGGAAGTGGGTGAAATCGCTTTTTTTTTTTAACTTAAAGGCCTCAAGGGCCCACTTTGCCTGAACGGAAGTGAATTCTGATGCCATTTCCTGATTTGCAGTGTCCGATTCTAGGTAGTAGGGCTCTTTTCCGGGGGCCTTGTCCCTTTGCGAAAATTTAACCCAGAAAAAGCAGTTGCAGAGGTGTAGATTTTTTTCGGAACTCAACACCGGAAGTGGTACAGGTCTGAAAATTTTTGTGGTGTCCCAGACCGATGCCCCGACCCCGGATCTGGTGTAAAAATCCGGAATTTCCGGTCGCTTGGGGTTCGGGTGGGCACATGTCCTTTTTTCAGATATAATTATTTTTTTAATTATCAGATCTTTCGCGAAACTATTCCTCGCGGCTACCCCCCTCAAGGTCGTCAGATTCCACTAGGGACAAAAGAGTTAGCTCCCCTTTGACCACGGGCATTTTTCACCATCAAATTGACTTTCTGCGTTATTTTTTTTCTCCCAAAAGGTCTTCCGATCGGCCCAAAAGTGCGTGGCCGGGTACAACGCCCACCCATTTGTTCTTCATTTTTTAAAATCACCAGTCAAAAGTCGTGACCTTGACCCGCTAGGGGCGCCGGAAGTTGTGCGGTTTTTACCCCCTGGAGACCAAACTAATTAAGATAGAACCCTCGGGTCTTGACCTGTCGACCTACCGTCGTGACCCGCATTACCTCAAAAGGTCAAAGTCATCTGAAAGGGTCAAGGTCATCCAAGGAACTACATACACGCGTCTTCCGGGGCCTATGTTTTGATCCCATGACCACGTGGCATGTCAAGTGTTATGACCTTGGATGTACACATCAATGACCTTTCATATGAGACCTTGACCTTTGATCTGACATTTGACCTTGGGGTCGAAAAATCCCCACAACTTTAGGTACCGTCCAGATATTCTGAAGAGAGGTCAAAGTCAAGGTAAGGTCATGACCCACAAGGACTTCGACCGGGCCGTCCCGGTGGGTCAAGGTCATGACCCTAGCTGACATAGCTTTGGGCTTTAACGTCCGCTCGAGAGAGTTGGTCAGTTGGGAGTAATACAACCCGATACACACTAGGTGATTTCAGGACATATATATGGTTTTTAATTGTATTTCAATAATTCGCTTGTACGTAAGGGTCTTTAACAGTGGGGGGAACGGATGGCTACTACTTGTCATACCCAACTAGGGAATCGAAACCTTGTCAGTTGATTCAATGACAGACGTTATGATACAGCACGTTCCCCCAATTCACCTTAAAATCCTACACTTTACCAGTTGTGCAGAAAAGTGGGACCCCGCCCCACCTCCAATTCATTTCTACTTATCAAAGGTCAGTTGTACACTAATTGGGTAAAGCACCGCCTCGCTATTCTGGGGGTCGCTTTTTCGATCCCTGTAAAGTTTCACCTTGTCAGTCGTGCTGGATGGAGGGCCTATCAAGGACAGCTGTCTAGTCAGCCGGTTGAGACGAAGCACGTACGTAAAAGATCCCTGTCAGATGGAATGCGATAAAAGAGTAGGCCATAGTGCCACTGCCCTGGGCAAAATTGCCCCCATATCACACTGTATTGCGTATGCCCGTCCTCATTAGCCCAGTAGGAGCAGAACAATAGGACGTTAAACCCCATTTCATTTCAACTCAATTCGAATTTACACGATTTGAAAAGGAGAATACATGTATGCTTATGAAAAGTTCAAATTTATAATGAAAGCTGATGCGAACATTCGGTAACAAAAGGCAATAATAATAAGGAAACTGTGAAATATGTTTATTGAACATTATTCGAACATCTGATAACACAGTCGTATCGGTAGCTGTAGGCCTGTTTCTTATTAAATAGATACATGTCTGATTATCCCAAGAATCCACCACCGAAGCCTGGATTTGAAAATCCGCCACCGAAACCTGGATTTGGAAATCCTCCATTGAAGCCTTGAATTGGAAATCCGCCACCAAAGCCTGGATTTGGAAATCCTCCATTGAAGCCTTGAATTGGGAATCCGCCATTGAAGCCGTGAATTGGGAATATCGGACGGCTGGCAAATGTGGAACGTCTAGGAAATGGGGAAAACCCTTGGTTGAAGGGAAAGCCAAATCCAAATCCTCGATTTAAACCTAGATTGAATCCAAATCCTGGATTGAAACCATCGTTGAATCCAAATCCTGGATTTAATCCATCGTTAAATCCAGCGCCTGTATTCGAACGCCGCTGGTCATCTTCATTTCTATCTTCGGCTGAAATAGATTATATAAAAGGTTTTAAAAGAAAAAGATTTGTATTCCCCTGTTGTTACAGATCATATAGGGGAGCCACACATATCATGGTGTCCCAGGTTCGACCTCGGTGCTGGTGATTAACTAACCAGGATGTTGAAGGTTCGACCCCGGTGCTGCTGGTTAACTAACCAGGGGGTCAAAGGTCGACCCCGGTGCTTGTTGGGAAAGTTGTGGATGAGTGAGTATATGGTAGGCTGTCTTGGTTTTACCCGCCCCCCCCCCCCAATCCCCGTGTCTTGAATCCAGTGCTCTAGATCCGGCCTCGAGTTCACAAAGCATTCTCAGAGTTAAGTTTTTTTTACTAATGTCTGAGAATGCTTTTTGAACTCAGGGACAGAGCTCTGTCAATAAAGGGTATGTGTATTATCTCACCTGTAATAATTGTAATAAGGGTAGCTATAATTATACATATTGTAACTAGATATCTACTAGATGACATCTTTATTTTGTACTTCAATCTGAAATATATAAAATATACACCCCTAATAGTAAAATGAAATGAAATCTAATGAAATAAAATCACAGTGTGCATCTAAATGGTTTAAAATTGGGTTCAGCGTCCTACTGTTCTGTTCCGACAGAGTTAATGAAGACGGTTATAGGCCATACAGTGTGCGATGAGGGAAAGTGGCACTGCGGTCTACCCTTTAATCGAATTTCAACTGTCAGGGGTCGTTTACGTACATGTCACAGGATCTTGGTTTCTCGTATCTCTGAACGACTGTACATGTACGTTGTTCCTTGTCATGCCCTCCGTCATGCAACACTGGCACGGATGAACAACGCCGAAACTTTTCATGTCAACCTAGCCACATTGCCTCCCTTCCAATTACAACTACCCAGACACTGACATGGGGAATCGCGATATTCCAGTCGTTAGGGAACCTGGTCGGATCATCGACTATAATGTATCAGTTTATATACCGGCGAAGATCAAGAAGAACTCTCCATTTTGTCAGGGTGGCGAAACTTATACTGTCTCTCTACCGTTAGCTCCGCTTGAGAACAGACACTAAGTTACTTGACCGACATTTTATCTCCCAAATCGAAGATTTTAGTCGAAAACACACCGTATATTTGGAGTATTTTGAGAAGTATATATTCTACTTTCATTTAATAAAATTGGAAAAGTTTAAGAGGCCTTTTCGTGTATAACAGATGTGAACCGGAGTAGAACCGCATTTCTAAAGAGTAAACTAATTGTTGGATATGGCGGTATTTTAGGACAGAGAATTCTATTCTAGAAGTATGAAGTAGATAGATCTATGTGTTAAGAATACTCGTCCGACTGACTGTGTCTCATCGGGGCCCAGATTCGCCTCTCACGGATTGTACCTTATTACTAGTTCACAAAGAATTCTCAGACTTCAGTTGAGATTTTACTCAACTTACAATCACTGTTGATGAGAAATATCTTTGATCTAGAAATACAAAACTGTGCACATAGTTTCTTATTGATGTATAACATCATACACAAAAACAACAAAATTATTATAATGGCTATAGTTTGATAAAATTCTTAGCTTAAGTCTAAGAATTCTTTGTGAACTCGAAGCCTGATCACTAACCTCGTCTTTTACTGAGAACAGAAATGATGATGAAGTTGTGTTTGACTTACCTTCACCTTGTGAGAACAGAGATGATGATTGTATAAAATTGATGAAGTTGTGTTTGATATTTACCTTTATTGACCTGTATTTATAGTCCACAGGTATTCAATTAAATTGTTTATTAATAACAATAGGGTGGTACGGGGGTCATAAGGTCATGTTTATTTCACGTCATAGTCTATAACACTATACCATTGATTGATGCATTGCTTTATTTGTTTGTTTATTTGCTATGTCCAAAGGCGGATAGAGAATGAATGGGGGGGGGATTTCTATTTTCAATTTTATTTTTTATTTTGAATATGCTATAGGGCATGATAAGGACAGTTGTCTAGTCGTTCGGATGGGACGAAAAACCGAGGTGCTGTGTACACTTTGACGTGCACGTAAAATATCCCCTGGCAGTTGGAATTTTATATAATAGTAGGCCGTAGCGCAGCCAAGGCAAAATTTCTCTAATAGTACACTGTATGGCGTATGTCCGTCTTCCTTAGCCGAGTTAAGCAGTAGGACGTTAAACCCCATTTCATTTCATTTTAATACTATAGTAATTCTCGACGCACTGGAAATCTCCATAATCTTCATTCTTTTTACTTCTATGGGTTTTCGCATTTCTTAACAAGGAGTAGAGTGCCCTATTCAACCGCGTTCACTACTAAAAACTATGCACAAGCGAATTATTGAAATAAAATTGAACCATATGTTAGTTGCGAAATGACCCCCTCTCTTCCTCTCTCCCGCTCTCTCTCTCTCTCTCTCTACACCTGCGTTCTGCCCAACAACTATTCTAGACTGTCGGAACAGTGGGGCTGGTTTTTTTGGGGTTTTTTTTATTTCGGATTGGAGGATTTTAAGTACAATTACTAAAAAAAGACTCGGGCGTGGGTCGATCAATTGAAAAATTAAAATGTAACTATGATTTGAGGAAGTTTGTTTCACATTGATCATTTATAGAAACTAAATTGAAATGGGTTTTAACGTCCTACTGTTCTGCTCCTAACCTGGGCCAATGACGACGCAATACAGTGTGCTATAAGGGAATTTTGTCTACGGCCTACTCTTATATCGAATTCCAACTGTCAAGGGATCTTTTACGTGCATGCCCATGTGTACACGGGACCTCGATTTTTCGTCCCCTCCGAACGGCTAAACATGTTCTTAATAAAAGACCTAGTGAAAGGAAAATGGCATTCCTTTAACGTTTCGCTCCTGCTTCGATATTAATTAAAGTAATTAAAGGCTTTGCACCCCCCTCCCTTCCATCCTCCTTATTGTTATCGGATGTTCTGTATACGTTATTGTTTGTACCATACATCAAATGATAACGGATAAAAACATATCATTTTTTTTAGAAAACCAAAAAACTCTCTTTCATTTAAATATATTTATTATTTGTGATGACATGTTTTTCTGGATGGAATGCGACCTGGATATTATATTTATAGAAAAAATCCTTTTTTATACGCTCAATTATGATAATCAGCTGTCATTCGTGTATGATGGATTACAGGTTAAAAAACAAACAAACAAACAAACCCGACAATTCCCTGTATACTTCACAACCACCTGTTGATATCATCCAGATTTTAACCGCGGGGGGGGGGGGGGGAGAGAGAGGAGAGAGAGAGAAAAAAATGGGGTTTAACTTCCCCTCGACACAAAATAAGTCATTTCGGGACTAACACATGGTTTTTAATTTTATTTCAATAATTCACTTGCGTGTAGGGGTCTTTAGCAGAGGGAGGAAACTGGAGGACCCGGAGAAAACCCACGAGATTGGACAGGCGACACTACTCCTTGCCACGTAAAACCGGGGATTCAAAACCACCTCAGTTGACTCAATGACAGATTTTATGATACGCACGCACGTGCTAACCACTCGACCATCCACCCCAAACCCCCGGTAAAGGAAGGGGAGGGTGCATGCTTGTTCCTTCCTGAAGCAACGACTGCGAGTTTTACGACACCTTGATAAAATGTACGGATATAATCTTTGTGCGACATTTAGTGATTGAGTACATTAAAAAAAAAACCGATTTATATAGAAAACAATCACTGGTTTATACGCATATGTAGCACTGGATAACGATAGGAGAATACTTGTCGAAACGTCATGCTATATTTGTATAAACCAGTCATTTTTTTCCATAATTGTCTTGGGTGTTTTAAGATGTAGGGAGTTAAGATGTAGGGAGTTAAAACGAGATGAAGCCTTCTTTCTATTGAAGATGGGGTTCATGTCGCTTGGATATAAGATCAGGCCGGTTTGAGAAGTCATTTCTAACCTCCCCAATCCGACCAGTACATCTTCTGTCTAACTAATACTGTATACATCCATACAATATCAGTAATAACAACGTTGTTTGTGGAGACAAGTTTCATCCAGGAATAAAATGATGTAGCCTATTATAATATGCAAATAAAATTGGGCTCTTGTATATATAAGTTGTATCAATTTATTATTTATAAAGATTATCGTAAATTTTTAATCTGGTTAAAATACAGATCTATATTTCGTTTCGTTTTTTTATTCTTTCGATGGGCTACACTACATAAAGATCGGACCAGTTGTACTGGCAGGTCGCGTCAATGGTTGTTGTCGATCCTAGTGAAGTGCTGATAAATAAAACGATATTATGAACTATAAAAACGAACGAAATAGGGTCTGTGTTTTAATCAGATTGGTCAATTTTCTGATTAACGAAAACTGTAAAATATGCATGCAAATTAATTCCCTTGGTCCTGTTTCTCGAAATCTTAACTAAAGATAAAAACTAAGTTTCTATAACAACATGAAATCCATAGGCGAACGACCCAGTGGAAAGCTGCCAGAAATCTAATAACACACTAATTTTACGGGCTGGAATAGCAGTAAAACACGTTTGCGGCTGTCAAATAATCCCAAATTCTATTGGGGGGACCATACAAGGTCAGCTCTGCTTTTTCGCCTCTGAAAGAATCCCGCCGCCGCTGTCTATAAACCCGAAATATTGCTAGTTTTACTTCCCTACCTGTCATCGAGCCCTAATAAAACACTAATTTTACTTTTTTTGTAATTGAATATCACGAATTTGTACCGAGTTGACTATGGATTAAAACATTTTTTCTGAAGCCACTCTACTTTGTGCGACATTTTTCGAGCATGAGGACAATGGTGGAACAGTGAGTATGGGGCCACAGTGGATCAGTGAGTATGGGGGCCACAGTGGATCAGTGAGTATGAGGACCACGGTGGATCAGTGAGTACGGGAGCCACGGTTGTTCAGTGAGTATGAGGGTCACGGGGGATCAGTGAGTAGGGGGGGGGGCACGGTGGTTCAATGAGTAGGGGCCCACGGTGGATCAGTAAACATGGTACTGACTTTGATCTCGGGTTGGCCCCAAAAGTTCCTAGGGATTTAGCAGGATGAGTCTGCTTGACAGATGTAAGGGTCTAGACGCTTGTTGTCACGCACGTTAAAGAATCCTTGACAATGATTAAGCTGGTTGTAATTGACCTCATCGCACTTTGCATGACGTTAAACCCCATTTCGTTTAATTTCATTTCTAGTTCTATGAAAGTAGAGTTATGTCCCTTACACTGGGTTCATTTTTATTTATATTAGCCTGTTCCTAGCAGCTTGTTTAAGTGGGGCCTCCGGTTTTCTCCCACTGGATGTTAAACCCGATTTCTCACTCTCCTTGGTAAAATCTGACCCAGTCTACTATCACCAGTATATAAATGTTAATTTCTTAAAACTCTTATTTTTCTTTTTGTTGCCTGTAAGTAGGAATTGGAACAAAGATAGAAGAAAATGGACACATGGCAGATGTTAGTTGATACTACTCTTATTTAGTTGGTTTTAGTTAAATATAAATATGCCTGTTACTAGGAATTGGAACAAAGATAGAAGATAAATGGGTGCAAGGTGTTAGTTGATACTATTCTTATTAGTTGGTTTTAGTTAAATATAAATATACATTATGTAAGATTTAGATACAGAGCTGACAGTTCCCGCTATAATAGTTCACAAAATAGATAATGTAAAATTAATAAATTGAAAATTTCAGGCAAATTATTTGAGCTATCACTGTTTGAACGTGTAGCATAGCAACGGCCAATAAAGGTTTGAAGTCACAAAGAAGGCGTACAATAGCAAGATTTAGCTCTTACATAATGTATCTTGAATACTGCTCTGATGAGTTGGTTTTGTCCTTAGCAAAATTTTGTGATAAGAATATCAATCTTTTCAACAAACTATACTGACAAATAAAAAGTTTTACCGATAAGAAACCCGTCACAGCCATTGTAAGGCCTACATTCATTTGAATAACGTGAGCACGTGGGTGAGATCTCTTTGATAACGTTAGAAATTAAGGTTCGTTTTAAATAATTTTTGAATTTAACTTCACTAATTTTTTCAAGAGACACACTTTTTCCTCTCGAATCCAAGTTCTCTCATGAAGGGACAAACATCAAAGGCCTTTCGAATCCTACTTCTTTGCCGAGACCGATCGTGAAGGCGACTAGAAACTAAGAAGACAAACACACGGACAGTAAAGAAAGCAGTGATAGTAATTACACTGTCTTGTATAGTCTATAGATCATAAACTCCATATCTCAACGTTCTCGTAGCTATGTCTTGTATAGCGACACTCTTGTCCGTACTGATGATGCCTGGGAGTTCTTAAAAAAAAAATCTTAACTCAATTTACCGTTTTGTATAGCGAATCCCCCATCTCTATTCGAAATGACGTCAAAACCAATTCAGCTATAATATTATGTAATGATTTTGACCTTAATCCAAGGGACCCCTTTTCTTGAATGTTGTATTATATTGAATATTGTTGTCATTGTACGGTAAAAAATAAAAGATATATATTGTAGAAATTGTTAATATGTTTAGATTTATAAAAAAAAAATTGTTAGTTTTGATTTCATTATATATAACGGAGAGTGGACGTTACCCCCCCCTCTCTCTCTCTCTCTGTCTCTCTCCCTCTATCTTCCCCTCCTCTCTCTCTCTCTCTCTCTTTCTCTCTCCCTCCTTCTCCTCTCTTTTCTACCAAGATAACCATGTGACGATATCTACAATCAATACAAATAATCTCTTGTTCAAATAATCTTTCTAATCTCGTCTCAAGAACCTCAACCCGTTAGTCTATTTCACCTACTCCCTCTACAACCTTATATCATATATTTACCTAAACAATGTCAATTCACCGTAACGTCGCCTCCAACCAGACACACAGTTATTCTCCAGCATGCAATAATCTATACAAGTTGCGTGGACAGACACGGAATCGTTCTCCTGTAAATTGCTTTCCGTCTTTTCTAGAGGCCTATATTACCTCGTTCCTAGCAACGCCTTATTACGTTTCAAAAGACCTGTAATTTACCGCCTGCCGACATCAGGAATCTAATCTAGTCCAAGATACAAAGTCAATAGACAATAATGAGGACAAAAACTTGATTTTCTAAATACAGGTTCTAGTAATTTATAGAAATAACACCATCAGCCGGCACCGCGATAAACGCATTAGGGTTTACAGTCGGGTTATTTATGAAGTGAAATGGGGTCTAACAACGTCCTACCTTTATGAACTGACTTGGTTAATGCTCGAGAGAGAGAGAAGTGGGGTTTAATGTCCACTCGACCGGGTTTGAGTCGAGTTGACGTTAAACCCCATTTCTTTATCTTCATCTCTGTAATCGTTAAAGAGAAGAACTGAAGCTAAGATAGTTAGCTCTGTTTATAGTAATCATTTTAATCTAATGATCGAAGAGCAGGACTGAATTTAAGATATCTAGCTCTGTATTGAATTCCCCTCGGCCCCAATAATTATCCGTTGATTGATAAACTTCCTCTGTTAACTGGCAACACAATTTATTTTATTTTTCATTTATTGGTGTAAATTCCATTTCTACTGTCTTTATTGTCGCTAGGGGACATGAATTCAACACGCTTCCAGCAAACTTTTTATCTCTTTCTTGGAATGTCAGAACGACCACGTGTAGGTGTACTACAGGACATGTCAACGGAAGACAAAACGAGCCTTAACGTTAAATCCCCAATACCACTTTTGTTGTAACTGAACAATATGTCCCAATCATTATTCTGGTCAACAATTTGTACTATTTTACAATATTCCAATTGCTTGATGATACAAGTTTCATCCTAATACACCTAATTTAAAAAATTGGAAAAGTTCAAATAAACAATTTGAAAAGTCTAACGTAAACTTGGATTTAAAAATATTTTCGAACCCCCGGACAAGTAAAATAGGATGTAATGAATACTTTGCACATAAGGTATGATACTTAAACATCTAGTACTTAGGCTATTATTTATTTTCTTGTGCAGTCAAGCCAGAAAGGGTGTTATTGCCCCTTTACATAACTTCCTCGTATATCGGACGACAAACTTTGACTCTTGATATTTTACAATGGTTCCACGAGTAAGACGTTGACTCGCTTGCCTGGAGGTCCGGTGTGGACCGAGAGCCTGGTAAGGGATGCCGTGTAGTCAGGGCCTGACAAGGGACATCGTATAGTCGTTCGGATGAGATGAAAAACCGAGGTCTCGTGAACACATTGGCGTGAAAATAGAAGAACCATTGGTGGTTTGGATTCGATGTAAATTTCCCTCACAACACCCTGAATGGTGTATACCCGTCTTCATTAGCCCAGTGGGTGTAGAAAGGAAGAACCTTAAACCCCATTTCAACTACATCGGGGTGGTCAAATTAAATTGGGGGGTTGGATGGCCGAATGGTTAGCATGTGCACGTTGTATCATAAAGTCTGTCATCGAGATCAACTGTCGTGGTTACGTATCCTCGGTTGTACGTGACAAGAAGTAGGGTCGCATGTCCAACCTCGTGGGTTTTCTCCGGGTCCTCCCGTTTCCTCCAACTAGTAAAGACCCCTACGCGCAAGCGAATTATTGAAAAAAAATTAAACCCTATATTAGTCCAGAAATGACCTAGTTTGCGTCGAGTGGACGTTGAACCCCCCTCTCTCCCTCCCTCTCCCTCTCTCTCTCTATCAAATTACTTACATGATGGAAAACAAGAGACACTTCTTTAAAATAGATGTTTTAACGAGTGGATCGGAATGAGACCACTGGGGATACCTAGGATGCAGTACGAGTTGATCGGAATGAGACCACTGGGGATACCTAGGATGCAGTACGAGTTGATCGGAATGAGACCACTGGGGATACCTAGGATGCAGTACGAGTTGATCGGAATGAGACCACTGGGGATACCTAGGATGCAGTACGAGTTGATCGGAATGAGACCACTGGGGATACCTAGGATGCAGTACGAGTTGATCGGAATGAGACCACTGGGGATACCTAGGATGCAGTACGAGTGGATCGGAATGAGACCACTGGGGATACCTAGGATGCAGTACGAGTGGATCGGAATGAGACCACTGGGGATACCTAGGATGCAGTACGAGTGGATCGGAATGAGACCACTGGGGATACCTAGGATGCAGTACGAGTTGATCGGAATGAGACCACTGGGGATACCTAGGATGCAGTACGAGTGGATCGGAATGAGACCACTGGGGATACCTAGGATGCAGTACGAGTTGATCGGAATGAGACCACTGGGAATACCGAGGATGCAGTACGAGTTGTACAAATTGATCAAAGGTTTTCGAGACGGTCAACTAATGCTGGTGATAAATAACCCCACTAGAACGTTAGAGTTTGGATTTATGATAAATCGAAGAAGTAAAATTTATGTTCAATATGGAATTGTAATATATCAATTATATTGCTAGACACAATTTTCTTAGGAGGAATGATGGCGGACCAGAGAATAAGCCGCGGATTGGGGAGGAATCATGGCGGACCAGAGAATAAGCCGCGGATTTATTAATCCCCAGGGGTTTGAGGCTGATTGGTTAACGCGTGCGCGTTGCATCATAAGGTATGTCATTGAGTCAACTGCCATGGTATCTACGTGACAAAGAGTAGGGTCGCCTGTCGAACCTTGTGGGTTTGCTCCGGGTCCTCCGGTTTCACCCCACTACTAAAGGCCCCTACGCAAGCGAATTAATGAAATAAAATTAAAATTGAATCATATGTTAGTCCCGAATTGTTGTAGTTTGTGTAGAGTGGATGTTTTTTATATTTTTGGCTATAACATACTCTTTGCTTCGCCTGTAGTAAAGATCTATATACGGACAGGTAACGGCGTCTCGTTGCTCTGAGGTTCCATGTAAACGTTTGTGTGTACGTAAAAGATGCATTGTTAGTTGATTGAATTTGTTGAAAAGAGAGTACAAACGCCACGCAATTTTTAACAGGCCCTTATAGGCCCTCCAGCAACTGCAGCCTCAGGCCTTGATGGAGCTTAATCCGCTACTGGGTGCAGGACGTTAAACCACCTTTCATTGAGAGTGGTTACACCCCTTTAAAATATGTATCGAGAAAAAAATCGCTCAAAATCATCCAATTAATCTCCGCATTCGAAATAAGAGTAAGCCAAAGTGGCGCTGTCCGGGGAAAATTCCTTCATAGCACACTGTATGGCGTAAGCCCGTCTTCATTAACCCATTCGGTGCATAACAGTAGGACGTTAAACCAAATTTCATTTCATTTCCAATTATTCTTAAAGTTAAAATTCACACGGTCTAAGTTCAAACTGGACGCCAATGAAAACAAAATCCGAGAAAAATTGGAATTGAAGTAGAATTAGGTTTGTGATGAATCGGGGTTGAGAGTGTTTGACAAATATTTTAAACTAAAACAAGAGATGAAATTATCGACGTAGAGTTGAAATTAGTGAAAACATCAGCGAATATTATTTTAGTGTTTATTCCAAATAGACCACATTTATTCACGGCTTCGACCAAGACATCTCAAACAGAAAGCGCAATTGATGTTAATTTTAGAATAAAAATCAAAGGTTCTACAAAGAAGCCGTTTTTGTAAAATGGAAAAAAACAGAACCTAAATTAAACTTAGTAAATAAAACATTTATGAAATGGAAATATTTGTATTAAATAGAGTAATTATTGAAGATGTTTGCGGGTCCTACATAGAAACAACTGAGAACGAGTTAAAAATGGATTCGTTTAGTCTCTATTTGGGCCTTTTTATTCTTTGGTAAATTGTCCAATTATTGTCCCCCCCCCCTTCCGCTCCTCTCCATAATACCGAAGATATAAATATTGTCCCTCGCAAAGACCGACAAGAGGGAGGGGGGGGGGGCTACGCCGGACACTCCCCGACGAAATTCCCCGACCTACGCTGGGATCAAACACGGCACCTCGAGGTTAGCGAACCAACGCCCTACTCACTGACCCACGGTGGCTCAACACGAGTCAACGCCCTACCCACTGAGCCACGCCCTCACCCCCGCTAGCACGCTTTGCATGAAATCATATGCTATGGTATATTATAGTAATGCACGATAAATAAAGATATTATTAAATGACACGACATGATATATGTATGCTTCCTGTGTGTACTAATCAATAATATCTATAGGCGTAAACTATCGCGGGGGTCAAGGTGGCTAGGTGGCTAAGACGCTGGCTCGCTAGCCTAGAGGTCGGGTGTTCGATCCATACATTGGCTGAGAAAGTTTATCTCGATTTTCCGGGCGTGGTTTCCCCTTATCAGTGATGCAGGGCGGAGGGCAAGACAAGAAAAGCTGTGTAGTCATTAGAATGGGACAACCAAAATAGAGGTCCCGTGGAAAAAATTGGCGTGCACGTAAAAGATCCCTTGGCAGTTGGAATTCGATGTGAGAGTAGGCCGTGGTGCCGCTGTCCGAGCAAAATTTCTTTCATAGCAGGACGTTAAACCCCATTTCAGTTCGTAAACTATTGTTCATTTCAGTATAAATGATGATTCACATGGACTGTGTCACGTGCGGGTGCACTAAAATGAAGGGATAATGAAGAGGTGTAAGAAAAAATAAGGTGCTTGCCCACTTATTACCATGAGGTCCCAGACCAGGCCCGTAGCCAGGGGGGGGGGGGCAACTGGCTTCCCAATACGGAGTCTTGCCCCCCCCCCTCAATATCACAAGAAAATTGGCCTTTACCGCAAAATTCATGCAGATGCCCATGCTAGTTGGCCCTCCCGAAAACATCTTTGCCCCCCAAAAAGAACTTCCTGGCTTTGCTACGGGCCTGTCCCAAACTCGATACCCACACGAAGGTACTTACTTCTATTTATGGTTTAGGGACGAAAGGATAACATAACCTTAAAGGGACAGTAACACTCTTGTTTGCTTGACAGGTCCAGAAAAAAAATTAGAGTGGTATTGGTGCTTTAATTTTCCTCCAGGAACTGGTGTTGGGACTAAACACCTAGGTCCGGTGCACACATTCCCCCACGGTGTAAGCCCGTTTTCATTAGCCCAGTTTGAGCAGAACATTAAACCCCATTTTATTTCATGTCATTTCCATTGAAATTCGGGGACACAAAAATTGACTAAACAGTTACAACACCGGTCATGGTGAATGGACGGAATCTCGCGTTCATAAACTTGATGATGGTTTATATTTAGCGACCCCAACAGGCACCGCGTGCTAGGGTAAGGGTTAGGGTTAGGGTTGGGTTTGGTCTAAAAATTCTAACGTCATGTGCAATTCAAAGTGATTAACCCCGTGAGGAATGTCTCCCCGACGACCAGGTGAGGGTTCACCCAAACGAAAATTTAAGATAAGGTAGGAGTGAGCCAATATAGACCAGAGGGAAAAGGGGAGGGGGGGGGGTATTATCCGAGAGGTGGGCAAAAGCGGGAGTTGACTTTTCTAGAAGCATTTTTACTCAGGAATCCGAAAATGGTTGGTGATCAGTCAGGAGTTATCAAGGTCCAAAGGTCACCAGAGGTTAAAGGCGGCTGACACTGGACAGGACAGGAAATTGACGAATTGTGTAAGTAAACAGAAGATTTCCAAATTGATATAAATGGGCGTCTTAATGACTGTTTCTAGATTAGAAATGGACATCTTTAATGGTCGTTTGGTTCCAGTGAGTCAACATAGTTCTTCACGATATTACTAAACACCAAACATCATATATATAGTTAATGTTTCTCTTTGTAATATAACTAACGTTTCTGTTCTGTCTCCCTTCCGACCAGGCAGGTTTCCTGCGAGTTCTTCGGTTTCTTCCTGCAGTAATGATCGAAATCATTCGCACCATCTGTGCCAAGTGCAAAATTGAAAACAAGCCTCAGGCTTAATTTGCTACCCATGTAAAATGACGAGATTATTATTATTCATAAGCAAGTGTATGTATCCTGCTGTCAAGAAATAAAGAAATAACCCTCATCCATTATGTCGCGTTAGGGTGCACTAAAATATTTAGATTTCAAACACGAAATTTTTGGGCGTTTTCTTCAATATATTAATGTTCCCCTCCTTCAAAATCTAGAATTCAGGTGGCCATAACGTGGGATTTCGGTTGCTAAACTACATAATGTTTTCTTTTTGCGGAGCAGCAACATGAAGGATGAGTGCTAGTGATGCCTTTAAAAAAAAGAAATGTAGCCGCAGTGGCTCAGTGAGTAAGACGCTAGCCAGGAAGTCAAAGGTTCGAATCCTATGTTGGCCGATAACGTTCCTCTGAGGGCCTAGTTGTTAAGATGGTACGGAAAACAGAGGTCTCACGTATACATTAGCGTGCACGCCAAAGGCCCATTTACATATGAAATACTAGTAGGCCGTCGTGACGCTCTCCGGTTACGGTACCTGTCATGGCAGACTGTTCAGTGTACAGTTAAAAAGTAGGGCGTTAACCCCATTTCATTCTATTCACTTATCAACAAGCCGGGAATAGGGTGGCCGGATTGTTAGCACTTGTGCGCTGTCTCATAAAGCCTGTCATTGAGTCAACTGTTGTACGTGACAAGGAGTAGGGTCGCCTCTTCAACCTCGTGTGTTTTCTCCGGGTCCTCCGGTTTGCCTCCCACTGATAAACTGCTAAAGACTCCTAAAGACCCCTACGCGCAAGCGAATAATTGAAATAAAATTAAACCATATGTTAGTCCCAAAATGACCTAGTTTGTGTCGAGCGGATGTTAAACCCCATTTCTTCCGCCCCGTCTCTCTCTCTCTCTCTCTCTCTTCCGTCTCTTTCTTTCTCTCTATCAACAAGCCAATCATTATAAAGATAACGGTCGATTGGTCAATCAAGGGCAGATAATTTGATAGAGTTGACCATCGACTGACCGACCATGTTACTCGGCCATTGATCAGATCAAGAGAGATGTGGTCAATTGTAATATTCAATGTTATTATAACCATGGTAATGAACCAGGGAATTGACTACTAATAACTATTCAAATTCAATCAGTAGTCATAACGTCATGGTAAACTGATCTATCAGGGAGTATTTTACTCGATTATCAGGACCATAACGTACAAGACATCAGAAACGTACCAGAGGTTCATGCCAGGGGCGCCGGAACGACGCGAGGGCCAGGGTACCAAAACATAGGGAATGCCCCCGCCCCAGGGCTCTAGAATATTTTGAAATTTGTCAATTCCGAAAATGCTGTTTAGAGCGCCTCTAGCATTCCAAATTCCAACCTAAAATCCTTTAAAATACATGATAATGAAAGAGACAAATACCTCATTATTCACAATTGTCGTATCATTGGTGCGAGAGCCGGTTGGCGACCGACCAGAGAGCAATTACATATCTATCATTTAAAAATGAATAGACTAGTAAAAAGGTTGAAAACTTTCAAAGTTAGGGCATGGGTATACATGTATACCCCAGAAAAGGGCAGGGTACCATTTGTATACCCTGGTACCCAGGTTCCGGTGCCCCTGGTTCATGCAATTCCAAAAGGGGGTCTATGGTTATTTTAGACACGCGTCAACGTGTATACGGTACCTCGGTTCCTGACCACACGCATCACAGATGGCCGTTTGAGTTGAGTGCGGTCGTGACATTATGGCGCAAAACTACATCTCAATCCCGGCGCAAAATTCAACCCTCTCCCAAGCCCGTAGCCAGGGGGTGGCACGGGGGGGGGGGGGCAACTTCCCTCCCAATACTGAGTCTTGTCCCCCCCCCAAATATCACAAGAAAATTGGCCTTTACCGCAAAATTCATGCAGATGCCCATGCTAGTTGGCCCTCCCGAAAACACCTTTGCCCCCAAAAAAACAACTTCCTGGCTATGGGCCTGCCCTCTCCTGCCGGCTTGGCCCTTCCGTATCAAAAATAGAGTTTTGAAACAAAAGATGTGGAAAATGAGAATAATATGAGATATGAAAAAATCACGTTAATTCTTAAAACAATATTGTGCACTATTCAGATTATAGGCCTACAGTTAGCTTCGCTTGAGACCAGACACTGCAGTTGACTGACATTTTGGATATGGCGGCACTTAAAGGGCTCATCCCGAGTTTTGTTTTGGGAATAAAACTGCTTAATTTTGTGTTAAAATCCCTTAAAATATTCGAGTCAAGGGCCAAGCAGCTACTTCAGAATTTATGATACGAATTCAAACGACTTACATCAGTCAGTCTTTATCTGGAATATGAGACCGGTGCCCCAAGGTGTATTTTGTGGTACCTGGATTAAACCAAACATTTTTATACGCCCACATTTTCATGTGGACGTATTATGTCGTCGCCCCTGTCCGTCTGTCCGTCCGTCCGTCCGGACGTCCGTCCACAATTGTTTGTGGACTCTCTACAGGTCACAATTCTTGTCGGATTTTAACGAAACTTGAAATATAGGTTTATCCCCAAAAGATCTCGGCTGCTTTCGATATTGGCATGTATTGGATCAAAACTTCATGGATTATGGCCCCTGATTGTACGAAAAATCACGTTTTTAGCTTGTGGACCCTATAGAGGTCACAATTTTGAACCGATTTTGATGAAACTTGACATGCATGTTTATAACCCAAAGATCTTGGTTCCTTTCGATATTTGCGCCTATCGGAACGTAATTTCCTGAATTATGGCCCCTGATTGTCCGAAAAATCACCTATTTTAGCTTGTGGTACCTCATGAAGTCAAAAATATTATCCGATTTGTAAAACCGTTTGATTATATCACCGTTACACCCTAAGGAGGGTTGAGTTCAAATTTCGGAAAAATCGGACTAAAATTACCATACAAAATGGCCACCGTTCGTACGCGAATACTGTTAAAAAGTGGTATATCAAGGTTGTGGACCCTGTAGAGATCACAATTTTAATTCGATTTTGATGAAACTTGAAATGCATGGTTATAACCCAAAGATCTTGGCTCCTTTCAATATTTGCACACATCGGATCATAACTTCCTGAAGTATGACCCCTGATTTTACGAAAAAATCACTATTTTTAGCTTGCGGTCCCTCTTGCGATCACAATTATTATCCGATTTAAAAAACATTTGATTATATCATCGTTACATTGTAATGAAGGTTGAGTTTGAATTTTGTGAAATCGGACCACAACTGCCGGACAAAATGGCCGCCACTTGTATGCGAATATTGTGTAAAAATATGGTTTATCAAGGTTGTGAACCCTGTAGAGGTCATAATTTGAATCCGATTTTGAAGTACCTTGAAATGCATGTTCATAACCCATTCAAAGATCTTGGTTCCATTCGATATATGCGCATATCGATTTGTAACTTCATGAGTTATTGTCCTTGATTGTAGAAAAAATCACTTTCTTTTTAGCTTGTTCTCTATCCAACTCTTGTATGTGGGCGTATCCTGCCTGGCAGCCGCTGTTTTTTTTATAAAAATAATGTGTAGTTGAAATTTGCCTTTCTCTATTAAGTACGGCACGGTATTCACTACATAACCTTCTCGAGTAACCGTAATCGGTTATAAGGTCATCCAACGAAACAATTGACCAAAAATCTTAAAAGGGTTACGTGTCCGGATAAGCAGTTTTTGCGTTCACGTTCAAACGACTCAATATTTTGAGTTGATATTTTGAGACAAGGTAAATACACCATTCCCCAATATTTTGGTGTTTTATTTTCAAACATTCTGAGACTTTTATTTTTAAGCCTCTGTTTAATTCGGGATTGTCCCTTTAAGGACAGAGATTTATTCTTGAAGTATGAAGTAGGCGGATCACTGTGTACAGAAAAGTTTGTTTGTTGGAGAACCCAAATATGTCATGCGCAAACAGGGGTTCGCCCCCCCCCCCCCTAGGGGATCGCCCCCTCCCCCACATATATACCCCCTATAGACACGCGTCCGCCTGTCACACAATATTTTGGTGATTTTGGTGTAAACCCTTCACTTCACCAACCCCACTCCCAAAACACACAACGTAATAATAAACACTGTGTGTTTGAGTATATACAGCCCCCCCCCCCAGCCCACACACAACTACCCCCAGCCCACACACAACCACCCCCCAACCCACCCCACAGTAAACACACAACGTAATAATAAACACTGTGTGTTTGAGTATATACAGCCCCCCCCCCCCCCCACACACACAACCACACCCCACTCCCCAAACAGTAAACACACAATACAAACAGAGGCGGATCCAGGGGGGGGGGCTAGGTGCCCCCCCCCCCCTAAATCCCTAAAAAACAATATAAAACAATAGATATGTGCAACAAATCACCACTGACACCTCTATTTTTTCAAAATTTTCTCAGGGGCCCCCCCTAACTGGATTTCCTGGATCCGCCTCTGAATACAAAGACTGTATATACAGCCGCCCACACCCCACCCACTCCCCATACACACAACGTAAAAACAAAGACCGTGTTTTTGAGTATATACAGCCCCCGCCCCACACACACACACCTACCCCACCCACCCACACATCCCACCCCAGTCCCCCAAACAGTAGACACACAACGTAAAAACAAAGACCGTGTTTTTGAGTATATACAGACATCTAGAGCAGGCCCGTAGCCCGGAAGTTGTTTTTTTTGGGGGGGGGGGGCAAAGATTTTTTCGGGAGGGCCAACTAGCATGGGCATCTGCATGAATTTTGTGGTAAAGGCCAATTTTCTTGTGATATTGGGGGGCAAGACTCAGTATTGGGAGGGCAGTTGCCCCCCCCCCCCCCGTGCCACCCCCTGGCTACGGGCCTTATCTAGAGCAGAATAAAATGGATGTTTAAAATTGGTCAATTACCGTCTCCATTCCACAAAATATGAATCCGCCTCGTTCTCGACGTCAAGCTGGGTAATCTGGGAAGAAGTGTCTGGATAACCACGATATAATCTGTATAAAACTTAATGTCTGGTTAACCTGCTCTACCTAGTAATTTATCGTCTATTTGGCATCAAGTATGGCCAGGCAATATAATTTCTATTTCGAAACGCCTATTTAAGTCTTTATCAATTGATTGTCATAATATGGCTGATAAAAATGATTTGATATTGTGTAGGCTAGGCTAGTTATGATTGTGAAAAGGGACACTCTGATTTTTGCAACTGTAATAAAGCGTGAATTGAATTGGAATGAATGAATGAATGAAATGGGGTTTAACGTCCTACTGTTATGCACTTAACCTGAGCTAATTGAAGACGGGCATACGCCATACAGGGTGCTATGAGGGAAATTTTGCCCGGGCAGCGGCGCTACGGCCTACTCTTATATCGAATTTCAACTGCCAGGGGATCTTTTACGTGCACTCCAATGTGTACACGGGGCCTCGGTTTTTCGTCCCATCCGAACGACTAGGCAGCTGTCCTTGTCAGGCCCTCCTTCTGTATCACTGACAAGGGGAAATCACGTCGGAAAATCGAGATGAACTTTCTCGGCCAATGCAGGAATTGAATTGGGGGATTGAATTGGGGGTTTACATTAATGCCTCGTCAAAAAAAAGAGTTTAGTCGTTCGGAAGGGACAAAAACACAAAGTTACCCGTCACGTACATAAACGAAGCCTTGACAGGTGGAATTCGACGAAGAGTCGTAGTCGGGATGTATGTCCGTCCGTCTTCATTACGTCATTTCGGGACTAACATATGGTTTAATTTTATTTCAATAATTCGCTTCCGCGTAGGGATCTTTAGCAGTGGGAGGAAACCCACGAGGTTGAGAAGGCGCCCCTATCTCCATGCCACATACGCTCACACCAGGGTTCGAAACCACAGCTGCAAACCAGAGGTGGCCGGCCAGCTACAGACCCCTCCGGGCAAGCGAAGAATTATTAAATTGCTAGTCCCGAAATGACATAATTTGTATCGAATGGACGGTAAACCCCATCTCTCTCTTCCTCCCTCTCTCTATCCCTCCCCTATCCCCCCTCTCTCTCCCCCTCTCTCTCCCTCCTCTCCTCTCTCTCTCCCTCCTCTCCCCCCTCTCTCTCTCCCTCCTCTCTCTCTCTCCCCCCTCTCTCCCCTCCCCCCTCTCTCTCTCTCCCTCTCTCTCTCTCCCACGATACCTCTTCTATATTTACGAGTTCACTTTCATAATAAACCTGATTTTATTGATATAGAACAATAGTTTAACGTCTAATCGTTAATTTTATTGCTAAATATACGTCTCCCAAATTTACCGGCGTGGTTTCCCCTTGTCAGTGATAAGGACAGCTGTCTAGTCGTTCAGATGGGACGAAAAACGAGGTCCCGTATACACATTGGCGTGCACGTAAAAGATCCCTTGGCAGTTGGAATTCAGTTGCTGCCCGGGCAACAATTTCCCTCATAGCACACTGTATGGCGGATGCCCGTCTTCATTAGCCCAAGTTAGGTGCATAAAATTAGGACGTTAAACCCCCTTTCATTTCATTTATTCATACCCCCCCCCCCCCAATTTAATTCGAGCGAGAAATCTGGTAGACCCATTCTGATTAACAAAACTGGCTTTTTCTTGGTTTAAATAAACACTATACAGACACTCACTTTAATTTCCGTTATTCCTAAATTCATTGTTAAAATAGTTCGAGTGTAAAAATATCGTGATTTGTTTGACGTAAATTGGCTAATCGTTGCATCTCTGGCCACGGCTCATATCCTGACCTGACGGTTATTACTGGCCTCCATTTTAAATCAATGTGACGTAATAATAACACGTGGGTGTAGCATAGTCTCGGTCACCCAGAACCACATAGTCTTCAACGTAGAATATTTTTTTCTGGATGATAGAGACTAGGCGTAGGAGGGAGTCTAACGCGAAACGAAAAGGAGATGCTAATTGTAAGCCGGTAAGCATTTGTTTCCATCCACCAGAGCCTGATGTGATGACGTCACATGTGGATTCTGGGTAAGTATAAGGGTTAGGGTAAGGGTTGTGGCCTGCAGATTTCGTCAGAGTCTCGAGATGTAGACATGGCTAGCCCTAACCCTAACCCTGGGCTAAGCCTAACCCTTATTCTAACCCAGAATCCACATATGACGTCATCATACCAGGCTCCGGTGGATGGAAACAAATGCTTACCTTGTAAGCCGGATGGGGAGTTTCGCGTGTTTCCGGAGTCCAAAATGGCCGCTTTATATAAAGGAGTATTTTGGGGAATACTAACCCGAACCCTTACCCTAACCCTTTTAAGAGGTGTTAAAGGTAAATTAGATCCAAGTTCAGTCTACTAAAAAGGGTTAGGGTTAGGATTAGTGTTAGTATTCCCCAAAAATCTTATTTATATAAAGCGGCCATTTTTAGCTCCGGAAACACGCGAACCTCCCCAACCGGCCTACAATTAGCATCTCCCAAAACAAAATAAATTGGTGACAGTGGGGATGCTCGAAGGTCAGTCGAGACCGCCCGGAATTGATGGAATTGCCATCGAGTGACGCGGAATTTAGTCCTGTCACAGCTCTGTCAGTTCCTTCAGCTGAGGTGGTGTGAGTAGAATTGTGACGTATTTTAAGTAACAAATATGTTTCAGCTGTCATGATTGGTTGAGATATTTTTTATGGAGTGCTCCGAAATGCTCCCGTTCACTCGATTGACTCTATTTTTGGAATTGAGAGAATTCAATTACTGAATGTTCAATCGAGTAATCCCCTACAACTCGCCTAGCACCTCTTCCGCGCCTCTTGTCGTAATCGTGACGCAACGCAATTTTTTGCGGAGTTTTTTCTACACAACTGAATTAAGCCTTCTGAATATTCGCTTATAGGAATAGATTATCAAAAGATGTCAAAAGTCTACGCCTAGTTCTCTGATTCAAACTGGCGGAAAACGTGTCAAGTGATACACACGGGGATGCGGTTTAAATACAGAGAGAGACAAAGAGAGAGAGAGAGAGAGAGAGAGAGAGAAGAGAGAGAGAGAGAGAGAGATAGGAATAGATTATCAAAAGATGTCAAAAGTCTACGCCTAGTTCTCTGATTCAAACTGGCGGAAAACGTGTCGGGGATGCGGTTTAAATAGAGAGATAGAGAGACAAAGAGAGAGAGGGAGAGAGAGGAATATATAATCAATAGATATCAAAAATCTACGCCTAGGTCCTAGGTCTTTGATTCAAACTGACAGAGAGAGAGCAATAGAGAGAGAGAGAGAGAGAGAGAGAGAGAGAGAGAAATGGTTTTTAATGGCCACTCGGCCCAAACTAGATCATTTCAGGACTAACATATGGTTCAATTTTATTTCAATAAATTGATTGCTTGCAGTGGGAGGAAATAGGAGGACTCGAAAAAAAACCCACGAGGTTAGAGAGGCTGGCGGTATTTCCTTGCGATTTATTATTCTGAGAGTGATTTGAAGCAAATGTTTGGTTAGTTTGATTACATGGAATTCCAAATCACCCAGCTTGTATGTGGGAAGCCATCTTTAAACACAGAGAGGCGGCTTCTCATCAATGCATCGAGGCTTCAATCCCAGCTCAGGGCAAGAACTTTATCGTTGTAAGTGAGAGGGATATTCGGTCTCCCGTCCGATCAGGCAGGTTTCCCCCCGAGTTCTTCGGTTTCTTCTTATAGTAATAATCGAAGTCATTCGCACGATCTGTGCCAAGGGCCAAATTGGAAACAAGCCTCAGGCTTAATTTGCTACCCTTGTAAAATGACGAGATTATTATTATTATTATAACACCTTTGTGAATATACTGAATTCCAAATCACTCAGCTTGGATGAGGGAAGCCATCTTTAAACACGTATTCCCCTTTTTCCTTATTTACACTTCCAATAATAATACGAAAAATATGCCAGCCTGTGAAAATAATTCAATTTAGGAACAATTTTGGAATGGGAGTCAATGTGGTGATTATTCCAAGTAATTCACGGACACGGATTAAAGGGACTATCCCGATTTAAACAGGGTCTAAAAAAAAAGTACGAGTACGCATGAAATTTATTACGCCAAAATATAGAGGAGTGGTGTATTTACTGTGGCTCAAAATTTCAGCTCAGAATATTGGGTCGTTTTGGACGTGAACGTCAAAACTGCTTATCCGGACATGTAACCCAATTTGTGGGTTGGATGCGCTTATAATCCACTCCCGTCCCCTTAGAAGTCTATGCAGTGAATGACCCATGTGCTGTACTTGATAACAAAAGAAAAATTTCACCTTAACATTATTTTTAAAAAATAAAGTCTGGTTTTATCCAGACACCGCATGATACAGTTTAAGACACCGGTCTCTATGTCCAGATGAAGACTGATGGGTTTAAGTTGTTTGAAAACGTATCACATATATTGAGTTAGTTGCTCGGCAGGTAGAGGATTTTAAGGGATTTTAACACAAAATTAAGCAGTTTTATTCCAAAAATATTATCGGGATTGGCCCTTTAAAATCAAACTAGATGTTGGAGTGAATCGAAGAAAATTGAAAATGATCTCCTCTCCAGACCTAGCATGCAATATTTAAACATTTTAGTTAAATAAATTACGATGTTAGCGTGTCGTCTGTATTTTGACAAGAGATTTTATTTTTGGAACAAGTCAGGTTTTATATCTTTTATTACAATTCTCCTTTTAGTCCTTTCTCTACAAGAACACGGCTTTTTTTAGATTCGAAGACAAAAGTAGAAATGCTGCCAAATTTGGTTCGCAAATATCCCATTATGTAATTGAGACCCAATGACGTCATGTGACGTAATATTTATTTCCGCCTCGCCTAAAATAAACCTTACCATAAATATACTAGCGGACCTGGATGTTCTAGTCTAATTGAAATGATGAGATTGCAACCAGATATGACAATTATTCTAAATTGGAAATTTTCGCTATTCTTTCCTATCGTTCGACTATTTTTCCATCTACTTGTGGATTTAGTTTATGAATAACTGTAATATAATTACGTTTTCTAAAGCAGAAAGCCCGCTGTAGACAATAACGCCATTTTTTCTATATGCGGTTTCGAGTTTGTTTGATATCCGTGGCAAATCGATGGAACTAGTTTTCTCTTTGAAAAAAGCCAAGACGTTTTCTGCCTCCAGCTACACTTCAATGAACAAGACATCGTTTCCTTTCGTCAAGTTTTCTTCCACGCCTTTTACCCCGCCGTCCTTTATGCTTCGAATAGAACAGACTCGACACCCGTGTTTTTTTAATAAATAAATGTCCTAATCCAACCGACTCCGGCATTGAATTTTACGTCAATCAAGCACCTGCTTAATGAATGACATTTTGTGAAACATCCGTCATTTTGTTGTCCATGCTGCTTGTGAAAAATAGTGGCTAGGAAAAGGAATAAAGGGCATCTGTTTTACTTTTGTTGTTATAATGGAATGAGATTTTAGAGTATTTGGCCACACAAAAACTTTTTTAGATTTATGTATGAGAAAGAGAGATGGAGAGAGAGAGAGAAAAAAAAAGGGAGAGGGAGGGGGAGGGGGTTAACATACATTCGACACAAACTTGGTCAATATGGGACTAACATATGTTTCAATTTTATTTCAATAAAGAGAGAGAGAGAGAGAGAGAGAGAGAAATGGGGTTTAAAGTCCACTCAACACAACTAGGCCACTTCGGGACTAACACATGGTTTAACTTTATTTCAATAATTCGCTTGCGCGTAGGGGCCTTTAGCAGTGGGGGGAAACGGGAGTACCCGGAGGAATCCCAAGAGGTTGAGAAGGCGCCCCTATCTCCATGCCACATACGCTCACACAAGGGCTCGAAACCACAGCCGCAAGCCAGAGGTGGCCGGCCAGCTAGAGGTCGAAGCGCGGCACTCTAGACCACTAGGCCACCTCACCCCCTCTGGAATCTTCAGAAGTTGGAAGAAACCGGAGGATCTGGATAAAATTCTGAGATTCATTCAAGGCCCACTGCAAGACTAGAACCAACGACATCGTTCCAGTAGAGAATCCAGCATCTTAACCATGCACCCCCCCCCCCCAAACCGCGGTATTGATAAATAAGTCCATGTAATTATGTTTTAATTGTATGATGTAAAAAAACAAAAGAGGATCAGTTAGAGAAGTTGTTGGAAAACTGTTTAGTTAAATGACCAATCCCAGGGTCGGCGGAAGCAATTCTTGATTGGGGGAGGGTCGGGGTGGGGGGCTTCCATACTAAGTCCCTATAGGCAAGGGTCAAGGGGCCGCAATAGCCCTCCTACTCCGCCGGGCCTGCCAAACACAGATTTTTGAAATGAAATGAAATGAAATGAAATGAAATGAAATGAAATGAAATGAAATGAAATGAAATGGTGTTCAACGTTCTACTCTTCTGCCCCGAACTGAGCTAATGAAGACGGGCATACGCTAAACAGTGTTACATCGAATTCCAACTGTCAAGGGATCTTTTACTTGCAGGCCAATGTGAACACGTGTCCTTGTCAGGCCCTCACCCCTGCATCACTGAAAAGGGGGAATCACGTCAAAGTTTTGAAACAAAGCGAGGACCAAACAAAGCACCCTTTCTGTGCTTTTTATTCGGCTACATAGTTATATTCGTTGACCTCACTTCGTCTTACTTCCGGTCCGTCGAAGATACGAATAGCCAAATGGTCACTCTTCACGTTTTATTTGTAATTAATATCGCTGTTAAATGACCAATTTAATTACAATGAAAGATGTATAATGATCAAATAGAGTCTTGTTGGCAATAAATCTGACGAGAGGTGCTCGAACTACATTCGGCAAACCTCGACAGATTCCGGTGCCCTACATCTAGACTCGGCTGTATGATGAAGTCCGCCATTTTGGAACTATTTTAAAGGACCCGGATAAACAATGGCTGCCCCCATGGCCATGGAGATATTATATCAACAAACTAAAAAATGGCTGCCCCCATAGAGATTATATCTAGAAAAGACGCCATTTTGGGACTATTTTGTGAAAGCGGCACGTTTTCCTGTTGAAGTAAATCGGTAGTTGACTAGCCGCATCGCAAATGTATGGTCGTAGGTACATATCAATTACTATCATACATCCGAGTCTAGATGTAGGTTACGGAGAGTACCGGAATCTATCGAGGGTTGCCGAATGGTTCGAACTAGTGAGTATTGTGAAATGATAGCAGACGAAATGTCTTGAACTCGCGAAAACAAAATGGCGGGTGCGTAACTTTGTATATACCAATGTAGTGCGAGTTATTAAGAGACAATTTTTCCCTTAATTGTTTTCTCCCCTCTTCCTGCATTTTTGGGTTGACTTTTTGGTCTAGAAAAGGAGAAAAGGGATCAAATTTGCAATCTTATAGCAGTTTTGGGTAATACTGGTGATACTGATAATATCACGGATTACTGGTGCGAATATATCCCAGTGTTCTTTAACCAGGCAATCTAGGCATGATGGTGACGGATCAAAGCTGCACGTAGTTGGTTGCTCGTCCCGTCATCCATTAGGACGTTAAACCACGTTTCATTTCATTTGTTTCACGTCTTGGATGAGTTGTTCTTCAAATCGATGTATTGCTATAGATGTAAACGTACACTGGATACCCATTCAGAGTTATTTGAATATATTGGAGTATAATGATAATACCGGATTGTCACTTGGATGGACGTTATGGATAATACCGGAGTGTCTCTTGAAGTGGTGTGACGTCAGTAGGAGAAAGTAACTCGTCTCAATGACTGTTTATTTATTGCCAGGTGATTAAACGACTAATACCTCAAATAAATCATATCTACACCCACATATTCATATTACCTGTCACCAATACCATCGTGGGTACCATCTACACACCACTATATTACCTGGTAATAGTGGGGTTCGATTGATTATTACCTGTCACCAATACCATCGTGGGTACCATCTACACCCCACTATATTACCTGGTGATGATGGGGTTCGATTGATTATAATCATGTCATCAATACCATCGTGTGTACCATCTACACACCACTATATTACCTTGTAATTGTGTGGTTCGATTGATTATTACCCTGTCACCAAATCCATCGTGAGTACCATCTGTACCCACATATTCATATTACCTTGTGATGGTGGGGTTCAATTGATTATAAACCTGTCATCAATACCATCGTGGGTACCATCTACACACACATATTCATATTACCTGTTGTTAATAGGGGTTCACAACATCTTAATTTTCTTGCTCAAATTAAGCTAATAAAAGAGAGAACGAAGACAGAGAGGTGGTTAACGTCCATTCGACACGATTTCCGACGTGATTTCCCCTTGTCAGTGATACAGAAGGAGGGCCTGACAAGGACAGCTGCCTAGTCGTTCGGATTGGACGAAAAACCGAGGCCCCGTGTACACATTGGAGTGCACGTACAAGATCCCTTGGCAGTTGGAATTCGATATAAGAGTAGGCCGTAGCGCCGCTGCCCGGCCAAAATTTCCCTCATAGCACACTGTATGGCGTATGCCCGTCTTCAATTAGCTCAGGTTAAGTGCATAACAGTAGGACGTTAAACCCCATTTCATTCATTCATTCGACACGAACTAGCTCATTTCAGGACTAACATATGGAACAATTTTATTTGAACCAATCGCTTGCGCGTAGGGGTCTTTAGCAGTAGGAGGAAACCGGGGGGAATCGTAGAAAATCCACCAGGTTTGACAGGCGGCCCTACCCTCTGTCACGAACAAGCGAGAAATCGAAACCACGCCAATTGACTCAATGACATACCCTATGATGCAACGCATAGCCGTTAACCATCCGTCCGGATACCCCCCCCCCCCGCTCCCAACTGCTAATGACGACGGCTATACGCCATACACAGTTCCATGGCATCGGGGGTATTTTGCACGGGCAGTGGCGTTCCCACCTACTTAACATCGGTTCCCAACTGTCAAAGATCGTTTAACATGGACACCAATGAATACACAGGGGAACCTTAGTTTATTGCCCCATCCCGACGACATAGGTTTAAGATGGCGGCGTGTATACTATATAGATGTATATAGTTTAGCCTGTGAACTTTTATTAACGGGGGGGGGGGGAGGAATCACGGTGGCTTAGTGGATAAGGCGCTGTTCGCTAGCCTGGAGGTCGAAAAAGTTCATCTCGATTTTCCGGTGTGATTTTCCCCTTGTCAGTGATGCAGAAGGAGGGACTGACAAGGACAGCTGCCTAGTCGTTCGGATGGTACAAAAAACCGAGGTACCGTACATTGGAGTACACGTAAAAGATCCCTTGGCAGTTGGAATTCGATATAAAAGTAGGCAGGCCGTAGCGCCGCTGCCCGGGCAAAATTTCCCTCATAGCACACTATGGCGTATGCCTGTCTTCCATTAGCCCAGGTTAGGTACATAATAGTTGGACGTTAAACCCCATTTCATTCATTCATTTTATTAACGTGGATAAATTAGGCAGACATTTTGACTATTTATTATATTAGCCACCATTTGTTAATCCTGACATGTACTTCAATGTTTAACTGGGAAATCTGCCAAATTAAAGCAAACGGCCATGTTTGCTACAATTTAAAGAAACCGCCGCCTCTAAAATAGTTCGTCCTGGTGTAGAGATATCGTTTCCATGGTTTCCGGGCTCGTGCGACATTTGGAAATGAAATGGAGTTTAACGCCGTACCTTTCTGCACAATTTGATTGGAGATCTGACAAGTTATAGTGGGAGCTCACATCAGGGGTCAAATTAGTGGCTTTTGACTCTATGACGCCAGACATTGATTAATCAATCAGCGTTAGCGTTAGCGCTGCATCAAAAGGCCAAGAATTCGCCGTAACAGACCGTTTCATTGGCTAATCCCTCACATCATCTAGAATAAAAATTATTGATAACAACTCTTCGAGATCCTAGTGTAGTAAAGACAAGTAAAATCAAATTTCCAACTATAAAAAACGAAATAGAATATGGGTTTTAATCAGATTGCTTTTTACACCGACTGGGCTTAATAAAGACGGACAGGCAATCGCTACTCTTTAATTAATTCCTTTCAATCGGCACCCGCGATAGAGATAAAGGGGATAATTTACCCTACAGCATTCATTACAAACAGGTGTGTTGTCAAACCTTAGTTTTTGTTGTTAATATGGAATCCCAAAACGTAGAAAAACGGTGTCTTACCATCAATAAGGACACGTGAAACCCAGTTGTTCATAGCGACGCCCGGTGGGAAATCCTTCAGCGAAGATGCCCGTTCGCAGAACAACGTATGATCATATATCAGAGTTTCGTCCCTTCAGAAATACTAGACGCATTTTATTTTCAGATCACCCCCCCCCCGTGTTGCACTATATAGAATGGATAACTGGCTCGAAATGACGCCAAGTCAGAAAAGGAAGTGACGTTGGAGCGAGTCTGACGTATAAGAGTTTATTATCCAGTCTAGCTGTTCTACTGATCAGGGGTGACGGGAATGAAAAATAAAACTAGAGAGAGAGAGAAATGGGGTTTAACGTCTGAAAAATCTCGAGGAACTTTCTTGGCTAACACCTGAATCGGAGCACCTTATCTCCCTCTACGCGGACATTTTTGATAAATTGTAACGTTGTTGAGTACTGAAGACGGCCACTTTAACGCGAGAATTTGAAGCCGAGATGAGTTGTACCGCATTGGGTTGATATGAAACATTGTAAATAAATCATGTTAGCGCCAGTCCATGATGACTCACTCACACCCTCATCGATTGAATATAAGACTCTGCACTAAGACGACACAGGTTTCAATCACTATTAGACTTGAATAACCAACCACCAGATCGATCTTGTAAAACACTAAGGTGGACCAGGTTTGATTCACTATTAGACTTGAATAACCAACCACTAGATCGATCTTGTAAAACACTAAGGTGGCCCAGGTTTGATTCACTATTAGACTTGAATAACAAGCCACCAGGTCTGTCTTGTAAAACACTAAGGTGGCTCAGGTTTGATTCACATATATACCATTTCGCCGTGGTGTTATCAACACTCGCGTTATTTTTCTCTTTTCCTCTTCGTTTTATCCCCTGTGAACCGGATCAACTGTGCACGGCCGCAACTAGACTTATACAGGAATCAAATGAAATTAAATGGGGTTAAAGATCCTACTGTTCTGCCCCGACTGGGCTAATGAAGACGGACATACGCAATGCAGTTTGCTATGAGGGTAATTTTGCCGGAAAGCGACAATATGACCCACTCTTATATCGAATTCAAATTGCCAGGGGTTCTTTTTCGTGAACGCCATTGTATACACTTTACCTTGGTTTTTCATGTTATCCGAACGACTAGACAGCTCTCCTTGTCAGCCCCCCCCCCGTCCCCCGCCACTAACAAGGAAAAAACGACGTCGGAAAATCCGAATGAACCTTCTCGGCCAATGCAGGGATCGAACACGCGACCTCTAGGCTATTGAGCTAGTGCCATACCCACTTTGCCACTATAGCCCCCATACCGGGATAAATCACCAGACCAGACCAGTGTTCGTCGAGAGAAACAAAAATATTTACAACATATTTACAAAACAAAATTATACACTACAATTATCCATTTATAGGCTACTAATATATAAACACGATATTACAAACAAGAATCATGATATGGAGAGTAGAATGACGGTATATTAACTGTTAATATTCCGTTTGACCTCTTCATCTCTTATTTTATTAGAAAAATATAAATATCTACCTAGGTTTACAAGTTCAGATACATTTTGGTTCGAAGAAATAGTTCTATTGTATTTTTACTATTTCCATAATATATATATAATATAATAAGTGATCTATTAGTGATTGATTATAATAAGTGATTGGTTATAATAAGTGATTGGTTATAATAAGTGATTGGTTATAATAAGTGATTGGTTATAATAAGTGACTGGTTATAATAAGTGATTGGTTATAATAAGTGATTGGTTATAATAAGTGATTGATTATAATAAGTGATAGGTTATAATAAGGGAATATAATAAGTGATTGGTGATAATAAGTGATTGGTTATATTAAGTAGTTGGTTATAATAAGGAAATATAATAAGTGATTGGTTATAAGAAGTTATAGGTTATAATAAGTGATTGGTGATAATAAGTGATTGGTTATATTAGTGATTGGTTATAATAAGTGATTGGCTATAATAAGTGATAGGTTATAATAAGTGATTGGTTATAATACGTTATTGGTTATAATAGGTGATTGGTGATAATAAGTGATTGGTTATAGTAAGTGATTGGCTATAATAAGTGATTGGTTACAATAGGTGATTGGTTATAATAAGTGATATGTTATAATAAGTGATTGGTTATAATAAGTGATATGTTATAATAAGTGATTGGTTATAATAAGTGACTGATTATAATAAGTGATTGGTTATAATAAGTGATTGGTTATAGTAAGTTATAGGTTATAATAAGTGATTGGTGATAATACGTGATTGGTTATATTAGTGATTGGTTATAATAAGTGATTGGCTATAATAAGTGATAGGTTATAATAAGTGATTGGTTATAATACGTTATTGGTTATAATAGGTGATTGGTGATAATAAGTGATTGGTTATAGTAAGTGATTGGCTATAATAAGTGATTGGTTACAATAGGTGATTGGTTATAATAAGTGATATGTTATAATAAGTGAAGACGGACATACGCAATGCAGTTTGCTATGAGGGTAATTTTGCCGGAAAGCGACAATATGACCCACTCTTATATCGAATTCAAATTGCCAGGGGTTCTTTTTCGTGAACGCCATTGTATACACTTTACCTTGGTTTTTCATGTTATCCGAACGACTAGACAGCTCTCCTTGTCAGCCCCCCCCCGTCCCCCGCCACTAACAAGGAAAAAACGACGTCGGAAAATCCGAATGAACCTTCTCGGCCAATGCAGGGATCGAACACGCGACCTCTAGGCTATTGAGCTAGTGCCATACCCACTTTGCCACTATAGCCCCCATACCGGGATAAATCACCAGACCAGACCAGTGTTCGTCGAGAGAAACAAAAATATTTACAACATATTTACAAAACAAAATTATACACTACAATTATCCATTTATAGGCTACTAATATATAAACACGATATTACAAACAAGAATCATGATATGGAGAGTAGAATGACGGTATATTAACTGTTAATATTCCGTTTGACCTCTTCATCTCTTATTTTATTAGAAAAATATAAATATCTACCTAGGTTTACAAGTTCAGATACATTTTGGTTCGAAGAAATAGTTCTATTGTATTTTTACTATTTCCATAATATATATATAATATAATAAGTGATCTATTAGTGATTGATTATAATAAGTGATTGGTTATAATAAGTGATTGGTTATAATAAGTGATTGGTTATAATAAGTGATTGGTTATAATAAGTGACTGGTTATAATAAGTGATTGGTTATAATAAGTGATTGGTTATAATAAGTGATTGATTATAATAAGTGATAGGTTATAATAAGGGAATATAATAAGTGATTGGTGATAATAAGTGATTGGTTATATTAAGTAGTTGGTTATAATAAGGAAATATAATAAGTGATTGGTTATAAGAAGTTATAGGTTATAATAAGTGATTGGTGATAATAAGTGATTGGTTATATTAGTGATTGGTTATAATAAGTGATTGGCTATAATAAGTGATAGGTTATAATAAGTGATTGGTTATAATACGTTATTGGTTATAATAGGTGATTGGTGATAATAAGTGATTGGTTATAGTAAGTGATTGGCTATAATAAGTGATTGGTTACAATAGGTGATTGGTTATAATAAGTGATATGTTATAATAAGTGATTGGTTATAATAAGTGATATGTTATAATAAGTGATTGGTTATAATAAGTGACTGATTATAATAAGTGATTGGTTATAATAAGTGATTGGTTATAGTAAGTTATAGGTTATAATAAGTGATTGGTGATAATACGTGATTGGTTATATTAGTGATTGGTTATAATAAGTGATTGGCTATAATAAGTGATAGGTTATAATAAGTGATTGGTTATAATACGTTATTGGTTATAATAGGTGATTGGTGATAATAAGTGATTGGTTATAGTAAGTGATTGGCTATAATAAGTGATTGGTTACAATAGGTGATTGGTTATAATAAGTGATATGTTATAATAAGTGATTGGTTATAATAAGTGATATGTTATAATAAGTGATTGGTTATAATAAGTGACTGATTATAATAAGTGATTGGTTATAATAAGTGATTGGTTATAATAGGTGATTGGTGATAATAAGTGATTGGTTATAATAAGTGACTGATTATAATAAGTGATTGGTTATAATAAGTGATTGGTTATAATAAGTGATTGATTATAATAAGTGATTGGTTATAATGAGTGATAGGTTATAATAAGTGATTGGCTATAAAAAGTGATTGGTGATAATACGTAATTGGTTATAATTGGTGATTAATAAGTGATTGGTTATAATACGTGATTGGTTATAATAAGTGATTGGTTATAATAAGTGATTGGTTATAGTAAGTTATAGGTTATAATAAGTGATTGGTTATAATAAGTGATTGGTTATAATAAGTGATTGGTTATAGTAAGTGATTGGTCATAATAAGTGATTGCTTATAATAAGTGATTGATTATAATAAGTGATTATAAGTGATTGGTTATAATAAGTGAGAGGTTATAATGAGTGATAGGTTATAATAAGTGATTGGTTATATTAAGTTATTGATTATAATAAGTGATTGGTGATAATAAGTGATTGGTTATAATAAGTGATTGGTTATAATAAGTTATTGATTATAATAAGTGATTGGTTATAATAAGTGATTGATTATAATAAGTGACTGATTATAATAAGTTATTGATTATAATAAGTGATTGGTTATACTTGGTTATAATGAGTGATTGGTTATAATAAGTGATTGGTGATAATAAGTGATTGGTTATAATAAGTGATTGGTTATAATAAGTGATTGGTGATAATAAGTGATTGGTTATAATAAGTGGTTAGGAGAAAACCAGGCGACCTTAAAAGAACGAGGCCTTATTATGCGCCCATCTCTCTTTCTCTCTCTCGCCCTCACTCTCGTTCTCTCTATCTGCATTCTCGCTGTCTCCCGACTACAAATGATACTCCGCGTTTTATATTTATACCCCAAGGAGTTCTCTACTTCCGTTACTGTTGAGGAATATTCTATCGTACATGTCGGGGGTTGGGATGGCCTAGTGGTCTAGAGTGCCGCGCTTCGACCTCTAGCTGGCCGGCCACCTCTGGCTTGCGGCTGTGGTTTCTAGCCCTGGTGTGAGCGTATGTGGCATGAAGATAGGGCGCCTTCTCAACCTCGTGGGTTACCTCCGGGCACTCCGGTTTCCTCCCACTGCTTAAGACCCCTACGCCCAAGCAAATTATTGAAATAAAATTAAAACCATATGTTAGTCCAGAAATGACCTAGTTGTGTTGAGTGGATGTTAAACCCCATTTCTCTCTCTCTCTCTCTCTCTCTCTCTATCGTACATGTCGTCTATCTATTACTGTTGAGGGGGGGGGGTAGATGACTGAATGGTCAGCGTGCGCGCGCTGTATCATAAAACCTGTCGCTGAGTACACTGACGTGGTATTGAATCCCCGGTTGTACATGGCAAGGAGTAGGATCGTCTGTCCAACCTCGTGGGTTTTATCCGGGTCCTCCGGTTTCCTCCTAAAACTAAAGACCCCTACGCGCAAGCGAATTATTGAAATAAAATGAAACCATATGTTAGTCCCGAAATGGCCTACTTTCTTTCGAGTGGACTTTGAACCCCATTTGTCTCTCTATATATATTACTATTAAGTAATATTCTATCTATATGGCTATCTATAAACGTTGAGTAATATCGGCTAGCTGTGGACGTATATTAATTGATTGCTTTATAGTCCGTTTTAAATCTTTATTTGATCGTAGGCGCTGATAGAACCCAGAATATCACACTTAAAACCCAGAATAAATATCAGCCACGCTCTACAGGAGAATAGAACAAATATACTATTTTTATATGCAATCATATTAACTCTCTTTTAATGAGGACCTATAAATAGAACGAGACAGGTATATATATCCAGATATATTAGCACAACCATAAAGCTGCACTACTTAGTTTCACGGTAAACGATGATTATATAACAGGCTGAGGTGGGGAGGGTGGGGGCAATGAATGAATGAATGAAATGGGGTTTAACGTCCTACTGTTATGCGCTTAACCTGAGCTAATTGAAGACGGGCATATGCCATACAGTGTGCTATGGGGTAAATTTTGCCCGGGCAGCAACAGAATTCCATCTGCCAAGGGTTCTTTTTACGTGCACGCCGGAAAATCGAGATGAACTTTCTCGGCCAATGCAGGGATCGAACACCCGACCTCCAGGCTAGCGAACCACCGCCTTATCCACTTAGCCAGGGGGAGGGGGCAGCTAGCTCACATGATTTAATGTATGTTAGAATGAAGTAAAGTGGTGAACTGTTTCAATGGTACAGTATTTAGTATTGAACTGGAGAATACAGCTGGTCACAATTTTATGGAATACAATTACTGCTTATAACTGAGCGACGTTTCAACTAGGCTTCTCTAGTCATTATCAAGCAATGAGAAGCCTAGTTGAAACGTTTCTCGGTTATAAACAGTAATTGCATTCCATAAAATTGTGACCTGTATAAAGAGGTGAAGGCTTTACCTGGACGAATTGTTTATTTATGTATGTATTTATCTACTTAAAGACGTTTTGAACATCCTTCTTCTTCAATTAAGGTTTAATGTCCGCTTCCACCGAGGGGTGATATCGCAGTTAAGTTTTCCATTTGTAATTATCTTCGGGCACGCCCAGGGATTTTCCTGTGGGAGGGGGGCGGGGTAAACCCACGACGCTGAGAAAGCGCCCGAATCTCCAGAACACATACGCTCACAACAGGGATTGAAACCATGAATGCAAGACAGAGGTCACCGGCCAGCTAGAGCTGGGAGCGCGACACTCTAGAACACCAGCCCCCCCCCCCCCCCCGCCGTGCGAACTTCACCAGTTTCGTGTTCTTAAAACGACGCACTCCAATAGAAAAAAAGATGGTACTACGCAAATTCGAAACTTGGTATACATGTTCTTTGAACAATTGCGTATGGTTTGTGGGATCTTTAGTATGACGTCTTAATTACAAGATGGCGGAGATGACGTCAAATTTCACTGATGTTTGCCTGGTTCATATAAAAAAGTATTCTATTTTTCGTGTAAATTTGTCATATAAATAGAGAGAAATAGAAATAGAAAATAACTCATCGATCAATTTTATTTAAATAATAATCTTGCACCGCTTGCGCGTAGAGGGGGGGGGCGCAGGAAACCCACGAGGATTGGACAGGCGACCCAACTCTATATCACGTACATGTTTGGCATCGTAACAACGTCGATTGCCTCAATGGCGGAGCTTATACTCTGATTCCCCCCCCCCCCCCGGGAAAATTTTGCCCGAGCAGCGGCGCTAAGGCCTGCTCTTATATCGAATGCCAAGGGTTATTTTACGTGCACGCCAATTTATTACACGGGTCCTCGATTTTTCGTCCCATCACTGACAATGGGGAATATAAATTTATAAACGAAATGAAATGAAATGGACTTTAACGTCCTACTGTTTTGCTCCGAACCGGGCCAATAAAGACGGGAATGTATAAATGGAAACAAACAGTTTAATTTTTGTAGATTGTTGTAAACATAATAATAATAATGATAATAATAATCGCGTCATTTTACAAGGGTGGCAAATTAGGCCTGAGCCCTTTTTCCAATTTGGCCCTTGGCACAGATCGTGCGAATGATTTCGATCATTACTGCAGGAAGAAACCGAAGAACTCGGGGGAAACCTGCCTGATCGGACGGATCGGACGGGAGACCGAGCTGTCTGCATCCGCTTAGCCCTGATTGAGAACAGACACCAAGCCCTAAATTGACGAATTTAGCCGAAACCAAGTACAACTCGGGAATGTTGTTAAAGGAGCTAAATCGCTAACATTTGGGACCCAGAAATTCACAAAAGTGGTTCGCAACGCATATAATACTCTTATATATGAATGTATATAAACTGATTTACATTCAATGGTTTCCGTTTTTACTCCAACTTCAAATAAGTTATGTTCGGTGAAATAAGCCAGCAATTTCAATCAAGTGCACATGTCTAGTTATTCCAGTCTACATAACTCCGTTTGGTATGATGCAATGTGTCTAGCCTCGCCCCTCGAGTCTCTCAATACAACTGGCGTTGAAGCGCATTATGGTACACGACTCGTGTACCAATGTTAAAAAAAATATTTTACCTTAAATATCGGATATCATAAGCTCATCTTTTCCCGGTAAGTTTACATCATCAATGTTGATTTAAATTGACCAATAATTCGTGTTTTCGATGTCAAAGATTTTGGAGGATTTTAAGTTATGGGCTTAGGTCCTTTAAAGTATTTATTCTGGACATGTCAAGCCAGCAAGAATGTTATTGTCCCTTAGGTCTTTTAAGTATTTATTCTGCTTCCATTTTATAAACTTAATTTAATCTTTGTGTGTATGACAGATGTGAAACGGGGGAGACCCGCATCGCAAAACAGTGAACTAATGTTTGGATATGGCGGTCATTGAGGACAGAGATCTATTCTCGTAGTATGGAGTAGATGGATCTATATGTTCAGAATGATTGAAGTCTGATAATCAACTCCATCTACCATAGTAAAGTCGTCTTTTTATCCGTTATTTGTGCCTATATTTACTTCAAGTTTAAATAAATACCTTCTGGCGATAAAATATTATAAATATTGTATAGATCAATGGATAACTTGGAGAAATCAATTCAGTTCCTCAATTATAAATCGATCCATAAAAAAGATAACCAAAGACTGTTATAGGTTATTGGTTAACAATAAAAAAAACAATTTTCAGTCGCGTCAATAAAAAAATGGTGATAAATAAGCTGGATTTTTATAAGACGAATTTACGAAAATGAAATGTAGTATGGTTTAACGTCCTATTGTTCTGGGGGATCACGGTGGCTAAGTGGATAAGGCGCTGGTTCGCTAGCCTGGAGGTCAGGTGTTCAATCCCTGCATTGGCCAAGAAAGTTCATCTCGATTTTCCGGCGTGATTTCCCCTTGTCAGTGAAGCAGAAGGAGGGCCTGACAAGGACAGTTGCCTAGTCGTTCGGATGGGACGAAAAACTGAGGACTCGTGTACACATTGGCGTGCACGTAAAAGAACCCTTGGCAGTTGGAATTCAGTTGCTGCCTGGGCCAAATGTCCCTCATAGCACACTGTATGGCGTATGCCCGTCTTCAATTAGCCCAGGTTAGGTGCTGTTCTGTATACCGGCTAATGAAATGAAAAGGACGATAGGACAATATTGGTGTCAGCCATTATCACATAATGTGATAGAACTGGTTAAATATGATATTAACACAGGGATCATCGCTACGATAGAAGTGTAACGAAGATTTCAAGAAACGGAAGTGACGAAAGCAAAAGGACAACTCGGCAAATCTCGACAGATTCCGGTACACTACATCTAGACTAGGATGTATGACGAATTCTGCCATTTTGGAACTACTTTAAAGGACCCGGATGAACAATGGCTGCCCCCATGTAGTGTCTATCATCCGGGGGTTTTGGGTGACCGAGACTATCCCCCATGGCTGCCATTTTGGGACTTTTTTTGTACAAGCGGAACGTTTTCCTGTTAAAGTAAATCAGTAGTCGACAAGCCGCATCGCAAATGTATGGTCGTAGGTACATATCAATTACTATCACACATCCGAGTCTAGATGTAGGTTACGGAGGGTACCGGAATCTGTCGAGGTTTGCCGAATGCAAAAGGACAACACGAGTTACCCTTCTATATAACTGACTGAAATGACGAGCGATAAACAGATACACGAGCGAATTTCTACTCACTGATAATTCCTTCGAAGACCAAAGTTGTTATATAAGACTGGGAGAGGATTTAATCTGACAATTCAAAGAAAGAAATCGGATGTCATTAGATAAGAGAAAACGAGAAAAACAAAAATAGTCCGAACATTCTATGGTAATGCACGACGGACGTTTTCTATTCTAGTTAAGTCGGGCATACGTCATACAATATGCCATGAGGGAAATGTTTCTCAGGCAGTGGCCCCACCGCCAGTGCGTACACAAGACCTCGGTTTTAAGTCACATCCGAATGATCAATCTCCCTTGAAGAGAGAGAAAGAAATGGGGTTTAACGTCCACTCAACACAAATAGGTCGTTTCGGGACTAACATATGGTTTTTAATTTTTTATTTCAATAATTTGCTTGCGCGTAGGGGTCTTTAGCAGTGGGGGGAAGGGGGCGGGGTGCCCAGAGGAAACCCACGAGGTTGAGTAGGCGCCCCTATCTCCATGCCACATACGCTCACACATGGGCTCGAAACCACAGCCACAAGCCAGAGGTGACCAGCCAGCTAGAGGTCGAATCGCGGCACTCTAGACCATTAGGCCATCCCAACCCCCGACCAATCTCGTTAAAACAAGATTTGTCTGTGATATCATCCTAGATTGAAGCGCGGACGTTATCCCCACCCCTACCCCTCCACAAATCATCATCATCCCCAAAACAGGCCATATTTAGCGGGGGTACAGGGAGTACATTGCACCCCCAGAAAAAAACGCCCCCCCCCCCCAATTTTTTTTGACAATCTTTCAATTATAAAATAATACACTTGATGGCCTGGCGCCTGGTACGTTCGGGCATTTTTATACGCGAACTCTTAGTTTTCTTTTACTGGCACGTGCACAGGTACTTTTTCTTTTTCTTTTACAAGTTCCCCAAATCTAAGATTTCGTGCGGAGGTAGTTCGGGGCTAACATTCTGTTGGGTACATGTTTGCCACTGTACCTGTGTATCGCTAACTATAAACCGAATATGTGAAGAAAGTTGATACATATCAGTCAAAAATGGTTCGGTACAAACCGAGTTGATTCACGCTAAATTTGCTAATAAACAAACCATGGGTTTATTTTCTCATCAGTGTCACCGCGGATTTATTGACTTTGTCTGAACTTACGCATAGCTATATCCATACACCGAGAGAAATTATCTAGTCTCGGTGAACAGAACCATGGTCATCTGGTAGAAAATTACTTTTTTTTTTTTGGAACGGAAAACAGTGTTTTTAGAAGCAAACTAACCTGCCGCACATGAGGAAGTCATTATACTAATAATAAAAGCCGAGACCTCTTTTTGAGGCGCAGGCTTACACTGCCAGGGTCAAAACGCACGTTTGCCTTCTTAGAAACAAGTAAAAGGATAAATACCTACGTATCTCGATAAATAAAAAAAAAAATTCGGATTATAACTCTAGATAAGGTGTGCCAATTAACGAGGCGAGTTTATTATCGCTAGGGGTGAAAAACTCGGGGACGGTAGTCTTCTGTACCGGGTATGTTAATTAACCGACGGGTTAAAAACGAATGACCCGGTTAAAAACGAATGACCCGCTGTGTATTGTTTAATTAGTGTGTTTTCTCGATAGTTGTTATATCTGAACCAAACGGGCATAATCAAGGACCGACAGGCTTTATCTTACGCGTGAGTGTTAAATGGACTTTGTATAAGGACATGTCTTTATATATGTGGAAGTTGTACGGGCCGTTTCTTCTATGTGTCTTTCGTATTTGTTGATGAACATAAGACACCGTACATGTATTATTAAAATATAAATATGGACCGTAATCTGTCGTAAAAAAGGAGAAAACAATGTCGTGATTTATAATTATAAGCAGCAGTCAGACCCCAATTTGAATGTATCCGGGTATATAGCGATGAGCTAAATTTACCGTAGTTTATTGTTTTGCGTGTTGAAATGAGTACCACGTAAGCGGTAAATCATCGCTAGTTTATTGTTTTGGAGATACGTTTTTTTGCTTCGAAAAAAAATAAGTGGTTCTGTACTTAACAATATATGACTTCTTTGTTGCGTCATTATTTATAAAGATAGGACTTAGATAATTTTTTCTGAGAAACTTCATGAAATTTCAAACTGTTTGGTGTAATTAACTCATTTTTGGCAATTTTGGAGATAGACACTTCTGGCTTTCAGCCCTCGATGTGCCCAAAGACATCTACTGTACATAACTTATTTTACATTTTATATTTGTACATATAGCCTAATTAACAACTAAATATAACTACAAAAAGTGGTTGTAATATTGTAAAATATTTTTAGCCTGGATACACTAATTTCTGTCTTAGACAATACCACTATATATGGAATGGAATGAAATTGTGTAAAATACACTGTTAATATGTAATGTATATGCCTATTATGCATTTTACAAGATAAAAAAAACCCCAGTGGATATCACTCCTGTCTAACAAATCATAAAGCTGTGGTGTTACGATGGCGGCATAATATTTCGCCGTAACACCACAGCCACTCTAACCATTCATAATACATCTAACTATCCCTTTACAGCACTTCACTCCCTACACATTTCCCCTCGTCCTACTTTCCCAAACGTCAAAAACACATCTCATACATCCAGTTTGCTGATTAACCCTTGTACCACGGGGATCATGGTGGCTAAGTGGATAAGGCGCTGGTTCGCTAGCCTGGAGGTCGGGTGTTCGATCCCTGCATTGGCCGAGAATGTTCATCTCGAATTTCCGGCGTGATTTCTCCTTGTCAGTGATGCAGAAGGAGGGCCTGACAAGGACAGCTGCCTAGTATTTCGGATGGGACGAAAATCGAGGTCCCGTGTACACATTGGAGTGCACGTAAAAGATCCCTTGGCAGTTGGAATTCGATATAAGGGTAGGCCGTAGCGCCGCTGCCCGGGCAAAATTTCCCTCATAGCACACTGTATGGCGTATGCCCGTCTTCAATTAGCTCAGGTTTAGTGCATAACAGTAGGACGTTAAACCCGATTTTTATCCATTCATTCATTCCCTTGTACCACGTCTACTGGATTATGATCACACAGTAATGCTCTTAAAGCAGCGACCAGTCGGTCGGTCGGGTTTAAGGGCGCCCAACCAGGCCCGTAGCCAGTAAGTTCTTTTTGGCAAAGATGTTTTCGGGAGGGCCAACTAGCATGGGCATCTGCATGAATTTTGCGGTGAAGGCCAATTTTCTTGTGATATTGGGGGGGGGGGGGCAAGACTGGCTACGGGCCTGCGCCCAACACGCTAATGCGTCCGTTTGCCCTCATTCTAACTTTCTTATATCTACGTGGAGGCTATGGACTGATGCACCCCCACGTTTTAACCTATATACGGTCCTGCCTCAAAGACATAGTCTATTAATTATCTGTATCAACCTTGGGCTATCTGACACCACCAATACATCAATACATGAAGCTAGATAATATAGTCTATAGATGTTTATAGATTATAAACTTTCTTTACTTATAATACCCGGCTTCTTATTGTCCGCGGATGAATACCTGGTCAATATGAGATGTAGTCAGGTTATCGGTCGGCAAACATCTAAAGAAACAACTGAACAAGGAAGTTGTTAAACAATGAAACAATAAATAATCCGGGATTATTTGTGTATCAACACGGAAGATAGAATCTATATATTTATATTGTATCTACGTCAGTTTAATCTATTCCAATATCCTGATCGAATAAAAGACAAAATCGCCGGAAGTTCACCAACAGTCATTAAAAACAAACAAAAAACTGAAATGAAATGGAATGGGATTTAACGTTCTACTGCTCTGCGCCGACTGAGCAAATGGGAGAGAGAGAAATAGGGTTTAACGTCCACTCGATATAAACAAGGTCATTTCGGACTAACACATGGTTCAATTTTATTTTGGGACTAACATATGGTTTAATTTCATGTCGATCAATTGCTTGCGCGTATGGGTCTTTAACAGTTGGAGAAAACTGGAGGACCCGGAGAAAACCCAAGAGGCTGGACATGCGATCCTACTCCTTGTCACATACAACCGATTTATCGTAACCCTGCAAGCGAGGATGTGTATATGCCATATAGTGTGACAAACCTATGCACCCACCCGACCGCACAACCAGTGTGATTGGTAGGCTATAACATTTGAACGGCTCAACGAGTAAGAATGGCTCAATGTTTGAATCCTGTGTTGGACAAGAAAGTGTCTCCGGTATTGTTTTTAGCCTGGTTTAGACAATTGCTGGAAGGAGGTAATATCAAGGAATAGTGTCTAGTAATACGGATAGGACGAGTAGTCGAGTTCTCGTGAAGAAACAATGGCGTCAACATAAAACAGGAGGGGGGGGGGGGGGGTTGTTAGCACATGCGCGCTGTATCATAAAGCCTGTCATTGAGTCAACTGGCGTTGTTTCGAATCCCGGTTGTACGTGACAAGCAGTCGTAGGGTCGCCGGATTTTCCCCGGGTTCTCCCAAATACCCCTACGCGCAAGCGAACTATTGAAATAAATTAAAATCATGTGTTAGTCCCGAAATGTCTTTGTTTGTGTCGAGTGGACGTTAACACACCCCCTCCGCCCCTCTCTCTCTCTCTATCTCTCGCTCTCTCTCTAAACATGCAATTACACAGGCGGTTTGTAAAATTTATCGTAGGCATACTCGGAGGTCCGAATGAATGTTCTAAAATATGTGCCTACCATGCCCTAAATGGGAGCCAATCCAATGTCTGTAATAACATTAATATTATAGCTAATAAGTATAATTTTTCAAAATACGACCTAATGTCTGATCCTACCAATATTTTAAAGAGAATGACATGCCAACAGAATGATGATATTACTCTTAAACAAAATGCCGGTTTAATCAAAGACATGATTACTTTGAGAGAAAATGTAAATGATATACAATCAAAAAATGAATTGAATGAAATTATTGAATATATTTGCACTGTATGATATTAATTTGATGAATTTTCTCTCAAACAACACTTTTCATTGAGTTTTGTTCATAATTTTCCTTTCATATTTTGTATTTTGTGTGTGTACCTTGAGTACAAAATAAAGATATCATTATTATTAAACCTATATACACCGGTACCTTACAATAATAACACAGCTTCCTAGGTTCACCCGGTTGGTGCGGACAAAAGTGGAACTTTGAAATTCCACTTTAATTTGATAATTTCTGACGTTATTTCAATCGATATCTCGTTAACGGGTTTTTTTTATACGCCATCGTTAATGAAATCTATTAACAGCAACTATTCCACTATATATTGATATCGCCTTTCATTAAAAACGAGCAGAGACAAAAAAATTGGAAGATATTGAATTGAAACATTCTTTGAATTTCACACGGAAATTAAATCGCGCATACTATTACTGAAAAATGGATATTGAGAAATTAGACTAGAGTGTTGAATTATTTGACATTATTTCTTATAATGATTCCATTATATTTTATTATAGACTCCGTGGAAATGAAATGAAAAGGTGTTTAACGCCCTACTGCTCTGCACCTAACCCGGGCTAATTAAATACGGGCATACGCCATACAGTGTGCTATGAGGGAAATCTTCCCGGACAGCGACACTACGGCCCACTCTTATATCGAATTACAGCTGTTTTACGTGCACGCCAATGTGTACACGAGACCTTGGTTTTTTGTCCCTTCCGAACGAATAAAGCTGAACTTTCTCGGCCAACCCAACCGGGGAAATGAAGGCCGGAAGATGGCCTGTCCTAGAAGGGAAAATCATCAACCCAACTCCCAGCCCTTTTAGAGTACCCAACTCTCAACTCTTTTAGAGTACCTTACTCTCAACCCTTTAGAGTACCCATCTCTCAACCCTTTTAGAGTACCCAACTCCTAACCCTTTTAGAGTACCCATCTCTCAACCCTTTAGAGTGCCCATCTCCCAACCCTTTTAGAGTACCCAACTCCTAACCCTTTTAGAGTACCCATCTCCTAACCCTTTTAGAGTACCCAATTCTCAACCCTTTAGAGTACCCATCTCTCAACCCTTTTAGAGTACCTAACTCCTAACCCTTTTAGAGTACCCAACTCTCAACCCCTTTAGAGTACCCCACTCCTGGCCCTTTAGAGTAAACAACTCTCAACCCTTTAAGAGTACATCATTCCCAAACCTTTTAAAGTACCCAACTCCCAACCCTTTTAGAATACCTCATTCCCAAACCTTTAAGAGTACCCAACTCCCAACATTGTATACTTTTCAGCATATCGATTCGTAACAAACGACTGATATTCTGTATCACGTGCTACAATATGGCATGACTATATTCCGTTTTTACGTGAAAACTGTTCAGCAACCAAAAATAGCTTTTATATCCAAACGTCAATATAATTCCACTTATTTTTTTCTTTCCTTGTATGCTATCATATTATCTTACATGATATCATCTATTCATATCAGGGTCGTATATAGCGGGGGTGCAGGGGGTACATTACACCCCCATAAAAATAAGGCGGTTTATTTTCTCATCAGTGTCAACGCGGATTTATTGACCTTGTTTGAACTTACGCATAACTATATCCATACACCGAGAGAAAATATCTAGTCTCGGTGAAAAGAACCATGGTCATCTGGTAGAAAATCACTTTTGTATTTTTTGGAACGGAAAACAGTGTTTTTAGAAGCAAACTAACCTGCCGCACATGAGGAAGTCATTATACTAATAATAAAAGCCGAGAGCTCTTTTTGAGGCGCAGGCTTACACTGAGAAATAGGCCCAGGGTCAAAACGAGCGTTTGCCTTATAAGAAACAAGTAAAAGGATAAATACCTACGTATCTCGATAAAAAAAATAAAATTCGGATTATAACTCTAGATAAGGTGTGCCAATTAACCAGGCGAGTTTATTATCGCTCGGGGTGAAAAACTCGGGGACGGTAGTCTTCTGTACCGGGTATGTTAATTAACCGACGGGTTACAAACGAATGACCCGGTTAAAAACGAATGACCCGCTGTGTATTGTTTAATTGGTGTGTTTTCTCGATAGTTGTTATATCTGAACCAAACGGGCATAATCAAGGACCGACAGGCTTTATCTTACGCGTGAGTGTTAAATGGACTTTGTATTAGGATATGTCTTTATATATGTGGAAGTTGTACGGGCCGCTTCTTCTATGTGTCTTTTGTATTTGTTGATGAACATAAGACACCGTACACGTATTATTAAAATATAAATATGGACCGTAATCTGTCGTAAAAATAGAGAAAACAATGTCATTTATAATTATAAGCAGCAGTCAGACCCAAATTTGAATGTATCCGGGTATATAGCGATAAGCTAAATTTACCGTAGTTCATTGTTTTGCGTGTTGAAATGAGTACCACGTAAGCGGTAAATCATCGCCAGTTTATTGTTTTGGAGATACGTTTTTTTGCTTCGAAAAAAAATAAGTGGTTCTGTACTTAACAATATATGACTTCTTTGTTGCGTCATTATTTATAAAGATAGGACTTAGATAATTTTTTCTGAGAAACTTCACGAAATTTCAAACTGTTTGGTGTAATTAACTCATTTTTGGCAATTTTGGAGATAGACACTTCTGGCTTTCAGCCCTCGATGTGCCCAAAGACATCTACTGTACATAACTTATTTTACATTTTATATTTGTACATATAGCCTAATTAACAACTAAATATAACTAAAAAAAGTGGTTGTAATATTGTAAAATATTTTTAGCCTGGATACACTAATTTCTGTCTTAGACAATACCACTATATATGGAATGGAATGAAATTGTGTAAAATACACTGTTAATATGTAATGTATATGCCTATTATGCATTTTACAAGATAAAAAAAAACCAGTGGATATCACTCCTGTCTAACAAATCATAAAGCTGTGGTGTTACGGTGGCGGCATAGTATTTCACCGTAACACCACAGCCACTCTAACCATTTATAATACATCTAACTATCCCTTTACAGCACTTCACTCCCTACACATTTCCCCTCGTCCTACTTTCCCAAACGTCAAAAACACATCTCATACATCCAGTTTGCTGATTAACCCTTGTACCACGGGGATCATGGTGGCTAAGTGGATAAGGCGCTGGTTCGCTAGCCTGGAGGTCGGGTGTTCGATCCCTGCATTGGCCGAGAATGTTCATCTCGAATTTCCGGCGTGATTTCCCCTTGTCAGTGATGCAGAAGGAGGGACTGACAAGGACAGCTGCCTAGTATTTCGGATGGGACGAAAATCGAGGTCCCGTGTACACATTGGAGTGCACGTAAAAGATCCCTTGGCAGTTGGAATTCGATATAAGGGTAGGCCGTAGCGCCGCTGCCCGGGCAAAATTTCCCTCATAGCACAAAGAATGGCGTATGCCCGTCTTCAATTAGCTCAGGTTAAGTGCATAACAGTAGGACGTTAAACCCCATTTCATCAATTCATTCATTCCCTTGTACCACGTCTACTAGATTATGATCACACAGTAATGCTCTTAAGGCAGCGACCAGTCGGTCGGTCGGTTTTAAGGGCGCCCAACCAGGCCCGTAGCGAGGAAGTTCTTTTGGGGGGGGGGGGGGGGCAAAGATGTTTTCGGGAGGGCCAACTAGCATGGGCATCTGCATGAATTTTGCGGTAAAGGTCAATTTTCTTGTCCCCCCCCCCCAGGCTACGGACCTGCGCCCAACACGCTAATGAGTCCGTTTGCCCTCATTCTAACTTTATTATATCTACGTGGAGGCTATGGACTGCCCCACCCCCACGTTTTAACCTATATACGGTCCTGTCTCAAAGACATAGGCTATTATCTGTATCAACCTTGGGCTATCCGATACCATCAATACATCAATACATGAAGCTAGATAATACAGTCTATAGATGTTTATAGATTATAAACTTTCTTTACTTATAATACCCGACTTGTTATTGTCCGCGGATGAATACCTGGTCAATATGAGATGTAGTCAGGTTTCGGTCGGCAAACATCTAAAGAAACAACTGAACAAGGAAGTTGTTAAACAATGAAACAATAAATAATCCGGGATTATTTGTGTATCAACACGGAAGATAGAATCTATATATTTATATTGTATCTACGTCAGTTTAAACTATTCCAATATCCTGATCGAATATAAGACAAAATCGCCGGAACTTCACAACAGTCATTAAAAACAAACAAAAAACTGAAATGAAATGAAATGGGATTTAACGTCCTACTGCTCTGCGCCGATTGGGCAAATGGGAGAGAGAGAAATGGGGTTTAACGTCCAATCGATATAAAAAGGTCATTTCGGACTAACACCGGGTTCAATTTTATTTCGGGACTAACATATTGTGCGTATGGGCCTTTAACAGTTGGAGAAAACTGGAGGACCCGGAGAAAACCCAAGAGGCTGGACATGCGATCCTACTCCTTGTTACATACAACCGATAGATCGTAACCCTGCAAGCGAAGATGTGTATATGCCATATAGTGTGACAAACCTATGCACCCACCCGACCTCACAACCAGTGTGATTGGTAGGCTATAACATTTGAACGGCTCAACGAGTAAGAATGGCTCAATGTTTGATTCCTGTGTTGGACAAGAAAGTGTCTCCGGTTTTGTTTTTAGCGTGGTTTAGACAATTGCTGGAAGGAGGTAATATCAAGGAATAGTGTCTAGTAATACGGATAGGACGAGTAGTCGAGTTCTCGTGTAGATACAATGGCGTCAACATAAAACAGGGGGGGGGGGGTTGTTAGCACATGCGCGCTGTATCATAAAGCCTGTCATTGAGTCAACTGGCGTGGTTTCGAATCCCGGTTGTACGTGACAAGCAGTCGTAGGGTCGCCGGGTTTTCCCCGGGTTCTCCCAAAGACCCCTACGCGCAAGCGAACTATTGAAATAAATTAAAATCATGTGTTAGTCCCGAAATGTCTTAGTTTGTGTCGAGTGGACGTTAACACACCCCCTCCGTACTCTCTATCTCTATTTCTTTTTCTCTCTCTAAACATGCAATTATACAGGCGGTTTGTAAAATTTATCGTAGGAATACTCGGAGGTCAGAATGAATGTTCTAAAATATGTGCCTATCATGCCCTAAATGGGAGCCAATCAAATGTCTGTAATAACATTAATATTATAGCTAATAAGTATAATTTTTCAAAATACGACCTAATGTCTGATCCTACCAATATTTTAAAGACAATGACATTCCAACAGAATGATGATGATACTCTTAAACAAAATGCCGGTTTAATCAAAGACATGATTACTTTGAGAGAAAATGTAAATGATATACAATGAATTGAATGAAATTATTGAATATATTTGCACTGAATGATATTAATTTGATGTATTTTCTCTCAAACAACACTTTTCATTGAGTTTTGTTCATAATTTTCCTTTCATATTTTGTATTTTGTGTGTGTACCTTGAGTTCGAAATAAAGATATCATTATTATTAAACCTATATACACCGGTACCTTACAATAATAACACAGCTTCCTAGGTTCACCCGGTTGGTGCGGACAAAAGTGGAACTTTAAAATTCCACTTTAATTTGATAATTTCTGACGTTATTCCAATCGATATCTCGTTAACGGTTTTTTTTTATACGCCATCGTTAATGAAATCTATTAACAGCAACTATTCCACTATATATTGATATCGCCTTTCATTAAAAACGAGCAGAGAAAAAAAATGGAAGATATTGAATTGAAACATTCTTTGAATTTCACACGGAAATTAAATCGCGCATACTATTACTGAAAAATGGATATTGAGAAATTAGACTAGGGTGTTGAATTATTTGACATTATTTCTTATAATGATTCCATTATATTTGTTATGTATTTATTACAGAATCCTTCCGTGGAAATGAAATGAAATGGGGTTTAACGCCCTACTGCTCTTCACCTAACCTGGGCTAATTGAGGCTTCTCACCAATGCATCGAGGGTTCAATCCCAGCTCAGGGCAAGAACTTTATCGTTGTAAGTGAGAGGGATATTCGGTCTCCCGTCCGATCAGGCAGGTTTCCCCGGAGTTCTTCGGTTTCTTCCTGCAGTAATGATTGAAATCATTCGCACGAACTGTGCCAAGGGCCAAATTGGAAACAGGCCTCAGGCCAAATTTGCTACCCTTGTAAAATTACGCGATTATTATTATTATTATTATAAGACGGGCATACGCCATACAGTGTGCTATGAGGGAAATTCTGCCCGGACACTACGGCCCACTCTTATATCAGCTGTTTTACACGAGACCTTGGTTTGTTTTTCGTCCCATCCGAACAAATACAGATGTCAGGTCATTCGTCCTTTATCACTAACAAAGGGAACCACGTGGGTAAATCTGGATGAACTTTCTCGGCCAACCCAACCGGGGAAATGAAGGCAGAAAGATGGCCTGTCCTAGAAGGGAACATCATCAACCCAACTCCCAGCCCTTTTTGAGTACCCCACTCTCAACCCTTTTTGAATACCCCACTCCCAGCCCTTTTAGAGTACCCAACTCTCAACCCTTTAGAGTACCCATCTCTCAATCCTTTAGAGTACCCATCTCTCAACCCTTTAGAGTACCTATCTCTCAACCCTTTTAGAGTACCCCACTCCGGCCCTTTAGAGTACCCAGCTCTCAACCCTTTTAGAGTACCCAACTCTCAACTCGTTTAGAGTATCCCACTCCCGGCCCTTTAGAGTATCCGACCTTCAACCCTTTTAGAGTACCCAACTCCAAACTCTTTTAGAGTACCCAACTCTCAACCCTTTTAGAGTACCCAACCCTCAACCCTTTTAGAGTACCCTACTCTCCACCCTTTAGAGTACCCAACTCTCAACCCTTTTGGAGTACCCAACTCCTAACCCTTTTAGAGTACCAAACTCCCGACCCTTTAGAGTACACAACTCCTAACCCCTTTAGAGTACCCAACTCTCAACCCTTTTAGAGTACCCCATTCCCAAACCTTTCAGAGTACCCAACTCCCAACATTGTATACTATTCAGCAAATTGATTCGTAACAAACGACTGATAGTCTGTATCACGTGCTACAATATGGCATGACTATATTCCGTTTTAACGTGAAAACTGTTCAGCAACCAAAAATAGCTTCTATATCCAAACGTCAATATAATTCCACTTATTTTTTTCTTTCCTTGTATGCTATCATATTATCTTACATGATATCATCTATTCATATTAGTGTAATATATAGAATCGTGAATATTGGAGAATTAATATTTGATGGATTCCATAACCAGAGTCAGTCAGTCAGTACGTGTCATATATTCCCCAGGAAGAATTTAACTTCACCTAAAAATATCGATATTCAAATATTCAAGTACATCGTCTTCAGACTGACAGATATCACAGCCCTCATATTGTTACATCATCCAGGTCTGTGCTTTATTAGTTCGTTATAACATCACCCAGTCCCGTACTTTATAAACCCAGTCCCGTACTTTATTAACCGGTTATAACATCACCCAGTCCCACCCAGTCCTATCATCCTGTTATAACATCACCCAGTTCTATCATCCCGTTATAACATCACCCAGTTCTATCAACCCGTTATAACATCACCCAGTTCTATCATCCCGTTATAACATCACCTAGTTCTATCATCCCGTTATAACATCACCCAGTTCTATCATCCCGTTATAACATCACCCAGTTCTATCATCCCGTTATAACATCACCCAGTTCTATCAACCCGTTATAACATCACCCAGTCCCACCCAGTCCTATCATCCTGTTATAACATCACCCAGTTTTATCATCCCGTTATAACATCACCCAGTTTTATCATCCCGTTATAACATCACCCAGTTCTATCATCCTGTTATAACATTGGTAACCTCTACAGTATATAGACAGAACTTAGGAAACCTTGGTAACCTTGGTAACCTCGACAGTATATAGACAGAACTTAGGTAACCTTAGGTAACCTTGGTAACCTCGACAGTATATAGTATTATACCAGCATCTTACTCACTGAGCCACCGTGTCTCCGTAATATAAGCACCAAGGAGTTGCTTGCTTTTATAAAGGCGCGTGGGGAATATAGTGTTAGGTATTTCATGCTAAATTTATAGTTACAGATTCTACGTCCAGGTTGGTGATATGTTACTGACGTGACCTAGGTCACCTCTTTATAGTACAGTCAGTGGCACCAGCCCATGCGGCATTGCACAAATGGCGACGAGGCCAGTCGATACGATTTTGACCCTGCGTTATATTACATTGTGTGTGTGGGGGGGGGATTTCAAAAAACATCCGACGTTGTAGTTATGGCCACGCTAAAGACCCCTACGCAAAAGAGAATTATTGAAATAAAAATTAAACCATATATGTTAGTCCCGCGATAAACCACATTCCCTCTCTCTCTCTCGCCCCCTTTCTCTCTATCTCTCTCCCTATCTCTCTATCTCTCCCCTCTCTCTCTCTCTACAAGCAGAATATCAATAAAACACTCTCCCTCTTGAAAACGCAATTATGATCTTAAATGTGCAATATCCTTCCTTCCGTCGAAGTATATCGACCTGAAAAGAACAATCTGGGATATTCCCCTACTTTAAGACGAGCAGTGAAATAAAAAGTAAAAAAAGATTAAAACGATGTATTGTACAGCTTCCTTTCAGTCTCCGACATCGAGAAGCAATTACACAAAACAAACGATACTCTTACTCCTACATTTCCTACAACCAACAAATCATCTCCCCTTTCATCCACTACGTTCTTTACTTCAAGTAGCTCGTGAGCTGTACGTGAGGTCAAGGGTTAGGAGATAATGAATCTAATGGCGTCGTTATAAGCAATAAGTAGAGATAATAACTATTTTAAACAACCCGAAAAAAACCCGGCTGCTTGTCTGCGATATCACTTAGGTGGAAGCGGACGTTAAATAAAGCTATTTTACACAAAAATGGCTGCCCCCATGGAGATTATCAACAAACTAAAAAATGGCTGCCCAATAGAGATTATATCTAGAAAAGACGCCATTTTGGGACTTTTTTTGTAAAAGGGCCCCCCACATTAGAACATCACCCCCTCATAAAAAAGCTCCTGAAATGCCAGGAAATTACGTTTCAAGCCTCCAATTCCTGAAAATTTCCAGGGGGGGGGGGGGAGCTGATCGATCCCTGCATTGGCCGAGAAAGTTCATCTCGATTTTCCGACGTGATTTCCCCTTGTCAGTGATGCAGAAGGGGGGCCTGACAAGGACAGCTGCCTAGTCGTTCGGATGGTACGCAAAACCGAGGTCCCGTGTACACATTGCAGTGCACGTAAAAGATCCCTTGGCAGTTGGAATTCGATATAAGAGTAGGCCGTAGCGCCGCTGCCCGGGCAAAATTTTCCTCATAGCACACTGTATTGCGTATGCCCGTCTTCAATTAGCTCAGGTTAAGCCTAGTCGAAAAACCGAGGACGAAAAACCGAGGTCCCGTGTACACATTGGAGTGTACGTAAAAGATCCCTTGGCAGCTGGAATTCGATATAAGGGTAGGCCCGTATGGTGTATGCCCGTCTTCAATTAGCTCAGGTTAAGTGCATTACAGTAGGACGTTAAACCCCATTTCATCCATTCATTCATTCCCTTGTACCACGTCTACTGGATTATGATCACACAGTAATGCTCTTAAGGAAGCGATCAGTCGGTCGGTCGGTTTTAAGGGCGCCCAACCAGGCCCGTAGCCAGGAAGTTCTTTTTTTGGGGGGGTGGGGGGAAGATGTTTTCGGGAGGGCCAACTAACATGGGCATCTGCATGAATTTTGCGGTAAAGCCAATTTTCTTGTGCCCCCCCCCCCTCCCGGCTACGGGCCTGCGCCCAACACGCTAATGAGTCCGTTTGCCCTCATTCTAACTTTCTTATATCTACGTGGAGGCTATGGACTGCCGCACCCCCACGTTTTAACCTATATTATACAGTCCTGCCTCAAAGACATAGGCTATTATCTGTATCAACCTTGGGCTATCTGACACCACCAATACATTAATACACGAAGCTAGATAATATAGTCTATAGATGTTTATAGATTATAAACTTTCTTTACTTATAATACCCGGCTTGTTATAGTCCGCGGATGAATACCTGGTCAATATAAGATGTGTTGTCAGGTTTCGGTCGGCAAACATCTAAAGAAACAACTGAACAAGGAAGTTGTTAAACAATGGAACAATAAATAATCCGGGATTATTTGTGTACACGGAAGATAGAATCTATTTATTTATATTGTATCTACGTCAGTTAAATCTATTCCAATATCCTGATCGAATAAAAGACAAAATCGCCGGAACTTCACAACAGTCATTAAAAACAAACAAAACACTGACATGAAATGGAATGGGGTTTAACGTCCCATTGCTCTGCGCCGACTGGGAAAAAAGGAGAGAGAGAAATGGGGTTTAACGTCCACTCGATATAAAGAAGGTCATTTCGGATTAACACATGGTTCAATTTTATTTCGGGACTAACATATGGTTTAATTTCATGTCGATAAATTGCTTGCGCGTATGGGTCTTTAACAGTTGGAGAAAACTGGAGGACCCGGAGAAAACCCAAGAGGCTGGACATGCGATCCTACTCCTTGTCACATACAACGGATCAATCGTAACCCTGCAAGCGAAGATGTGTATATGCCATATAGTGTGACAAACCTATGCACCCCCCCCCCCCGACCTGTGTGATTGGTAGGCTATAACATTTGAACGGCTCAACGAGTAAGAATGGCTCAATGTTCGACTCCTGTGTTGGACAAGAAAGTGTCTCCGGTTTTGTTTGTTTTTAGCCTGGTTTAGACAATTGCTAGAAGGAGGTAATATCAAGGAATAGTGTCTAGTAATACGGATAGGACGAGTAGTCGAGTTCTCGTGTAGATACAATGGCGTCAACATAAAACAGGGGGGGGGGATTGTTAGCACATGCGCGCTGTATCATAAAGCCTGTCATTGAGTCAACTGGCGTGGTTTCGAATCCCGGTTGTACGTGACAAGCAGTCGTAGGGTCGCCGTGTTCTCCCACTGCCAAAGACCCCTACGCGCAAGCGATCTATTGAAATAAAATCGAATCATGTGTTAGACCCGAAATGTCTTAGTTTGTGTCGAGTGGACGTTAACACCCCCCCCCTCCGCCCTCTCTCTCTCTCTATTTCTCTCTCTCTCTCTAAACCTATATACGCCGGTACCTTACAATAATAACACAGCTTCCTAGGTTCACCCGGTTGGTGCGGACATTTCTGACGTTATTCCAATTGATATCTCGTTAACGTTTTTTTTTATACGACATCGTTAATGAAATCTATTAACGGCAACTATTCCACTATATATTGATATCCCCTTTCATTAAAACGAGCAGAGAAAAAAAATGGAAGATATTGAATTGAAACGTTCTTTGAATTTCACACGGAAATTAAATCGCGCATACTATTACTGAAAAATGGATATTGAGAAATTAGACTAGAGTGTTGAATTATTTGACATTATTTCTTATAATGATTCCATTATATTTGTTATGTATTTTATTACAGACTCCTTCCGGGGAAATGAAATGAAATGGAGGTTTAACGCCCTACTGCTCTGCACCTAACCTGGGCTAATTGAAGACGGGCATACGCCATACAGTGTGCTATGAGGGAAATTCTGCCCGGACAGCGACACTACGGCCCACTGTTATATCGAATTCCAGCTGTTTTACGTGCACGCCAATGTGTATACGAGACCTTGGTTTTTCGTCCCATCCGAACGATTACAGCTGTCCTTGTCAGGTCCTCCGTCCTGCATCACTAACAAGGGGAACCACGTGGGTAAATCTGGATGAACTTTCTCGGCCAACCCAACCGGGGAAATGAAGGCAGGAAGATGGCCTGTCCTAGAAGGGAACATCATCAACCCAACTCCCAGCCCTTTTTGAGTACCCCACTCTCAACCTTTTTGTGAGTACCCGCTCCCAGCCCTTTTAGAGTACCCCACTCCCAACGCTTTTAGAGTACCCAACTCTCAACCCTTTTAGAGTACCCCACTCCTAACCCTTTTGGAGTACCCAACTCTCAATCCTTTTAGAGTACCCAACTCTCAATTCTTTTAGAGTACCCAACTCTCAACCCTTTTTGAGTACCCAACTCTCAACCCTTTTAGAGTACCCCACTGCCGGCCTTTTTAGAGTACACAACTCTCAACCCTTTTAGAGTACCCCACTGCCGGCCTTTTTAGAGTGACCAACTCCTAACTCTTTAAGAGTAATCAACTCTCAACCCTTTTAGAGTACCCATTTCTCAACCCTCCCAACTCTCAACCCTTTTAAAGTCCCACCCCTTTTAGAATACCCTATTCTCAACCCTTTCAGAGTACCCAACTCCTAACATTGTATACTATTCAGCAAATTGATACGTAACAAACGACTGATATTCTGTATCACGTGCTACAATATGGCATGACTATATTCCGTTTTTACGTGAAAACTGTTCAGCAACCAAAAATAGCTTTTATATCCAAACGTCAATATAATTCCACTTATTTTTTTCTTTCCTTGTATGCTATCACATTATCTTACATGATATCATCTATTCATATTAACGTAATATATAGAATCGTGAATATTGGAGAATTAATATTTGATGGATTCCATAACCAGAGTCAGTCAGTACGTGTCATATATTCCCCAGGAAGAATTTAACTTCACCAAAAAATATCGATATTCAAATACATCGTCTTCAGACTGACAGATATCACAGCCCTCATATTGTTACATCATCCAGTTCTGTACTTTATTAGTTCGTTATAACATCACCCAGTTCTATCATCCTGTTATAACATCACCCAGTTCTATCATCCCGTTATAACATCACCCAGTTCTACCATCCCGTTATAACGTCACCCAGTTCTATCAACCCGTTATAACATCACCCAGTTCTATTCTGTTATAACATCACCCAGTTCTATCAACCCGTTATAACATCACCCAGTTCTATCATCCTGTTATAACATCACCCAGTTCTATCATCCCGTTATAACATCACCCAGTTCTATCAACCCGTTATAGCATCACCCAGTTCTATCATCCCGTTATAACATCACCCAGTTCTATCATCCTGCTATAACATCACCCAGTTCTATCAACCTGTTATAACATCACCCAGTTCTATCATCCCGTTATAACATCACCCAGTTCTGTCATCCCGTTATAACATCACCCAGTTCTATCACCCTATTATAACATCACCCAGTTCTATCATCCCGTTATAACATCACCCAGTTCTATCATCCCGTTATAACATCACCCAGTTCTATCATCCCGTTATAACATCACCCAGTTCTTGTGGTGTGTTTGGTTGTCAGTTCGGGCTACATTAGGCAGCCGTGACACTGAAATATGGAGTGTAATGCTTGAATACACTATTTTGCTTATAACGTTTTTAGGACTTCGAATTCTGTCAGAGGCCTATGGTTTGGATTGTCCGTACTTGGTTATTATTTTATTTGCTCCGGGAAATCGACCAAGTGCCTTACCATATTTGGATTATCAGACTGTGATGTCATTGCCCGATTTTATACCAGACTTCCTTGTTAACCAAGTTCTTGCTGTCAGTGACACCAAATCATTACCCAGACCATATCTACAGAACTTAGGTAACCATGGTAACCTCGACAGTATATAGACAGAACCTAGGTAACCTTGGTAACCTCGACAGTATATAGACAGAACTTAGGAAACCTTGTTAACCTCGACAGTAATTAGACAGAACTTAGGTAACCTTGGTAACCTCGACAGTATATAGACAGAACTTCGACAGTATATAGACAGAACTTCGACAGTATATAGTATTATACCAGTATCTTACTCACTGAGCCACCGTGTCTCCGTAATATAAACACCGAGGAGTTGCTTGCTTTTATGAAGGCGCGTGGGAAATATAGTGTCAGGTATTTCATGCTAATTTCATAGTTACAGATTCTACGTCCAAGTTGGTGATATGTTACTGACGTGACCCAGGTCACCTCTTTATAGTCCAGTCAGTGGCCCTAGCCCACGTGACATTGTACAAATACCGACGAGGCCAGTCGATACGATATTGACCTGCGTTATATTACATTGTGTGTGTGTGGGGGGGGGGGATTTCAAAAAACATCCGACGTTGTAGTTATGGCCATGCTAAAGTCCATACGCGCAAGCGAATTATTGAAATGAAAATTAAACCATATATGTTAGTCCCGCGTTAAACCCTTCTCTCTCTCTCTCTCTCTCTCTCTCTCCCTCTCTCTCTCTCTCTCTCTCTCTCTCGCCCCCTGTCTCTCTCTATCTCTCTCTCTCTCTCTCCCCCCTCTCTCTCTTTAACAAAATACAAGCAGAATATCAATAAAACACTCTCCCTCTTGAAAACTCAATTATGATCTTAAATGTGCAACATCCTTCCTTCCGTCGAAGTATATCGACCTGAAAAGAAAAATCTGGGATATTCCCCTACTTTAAGACGAGCAGTGAAATAAAAAGTAAAAAAAGATTAAAACGATGTATTGTACAGCTTCCTTTCAGTCTCCGACATCGAGAAGCAATTACACAAAACAAACGATACTCTTACTCCTACATTTCCTACAACCAACAAATCATCTCCCCTTTCATCCACTACGTTCTTTACTTCAAGTAGCTCGTGAGCTGTACGTGAGGTCAAGGGTTAGGAGATAATGAATCTAATGGCATCGTTATAAGCAATAAGTAGAGATAAGCGGCGATTGAGAATTGGCATTATGAATGGTATTAGTGATCATTAGGGTACTTTCCCCAGCTATCGTATTACGTCACGATCAATATATGTGAGTTTATGACGTCATGATTAATATTCGTCAGTAGCCTTGAATGAGTGTTATCAACGGTAAACAGAGTTATCTTATTTTCTCATTTAAACGTTTTATTGGGCCTTTTTTCTCCACACAACTTTATTACTTCAGTTATTGATACACAAGCCCAGCGGCTCTGTTGTTCAATTATTCCACTGATATCTTAGCTTGTATCTCGGCGTGTGTCTTGCTTCCGTTTGTGGTGCAACTGTGGCCCAATGCACCCGGCAAATCTCGACTGATTCCGGGACCCAACATCTAGACTCGGCTGTATGACGAATTCCGCCATTTTGGAACTATTTCAAAGAACCCCAAAACAAATGGCTGCTTGCCTGCGATATCACTTAGGTGGAAGCGGACGTTAAATAAGGCTATTTCACACAAAAATGGCTGCCCCCATGGAGATTATATCAACAAACTAAAAATGGCTGGCCAATAGAGACTATATCTAGAAAAGACGCCATTTTGGGACTTTTTTGTAAAAGCGGCACGTTTTTCTGTTAAAGTAAATCGATAGTCGACTAGCCGCATCGCAAATGTACGGTCGTATGTACATATCAATTACTGTCATACAGCCGAGTCCAGATGTAGGGTCACGGACGGTACCGGAATCTATCGAGGTTTGCCGAATGTGGCCCAATGTTGAGTGTGTAACATTTCATAGCCTAGATCAAAGGTAAAATACCAAACTATGATTCTATGTAATTAGTTAGCTCTGGCTATTGTAAAATACCAAACTATGATTGTATGTAATTAGTTAGCTCTGGCTATTGTAAAAGATGTCTGTCGTAAATTAAACTATTAAATGTTAATTGTAAGTTTATTAAAGTTCACAAGAAGTTCGCAGATTAGAACAGCCATTCATTCATTCCCTTGTACCACGTCTACTGGATTATGATCACACAGTAATGCTCTTAAGGCAGCGGGGGGATCACGGTGGCTAAGTGGATAAGGCGCTGGTTCGCTAGCCTGGAGGTTGAGTGTTCGATCCCTGCATTGGCCGAGAAAGTTCATCTCGATTTTCCGGCGTGATTTCCCCTTGTCAGTGATGCAGAAGGAGGGCCTGACAAGGACAGCTGCCTAGTCGTTCGGATGCGACGAAAAACCGAGGTCCCGTGTACAAATTGGAATGCACGTAAAAGATCCCTTGGCAGTTGGAATTCGATATAAGAGGCAAAATTCCCCTCATAGCACACTGTTGGCGTATGCCCGTCTTCAATTGGCCCAGGTTAGGTGCTTAAGCGTAGGACGTTAAACCCCATTTCATTCATTCATTCTTAAGGCAGCGACCAGTCGGTCGGTTGCTTGTAAGGGCGCCCGACACGCTAATCAGTGCTGGATCTAGGGGAGGCAAAGTGGGACAAATGTCCCGGGCCCGCCACATTTAGGCCCCCCCCCCCACAATTCTGGCTCATGCTAATATTTTATCCCGGGCGGAGATAACCAGTACCTGGGCTGAGGGGGCGAGGATTGGGGCCCTAGGCAGTAAGGGATATTGTGGGCCAGAGATCGGTTGGGTCCTAAAATTAACTAAATTACATAATTTAGAGGTTTTATCAATCAATAGATCCTAACCAGTTCCGGGGACCACATCCCGCGATGTGATTGCTGGGGCCCAACCAGTCCCGGGAAATTAACGTAATCATAGTTTTGTAGTTCAGACAACAGAGTTTAATGTTTTATGTCATCTAAAATAATTTCACTAAAATAAAGTCAATTAAAACATCATGAGAGAAAGGTTTAAAATACTGCAAATACTGCCTAAATTGTCTCAGATGCACTGAAATTAATCTTTATTTTAAACGAATAAACTCTGGAGGAAAACACCTCAGGCACTCAAGGGGGCGGAGTACATACTGGTACGATTTGAAATGGGGTCCGCACAGTTGGTATTGCCCGCCCCCCTCCCCCACAAGGTTAATCCGGCCCTGACGCTAATGAGTCCGTTTGCCCTCATTCTAACTTTCTTATATCTACATGGAGGCTATGGACTGCTGCACCCCCATGTTTTAACCTATATACGGTCCTGCCTCAAAGACATAGGCCATTATCTGTATCAACCTTGGGCTACCTGATACCATCAATACATCAATACACGAAGCTATAGATAATACAGTCTATAGATGTTTATAGATTATAAACTTTCTTTACTTATAATACCCGGCTTGTTATTGTCCGCGGATGAATACCTGGTCAATATGAGATGTAGTCAGGTTATCGGTCGGCAAACATCTAAAGAAACAACTGAACAAGGAAGTTGTTAAACAATGAAACAATAAATAATCCGGGATTATTTGTGTATCAACACGGAAGATAGAATCTATATATTTATATTGTATCTACGTCAGTTTAATCTATTCCAATATCCTGATCGAATAAAAGACAAAATCCCCGGAACTTCACAACAGTCATTAAAAACAAACAAAAAAATTAAATGAAATGAAATGGGGTTTAACGTCCCACTGCTCTGCGTCGACTGGGCAAATGGGAGAGAAAGAAATGGGATTTAACGTCCACTCGATATAAACAAGGTCATTTCGGACTAACACATGGTTCAATTTTATTTCGGGACTAGCATATGGTTTAATTTCATGTCGATAAATTGCTTGCGCGTATGGGTCTTTAACAGTTGGAGAAAACTGGAGGACCCGGAGAAAACCCAAGAGGCTGGTCATGCGATCCTACTCCTTGTCACATACAACCGATCAATCGTAACCCTGCAAGCGAAGATGTGTTTATGCCATATAGTATGACAAACCTATGCACCCACCTGACCTCACAACCAGTGTGATTGGTAGGCTATAACATTTGAACGGGACTCAACGAGTAAGAATGGCTCAATATTCGATTCCCGTGTTGGACGAGAAAGTGTCTCCGGTTTTGTTTTTAGCCTGGTTTAGACAATTGCTAGAAGGAGGTAATATCAAGGAATAGTGTCTAGTAATACGGATAGGACGAGTAGTCGAGTTCTCGTGTAGATACAATGGCGTCAACATAAAACAGGCGGGGGGGGGGGTTGTTAGCACATGCGCGCTGTATCATAAAGCCTGTCATTGAGTCAACTGGCGTGGTTTCGAATCCCGGTTGTACGTGACAAGCAGTCGTAGGGTCGCCGGGTTTTCCCCGGGATCTCCCACTGCCAAAGACCCCTACGCGCAAGCGAACTATTGAAATTAAATCGATTCATGTGTTAGTCCCGAAATGTCTTAGTTTGTGTCGAGTGGACGTTAACACACCCCTCCGCCCCTCTCTCTCTATTTCTCTCTCTCTCTCTCTCTCTAAACCTATATACACCGGTACCTTACAATAATAATACAGCTTCCTAGGTTCACCCGGTTGGTGCGGACAAAAGTGGAACTTTAAAATTCCACTTTAATTTGATAATTTCTGACGTTATTCCAATCGATATCTCGTTAACGGTTTTTTATACGACATCGTCAATGAAATCTATTAACAGCAACTATTCCACTAAATTATATTGACATCGCCTTTTATTAAAAACGAACAGAGAAAAAAAATGGAAGATATTGAATTGAAACGTTCTTTGAATTTCACACGGAAATTAAATCGCGCATACTATTACTGAAAAATGGATATTGAGAAATTAGACTAGAGTGTTGAATTATTTGACATTATTTCTTATAATGATTCCATTATATTTGTTATGTATTTTATTACAGACTCTTTCCGTGAAAATGAAATGAAAAAGGGGTTTAACGTCCTACGGCTCCGCACCTAACCTGGGCTAATTGAAGACGGGCATACGCCATACAGTGTGCTATGAGGGTAATTCTGCCCGGACAGCGACACTACGGCCCACTCTTATATCAAATTCCAGCGGTTTTACGTGCACGCCAATGTGTACACGAGACCTTGGTTTTTCATCACATCCGAACGAATACAGCTGTCCTTGTCAGGTCCTCCGTCCTGCATCACTAACAAGGGGAAACACGTGGGTAAATCTAGATGAACTTTCTCGGCCAACCCAACCGGGGAAATGAAGGCAGGAAGATGGCCTGTCCTAGAAGGTAACATCATCAACCCAACTCCCAGCCCTTTTAGAGTACCCCACTCTCAACCCTTTTTGAGTACCCCATTCCCAGCCCTGTTAGAGTACCCAGCCCCTAATCCTTTAAAAGTACCCCACCCCTAACCCTAGAGTACCCATCTCTCAACCCTTTTAGAGTACCCCACTGCCAGCCCTTTTAGAGTACCCAACTCTCAACCCTTTTGGAGTACCCCACTGCCAGCCCTTTTAGAGTACCCAACTCCTAATCCTTTAAGAGAACCCCCGGGGATCACGGTGGCTAAGTGGATAAGGCGCTGATTCGCTAGCCTGGAGGTCGGGTGTTCGATCCCTGCATTGGCCGAGAAAGTTCATCTCGATTTTCCGACGTGATTTCCCCTTGTCAGTGATGCAGAAGGAGGGCCTGACAAGGACAGCTGCCTAGTCGTTCGGATGGGACGAAAAACCGAGATCCCGTGTACACATTGGAGGGCACGTAAAAGATCCCCTGGCAGTTGGAATTCGATATAAGAGTAGGCCGTAGCGCCGCTGCCCGGGCAAAATTTCCCTCGTAGCACACTGTGGGGCGTATGCCCGTCTTCAATTAGCTCAGGTTAAGTGCATAATAGTAGGACGTTAAACCCCATTTCATTAATTCATTCATTCATTAAGAGTACCCAACTCCTATCCCTTTTAGAGTACACAACTCCTAACCCTTTTAGAGTACCCGACTCCTAACCCTTTCAGAGTACCCAACTCCCAACATTGTATACTATTCAGCAAATTGATTCGTAACAAACGACTGATATTCTGTATCACGTGCTACAATTTGGCATAACTATATTCCGTTTTTACGTGAAAACTGTTCAGCAACCAAAAATAGCTTTTATATCCAAACGTCAATATAATTCCACTTATTTTTTTCTTTCCTTGTATGCTATCACATTATCTTACATGATATCATCTATTCATATTAGCGTAATATATAGAATCGTGAATATTGGAGAATTACTATTTGATAGATTCCATAACTAGAGTCAGTCAGTACGTGTCATATATTCCCCACAAAGAATTTAACTTCACCTAAATATATCGATATTCAAATATTCAAGTACATCGTCTTCAGACTGACAGATATCACAGCCCTCATATTGTTACATCATCCAGTTCTGTACTTTATCAGTTCTATCATCCCGTTAACACATCACCCAGTTCTATCAACCCGTTATAACATCACCCAGTTCTATCAACCCGTTATAACATCACCCAGTTCTATCATCCCGTTATAACATCACCCAGTTCTATCATCCTATTATAACATCACCCAGTTCTATAATCCCGTTATAACATCACCCAGTTCTATCATCCCGTTATAACATCACCCAGTTCTATCATCCTATTATAACATCACCCAGTTCTATAATCCCGTTATAACATCACCCAGTTCTATCATCCCGTTATAACATCACCCAGTTCTGTACTTTATAAACTGGTTATAACACCACCCAGTCCCGTACTTTATAAACTGGTTATAACATCACCCAGTTCCGAACTTTATAAACTGGTTATAACATCACCCAGTTCCGTACTTTATAAACTGGTTATAACATTACCCAGTCCCACCCAGTTATATCATCCCGTTATAACATCACCCAGTTCTATCAACCCGTTATAACATCACCCAGTTCTATCATCCCGTTATAACATCACCCAGTCCTATCTAGTGGTGTGTTTGGTAGTCAGTTCGGGCTACATTAGGCAGCCGTGCCACTGAAATGTGGAGTGTTATGCTTGAACACACTATTTTGCCTATAACGTTTTTAGGACTTCGAATTATGTCTTAGGCCTATGGTTTGGATTGTTCGTACTTGGTTTTTATTTTATTTACTCCTACATCACTGACAAAGTGGAACAACACCTATTAATCCTGATTAACGCCAACACAGAGATCGAACATGGAACCCAATGTTAGCAAGCCAATGTTACACTCTAGGGACACGTACTCCGGTTCCCGACGGCCTGTCAGATTTGTTATCTGGAACTTCCAGACAACGACCCGTGATACGATAGCCGTGGCGATAGAGAGGCGGCTTCTCACCAATGCATCAAGGGTTCAATCCCAGCTCAGGGCATGAACTTTACCGTTCGATCAGGCAGGTTTCTTCCGAGTTCTTCGGTTTCTTCCTGCAGTAATGATCGAAATCATTCGCACGATCTGTGCCAAGGGCCAAATCGAAAACAGGCCTTAGGCCTAATTTGCTACTTTTGTAAAATGACGAGATTATTATTATTATTATTATACGATCGTCTAGGAATGTTTCCTAGGACTTCATATTGTGACTAATTAAGACCTGAACACCTTTTACGCTAACTAGGTTTTTATATCTTTATGACATCCATAATATAGGGAACTAGACACACATCTTTTACATATCAATTCTGTTTCCTCCCCTCTCAGTCGAAAAGGCTGTGGTGTGTCCCAGCTTCCCAATTATATCTACTTCCCAGTGTCTCAATGCCTATCTAAAGGAAATTCAACCGTGCATGTTCGTTATAAAGAGTCATATTATATTAAGCTCCGGGAAATTGACCAAGTGCCTTGCCATATTTGGATTATCTTACTGTGATGTCATTGCCCGATTTTATACCACACTTCCTTGTTAACCAAGTTCTTGCTGTCAGTGACACCAGCTAATGACAACAAAACATTACCCAGACACCATGCCTACAAAACCTAGGTAACCTCGACAGTAATTAGACAGAACTTAGGTAACCTTGGTAACCTCTACAGTATATAGACATAACTTAGGTAACCTTGGTAACCTCGACAGTATATAGACATAACTTAGGTAACCTTGGTAACCTCGACAGTATATAGACAGAACTTAGGTAACCTTGGTAACCTCGACAGTATATAGATAGAACTTAGGTAACCTTGGTAACCTCGACAGTATATAGACAGAACTTAGGAAACCTTGGTTACCTCTACAGTATATAGACAGAACTTAGGTAACCTTGGTAACCTCGACAGTATATAGACAGAACTTAGGAAACCTTGAAAACCTCGACAGTATATAGACAGAACTTAGGTAACCTTGGTAACCTCGACAGTATATAGACAGAACTTAGGAAACCTTGATAACCTCGACAGTATATAGACAGAACTTAGGTAACCTTGGTAACCTCGACAGTATAAAGACAGAACTTAGGTAACCTTGGTAACCTCGACAGTATATAGTATTATACCAACATCTTACCAGGGTACTTTCCCCAGCTATCGTATTACGTCACGATCAATATATGTGAGTTTATGACGTCATGATCAATATTCGTCAGTAGCCTTGAATGAGTGTTATCAACGGTAAACAGAGTTATCTTATTTTCTCATTTAAACGTTTTATTGGGCCTATTTTCTCCACACAACTTTATTACTTCAGTTTTTGATACACCAGCTCAGCGGCTCTGTTGTTCCATTATTCCACTGATATCTTAGCTTGTATCTCGGCGTGTGTCTTGCTTCCGTTTGTGGTGCAACTGTGGCCCAATGCACTCGGCAAATCTCGACAGATTCCGGGACCCAACATCTAGACTCGGCTGTATGACGAATTCCGCCATTTTGGAACTATTTTAAATAACCCGAAAAAAAATTGGCTGCTTGTCTGCGATATCACTTAGGTGGAAGCGGACGTTAAATAAAGCTATTTCACACAAAAATGGCTGCCCATTATATCAACAAACTAAAAAAATGGCTGCCCCATTGAGATTATATCTAGAAAAGACGCCATTTTGGGACTTTTTTGTAAAAGCGGCACCTTTTACTGTTAAAGTAAATCGATAGTCGACTAGCCGCATCGCAAATGTATGGTCGTAGGTACATATCAATTACTGTCATACAGCCGAGTCCAGATGTAGGCTCACGGAGGGTACCGGAATCTGTCGAGGTTTGCCGAATGTGGCCCAATGTTGAGTGTGTAACATTTCATAGCCTAGGTCAAAGGTAAAATACCAAACTATGATTGTATGTAATTAGTTAGCTCTGGCTATTGTAAAATACCAACATATGATTGTATGTAATTAGTTAGCTCTGGCTATTGTAAAAGATGTCTGTCGTAAAATAAACTATTAAATGTTAATAAATTGTAAGTTTATTAAAGTTCACAAGAACAACCAAGACGATTTATTTTCCAGCGAGGTTTCAAATGTAGTTCGAATGTAAACCGGAAGTACCAGTCTTTTCTTGTAACCCGGTGTAGGCCCAGGGTCAGGTTTCCCATGGGGCACCATTGGGCACAGGCCCAAGGGCCCCCCACATTAGACCCCTCCCCCGTCTTTAATTAGCTCAGGTTAAGTGCATAACAGTAGGACGTTAAACCCCATTTCATCCATTCATTCATTCCCTTGTACCACGTCTACTGGATTATGATCACACAGTAATGCTCTTAAGGCAGCGACCAGTCGGTCGGTCGGTTTTAAGGGCGCCCAGCACGCTAATGAGTCCGTTTGCCCTCATTCTAACTTTCTTATATCTACGTGGAGGCTATGGACTGGCTGTACCCCCACGTTTTAACCTATATACGGTCCTGCCTCAAAGACATAGGCTATTATCTGTATCAACCTTGGGCTATCTGATACCATCAATACATCAATACACGAAGCTAGATAATATAGTCTATAGATGTTTATAGATTATAAACTTTCTTTACTTATAATACCCGGCTTGTTATTGTCCGCGGATGAATACCTGGTCAATATGAGATGTAGTCAGGTTATCGGTCGGCAAACATCTAAAGAAACAACTGAACAAGGAAGTTGTTAAACAATGAAACAATAAATAATCCGGGATTATTTGTGTATCAACACGGAAGATAGAATCTATTTATTTATATTGTATCTACGTCAGTTTAATCTATTCCAATATCCTGATCGAATAAAAGACAAAATCCCCGGAACTTCACAACAGTCATTAAAAACAAACAAAAAACTGAAATGAAATGGAATGGGATTTAACGTCCTACTGCTCTGCGCCTACTGGGAAAACAGGAGAGAGAGAAATGGGGTTTAACGTCCACTGGATATAAACAAGGTCATTTCGGACTAACACATGGTTCAATTTTATTTCGGGACTAACATATGGTTTAATTTCATGTCGATGAATTGCTTGCGCGTATGGGTCTTTAACAGTTGGAGAAAACTGGAGGACCCGGAGAAAACCCAAGAGGCTGGACATGCGATCCTACTCCTTGTCACGTACAACCGATCGATCGTAACCCTGCAAGCGAAGATGTGTATATGCCATATAGTGTGACAAACCTATGCACCCACCCGACCTCACAACCAGTGTGATTGGTAGGCTACAACAATTGAACGGCTCAACGAATAAGAATGGTTCAATGTTTGATTCCTGTGTTGGACAAGAAAGTGTCTCCGGTTTTGTTTGTTTTAAGCGTGGTTTAGACAATTGCTAGAAGGAGGTAATATCAAGGAATAGTGTCTAGTAATACGGATAGGACGAGTAGTCGAGTTCTCGTGTAGATACAATGGCGTCAACATAAAATAGGGGGGGGGGGGTTGTTAGCACGTGCGCGCTGTATCAGTCATTGAGTCAAGTAGCGTCGTTTCGAATCCCCGGTTGTACGTGACAAGCAGTCGTAGGGTCGCCGGGTTTTTGCCGGGTTCTCCCACTGCCAAAGACCCCTACGCGAAAGCGAATATTGAAATAAAATCGAAACCTGTGTTAGTCCCGAAATGTCTTAGTTTGTGTCGAGTGGACGTTAACACCCCCCTCCACCCTCTCTCTATTTCTCTCTCTCTCTCTTAACCTATATACACCGGTACCTTACAATAATAACACAGCTTCCTAGGTTCACCCGTTTGGTGCGGACAAAAGTCGAACTTTAAAATTCCACTTTAGTTTGATAATTTCTGACGTTATTCCAATCGATATCTCGTTAACGGTTTTTTTTTACGACATCGTTAATGAAATCTATTAACAGCAACTATTCCACTATATATTGATATCGCCTTTCATTAAAAACGAGCAGAGAAAAAGAATGGAAGATATTGAATTGAAACGTTCTTTGAATTTCACACGGAAATTAAATCGCGCATACTATTACTGAAAAATGGATATTGAGAAATTAGACTAGAGTGTTGAATTATTTGACATTATTTCTTATAATGATTCCATTATATTTGTTATGTATTTTATTACAGACTCTTTCCGTGGAAATGAAATGAAAAGGGGTTTAACGTCCTACTGCTCTGCACCTAACCTGGACTAATTGAAGACGGGCATACGCCATACAGTTTGCCATGAGGGAAATTCTGCCCGGACAGCGACACTACGGCCTACTCTTATATCGAATTCCAGCTGTTTTACGTGCACGCCAATGTGTACACGAGACCTTGGTTTTTCGTCACATCCGAACGAATACAGCTGTTTTTGTCAGGTCCTCCGTCCTGCATCACTAACAAGGGGAACCACGTGGGTAAATCTGGATGAACTTTTCTCGGCCAACCCAACCGGGGAAATGAAGGCAGGAAGATGGCCTGTCCTAGAAGGGAACATCATCAACCCAACTCCCAGCCCTTTTAGAGTACCGAACTCCTAACCCTTTTAGAGTACATAACTCTCAACCCTCTTAAAGTCCCACCCCTTTTAGAACACCCAATTCTCAACCCTTTAAGAGTACCCCACTCCCAGCCCTGTTAGAGTACCCAACTCCTAACCATTTTAGAGTACCCAACTCCTAACCCTTTTGGACTACCCAACTCTCAACCCTTTTCGAGTACCTAACTCCCAACGCTTTTAGAGTACCCCACTCCAGACCCTTTAGAGTACCTAACTCTCAACTCTTTGAGAGTACCCCACTCCCAACCCTTTTAGAGTACCCATCTCTCAACCCTTTTAGAGTACCTCATTCCCAAACCTTTCAGAGTACCCAACTCCCAACATTGTATACTATTCAGCAACTTGATTCGTAACAAACGACTAATATTCTGTATCACGTGCTACAATATTGCATGACTATACTCCGTTTTAACGTGAAAACTGTTCAGCAACCAAAAATAGCTTCTATATCCAAACGTCAATATAATTCCACTTATTTTTTTCTTTCCTTGTATGCTATCATATTATCTTACATGATATCATCTATTCATATTAGCGTAATATATAGAATCGTGAATATTGGAGAATTAATATTTGATGGATTCCATAACCAGAGTCAGTCAGTACGTGTCATATATTCCCCAGAAAGAATTTAACTTCACCTAAAAATATCGATATTCAAATATTCAAGTACATCGTCTTCAGACTGACAGATATCACAGCCCTCATATTGTTACATCATCCAGTTCTGTACTTTATTAGTTCGTTATAACATCACCCAGTCCCGTACTTTATTAACCGGTTATAACATTACCCAGTCCTATCATCCCGTTATAACATCACCCAGACTTCCATGTTAACCAAGTTCTTGCTGTCAGTGACACCAGCTCATGACAACAAAACATTACCCAGACACCATGTCTACAGAACATAGGTAACCTTGGTAACCTCTACAGTAATTAGACAGAACATAGGTAACCTCGACAGTATATAGACAGAACTTGGGAAGCCTTAGTAACATCGACAGTATATAGACAGAACTTAGGTAACCTTGGTAACCTCGACAGTATATAGACAGAACTTAGGTAACCTTGGTTACCTCGACAGTATATAGACAGAACTTAGGAAACCTTGGTAACCTCGGCAGTATATAGACAGAACCTGGGTAACCCCGACAGTATATAGACAGAACTTAGGTAACTTAGGTAACCTTGGTAACCTCGACAGTATATAGTATTATACCAACATCTAACTCACTGAGCCACAGTGACTCCGTAATATAAACACCAAGGAGTTGCTTGCTTTTATGACGGCGCGTAGGAAATGTAGTGTTAGGTATTTCATGCTAATTTTATAGTTACAGATTCTACGTCCAGGCTGGTGATATGTTACTGACGTGACCCAGTTCACCTCTTTATAGTACATGGGTCAGTGGCCCTAGCCCATGCGGCATTGCACAAATGCCGACGAGGCCAGTCGAAACGATATTGACCCTGCGTTATATTACATTGGGGGGGGGGGGGCTTTCAAAAAACATCCGACGTTGTAGTTATGGCCATGCTAAAGACCCCTACGCGCAAGGGAATTATTGGAATGAAAATTAAACCATATATGTTAGTCCCGCGTTAAACCACATTTCTCTCTCTCTCGCCCCCTTTCTCTCCCTATCTCTCTATCTCTCCCCTCCTTTCCCTCTCTACCTCTCTCTTTCTCTCTCTCTCTCTCTCTCTCTCGCCCCCCTTTCTCTGTCTATCTCTCTCTCTTTAACAAAATACAAGCAGAATATCAATAAAACACTCTCCCTCTTGAAAACGCAATTATGATCTTAAATGTGCAATATCCTTCCTTCCGTCGAAGTATATCGACCTGAAAAGAACAATCTGGGATATTCCCCTACTTTAAGACGAGCAGTGAAATAAAAAGTAAAAAAAGATTAAAACGATGTATTGTACAGCTTCCTTTCAGTCTCCGACATCGAGAAGCAATTACACAAAACAAACGATACTCTTACTCCTACATTTTCCTACAACCAACAAATCATCTCCCCTTTCATCCACTACGTTCTTTACTTCAAGTAGCTCGTGAGCTGTACGTGAGGTCAAGGGTTAGGAGATAATGAATCTAATGGCATCGTTATAAGCAATAAGTAGAGATAAGCGGCGATTGAGAATTGGCATTATGAATGGTATTAGTGATCATTAGGGTACTTTCCCCAGCTATCGTATTACGTCACGATCAATATATGTGAGTTCATGACGTCATGATCAATATTCGTCAGTATCCTTGAATGAGTGTTATCAACGGCAAACAGAGTTATCTTATTTAAACGTTTTATTGGGCCTACTTTCTCCACACAACTTTATTACTTCAGTTTTTGATACACAAGCACAGCGGCTCTGTTGTTCCATTATTCCACTGATATCTTAGCTTGTATCTTGGAGTGCACGTAAAAGATCCCTTGGTAGTTGGAATTCGATATAAGGGTAGGCCGTAGCGCCGCTGCCCGGGCAAAATTTTCCTCATAGCACACTGTATGGCGTATGCCCGTCTTCAATTAGCTCAGGTTTAGTGCATAACAGTAGGACGTTAAACCCCATTTCATCCATTCATTCCTTCCCTTGTACCACGTCTACTGGATTATGATCACAGTAATGCTCTTAAGGCAGCGACCAGTCGGTCGGTCGGTTTGAAGGGCGACCAACCAGGCCCTTGGCCAGGAAATTCTTTTTTTTTTGGGGGGGGGGGGCAAATATGTTTTTCGGGAGGGCCAACTAGCATGGGCATCTGCATGAATTTTGCGGTAAAGGCCAATTTTCTTGTGATATTGGGGGGGGGGGGGCAAGACTCAGTATTGGGAGGGCAGGTGCCCCCCCCCTGGCTACGAGCCTGCGCCCAACACGCTAATGAGTCCGTTTGCCCTCATTCTAACTTTCTTATATCTACGTGGAGGCTATGGACTGGCTGCACCCCCACGTTTTAACCTATATACGGTCCTGCCTCAAAGACATAGGCTATTATCTGTATCAACCTTGGGATATCTGATACCATCAATACATCAATACACGAAGCTATAGATAATATAGTCTATAGATGTTTATAGATTATAAACTTTCTTTACTTACAATACCCGACTTGTTATTGTCCGCGGATGAATACCTGGTCAATATAAGATGTGTTGTCAGGTTTCGGTCGGCAAACATCTAAAGAAACAACTGAACAAGGAAGTTGTTAAACAATGAAACAATAAATAATCCGGGATTATTTGTGTATCAACAAGGAAGATAGAATCTATTTATTTATATTGTATCTACGTCAGTTTAATCTATTCCAATATCCTGATCGAATAAAAGACAAAATCCCCGGAACTTCACAACAGTCATTAAAAACAAACAAAAAACTGAAATGAAATAAAATGGGAAATATCTGTAACACAATCGTAGTGAAAACAGATAAGAGTTTTGTAGATAAAGGATTTATTTACATCAGGAGCATATCTACATAACACCGTAATACAGGTACTGTACTTAAACTATAAGAACTAGGCTACGACACGAACACATCTACATAATATTAAACCTACTAGTCTTCTACAACTAAACTTCTACAGGAACACATCTTACATCTACAATTCTGCCCCTCTGCCAAGGCAGCGGCTGGACTCGGGTGAGTCCCTACACTCGTCCAAACCTTTCTTCTCCCCCCGGCTCTTCGCTTCTAACTGACAGAGAACTCCTCAATATATACCCGTTGAACACATGGTCATATCTGCAATTGTTTCTTTTATCTCGTCACGGCATGTGCATAAACATTTGAAGCCGTGTGGATCTTGTACACAGATCATGTTTAGCTTGTAATGGACATATTGAATTAATTAGATTTAATAAGCTCGTGACTGGACAACAGTTTAATATGAGGTGAAAGTCAAAATCATGTATTGTCAAAACTAGCAGAGTTCAATGCACCTAAATTATAAATGATATCACTTTGTTACATTTCCTACCCTTCCCACAAGTTATTTCCTAAGTAAATAACATATTTACTAAGTAAATAACAAACTAACATTAATAACACCATTCTCACATGTGGGACACTGGCTTCAAATAAATAAATGATACTGTAATACACGATATCATAAGAACACACACAATATCAACGTCATTTCTAAACATTACAAAAAAAGAAATTTATACAATCAAAATATAATTTGAAGAAAAAAAAATAGCAAATATTTTATAAAATAGAAAAGGTACATATATAGAAAAAAATTAACATAGGATTTTGTCAAATTGTTTTTTACTTGAGATAAATGATATTGGATGGTTTGAACACATTTTACCAATCTTAAATAAGATATTTTTCATAGAATTTTATCAAAATTAACAACGGTTTATCTCTCTATTTCTTAAACAAAACAAAACACCACATATATACGCTTCTAACCTAAGCGCGACCCTTCTTCCTTGAGGGTATAAAAACCGATTCCTCTTAATAGGAATACACAATGCTCTCGAATTTACGAGGCACAAATACACAAAACTAGCAGAGGTTTTTTTTTTTTTTTTTTTTTTTTTTTAGTTGGTAGATCTTTATTGAGAACATAGAATAGACATAGATCGAAAGGAGCTCTATTCAAGTCTGACTTACTGTCAGTTAATTCTGGCTTTATAAAGCATACAGTACTTAAGAGTAATGATACATGACAGATTAACTTATTTGGAATTGAGATTATAGTTTCTATAACTGTACCTCAGCTTTCCTTTTAAGTCGCGAAGTTCTGCTGAGTTTTCAACACATAGAACATGTATAGATTATAAATAACATATGGATAATTAAGATATTTAATGAGATCGTGCGTTTTGTCAAAACTAGCAGGGGTCATTTGTGTGTTGCCCGTAAATAACATATTGAACACATTAGCAGAAGTTGTTTATAGTTGAAAACGTCCAATATAATGTAATGTCAAATCTAGAAAAGTTCTATGTATGTATTACTTTGTCACATTTAACGTCCTACTGCTCTGCGCCGACTGGGAAAATGGGAGAGAGAGAAATGGGGTTAAGCGTCCACTCGATATAAACAAGGTCATTTCGGACTAACACATGGTTCAATTTTATTTCGGGACTAACATATGGTTTAATTTCATGTCGATAAATTGCTTGCGCGTATGGGTCTTTAACAGTGGGAGAAAACTGGAGGACCCGGAGAAAACCCAAGAGGCTGGACATGCGATCCTACTAGGTCATTTCGGACTAACACATGATTCAAAACCCAAGAGACTGGACATGCGATCCTACAAGGTCATTTCGGACTAACACATGGTTCAATTTTATTTCGGGGACTAACATATGGTTTAATTTCATGTTGATAAATTGCTTGCGCGTATGGGTCTTTAATAGTTGGAGAAAACTGGAGGACCCGGAGAAAACCCAAGAGGCTGGACATGCGATCCTACTCCTTGTCACATACAACCGATCAGTCGTAACCCTGCAAGCGAAGATGTGTATATGCCATATAGTGTGACAAACCTATGCACCCACCCGACCTCACAACCAGTGTGATTGGTAGACTACAACATTTAAACGTCTCAACGAGTAAGAAAGGCTCAATGCTCGATTCCTGTGCTGGACAAGAAAGTGTTCCGGTATTGTTTTTAGCGTGGTTTAGACAATTGCTAGAAGGAGGTAATATCAAGGAATAGTGTCTAGTAATACGGATAGGACGAGTAGTCGAGTTCTCGTGTAGATACAATGGCGTCAACATAAAACAGGTGGGGGGGGGGGGGGTGTTAGCACATGCGCGCTGTATCATAAAGCCTGTCATCTAGTCAACTGGCGTGGTTTCGAATCCCGGGTGTACGTGACAAGTTTTCCATGGGTTTTCCCCGGGTTCTCCCACCGCCAAACACCCCTACGCGCAAGCGAACTATTGAAATAAAATCGAATCATGTGTTAGTCCTGAAATGTCTTAGTGTGTGTCGAGTGGACGTTAACACACCCCCTCCTCCCCTCTCTCTCTCTATTTCTCTATCTCTCTCTAAACATGCAATTACACAGGCGGTTTGTAAAATTTATCGTAGGAATACTCGGAGGTCAGAATGAATGTTCTAAAATATGTGCCTATCATGCCCTAAATTGGAGCCAACCAAATGTCTGTAATAACATTAATATTATAGCTAATAAGTATAATTGTTCAAAATACGACCTAATGTCTAATCCCACCAATATTTTAAAGAGAATGACATTCCAACAGAATGATGATGATACTCTTAAACAAAATGCCGGTTTAATCAAAGACATGATTACTTTGAGAGAAAATGTAAATGATATACAATGAATTGAATGAAATTATTGAATATATTTGCACTGTATGATATTAATTTGATGTATTTTCTCTCAAACAACACTTTTCATTGAGTTTTGTTCATAATTTTCCTTTCATATTTTGTATTTTGTGTGTGTACCTTGAGTACGAAATAAAAATATTATTATTATTAAACCTATATACACCGGTACCTTACAATAATAATACAGCTTCCTAGGTTCACCCGGTTGGTGCGGACAAAAGTGGAACTTTAAAATTCCACTTTAATTTGATAATTTCTGACGTTATTCCAATCGATATCTCGTTAACGGGTTTTTTTATACGCCATCGTTAATGAAATCTATTAACGGCAACTATTCCACTATATATTGATATCGCCTTTCATTAAAAACGAGCAGAGAAAAAAAATGGAAGATATTGAATTGAAACATTCTTTGAATTTCACACGGAAATTAAATCGCGCATACTATTACTGAAAAGTGGATATTGAGAAATTAGACTAGAGTGTTGAATTATTTGACATTATTTCTTATAATGATTCCATTATATTTGTTATGTATTTTATTACAGACTCCTTCTGTGGAAATGAAATGAAAAGGGGTTTAACGCCCTACTGCTCTGCACCTAACCTGGGCTAATTAAAGACGGGCACACGCCATACAGTGTGCTATGAGGGAAATTCTGCCCGGACAGCGACACTACGGCCCACTCTTATATCGAATTCCAGCTGTTTTACGTGCACGCCAATGTGTACACGAGACCTTAGCTTTTCGTCCCATCCGAACAAATACAGCTGTCCTTGTCAGGTCCTCCGTCCTGCATCACTAACCAGGGGAACCACGTGGGTAAATCTGGATGAACTTTCTCGGCCAACCCAACCGGGGAAATGAAGGCAGGAAGATGGCCTGTCCTAGAAGGGAACATCATCAACCCAACTCCCAGCCCTTTTTGAGTACCCCACTCTCAACCCTTTTTGAGTACCCCACTCCCAGCCCTGTTAGAGTACCCAACTCTCAACCCTTTTAAAAGTACCCAACTCTCAACCCTTTTAGAGTACCCAACTCTCAACCCTTTTAGAGTACCCCACTGCCAGCCCTTTTAGAGTATCCAACTCTCAACCCTTTTGGAGTACCCCACTGCCAGCCCTTTTAGAGTACCCAACTCCTAACCCTTTAAGAGAACCCCCGGGGATCACGGTGGCTAAGTGGATAAGGCGCTGATTCGCTAGCCTGGAGGTCGGGTGTTCGATCCCTGCATTGGCCGAGAAAGTTCATCTCGATTTTCCGACGTGATTTCCCCTTGTCAGTGATGCAGAAGGAGGGCCTGACAAGGACAGCTGCCTAGTCGTTCGGATGGGACGAAAAACCGAGGTCCCGTGTACACATTGGAGGGCACGTAAAAGATCCCCTGGCAGTTGGAATTCGATATAAGAGTAGGCCGTAGCGCCGCTGCCCGGGCAAAATTTCCCTCGTAGCACACTGTATGGCGTAAGCCCGTCTTCAATTAGCTCAGGTGAAGTGCATAACAGTAGGACGTTAAACCCCATTTCATCCATTCATTCATTCCCTTGTACCACGTCTACTGGATTATGATCACACAGTAATGCTCTTAAGGCAGCGACCAGTCGGTCGGTCAGTTTTAAGGGCGCCCAACACGCTAATGAGTCCGTTTTCCCTCATTCTAACTTTCTTATATCTACGTGGAGGCTATGGACTGCTGCACCCCCACGTTTTAACCTATATACGGTCCTGCCTCAAAGACATAGGCTATTATCTGTATCAACCTTGGGCTATCTGATACCATCAATACATCAATACACGAAGCTATAGATAATATAGTCTATAGATGTTTATAGATTATAAACTTTCTTTACTTATAATACCCGGCTTGTTATTGTCCGCGGATGAATACCTGGTCAATATAAGATGTAGTCGGGTTTCGGTCGGCAAACATCTAAAGAAACAACTGAACAAGGAAGTTGTTAAACAATGAAACAATAAATAATCCGGGATTATTTGTGTATCAACAAGGAAGATAGAATCTATATATTTATATTGTATCTACGTCAGTTTAATCTATTCCAATATCCTGATCGAATAAAAGACAAAATCGCCGGAACTTCACAACAGTCATTAAAAACAAAACAAAACCCAAACTGAAATGAAATGAAATGGGAGAGGGAGAAATGGGGTTTAACGTCCACTCGGTATAAACAAGGTCATTTCGGACTAACACATGGTTCAATTTTATTTCGGGACTAACATATGGTTTAATTTCATGTCGATAAATTGCTTGCACGTATGGGTCTTTAACAGTAGGAGAAAACTGGAGGACCCGGAGAAAACCCAAGAGGCTGGACATGCGATCCTACTAGGTCATTTCGGACTAACACATGGTTCAAAACCCAAGAGGCTGGACATGCGATCCTACAAGGTCATTTCGGACTAACACATGGTTCAAAACCCAAGAGGCTGGACATGCGATCCTACAAGGTCATTTCGGACTAACACATGGTTCAATTTTATTTCGGGACTAACATATGGTTTAATTTCATGTCGATAAATTGCTTGCGCGTATGGGTCTTTAACAGTTGGAGAAGACTGAAGGACCCGGAGAAAACCCAAGAGGCTGGACATGCGACCCTACTCCTTGTCACATAAAACCGATCGATCGTAACCCTGCAAGCGAAGATGTGTATATAGTGTGACAAACCTATGCACCCACCCGACCTCACAACCAGTGTGATTGGTAAGCTATAACATTTGAACGGCTCAATCAGGCCCGAAGCCAGAAACCAAAATTTAGCCGACATAGGGGGGCGAGGAAAATAAATTTCCGACAACAAAAAATCAATGAACGAAGGTCATCGCCGACTGCCGTAAGCAGGAGGAGGGGAGAGCACGAAATAGTCGCGCCTCCCCCCCCCCCCCAGCCCCACCCCCCACACTAGCCTCGGGCCTGGGCTCAACGAGTAAGAATGGCTCAATGTTTGATTCCTGTGTTGTACAAGAAAGTGTCTCGGGTATTGTTTGTTTTTAGCCTGGTTTAGACAATTGCTAGAAGGAGGTAATATCAAGGAATAGTGTCTAGTAATACGGATAGGACGAGTAGTCGAGTTCTCGTGTAGATACAATGGCGTCAACATAAAACAGGAGGGGGGGGGGGGATTGTTAGCACATGCGCGCTGTATCATAAAGCCTGTCATTGAGTCAACTGGCGTTGTTTCGAATCCCGGTTGTACGTGACAAGCAGTCGTAGGGTCGCCGGGTTTTCCCCGGGTTCTCCCAAAGACCCCTACGCGCAAGCGAACTATTGAAATAAATAAAAATCATGTGTTAGTCCCGAAATGTCTTTGTTTGTGTCGAGTGGACGTTAACACACCCCCTCCGCCCTCTCTCTCTCTATTTCTCTCTCTCTCTCTCTCTCTAAACATGCAATTACACAGGCGGTTTGTAAAATTTATCGTAGGAATACTCGGAGGTCAGAATGAATGCTCTAAAATATGTGCCTATCATGCCCTAAATGGGAGCCAACCAAATGTCTGTAATAACATTAATATTATAGCTAATAAGTATAATTTTTCAAAATACGACCTAATGTCTGATCCTACCAATATTTTAAAGAGAATGACAAGCCAACAGAATGATGATGAAACTCTTAAACAAAATGCCGGTTTAATCAAAGACATGATTACTTTGAGAGAAAATGTAAATGATATACAACGAATTGAATGAAATTATTGAATATATTTGCACTGTATGATATTTCATTGAGTTTTGTTCATAATTTTCCTTTCATATTTTGTATTTTGTGTGTGTACCTTGAGTACGAAATAAAAATATTATTATTATTAAACCTATATACACCGGTACCTTACAATAATAACACAGCTTCCTAGGTTCACCCGGTTGGTGCGGACAAAAGTGGAACTTTAAAATTCCACTTTAGTTTGATAATTTCTGACGTTATTCCAATCGATATCTCGTTAACGTTTTTTTTTTACGACATCGTTAATGAAATCTATTAACAGCAACTATTCCACTATATATTGATATCGCCTTTCATTAAAAACGAGCAGAGAAAAAAAATGGAAGATATTGAATTGAAACATTCTTTGAATTTCACACGGAAATTTAAATCGCGCATACTATTACTGAAAAATGGATATTGAGAAATTAGACTAAAGTGTTGAATTATTTGACATTATTTCTTATAATGATTCAATTATATTTGTTATGTATTTTATTACAGACTCTTTCCGTGGAAATGAAATGAAAAGGGGTTTAACGCCCTACTGCTCTGCACCTAACCAGGGCTAATGTAGACGGGCATACGCCATACAGTGTGCTATGAGGGAAATTCTGCCCGGACAGCGACACTACGGCCCACTCTTATATCGAATTCCAGCTGTTTTACGTGCACGCCAATGTGTACACGAGACCTTGGTTTTTTGTCCCATCCGAACGAATACAGCCGCCTTGTCAGGTCCTCCGCCCTGCATCACTAACAAGGGGAACTACGAGGGTAAATCTGGATGAACTTTCACGGCCAACCCAACCGGGGAAATGAAGGCAGGAAGATGGCCTGTCCTAGAAGGGAACATCATCAACCACACCCCCAGCCCTTTTTGAGTACCCCACTCTCAACCCTTTTTGGGTACCCTCCTCTCAGCCCTGTTAGAGTACCCAACTCCCAACCCTTTAAGAGTACCCCATTCCTAACCCTTTTAGAGTACCCCACTCCCAGCCCTGTTAGAGTACCCAACTCCAAACCCTTTAAGAGTAGGAGTACCCAACTCTCAACCCTTTTAGAGTACCCCACTGCCGGCCCTTTTAGAGTACCCAACTCCTAACCATTTTAGAGTACCCCGTTCCCGGCCCTTTAGAGTACCCAACTCTCAACCCTTTTTGAGTACCCCACTCCCAGCCCTGTTAGAGTACCATACTCCTAACCTTTTAAGAGTACCTCATTCCTAACCCTTTTGGAGTACCCCACTCTCAACCCTTTTTGAGTACCCCCCTCCCAGCCCTGTTAGAGTACCCAACTTCTAACCCTTTTAGAGTACCCCACTCCTAACCCTTTTGGAGTAATCAACTCTCAACCCTTTTTGAGTACCCCACTGTCGGCCCTTTTAGAGTGACCAACTCCTAACCCTTCAAGAGTACCCCACTCTCAACCCTTTAGAGTACCCAACTCCTAACCCTTTTAGAGTACCCATCTCTCAACCATTTTAGAGTACCCAACTCTCAACCCTTTTAGAGTACCCAACTCCTAATCCTTTTAGAGTACACACTTCTCAACCCTTTTAGAGTACCCAACTCCTAATCCTTTTAGAGTACACACTTCTCAACCCTTTTAGAGTACCCAACTCCTAACCCTTTTAGAGTACCCAACTCTCAACCCTTTTAGAGTACCCTACTCTCAACCCTTTAGAGTGCCCAACTCTCAACTCTTTTAGAGTACCCAACTCTCAACCCTTTTAGAGTACCCTACTCTCAACCCTTTTAGAGTACCCTACTCTCAACCCTTAAGAGTGCCCAACTCTCAACTCTTTTAGAGTACCCAACTCTCAACTCTTTTAGAGTACCCTACTCTCAACCCTTTAGAGTGCCCAACTCTCAACTCTTTTAGAGTACCCAACTCTCAACTCTATTAGAGTACCCTTCTCTCAACCCTTTAGAGTGCCCAACTCTCAACCCTTTAGAGTGCCCAACTCTCAACTCTTTTAGAGTACCCAACTCTCAACTCTATTAGAGTACCCTTCTCTCAACCCTTTAGAGTGCCCAACTCTCAACCCTTTTAGAGTACCCCACTGTAAACCCTTTAAGAATACCCTATTCCCAAACCTTTCAGAGTACCCAACTCCCAACATTGTATACTATTCAGCAAATTGATTCGTAACAAACGACTGATAGTCTGTATCACGTGCTACAATATGGCATGACTATATTCCGTTTTTATGTGAAAACTGTTCAGCAACCAAAAATAGCTTTTATATCCAAATGTCAATATAATTCCACTTATTTTTTTCTTTCCTTGTATGCTATCATATTATCTTACATGATATCATCTATTCATATTAGCGTAATATATAGAATCGTGAATATTGGAGAATTAATATTTGATGGATTCCATAACCAGAGTCAGTCAGTCAGTACGTGTCATATATTCCCCAGGAAGAATTTAACTTCACCTAAAAATATCGATATTCAAGTACATCGTCTTCAGACTGACAGATATCACAGCCCTCATATTGTTACATCATCCAGTTCTGTACTTTATTAGTTCGTTATAACATCACCCAGTCCCGTACTCTATAAACCGGTTATAACATCACCCAGTCCCACCCAGTCCTATCATCCTGTTATAACATCACCCAGTTCTATCATCCCGTTATAACATCACCCAGTTATATCATCCTATTATAACATCACCCAGTTCTATCATCCCGTTATAACATCACCCAGTTCTATCATCCTGTTATAACATCACCCAGTTCTATCAACCCGGTATAACATCACCCAGTTCTATCATCCCGTTATAACATCACCCAGTTCTATCAACCCGTTATAACATCACCCAGTTCTATCATCCCGTTATAACATCACCCAGTTCTATCATCCCGTTATAACATCACCCAGTTCTATCAACCCGTTATAACATCACCCAGTTCTATCATCCCGTTATAACATCACCCAGTTCTATCAACCCGTTAAAACATCACCCAGTTCTATCATCCCGTTATAACATCACCCAGTCCTACCCAGTTCTATCATCCCGTTATAACATCACCCAGTTCTATCATCCTGTTATAACATCGCCCAGTTCTATCAACCCGTTATAACATCACCCAGTTCTATCAACCGTTATAACATCACCCAGTTCTATCAAACCGTTATAACATCACCCAGTTCTATCATCCTGTTATAACATCACCCAGTTCTATCATCCCGTTATAACATCACCCAGTTCTATCAACCCGTTATAACATCACCCAGTTCTATCATCCTATTATAACATCACCCAGGCCTATGGTTTCGATTGTCCGTACTAGGTTTTTATTTTATATACTCCTACATCACTGACAAGGTGGAACAACGTCTATTAATGCTGATTAACGCCAACACAGAGATCGAACATGGAACCCCAATGTTAGCAAGCCAATGTTACACTCTAGGGACACGTACTCCGGTTCCCGACGGCCTGTCAGATGTGTTATCGGGAACTTCCAGACAACGACCAGTGATACGATCGTCTAGGACTTCACATTGTGACTAGAGAGAGAGATATAGTGAGAAATAGGGTTTAACGTCTACTCAACACAACTAGGTCATTTCGGGACTAACATGTGATTTAATTTTTTATTTCAATAATTCGCTTGCAAGTAGGGGTCTTTAACAGTGGGAGGAAACCGGAGTGCCCGGAGGAAACCCACGAGGTTGAATGAATGAATGAATGAATGAAATGGGGTTTAACGTCCTACGCTTAAGCACCTTACCTGGGCTAATTGAAGACGGGCATACGCCATACAGTGTGCTATGAGGGAAATTTTTGCCCGGGCAGCGGCGCTACGGCCTACTCTTATATCGAATTCCAACTGCCAAGGGATCTTTTACGTGCATTCCAATGTGTACACGGGACCTCGGTTTTTCGTCCCATCCGAACGACTAGGCAGCTATCCTTGTCAGGCCCTCCATCTGCCTCACTGACAAGGGGAAATCACGCCGGAAAATCGAGATGAACTTTCTCGGCCTATGCAGGGATCGAACACTTGACCTCCAGGCTAGCGAACCAGCGCCTTGTCCACTTAGCCACCGTGATCCCCCACGAGGTTGAGAAGGCGCTCCTATCTCCATGCAACATACTCTCACATCAGGGCTCGAAACCACATCCGCAAGCCAGAGGTGGCCGGCCAGCTTGAGTGTCGAAGCGCGGCACTCTAGACCACTAGGCCATCCCAACCCCCCACATTGTGACTAATTAAGACCTGAATCCCTTTTACGTTAACTAGGTTTTATATCTTTATGACATCCATGATACAGGAAACTAGACACACATCTATTACATATCAATTCTCTTTCCTCAGATTGTGTTTTACGGGGTGTTTCCTCCCCTCTCAGTCGAGAAGACTGTGGTGTGTCCCAGCTTCCCAATTATATCTACATCCCAGTGTCTCAATTCAAATCTAAAAGAAATTCAACCGTGCATGTTCGTTATAAAGAGTCATATATTATATTAAGCTCCGGGAAATTGACCAAGTGCCTTACCATATTTGGATTATCAGACTATGATGTCATTGCCCGATTTTATACCAGACTTCCTTGTTAACCAAGTTCTTGCTGTCAGTGACACCAGCTAATGACAACAAAACATAAACTAGACACCATGTCTACATAACTTAGGTAACCTTGGTAACCTCTACAGTAATTAGACAGAACTTAGGAAACCTTGGTAACCTCGATAGTATATAGACAGAACTTAGGTAACCTTGGTAACCTCTACAGTATATAGACAGAACTTAGGTAACCTTGGTAACCTCGACATTATATAGACAGAACTTAGGTAACCTTGGTAACCTCGACAGTATATAGACAGAACTTAGGTAACTTAGGTAACCTTGGTAACCTCGACAGTATATAGTATTATACCAACATCTTACTCACTGAGCCACCGTGTTTCCGTAATATAAACATCAAGGAGTTGCTTGCTTTTATGAAGGCGCGTGGGAAATATAGTGTTAGGTATTTCATGCTAATTTTATAGTTACAGATTCTACGTCCAGGTTGGTGATATGTTACTGACGCGACCCAGGTCACCTCTTTATAGTCCAGTCAGTGGCCCTAGCCAACGCGGCATTGCACAAATGCCGACACGGTCAGTCGATACGATATTGACCCTGCGTTAAATTACATTGTGTGGGGGAGGGGGATTTCAAAAAACATCCGACGTTGTAGTTATGGCCATGCCAAAGACCCCTACGCGCAAGCGAATTATTGAAATGAAAATTAAACCATATATGTTAGTCCCGCGTTAAACCACATTTCTCTCTCCCCCTCTCTCTCTCGCCCCCTTTCTCTCTATCTCTCTCTTTCTCTCTCTTTCTCTCTCCCTATATCTCTATCTCTCTCCCTATCTCTCTATCTCTCTCCCTATCTCTCTATCTCTCTCCCTATCTCTCTATCTCTATCCCCCCCTCTCTCTCTTTAACCAAATACAAGCAGAATATCAATAAAACACTCTCCCTCTTGAAAACGCAATTATGATCTTAAATGTGCAATATCCTTCCTTCCGTCGAAGTATATCGACCTGAAAAGAAAAATCTGGGATATTCCCCTACTTTAAGACGAGCAGTGAAATAAAAAGTAAAAAAAGATTAAAACGATGTATTGTACAGCTTCCTTTCAGTCTCCGACATCGAGAAGCAATTACACAAAACAAACGATACTCTTACTCCTACATTTCCTACAACCAACAAATCATCTCCCCTTTCATCCAGTACGTTCTTTACTTCAAGTAGCTCGTGAGCTGTACGTGAGGTCAAGGGTTAGGAGATAATGAATCTAATGGCATCGTTATAAGCAATAAGTAGAGATAAGCGGCGATTGAGAATTGGCATTATGAGCGGTATTAGTGATCATTAGGGTACTTTCCCCAGCTATCGTATTACGTCACGATCAATATATGTGAGTTTATGACGTCATGATCAATATTCGTCAGTGGCCTTGAATGAGTGTTATCAACGGTAAACAGAGTTATCTTATTTTCTCATTTAAACGTTTTATTGGGCCTATTTTCTCCACACAACTTTATTACACAAGCCCAGCGGCTCTGTTGTTCCATTATTCCACTGTTATCTTAGCTTGTATCTCGGCGTGTGCCTTGCTTCCGTTTGTGGTGCAACTGTGGCCCGATGCACTCGGCAAATCTCGACAGATTCCGGGACCAAACATCTAGACTCGGGTGCATGACAAATTCCGCCATTTTGGAACTTTTTTTAAGAACCTAAAAAAAATGGCTGCTTGTCTGCGATATCACTTAGGTGGAAGCGGACGTTAAATAAAGCTATTTCACACAAAAATGGCTGCCCCCATGGAGATTATATCAACAAACTAAACAATGGCTGCCCCATAGAGATTATATCTAGAAAAGACGCCATTTTGGGACTTTTTTGTAAAAGCGGCACGTTTTTCTGTTAAAGTAAATCGATAGTCGACTAGCCGCATCGCAAATGTATGGTCGTAGGTACATATCAATTACTGTCATACAACCGAGTCCAGATGTAGGGTCACGGAGGGTCCCGGAATCTGTCGAGGTTTGCCGAATGTGCCCCAATGTTGAGTGTGTAACCTTTCATAGCCTAGGTCAAAGGTAAAATACCAAACTATGATTGTATGTAATTAGTTAGCTCTGGCTATTGTAAAATACCAAACTATATTTGTATGTTATTAGTTAGCTCTGGCTATTGTAAAAGATGTCTGTCGTAAAATAAACTAGAACAACCAGGACGATTTATTTTCCAGCGAGGTTTCAAATGTAGTTCGAATGTAAACCGGAAGTACTATATTAAGAGATGATTATGTAATTTGGCATGGTATTTTTTTCTCGAGCACACCGACTTCAATACTCAATGCACTACCAGTTTTTTCTTGTAACCCGGTGTTGGCCCAGGGTCAGATTTCCCATTGGGCACCATTGGGTACAGGCCCAAGGGCCCCCCACATTAGACCCCCCCCCCCCTAAAAAAGCTCAGTTGCATCCAGCCCCCTCCTCTAGAAATGCCCTCATTTCATAGCACTCGCATGGATAGGTCCACTGAAATAACGCCAGAATGCGCTGATTTTGTGGCAGAATTTCATTTTTTTTCTTGGGGAGGTTTCACACTGGTGCGAGAAATGCCAGGAAATTGCGTTTCCAGCCTCCAATTTCTGAAAATTTCCAGGGGGTGGGGGTGGGGGGGAGTGACCCCTCTCTACACAGGCACCCCCTGCGGGGCTTCGCACTTTCGTCGCTCGCGATCAGTGATCAGCCCCCCCCCCGCACATGTTCCATGCCCCAGGGCCCCCACCATGGTTAATCCGACGTTGTGTTGGCCGAGTGGGTTAATGTGCGGGACGAAAAACCGAGGTCCCGTTAACACATGGGGATCATGATGGCTAAGTGGATAAGGCGCTGGTTCGCTAGCCTGGAGGTCGAGTGTTCGATCCCTGCATTGGCCGAGAAAATCATCTCGATTTTTCCGACGTGATTTCTCCTTGTCAGTGGTGCAGAAGGAGCGCCTGACAAGGACAGCTGCCTATTCGTTCGGATGGGACGAAAAACCGAGGTCCCGTGTACACATTGGAGTGCACGCAAAAGATCCCTTGGCAGTTGGACTTCGATATAAGAGTAGGCCGTAGCGCCGGTGCCCGGGCAAAAATTCCCTCATAGCACACTGTATGGCGTATGCCCGTCTTCAATGAGCTCAGATTAAGTGCATAACAGTAGGACGTTAAACCCCATTCCATTCATTCATTCATCTCCCATCACACAAACACAATGTGTTGCAATATTAACCTATTACGGTGTGGGATGGCAGGTTGGATGTCCGAATTGTTAGCGTGTGCGCGCTGTATGATAAGGTCTGTCATTGAGACAGTTGCCGTAGTTTCCATTTCCGGCTTTTACGTGACAAGGAGTAGGGTCACCTGTCCAACCTTAAAGGTTTCCTCCCGGACCTCTGGTTCCTTCAACCGCTAAAAGTACCTACGCGCAAGCGAATTATTGAAATAAACTTGAACCAAATGTTAGTCCGACATGACCTAGTCTGTGTCGAGTGGACGTTAACCTATCACTCTCTCAACCTATATACACCGTTACTAACATAACTTCCTGGTTTCAAGTCTCGTGACGGATGTGTTGTATCTGGGAAAGGAGGGAGGTGAAAGTAACGGCCAATTGTCTTGACGTTGATATTGATTCACAAACATCGTCTTTATAGCCCCTTTATCAATTTTAACTGGACAACAAAACACTGGTCTAGACTCGATCTATTTTAAATTGGCTGATTCAAACAATCAAAGCATTATACTGACCACTCAGACATTATTTCTGTTTCACGGAGAAAATTGTCAGAGACCTAATTATCCAGTCATGAAGTATTGCCCACTTCAGTATCACCAAGACTTCGTCTGTCTAAAGGTATTTTTTTTTATTTAATTGGGTTGTTACTTCCAAGGGGGTCACAGTGGCTAAGTGGGTAAGACGCTGGTTCGCTAACCTGGAGGTTGGGTGTTCCATCCCTGCATTGGCCGAGAAAGTTCATCAAGATCTTCCGGCGTGGTTCCCATTTGTGAGTGAGACAGGACGGAGGACCTGACAAGGACAGCTGCCTAGTCATTCCGGGGGGACGAACAACCGAGGTCCCGTGTACACATTGGCGCTCACGCAAAAGATCCCTTGACAGTTAGAATTCGATATAAGGGTAGGCCATAGTGGCGCTGCCCGGACGAAATTTCCCTCATAGCACACTGTATGGCGTATGCTACCGTGGATCCATTAACGTGGACGTTAAACCCTATTTCTCTCTCTTAATAAAGCCATCTTACTTGTATCTGAATTGGAGGGGGCATAGAGGTCTAGAGTGCCGCGGCTTGCGGCTTGCGGCTGTGGTTTCGAGGCCTAGTGTGAGAGTATGTGACATGGAGATAGGGGTGCATTCTCAACCTCGTGGGTTTCCTCCGGGCACTCCGGTTTCCTTCCACTGCTTAAGACCCCTACGCGCAACCGAATTATTGAAATAAAAAATCGAAAACCATACGTTAGTCCAAAAATGACCTAGTTTGTGTCGAGTTAACGTTAAACCCCATTTCTCTCTCTCTGTATCTGAATTGGTATGTACAAAAATTGGGAGTCGAAACCACGCCACTTGACTCAACGACAGGCCTCATGATCTAAATCCGACGTCTAAGAATACCCCTCCCCCCCCTACCGGTCCACGACCTAGTTAAACCGGAAGTTGTTTATCCTTAAACGAGGCAAGAGATGAGACAAGTTTTACGACATCTGTAATGGTAATGATGGAATACTATTGACACTGTAATATATATAATAAAATTAAAGGTGTTAAGTTTACGAGTATATTACTGTAAATAGACCGATATTTACCAAACTAAGGTGTTTAATATCGCTTCCAGGTATAATTGGGACAGTCTTACTTTTTGTTAAAGGGGTGGTCAGGTACCAAAAGATAAGGGGGCGCTGGTCCCTCTAGAAATTTTTCAAATATGTCAATTAAGAAAATACCAAAACAAACATAAAACCCTTTAAAATACATGATAATTAGAACAATTACATATCTATCATTTAGAAATGAATAGACTAGTAAAACGTTTGAAAACTTTCACCATGGGTATACATGTATGCCCCAGAAAAGGGCAGGGTACCATTTGTATACCCTGGTACCCGGGTTCCGGCGCCCCTGGGGGTGGTCGAATTGCGTAAAGCGTTGGCTTTAGAATTCCAGTCCTGTCATCAAGTCAATTGGCGTGGTTTTGATTCCCAGCTTGTACGTGACAAGTAGTAGGGTCGCCTGTCCAACCTTGTGTTTCCAGGTTCTCCGTTCCCTCCCACTGCTCTCCCCCTCCCCCCTCTCTCTCTCTCTCACCCTCTCTGTCTCACACACACACTCTCTCTCTGCTTAAAGCCCCAATACCACTCTTGTTGTAACCGAATAATATGTTCCAAACTTTATTCTGGTCAACAATTTGTACTATTTTACAAAATGTCAATTCATTGATGATACAAATGTCATCTAAACACACCTAATTGAAAAAAATGGAAAAATTCAACTGTGTGATTTGAAAGGCCTTACGTAAACATTTTCAAATGTGACTAAGATTTAAACATATTTAGGATGTAATGGATAATTTACACAATTTGAACTGCATGAACTATACTCACTAACCAACAACTACACTGTTACTGTTGAACCTCCTTAGCCCTAATCATAACCTACTCAATTCATTATCTACTCAGTAAGCAACACTCACAGAGAACTAAACTTCCAACTAAACTCTTACATGGTTTAAAAAAACTAAATCTTTTAAAAAAATTACGTGGTAAACGTGGGAAAAAACAATTTACTAAGTTGTGTACCGGTAATAAAACCCTAGCTGTATCTCTACTTAATGCACAATCATGTCGTAATAAAGTGCTTGATATTGCTGACCTTGTTATTGATGAGGGAATTGATGTGATTTTCTTAACAGAGACATGGTTTCGACCGGATTCAGACAAATCCCTCATTTCAGAAGTGACCCCACCTGGGTTTTCTATTAGCCATGTTGAGAGATTGACTGGAAGAGGGGGTGGTTTAGCAGTTTTGTTTAGAGATAGTTTGAAGTTAGAAACATTAGACATTGAATCTAAAACTAAGTTCCTCAAACACCTGTGTTCATATAATATGTCTTTATCGGCCACCGCCGTCTACAAAAAACAAGCATACTGAAAATGAATTTGTTAAAGAGTTATCTTTGCTTCTCTCTAAGAATTCCAAACGGAATGTTGTGCTACTTGGTGACTTTAACATTCACTACGACAACCCTAATTCTCCATTTGTTAAAAAAGTCGTCAGAATCTTAAAACTTCACGATCTTCAACAACATGTTCATCAGCCAACTCATAAAGCAGGCCACATCCTTGATTGGATTGTCACACGCCAAGACTGCACCTTGATTGAAGACGTCAATGTTAAAGATATACAGATCGCTGATCACTATCTGGTATCTTCGAAATGGAATTTTGAAAAACCCCAACCTGAAAAACTGTTAAAGTCTATCCGAAAGATACGATCAGTTCAGTTTGATGCTTTCCGCGCTGACCTTGCTTCATCTGAGCTAATTTGTAACCATCCTCAAGACCCAGATGACCTTGCTGTCATGTACAACACGACGCTGCTCGCCATCCTGGATCAGCATGCCCCAATCGTTACAAAACAGATTATACCTCGACCTGGTATTAACTGGTACAACACTGAGGTACGTGATGCAAAGAAAAGTCGTCGCTTGGCTGAACGGAAATGGAGGTCTACACAACTTGAGGTACATCGGCAATTATATAAAGATGAAAGAGCCAGAGTATCTAAAACTATCAGAGAGGCTAAGTCGCGCTACTGTCTTGACAAGCTGACTGAAGATACCAGCTCTCTTGATAAGTGTCATTCCTTCATGCAATCATTGCTTGGTACCAAATCCGTAGAAACTCAGCCACACTCTTTCTCAGACTTTTTCGCCTCAAAGATTGACAAAATTAGAAAGGAGTTTACTGATCATGTAGACCTTGGTGATACACACACGTGTACACCTGGTAACTTGACTGGTGTCGTGTCACTCAATGAGTTTGAGACTTTTAGTCAGGATGATATCTTAAAGATCATTAAATCTGCAAAGAAAACGACATGCCCACTTGATCCGATACCATCCAAGCTACTCATTCAACTGTTAGACATTCTGCTTCCTGCTATTACTCTACTAGTCAACTTAAGTCTAAGTACTGGATAATTCCCATCGGTGTTCAAACAGGCTGTGGTGAGACCACTAATTAAAAAGGAGTCTCTTGATCCCAATGTTCTCAAAAACTATAGACCTGTGTCTAACTTGTCATTCCTTTCCAAAATTGTGGAAAGAGCTGTAAATCTCCGTCTTCAATCCCATATTTCGAAATATGAGTTGTTGGATAAGTTTCAGTCTGCTTACAGACCCCATCATGGCAGTGAGACTACTGTGTTGAGGGTCCTCAACGACCTACAGTGTGCAGTGGATACAGGGAATGTGGCATCTTTGACGCTTTTGGATTTATCTGCAGCGTTTGATACTGTGGACCATCATATTCTATACAATAGACTTGAAACTCAGTTTTGTATTTCCGGTACACCCCTTTTATAGATCACATCATATCTTAGTAATATAAATCAAACAGTTCTACTTGGTGAGGCCGAATCTCTACCGTTTAAACTTGACTGTGGCGTACCGTAAGGCAGTGTACTAGGACCCATGTTTTTTGTTCTTTATACAACCGCTTTGGGGTCTGTGATCGATGGCTATGAACAGAGGCACTACTCTTATGCCGATGATACTCAACTCATTGGTGTGTCTAGTCCTATGCTGATTAGTGATTCCTTAGAAAAAACTACTGACTGTTCGCTTGCAGTTAAACAGTGGATGAATGCTAACAAATTAAAATTAAACGACGACAAAACCGAAGCTCTTTTAGTAGGCTCATCACAACAACTCAAGTTACTACCTGATCTTAAAATTACCATTGGTATTTCAGAAATAAATTTCTCTAAAAATGTTAGAAATCTTGGAGTGATGTTTGACCCTTGCCTGACAATGAAGACTCAGGTTGATATGGTATGCCGTACATGCTACTATCATCTACGCTGTATACGCAACATCAGAGACTACCTCACAGCTGACGCCTGTAAACTCCTTGTGAGATCGTTGATTTTATCAAGGATTGATTATTGTAATAGTGCTGTATGGAATCCCACAAGCACTTCTAGCCAAGATCCAGAAAGTTCTCAATACAGCAGCTCGAATAATAACAAGGACACATAAGTTTGATCACATCCAGAATGTGCTAGCTTCATTACACTGGTTACCTGCTGAGGCGCGAGTCAAATACAAAATATTAACATTAGTGTATAAATGTCGCAATAATGCAGCTCCTCAATACTTATCTGAACTCTTATATGACTATAACCCTATTAGATCACTTCGCTCTCAAAATAAACAGACATTTGTTGTTCCAAGATATAATTTAAAGTCATATGGGTATAGGTCTTTCAGTTCAGCAGGTCCTAGATTATGGAACGAACTTCCACAACAGATCAAGAATCAACAAACTTTTAATCAATTTAAATCTGCACTAAAGACTTTCCTGTTTCGACAGTTTTACCACTAGAGCCATTACTAAAAGCGTTTTGAGCATGTGTCAACATGGAGAAGACGCTATATAAAACCTCATTATTATTATTAAGACTAAAAAAGATTCCTGGACACTTCAAACAGTTTTCACATTTACGAAAACATCGTTGAGACTCGCTTTATCAAATATTTCGTTCAGAATTCAATCTTCAGACAAGAATTTCATGTTCATATTTAATCAAAGATTGAAAATTTCATTTTATAGTAAAGCTCTCTATTTCTTCACGATATTTTGTTTTCTCTCAATTCTTTATTTCATAATATATAGTTCGTGAAAAACAACACGTACTGAATATAAAATAAATATAAAAGGAAATCGTGTGTTGGAAGAGCATGAGAGAAAAATGGGGTTTAACGTCCATTCGACACAAACTACGTCATTTCGTGACTAACATGAGGTTCAATTTAATTTCAATAATTCGCTTGCGCGTAGGGGTTTTGAGCCCTATTATACCCCTATTACCCATATGAAGACCGCCTACCCATGTATAATATGTGGGCGATCTGAGTCCTATTGTACCACTATTACCCGTGTATGAATTCTGTTTTACCTTTATTACCGGTGTATAAAATTTAGGCGGTCTGAGTCCTGTTTACGCCTATTATCCACGTATAAAATGTAGGTGGTCTGACCCCTGTTTACGCCTATTATCCACGTATAAAATTAGGTGGTCTGACACCTGTTTTACCCTATATCCCGCGTATAAAATATAGGTGGTCTGAGTCCTGTTACAACCCTTATTACCCGTGTATAAAATGTAGGCGGTGTTTGTTAGCATCACCTAAAATGAACCAGGAACAAATCATGTGAAGCTCATCACCTAAAGTGAACCAGGAACGAATCATGTGAAGCTGTCTGGACGTTTAACATCTGATTGTATCCAATAGAAAATATCGACTCATATCGTCAGACTTTATCTCATAACAATATTCAGACAAGTCATCATTACCCGTTACAGGCTTCCTTGTATCCGGTTCAAATAACAATGGCCGATAATATACAATGGGGGTTTAACGTCCTATTTTTCTGCACCGACTTGGCTGATGAATAAACAGGTCACAATTCTGTGGAATACAATTACTGCTTATAACTGAGCGACGTGTGGACTAGTAGATTAAGCCTTATTATGTCTCGGGGCCATTTTAAAACCTTCCGAGGAGAGTAGGCCTAACCCACCAGTCGGATGTGTCAGGGGCTCGGGGTGTGCACTAATTAAAGAGGGTGTTGAGGGGTCGAGGAGGGCACTAGATAAAAAGGGCGTGTCTTTGGATAGACATGACCAACGAATAAAGTAAATGAAGAAGAATGTGTCTGGATGCCCAGGATGTGTTCTGGGTGACAAAGGGCATAGAAGTAAAAATACCAGTCTGGTCGGGTAGGTTTACTCTCCTCGGAAGGTTTTAAAATGGCTCCGAGACATGAGAGGTCTATTGTCGAAGTAGATATTACTCTGTGTTCATAGTGAAAGTTTATATGTATAGATATATCAGTGATTTTTGGGTTATATTACAGATGCATTAGGTGTTAAGTAGATGAAGCTGGGACCATTAAATGTAAGATGAAATGCGGTTTGTCGGGGTAATAGAGACAGACACACGCCATGCAGTGAGCAATATGAGGGAAATTTTGCTCGGTCAACGACCTCCTCTTATTTCAAATTCAAACTGTGTAGAGTTCAACGTCCACTCGTCACAAACTAGGTCATTTCGGGAATAAAATGGACATCGAGGTTAAGGGTTCAAAGGTATACTCCTTGTCACGTTCACGGTATGAAACAAAACCACGCCTCTTGATGCAGTGACAGACCTCATGATCTAAAGTACACACCCCCTCCCACTTTATACATTTTATTAAAAATACAAATTCGTACATTATATTTATTATAAATATCGATTCGTACGAAAAACCGAGGTCACGTGTAGACATTGGTGTGCACGTAAAAGAACCCCTGACAGTTGGAATTCGATATAAGAGTAGAGTTGACGCAGGAAAGTAGGACATTAAACTCCATTTCATTCCATTACATTCTGCTTTGGCACCAGCCAAGCTTCATTAGCCCAGTGAAGTTGGACTTACGCGAAGCAGAAATCGCAACTTAGCCAGTCTCGAAATGACCTAGTTCGTGTCGAGTGGACGTTTAGCCCCGCCCCCTCTCTCTCCCTCCCATAAGCCCAGTTAGTACCGACAATTAGGACGTTAAACCCCATGCTGATATTTAATAATTTCCAGGTAGTTTCTAGGTTAATTCAAGCGTTTATTTATGACTGGAGGTTCTCGCTTCAATAATAGCGCGTGAAGTACACGTTCTGAATTTCTAGTGAACGTTCTGCATATATTAAGATGTGCAATATTTGATTTAGGTTCTTTGAAAAGCATTTAGTGAACGCGATATATAATAAACTGACGACTTTATGGATAACATTCACTAGGTTTAATAACTGCAACGATTCATTGGGTTACTCTCACCGTTACCAAGCAATGGTGACTAGCTTTATTAACTGCAGGATAAGGCGCCGGTTCGCTAGCCTGGAGTTCGGGTGTTCGATCCGTGCATTGGCCGAGAAAGTTCATCTCGATGTTCCGGCGTGATTCCCCCTTGTCAGTGATGCAGAAGGAGGGCCTAGTCGTTCGGATGGGACGAAACACCGAGGTCCCGTGTACACATTGGAGTGTTGATAACTACACGATCTATTCACCCTCTCAAATACACGTGCTGATAACCACACGATCTATTCACCCTCTCTAATACACGTGCTGATAGCCACACGATCTATTCACCCTCTCAAATACACGTGCTGATAACCACACGATCTATTCACCCTCTCAAATACACGGGCTGATAAACACACGATCTATTCACCCTCTCAAATACACGGGCTGATAACCACACGATCTATTCACCCTCTCAAACACACATGTTGATAACCACACGATCTATTCACCCTCTCAAACACACATGTTGATAACCACACGATCTATTCACCCTCTCTAATACACGTGGTGATAACCACACGATCTATTCACCCTCTCTAATACACGTGCTGATAGCCACACGATCTATTCACTCTCTCAAATACACGTGCTGATAACAACACGATCTATTCACCCTCTCAAATACACGTGCTGATAACCACATAATCTATTCACCCTCTCAAATACACATGTTGATAACCACACGATCTATTCACCCTCTCCAATACACGTGCTGATAACAACAAGAACTATTCACCCTCTAAAATACACATGTTGATAGCCACACGATCTATTCACCCTCTCAAACACACATGTTGATAACCACACGATCTATTCACCCTCTCAAACACACGTGCTGATAACCACACGATCTATTCACTCTCTCAAATACACGTGCTGATATACACACGATCTATTCACTCTCTCAAATACACGTGTTGATAACCACACGATCTATTCACCCTCTCAAATACACGTGGTGATAACCACACGATCTATTCACCCTCTCAAATACACGTGGTGATAACCACACGATCTATTCACCCTCTCAAATACACGTGCTGATATACACACGATCTATTCACCCTCTCAAATACACGTGCTGGTATACACACGACTTATTCACCCTCTCAAACACACGTGCTGATAACCACACGATCTATTCACCCTCTCAAATACACGGGCTGATAACCACACAATCTACTCACCCTCTCAAATACACGTGCTGATATACACACGATCTATTCACTCTCTCAAATACACGTGTTGATAAACACACGACCTATTCACCCTCTCAAATACACGTGTTGATAAACACACGACCTATTCACCCTCTCAAATACACGTGTTGATATACACACGATCTATTCACCCTCTCAAATACACGTGTTGATAGCAACACGATCTATTCACCCTCTCAAATACACGTGTTGATGACCACACGATCTATTCACCCTCTCAAATACACGTGTTGATAACCACACGATCTATTCACCCTCTCAAATACACATGTTGATAACCACACGATCTATTCACCCCCTCATCTACACGTGTTGATAGCAACACGATCTATTCACCCTCTCAAATACACATGTTGATAACCACACGATCTATTCACCCTTTCAAATACACGTGTTGATAACCACACGATCTATTCACCCTCTCAAATACACATGTTGATAACCACACGGTCTATTCACCCTCTCAAATACACGTGCTGATAAACACACGATCTATTCACCCTCTCAAATACACGTGCTGATAAACACACGATCTATTCACCCTCTCAAATACACGTGCTGATAAACACACGATCTATTCACCCTTTCAAATAAATTCACATATTCTAATGTGTTAATTTAACGATAGTTAAACTTCACGGACCGTAAACCCAGCTGTCGAGGTGCTGAAGCTTAAATCGAACCCAGGAATTTTATCAACCGATCTTAAAATTATCTACGGAATTAAAGACCTAGAAATGAATACACAGGATCGAATAAGAAAGTTGCAAAAAACAAAAAAAACATCTCTCGTCGTAAATGGAAGACATATTTCTCCGCTATTCCACTCATCGCATCTGTTTGCACGCGAATTCTCCCGCGCTCACTTTGACTATGTCGCTTGCTTCCATCCATCGATCGGAGATCCCGATAGAAATAATTCCTCGAAAGCCGAGTGACTGATATAACGAAATGAAGTGCAGTGCCGCTTGAAGGGATGGCAGTCTACGCCCCTGTTTAAAACCAGTCCTCAATTCGTCGTATTCTCATCGTCTGTAACACTGTGGAACATGGATACTGGGCTCGGAAACACAAGAAGAAGAAGAAGAAGAAGAACGCCCTCGCTTTCTTGTTAAATTTATCAGTTAAAATTTCTTACTAACAAGAGTACAGGAGGAGAGAAGGTTAACGAATCGTTAGTACTCGAGCGTTTTATCACTCCGCCGCCTCGAGCTGCGTAAACCAATCTTCGCATATTTATACAGTCGGTTTACCGTGTTATATGTTTCCAGGTTCACGAAGTGTTCACATAGAAAAGATGTGTTTTTTTTTATAGCGGAGATGGTTTTGATTGTGATGTTTTAGTTTTGATATTAAAACCAGACCGAGAGAATATCATTATTAATGATTCGATACAAAGAGGAGACAATGGTGGTTGATTAGCGCCTCGAGACAATTGGAACGTTGATATTATAACAGTCCGTTTCTTGTATACCACCGTCATAACAATCCAGCAGTTAATGAGATCAACAATGAACCAAATATCACGGATAAATAATTTACTTATAAACAGATAAATGAATTAATGTCGGAGACATCGTCATCCCTGGCTGAGATTTCTGGTTCCAGTCGGGAGTCTCGGGTTGTTTTAGAGGTCGGATTGTAATGATCATGAGAGAGATAACGTGTTAACGACGAGCGGGATTTTACTTTTCTCAAAACAGACACGAAACTCTGTGTGTGTGTGTGTGAAATAGTTTTATTTTACGTCCGCTTCCACCGAAGTGATATCGCAGATAAGAGACACGAAATAGGATGATGATTTTTATTTACACCGCTACTTAAATTAGAGAGTTTTAAAGTTGAATATTCTGGAAAGCACACAGCAGGAATATATAGAATGGTCTAGTTGTTAGTTTGTCTTCTAAGAAGGTAAGAGTTCGATTTATTTAGCCTTATTAATGAATGTACTTGTGACTGGCGTATATATATATACAAATCTTCACAGATTCTCCAGTAATATATCATACATAATACCAGACATGGTATAACAGAACGTTGGCTTTAGGCGTTTAGTACACAAATCGCGATCTCGATACCAAGGGGATAAATTCTCCCCTGCTGTAGATATGTAAACGTTTTAAATTCCCCGATATCAAGCCAATCTACAGTTTATTTCGTTGTTTTAATTGGGGGGATTTGGAGGGGGGCGGGGGGGGGGGGGTAATTACAGACTACTTCATTAATCATATCTCTCTACCTTCAACAAATCAAGATTAATTAAATAAATTATACGAAATCGGGGGCATTGATGGCTTGTCTGCGATATCACTTGAGTGGAAGCAGACGTTAAACACCAAACACACAGACAGGACATTGGTGGACGACATGGCAACGCTTTACGCACAACGCACACCATGTTAGTCCCAAAATAATGCAAGTAACTTGTTAATGAGGCGGAATGTTTTGGTTTATTTTGTTTTATTTGATGAATGAAAACCGGAGGTCGTGTTTACGTGTTGAGGTTTTAGTTTCATCATGTCCGTCCATCACGAATATTTATAACCCAGAAAACTGTATTTATAGACATTAATTAACACATGGCCCACAACAGATTTCACAGACCATCTTAAATCAGGCCTGTTTTTTTTAAGAACCATCAATGAAGATACATTATAAGAGAGGCTGATATGTGTCCAGACCGTGGAATATCGAGGCATGGCATAATACAGGGAATCCCTATACTGGTCGCCAGGCCGCCATGTTCCGACGCGTGATCTTCAAAAAGCTCAATGAATTCATCTGTTACGCTCTATTGTTGATTTGTAAAAGAGTTGGCCCGCCATCTTGTTTTCTCTCCGGGCATTTACTCGAAGAAGATGCGTGAGCATCAATATATTAGAAAAGATTATGATTTTATGACTTTTTGGTCTGCACGATTCACGATTTATTTCAAATCCGTCTCCGTCGGGTGACCCATGACCTTCAAAATGATTTTGTCGCGAGGGGGACAGAGAGAGAGAGAGAGAGAGAGAGAGAAATGGGGTTTAACGTCCACACGACACAAACTAGGTCATTTTGGGACAAACGTATGGTTTTAAATTTTTATTTCAATAATTCGCTTGCGCGTAGGGGTATTTAGCAGTGGGAGGAAACCGGAGTGCCAAGAGGAAACCCACGAGGTTGATAAGGGGCCCCTATCTCCATGTCAAATATGCCCCCACTAGGGCTCGAAACCACAGCCGCAAGCCAGAGGCGACCGACCAGCTAGAGAGAGGTGCAGATGATGAATGGAGGGGGTGAGAGACTTATATACCCACAAACCCTGTGAAACCCATGTACTGTGAACGCCCCCCCCCCCCTTTCAAAGTTTATTAACTGTAAGAGGTACCGAGGGTGAATGGATATGGTGAGATATATAAATACACAAACCCTGTGACACCCATGTACCCTTCATGTGAACGCCCCCCCCCTCCTTTCACGTTTATTATTTGTAAGAGGTGCCGAGGGTGAATTTAGAGGGTGAGAGATTTAAATACATACGCCCTGTAAAACCCATGTACCCTTACTGTGAACGACCCCACCCCACCCCTCCACGTTAATTAAGAATAGTACGATACAGATAAAAACAAGCTTTAAGTGAAAGGGGTGGGTGAGAGATTTCTATACGTTCACCCCGTGAAAGCCATCATTTATTGTGGGGTATGGTGCATTTGAATAAATGCAAGGGATGGGGGGGGGGGGTCGCAATCGAAAGTTGTGCATGTCTACAATTAGTTAGTTGATTGGCATTTCAATTTCTAAATCGATGATTTTAGTCGAAAACACTCACTTTTCCTCGAGAAATTTGAAAAGTATTTACTCTGCTTCCATTTGATAAAATTAATAAAGGTTTATTATTCTGTATGTGTATAAAAGATGTCAACCGAATTAGAACCGCATTACAAAAATAGTAGACTAATTTTTGAATATGGCGGCCGTCCAGGGCAGGCAGAGTTCTATACTCGAAGAAGATAGTTCTACTGTTTGCTGTGCTGTTTGCATATTGGGTGGCGGTTGGGTGTCTATACAAACGAACCGTGTACATCTATTAATATGACACACGTGTACCCCCCTGCATCCCCCCCCCCCCCCGACATCGCCATATGTCCATGGTATTTCCTATTAGCAGTAATTAACACTAAATTAACCTCGGTGACCTTAACTTATGTCGTCGACATGTCGGTCTATCACCCCCAATATAACATTCGACCATTATTTGTACGTATAATCTTAGTAATCTAAGATTTATATCGGGGCAATAACCCCCCACCCCCACCTTCTCCTCACACATGTACACCCCCCCCCCCGGCCCACGCCTCATTCTACCATTAACTTTTGGTATTCCTAGCTATATTGTCGTGTGTATGAATTTTAAGGGTCCTATATTCTTTTCTTGGTATTCTTAGCCTTCTGTGAACTCCCGCGCCCCCACCCTCGCCAACACCACCGTCTCCTCAAAGTCCCACTCCCCTTCCTTCCCCTAAATGTTCGTGATTACTCGCCTGTGAACATAAATATTATGTATTTCTTTATGTATATCTCTGGTTCAAATTTTACTACGTCTTAGTCCTCTACACATGTTACTTGCAGGGCAAAATGTTGGTAGGGGTTCCGGGGGTCTAGCCTTCCAACAAATTCAGGTTTCTGGAAGATTGGGTTTTTAAAAAATCTAAAAATTGGCTCCATTATGAGCCAGATGGGCCATAGATTTTGGGGGCATTGCCAAATACCATATGTCACGTACTGATGTCACGTACCGATGTGGCAGTCCCGTAGCCAGGAAGTGTTTTTTTTTGGGGGGGGGGCAAATATGTTTTCCGGAGGGCCAACTAGCATGGGCATCTGCATGAATTTTGCGGTAAAGGCCAATTTTCTTGTGATATTTGGGGGGGGGGGGGGGGGGTAGGGGTGCGATGTGGTATATAACCTCTTTGTACACTATCTGATGTATGCCCGTCT